>CM060408.1:114890659-116140659 GCA_030545235.1 Helianthus tuberosus
GAGACTTTAGCATCCTTCGTGATCTCGTGCTTCTCATAGTCAGCATTGATCTGAGCTGCAACCATCTGAGTTTTGGCATCATTGAGGTCCTTTTCGAGGGAAGCGATCTTGTGATCCTTGAGCACCGCCACTTTTTGGAGGTCAGAGTATTTCTCCTCAATCTCTTCGACGTTCCCAACATAGTCCTCAATTTCAGCAAATTTCTGCAAAGAAGACAATGCAAAGTTCAGGATCACGTGATCCTCAAATGGGCAGGATAATTAAGCTAAGTCAGTGATCCTTACCTCAGCAAAGTACTCAAGGAATTGGTGGCGGATCAGAGGCAAGCCTTCCAGATTGTCAGCTTCAGAGGTCTTCCTTTTCTTTCCACCTCTTCCCTTTGAAGTGGTTGCCTTGGGGACTATGACAGAGGGGCTAGCAGCAGACTTTTTCCTTAAGGATCGGACAGTGTCAAGGTCAGTGACACTGAATTTGGAGGCAGATCTTGAAGGTTTTCCAGCACCTACACACCTAAAATAGATAAGTATCCTTATCCCATTTCTATTTAACTATTTATTTAAACATTTAATTATGCAAAAAACAGGATACTT
Organism: Helianthus tuberosus; assembly: GCA_030545235.1. Taxonomy (NCBI): domain Eukaryota; kingdom Viridiplantae; phylum Streptophyta; class Magnoliopsida; order Asterales; family Asteraceae; genus Helianthus; species Helianthus tuberosus. The sequence continues at coordinate 114,891,250 of CM060408.1, forward strand.
ACTTGACATAGTGACAGAACCTGAGGATACTTCTTGAGAATCCTGGGTGTTTGCTTTAAATGATCTTCTTGCAGGATCAAGTCTCTGGAAAGCGGCAAGCCTTTTCTTTGTTGTAGGTGTTGTGATGAGCTGTGCGACAGTAATAGCTGCAAAATAGAAATCAAAGGACGTTAGTGATCCTTAGACAAAAACAAGGTCATCTGGTGATCCTTCTCAGGATCCTCTATCCTACCATGGGTGCTCCACTTCCTTGGCAGATCATTTCCATCAGGGATAGAATCCCTTCTGACAAAGAAGAATCGCCGTTTCCAGTTGGTCTCATTCTTAGTGGCTTTGAAGATGGGATGTTCTTCACCAGGTTTATGTTTGAGTAGATATCGGTGGGATCCATGGCAAACGAGGTCATACATCTCTGCAAACTCCGACATTCCCAGATCAATGCCTTCTTGCTCAATGATCCTTTCGAGGGTATATAAGACCCTCCAGATCATTAACATAGCTTGAATGTAGGAGATGCAGGTGAGGGAGAAGAAAGACTGGGTGAATTCAGGGAAAGGATATGAGTATCCTATTGTGAATGGAGTGACCGGGAAAGCTACCCAGGTTTCAGAAACGTGATCACTTAGAACGGTGGGATCAAATGGTTTGAAATCGGTGTTTGCCGTAAAGCAATGTCGGATCCTGTCTATCTGTGGATTGGTAAAGCAGCATCTTTCTTTCGCCGAATCTTTGATGATCCCCTGGCTCTTAAGAGGACTGTCTTTCGTGTGATCCTTAGCCGGAGAGGATCTTAGCATCATCTTGGTCATGATGGTAAAAGAGAAGATGAACAGAGAAAGAAAACGTAAAGGGAGAAGAGGAAGAGAGATACCTGCTTGATCTTCGAATGTGGATTTAAAGGGAGACTCTCTTGAATTTAAATGCAAATGGATCCCTATCCCTAACTTCAATTTATAATGATGATTTTGCAGGATAGTCACCTCAGTGATGTCAGGATGGTAACGGCTAGTCTGATTACAACGGCTAGTTATCCGTTGATTCACTACGGATACGAACAGAAAATATAACTCGTTATTTACATTATTACTCCTTATATTTTAGGGGCAATTGTTAGGGGAGGATTTTCCAATGATCAGTGATCCTCATTTACTGTTGGGTTTAGTGATCCTCAATTCTGTCTGAATTAGTGATCCTCAGAAGTATTGCAGGATCAGGATCATGGATCATCATAAGGATCCTTATACTAACGATTGTCTACTTTGAATATGATGTTGTTTTGCAGGAGTACGAGCTTGGACTTGGTCTTGGCGATATTCCTGGAGCATATTCCATATTTATTCCGCACGTGCATGGCTGAAATGGACGTTATGGAGGTCGTGGAAGACTTGCACCAATTGCGGAATGTTTGTTAGCTTAGATATTTTCCATTTTTAAAAGGGATAGCGAGCTAAATAAAAAACACTTGGCTATTTTTAGCTTAACACACACACTCGCAACTGCTCTCACCAGCTCTTGACAATTCACTTGGCGATTACACACTTGTTTGCACATTACACTATAGTGATCCTTGTAATTAGCTCGCTATCATCCGAAGTTGTAATACATTTCTTGTTTAATCTGAGTTGGTGATCGGTAGTTTCCATCACCCGAGGTTTTTTATGCCGGAGATCATTCATTGATCAAGGGCTTTTTCCTCGTATAAATCTTTGTGTCACTTGTTCATTTCATTTCTGAGTGATCCTTAGTATTGTTCATTGATTCAAGCATCATACCTCACAACAGAAAGTTTGGTTGCATTATCATTGCTTGATTTTTGACCAAAACAAGGATAACCCAAGGACCTCAAGAATCCCTAAGGGATTATGTGAACAAATTCAGCAGGGAATCCTTGGACATCATGCACCTTGATGTTGCTACAGCAGTCCAAGCATTCAAGATGGGACTACAAAAGGATTCCCAGTTTTATCAGGATCTTGTAATGAATCCTTGCAGGAATCTTGATGAAGCTTGGAACAGGGATCTAAGATATATTCGACTGGAAGATGATAAAAAGATGCAAGAGAGGATGAATTCATCCTCACTTATGAATCAACTAACAGGAAGTTAGAATCCTCATACAAACCATATCGCTCTAAGCCATATGGCAGGAATGACAGCAAGAAGGTGATTGCTATTGAAGACGAGGATCCTGAGGAGTATCCTGAATTGTCAGAATATTGTTTTTCTGTTGATATACCTGAACTGGTGTATGCTATGTAGGGTTTAGGAGACAAAGCGAGGTGGCCTAGGAAAAACCAACAAAAAGCTGATTGGAAGGATAAATCCAATTGGTGTGCCTTCCATGAGGATTTTGGACATGTTACGGAAGATTGCATATCCCTGTGGAAGGAGATAAGCTATCTGCTAAGCAAAGGATATCTGAAGGTTCTTCTGGGAAGAAAAAAGAATAAGGGTCAGGATACTGAGAAGGATCCTGAACGAGCAGCATCACCTCCAGCTAATGCCAAGATAATCAACTTTATTTCAGGAGGATCCGACATCTGTGTAACCTCTTATTCTACAGCAAAAAGACATGCAAAGGAGGCTAAGGCAGAACAGGGAGATAAGCCGACCAGGATGACAACCCTCACAGCTGATAAAGTGATAACGTTTGACAATGATGACAGGGATACTGTCCAGGATCCCCATCATGATGGTTTGGTAATAACTCTATTTATTGCTAATCATTTTGTGCGCAGGATACTGGTGGACAATGGTAGCTCCGTCAACATTATTCAGTTACAAACGCTGAAAAGAATGAATGTTTCCCCGATGGACATCACTTCAAAATCCACTGTACTTGTTAGGTTCAGTGGAGAGACCAAGAATACTGTGGGAGAAATAAAGCTGCCAGTATATGTTGAAGGAGTCAACTCAATGAAACGATTCTGTGTCATGGACTCCTTATCCTGCTACAATATCATATTGGGTAGGCCATGGATCCATGATATGAAAGCTGTGCCATCAACCTATCATCAGTGTATCAAGATCCCTACACCTTGGGGGGTTGTCAAGGTGGAAAGTGATCAACAAGAGGCAAAAGAATGTTATTCTTCCTCGATTAAATCCTCAACAAAGCCCAAAGCAGCATAGCAATTAAAGATGCGAGCCCAGGATATCGTCGAGGCTTCAGAGCAGGATGTTAAGAAAATTATCCTGGACCAGGATAATCCAGATATCTCAGTGCTCGTAGGAACCAATATCCCTCAGGATATTGAAAACCAGTTAACTAACTTTCTGAAATGCAGGATGTCAACATTTGCATGGAAGCATGAGGATATGACAAGTATTTCCAAGGATGTGATAACTCACAAGCTTGGAATTGACAAGTCTTTCAAGCCTGTTCAGCAAAAGAGAAGGAAGTTTGCTCCAGAACAAAACATGATTATTCAAGAAGAGGTTGAAAGATTACTGAAATCCAAGATGATCAGGGAAGTCAAATTTCCCAAATGGCTAGCAAATGTGGTCGTTGTTCAAAAGAAGAACGGGAAATGGAGAGTTTGTGTAGACTACACAGACTTGAACAAAGCTTGCCCTAAAGACCCATTTCCTCTACCTCATATAGACTCAATGGTGGATGCAACTGCCGGTCATGAGATGTAAACCTTTATGGATGCATCCTCATGATTCTAGTAGATCCAAATGGAACCTTCGGACCAATAGGATACTGCTTTCATGACACCAACATGTATTTATTGTTATACTACCATGCCTTTTGGTTTGAAAAATGCAGGTGCAACATACCAAAGACTGGTGAACATGATGTTTAAAGACAAACTGGGGGACACCATGGAGGTGTACATTGATGATATGGTGGTAAAATCCAAGAAGGCTAAGGATCATCTCCGGGATATTGAAGGAGTATTTGATATCCTGGACCAGTACAATATGAAGCTAAATCCTGCCAAGTGCCATTTTGGAGTGGGGCAGGAAATTTTTTAGGATATATGGTGACTAAAAGGGGGATAGAAGCAAGCCCGGAACAGATAAAAGCTATCCTGGATATCAAGTCACCCTCCAACATGAAAGATGTACAAAGACTGATAGGGCGAGTAGCAGCATCAAACAGGTTTATATCAAGATCCTTGGAGAAATGTAAGGAATTCTACGATATCCTAAAGAATAATAAGAAATTCGAATGGGGAGAAAAGCATGAAGCAGCTTTGCAGGAATTGACGCAATATCTTTCAACTGCGCCTCTGTTAATGAAGCCCGAGGATGGTGAACCATTATCCTTGTATCTTGCTGTATCAGGGAATGCAGTAAGTGCTGTTCTGGTAAAGGATCATGAAGGTCAGCAGTATCCTGTCTATTATGTTAGTAAAAGTTTATTAGATGCTGAAACTAGATATTCTCACCTAGAAAAGTTGATATTAGCCCTAGTTATGGCATCAACTAAGCTTAGACATTATTTTGAGACACATATGATTCATGTTAAAACTAATTATCCTGTTAAAAATGTGCTTAGGAAACCTGAGATGTCGGATAGGATGGCTAAGTGGTCAATAAAATTAAGTGCCTATGATCTAGTATATGAACCTAGAAATGCTATTAAGTCTCAGGCTCTAGCAGACTTTGTGGCTAATTTCAGTAGTGATATTCAAAATGAAGTAGACCTAGAAGTACAACAACTAGGAGAAACCTTAGAATCCTGGACATTATATACTGATGGTGCATCTAATGTGAGAGGTGTAGGATTGGGTGTACTACTAAAATCGCCAAAGGGGGATATATTACCCCAAGCTATTAGATGTGAATTTCCTGCCACTAATAATGAAGCAGAATAGGAAGCTTTGATTGCAGGATTAGAGTTGGCCAGGAATATGAATATTAAGAATTTGCAAGTATATGTTGATTCCTTGTTAATTACTAACCATTTTAATGGATCCTATGCAGTCAAAGGTGAAAGGTTAATCGAGTATCTTGATATTCTCAAAAAATTAGCAGGATATTTCATTGTTTTTACACTTGAACGGGTACCAAGAGAGGATAATGCTGAAGCAGATGCCTTGGCAAACTTAGGATCATCAGTCAGAATACCAAAAGGAACACATATACCAATACTACATATCCTATATCCTGCAGTGGATCTTTTAAAATCTCAAGATAAGGAAGTAGCAAGTATCCAGGATCCTGATGATGAGTATCCTGAGGAGGATCCTAAGTACTGGACGGCCCCAATCATGAAATACCTCAGAGAAGGACACATCCCAAAGGATGAGAATCCTAAGGCTTTTAGGATGAAGGTATCTCGATTCACCATTATAAATAATGTTCTATATAAGAAATATCTTGCAGGTCCGTACTTGAGGTGCTTGGAGGATCTTGAAACCAAGGAGGTACTTCAGGATATACACGAAGGCGACTGTGGCAACCATACTGAGGGCAGGTCATTATTCTCAAAGGTGTTAAGAACAGGATACTATTGGCCAACTATGAGGAAAGATGTTGCAGAGTATGCTCGAAGATGTGATGCGTGTTAAAGGCACAGCAATATACTGCATCAACCTGCTGAACCACTATATCCTATTGCTTCCCCTTGGCCATTCATGAAATGGGGTATGGACATAGTGGAAAAGTTGCCAAAAGCTCCAGGAGGAAAAGTTTTATTGTTGGAAAAGACAGATTATTTCCCCAAATGGGTTGAAGCTAAGGCATTTGTTCAAGCCAGAGACCAAGAAGTAGTATCCTTCATAAAAAGGAATATCCTAACTAGGTTTGGGATACAAGCCGAGATAATTTGTGACATTGGCTCTCAGTTTATCAGTAAGAGGACTACTGATTTTTGCAAAAGTTGGGGAATCAAGATGAATACATCCACTCTGGTACATCCTCAAGCAAATGGGCAAGCAGTATCCTCAAACAAGATAATAGTCAACAATTTGAAGAAAAGATTAGGAGCTAAGAAAGGAAGATGGGCAGAAGAATTGCCCTTTGTTTTATGGGCTGATAGGACAACATTAAAGAGTGAAACTAGGTAAACTCCATTTTCCTTAGTGTTTGGAGCGACAGCGGTGATCCCGACAGAAATGGTGATACCTACAGCAAGATCCAATCTCCGGGATCCTGAGAAGAATCCTGAAGCTCTATGCCAAGAATTGGATACTGTCGATGAGACAAGGGATGCGGCAAAGTTGAGAATGGCGGCATACCAACAGAGAATATCCAGAACATATAAAAAAAAGCCTAAGGACTAGAAGGTTTCGAGTTGGAGATTGGGTATTGATAAAAGCTTTTCAGAATACTACTAATCCAGCTAATGGAAAGTTAGCTCCGAAATGGGAAGGACCATATGAGATTGAATCGGATTCTGGAAAAGGAGCATTCAGGCTTAAGAATATGGAGGGGGATATACTGCCAAGATCCTGGAATGCTATACACCTGAAACCCTATTTCAAGTGAGTTTAGAATTAAATTTCTAACTCAGGATGGTATGAATTCTATCTCTTTTAAATATAATTTTGTTTTATTTGAACCCATTACTGACTTAAGCATCGGAGGGGTGTTAGCTAAGCTAACACCCACCATAGTTTGAAGGTGTTTTTTAGAATATGCTTCGAGATATGGCTCCAGGATATATACTCAAGATTTAAAGATTAGAGGATTGGCCCCCTCTCTCACGACTAAGGGATCATGATCCCTTCTAAGGTTTAAAGGTATTCATCTTTCTCTCGAATTGGGTTTAAACACCCCACCCGGAGCGCAAGTTATCCAGGGATAGTTCAAGATAGCGGGACCAGTCCATGTAAAAGTGGCTGACAATTTCATTATTATTGGCTATATCCTGGATCCTAAAGGTATATGAGGATTGATCACCCTCTCTCATGAAAGGGTATTTTCATACTCTCTAAGGTTTAAAGCTTTTCACCTTTCTAAGTCTTGGAGTTTATACACTCCCGCCTGTAGAGCACGAAAATTTGGGATTATCCCCAGTATGCTTAGGGTTTATCCCCAGAAGGTTGAGGATATATCTCCAGGATATTTAGGGTCTATCCCCTGTAATACTAAAGTTGTATACAAGTGTGAAATCTGTTACGATTGATGCACAACAATTCCTAAGTATTTGAAAACAACATGTACAGGGGACATTCCTGCTAAGGCATTCTGAACAATTCAAAGGGTCAAGTCTGGACTTGGTCCACTAAGTTTCCCAGACTGGGGACATTTTCGATGGAAAGGTTGCAAAAGGATTGAAGTTTAAGGATTAAGATATATTATGTTTCTGGTATGATCTCTCCTTTTTGTCTAAGTTTAAGGGTTGAGTTTAAAAGCCTTATTCAAATTATTTAAGTTTTTTTTTTGAAACTATGCTTGACAAAAATCTTGATGAAATATTTGTGAGTATCTTGACCCGGATGTACTCTCAGGATATTTGGTCAGAAAATTTGAAATACTATACTAAAATAAAAAATTGAAACTACATTCAAATCAAACAATATGTAACAATATTTGCAAAGTAAAAATAGACAACAATGGATAAGGCCAAAAAAGGGTTAGTTTATTATTAACATAGCAAAAGATAGTGTTTTTGACTTCATCTCAAACCGAGATCCATCCACCAAAAACACAATTAGTCTTAACCATATTTACTTAACAATTGAAGGCTTCATCTTGAAACTCAAGTTACCTCCACCCTTAATTGTTAAACTGTTCAAAATCAAGCATACTAATTGATGACCAAGGGCTTCGTCCTGAAACTCAGGATCCCTCCACCTTTGGCTATCATATTGACTAAGTGTAGGAAAGTAAATTGTTTAACAGACATAAAAGATAAATTGTTCAATAACCACAACCATCAGAAATTAAAAAAGTGGGCTTCGGCCTAGGCATCAACATCCATCATCGCCTACTTTGCTTCTTTCAAGGAGCAACACCTTCTTCAACCGCAGCATCTCCTCCAGCATTCGCACCAGCATCACCGTCAGGATTCTTCTCAGCATCACCAGCATCAGCCGCCTCCTCTGCCGCCTTGGAAGGCTTCTCACCCACAGGCTTAGCAGGATACTCCACATGATTACCTCTGAGATCCTTTAATTTTGCCTCCCAAGCCATAACATTCCAGGAGGATCATTCAAGGCCCATGGCTTTGGCCTCATAAGCCATCTTTGATCTGGCTTGAAGGAGGGAAATTAAAACAGACCCTTTGAGGCCTTCTCGGTAGGTGTTCATGTCCTGCTGGTATTGGAGATGGGCAGCATCTAGCTTGGCTTGGGCATCCTGGTTAGCCTTGTTGAGAGCAGCCTGGTGTTCCTGGATCATCGCCTTGTATTTATCCTCATAATGTTGTGATTTGGAGGCGGTAATTGTTGCTTGGTCTTCAACAGTGGTCTCTGCCTTCTTCAGTTTGCTCTCTAGCATCTTGTTCAAACCACACGCATCCTCATGAAGGAACACTAGCCGCTCAAGGCCCTACAATTGGATGAGCAGGTATCAATATATTAGTATATATATTCAGTATATATGTGCAGGATATAGAATAAGGATACTAACCTGATTGAGGAAGCCGGTCATGAATTTGCTGGACTCTATAAACCCATGATTCTCGAATGGGAATACGTCGGAGGTAGCAGGAGAATCTGGTTCCTTCCTCTTACGAGAGCTAGGGCCACGAGACTTGGAGGCTGTAGAAGGTTTGGGAGCAGTGACTGTCTTCGAACTGGTGGGTTTTGACGTGACTGCTGGTTTAGGGTTAGTTTCTTGCTTAACTTGCACATGGTCGGAATAACTATCCAACTCATCAAGTTGGAAGCCTTCAAGATTGATGACTGGCACTACATAAAAGGGAGAAATACTTAACTTTTGAATACTTATAAACTGTAATTAGTCTAATGTCTATAAATGTACTTACCAGACATTTCGGAACTTGATCTTTGACTCAAACTTGTGAAGGACAGAGAAAAGGTTCTCTGACTCTCAGGGAGTCGGTAGATATCCTTGATCCTTTGCTCTGATTCTGCACTTGGAGGGGCTAGCTCTTTGAAATTTGCTGCACAGGAAATAAAGATATCGGTTTAGGATATAGTTTCAGGATATATTTGGGGATATTCCTAAAACCCTAAACCCTACCAGAAGTCAACCATTTCACCGGTAGGTCAAAACCCTTAGCAATGGAATCACTTTTTACAAAAAAGAACTTTCGTTGCCACTGATCCTCATTCTTCGTGGCCTTGAGAATAAGGGGATTCTTGGAAGTTGAAAAAAGGAGAAAACGGTTTTTTCCATGAGAACGAAGATGATGTGCGATAGGAAGATCCTCGATGCAGAGATCAGGAATATGATGAGATTTAATTTGGTCTAACACCACCAAGACTCGCTAAACCATAGGCATGGTCTGGGCATAACTAAGACCGGTGAGTTCAAAGAAACGGGAGATAAAGGCTGGAAAAGGATATCGGAGTCCCAAGGAAAAAGGGTAAGCTAGGAAACACACCCATTCATCAGAAGCTATGTCCGATCAGACCTCTCGGTCGAATTGACAGATGATCGCACCGGCGGGAAAAGCATCGGAATCTTTTAAAGCAGCAATATCGGCATTATCAAAGGAGCAAAACTCTTTTTCAGGTTATTTGAGAAGATTTTTGGCTTTCAAAGGACGGGATTGAGTCGGCTGTACGTGATCTTATTTGACAGGCCATGGAGGATCTTAACAAAGAAAAAGAAGAAAAACATAAAGGAAAGGGAAGGAGAATACCTGAAATTAGTTTGGAGTGTTATGATCATGATACGAATGACTTGGGTAAATATAGGCTGAATATAGGGGGTATTGAGTAAATATCGCGTTGGAAGTTGCACGCTGTCACTTCAACCGTCTCATCAACTTAATTGCCTCAATCTAAGAGATAAGATTTAAAATATATCCGTTTGAATTTAGGATTCTAACAGATATATTTTGAGGAAAATTGTTATGGGTGGTTTTCTAAACATGTATCCTGGATTATATTCTGACCCTATTAGTTTTGATTGTGATTAGGATACCGGATCAGGATATTGGTAACATCCTGATGCAGTATCCTGGTAATAACTAATTAGTTCACGTGCAGATTAGCAAGGAATGTTTATAACGGTCAAAGGACTGCTTCTCCTGAAGACTCGGACTTGATGGTTAAGAAGAGAACGTTGAAGCCGCAAAGACGGGGTCTCCAACATTCTAAAAGGAATATTCGGATCATCCCACATTCTTAGGATAGTTTGTTATTTCCTTTGCTATATATAGGAATGATCGGATCAGTAGGAACACAACTCTTTTCGCACTCTTGCTTTCTACTAGCTACAATCACTCACAAACACTTACACCTGTACTCGAATCTCATTGTAACACTTAGGGGCTGTTTGTTTGGCGCTGAATGGATTCATTCAGAGCCTACCTCTGAATCGGTCAGAGGCATGGGCTGTTTGGTTCACAAAAAGTTCTCCTCTTAATGGTTCAGTTCAGAGCTGAATGGTTCAGCTTCTTTTGTATGCTGAATGAGAAATTTGACACTCATGCCCCTTGACCTAACAATACAAACATCATCTCCTCAATACACAGACACCATCATCTCCTCCCCTCCCCTCCTCTCCTCTCCTCTCCTCCACAACTCCGCCGCCCTCCACCACTCCGGTAAAACAACAAGCTCACTGATCTCTCTCTCTTCTTCCTGCTTCGAACCCGCTGTCCGACACCACCACTTTCGCCATCAACCATCGCTATCATCATCATCATCAACAACATCATCGGAATCTTGTTCTCCCTCTCCGAACTACCGCCGCCGCCACCAGCACCGTCCATTTCCGGTGAAACAGACCAAATCGGGAATTCGTTTGGCCGGTTCTACTTTTTTCTAATAAAAAAGAAGCACAAAAGTGAAGATGGCGGTGGCACACAGCGGCGGAGGTTCAGCGCCGCCGTGATGATGATGATGATGGCGGTGGAGATGATGATGATGATGGCGGAGGTTTGTTCTCACATATCCGGCCGTGATGATGATGATGATGATGATGGCGGAGATGATGATGATGATGATGATGATGGCGGAGGTTTGGTGGTGGAGATGATGATGATGGTGGTGGTGGCGGTGTTGCAGGTAGGGAGAGAAAGGGGAAGAGGGGGGTGATAATACTGATGAATGATGATGATGATGATGATATTGGGTTTATAGAAAAAAAATCTAGGGTTTATTTTGTGGGGAGGGGTAAAAATGTCATTTTACACTGTCATTCAGATATAGAACCAAACAGCACTTTACTGGTTCAGCACTTACCCATTCAGACCCTCTTACCCATTCAGACCTCTTATTCATTCAGCACTTATTGGTTCAGATGTTGCCAAACAGCCCCTTAGTTGATCCGCATCATATCCTGTACTGTATCCTGAAGTTTAAAGCAATAAGAAGAACTAGGCAGCTGCGATTGTTAGCTACCAAGGTTTATGCCGGCGATCTAGATTGATCAAGGGCTTTCCTCGTACATCTCGTGTCACCCCTTTACTTTTTAGCTCATTGTTTGATTATTGGTATAGCTCGATATCCTGAGCTATATCCTGAAAACTGTTTTCGTAAACAACATATTCAGAATATTTTCAACAAACATTGTTAACACACTACCTCACTTAACTAATTTGATCACTTAATTGCTTCGGTAATTTTTGACCAAAACAATATCCATCTCTCTATGCTACCTCCCACTGTCGTCGACTATATCTTCACCGCTGGCTACCATAGTTGGTCGTCTACTCGGACCACTCCATCACACACGCCACAAGCATCGTCGCATGCGTCGCTCGCCCCACGCAGCCACCGTACACCGGTTCAACCTAGTTCATATTGCCATGTGTTCTGGTTTAATTGGATTATCTCGTCCGATGCGTGGTCTTAAACGGGTAGAAATTGAAAGGTGTTCGAATGTCGGAGTATTCGTTTGTGCAAGTTCGTGTTACCGGATCTAGCACCCCGAGTTGTTGATTCTATTTGTTTCGTAATTTTTAGTATGCTATGAACGATTTGAGGTATTTGATTTTAAACTCCCTATGGTTGTGACATGTTTCTATTTGGTTTGCATCTGGAATCCTGGTAGGCGATCAGAAGTTTTGTCAGGTCACGTCAGTTCATACATGTTTTGTTTTGTTTTGGCATTGGTTTTTCACACATCCCCCATTTTATTTGTACATCCTTGTAACCTCTAGGTCTAAGCGTATTGAGTTATACGCTTCCTATATGCGAACTTGAAGTACAAACGTTTTAGACAGTGGTCAACCAATGATTAGGGGACTAGGGGAATCATATAGGGCCATATGTTCCTTGGAGGAATTTTTTTTCCAAGAGACCAGGCAAATCAAATAGGCCCATATGTTCTCTGGAGGGTTTTTTTTTCAAGAGAAGTATATAGTTCTACGTATCTTTTTGGACTTTATATTTTTTTAACTTAATTAAGTTGGTTTTTTTGTTATAAATTCTATAAAAGACGTAGTGAAATAAGGAATCCAAACAAACTAAACATATCCATACATTATAACTTATCAAAACAAACATACCCAAATTAAACAAATATTACAAATACTGAAAATTATACATCAAAACATAAAAATTATATTGTTCCCATCATATAAAAATAACATAAATCACTATCGTCATCAATCCTCACCAGACTCCGCGAGCTCCTCCTCCATAAAGTTCAGGCCACGCCTGTGCCGCGTATAGGATGTGTCTGTAGCCAATAGAAAATTTAAACAAAATACTCACTACATAACATTAAGATTGTCTAAAGAAAATGAAATAAAAACAAAATAACATACCTGCTTCGAAAGGTCGGACAGAGGAAAGAGCAGCATGGTCTGGCCGGGCTGAGGAAAATACAACATGGAAAGTTCAGGCTGAGTATAGGACGGGCCGGAAGCCTATAAAAATTTAATCAAAATACCCATTATGTAACATAAAACTACTAGTAGATAAATGAAGTAAAAATAAGATAACATACCTGCATGGACAGCATGGACTGAGTAAAGATCGGCATGGACAGGATAGGTTGGGTAAAAGATGGAATGGACGGGTCGGGCTGCTGCATATAGAATGGGCCCCAGTCCGGATAAACTCATGGTGGTGGACGGGGTGGAACCGATATCCCTATATACTTATACATTTCACCCATTCCAGTCATTAGCCACCCCATGTCATCATGCATCCGATCCATCTAGTGACCGTGAGATGTCATCTTCTGACCATGCAGTGTTAGAAGCCGTATCTGCTCATCCTGGTTCTGCCAAATCGTATCAAGAAGATGGTTGGTTGATCGAGGCAACCTAACCGCACGATAAGCTCTCTATGGATGATGATGATCCCCCTGTTCATGCTTAGGCAAGACCACGACATCATCATGCCTGCCCTCCTGCTCAGCCATATGAGGCATCTGAACCTCCTCAACCTCCAAAAGCAGGTGATGTACCAACGGCTGCCATACCAAATCCTAACGGTTTTCCTCGAAAAACCTAAAATCAACGACGGTGGTTTAAGGCCGGTCTTTGGTGGTCTTCGTCAGTTTTTCGTCTACCCTCCCTCTTCTCACTACATCACCCACCGCTCATAGCTCACCATACGTTTGCCTTCCCAAACCCCGACCATCAGTTTACTTATTTTAAGTTCATAATAAAAATAAAACAATAAATAAATTCTATCACCACCACGTCCGAAAAAAACATGAAAATATGTAGGGTTATAAATGAGTTTACTAACCTTGAAGCCAAAACGAAGCGTATTAAGGTATACGAGAGGTGTGTTCTTGGAATTTTTAGTTGAGAGGCGTGCGACGTTGCTTTGGAGATGTGTTGGGTTGGTTTGAGGGAATTGAGGCAGAAAATAAAAAAAGGAATCAGATTAGGGGACTAGAGGAACCGTATTGCCCTATACGCTTCCTATACTTTGGGTCTAGGGGAACCATATTGTGTTATACGCTTCCTATACCTTAGGTCTAGGGGAACCATATTGCCCAATACGCTTCCCATTGATTTAATTTGTTCACCAACCGAAGCCCTATGGGAATCCTATTGCCCTATACGCTTCCTGTTAACCCTATGGGATTCGTATTTCCATATACACTTCCTATTTGGGGTCACTTTTAAGACATTTTCAGTTCTGAACTACGTGCATGTCAGAGCATATCGTACCAACATGAATCATATTTTCCTATACGATTCCTATTGGTGTCGTATTTAATGGTTTAAACCCTCTGGGAAACGTATTGGGTTATACGTTTCCTGTTGAGGGATGTATAAAATTTTGGGGGATGTGTAGATACCATCACCCATTGTTTTTGCTGAGTTTAACCATTTTTGTATAGACTCGTGTATGAAAACCTAATAGGTTGATGTCATCGGGTGAGGAATCGACGTCGCGGGATGTAGTGAGCTGACATGGCTGTGACAGGTAACCCATGTGAGCTTGAACCTGGCTGGTTTGTGGATCCCAGTGGCACCAACAGGCCCTCAACCTCGTGAAACCAAAGCCAACTTGAGTTGGCAATGACCGAGACTGACCTTGATAGCGGGGTGTGGTCGGTTGGCTCTAGTGAGGGATGGGGTTTGCATGGGATTGATGTTTTACATACATAGGAGTTGGTTTTACATGCATGGTTCTATAGCTTGGGTGATGTGCTTTCTAAACGGGTCGTGGGTGACTCGGTTTGAGGATGCATAGGACTAGGGTTTCATTGATGATGGGATGTGGTTGTAAGTGGGAGTCGCGCTGCAAGAAAAGGGAGTGCTAGGGTTTGGTTATCGCAAAGACCACCTTGCGTGAGTTGGATGGGGCTTGAATGGCTACATGCAAGTACGCGGTTAACAGACCCTATGCACCATAATGAGAGTTGTTGTGAGTTTCTCCTTGGCTTGCAATGAAAACTTACACATGTTATAACCTTGATCATGTGACAACAGGTTGGTATTCTAGTATGCGAACATGGGATGTTGAACTTTGGGGAGAAGTGCCTTTGCATCTAGTGAGTACTAATCCCCTTTTATTGTGTTTTCAGGGTTGGCATATATACGTTTCATGCATTTACATTTATTTACGATTTTCATGAAATGTCGAGTTTTATGAATGTATGGCTTACTAAATGTTTTTCAAAGAGTTATGTGAATCAGTAGAGTTGTGGGATTAGGCTCGAACGGGTATCATGTTAATTAGGATTTGAAGTCGTGTATATGTGTATAATGGGGTTAGTGGTCACTGCGGACCACCGCTACGGATCAAGGTTATTGGTGTGCATTAAGCGTGATATGATTTTTATTAATATTTTAAGTTCACTTTACGCATTATTCAAGTTTTAAATTTATAAAACAGGATATTATACTAACACTAAACACACACTTGGGCAAGTGCACCCATCGCGAGCGTAGTATAGTGTTGGTAAGATACCGAGGTCGTCCAAGGGCATAAGAGCTTTTAATACTGGTTTATCGTCAACGTCTAATCGATCTAAATTTTTTTGAGAAAATCTTTTAAACATGAAAATAAATCTAAATATTAAAAGATAAATAAAATGAAAAATAAATAGACAAGATAGAATCACTTGGATCAAACTCATCTTTAATGTATCCTTTGATGATTCTCGCACTTTCGGACTTTTTAAGAGATTATCTTAGTTAAAGTAGTAGGCCCCTCTTTTGAAGGTGACGTTACCCTCAACACAGTGGTTTGAGTCAGCAGGGATACAATCCCAAATGGTCGGAATATTGAAAGATAATTTAATAAGTTATTAATGCGAAAAGTGGTAGGCCCCTCTTTTAAAGGTGACATTACCCTCGGCTAAGTGGTTTGAGTCTTCAATGATACAATCCCAAGAAGTAGGTTTAAAGTTCTAATAGTAGTTTACATATGAGGGGTTCAAGCTATTCGTACCCCCCACCATTCAATACCTTTGGGGCATTGAAGGAGGTCCTAGTAAGCTTGAACCAAGTCCTTGTAGGATCTATACACTGAATGAGACAATAACTTTACCAAACCACCCTCCTAACCTCCTTCCAAGTTGTTAACGCGCTTTGTATAGACCATAAAGAGATGAATGAGCAAATCAATGACATAATGAAGAAATGGTAAAGAAAATTCACTTTCAACATAAGAAACTAGTTATTAAAGTTGTTAATACAAACCCAATTAAAAAGTGCGAAAGATTAAAAATAAAATATAATACATTAAAGACTTGTCTTCACCAAGTGATGTAAGAGATTAGCCAAGCATGGAATTTGATTGACAAGAACTCTTACGATCAATCTTGGATCCCGAGACTACTACATACTCTAAAGATGAAAGATGGATGATGGTGGTGGGCGTTGGTGTTGTAGTGGTGGTGGAGTGGTGGCAAAGTGAGAGAGAAGTGGTTTGCCAAGGGATGCCTTTGAAGATAACCAAGCACCCCTATTTATAGTCAGAACCCCGTGTCTACTAGGCATGACCCGTGGCCATCTTCTTCTCTTCCTTCATTTATTGTATCTGTCAGCAGAGGACCCCACACGACCCCGTGGTCAACTCTTTGCTGTACTATCAAGATTCTGCAAATCTAAAAGTTGACCAAGCCCCATGGTTAGCTGGGCACGGCCCCCTGGTGGGCGTAGAAGCTTCTGCAGGCTTTGTCTTCTTCTGTCAGGGCTGACCACGCCCCATACCTGGCTGGGCACGGCCCCGTGGTCAGTTTCTGTCTTCTTGTTTTTGTATTGGTATTGGGAGATGCTGCCGAGGGGTCGGGCATGTCACGTTATTCCTTCTTCTTGTAATTTTTGTTGGTTTTTTGCTGCTTATTTGTTCCTTTTGTTCTTTTAAGCTCATTTGGTCATGTAAATTCATAAGGAAGAAAGAAACGTGCTTTTTCCAACATTAGTACTAAAAATGGGTTGGTTTTATGCCTCTATTGATGTAATTTATATGTTGTACTTTGTACACATCAGTTATATCGTAATTGTGTGGATTGGGTAGGGCTTTAATTGTCAAAAGTCTTATGGTCGTCTCATGCCCAGATGATGAAATGTTAGAAACTTAGATGTATTAAGTCATTACTCTAGTGTAACTGAAGTCGAGATGGATATTTGGGGTGTAATACATTTATGCGAACGTATGTGCCCGTCAATAGTTGTGTCCTTAATGGTAATGGGACAGAATAGATGGTGGTTTATAGAGGTGTGTGGTTAATCCATGACAATATATGATTGACGAGGTCTTAGACATTTGGGGTGTCTCTTTGTGTTTGCGTGATGTAACATCTTTGAGATGTTTGTGTGGACCATCAATAGTAGATAGACTCAATGTGTCCTAGTAGTCATTACATTTTGGCAGCGATGAGCACATATTGATGAGTCTTGTTTTCGTGACATTTGAGATGTGGGATAACAATAGTAGATGATATCGATATGTCTAAATTGAGATGGGGCCATCGGTAGTAGACGATGCCGACATGTCCACATAGAGAGAAGAATCAGTCACATCTTTGTGATGTGACTCCAAATCGAATGTAGGATCCCGACCTTATGTGATTCACATGCTTAGGCTAGATGAAGTGGTGGGTATGGAGTGTGAATCGTTACTGATGTTAATTTGGGTTCTTTATGTTGTGGTGTGTGGAAATTAATGTGATTTGATGTAGAGTGTTAGTCTTAGTCGTTATGTCAATTTGCAATGGCTAAAGCTTAAACATGGGAGTGGATGTGTGGGCCTTGGTTAGAAAGTTGTTGTTAGTAATATTCCATATGAGCAGTTAGCGGTTGGGGTGTAGTGGGGACTAGGTGATTTTGGGGTTTTATTAATTCGTGTCCTTGTGAAATTAACTGATGTACTTTGATGTCGGCTGAGTTAGTTTAAACTCAACTGTTAGAACCCACTCAAGTAGATGACTTTTGCATATATTTTCGATTGATTGTAGGTTAATGACTGGAATGTTGCGGAAGTCTTGGATTGTGTACGAGGCTTCTCATGGATTGTGACGTTGGCATTCGTTCTTTTCGTAATTTAATGTTAAGCCAAATATTTAATTGTCATAAGTTAGAGGGTTATTATTGTAACTAGTAGACTATATATAAACCTCTTTGTAATCAATATTTAATCATGAATGAAATTATGAGTTGATATGGTATCAGAGCCAATCAACTTGTAAACCCTAAACAACCCCACTCGCCGTCAACCACCAGGCGATCAGCTAATTATCAACCAGCCATCATCTCGAAATAAACCCCCATCTGCAACAACAATAGGAACAATAGGAATTCTCCTTTACTTCACGTGCACCTTCTTTTTGCCCCTTACTGTCGTCCCTTTTTTTTATTTTTTCGAAAACAATAGCATAGCCTCCTGCTTGCTTTTTGCCAACATTGAATCAACAATACTCTGGTAACGAACAATCAACACTGCCGAACAATCACTACTGGCGAACAATCATATCTGCCAAACCTTCTGTTGCCGAACAAACAATCATATATGCCGAACCAATCAACACCTATGAACAATCGACCTGTATTCAAGAACGTTTTTACTCAGGTATCAAAAATCACTGTTTTTACTCATCATGACAACGATTACTGCTTTCAGGATTCAAGAACGTACATCCCATAATTCCCTCAAGTTTGCATTCAATCTTACACCAAACAATTATGGCTACTGGAAAGCCATGATGGAACCGTTTTTAAAGGCCAATGGATTATATTGTTATGTTGACAACACGTTATCTTGTCCGGAAGAGAAAATTACAACTGGTAATGCCACTACTACAAACCCTAATTTTACAAACTGGATTGCTAATGATGCACACGTCTGCAAGATCATTATATCCACCGTTTCCGAGTCTTCGTTTCAACACATCCAAGGAGACACGGCTTGGGAAGTGTGGTTAAGTCTATCACGTGCATATGCTCCTTCGAATTCATCTCATGAGTTCACACTAAAAACACAGCTTTTAAAGATTTCAATGAAAGATGGTGAAAACGGTATCGATTATCTCAGCCGTGCTCAAGAATATGCAACGGCTCTTGCAAATATTGGTGAACCCGTCAAAGACAAAGATCTCGTCATGCTTACTATAGCCGGTTTACATGAGGAATACCATGGTTTGAAAAGCAACCTTCTTGTCCGCTCCCCACCGGTTCAATTTAAAGAGCTTCACGGGTCTGATTGGTGATCATGAATATATCACTTGGTCCACTGTTTCTTCATCATCGGCCTCTCCACAAGTCTTCAATGTTACCACTGCCGCAACAACTACTTCCCACTCCCCCGATTTGGCTTCAATTCAGTAGCAGATTATCAACCTTCAACTTTTGGCAAATCAACTTGCTTCCACAACTCAACCGTCGGCATCACCATCGGCTCCTCAGGAAAACTATGCTAATCGGTCTGCTTCTTCAAGACCGACCTGTGGATACGGTTGGGGCCATGCGTTTTCTCGCGGGGGCCGTGGCCGTGGTGGTTCATAAGGCCCTCGCCAATTTTCTTGGGCGTCCACTCAAAATATGGTTTATGGTCATTGCAATAGGTGCGATATTGGTCATATTCCCTCACAGTGCCCGAATCAAACCGGCTATTCTCGTCGATCACCTCAAGCGATTATGCTCACTCTAAGGCGGGCTCATATACTACTTGGACATCGGTTACAGGCGCTAATTCCCATGGTACTCCTGATCTTGCTAGTATGGACAACTTCGACGTCTATTATGGTAATGACTCCCTCTATGTTGGTAACGGTAACTCTCTTCCAATTCTTCATGCCGGTTCAAAATCCTTTTTTACCTCAAACAAAAATTTACAACTTAACCACATACTTCATGTCCCGGGCCTACAACGTAACCTACTTTCTGTTCACAAATTTTGCAAAGATAATAACGTTTTCTTTGAATTTCACACTTCTTTTTTTTTTTTGTGAAGGAAGAGGCTACTAGGGCTATCCTCCTCACGGGCCCCAGTGACCAGGGTCTTTACACCATTCGCCTACCTTCTTTTCAACCGGTTTCCAAGATGGCGTTCACTGCTTTTCGAGCTCCATCTACTATGTGGCATCAACGACTTGGGCATCCTCACTTTCGAGTTTTTCAACATATTGTTAAAACATTTTCTTTACCTGTTTCTGACAAACTTTGTTCAACTTTGTGTACTTCTTGTCAATTGGGAAAAATGTCCAAACTTACTTTGCCTATTTCATCTTTTTGTAGTAAAAACATACTTGATTTGGTTTATTGTGATGTTTGGGGCCATACTACCACGTCCTTTGACGATTATCGTTGTTTTTTGTTATGTGTTGACCATCATACCCGCTATATGTGGTATTTTTCGCTCATGCAAAAATCCGACGTTTTTAACACCTTTACAAATTTCGTTCGCTTAGTTGAACGCTAATTTAACACCAAACTAAAAAGTGTTCAAACTGATTGGGGTGGCGAGTTTCGGAACCTTACTCAGTTTTTTACATCCCATGGTATTTTACATCGTCGCTCGTGTCCTCATACGAGTGAACAGAATGGCATTGTCGAGCGTCGCCACCGCCACGTCGTGGAAACCGGTCTCACCTTACTAGCCCAATCCAAACTACCTCAAACTTTTTGGTCATTCGTCTTTCAAACCGTTGTCTAGCTCATCAATCGTCTACCTTCTCGTCTTTCCTCAAACAAATTCCCACATCAACTTGTTTTCCAACGTCCTCCCGATTACTCAATTTCTTCGTGTATTCGGATGTCTCTGTTTTCCTTATTTACATCCATATAACCAATACAAAATTGATTTTCGTTCTACTCCTTGTATATTTCTTGGTTATAGCCAGTCTCATCATGGATATCAATGTCTTGATCAAACTACTCACCGAATCTACATTGCTCGCCATGTCTGATGTAACGAGCATGTTTTTCCCCCCCTTAATGAACCCTCCATCGACCCTCATTCATCCTCCACAGCCGCTACTTCCTTTTCTACAATTCCTTATCCGCCACTAACCATTTTCGATAACCCATCCATTCCTACAACCGAACAATCGCCACCCACCCCTCCTATTTCCGAACATGTCCAAACCGCCTCTATTTCTCAGAAAAACACCGCCCAACCTACTTCCTCTACTTCGCAACCAACCACGCCCCGTTACCGACCTCCTCACCTTCGGCCACATCCTAAACCCCGAAAATTTTTTGACCCTTCAGCCAATATCGCCACCACCGCTATTGTTCCTACTGAACCGACTTCCTTTACTGTTGCCAACGAATCCGCGGAGTGGCGTCAAGCCATGGCAGCCGAGTTGCACACACTACACAGAAACGGAACATGGTCGTTAGTTCCTCCGGTTCCAAATTCTAATGTTATTGATTGCAAGTGGGTTTACAGGTTGAAAACTGATCAGCATGGGAACCTGACTAGACACAAGGCTCGATTGGTAGCAAAGGGTTTTTTACATCAGTCTGACATTGATTATCATGAGACGTTCAGTCCTATGGTCAAACCAGCCACCATCCGCACGGTTCTTTCTCTTGCCGTCTCTAACAATTGGTCTCTCAAACAACTTGATGTGCAAAATGCATTTTTACACGGTGATCTACATGAAACGGTCTACATGCGTCAACCACCAGGTTTCGAGGATCCTAAATATCCCAATCATGTTTGCAAGTTGCACAAATCCCTTTATGGCTTAAAACTGTCGCCCATGGCATGGTTCACCAAACTCTCAAACGTCTTACAGCATCTTGGTTTTCATAGTTCCAAAACTGATCCATCATTATTTATCCTTAACCGCTCGGGTACACAGGTTTACCTACTAGTTTACGTGAACGACATCATTATTACGGGCAACGATCCAAACACAGTTAATCGCATTATTGCCTCACTTGGTCAGCAGGTATCTCTCACTTACATGGGTCGTCTTACTTACTTTCTTGGTATTGAAGTTCTCCACACCTCTTCGGGTCTTATCTTATCTCAACGGAAGTATATTTAGGAACTTATTGATCGAGCCGGGTTAAAAGAATCGAAACCGCTTGCAACACCTACAAATGCCAAATCAGATACGATAACCAAGGACGACCCACTTATGTCCGATCCCACAAGATATCGGCATTGTGTTGGAGCACTTCAGTATGCCACTTTATCTAGGCCCGACATTGCCTACGCTGTCAACAGGGTATGTCAGTTCATGCATGAACCTCACGAATCCCATTGGACGGCTGTCAAACGTATAATTCGCTATCTCAAGGGAACGTCTCAACAGGGCCTTCGTTTTACATCGAACTCAACATCTACATTACATGCCTTTGCTGATTCACATTGGGGTGAGCGGTTGGTTCCTATTACAGCATATTCGGATTCCGATTGGGCTGGTTGCCCGGTCGACCGTTGATCCACGGGGGGCTATGCTATCTTCTTGGGTTCGAACTTAGTATCATGGTCAGCTCGTAAGTAGAAAACTGTCTCTAGGTCGTCTACCGAATCCGAATACAAGGCTATTGCTGATACGGTTGCTGAACTAATCTGGTTAAAGTCTCTTCTACAAGAACTGAGAGTTAAGTTGAATAAACCCACTCTTTGGTGTGATAATCTTGGAGCTACGTATCTTTCAGCAAACCCGGTGTTTCATGCTAGAACTAAACATGTGGAGGTAGATTTCCATTTTGTTCATGAGCAAGTCAGCCAAGGAAATCTGAAGGTTCAATTTATTAAAACAGATGATCAAATTGCCGACATCTTCACGAAGCCGTTATTAACTCAAAGATTTGAATTTTTAAGATCCATGTTGCAGGTCGTTACCCGCCCTCAACTTGCGGGGGAATGTTAAGCCAAATATTTAATTGTCATAAGTTAGAGGGTTATTATTGTAACTAATAGAATATAAATATAAACATCATGAATGAAATTATGAGTTGATATTTGAATTAATGTTGATAGTTTTGCGGGTTTTACATTGGTTATAAAAAACGTTTTTTTTTATTACTTTTTCATTACATATGTTTTAGAACTTAAGTAGCTAGTCTTTTAGACTTTATAATGTGATGATGTCATGACATTATCACATAGCGATAACAATATAGTCAAGATTTGAAGGCAGCACACTATTTTGAGAGACATAAATCAGAATCTTAGGTCATAAGTTTGAGTAAATGGTAAATTTACTATCCAATGAGTGCTTCAACCTCTTAATTTAAACTTCGTGTCATACACAAACAAGCAAACCAGTAAAAGATCTAGTAGCCTCTGAATGGTCATTAAGAGGCTACCTCTTAATGGAACTATTAAGAATTTTACCAATGAGAAGGTAGAAGAATGTGACATGTGATGATTTATCATTTACCTCTTAACCATTCAGACTTGAGGTTACCTCTTATTCATTCAGAGGTTTTAAACCATTAAGATGTAACACATGAATGGTCATTAAGAGGCTACCAAACAGCCCCTAAGTTTATTAATAAAAAAAAGGCATGAAATACATAAGGTAATATGATGAATATCAGATTATGATCCCCAAGATGAAAAATGCTGATGATACCTTATCATTCTTCTTGCCTCTCGCCAAGATTTTGTGTCAAGTGAGAAAAGGAACCCCCAACCGAATAAGGAAAGAATATATATTAAACAAACAAAAAACAAATACCCATATTTATATGTATAGGAACATGTAAATGCATGGCGGGACCTAGCATATATGGTGCTGAGTCAATCGATCCCGTAGTTTCTTTATATTTGTAGGGAATTTTCGACCGACCCCCACCCGGACCCACAAGATTTTCTAAGCCTACCTAGAATATATTAATTTATACATGTTTCATTTGAAAAACACATTGAAAAAAAAAATGAGTACGCCAAATTCGCTTAAATTTTAAAAAGTTATTGTCTCTAAATGATTATTGAATGATGCATTGTATTTTTCGTGTTCATGATTACCTGAAAAACATCATTGTAGATGTAAGATTTATCCTTTGCAATAACAAGCTATTATTATTTATGCGACACAACCTGACCCAAACCAAAAAATTCATAATACTTCGAGGTCAAAGACATCCAAGCACCAGAAAAAAAAAAAAAACAAAAAACAAAAACCTGGCTTTTAGTGTCATCAAGCTATTTTGGTTTATTGGGTTTACTTAGAAATAAAATGACAAATCGTTACAGGGGCGGATGTAGTGTATCAAGGGGTAGCCTCCGCTACCGCTTGGTCGGAAATTTTTTGACATTTTTAGTGTAAATTTTGGAAAAATTTGACGTTTTTTCGATTTCGTTACCTCTTATTTATAAAACGTTCCCGCTTGGTCGGAATCCTAGATCCGCCACTGAATCGTTATAACTATTGATCCGAATTAGAAGGTGTGGTGTACACACTCATTGAAAATATTATGACTGCCACACTCATTGAAAATATTATGGGTGAAGCTCTTAGAATGTGGGGACTTCCAAAGGGGCATCGCCCGGGGCTAGGAATTTTATTTTTTGTTTTGCCTTAATGATGCATCATTGGAAACGCATCGAATCGGCATGCATGACTAAAGTTGCATAAAAATGATTTTCAAAGTTACTAGAGAAAGTAGCAATTTGCTACAGCCAAGTAGTAACTTGGTTACTAAAGATCAGTAGTGAATTGCTATTGCTTGATAGCAAGTTGGGTGGTGACTTACTACCGAGCAATTTCTGTTGGCTTTCCTATTTATGTAATTGCAACGGTTATGTATAAATTAGAAATCACCTGGTCTGATTTCATATCAAATTAACACTTTGAAATTTAGAGAGAATAACTCTTTTTTTCTTAGAGAAAACTTTATGTCTTATTCGATTATTTGAGACTTCATATATAGGTGATATTGTTGGGTTTCAAAGCTTCAACACACAAAATTACACAAAGATAAACTCACGAACACCAAACTTATTTTACTGCTTCAAAACCCACACCTTTCATTGATTGGAAATTTACATTAAATAGACCTCTAAACAAACTATGTAACAAATTATCTCCTAAGACTCCTACATTTATGCCACGTTTTCTTGACCCACTAAACTTACACACGACTAATTAAAAACACAAAGAGTTAACTGCCATTTTCGTCCCTGTGGTTTGGTCACTTTGGCCATTTCAGTCCATTTTTCA
Source organism: Helianthus tuberosus (assembly GCA_030545235.1). Taxonomy (NCBI): domain Eukaryota; kingdom Viridiplantae; phylum Streptophyta; class Magnoliopsida; order Asterales; family Asteraceae; genus Helianthus; species Helianthus tuberosus. Next base: position 114,916,336 of record CM060408.1, read on the forward strand.
AAAATGCGCCATTTTCCTCCCCGACGTTCTGGAAATGTGCCATTTCAGTCCAAAAATCATAACCCAGTTAAGTCGGTTTGTAAATAAGGACTGATTGTGTAAATTTGTAACATAAAGGACTGATTGTGTAAATTTGTAACACCACCACCACTAGCCCTGCCACCACCACCACTCCGCTGCCACCACCACCACCACCGCCACCACAGCCACTGCCACCACCACCTCCACCACCACCGCCACCACAGCCACCACCGCCACCACAGCCACTGCCACCACCACCGCCGCCGCCGGAACCACCACTCTCTCTCTACTCTCTCTCTCTCTCTATGCTGGAGATGTAGTTTGATCGGAGAAGAGGATGTCACGGTGAACAGGGTGGTTCAACGATGATGAAGAAGATTAATGGAAGATGTGAAAACCTCTTTCAACTCTGTGATGATGATGATCGGCTGTGAGGCTATGAACTCGAAACCGGCACTCGAAATCTGAACTTGAAAATTCAAATGGAGATGATGATAGTTGCAGGTTTGGTCGCCGGTGGGAGTGAATCGGAGAATACGGAGATGAAAATGAATGGTCTGCAATCACCACCATCAAAACAGTCAATGAAAATTCAAATATTTGAACATGTTACTGTTCATCGTCTTCCCCAAAACAGTCAACGAAAGTCAAACCCGATCCGATTTCGATTCAAAACATGATTATAATGTAATTAAACTTGCAGAAACATAATATAAGTAATAACATACTGATTTAACAAGTAAAACCGATCAGGTATCGTTTGGAATGGCGGCTCGACTAAGCTCCGGCGATGGTTTTTCCGGCGAGACTTGCAGAGGTTATCAGAAGGTCTTTTTCGAGTGTTAGAGGATTTTGAAGAGTGTAAGAGTTTCGTATGGGTTCAGGGAAACTAAATAACATCACAATCGAATCGATTTCGACATAACTCAGTGGATTTAAACTCCACTTCGGTTAAATTATAAAAACCGATTTTCGACGATGTCAGGCACTATCTGGGTTGAATAAAACGCGTGGGTGTGTTGTTTTTAATGCAGAGCATAGAGAGAGAGTAGAGAGAGTGAAGGTGATGGTGGTGGTGATTGCAGAGCATAGAGAGAGAGTAGAGAGAGCAGATCGGAGTGGTGGTGGTGGCAGTGGCTGTGGTGGCAGTGGCTGTGGTGGCGGTGGTGGCTGTGGTGGCTGTGGTGGTGGCTGTGGTGGCGGTGGTGGCGGTGGTGGTGGTGGTGGCAGCGGAGTGGTGGTGGTGGCAGGGCTAGTGGTGGTGGTGTTACAAATTTACACAATCATTCCTTTATGTTACAAATTTACACAATCAGTCCTTATTTACAAACCGACTTAACTGGGTAATGATTTTTGGACTGAAATGGCACCTTTCCAGAACGGCGGGGAGGAAAATGGCGCATTTTTGAAAACTGGACTGAAATGGCCAAAGTGACCAAACCACAGGGACGAAAATGGCTGTTAACTCAAACACAAATAACATGTGACTTAATAAACAAAACTTTCTGCTGACCCATGCCCATTTTCGACCTGTATCCATGACCCACTTTGAACCCGTCAAGATTAACCAACATTCACCCCCTTAATCTTGACTCGTTTCTTCATTCTTTCTTGCTCTCTTGCTTGATCGGTTCCCCAAGATCCGTGTTCTCACTTGCATGCTTGAGATGCATGCTTGCTTGGTTATTAATTCTCCAGACTTCTTGCTTGCTTCATTACTTATTCTAATCGTGTTTTGGATGGTTTGGTGTGTCAAAAACAAGTCTATTCGATCGCAGGGACTATTTGTGTCAAACTGCGAAACTATGCCGATTCATATGATAACGAACATTCCAGAAGTTGATCATAAGTTAAACATTCCCTAAATGTCACACCCCGACCACGTAAAACAACAAAGCGTGGCGGAAACGTCGAGAGGTGTTGTAACAGAATTATCGTTTCATAACCATGGATACAAAAAGTGTTTTGTTTTATTGATAATATTAAACATTAACATTGTTGTAACACTGAACAAACAAGTATTATATCGTCTATCATAGTTATTATGTCACTAAGGCCTCGTCCATATCCTATGTGACGCATGCATCCTAGATCGTCAATCAAGCAACAACACCTGAAACATATGTAAAAACAAAGTCAGCAAAGAAATGCTGGCGAGTACATAGGTTTTATAAGAGTATCGGAATCATGGCTTGTTTACATATATTGCAATACCTCGAAAACCTTGTTTTTTTTTAAATGTATAATATTCCAACATGATTAACCAACTCAAATCAAGATGGTTATAATTTATGAAATTTCATTAGCCATGATTATTAACCCAAAAGCTTTTTTTTTAGAAAACCATCTTGTAAAACATCTCGTATAAACTCGTTAATAAAACTTGTATATTATTTCGAAAACATCGTTGAGTGACATTGTTTCACTATCGTTTACCCAAGTGAACTAAATAATGCCACGGTTTGTAATATGTTAAAAACACTTATATATAAGAAGTACCAGCGGCGTATCTACCATGTTTTCACCATATTACACCCGTCCCATTATCTAAACACTTAACCAAAAGGCAATCGTTTACCCAAATCGTTTAACATCGTTTCCAAATCGTTCCCAAATCGTTTATCGTTTAACATCGTTCCCAAATCCTTCCCAAATCGTTTACTTGTTTAAATCGTCCTCGTTTTAATTGTGAAAACTTATATATGGTCGTCTCGTTAATAACATTCAAACCTTTGTGACTCGTTCATTGTTCAACTCGTTCTTGCATTAACAAACCTCCAAAGGGTAAGTTAAGAATCATTAGATTCAGTCGTTACCCACAACACCCACACATAACCATGGGTATAGTGAAATAACGGGATTTGTCATATCCTATGGTACCATAACCTAATACTGGTCGGCTTGATCAATGCTAATGAATGTCGTTCGTTATGTAACTACAACCAACAAGTTCGTTCACATTATCGAAATCGTTAATAGTTTAGTATAAATCGTTCTAATCGTTTTTGAAATCATCGTTAAAACCTTGAAAACATTATGTACATATGAATCACCCCAAAACATTTGAAAACAGTAAAATAGGGGAACTATGTACTCACATGTAGTGCAAGGTATCCTTAATCAATAGTACTTCAACAAACTCGAGTAAACCAGAGAAATCAAGTAGCACCTAGTAATTTAATCACTAGTCAAACAATAGACGCCTAAATAAGAAGATCGGACAGAATGAGGTCTTGCAAACCAAATGAGTGTTGGAACTCATGTGATATGGTTTAACAAAGCCTACATTCTAAATCGGAACCTAACCTAAGTGCTTTTGACCCATCGCGACCCATTAAGGTAGCTTATGCTACTTTAACGCGTCGTGCGCGCAAACGCGCGTTCGAGACGTCTAACTAGTCCTATGAAAAGTATTATATGCCTATACAAGTTTAATCATGTTGTATAATCAGTTATGTAACAAAATTTTAGGTTACATATGCTTAATTACCAATTATGCATGAAAAGGGCATTTTGGTCATTTACCTAAGGCATATAAACTACTTATCGTACAACCATCTAAACTAGGTGATCATAAGGTATAACCTCGGAAGGTTATTCCCTATGCTACTATGGTCACCTAATGTGTTTGGTCGGATCCTAATGATCGACCAAACGGGTCGGGTTCGAAAGTATAAGCGATTGATTAGATCGCTTACCTTTACGACCCTATATAAGCACTAAACTAAAAGTGACGAGCTAAGCATGTTAAAACATGCTTACCTAAGTTAGAAAACAAGTTTGGTATCAAAACAAACGGTTTTGATACCTAAGAGTAGTTTGGTTACAATATACGCAAGAATACGCATTTTGGCCGAAACTACGACTCGTCACTAAGCCTAGATAACGTGGTAATCAGTAGGTATAGTCACTAGGCACTATAACCATCGTTATTACGCTCACGTTATGAAGTTCAAACGAACTTCACATTGACCATAAACTGGTCAATGCAGAAAGTCAAACTGCGTTTGACTTTAACGCTAAAACGAATGAAAAGAACGAAAGAACACTTACAGAAGGTCCCCGCAAGATTTGATTCCGATTTTTCTCTCAGGTAGGAAGCATATACTTCCACTTAGAGAGCATAAATCAGATTTCAAATTGTGGGTTTTCAAGTGAAAAGGATGAGGTATATATAGGATTTCTAGAACCGTTAAGATCGTTCCTCGAAAACTGAGCTTCGATCTGGACCTTACATGTGTGCCCATGGTTTTCTAAAACCATGGGAGCCCCTAATATGGACTATGTTCATTGAATACCAGCCCATGGTTTTGCAAAACCATGGGTTAAAACCACCAATACTTCAAAATGGACTAGGTTCATTGAATGTGCCAGAGATTTCAAAAAATAGTCCCTGCACTTGTAAAACTTGATTTTTGGCACTTTTAAGCCCCGTTAACCCCATTTCAAGGCTCTAAAATAAAGTTAAAGTATAGGGAACTTAAAATATGCTTAAAAACATCTCGGATGTCGGTTTGTTTGGTCGTACGGTTGCGTTATTCGCTTAATTACGACGGAAGTCGTAACGAACGCAAAAACGATCCAAATTAAGCGACGAATGGAGTTTTATCATGCCAAACATTAAAATAAAATATTTTAATGCTTACATAAATTTTTTTTGGATGTTCGGATGTATTCAGAACGTAAGTTATGCGCGAAAATGCAAACTTATGCACTTTTTGACGCTTTTAGTCCCTGAATGAGCATAAAGTTTATTTTAGCATACCGAACCCCTCAAAGCCTATTTCTAAGCTATGTAAATGTTATTTAGGGTATTTTTAACTTATGATCAAGTTCCGGAATGTTCGTTACTATACAAATCGGCATAGTTTCGCAGTTTGACACAAATAGTCCCTGCGATCGAACAAAGTTGATTTCGACACACCAAACCATTCAAAACTTATTTCTAAGTTATGTGGAGGTTATTTAAGGTATGTTAAGCCTATGTCACAATTCCGGAGTGTTTGTCGCATTATACTAACTGCGTTTAAGCACCAGTTTGCGTATAACCCTCCAGAAAGCGATTTAGAGCTTGAAATTGGAATCGATTCAAATTGTAAAATCACTAAACACAATTACACACATAATAACACCAAAGCACATTGTTTTATTAATAATCATCATTGTTTTACACCGTACATCGATTACAGAACACAGTTGTCACAGTCTCCCCTACTTCAAGAAATTTCGTCCCGAAATTTTTACTAGAGGAAGCTTGTGAAAACAAATGCGGATGTTTCGTCTTCATCTGGTCCTCACGTTCCCAAGTAAACTCTGGGCCACGTTTGGATTCCCAGCGAACTTTAACCAATCGAATCCGTTTGTTTTTCAACTGTTGGAAAGCACGGTCCATGATCTCCACGGGTTTCTCGACAAAGTTCATTGTTTCATCGATTTGGATCTCGTCGAGAGGAATGTGTAGATCAGCGTCAGCTAAACACTTTCGCAGATTGGACACGTGAAAAGTCGGGTGAATATTTCCAAGCTCTGGAGGTAGCTCCAATCGATAGGCAACCTTTCCAACCCTTTCCACAATCTTAAATGGTCCCACATATCGAGGTGCAGGTTTTCCTTTCTTTCCAAATCTCACCACTCCCTTCCAAGGTGACACCTTGAGTAGGACACGGTCTCCGATTTGAAATTCTAAGGGCTTGCGTTTCATATCCGCATATCTCTTTTGACGGTTTCGAGCTGCCACCAGATTATCGCGGATTTTCTTGAATTTGTTTGTTGTTTCCAGAACGAGCTCAGGTCCAGTAAGCTGAGCTTCACTGGTCTCGTTCTAACAGACAGGTGAACGACATTTTCGACCGTAGAGAGCTTCGAATGGCGCCATATTAATACTAGCGTGATGACTATTGTTGTAAGAGAACTCGATCAGTGGAAGATGAGAATCCCAATTACCACCAAAGTCGATCACGCATGCTCTAAGCATATCCTCCAGAGTTTGAATCGTTCTCTCAGATTGGCCATCTGTTTGGGGATGATAAGCAGTGCTTAGATTCAGTTGGGTTCCCAAAGCAGATTGCATGGCCTTCCAGAAATGAGATGAAAATTGAGCATCACGATCGGAAATGATATCTAAAGGAACACCATGTCGTGATACAATCTCGTCTACTTAGATCTTGGCAAGCTTTTCAGCAGAGAAATCCTCACGGATTGGTAAGAAGTGAGCAGATTTTGTCAAACGATCAACTACAACCCAAATAGCATCGTGACCTTTAGATGTATGCGGTAACTTAGTAATGAGATCCATGACAATGTTCTCCCACTTCCAAACCAGTATCTCTGGTTGTACAAGCAAGCCAGAAGGTCGTTGATGTTCTGCCTTGACTTTGAGACAAGTTAGGCATTTCGACACATACAAGGCAACATCTTTCTTCATACCAGGCCACCAGATCTTAGTACGAAGATCCTTGTACATTTTATCAGCACCAGGATGGACAGAATATCGAGACTTATGTGATTCGTCCATCGCTAAAGTGCGAAGATCGTCTTGTTTCGGAATCCACAATCGATCCTTAAAATAGAGCAAACCATCGTCTTTCACTTCGAGCATAAGCTCAAGTTGACGTGGTAATTCCATACCCATCAAATTTTTTGAAACACAAAATTGTTGAGCTTGAAGGACACGAGATTGAAGATCAGATAGTGTTCGAACAGAATGAAGCTTGACTAGCTCCTTTCGACTAAGTGCATTGGCTACAACATTCGCCTTACCAGGGTGGTAGCGAATCTCGCAGTCATAATCGTTTAAGAGTTCAACCCAACATCGTTGCCTCATGTTCAGCTCTTTCTGATTAAGAATATGCTGGAGACTTTTGTGGTCTGTGAAAACCACACTTTTCGCTCCATAGAGATAGTGTCTCCAGATTTTAAGCGCGAAAACCACAGCTCCTAACTCAAGATCATGAGTCATGTAGTTCTTCTGGTGAACTTTCAATTGTTTAGATGCATATGCTATAACTTTACCTCATTGCATAAGGACGCAACCAAGGCCTAAGTTGGACGCATCGCAATAGACAACGAAATCATCGCTTCCCTCGGGCAGAGATAGAACAGAAGCATCACATAACTTCTGCTTCAGCGTTTGGAACGCTTCTTCTTGCTTGGGACCCCACTCAAAAGGCTTATTCTTCTGAGTCAAAGCAGTGAGAGGAACCGCAATCTTCGAAAAAATCAAAATGAATCGACGATAATAACCAGCAAGACAAAGAAAAGATCGAATCTCTGTAGGCGTCGTCGGTGTATTCAAATCCTTGATAGCAGCAATCTTGGATTGATCCACATGAATACCCTGCTCATTGACTATATGCCCCAAGAATTGAACTTCTTTAAGCCAGAATTCACACTTGGAGAATTTAGCAAAACGTTGTTCCTTCTTCAGGAGTTCCAATGTTAAGCGAAGGTGTTGCTCGTGCTCGGCTCGAGATTTTGAATAAATGAGAATATCGTCGATGAACACAACAATGAACTTGTCCAAATAAGGCTTGCAGACCTTATTCATTAAGTCCATAAAGATAGCTGGAGCATTCGTCAAACCAAAAGGCATGAAGGTGAACTCGTAATGCCCATATCTTGTGCGGAAAGCGGTTTTGGGAATATCTTCTTCGAGAACACGAAGTTGATGATACCCAGGACGCAGATCAATCTTGGAAAAGCATGAAGCACCCTGCAGCTGGTCGAAGAGATCATCAATTCGAGGTAGGGCATATCGATTCTAGATGGTGAGCTTATTAAGCTCACGATAATCGATACACATTCGAAAATATCCATCTTTCTTTTTCACGAAGAGGACAGGAGCTCCCCAAGGTGAAAAGCTCGGTCGGATGAATCCTTTATCAGATAAATCCTGAAACTGCTTCGATAACTCTTGCATCTCCAACGATGCAAGACGATAAGGTGCTTTTGCAATCGGGTTGGCATTGGGTACAAGGTCAATATGAAACTCGACTTGACGAACTGGAGGCAAACCAGGCAGTTCATCAGGAAACACCTCCGGATAATCCCGAACAATCGGAATATCCTGAATACTCTTGCTCTTGCTTTTCTCCTCGGTGACATGTGCCAGAAAAGCAACATATCCTTTTCGTATATACCTTTGGGCTTCCATACACGACAAAAGCTTCAAACCATCTGGTGGTTTCTCACCACGAACTTCCAGAACATCGCCAGACGAAAGAGGAATACAAACAATCTTATCGAAACAAACCACCACAGCGTGGTGTTTGGTTAACCAATCCATTCCCACGATAATATCGAAACTCCCAAGTTGCATTGGTGTGAGGTCAATAGGAAAAAAATGGTTATCAAGGTTTAACTGACAATCACGAATAACAGAATCGAGAATAAGAGGTTTACCAGTAGCAACTTCAACAGATAAGGGTTTCCTCAGTTTGGTTCTAGGTATCGCAAGCAAAGGCTCAAAAGATAACGAAACAAAACTTCTATCGGCACCAGAATAAAAAAGAATAGACGCAGGTTGATTGTTAACAAGAAACGTACCGTTAACCACTTCGTTGTCGGTCCTCGCTTCGTTTTCATTCAAATTGTACGCTCGCCCATGAGCGGGATTCACATTGACGTTGACGTTCGCATTCGGGTTCGCGTTAGCATTCGCGTTTGCATTCACCAGTCTCGGACAGTTGTTGCGGAAGTGACCATACTCTCCACAATTAAAACATGAACCCGGTGGGAATCTCACAGCATTCCCCTGACCCGGAGCTGGAACCTGAGCAACCTGATTCTGTCCCAAACGACAAACATTGGCCAAATGCCCAAGTTTACCACACGTCGTACATTGCCTGCAAGCTTGTTGTGCAACGTGATGACCGTTGCAACGAGCACAATGAGGTGCGGTACCAGCATACGCTTTCTTTGCAGGTGGCTGAGCCGGTGGGTTCTTCGGGTTCTGAGCAATCTGTGCTGTAACAGCAAAATTCTGGGCACCCTTTCGCTTCCTCGATTTCTTCGACGTCTCTCCTTCCTTACCCTTACCCTTTTTCTTGTCCTTCCCTGAATCAGTCGCCTTCTTTTATCACCCTTGCGGGTGAATTTACCCTTCCTGACTTGAGTCTCAGTCAGGGTAGCAGACAACTCGATTGCTTGACGAAGGGTAGTAGGATTAACACCGGTCACAACGCCTGGAAGCACAGCAGCCAGTTGTTGAGAGACAAGGGTTGCGACTTCTTCAGCAGTAAAAGTTCGAACATCGTGTCGAGGAGGCATTGTTTAACATGATAATAAGAGAGTCGAGTAAGGTTGAAAATCAAGAAGAACAAAAGAGGTATCGACAAAACACAAGGAAGGCGATCATTTGTTCGTTACCTCGAATAAACAAACGACATGCAGTGACTAATCAAAGTAAATGGATCCAAATAACGTACCGCGAAGACATGCTCGCCTATAAGTGAACACTCACCCCAAGAGTTCCCAGGTAAGAGTGACTGGTCCGATTATGTGGTTTTGTATGAACACTCTAGCCTTAGACAGAAAACTCAGGGTACAGGCATTCACTCTTCCAGTTTGCACGTGTTCACATTATTTTGACCCAAACTTTGACGAGATTTTGAAAACTTAAAGGGTTCAACACCATATAATAGAGGGTTCAAAACCTAGTAATCAATCATCCTAGGATAGATGATTAGTTTTCAAAGCGGGTTCGAAAATTGTGTTCTCGTTGTGGTTATCACCTAAGAATATGTGACGATTTTGTTTTAAAAATCTAAACGCAAAGTTTACTTGCGTTGGGGTCCTAAAAGTTATAGTCTAGGTCAAAGCATTACTAATAACCTAATTCCCTATAACCATTGGCTCGGATACCAACTCTTCTGTCACACCCCGACCACGTAAAACAACAAAGCGTGGCGGAAATGTCGGGGGTTGTTGTAACAGAATTATCGTTTCATAACCATGGATACAAAAAGTGTATTGTTTTATTGATAATATTAAACATTAACATTGTTTTAACACTGAACAAACAAGTATTATATCGTCTATCATAGTTATTATGTCACTAAGGCCTCGTCCAGATCCTATGTGACGCATGCATCCTAGATCGTCAATCAAGCAACAACACCTGAAACATATGTAAAAACAAAGTCAACAAAGAAATGCTGGCGAGTACATAGGTTTTATAAGAGTATCGGAATCATGGCTTGTTTACATATATTGCAATACCTCGAAAACCTTGTTTTTTTTAAAATGTATAATATTGCAACATGATTAACCAACTCAAATCAAGATGGTTATAATTTATGAAATTTCATTAGCCATGATTATTAACCCAAAAGCGTTTTGTTTTAGAAAACCATCTTGTAAAACATCTCGTATAAACTCGTTAATAAAACTCGTATATTATTTCGAAAACATCGTTGAGTGACATCGTTTCAATATCGTTTACCCAAGTGAACTAAATAATGCCACGGTATGTAATATGTTAAAAACACTTATATATAAGAAGTACCAGCGGCGTATCTACCATGTTTTCACCATATTACACCCGTCCCATTATCTAAACACTTAACCAAAAGCCAATCGTTTACCCAAATCGTTTAACATCGTTTCCAAATCATTCCCAAATCGTTTATCGTTTAACATTGTTCCCAAATCGTTCCCAAATCGTTTACTCGTTTAAATCGTTTAAATCGTCCTCGTTTTAATTGTGAAAACTTATATATGGTCGTCTCGTTAATAACATTCAAACCTTTGTGACTCGTTCATCATTCAACTCGTTCTTGCATTAACAAACCTCCAAAGGGTAAGTTAACAATCATCAGATTCAGTCGTTACCCACAACACCCACACATAACAATGGGTATAGTGAAATAACGGGATTTGTCATCTCCTATGGTACCATAACCTAATACTGGTCGGCTTGATCAATGCTAATGAATGTCGTTCGTTATGTAACTACAACCAACAAGTTCGTTCACATTATCGAAACCGTTAATAGTTTAGTATAAATCGTTCTAATCGTTTTTGAAATCATCGTTAAAACCTTGAAAACATTATGTACATATGAATCACCCCAAAACATTTGAAAACAGTAAAATAGGGGAACTATGTACTCACATGTAGTGCAAGGTATCCTTAATCAATAGTACTTCAACAAACTCGAGTAAACCAGAGAAATCAAGTAGTAACTAGTAATTTAATCACTAGTCAAACAATAGACGCCTAAATCGGAAGATCGGACAAAATGAGGTCTTGCAAACCAAATGAGTGTTGGAACTCATGTGATATGGTTTAACAAAGCCTACATTCTAAATCGGAACCTAACCTAAGTGCTTTCGACCCATCGTGACCCATTAAGGTAGCTTTTGCTACTTTAACGTGTCGTGCGCGCAAACGCGCGTTCGAGACGTCTAACTAGTCCTATGACAAGTATTATATGCCTATACAAGCTTAATCATGTTGTATAATCAGTTATGTGAAAAAATTTTAGGTTACATATGCTTAATTACCAATTATGCATGAAAAGGGCATTTTGGTCATTTACCTAAGGCATATAAACTACTTATCATATAACCATCTAAACTAGGTGACCATAAGGTATAACCTCAGAAGGTTATTCCCTATACTACTATGGTCACCTAATGTGTTTGGTCGGATCCTAATGATCGACCAAACGGGTCGGGTTCGAACATATAAGCGAATGATTAGATCGCTTACCTTTACGACCCTATATAAGCACTAAACTAAAAGTGACGAGCTAAGCATGTTAAAACATGCTTAACTAAGTTAGAAAACAAGTTTGGTATCAAAACAAACGGTTTTGATACCTAAGAGTAGTTTGGTTACAAAATACGCAAGAATACGCATTTTGGCCGAAACTACGACTCGTCACTGAGCCTAGATAACGTGGTAATCAGTAGGTATAGTCACAAGGGACTATAACCATCGTGATTACGCTCACGTTATGAAGTTCAAACGAACTTCACATTGACCATAAACTGGTCAATGCAGAAAGTCAAACGCAGTTTGACTTAACGCTAAAACGAATGAAAAGAACGAAAGAACACTTACAGAAGGTCCCCGCAAGATTTGATTCCGATTTTTCTCTCAGGTAGGAAGCATATACTTCCACTTAGAGAGCATAAATTAGATTTCAAATTGTGGGTTTTGAAGTGAAATGGATGGGGTATATATAGGATTTCTAGAACCGTTAAGATCGTTCCTCGAAAACTGAGCTTCGATCTGGACCTTACATGTGTGCCCATGGTTTTCTAAAACCATGGGAGTCCCTAATATGGACTATGTTCATTGAATACCAGCCCATGGTTTTGCAAAACCATGGATTAAAACCACCAATACTTCAAAATGGACTAGGTTCATTGAATGTGCCAGAAATTTCAAAAAATGGTCCCTGCACTTGTAAAACTTGATTTTTGGCACTTTTAAGCCCCGTTAACCCCATTTCAAGGCTCAAAAATAAAGTTAAAGTATAGGGAACTTAAAATATGCTCAAAAACATCTCGGATGTCGATTCGTTTGGTCGTACGGTTGCGTTATTCGCTTAATTACGACGGAAGTCGTAACGAACGCAAAAACGATCCAAATTAAGCGACGAATGGAATTTTATCATGCCAAACACTAAAACAAAATATTTTAATGCTTACATAAATTTTTTTTGGATGTTCGGATGTATTCAGAACGTAAGTTATGCGCGAAAATGCAAACTTATGCACTTTTTGACGCTTTTAGTCCCTGAATGAGCATAACGTTTATTTTAGCATACCGAACCCCTCAAAGCCTATTTCTAAGCTATGTAAAGGTTATTTAGGGTATTTTTAACTTATGATCAAGTTCCGGAATGTTCGTTACTATACAAATCGGCATAGTTTCGCAGTTTGACACAAATATTCCCTACGATCAAACAAAGTTGATTTCGACACAACAAACCATTCAAAACTTATTTCTAAGTTATGTGGAGGTTATTTAAGGTATGTTAAGCCTATGTCACTATTCCGGAGTGTTTGTCACATTATACTGACTGCGTTTAAGCACCAGTTTGCGTATAACCTTCCAGAAAGCGATTTAGAGCTTGAAATTGGAATGGAATCAAATTGTAAAACCACTAAACACAATTACACACATAATAACACCAAAGCACATTGTTTTATTAATAATCATCATTGTTTTACACCGTACATCGATTACAGAACACAATTGTCACACTAAATACCCTTTACGTAGCTTAGAAATAGGCTTTGAGGTGTTTGGTGCCCAAAAATAAAATTTTTGATCAGTAGGGACTAAAAGCTTCAAAAAGTGCATAAGTTTGCATTTTCGCGCATATCCTACGTTCTGAACATATTCGGACATCCAAAAATTTTTGTAATCATTAAAATATTTTATTTTAGTGATTGGAATGAAAAAATACCATTCGTCGTGAAATTTGGATCGTTTTCGCGTCCGTTCGAGTTTTCGTCGTAATTAACCGAACAACTCAACCGTAAGACCAAACGAACCGACATCCAAAATGTTTTTGAGCATATTTTAAGTTCCCTATACTTTAACTTCATTTTAGAGCCTTAAAATGGGGTTAACGAGGCTTAAACGTGTAAAAAATGCATCAAAAACCAAGTTTTGGGCTTGCAGGGACCAAAAGTGACAATCTGCCAAACTTTGCTAGGAGGGGCGCGTAAGGTTATGCATATGTCTACGCGGCCCGCGACTACATGTCAGACAGAAACATTGAATTTGGTCATTTGAGCTGAATTTCATGGTTTTGATGCTTGTTTTGCAATACCATTTGATGGTTTTTGAGTTCCCCATGTTTTGTAAACAATGGGTAACACATGGAGGGTCTAGATTCAAGCACGAATTATGAGAAACGATCCTAACGGTTCTTTGAATTCTATAAATACCCACTTGATTCTTCACCCATTCCTCACCATTTGATATGAATTTGCTCTAAGTTGAAGTTAATACTTCATACCTGAGTGCTTTAGATCAAATTTTTCCTTGCTTGGACCTTTTGTAAGTTTCTTTCATGCTTTTATTGCTTTTCAAGCGTGAAAGTCAAACAGTGTTTGACTTTCTGCTTTGACCACGATTTGGTCAACACAAAGTTTGTTTGAACTTTGCAACGTGAGTGTAATCACGATGGTTATAGTCCCTTATGACTATACCTACTGATTACCACATTGATTAGTCGAAGTGACGAGTCAAAGTTTCGGTCAAAATGCCGTTTATGCACATTTTGAGACGAAACTATCCTTGGGTATCAAAACACTTTGTTTTGATATCAAAACCTGTTTTCCAACTAAGTTAAACATGTTTTAACATGTTTAACTCGTCACTTTTAGTCTAGTGCTTGTATAGGGTCGTAAGATAAGCGGTCTAAACACCCGCTTAGAGTTTCGAACCCGACCCATTTGGTCGATCATTAGGATCCGACCAAGCATATTTAGTGACCATAGTTGTATAGGGAATAACCTTCCGAGGTTATACCTTATGGTCACTTAGTTTAATTAGTTGTTATGATAGGTAGTTTATATGTGTAAGACCCTAACACGCATTTAGTAAAACGTCGCAACGGAAATTCGTACCATAAAATTTCTTTCGTTACAAGCGTCTTGAAGTTCTTTAAATTCTTTTTTAAAGATATCCCTTTTAAATTAAATGCATCAATTGAACTCATTCACAAATTAATAACATAACTTATCTTCAATATATTACATAATCCAACCTCTCCCGTACAATCCGTCCCGCAACTCGGTCTTCGATCTTTACTCCTCGTGATGAGATTCCGTGATTGGTAACGTCCGCACTCACCAAATACAATCATATCATTAGTACACATCATAAATAAAGACAAGATTCATCCTCGTATATTCTTCATTCCGTTATCTCTTTACATTTAAGCATGTCATCTGACCATCAATTCCTGGTGAGACTTCAGCATCATACCTGCATTACATCTTATACCCGAGGTACATTATTAATAACATCAGTATTCAATCATATTGAAAACCTGCATACATACCTACAAATATACAGCCGTACATACATACATACGTGCATCTCTACTTGCATACATGCCTACCCACATATATACCTACTGATGTGTGTAAAATGCAACATATAAATTACATCAAATGAGGCATAAAACTAACCCTTTTTAAGTACTAATGTTGGAAAAAGAGTGTTTTTGTCTTCCTTTTGTATTTTCAGGATTAAATGAGCTCAAATTCACAAAAGAAGCAAAAAGACAGCTAAATCTAACATAAATACAAGAAAAGGAACATAAGTGGACTGCCCGACCCCTCAACGGCATCTTCCCAAGCAAAATAGAGAAGGCAGAAGACTGAACACGCCCCGTGCTCAGCCAGCACGGGGCCGTGCCCAAGAAGCAGCAGAAAAGACAAACCTATAGAAGCTTCTATTGCCCACCACGGGCCGTGTCCAGTGAACACGGGGGCGTGGCGAAAGTACAGCAGGCGCATTAATTGTAATTGCGAATTACAATTAATGAAAAGAGAGAGTGTCAGACAGGCACGGGGGCGTGTCCAGCGGACACGGGGCCGTGCCCAGCCTTCTGTTCAGCCT
Organism: Helianthus tuberosus; assembly: GCA_030545235.1. Classification (NCBI taxonomy): domain Eukaryota; kingdom Viridiplantae; phylum Streptophyta; class Magnoliopsida; order Asterales; family Asteraceae; genus Helianthus; species Helianthus tuberosus. Next base: position 114,931,951 of record CM060408.1, read on the forward strand.
ATAAATAGGAGTGCTTGGTTTCATTTCAACTCATCCCTTGGCACACCACCTCTCTCACACTTCACCCACCACCACCATAACACCATCATCCACCACCATCATCCATTGTCCATCATAGAGTGTGTGAGTCGTCTCGGGATCCAAGATTGATCGTAAGAGTTCTTGACAATCAAGGCCATGTTTGCCTATGTCTCTTACATCACTTGGTGAAGACAAAGTGTCTAGTGTAATACTTTTTATTTCTAATCTTTTGCACTTTTTATTTGGTTTTGTATTAATGACTTTAATAACTAGTTACTTATGTTGAAGGTGATCTTTCCTTATCGTTTGTCCGTGGTGTCTTGGCATTATTTTACTGTCTATATAAAATAAAAGATTTTCACCATTCATATCTCCACGGTCTATATGGATGTATGTTGGCTACCTGGTCGGGGGTTAAGGGAACGGTTTGGTAAAGGTCTTGCCATTGTTCAGCGTTTAGAGGTCCTGCAATGGACCTGGGTCAAATTTAGTAGGACCTCCTTCAATGCTTCACGGTATTGAATGGCGGGGGTCCAAACTCTTTGATCCCCTCATAAGTTAACTACTATTAATACTATAACCCGGCTATTTAGGACTGTATCCCTGCTGACTCAGACTACTTAGCCGAGGGTAACGTCACCGCCAAAAGCGGGGCCTACCATAATATTGCATTAATAACTTAATTAATTATCTTCCAATAATCCACCCTTTTAGGATTGTATCCTTGCTGACTCAAACTACTGGGGTGAGGGTAACGTGACCTTCAAAAGTGGGGCCTACTACAATAACTAAGATAATCTCTTAAATATGTGCAAAAGTGCGGAAATAATCAAAGGGTATACTAGATACGAGTCGGAACCAAGTGATTCATCTTGTCTATCTGTTTTTATTTTTATTTTTATTTTCAGCATTTTAGTTAGTTTTTATTTTTCTTAGTTTAAAACATTTTTCTAAACTTTTTTTTTTGATTAGACGTTGAGGATAAACCGGTACTAAAAGCTCTTTTGTCCTTGGACGACCTCGGTATCTTGCCAACACTATACTACGCTCACGATGGGTGCACTTGCACATATGTGTGTTTAGTGTTAGTAAAATATCGTGTTTTATAAATTTAAAACTTGGCTAAAAATAAGTGTTAAAGGGGCTTAAAATATACACCTAATATATATAACACTTCACACGCATAAAGTTTTTGGCGCCGTTGCCGGGGACACAAGGATTTTAAGAAAGTTAGGAATCAACGGCCTAATCATATTTTTATTTTTCTTTTTAATTTTTTTAGGATTTTCTTAGTTTTTCAGTTTCTGCAGAACTCAGCACGGGCCGTGCCTGGTCAGACACGGGCCGTGCCCAGCATCATCACTGGCAGTTTTTATTTTCTGAGTTACAGAGAGCTGAGCACGGGGCCGTGTCGGTGCAACACGGGGTCGTGTCCAACTCCCAGTAACTGGGATCCAGAAAACAATTACTATACCTCTGACCACGGGCCGTGTTCACTGAGCACGGGGCCGTGGTGAACATTCTGACCAACGTTCTTTTCTGTTTTTATTGCATGACTTGGAATCCAGGCGCCACATTTAAACCTCCTACGTAGTGCATGAGCTCCAGTTCTAGTAGAGACATAAAAGAACCTTTTGAAGAACCCGAACGCTTTCTCAGAAAAAGACTTAAGGCTAAAAATCAAGAGAAAGTTTCGGGGGACCCACTTCCAATGGCGGACCAACGTACCCTCATTGATTACCTACGGCCCACCGTAGGTAATCTAGGCGCCGCTATCAATGCACCGAATGTCGAAGCCAATAACTTCGAACTTCGGCCGCATTTGATACAAATGCTTCAAAACTCCGCAACCTTTCATGGGCTTGCGGACGAGGATCCCCATCTGCATATTACTAATTTCTTAGAAATATGCGATACCTTTCGAATCAATGGAGCATCAAATGACGCCATCCGCCTTCGAATGTTTCCATTTTCACTCAAGGACCGAGCTAAAGCTTGGCTCAACACCCTCCCAGTTGGCTCGGTAAACACCTGGGATGAACTAGCCCAAAAGTTTCTATATAAGTATTTCCCCCATGCTAAAACGGCTAAATTAATGACTGAAATTAATACATATTCACAAGAAGATGGGGAATCCTTATATGAAACTTGGGAAAGGTTCAAGGAGCTACTAAGAAATTTCTTTTTAATTATATCATCACATGATATTTCTAATCAGATTTTTAAAATCAATCTGTTTAACCAGACCATTCAAGAGGTCCAATTATAGAATAGTACTTTATAACCCAAGGGACTTAACTACAATGTTGAAGTCCATTAAGGATTTAAGATAGTATCTTTGGATATCCTATTATGAATCTCTCGTATGAGATATGGAAGATTCTATGAGGATTTGGATGGATCACATACAACCACAAAACATGTAAGAAAACACATAAGCACAAAATTAGTTAACTTGATTCTTTAATTCGTTATCTTTGGGCATGGACATTTAAAGCACACTAGGAATCCAATCCATGGATTTCATTTGGCACTTTAATCATTTTCAAGGATCCATCTATAAAGATAGAAGGATTCTCAATAAGAGTTTGGCCTTGTTTCTTAAAAGAAACGAGTGTTTAAGGTTCTTGGGGAGATCACAAGTGATCATAAGATAACTGAACCACACGAGTAGTTTATCTTTGGGTTGACATCATAAGGTTGCATCAAACATTCACACAATCGCATAAATTTTGCAGAAATAAAAACAACAAATCTTTATTTATGCAACAACCGAATTGTCTTGAAGTGTCAAAAGATAACAACCAAGGAATTACAAAACACTAATTGTTCACTGCTGCATCATTGTTCCCGTTTGCCTCATTGATGTTAAATGCTCGTCCTCGCGCTGGAGGTGCGTTAACAAGTCTTGGGCAATTGTTTCTGTAGTGAGTAAGGTCACCACAGTTATAACATGACCCCGGTGGAAACCGTGCTTGAACAGCAGCAGGGTTTGCAACAACTTGATTTGCATAACGACAAACATTGATCAAATGTCCCAACCGCCCACAGTGGGTACATTTGTGACACTGCTCTTGCTCTAGATGATGACGGTTGCACTTGTTGCACAAAGGTGCGGTACCAACATAGTTTTGCCTTTTGCGAGGTTGTGCTGGCTGGTTTGGTGCAACCTGTTTGTCTTGAGCAGTTACAGCGTAGTTTTGAGAGGCTTTGCGCTTCTTCTTCTTGGAAACCTCAGCATTTTCTTCCTTTGGTTCCACTTGAGCAGTCTTGTCAGATGGTCTTGAGTCGCCCTTCCGAAACAGCTTGCGCTTCCTGATATGGGATTCAGTCAGAGTTGCAGACAATTCAATGGCTTGTCTGACAGTAGTAGGGTTGCTGCTAGTAACAATATCCTGAACTACGTCAGGAAGACCATCAATGTATTTCTCAATCGCCTTATCCAAAGGCGTAACCATAGTAGGGCATAACAAGCTCAATTCCTCATAGCGGTCAGTATAGGCTCGATGTTCCCCACTCTCTTGCTTCAAATCATCAAATTCCCTTTCTAGAGCCCTTAGCTCATGACGAGGACAAAATTCCTTCATCATAAGAGCCCTAAGCTCAGCCCAAGTCTGTGCTAATGCAACCTCAGCACCGCGGTCTCTCATAACCCCGTTCCACCACGTAAGAGCCCTCTTCTGAAACACACTCGAAGAAAACTCGACCTTGCGATTTCCAGGACACTGAACGTGACGGAAAGTATTCTCAATGCTCTCGAACCATTGAAGAAGCCCAGTTGCTCCCTCAGAACCACTAAACTTGAGCGGTTTAGCCGAGTTAAAATTCTTGAAATTGCATGGAGCATTGTTGTTGTTGATGGCTTGAATCATTTGAGCATAAAGATTTGGGAAGGCAGCAGCCATTTGCTGCGCGATGATTTCCACCAGTTCGGCATTCGCCATCTGATTGTCGCGTCGAGGAGGCATTCTAAAAGAGGAAACATGAAAGGAAACGAGTGAGAGAATTAGACGAAAAGAATGAGATGAAACAAATCTGATGAAAGCAAGGATAGTGGTCATTTGTTTGTTACTACAAAGCAACAAACGACCCCGGTGATTAATCAAAGTAAATAGGTCAAAAATAATGTATCGCGAAGACATGCTCGCCTATAAGTGGACACTCACCCCAAGAATTCCCAGGTAAGAGTGACTGGTCCGATTATGTGGATTTGTACGAACACTCTAGCCTTAGACAGAAAACTCAGGGTACAGGCACCCACCCTTCCAGTTTGCACGTGTTCACATTATTTAGACCAACTTTGACGGGATTTGAAAACTTAGAGGGTTCAAAACCATATAATAAATCATCTTAGAACAGATGATTAGTTTTCAAAGCGGGATAGAAATTTATGTTCTTATTGTGGTTGTCACCTAAGAATAAGTGACGGTATTGTTTTAAAACTAAACACAAGAAAACTTGTGTTAGGGTCCTAGGAAGGTTATAGCCTAGGTGAAAGCATTACTAATAACCTAATTCCCTATAACCATTCGCTCTGATACCAATTTTTCTGTCACACCCCGACCACGTAAAGCAACTAGACGTGGCGAAACGTCGGGGAGTGTTGTAACAGAATCATTGTTTCATAACCATGGAATAAATAAATTCTGTTTTATTGAATGAATGAACTCATTGTTTTAATACAACCAAATAAGTACAACTATGATCTTCCATGTTTTAAAGTTGCTAAGGCACGAGTCCATCCTAAATGTAGCATGTATCAACAATCATTGCAAAGCAGTACCTGAAACATGTGTAAAAATAGGTACGTCAGCATAAAAATGCCTGTGAGATACATAGGTTTTGTGAAAATAGGATTCATGACTTGTAAGTTTAAGAAAATGTTTAATAAAGTTTAGTCATGAACCTAGTAAATTGATTTATTTTGTAAATCGTTTGAAAAACAATAAGATCAGATGATATGTATAAATAAATGTAAGGTTAAATGAATAACCATGTAAAATGAGTTTGTATAAGATAAGTTGCTTGTAAAACAATATTTTGATAAAAAGGCTTATAGTATATTTCAAAATATACTTTGGGTTTTAAGAGAATCGAATGAGTAATATATTAAAGTATATTTCAGTTCCAATATCGTTAACCCAAGTGTACTAAATAACACCACGGTTTGTAATGCAATGAAAACACTTATATATAAGAAGTACCAGCGGCGTATCTACCATGTTTTCATCACATTACACCCGTCCCATTATCTAAACACTAACCAAAACCCAATCGATAGATAGATAGTACATTAAATATACCTTTGTTGTTTAAAATAATAGTTTTAAGTAGTATATTACAAGTATACTTCGGATTTATAAATAACATATTAAACTATGTTTTTGTTTTATAAATAACATATCAAAATATGCTTTGGATGTGATAAACAACATATTAAACTATGTTTTGGTTTTGTAAATAACATATCAAAATATGCTTTGGATGATTAACAAAATATATGTTGGTTTTGTACAATATCACACATGGGAGCATATTAAACTATACTTTTGGGAGTATAACTAAATATACAAAAATAATGTGATTTAAGAATTCATTCTGACCTAGTGCATCAAAATACACCTTTGAGACTATAGGGATACCACAAAGGAAATCCCTATTTGGATGGAGAAACAAATTGGTTTCAGACATTCCATGACAACAGGAATGGGGTGTCAAATCCTATAGCGCTATATCATACTACCAACCGGTCTGGTGAACAAAATAAGTACAATTCAACAATTAATGTTATAGTCTCTGAAAATCAGTGTTTAAACCATAGATAGTCATTCAGTTTGTCAACAGATAAGTACTAACATGTATAATCAATTATACTTTTGGAAAACATGAAAATAACAGATAGGTACACATGCTTCACCCCAAAACAGTTTGAAAACAGTAAAATAGGGGAACTATGTACTCACTTGAGATTGCTCAGAAGTCCTAAGATAACCACCAATCAATGCTAGAGATCACGGAATCAAACGACACCTAATATAGGTAACTATGTTAATAAACCGGACCTAAGTCGGAGGATTTAGATAGAATGAGGGTTCGTAAATCAAACGAGTATGGAGACTCGTGTCATATGGTTTAACAAAGCCTACATACTAAATGAAACCTAACCTAAGTGCTTACGACCCATTACGACTCGTTTAGGTAGCTTATGCTACTTTAACGCGTCGTTCGCGTGAAACGCGTTCGGACCTCCTAACTAGTCCTATGACAAGTAGAATATGCCTTAACATGTCTAATATTGTTGATAAATTAGTTTAGAGGTCATAGGTTATGTTACATATGTAAAAAATGAATTTTGGCATCAAAGGGCATTTTGGTAATTTGCCTAAGGCATATAAATTACCTATCATACAACTAACTAAACGCCGTGACCATAAGGTATAACCTCGGAAGGTTATTCCCTATATACTATGTGACACTTCGGGTTTTTCCCGAGCAACCTTCTTGAATTAACATTTCGTGTACGTATACATATATATTATTATTAAATGAAAGCTGTGGATTATCTTGATTTGCTATGTGTTGTATGTATGTATGTATATAATATGTATATGTGTATATGCGTGAGCCGAGACAACAAGGTCTCGACTCGAGACCGCCTGGTCTCAACTCGGGATCTGCTCGTCCAAAAACGTATGGGCTGCGCATACCTAGCCCGGCCCAATTCTCTTTCAAGCCCACCCGAAGCCCTTAGGGTGCACCCACTCGAGACGGGTATAAAACCTTTAGTAGCAGCCAACTTTCTCCTTTTGGTGTCAAGACAATCATCACCTCCAATCCCCAAAAACATTCTTTTATCCACACTCTCTCCACACTCATCTTTCTCTCACTAGAAACCCTAAACCAAGCATCCTTCTCCTCTCATTTCTCGGTTCAACCGGTGGCATCAAGGACTCTCGGACCAGCTCACTACCATCATTGCAAACTCCTTCGTCAACGCTCCACGTCCTCACCATTCGGACATCTAACCGGTTAGTGTTTTAGTTGCTTATTAGGACTTTTGGTTATGTATAGATAAATAAACAAGATGACTATTTGATTGAAAGGTTGCTCTTTGTTAAAGATGATGTGAGTAGCTTGATGAGTTTATAATGTATAGTACAAATGTTGTTTTGATAATGCTATGCAAGATTTTCTATAACAAACACATGTGGTTGGTGATGAGTCGATGATTATAAGCTAGACATAGGGCCAAGGATGATATCTAAATTGTGTATTGACTTAGAATGTATAAATATCATGCCAACATGTTCTCGGATGTATTTGGATGATGATGATGATTGATAATTCAGTAAACTAGGTTTAATATGCTAGTGTAAATCGGTTTGAATGAACATGTTTGTTATAATGAAAACCCTAAAGAAGAACAACTTGAATGTCATGAAAATATTTGAAAAACTTGTTGTTTGATCTGTTTTGATTTGAATTTAGGCAAGAAAACATGTTTATGCATTTTAATTGGATAGTACACAATTTCATGAACATGCAAATCTATTGGATAGTAGTACAAATGCTGGCCGAAGGTTCTAGAAAGATTCCAGCCAGGTTGCGAGTCGAGAACGGGGGTTGCTACTCGAGACCGTCAACTGGACAACTCGAGACCAGGACATGCGTTTCATGAGTCGAGACCAACACGGTTGCGACTCGAGATCTCCTGATCTCGACTCGAGACTGAACTCGAGACCTTCAAGGTTGCGACTCATGCATTCTCCACTCGAAATCTTCCGGTTGTGACTCGAGACCTTACACTCTCGAGTCGAGACCACCTGGTCTCGACTGGGCTGCCTGTTTTCGTTATTGGGCCAAAGTGTATGAACTGTTCATGCTTGTTAACTGTTTAAGTGGGCTATGTGTTAACTATTATTTCTTAAGAATTTGACAGGCCCAATAACTTAGAGAGTAAATATATGTCTTGTATGCTATGTGTTAAATACGTGTACCATATACGTGATTACTTGTGTCCGAGCCTGACCTATACTGGTAACCATTTAGGACGTGGTGACTAGGATACTTAACCAAGTAAACTAGACTGCCGAGCAACCCAAGGTGAGTTCACAACTAATAAAGCATGCGTTCCCGGTGGTTGGGAAACGGAAACTTAAACAACGCTATCCCCTCGTAAGGGATACAAACCTACTTCTCTCCCCTTAAATGGGACTTATGGTTAATTACTGTTTATACTGGATGCAACAAGCAACACTAAACAAAACTCTATCACTCAAGTCCTCACTTTAAATACCGATTAGTCGCCGGGGTCAGGCGAACGGGTTATTAGTTGATAGCGCTATTTAGGTCTCACCAACCTCACACTGTGCCCGCGTATGGGATCGGGCGTGAACTAATGTACTCTGACAACCGTCAATGATGATAGAACATTGACAAACGGGGCACTCTACGAAAACGTACGGATGATTAGTATTCGGTATTGTAAAAACAGCTTAGTCGCTTACTTATGGGGTAGTTCCCCATCGCATGTATAAACGGATAAATTAACTGGTGAAACAAGTTTTTGGTAATTAAAACTGGACAACTCGTGGACTCGCCAACATTTTTGTTGATACCCTACTGCATGCTTTGCAGGTACTCAGTGACTCAGGAGCTTGCAGCTTGGGAATGTGTAGTGGTCGTCTAGCCCATGTGTTGGGTTCTAAATAATCCTGAACTATGAACTTTGTTTTGAAACTATTTGGTTTATGCTTCCGCTGTTTACTTAAAACGTTACTTGAACTTAAACCTTTAAAACTTCGTACCATAATGATTACTAACTACTGTGGTTGGTGAACATCTTTACGATGGATCAACGTTTAGTAGAATTGTTGGCTGGATCCTGGTCAGTTACGCCTCCAAGCGGTGGTACTCCGCAGGTGGATTTTGGGGGTGTGACAGATTGGTATCAGAGCCATTGGTTATAGTGAACTTGGTTTTAAAAAGAAAGTCTTTTTGAGAAAAACCAGACTATAACCCGTGACTCGTGACGACACTACACTCTAAGGGCAAGACTCAACATATTAGACCTCATAGCTCGGGCTTGTGTTTACTTGCTTGTTTATCTTGTGTTGACTGCTCTACTATACATACTAGTGTGCCTAATTAGATAGATACGCATCCCTCTTCTATCTCATTCTCGCTATGTTACGACATCACACTCATAATGTGTTTTCTGGTTATGAAGACAATGAGTGGACGCGGAAGAGGAAGCGTTAACATGACTCAGGCTCAGTTCACCAACTTGCTCAACACGGTGGCTGCAGCTTTCGCAACTCACCCTGGAGGTAAACTCGTTACTTTAGGATGTTTAGATCCTACCCCCATATCGTCTTTTCATCTCTAAACCTATTCGCTTCGCTCCTCACAACAGGTCAGCAAGAGCCTGCGCAACCACGTGTTTGTACCTTTAAAACCTTCATGGATGGCAAGCCTCTCCCTTTCAACGGCACTGAGGGTGCCATAGGCCTTCTGCACTGGATTGAAAAGGCCGAAGCTGTCTTTGCTGTCTGCGAGTGTCCCCCTGCTAACTGGGTTAAGTTCGCAACTGGTACACTTGAAGGAAACGCGCTTTCATGGTGGAAAGCACAGATTCAGATGCTTGGTCTGGAAACTGCTAATGCTACTGCGTGGGAAGATTTCAAGGACATGATCAAAGAGGAGTATTGTCACAGGGATGATATCCACAAACTCGAGAACGAGTACTATGAGCTCAAGATGGTTGGGTCAGAGATTGAGACCTACACCAAGCAGTCCAACGACTATGCTGCACTTTGCCCAAACATGTCCCGACCTATGTATCGAAGGATCAAATTGTACATCAAAGGCTTGGTCCCAGAAATCCGGAGCCATGTGACCTCAGCCAACCTCAATACCATACAGCCCGTGGTTCCTCTTGCTCACAAACTCACCAATCAGGCTGTGGAGGAGGGCAAGTTGCCCAAGAGGATCAGTGCTACTACTGGAACTTCTAGTGATAACAAACGAAAGTGGGATGGAAGTCAGGGAAAGGATGCTAACCCCACTCAGGCCCCAGTTCAACAAAGGAAGACTGAAAGCAACAAGGGCCCTCAACAACAGGGTGGCTATCGAGGAAACCACCCCAAGTGTAACAAATGTAACCGACACCACAGTGGGCCATGTGGCAAAAGTCAGTGTCAGCGATGCAACAAGATGGGGCATGAAGCCAAAGACTACAGGAGCCCGCTTCCAGCTAGGCAGAATCAACAACAACCACAACAGCAACAGGGAAACAACCGTGGATGCTTCAAGTGTGGAGCAACGGGGCACATGCGAAAGGATTGCCCTGAACTGAATCAGAACAACAATAATCAGGGTGCTGGGAACAATAACAACAATGCTGGAAATGGTGAAAGAGGAAGGGCTTTTGTGATTGGAGCTGGGGAAGCTAGGAATGACCCCAATGTGGTGGCGGGTAAGTTCCTACTTAATGACCGTTATGTTTCCATATTATTTGATTCCGGAGCAGATGCTAGTTATGTATCCCTACGTATTAGTAAGAAGCTTAAGTCCACTCTTACGCCGTTAAGCTCTAAGCACGTCGTTGAAATAGCTAACGGTAGAAACCTCGAGGCCTCACACGTAATTCGTAACTGCAAATTAGAGTTGTCTGGTCAAACCTTCCGTATCGATCTTTTCCCCATCATTCTCGGAAGCTTCGACGTCATCATTGGTATGGATTGGTTATCCAAGCATCGAGCAGAAATCCTCTGCCAAGAAAAAGCTAATTCGTATTCCCCGACCTCCTGGCAAACCCCTTATCGTGCAAGGCGACAAAAGCGGAGAAGTCACAGGCATCATTTCATTCTTAAAAGCCCAGAAGTGTTTACGCAAGGGGCACACCGCTATTTTAGCACTCGTTGCCAACACGCAGAAAAAGGAAAACAGGATTGAAGATTTTCCAGTAGTACGCGACTACCCTGAGGTATTTCCTGAAGAACTACCTGGACTTCCTCCTCACCGTCAGGTCGAATTTCAAATCGAACTAGCTCCCGGAGCAGCACCTATAGCTCGTGCACCTTATCGACTAGCTCCCGCGGAACTCAAGGAACTTTCTACTCAACTACAAGAACTACTGGACAAAGGTTTTATCCGTCCTAGCTCATCACCCTGGGGAGCCCCGGTACTCTTTGTCAAAAAGAAGGATGGCACGTTCCGAATGTGCATCGACTACCGCGAACTGAACAAGGTTACCATCAAGAATCGTTATCCACTTCCCCGTATCGATGATCTGTTCGACCAACTGCAAGGGTCGAGCTATTATTCCAAGATCGATCTGCGATCGGGTTATCACCAGCTGAGAGTCCGCGATGAGGACATCTCTAAGACTGCTTTCAGAACCCGCTATGGTCACTACGAATTCCTTATTATGCCTTTCGGAATGACCAACGCACCTGCGATCTTCATGGATCTCATGAACCGAGTGTGCAAACCCTACCTCGACAAGTTCGTAATTGTGTTTATTGACGACATCCTAATCTACTCAAGAAGTCAAAAGGAGCATGAACAACACCTGCGTCTCATTCTCGAACTCCTTCGCAATGAGCAACTGTACGCCAAATTCTCGAAATGTGATTTCTGTCTTAGAGAAGTCCATTTCCTTGGGCACATAGTCAACCAGGATGGGATTCATGTCGACCCCGCTAAGATCGAATCCATTAAGAATTGGCCTATACCTAAGACTCCGACCTAAGTTCGCCAATTCTTGGGATTGGCAGGATACTATCGAAGATTTATCAAGGGATTCTCTAAGATCGCTCAACCACTTACGACCCTCACTCAGAAGGGTGTTGCTTATAAGTGGAATGATGCTCAGGAGTCTGCCTTTCAGGAGCTAAAGAAGAACCTTTGTAGTGCTCCTATTCTTTCCTTACCTGAAGGTACCGACAACTTTGTAGTTTACTGCGACGCTTCTATTCAAGGATTTGGTTGCGTGCTGATGCAACGCTAGAAGGTCATTGCTTACGCTTCGCGACAACTCAAGATCCACGAACGGAACTACACGACACATGACTTAGAATTTGGAGCTGTGGTCTTCGCGCTTAAGATTTGGAGACACTACTTGTACGGTACCAAGTGCACGATTTACACTGATCACAAGAGTCTCCAGCACATAATGGAACAAAAGGAGTTGAATATGCGGCAACACCGATGGGTTGAACTCCTAAATGACTATGAGTGTGCAATTAAATATCATCCAGGCAAGGCTAATGTGGTAGCCGATGCCCTCAGTAGAAAGGAGACCAAACCAAAGCGTGTTCGTGCCTTACAGCTCACTATCCACTCGAACCTCCCTAATCAGATCCGAAATGCTCAGGTTGAAGCATTAAAAGCCGAAAACATCAGGGCTGAGTCCCTACGAGGATCGAGACAACGTTTAGAACAAAAAGAGGACGGTGCTTACTACGTAGCCGGGCGCATATGGGTGCCCCTTTATGGAAATTTACGTGACCTCGTGATGGACGAAGCCCATAAGTCCCGTTATTCGGTACATCCGGGTTCGGATAAGATGTACCACGACCTAAGGACTACCTACTGGTGGCCTGGCATGAAAGCCCACATAGCAACCTATGTCAGAAAATGTTTGACTTGTGCAAGAGTCAAGGCTGAGTATCAAAAACCATCGGGCCTACTCCAACAACCAGAGATCCCACGGTGGAAATGGGAGCAAATTTCCATGGATTTTGTTATCGGCTTGCCTAGGTCTCAACGCGGAAATGACACCATTTGGGTGATAGTGGATCGATTAACTAAATCTGCCCACTTTTTGGCTATTAAAGAAACGGAAAAGTTCTCTACCTTAGCAGAGGTATACTTAAAGGAAGTGGTTTCGAAGCACGGAGTGCCAACCTCTATTATTTCCGATCGAGACGCGCGTTTTACTTCTGAATTGTGGCAAGCTATGCACAAATCTTTTGGCTCACGATTAGACATGAGCACCGCTTACCATCCACAAATGGATGGGCAATCTGAACGCACCATCCAAACCCTCGAAGATATGCTTAGGGCACGTGTGATCGATTTTGGCAAGAATTGGGAGAAGCACCTACCGTTAGTGGAATTCTCCTACAACAACAGCTACCACACCAGCATTCAAGCAGCACCCTTTGAAGCATTGTACGGTCGTAAATGTCGATCGCCTCTCTGCTGGGCGGAAGTTGGTGACAGCCAGATCACAGTCCAGAACTTGTGGTAGACACTACGGAAAAGATTGCCCAGATTAGGCAACGCATGGCGGCAGCTCGTGACCGTCAGAAGAGCTACGCTGATAAGGATAGGAAACCGCTAGAGTTCCAGGTTGGTGACCGGGCTCTACTTAAAGTCTCACCCTGGAAGGGTGTGGTTCGTTTTGGAAAATGGGGCAAGCTTAATCCGCGATATGTCGGACCATTCGAAGTTACCGAAAAGATCGGTAAGGTAGCCTACAGATTGAATCTGCCTGAAGAACTAAGTGCTGTGCACAACGTCTTCCACGTGTCTAATATGAAGAAGTGTCTGTCAGATGAAACACTCATCATTCCTTTCAAGGAACTCACTATTGACGAACAGCTACACTTTACTGAGGAACCGATTGAGATCACGGATCGTGAAATCAAAACCCTCAAACGTAGCCAGATACCTCTCGTACGAGTTCGTTGGAACTCGCGCCGTGGCCCAGAGTTTACCTGGGAGCGGGAAGACCAGATGAAGCGCAAGTATCCCCAGTTGTTCCCTAAGGAAACTCCCAGCACTGAAGCTACAACCGAATTTCGGGACGAAATTCCAAACTAACGGGGGGATGATGTGACACCCCCGTTGAAATGTTCTCACTTCCACTAGCTTGACAGTGACTGCCTTAACTTTCGGGACGAAATTTCTTAAAACTTGGGGATAATGTGACACTTTGGGTTTTTCCCGAGCAACCTTCTTGAATTAACATTTCGTGTACGTATACATATATATTATTATTAAATGAAAGCTGTGGATTATCTTGATTTGCTATGTGTTGTATGTATGTATATAATATGTATATGTGTATATGCGTGAGCCGAGACAACAAGGTCTCGACTCGAGACCGCCTGGTCTCAACTCGGGATCTGCTCGTCCAAAAACGTATAGGCTGCGCATACCTAGCCCGGCCCAATTTCTTTCAAGCCCACCCGAAGCCCTTAGGGTGCACCCACTCGAGACGGGTATAAAACCTTTAGTAGCAGCTAACTTTCCCCTTTTTGGTGTCAAGACAATCATCACCTCCAATCCCCAAAAACATTCTTTTATCCACACTCTCTCCACACTCATCTTTCTCTCACTAGAAACCCTAAACCAAGCATCCTTCTCCTCTCATTTCTCGGTTCAACCGGTGGCATCAAGGACTCTCGGACCAGCTCACTACCATCATTGCAAACTCCTTCATCAACTCTCCACATCCTCACCATTCGGACATCTAACCGGTTAGTGTTTTGGTTGCTTATTAGGACTTTTGATTATGTATAGATAAATAAACAAGATGACTATTTGATTGAAAGGTTGCTCTTTGTTAAAGATGATGTGAGTAGCTTGATGAGTTTATAATGTATAGTACAAATGTTGTTTTGATAATGCTATGCAAGATTTTCTATAACAAACACATGTGGTTGGTGATGAGCCGATGATTATATGCTAGACATAGGGCCAAGGATGATATCTAAATTGTGTATTGACTTAGAATGTATAAATATCATGCCAACATGTTCTCGGATGTATTTGGATGATGATGATGATTGATAATTCAGTAAACCAGGTGTAATATGCTAGTGTAAATCGGTTTGAATGAACATGTTTGTTATAATGAAAACCCTAAAGAAGAACAACTTGAATGTCATGAAAATATTTGAAAAACTTGTTGTTTGATCTGTTTTGATTTGAATTTAGGCAAGAAAACATGTTTATGCATTTTAATTGGATAGTACACAATTTCATGAACATGCAAATCTATTGGATAGTAGTACAAATGCTGGCCGAAGGTTCTAGAAAGATTCCATCCAGGTTGCGAGTCGAGAACGGAGGTTGCTACTCGAGACCGTCAAGTGGACAACTCGAGACCAGGACATGCGTTTCATGAGTCGAGACCAACACGGTTGCGACTCGAGATCTCCTGATCTCGACTCGAGACTGAACTCGAGACCTTCAAGGTTGCGACTCATGCATTCTCCACTCGAAATCTTCCGGTTGCGACTCGAGACCTTACACTCTCGAGTCGAGACCACCTGGTCTCGACTGGGCTGCCTGTTTTCATTATTGGGCCAAAGTGTATGAAATGTTCATGCTTGTTAACTGTTTAAGTGGGCTATGTGTTAACTATTATTTCTTAAGAATTTGACAGGCCCAATAACTTAGAGAGTAAATATATGTCTTGTATGCTATGTGTTAAATACGTGTACCATATACGTGATTACTTGTGTCCGAGCCTGACCTATACTGGTAACCATTTAGGACGTGGTGACCAGCATACTTAACCAAGTAAACTAGACTGCCGAGCAACCCAAGGTGAGTTCACAACTAATAAAGCATGCGTTCCCGGTGGTTGGGAAACGGAAACTTAAACAACGCTATCCCCTCGTAAGGGATACAAACCTACTTCTCTCCCCTTAAATGGGACTTATGGTTAATTACTGTTTATACTGGATGCAACAAGCAACACTAAACAAAACTTTATCACTCAAGTCCTCACTTCCTAATACCGATTAGTCGCCGGGGTCAGGCGAACGGGTTATTAATTGATAGCGCTATTTAGGTCTCACCAACCTCACACCGTGCCCGCGTATGGGATCGGGCGTGAACTAATGTACTCTGGCAACCGTCAATGATGATAGAACATTGACAAACGGGGCACTCTACGGAAACGTACGGATGATTAGTATTCGGTATTGTAAAAACAGTTTAGTCGCTTACTTATGGGGTAGCTCCCCATCGCATGTATAAACGGATAAATTAACTGGTGAAACAAGTTTTTGGTAATTAAAACTGGACAACTCGTGGACTCGCCAACATTTTTGTTGATACCCTACTGCATGCTTTGCAGGTACTCAATGACTCAGGAGCTTGCAGCTTGGGAATGTGTAGTGGTCGTCTAGCCCATGTGTTGGGTTCTAAATAATCCTGAACTATGAACTTTGTTTTGAAACTATTTGGTTTATGCTTCCGCTGTTTACTTTAAACTTTACTTGAACTTAAACCTTTAAAACTCCGTACCATAATGATTACTAACTATTGTGGTTGGTGAACATCTTTACGATGGATCAACGTTTAGTATAATTGGTGGCTGGATCCTGGTCAGTCACGCCTCCAAGCGGTGGTACTCCGCAGGTGGATTTTGGGGGTGTGACATACTATGGTCACCTAATGTGTTTGGTCGGATCCTAATGATCGACCAAATGGGTCGGGTTCGAAGGTATAAGCGATTTATTAGATCGCTTACCCTTACGACCCTAGACAACGTGGTAATCAGTAGGCATAGTCACAAAGGACTATAACCATCGTGATTACAATCACGTGGCGAAGTTCAAACGAACTACGCATTCACCATAAACTGGTCAATGCAGAAAGTCAAACAAAGTTTGACTTTCGGACTCGAAAAGCAATAAAATAACGAAGGAACACTTACAAAGGGTCCCCGAATGCTAATCTTGATTCAAGTAGCTCAGGTATGAAACAATGGTTTCAACTTAGAGCTTCTCAAATCAGATTCTTGTGAGGAATGAGTGAGGTTGGGGTGGGTATTTATAGATTTCGGTTCACCGCAAGGATCGTTTCTTGGATAACATGCCTTGATCTCGCCCGTACACTTGTCGGAATGTTGTGGTAACTCATTTTGCTCCCACCATAAGAGTTTGACACATGGCATTGGCCTTTGGGGGGGTTAAAAGGCTGGAAACAGGCTGTTTAAACAAGTTTCTGCTGTCTGACCCCTGCTTGCGCACCGTAACACAATTTGTGTTGAGGTACGCAAGGACCTGCAGACCAGAATGTTTGGAAAATGGCAGAACAGGCCCCTGAAGCTCCAAACTTGCTATTTGATGCATTTTTGACACGTTTAAGCCCTGTTAACCCCATTTCAAAGCTCTAAAATGAAGTTAAAGTATAGGGAACTTAAAATGTGCTCAAAAATATCTCGGATGTCAGTTCATTTGGCCGTACGATTGCGTTGTTCGGTTAATTACGACGGAATGCGCATAAGCGCGAAATACGATCCAAATGGCGTGACGAATGGATTTTTCTCATGCCAAACACTAAAATAAAATATTTTAGTTCTTACATAAATTTTTGGATGTCCGGATGTATTCATAACGTAAGTTATGCGCGAAAGTGCAAACTTGTGCACTTTTTGACACTTTTAGTCCCTGAATGACCCAAAAGTTTATTTTAGCACACCGAACCCCTCAAAGCCTATTTCTAAGCTATGTAAAGGATATTTATGGTATGTTTAACTTATGGTCATGTTTCGGAATGTCTGTTATAGTTCAAATTGGCATACTTTCGCAGTTTGTCAAGTTTAGTCCCTGTAAGCGAATTAACTTGTTTTTGCCATACCAAAGCCTTTAAAACTTATTTATAAGTTATGTAAAGGTTATTTAAGGTATGTTAAGCCTATTTCACTATTCCGGAGTGTTCATTGGATTAAACTGGTTATATTTACGCATCAGAGCGCGTATAACCCTCCAGAAAGCGATTTAAAGCTTAAAATCGAACAAGAGTTGATATGTGCAAACGATACACATATTTTTACAAATCCCAAGTATGAAATACAATATTTAACTGGTTTGGCATTTGTTTGATGGTTGAAGTGACACAGGTGTCACATATGCACCCGTCGCGTCGTGCGACGGCCACATGGTAACAATAGGCACCACTAGGCACGGATTTCAGCGCACCACATAAGGAAAATAACAATTGGCACACTAGGCATTGTTTTTGGCACACTGGGCACTGAATTCTAGGTCTGACTCACGAATTTCATATTTTTCGCCTAAACGTTCATAACTTACTCAATTTTGATCTGATTTACACGATTCTTTTTCCTACGTGATCGTAATTTGATCCTCCATCACATGGGGTAAAAATCCCATATTTGGACTACCAAAATTTGGGACTTTTAGCCTTCGGCTTGATGCCCTTTTTACCAAATTTTGACCCGTTCATGCATTTAACAACATTACTTGTTGGTTTGACCTTAACTTCATATGAACTTAATAATTTCAAGGTCATCTATCATAAAAGATTCTTTCCCGGATACCTTACACCTTTTTCCACCCATTTTCACTCAAAAACTTATTTTCACCCGTTAAGGGTATTTACGCATTAAATTGTCTATGACTTACAAAACCATACTCTCCACTTTCATACTTGACCAAAACATTACACTAATCAAATAGCTTGTTTCTAAACTACTTTTAAGATCGTTTGCCCAATATACCCATCATGGGCGTTTAATCAACTTTAATCCCATCATCTACGACGAAAGACTTCAACACATATTTGACCTCAAACATCATGTTTAATTAATTAAAACACTATATTACTTAAACAAACTAAGAAGTGATTACGGAAATAACTTACCTTATGCATCCGCATTCTTATCCGCTTCCTTGCCTTCTCTTGACCCGTTAGTCTTTCATGGTTGAGTCCGCCTCGATATTATTCCTATACTTTCATATCACCAACATGCCATTCTCGTTAGCTTTCATCATTGTACATGTTAACGATCATATTAATCACATGTTTCACATTTGACTTTCATTAGTCGATTCTAGCTAACATAAAACATATAACCAAATTCATATCCCGTTAAACGCATGTAATTCATCATGTCATTCCATTTAATACGTATCGAAATAACAGGTACCATACCACTTCCTATAATCCTACCTTTACGACAACTAGTCAAATCGTACTTCATATGCGTAGTTGAGTTTCAGAAAGTCAACAATTCATTAATTTAACTTTCGACTTGTCATCATATACTCGTAACATCATAATAGACTATACGGACGACACTATATACATTTCATCATACGCTTGATGTGTATACTACCCTCTATGCATAATGTACAACTAATTTATGCATAATCTCCTAAACTCCTCATAATTCACCAAATCTTCCTACTAATCAACATGTATCATTCACACATAAACATCAAACATATCAACATCTAATTTCTTTCTATTCATCTAACAAGAATCCATCATACATATCATAATACATCAATAGTAAACAGGAATTTGGACATGGTGATCATTCAACTCATCATCCTCACCATAACTAACGGGTTTCATCTCTAAACATCGAATTAACCCAAACCACGCATAATCCATGTTCTATATGATGATTCTAACACCTATATATAATCAATTTCATATTAACTCACGGATTAAGACATAACCCACTTCATACAAGATCACCAATCTTAGATTTTAGACATACCTTATGATCCCCTTGTGATGGTGATCATTAATCCATGTTCATTCATGAATTTAAGCCTTGATTCATCCTTCAATTTAAAGCTTTTTGAAGAACAAGGGTTTGGCTCCTTTGGAGCCCTCCTGATCGTTCCAGAACATACGAGATGTGTGTGTTTGTGTGTGTGTGGTTTGTTAATTAAAACATAACTTTCCCCTTGTTCATCTTTGGTCCCTCTAGTTTGTTCCCTTGTTTGTTTTGCTAAACATTTGACTAGGTATAATAACCTAGTTATTACACTCCATTTTATTAAACATGGGGTCACACTAACAAATTTAGTAATTCGAGTTTTGGGGCGTTACAATATGCCTTAGGAAATGACCAAAATGCCCTTTTCATGCATAATTGGATTTTAAGCATATGTAACTTAAACTTTTGTCACTTAACTGATTATGCAACATATTTAAACATGTTTAGGCATATAATACTTGTCATAAAACTAGTTAGGCATCTCGAACGCGCATTTGCGCGAACGACGCGTTAAAGTAGCATAAGCTACTTTAATGGGTTGTAACGGGTCGTAAGCACTTAGGATAGGTTCCGATTTAGAATGTAGGGTTCGTTAAACCATATCACATGAGTTCCAAGACTCATTTGGTTTACAAGACCTCATTCTACCCGATCTCCCGATTTAGGTGTTGATTTATTAACTAGCGATTCGATTACTAGGTGCTATCTGATTTCCTTGGTTTACTCGAGCTTTGCTAGTTCAATTAATCAAGGATACTTTGCACTTCAATGTGAGTACATAGTTCCCCTCTTTTACCGTTTTCAACTGTTTTGGGTGATTCATATGTGCTAAACGATTTCGAGCTTTCTAAACAAATGCTATGGTTTATACTAAACACAACAATTTCAACTATGTGAACTATTGAACCACTGGAACTACTGATCTATGTGAACTACTTGAGCTATTTGAACCATTGGAACTATTTGATCTATGTTAACTACTTGAGCTATTTGAACCATTGGAACTATTTGATCTATGTGAACTACTTGAGCTATGTGAACCATTGGAACTATTTGATTTATGTGAACTACTTGAACTATTGAACAATTCGAGCTATTTGAACTATTAGACGATTGGGTTATGGTAAGTGATTAGGTAACGGGGTGGGTGTAATGTGATAAAAGCATGGTGGATACGCCGCTGGTACTTCCTATATATAAGTTCTTTTAACACATTACATATCGTTGCGTTATCTAGATCACTTGGTCGAATGTTTTCAAAACGAAGTTACACTACAAGGTTTTCTTAACGATAAAAACCGTACGAGTTTTATTACAAAAAACGATTTACGATTTGGGTTACATAAACAAATTTTTTTGGGTTAAGATTCATGGCTACGAGATTTTATAAACTGTAACCAACTTGTTTTGAAATGGTTAATCATATTGCAATACCAAGCACTTTTCTTACAAGGTTTTCAACTATCAACTTTTGCAGTCTAACGAGGTATTGCAACATGTAAACAAGCCATGAATCTGATACTCTCACAAAACCTATGTACTCGCCGGCATTTTTATGCTGACGTATTTTCACATATGTTTCAGGTACCATAATTTGATGATGTTTGACGATGATTATGATGCTTACTCACATAGGAATGGACGAGGCCTTAGTGACTCAATAACAATGAAAGTCAATTTGTTCATGTCTTGTTTCTAATTTCAATACAATGTAATAAACTTAATTCAATAAAACATAACTTTAATCCATGTGTTGTGAAACAATGATTCTGTTACGACACTCCCCGACGTTTCCGCCGCGGTTTGTTGTTTTAACGCGGTCGGGGTGTGACAGTGCAAAAGCCAACCACATGTCTGATTATTTCAATCATACCACCGCCTTTTTTTCACTCGTGTTGCACCTAGCTTCTCTTCACAAAAGTTTTCACTTGAATCACACGCACCATATAGGTCTCTACTCAAATCGCTGAACCACACAGGTTCTTGTTCGCCACACACCTCCCACACAGATTCTTATATACTCCTATCTCTATCACACAAAACTTTTGTCCAATCACACGGATCCATCGTTCCTCTGTTTACCATAACGGTCGTCTTCACATCACACAGATTTCTGTTTTTTCTTTCTTTTCTTCAAACTTCTCACACAGATACTGGAATCACTAAGATTCTCCTTTTTTTCTTGATCGATTCACACAGCACCACTAAGATTCTAATCAACGCCTCCACCCGGCTCACTCAGAACCGTGACGCCTCCGCCCAGCTCACTCAGAACCGTATTCAGTTCACTAAGAACCTCTCCTTTTCAAGTCTCGATTTCTTCTCCACATGGCATACTTAGAACCATGTTCGGTTCACACAGAACCTCCGCTACTGTCTCAAAACTCAAGACTCTCCTGTGAATTCATTCTCTCTTCTCATTCTTGCAGTTTAGAGGGCTGCTCCCTTCTTCTTCGAAAATCGACTCTCAAACCTGCCCTCTTTCTAACCCTCGCTAAACCCACGGTATGAGCCTGGAGCTCTGATACCAAATGTTGGGTTTCAAAGCTTCAACACACAAAATTACGCAAAGATAAACTCACGAACACCAAACTTATTTTCCTGCTTCAAAACCCACACCTTTCATTGATTGGAAATTTACATTAAATAGACCTCTAAACAAACTAACTATGTAACAAATTATCTCCTAAGACTCCTACATTTATGCCACGTTTTCTTGACCCACTAAACTTACCCACGACTAATTAAAAACATAAATAACGTGTGACTTAATAAACAAAACTTCCTGCTGACCCATGTCCATTTTCGACCTGTATCCATGACCCACTTTGAACCCGTCAAGATTAACCAACATATATATGTTAATCTGTAATTGAGTTTCATACACAATTTATAAAACATTAAGTCAAACGAAATATTAAAACCTACACCAACCCTGATGAAAAAGAACCCCGGTGCTAATATGTAGATGCTTGTTGTTCTAACATGTAGAAATATTAAGAAAACCGAACACTCACATGTAAGATTAAATATATTATGATTTAATATTTAATCTATTAGCCACTATAATCATTTACATTATATAGATCAAAATATATAACAACCTATCAAATAATTAGTTGATAATTGTTGATGGACCATATTACCCTTATTAATTAATTAGGTTTCCTCTTGGGTGCTTATATAAGGAGACTTATGTAGAGGTTCTAAGGTTAGACACATAACCTAATTAACATAACATCAAACTCGCCTCTCTCTCCATAGCCGAACTCCCTTATTCGGTTTCATCATCACCATCATCAGTTAGCACCCTAAAGAGGAACAAGACCATACTGACAAATATATCGAACTCGGTGGCATCTTCTCTCACTGGATTCTCCTCTACACTGTGTGCGGTGACATGTATGTTTTCTGTTTTCCATTATGTTTAGAACAGAACTGATCCAACATGTGGTATCAGAGCATATGTTGATTAGTTAGTTCTGTTTTCGTATCCATTAATTCTGGGATAGAAATCTGGAAAACGAAATTTTGAAAAACTTAATAAACCATAACAGCCGGTTTTGAGTCCCTTTAATGTTGGAGAAATCACTATTTTGAAAGACTAAGTTGGTTAATCATGTGACTCGAAATCAAATGGGTTAATTTTTAGGTTCGAAATCTGTATAAAAAAACATTAATTTTCAGGTTTCGGGTTCCAGAATCATGTTTTTATTTTTTAGGGTTCATCATGTGTTCTTAGAAAATTCAAAATTCCTTTATGTTTTGGAATATGATTTGGATTATTGAGTGTTTTTCCATGTTTTGATCTGTTTTAACTCTTAGAAATTTTCGAAAACTTTTATTAGATCAACAGATAAAATTTTTTGAAATATTTGTTAAAATTAGATCAGCACTAAAATAGGAAATTACATCTCAAAATCCCTAAAAACTCGAATTTTTTTGTTATTTTTCACAATAACAGCTGTTTATAGAATGTTCGAGATCATCCTTAACGAGTTGAGACCAAGATTTCTACTCGAGACCATAAGATTTCGACTAGAAATTATAAGGGTTTTCAGTCTTTCATGACTCAAGACCAAGATTTCGACTCGAGACCAAAAGGTTGCGACTCGAAATCATAAGGGTTTTCAATCTTCACAACTCGAGACCATGGTTCTGACTCGAGACCACAAGGTTGTGGCTCGAGACCTCATTATGGAGTCATAATCTCATAAAACTCAGTACTCGAGACCTTGAAATTTTGACTGAGGTTGAGACTCGAGACCTTAATGACTCGAGACCTTATAATGTTTCAAGATGAGTCGAGACCTTACTCGAATCTCACTCGAGACCTCATAACTGAGTCGAGATCTCATAACTGAGTCAAGCTCTCACTCGAAACCTAAGACTAACTCGAAATCTCAACCTCATTACTTTATTAGGCTGTTTAATGTGAACTAAAATTTAGCTCGGGGCTCCGCCCCGAACCCAATGCAAGGGGCACACTGTCAAAACAGGTGGTTTGCTATTAAATAATTGGTTTTGTAATTAGATAATTAATCGGAATCAAATAAAGTTTTACAAAACCAAAATGTCTTAACTTGGGTGAGCTTCTGATGTATCACTTCTGGCCAAAGCTGATTTGATATATCTATTTATTTGTCACACCCCGACCACGTGGAACATACAAAACGTGGCGGAAATATCGGGGAGTGTTGTAACAGAATTAATCGTTTCAAATCCATGGCAATTGAAGTTTCGTTTTATTGATTAAAAGTGTTACAATGTCTAATCAAACAAGGAAATACAACAAAATTTAACTAGTCTTGCATCTTTTATTGTCACTAAAGCCCAAGTCTGCCTATATGTATCTTGATCATCTTATGCAACAGTTCCTGAAAAACACATGTGAAAATAGGTACGTCAGCATAAAAATGCCTGTGAGATACATAGGTTTTGTGAAAATAGGTTCCATGACTTATGTTTGAGAAAATGTTTAGTCATGAACCTTGTAATTTGCTTTGTTTTGTAAATCATTTGAAAAACAATGAGTTCAGATGATATGTATAAATAAGTGAATAATGTATGGTTAAATGAATAACCATAGAAAAATGGATTTGTATAAGATAAGTTGTTTGTAAAACAATGTTTTGTGAAAAGTATGTTATTTGTATAAAATGTTATATGTATCAAACTGAAATGATTCAAATAACGCTACAATATGTAATACCATACAAACACTTATATATAGGAAGTACCAGCGGCGTATCCACCATGCTTGTATCATATTACTCACGCATCGTTACTTAATCACTTAATCAAACCAAACCAATGTCAAAATGTCTATGTCAAATATCCATGTCAAATGTCTATGTCAAATATCCATGTCAAATGTCTATGTCAAATATCCATGTATAGCAAGTGAAATGTCTCAACTAAACCATATGCACAAAAACAAAGTATTGAAGTAAAACTTGGTTTAAATCAAAGTTATGTTTTGTGAGAAATACATGATCAATGTCAATCATGTTAAAATGTCTATGTCGAAATGTCTATGTCAAAATGTCATGTAAAACAATGTACTAAGTAATGCACACAATGGCAATACATAGCATGAAATGTAATGAAATCATGTACTATAATGTACTAATGAACATAGCAAGTATATGATGTCAAAACAGGAAAGCATGAAAGTAACAAGTAGGCACATGTGTTCCACCCCAAAACAGTTTGGAAAACAGTAAAAGAGGGGTCTATGTACTCACCTGAGATTGCTCAGTAGTCCTTGAGTAACAACTAAACAATGCTAGAGATCGCGGATATCAAACGGCACCTAGTATAGGTAGCTACATTAATAAACCGGACCTAAATCGGAAGATCGGGTAGCATTAGGGTTTGTAAATCAAACGAGTGTAGAGACTCGTGTCATTTGGTTAAACAAAGCCTACATACTAAATGAAACTTAACCTAAGTGTCTACGACCCATTACGACCCGTTTAGGTAGCTTGTGCTACTTTAACGCGTCGTTCGCGTGAAACGTGTTCGGATCGCCTAACTAGCCCTATGACAAGTGTTATATGCCTAAACATATTACATAATCAGTTATGTGACAAAGGTTTAGGTTACATATGCTTAATTACCAATTATACATGAAAAGGGTATTCCGGTAATTTACCTAAGGCATATAAACTACCTATCATACAACTACTTAAACGATGTGACCATAGGGTATAACCTCGGAAGGTTATTCCCTACCTACTATGGTCACCTAATGTGTTTGGTCGGATCCTAATGATCGACCAAATGGGTCGGGTTCGAAGGTATAGGCGATTTATCAGATCGCCTACCCTACGACCCTAGACAACGTGGTAATTAGTGGGCATAGTCCCAAGGGACTATAACCAACGTGATTACACTCACGTTGCGAAGTTCCTACGAACTTCGCATTGACCATTACTGGTCAACGCTGAAAGTCAAACAAAGTTTGACTTTCTGACTTGAAAAGCAGTAAAAATAAGGAAAAGAACGAAAGAATACTTACGAAGGGTCCCCGCTAGTGAATCGTGATCGAATAGCTCAGGTATGAAGCGAAGGCCTCAACTTAGAGCATTTGGATCAGCTTTGGTGGGTTTTGAATGGAAGGGGGGTTGGGTATTTATAGTAAATGCACCACCGTTAGGATCGTTTATCGGGAAACGTGCCTTGATCTCACCCGTACAAGTGTCGGAATGTTATGGTGTGTAAATTGGCCACTCACCATAAGCTTTCAACAGGTGGAAGAGAGATTAGGAGTGTTTAACAGCTGCAAACAGGCTGTTAAGTACACTGTATCTGGTCTGCAGAAGGCTAGCGCACCGTTACATGTTTAGTGTAGCGGTGCGCTACTGCCAAGTTTGGCAGAATTGCACATTTGGTCCCTGTTATGCATTTAGGCCATTTCTGACACGTTTAAGGCCCGTTAACCCCATTTCAAAGATCTAAAATGAAGTTAAAGTATAGGGAACTTAAAATGTGTTCAAAAATATCTCGGATGTCGGTTCGTTTAGCCGTACGGTTGCGACGTTCGGTTAATTACGACGGAATGCGCATAAGCGCGAAAAACGATCCAAATGACGCGACGAATGGATTTTTCTTATGGCGAACACTAAAATATAATATAGTCATGCTTTCATAAATTTTTGGATGTCCGGATGTATTCAGAACGTAAGTTATGCGTGAAAATGCAAACTTGTGCACTTTTTGACACTTTTAGTCCCTGAATGTCCCAAAAGTTTATTTTAGCACACCAAACCCCTCAAAGCCTATTTCTAAGCTATGTAAAGGATATTTAAGGTGTGTTTAACTTATGGTCATGTTCCGGAATGTCTGTTACAGTTCAAATTGGCATACTTTCGCAGTTTGTCAAATTTAGTCCCTGTAAGCGATTAAACTTTGATTTCACCACACCAAACCTTCCAAAACTTATATCGACGTAGGATGTATTTAACTAGATTGTCGAACCAATCTATTCAACTAAACTACCCAAGAGGAATATTTAACTACTACACCGACGTAGGATGTATTTAACTACTACACCGACGTAGGATGTATTTAACTAGATTGTCGAACCAATCTATTTAACTTAGATCGACGTAGGATCTCTTTAACTACTACACCGACGTAGGATGTATTTAACTAGATTGTCGAACCAATCTATTTAACTTAGATCGACGTAGGATCTCTTTAACTACTACACCGACGTAGGATGTATTTAACTTTAGATCGACGTAGGATCTCTTTAACTCAACTATCTAAGAGAAACATTTAACTACACCGACGTAGGATGTATTTAACTTTAGATCGACGGAGGATCTATTTAACTTTAGATCGACGTAGGATCTCTTTAATTTTTCAACACATGTTTCCTTTAAACTTTGGAATAGTACTTTATAATCCAAGGGACTTAACTACAACGTGGAAGTCCATTAAGGATTTAAGATAGTACCTTTTTGAATATCCTACTACGAATCCCTCATATGTAGGTATGAAAGATTCTACGAGGATTTGGATAACGAATATCCAGAGTATCCAAAAACACAAAATGCATAAACACATAGTCACATAACCACAAAATTGTTTATCTAGATCATTAATTTGTAAGTTTTGTTTTGTTAATTATGTACATGCATTTAAAGCACACTAGGAATCCATTTCATGGATTTCATTCGGTACTTTAAACATTAACCAGAATCTAACTATGAAGATGGAAAGATCTTCCAAAAATTCGATTTCGTTTTCAAGAAAACGTAATATTCGAATTAAGGAACACAAAAATTTGAAGATACGGAAATACCCTTAGGTACCCTATTAAGAATTTATAGTGGTACGTTGGGTATTCACACAGAGTTGTAACTTGCGCCTTGTACTTCGTTTCTTTGCAAGAGACGGGTACTAAGGATTTCCGTGGAAAACGCAAGAGATAATAAAATGGAGGAAATTTCGGGGTAGTCCGTTCTTCAAGGAATACGATTCCCTTGATTGTCGGTATTGTAGGGAATACGTTGTTTATACATGCCATCATATTTGTACATTGCAATGCAAAATAAAAAGATTTATTTATAAACAACCACAACAACAACTGTTTCATGGACCTTGACAACAAAAGAAAATAATACATAAGGCTTGATTATTTCTAAACAACATTGTCTTCTAGTTGGTCCGGTGCTCATCCCTGCGCTGGATTCGCATTAGCAATCTTTGGGCAATTTCTTCGGAAATGGCCCATCTCGTTACAGTTGAAACAAGGACCTCGTGGAAGACGAGCTTGAGCAGGATTTACTTGAGGTTGGTTTGGACCAGTTTGGTTCGGGGTAAAACGACAAGCATTTGCCAGGTGACCGAGTCGCCCACATGATGCACACAAACGACACTGTAGGTGAGCTAAGTGGTGTGCATTACATTTGTCGCATATCGGTGCAGTACCGGCATAAGGTTTCCTTGCAGGAGGCTGAGCTGGTTGGTGGCGGATGTTTTGGTTGGGTTGAGCAGCAATCGCAAAATTCTGCGAAGCCTTACGCTTCTTATTCTTGGACACCTCAGCATGTTCTTCCTTTGGTTCCACTTGAGCAGTCTTGTCGGATGGTCTTGGGTCGTCTTTTCGAAAAAGCTTCTTCTTCCTGATGTGGGATTCTGTTAGGGTGGCAGACAGTTCAATGGCTTGTCTGACAGTAGTAGGGTTACTGCCAGTAACAATATCCTGAACTAGGTCAGGAAGACCATCAATATATTTCTCGATCGCCTTATCCACAGGAGTAACCATAGCGGGACACAACAGGCTCAATTCTTCAAAACGGTCAGTATAGGCTCGATGTTCACCACTGTCTTGCTTCAAATCATCAAACTCCCTCTCCAAAGCTCGCAATTCATGACGAGGACAGAACTCCCTCATCATAAGAGCTCTAAGCTCGGCCCAAGTCTGTGCTAGTGCAACTTCAGCACCCCGGTCTCTCATAATCCCGTTCCACCACGTAAGAGCCCTCTTCTGAAACACACTCGAAGAAAACTCGACCTTGCGATTTTCAGGACACTGAACGTGACGGAACGTGACGGAACGTATTCTCAATGCTCTCGAACCACTGTAGAAGCCCAGTTGCTCCCTCGGAACCACTAAACTTGAGCGGTTTGGCCGAGTTGAAACTTTTGAAGTTGCATGGAGCATTGTTGTTGTTGATGGCTTGTATTATTTGAGCACAAAGATTTGGGAAGGCAGCAGCCATTTGCTGCGCGATGATTTCCGCCAGCTCGGCAGGCGCCATCTGATTTTCGCGTCGAGGAGGCATTCTAAAAGAGGAACATGAAAGGAAACGAGTGAGAGAGTTAGACGAAAAGAATGAGATGAAACAAATCTGATGAAAGCAAGGATAGTGGCCATTTGTTTGTTACTACAAAGCAACAAACGACCCTGGTGAAGAATCAAGTAAATAGGTCAAAAATAATGTATCGCGAAGACATGCTCGCCTATAAGTGAACACTCATTCCAAGAATTCCCAGGTAAGCACAACTGGTCTCGCGTCTGATGAGATGTATACGAAGTGCTTGCCTAGCCAGAAAACCCAGAATACAGGCATTCACCCTTCCAGTTTGCACGTGTTCACATTATTTAAAACCCAAAACCTTGACGAGATTTTGAAAACTCAAAGGGGTTCAAAACCATATAACAGAGGGTTCAAAACCTTACAATAGAGGGTTCAAAACCTTGTAATCAATCATCCTAGAACAGATGATTAGTTTTCAAAGCGGTTTTGAAATTTATGTTCTAGTTGTGGTCGTCGCCTAAGGATAGGTGACAGTATTGTTTTATGACTAAACGCAAGTAAACTCGCGTTAGGGTCCTAAGAAGGTTATAGACTAGGTCAAAGCATTACTAATTACTAATAACCTAATTCCCTATAACCATTGGCTCTGATACCATCTTTTCTGTCACACCCCGACCACGTGGAACATACAAAACGTGGCGGAAATATCGGGGAGTGTTGTAACAGAATTAATCGTTTCAAATCCATGGCAATTGAAGTTTCGTTTTATTGATTAAAAGTGTTACAATGTCTAATCAAACAAGGAAATACAACAAAATTTAACTAGTCTTGCATCTTTTATTGTCACTAAAGCCCAAGTCTGCCTATATGTATCTTGATCATCTTATGCAACAGTTCCTGAAAAACACATGTGAAAATAGGTACGTCAGCATAAAAATGCCTGTGAGATACATAGGTTTTGTGAAAATAGGTTCCATGACTTATGTTTGAGAAAATGTTTAGTTATGAACCTTGTAATTTGCTTTGTTTTGTAAATCATTTGAAAAACAATGAGTTCAGATGATATGTATAAATAAGTGAATAATGTATGGTTAAATGAATAACCATAGAAAAATGGATTTGTATAAGATAAGTTGTTTGTAAAACAATGTCTTGTGAAAAGTATGTTATTTGTATAAAATGTTATATGTATCAAACTGAAATGATTCAAATAACGCTACAATATGTAATACCATACAAACACTTATATATAGGAAGTACCAGCGGCGTATCCACCATGCTTGTATCATATTACTCACGCATCGTTACTTAATCACTTAATCAAACCAAACCAATGTCAAAATGTCTATGTCAAATATCCATGTCAAATGTCTATGTCAAATATCCATGTCAAATGTCTATGTCAAATATCCATGTATAGCAAGTGAAATGTCTCAACTAAACCATATGCACAAAAACAAAGTATTGAAGTAAAACTTGGTTTAAATCAAAGTTATGTTTTGTGAGAAATACATGATCAATGTCAATCATGTTAAAATGTCTATGTCGAAATGTCTATGTCAAAATGTCATGTAAAACAATGTACTAAGTAATGCACACAATGGCAATACATAGCATGAAATGTAATGAAATCATGTACTATAATGTACTAATGAACATAGCAAGTATATGATGTCAAAACAGGAAAGCATGAAAGTAACAAGTAGGCACATGTGTTCCACCCCAAAACAGTTTGGAAAACAGTAAAAGAGGGGTCTATGTACTCACCTGAGATTGCTCAGTAGTCCTTGAGTAACAACTAAACAATGCTAGAGATCGCGGATATCAAACGGCACCTAGTATAGGTAGCTACATTAATAAACCGGACCTAAATCGGAAGATCGGGTAGCATTAGGGTTTGTAAATCAAACGAGTGTAGAGACTCGTGTCATTTGGTTTAACAAAGCCTACATACTAAATGAAACTTAACCTAAGTGTCTACGACCCATTACGACCCGTTTAGGTAGCTTGTGCTACTTTAACGCGTCGTTCGCGTGAAACGTGTTCGGATCGCCTAACTAGCCCTATGACAAGTGTTATATGCCTAAACATATTACATAATCAGTTATGTGACAAAGGTTTAGGTTACATATGCTTAATTACCAATTATACATGAAAAGGGTATTCCGGTAATTTACCTAAGGCATATAAACTACCTATCATACAACTACTTAAACGATGTGACCATAGGGTATAACCTCGGAAGGTTATTCCCTACCTACTATGGTCACCTAATGTGTTTGGTCGGATCCTAATGATCGACCAAATGGGTCGGGTTCGAAGGTATAGGCGATTTATCAGATCGCCTACCCTACGACCCTAGACAACGTGGTAATCAGTGGGCATAGTCCCAAGGGACTATAACCAACGTGATTACACTCACGTTGCGAAGTTCCTACGAACTTCGCATTGACCATTACTGGTCAACGCTGAAAGTCAAACAAAGTTTGACTTTCTGACTTGAAAAGCAGTAAAAATAAGGAAAAGAACGAAAGAATACTTACGAAGGGTCCCCGCTAGTGAATCGTGATCGAATAGCTCAGGTATGAAGCGAAGGCCTCAACTTAGAGCATTTGGATCAGCTTTGGTGGGTTTTGAATGGAAGGGGGGTTGGGTATTTATAGTAAATGCACCACCGTTAGGATCGTTTATCGGGAAACGTGCCTTGATCTCACCCGTACAAGTGTCGGAATGTTATGGTGTGTAAATTGGCCACTCACCATAAGCTTTCAACAGGTGGAAGAGAGATTAGGAGTGTTTAACAGCTGCAAACAGGCTGTTAAGTACACTGTATCTGGTCTGCAGAAGGCTAGCGCACCGTTACATGTTTAGTGTAGCGGTGCGCTACTGCCAAGTTTGGCAGAATTGCACATTTGGTCCCTGTTATGCATTTAGGCCATTTCTGACACGTTTAAGGCCCGTTAACCCCATTTCAAAGATCTAAAATGAAGTTAAAGTATAGGGAACTTAAAATGTGTTCAAAAATATCTCGGATGTCGGTTCGTTTAGCCGTACGGTTGCGACGTTCGGTTAATTACGACGGAATGCGCATAAGCGCGAAAAACGATCCAAATGACGCGACGAATGGATTTTTCTTATGGCGAACACTAAAATATAATATAGTCATGCTTTCATAAATTTTTGGATGTCCGGATGTATTCAGAACGTAAGTTATGCGTGAAAATGCAAACTTGTGCACTTTTTGACACTTTTAGTCCCTGAATGTCCCAAAAGTTTATTTTAGCACACCAAACCCCTCAAAGCCTATTTCTAAGCTATGTAAAGGATATTTAAGGTGTGTTTAACTTATGGTCATGTTCCGGAATGTCTGTTACAGTTCAAATTGGCATACTTTCGTAGTTTGTCAAATTTAGTCCCTGTAAGCGATTAAACTTTGATTTCACCACACCAAACCTTCCAAAACTTATATCTAAGTTATGTAAAGGTTATTTAAGGTATGTTAAGCCTATTTCACTATTCCGGAGTGTTCGTTGCATTAAACTGGTTATATTCACGCATCAGTGCGTGTATAACCTTCCAGAAAGCGATTTAGAGCTTGAAATCGAAACAAGAGTTGATATGTGCAATAGATACACATATTTATACAAGTCCAAAGTATGAAATACAATATTTCATTGGTTTGGAATTTGTTTGATGGTTGAAATGCCACAGGTGTTACATTATTGCTCAAGTATTATAAAAGCCATGTTGAGTATGCATTACAAACGTGAATGCCTTAATTTCTGGCCAAAGCCGATTTAATTTATTCATGTATAGCATACTTAACAAGTGCATAACTAAAGTGATTGTCTCATTTCTTGCCAAAGCTGATTTGTCACGATTACTTTGCACACATGCTTAAATGATTACACTTCTGGCGAAAGCTGATTTGTCTTCGTTTAAGTAGAATTTTAACTAAGTCTATTATTTTGATGTTAGTAATAGAAATATCACAACCTCTTCACATAATGATCCTTATATTAATGATCCTTCATTAATTTTATGATCATCTCGTCTGCCTTATTTTTAGTACCCATAACTTTTCTCACTATAATTTTCTTCCTAAAAATCTATATCTCATCCACTCTAATTCCTAATCCTAAAATGTTTTGCCTTATTTAAAGTTTCTATAAGACTTAGCTCTTAAATTAAATCCTTGATTATCTCTTAAGACACGATAATCCTACTGATCTCTTCTGATAAAAGTACTACAGAAGAAAAATTTGAGCATGATGAATAGGATAAATCGAATATAATGTCTCTTATGATAATCAAGAACTCTCTAACACAATTGTTGTCACTAAAAGGTTATTCCAGATTAAGTTTTTCCTAAGACTAATCTATTATCTGTGGAATAATTACGAAAATTCCTAAGATGCATGTCTTCATTTAAAATTCTAAACTATAAAGTTAAGTGGTATATGTGAATACATTATAATGTACAATACCATGACCCATAAAGTTAAGGGCTTACACATGGAAATAAGTACAATTTTTCAGTACATTACATACTAAGATTTTCATTTGTACAATTTGATGCCTTGTAAATCAACTATAACACTCAAAAGTACCAAAGTATAATGAGTGTGTTGATAAGCAACATATGTACAGAGAAATAAATGTTTGAAACTAGAAAATAAGATGTTGTTCACCTTACAACCATTGAAACCTTAAAAGAGGATTGTTCTAAGGTCCATAGTCAAAATACAAGAACAAAATCCCAACTCTAAGGTTCTTCAAGGGAGAATCTCACATCATAATTATGCCATTGGACTAGGCATAAGCAATGAGACTATCCATTATTCAAAAGAACAGTTGGATAAGTTAATTAGGTAGTCACTTACTAATGATATTTAAGTCTGCTAATTTAATATTACAATTAACATATGATTAGTTGACTCTAGTTCCATATGTTTCCTTACCAGAACTCGACAAATAACTAACATGAGAGTTAGTGACAAAATCAAAAAGTTAAGGCTATAAGAACCAAAATAAGCAGTCTTCTAACAACGTTTTTTCGATACCTTATATATATTCTGAAGATTAGTCAGAATATAGTATCATAATTAAGCAATGTTATGAAGGTTGTGAGGTTTGCATAGTCAACATAAAGTCACACTTACCTTAAACTCTCTATTTATTTGTTCTAAATATCTGGAAAGAAATATCACTAAGATGAAACTAGATGATACCTTACATTTTCACAACTTTTGTTATCATGCAAATGAGAATTTGACAAAAGGAAAATGAGACCTATAAATTTCATCCATTACAACTGAAATTCATGAGAAATCATGATATGGCTAATGAGGATGATTATTCAACTAATCTCATTCTAAGTGATTTTAAATCATGATGTTAAAAGCCATAAAATATTACTTGGCTTAAGGAATAAGTATGGGTCCATCATAAGTCATTCATTGACATTCATGGAACTTATTCCAAAAGGAATATTCAGACATAATTCATTTATCAATTAAAGACTATCAACTTGTATCTAAATTTTGTCGCATATAGCCCACGGTCTTAGAAGAAATCTATTCATATATACACTTAATAAGATTTCTATGTCCCTAAAGTTTCTTATGATATCTGGACATTAAAGAAATCTAATAAAGTCTAACATATATATGATAGGTTCCCACCTCGCGTACCTCATTGAAACTTCTCTTGTAGCATTTCTAAAGATATTAAAGATCAGTGGGAGCATTAACTGTCTTAATAATAACTTGAATAGTTGCAAGAGGTGGGGAGTGAAAATTTTACATTACCTAAATTTACTCCTCTTGTGCAAGACACCGCTCCATCACGACACTGTTCCACCAAAACTTGTCTCCTTAAAATCTAATGCTACCCTTACAAAAGTTTCATTGTTGCTTCACTGTGGGCACACCTAGATTTCTTACCTAGACTAACATAATCCTCAACAAGAGAAACTACAACGACTAACGTCATTAACTTGTTTCTCTATTAGAATTTGTTGGTCGTTACATATTGACCCTAAGCATGCTGAGTTCCTTAAGTTTTCTAAGGTCAGTGGGAGCAGTCAAAGTCCTTATCATGACTTGCACAGAATACAAGAGGCGGGGGGGGGGAGTGTCATTAAATTTCACTCCGAATTTAACTCCGATTACACCTCTTGTACACCATACTGCACCAACTCTTACAAACTTAGAATGGAAATGATAGTAACCTAACCAAGAGCTAATCCATAAAACTGAAACTTCTAATAAACCCAATAATCAACTGAGGAGGTCATCTAGGTTTAAAACCTACTAACTTTGATGATTACATAACCTCCCTAACTAAAGTTGAAATGGATTTTGGAAAAGTTTACTGATCATATCTCTTCTAATTAAGCCATTAATGTCAATCAATCTTCTAAATGGAATAAAACTGTTTTCTAGTAAAACTGATTTTATGTGTTCGTATAATGTTTGGGATTTGATTGAATTACCTAAGAGTGTTCATAACTAAACTAAATCCTGATATAAGCTTTAAGACACGAAGAAGCATGATTGATTGTCAAAGGTTATACTCAGGAAGAGATAAATCATCCAAGAGTCTTTCTTACCTATCTTACGAAAGATTTCTTTGAGGATCATCACTGTTCTAGTAGCTTATAATAGTTTTAAGCTACATTAGATGAACATTAAAAACAATTTTCCCTAAAAAATGGCTGACATATTTACATGTTCATAAAACAACCTGAAAGTTCCAAACTGAAGGTTAAAGAACACTTTATTTGTAAGCCAATAAAATCCATGTATGGGTTAATGCAAACATCATAATGCGATGAAATCTTAACGTAATTATTTTCATCAAGAACCAAGTGGATTAATGTACCCATCTCAAAATGAGTGGAGCAACTAAAATAAACTTGTCTATATAGATGACATTCTTTTGACAGGTATATGTTACATAAGTCAAAGCATTGTTAACACAAACTTTGATATAATAGATCTCAGTGATATCTCTTACGTAATAAATATAATAACATACCGAGATAGACCCAATGGGACATTAGTTCCGTTCCATAAGTTTAACATTACATGGGTCCTTACATAAGTAACAAACAATACCGCTCTCATTTGGAGGATAATAGGATAAATGAGATTATTTCCTTACGCTTCATTAATTAGAAGCCTTATGTGTGACAACTGTCAAAGAAATCCAGGTATCCATACAATTAATTAATCTTGATTAGTGCTTAATAAGTGTGCTGAAATTACAATTAACTGCCTTCTAATTACTGCATTATATTTACATGTGCATCAGATATTGTATAGTGTCATATCATTACTGGATGCAAACATATTGACATAAATGATGCACAAAGCACAGTTAGCACAGTAAACGGATAAATCAGCAAATGCTGACAGAACCCAGCTCATAGACAGACAGTGTTTTGAGACCCAGTATAAGCCAGAAACTAAGTACTACACTAGTATAGAGTGTAGGGAAGTAAGGATCACAAAACTGTTTTTCTTGGTGATAGTTTAAGTGCCGGAAAGTGCCTAAAACTCACCCAAAGTGCTGAATTCAGCAAAATTCAGCATAAATCAACATTTTAACATACTTATATTATGCAGAAATATGGTAAAATGGACCCGAATGCTTTCCTAAGTGTCGGGAATTAAAAGTGTCACAAAAGGGTACACAAAGAACACTAAACTGCAAGGTTTAGCACTTTAACGAATCAGTATCTAACCCAACAACCGGACACTACCCGAAACACCAAATTTACACTAGAAGCACTGTTTTAACATTACCAAGCTAGTTATGATCCCCGAACATCATAACATCCCCCTAAAAAAATATCTACTAACTGAAGTATGTAACTAACACTTACATTTCAACCTTAAACAAACTAACTAGTTAAAACCTATGCTAAGAACCCCCCCCCCTACCTAGTTCACGGCCATACATGGCCCCTACCAAAGTGATTTCATTTCATTATTTAAATGGATATGCTTCTACTTTACTAAACATAGCAACCAAGGGATAAGGACTTGATATGGGTTATAAGAATGCACATTAGGGACTTGATTTCAATCTCACACACTAACACACCCAAAGCTCTCTCTTATCCCTCCCTTGCTCTTGTTCTCGGCCGAACACAAGCACCACCACCATCACCTTCAATCATTCATTTTCATCCATTCTAAGCATATACAAGGAAGCTAAAGATCATACAAGGAAGCTAAAGATCATACAAGGAAGCTAGGTGGCTTTTGATCTTGAAGGACCTCTCTTGTTTGCTTTTATCCTCTTCATTTCTACACTTGAATCATCTCTAGCCTTGAGCTAGTGGTAAGATCCTTGTACACTCTATATTACTTCTCTTTTAGTAGGTTAAAAGATGTTACAAGTAACTAATCTTGAAGAATACTAAAGATCATGAGAAGTAAATATGAACATAAGCTTAAAATGTGAAGTAATCTTGATGAATATGAGTTGTTATGCTTGTTGATCATTGATTGTTTGTAGAAATGATGTTGATCATCATATGATCTTGCCAGATCATGATTAAAAACATAATCTAGCAAGATGTGAGAATAGAAATTGTGGTAGGATGATGGATCATCCACACATGAACCATGAACTTGAATGAATAAATGATTTTCTTGGAAAATGAAGATCAAGTAATTTGTTAATCATGTTGATCTAAATATTTCATGGATTATTCTAAAGAAACCAAGCTAGAAACATAAGTTTTGTTGAAACTTGGTCCTTACATAAACTAACACTCTGTTTGGTGGTAAACAAGTGTAGAAACACTTGTGTAACAAGAAAATTTCATAAAGAAACATTTTTGTAAAAGATGATTACAAGTTGTAAACACCTAAATTCTTCAAGAATGATGTTTTTAAATAAACAACCACACTTTAAAGGATAACTAAACTCACTAAACACACTACCAAGTTACTACAAATTTTCATAAACTTTCAAGTTCATGAAGTAGTAGAATATGCATGATTTTGGCAATATTGGTAAGTAAAGGTTGTTTAGTGTTGATTGTACATTGATTGTGGTGATTTTTACAAAAGAAAATGATATGCTAGAAAGCATGGAAACCTCCATTTTTAGGGGAAACTATGGCAAAATTTTCTAAAAATACAAACGCTTAGAAAAATATTTTTAAACAAATATTTACAAAGTGTATTTTAAACCATAAATTGTTACATAAACTTTGCCATAAATTTTGGTTACAAAACTACAAATCTTGGAGGTTGGTTTTTATAAATGAAAAGTAACTAAACATGTATTTAGAACATATATATTTAGAAGACACATGTGTGTGATTATTTGTATATTTTGTGTATTAGTTATATTATTTTAGGACTTGAAATAATATAACACATCAAAACACCAAGGATTACAATCCAAAATATTACCAAAATTTCAAGGAATAAGTATACAAGTTACAGACAAAATATTGGCGAACCGAACAAGAAATGTAACTTACAAAATATTCCGGAAAGTATGTTCACAAAATATATTTTGGTAGATAATATTTTGGACACAAGGAAATGAAAATATGATTTTTATGATTATCACAAAGTTATATCATATTTTGACAAGAAGGAAATATATGATTTATGGTGAATAAAAAAAAATATATATATTTACTTGGAATTTTTAGAAAATATATTATTTTTGGGAAAAATATATATTTTCTTGAGTAAACTTGAAATACATTATTTTTGGATAAAAATAAGTTTATAAATATTTTCTAAGTTAGACTTGAAAATATATTATTTTGGAACTATAAATATTTTTGCCAAAAGAAAAATTATAAATAATTTTTCTAAGTAATACTTCTTAAATATATATTTTGGAAATATATATTGGATATTTATTAAATATAATATTCCGGAATAATTAATGTGAAATTAAGTATTAGGATACTTAATGAATACAATAAGAATACGTATTCTCACACGTATAAATACACACCGGAATACGACACCAATACATGGCAAAAATATAAAAATACAAGAATACGAATACAAATACACCCATCATTGGGAAGGAAATACAATTATAAATACTTGGGAAGTATTATTACAATAATATTGTTCAACAATTATTCCAAAATTTATAAATATAATTTAAGTTAAAATATTAATTATTTTAACAAATAATTATGTGACTTGGAATAATATCAAAAGAAACGTAACTCGGAAACCTTAATACTAAGCCAAGGGACGGGCCGTTCATCTAATAGACATTAGCACGTTGTAAGTAGTCATGTTCACCGAAGAAGTTCGAGTTACGATTGTTGAAGACGCAAGACTGTGAGTTTCGTGTTCCCACTTTCTTTTAACTGTTTTCAGTTTGATAACTTCGGGGGTGAAGTACATGTTACAACTATTTACAAATGTTATTATTTGGTATGGTTAGCTAAGGAAGGGTACACTTAGATCATGTGAGTGATGGGTATAACGCTTAAGGCCATCAATCCTCGTAGTAGGACCGAGGGACATGAGTAATAGATCTATTTGGGTGTAGCGATGTCACAACCGGTAGTTTACGCCTTTAATTACGTGATTAACAGGCGATTAAAGCGATAATAAATAATGTTTACGATGCAAATTAACTTAATTAGGCCTTTGGAGTGCTTGGGAATGCCTCTTCGACCTTACAGTGCTCGTGTGACGATCTTCGAAGAAACTGCTGGAAATTTAACGGTAATAAACTGAGACCGTACAAAATACTGACAATGCCGACTAATATTAAATTTTTACGATATAATTTGTATTCTTAATTAAATTCTAATAACCGTGGTCGAAACCGGATCAGAAAACGGAGTAAAGCGGTGAACGACGCGTTTTACGCGATTTAGCGCAACCGACGGTCAAACGCGACAACGACGAATACCGAAATTAATTCTACCTAGTTTTAAAACTAAATTTATAATTTATGACGTTACGAAGTGAGTTCGGGTTATGATAACGGGTCTCCTTGGAATTCGGGCCACTTAAACACGCGATATTGGGCTTGTGGGCCTTGGGCCCAAGCCCAAAGTCCACCAAAGAAACTCTGTGTATATAAAGGGTGTTTCACCCCATTCCCACTCATTTACAACAAATCATAACACACACATACCCACAATTCTCTCAACACTCTCTCTCTCTCTAGAACATCAAGGCAGTAGGTCCGGCGACGATGCCGGCGACCGGCGGCGGCGGAGCGGCGGTGGTGGTGATTTCCGGCGACCTTTTTCTCCAACGAGACACCCTACCCCCACTAAACCGAGCCTTCCCGTCGTAATGGTGGTGTCCATTTTCGATGAAACCAAGCCGTTTGGGCTGTACATCAACTCCGGCGAAGCTCCGGTCAAGATTCCGGCCCAGTTTGGATTTTTAACTTCGAGCACGCGTAGATCGGCCTACTAGGAGCATTTCTGCTCATTTTCAAAACTTTTTATTTTCCGGCGACATTTCCGGTGAGTCTTCGGCTCGATTATGCCTTTTTCTGTTTTTCGTTTATGTTTGTTTTGGGTGCTCGGCTCGCCTAACGGAAAATACTCGTGTTTCGGGTTGTATCAGTAGCGTCAAATCGGCTCGATTATGCCTTTTTCTGTTTTTCGATTATGCCTTTTTCTGTTTTTCGTTTATGTTTGTTTTCGTTTATATAACTTAGTCATTTTCGTTAAGTTAACAGTTTACCGTCAAATCGTTCGGTCAATGATTCGGTAGAGCTCGGTGACATGTAGTTTAGTTACCGCTTTTGGTTAGAAACTTATAAAATATTCCGTGTTAGGAATATTGTAGAATGAACGCTAGCAAGTCTCATCTTGGAAACGACATCACGAAGTCGTAATTAGCTAGCTTTGCACAAGGCAATTCAGGTGAGTTCATAACCCAACCTTTTTACAGTTTTACATTTTTCTAAATGTTTTCAGGGTGGAAAGACATGCACATCTTACAAAGCATACAAGGTTTTCAATAAACATGACTTACATATTTCTAAACCATTTTACAAACAAGTTTTAACTGACATAAATGGTTTGCGAAAAGCTTATGTTCTATACCGGTTTTTCAAGCAAGAGTATTTTTCGAAATGTACATACACACGAATCCTAGTTTTCTAAACTATGGAAAAATATAAGTACAAAGAGGTACATCAAACTAAGGAATGATACATAGATCACGTGACGAATAGGGTACCATAAGCACCATTAGTCAACATATACATTTAGACCGCGAAACAGAAGCGTCAGATCTAATGGTTTTCAGGCACTCCCACTCTTGGCCTACATCTACCAATGAGTGCTTTTGTGTCTCAGTCGAACTCGACAAAAATGCCTAGGTTTGGTGGCTTCCTATGTCGTTACATATGTTAGTGGCCTCGCGAACCATTAGCGATCTCGTATTCCTTACATTTACAGAACTCAGTTTTAGATACGTTTTTACAAATTACATACCATGTTTCATACAAATTCAAAGCATAGGATTATGCAGGCTTGATGTCAATGTCAGGGTGAACATTGACAGTACACAAATTTTACAAACACAAGAGTTTACAAATGCCAGGTTTTTGCAAATATAATGCGTTACAAATACAAAGTTTCCATATAACTTGACAAGAAAATGATTTTTAAATTCGTTTTCTCAATAATAGTTCACAAACCGGTTATTCAAAAGATTTATTTCAAATCTTTTACAAACAAACTATGACTCGCTCAACTTTATGTTGATTTTTCGCATGTTTCTTTCTCAGGTTACTTTCTCAAATTATGGAACGGTTGGAATAGGAGAACCATTGGGGAATTCAAGTACTTAGCGGCGTTCATTTTCTAGAAGTCTTAGCTTATTTGCTTTTGCTGTGCAATGAAGATACCAGTCCAGTCACGCCAAGCTCTGATATTTCGGGGTGTGACAAGCGAACCCCTCCCATGTTGGACCAGGGTTGGCCCATGGGTAGACTATGTCTTACAGCCGGAAGCCCGGTGTAAATCTGCTAGGTTTGAGCTTTCCTGCATCACGTCACACATATCAATGGCCTTGTAAACCATTGGTGATCAGTTTTTCCTAGTTGCTTTCATACCGGGATTTACAAACTTACACACATAATTACAATGGTTTCAAAGGTTTATTCATACACACAAACAAACACACGAACTCGCTCAACTTTTGTTGATATTTTTCAAAATACATGTATTTCAGGGAATTAGTAATTGGATCTGGCGGGCGTTGGAAGTTTCATGATGCGTTATGAATAAAGATGTCATCCATGATCTTGAGGTTTGGTTTGGGTGTCTTATTCCTGGACGAGACACGTCTTCCAAACCATGGTTTTATTTAATATCTTTTGATAAGTCCTTAGTGAAACTCATAAACAATTCGTATGGTTTGTAAAACTTGAATTTGAAGTCTATGTTTAAACAATGATGTTGTGATGTTTTCAAACTTATTTAATGGATGACGAATCTATGGTTTTATCATATAGTTGTGTTATGATTGAATGCATTGGTATTAAGAAAGTCACACCATAATCACGCTTCCGCAAAAGTCAGGGTGCGACAGCTTAGTATTAGAGCTTCGATTGTAGCGAACTAGGATTCCTTCTCGAGTCTAGACTACAATCATTAGGGCTCTCATGAAAACGTTTTCACAACATATTTTCATTGCATACACGAAACGCCCAGATCCAGGAAAAACAAACATTTTTGCAAACAAAAGACACGAAACACATTTCAAAGTTTATGTTTGTAGTTCAGTCTAAGAGACTTGGTGGTTCAGTCTGAGAGACTGGGTAGTTCAGTTTGAGAAACTGAGAGGTTTAGTCTAAGAGACTAGGCGGTTCAGTCTGGGAGACTGGGTAGTTCAGTTTGAGAAACTGAGATGTTTAGTCTGAGAGACTAGGCGGTTTAGTCTGGGAGACTGGGTAGTTCGGTCTGGGAGACTGGGTGGGATAGTCTGGGAAGACTAGGACGGATGCGTGAATACATTGTTATTAATTACATGCTTAATGATGATTGTTGATATATGTGCATATGTTGTGATTGTTTTGTTACAGACACTATGTCTTCATCTGAGAGTGGACTATCTGATACTGTCGACCCCATGGCCATTGTTTCTAATGACGAGATCGTCCCAGAGCCAGAGATCTTTACCTTCGATACTGAGAGTGACCCGGAGATGATGTCCGACGACGACGACGACTTTCAGCCTTTTGCGCTACCCGACTTTGGCGATGATTTACCGCATGCTGATGGTATCCCCGACGAGGATCCCTTTCTTATTCCTATTCCTGACTAGGACCATCTCATCCTCGGGCATCCCGATGGTGAGCATGTCGTGGCACCGATCATCGCCCCTTTGACTCTTGCGGCATTTCCTTTCGAGGATTTTCCTTTTGATGACTTGTCTGATGATGTCGATCTTTTTATTGATGGTCCCCCTGATGATGCCCAGGGTGATGGAGTTTTAACTGATGATGTCATTGTTGTTCTACTCGTTGAGATTCCTATTATTGTGGTTTCCTCTTATCATTATGTTCCAGATCCCTTCGAGTCTGTGTCATCCACCGCCTTGCATGCAGTGGGATTGTGACGTTACGCCACTGATATTGATGACGATACAGCCATGTCAGCTGCACCGATTCCCCCACATGACGTCGAGCCTAGACTTGAGCTTGATTTTATTCCTGTCGATCAGCCTATTGATGCACCCGTTGATCCTGAGCCGATACCAGCTCCTGAGCCGATGCCCGCTCCTGAGCCTTTACCTGATTTTGATCCTATCCCATTTGGCATACCTGACATTGCACCGCTCATACCAGATCCGATTCCTGGACCCGCTGACCCTGCTGCTTTTGCCAGTCAAGTAGACCCCCGATACGCTTTCAATAGCAATGGGTGGATAGATGATGATGATGATGTACCTCCTTTTATTGAGCCAGTCACTCCCCCACATGCACATGCACCTGTTGATGATGCTCCTGCTCACCCGATTGTGTCCGATGTACACCGCACCGACCTGCCTATCACTTTCTTGCAGGACATTCCCGTATCCTGTCCAGGGGAAGGCCCTTCTAGCCAGCAGCCTGGCCATGACCCACATGTGACCGCATCTTTTCCTCATATGCCTCAGTATGCACCTACTGCTCATTTTACTTCTTCA
This sequence comes from Helianthus tuberosus, assembly GCA_030545235.1. Lineage (NCBI taxonomy): Eukaryota > Viridiplantae > Streptophyta > Magnoliopsida > Asterales > Asteraceae > Helianthus > Helianthus tuberosus. The sequence goes on from CM060408.1 coordinate 114,976,428, forward strand.
CCGCTAGGCGAGCCACTCATATGGTTTCCGCCGAACACCATGCCAGTTTCTGATCCCTACCATTCCTCACACTTTACTGGTTACACACTGGATGAGTTACTCCTATCTTTGCAGCTTCAGCAAGTGATCCTGTGTCGTAGAGTTATGGAGCTTGAGAGGACACCACGTCCTCCACCTTGTTAATGTCCGTCACCTTTTGCAACTCCACCTGCTCCTCTTTTCCCTTATCTAGATTTTGTTGATCAATTTCTCACCATGGAGCAGCAGATCAGTTATCTGTTGCGACACGTTTACGACCTTGAGGAGGAGCTTGTGCATGTGCGCAGCTTGCTTTTTGTTCCTCTACCTCCTCCTCCACCACCATCAGCATAGCCGATTTTTGGTTTTATGTAGGTAGCTTGCTTTTGATGAGAGCATCGCTATTGAGTTGAGCTATTGAAGCCTTTTGGAGACCACTTTTTGTATGACTTATCATAGATTGATAGACATTTTGGACAAGGGAAGTGTGACCCTGTAGTCCCTTTTGATGTGATACTTTGTAAAACACGTAACTGTATTGTGGTCGATGATTAATGAAAGCTCAATCGTAATGTTCTCATTAAACACGATGTTAAATTACTTGTTTATGCCATGATTGTGACGATTACATGCTTACTTGTTATGATAAACGCTACTATATACATGCTACTTATTATATACATAAGACCTGACCTATACAATCTTCTTTTAGAAGACGCCTCCTCGAAGAAACAATCAGGTGCCCACAACTGAGGCAGAACTGCAAGAACGGATTTCACAAGCAATCGCACAACATGAAGCCTTTCGCTCAGAGTATAGCAGTAGTAACAATGGAAATAATCCCACAACTGGTAATGCTTAAGTTACCCAAGACACATTACGTTACGTTTGGACATTTTCATGTGTGCTTTGCTAATGCTTTAGAATAATTATGCTTGTACAGGTTGTACTTACAAGCAGTTCCTAGATTGCAAGCCTCTGAACTTTGACGGCACTGGAGGTGCTGTAGCTTTCGTTAGATGGGCTGAGAAAACCGATTCTGTTCTGCGAATGAGCAAGTGTGTGCCAGAGCACCAGGTCACTTACATTTCTGGACTGATCTTAGATGGAGCTCTATCCTGGTGGAACCTTCAGGTTCAGACTCTTGGAGAGGAAGCTGGATATGCTATGACTTGGGACGAGATGAAAGAACTTATGCGCAAGAAGTACTGTTCAAGGGCTGAGATTCAGAAGCTGGAAACTAAATTCTGGAATCTAAAGATGGATGGTCTGAAGATAGCTGAGTATGTGCAAAGATTCCATGACCTGTCTCGCGTTGTCCCCTACATGGTTGAACCGGAGTTCAAGTGAATTGAACGTTTTATTTGGGGATTGGCACCCCAAATCATGAGCATGGTGACGACATCAAAGCCTTCAACGATCACTGAGGCCATTGATCTGAGTGTGGCATTAACTGAAGAAGCAATTCGGCTGAACAAGTTTTCAATCTCTGATGGAAAGAAAAACAAGACTCATGTCGAGTCATCTGGAAGGAACAAGCGGAAGTTCTCCAACTTCAAAAAGAGTACTCAAGGAAACACCAGTGGTAACAAGAAAAGGGATGCGAACCCACCAGCCGAGGTCAAGACTGGTGTTGCAAGTTTAGAGAACAAGGGGAAAGGATACATGGGCACCTTGCCTAAGTGTGATGTGTGCCATCTCCATCATGCCGGCCCATGTAGGTATAGGAAGTGTGAATCTTGTGGGAAGAATGGTCATTCGAAGGAGACATGCTGGGCCGGTACTGGTCATGGAAATGGTGGTCAGAGAGGAAATAGTAGTGGAAACAGGAACCGTGGTGGAAACGGTTAAAGAAACCGCAATCAAGGAGGAAATGGTGGTAATGGTAATCGTGGTGGTGCTGAAAACCAAGCTTGAAATGGAAACCGCAACCAAAACAACAACCAAGGTGGTACTGGAAACAAGCAATGATGCTTTAGTTGCGGAGATATTGGGCATTTCAAGAGAGATTGCCCAAAGAATAACCAAGCTCAGGGGAGAGTCTTTAATATTGGAGCTAGGGAAGCTCGCCAAGATCCGAACGTAGTCACGGGTACGTTCCCTATCAACCAACACTTTGAATCTGTACTGTTTGATATTGGTGCCGATTATAGCTTTGTATCCCTAGAATTTAAGAAAATACTTGAGTTAGTAGCTAGTAAGCTAGATATTCCGTACTCGATAGAGCTAGCTAATGGAAAGCTAGTATAGGCAAGCGAAGTGATTAGAGGCTGTGTAATAGAGCTTGGAGAGCATGAGTTTACGCTTGACCTTCTGCCAGTCGAGTTAGGAAGCTTTGACGTGGTAGTTGGAATGGATTGGTTATCGAGTAACTGAGCTGAGATCGTATGCCACGAGAAGATCATTCGCATTCCGATGGCGAATGGAGAGACAATTGTAGTGCATGGAGAGAAGCATGATACGCCTCTAAGGATTATCAGTTGTTTAAAGGGCCGAAGATGTTTGCAGAAAGGATGTGTTGCCTTCTTGGCGCAAGTTGTGGACAAAGAAGCCGATGAGCATAAGCTGGAAGATATCCCAGTTGTAAGGGAATATCCTGTAGTCTTCCCCGAAGACTTGCCAGGATTACCGCCGCAACGACAAGTCGAATTCCACATTGACTTAGTTTCAGGCGTCGCGCCTGTAACTAAGGCACCTTATCGACTTGCGCCTTCCGAGATGCAAGAATTGTCAACGCAACTTCAAGAGCTTCTAGACAAGGGATTTATCAGACCAAACTTCTCGCCTTGGGGAGCTCCAGTTTTGTTCGTCAAGAAGAAGGACGGTATTTTTCGCATGTGCATTGACTACCGCGAGCTAAACAAGTTAACCATCAAGAATCGGTATCCTTTGCCGAGGATTGATGATCTCTTCGATCAACTACAAGGTTCGAGCTACTACTCCAAGATCGATCTTCGATCAGGATATCACCAGTTGAGAATTCAAGAAGTGAGTATACCGAAGACTGCCTTCAGGACTCGTTATGGACATTACAAGTTTCTAGTGATGCCGTTTGGTTTGACAAACGCGCCAGCAGCGTTTATGGATTTGATGAACAGAGTTTGCAAGCCATATCTCGATAAATTCATGATTGTGTTTATCGATGATATTTTGATCTATTCAAGAACAAAGGAAGAGCATGAACAACACCTTAGAGCTATTTTAGAGTTGCTGAAGAAGGAGAAACTATATGCTATGTTCTCGAAGTGCGAGTTCTGGTTGCATGAGGTACAGTTCCTCGGTCATGTAGTGAATGAAGATGGAATCCATGTGGATCCCACCAAGATCGAGGCGATTAGGAATTGGGAAACTCCGAAGACGCCAACCGAGATCCGACAGTTTCTAGGTTTAGCTGGGTATTATCGCAGATTCATTGAGGATTTTTCTAAAATCGCTCAACCGCTGACCTCCCTTACTAAAAAAGACAAGAAGTATGAATGGGGAGACAAGCAAGAAGAAGCTTTTCAGTTGCTTAAGAATAAGCTTTGCGATGCACCTATATTATCCCCACCCGATGGCACCGATGACTTCGTGGTATACTGTGACGCTTCGTGACAGGGATTAGGCTGTGTGCTGATGCAGCGACAGAAGGTTATCACTTATGCTTCGCGCCAGTTAAAGGTTCATGAGAAGAACTACACCACACATGATTTGTAATTAGGCGCAGTGGTGTTTGCATTAAAGATTTGGCGACATTATTTGTATGGCACTCGATGCACGATCTTTACTGATCACAAGAGCCTACAACACATATTTGATCAGAAAGAGCTTAACATGAGGCAACGACGATGGGTTGAGTTGTTAAACGATTATGATTGTGAAATCAAATATCACCCAGGAAAGGCGAATGTGGTGGCAGACGCCTTGAGTCGAAAAGAGAGGATTAAGCCCATAAGGGTTCGGGCTTTGGAAATGATTATACAGACAGACTTCTCGTTGCGTATTCGTGATGCGCAGAAAGAAGCTCTTAAAAAGGAAAACTTGAAGGATGAATATCTCCGTGGGATGGAGAACCAGTTGGTACCCAATGGGGAAGGAACATTGTGTCTCATGAAACTAATTTGGGTTCCCCTCTTTGGTGGTCTTAGAGACGTGATTTTTGATGAAGCTCACAAGTCGAGGTACTCGATCCACCCAGGATCGGATAAGATGGACCAAGATTTGAAGGATTTCTACTGGTGGCCGAGACTAAAAGGTGATGTTGCAACTTATGTTGGAAAGTGCTTAACTTGTGCCAAGGTAAAAGCTGAATATCAGAAGCCTTCAGGACTTCTGCAGCAACCTGAAATACCCATGTGGAAGTGGGAGCAGATATCAATGGATTTTTTAATGAAGTTACCAAGGACACCCAGAGGTCATGACACGATTTGGGTAATCGTAGACCGTCTGACAAAATATACACACTTTCTGCCGATCAGGGAAAAGGATAACACTGGTAAGCTAGCTGAGCTGTACCTAAGGGAGATAGTTGCACGTCATGGAGTGCCAATCTCGATTATTTCTGACAGAGACGGAAGATTTGTGTCAAGGATTTGGCAATCTTTCCAGGAAGCGTTTGGTTCTCCGTTGAGTTTGAGTACTGCCTTTCATCCACAGACGGATGGTCAGAGTGAGTGAACAATTCAGACGCTTGAAGATATGTTACAAGCTTGTGTAATGGACTTGGGTGGCAGTTGGGACACTCACCTACCTTTGGTTGAGTTCTCCTATAAAAACAGCTACCATACAAGCATTCAAGCTGCACCGTTTGAAGCTCTTTACGGACGCAAGTGTCGATCACCGTTATGCTGGGCAGATGCGGGTGATAGACAGTTAGTTGGTCCCGAGTTGGTTCAAGAAATGACAGATAAGATCATACAGATCCGAGAGCGCATTAAGGTGGCTCGTGACCGACAAAAGAGCTATGCGGACCAAAGAAGGAAACCTTTGGAGTTTGAAGTAGGAGATATGGTTTTATTGAAAGTCTCACCGTGGAAAGGTGTGGCATTCTTTGGGAAGCGTGGAAAGTTAAAACCATGATTCATTGGACCGTTTAAAATCCTCGAGAAGATTGGTCCTGTAGCATACAAGTTGGAACTACCTGCGGAACTTTATGGTGTTCATGATACATTTCATGTATCTAATCTGAAAAAGAGTCCAACTTAAGAAACAGTGGTTATTCCTGCTGACGAAGTTCACATTGACGACACACTCTACTTCACCGAAGAACCCGTTGAGGTTACAGATTGGAAAGTTAACAAAACTCAGAGGAGTAGTGTTAAACTTGTTAAGGTTCGATGGAACGCGCTTCACGGCCCAGAGTTTACTTGGGAGCGTGAGGACCGCATGAAAGCTAAGTACCCGCATTTATTCCCTAACACCCCTGCAGCTAGTAGTAAAGCTTAAAATTTCGGGCCGAAATTTTCTTAACAGGGGGAGAATGTGACAACTGTCAAAAAAATCCAAGTATCCGTACAATTAATTAATCTTGATTAGTGCTTAATAACTGTGCTGAAATTACAATTAACTGCCTTCTAATTACTGCATTATATTTACATGTGCATCACATATTCCATAATGTCATATCATTACTTCATGCAAACATATTGACATAAATGATGCACAAAGCACAGTTAGCACAGTAAACGGATAAATCAGTAAATGCTGACAGAACTCAGCACATAGACAGACAGTGTTTTTAGACCCAGTATAAGCCAGAAACTAAGTACTACAATAGTATAGAGTGTAGGGAAGTAAGGATCACAAAACTGCTTTTCTAGGTGATAGTTTAAGTGCCGGAAAGTGCCTAAAACTCACCCAAAGTGCTGAATTCAGCAAAATTCAGCATAAATCAGCATTTTAACATACTTATATTATGCAGAAATATGGTAAAATGGTTATGAATGCTTTCCTAAGTGTCGGGAATTAAAAGTGTCACAAAAGGGTACATAAAGAACACTAAACTGCAAGGTTTAGCACTTAAACGAATCAATATCTAACCCAACAACCGGACACTACCCGAAACACCAAATTTACACTAGAAGCACTATTTTAACATTACCAAGCTAGTTATGATCCCCGAACATCATAACACCCCCTAAAAAATATCTACTAACTAAAGTATGTAACTAACACTTACATTTCAACCTTAAACAAACGAACTAGTTAAAACCTATGCTAAGACCCCCCCCCCCCCCCACCTAGTTCATGGCCATACATGGTCCCCACCAAAGTGATTTCATTTCATTATTTAAATGGATATGCTTCTACTTTACTAAACATAGCAACCAAGGGATAAGGACTTGATATGGGTTATAAGAATGCACATTAGGGACTTGATTTCAATCTCACACACTAACACACCCAAAGCTCTCTGTCACACCCCGACCACGTAAAACAACAAAACGTGGCGGAAACGTCGGGGAGTGTTGTAACAGAATCATTGTTTCATAACACATGGAAATTGAAATATTGTTTTATTGATTAAAAGAGTTACAATGTCTTGACAATCAAAGAAACATAACATAAATAACTAGTCTTGCATCTTTTATTGTCGCTAAGGCCCAAGTCCGCCTAAGTGTATCTTGATAAATCCTAAGCATCATATCCTGAAACAAATGTGAAAATAGGTACGTCAGCATAAAAATGCCTGTGAGATACATAGGTTTTGTGAAAATAGAATTCATGACTTATGTTTAAGAAAATGTTTAGTCATGAACCTTGTAATTTGCTTTGTCTTGTAAGTCATTTGAAAAGTGATAAATAAACCAAATGATATATATGTATAAAAGAATAATACATGGTTAAGTAAATAACCAAGTAAAATTTGTTTATATCAGATAAGTTGTTTGTAAAACAATGTATTGTGAAAAATATGTTATTTGTATAAAATGTTATATGTCTAAATTGAAATAATTCAAATAATGCTACGATATGTAATACCATACAGTCACTTATATATAGGAAGTACCAGCGGCGTATCCACCATGCTTGTATCATATTACACACCCCTCGTTACTTAAATCACTTACTCAAACCAAACCACCAAAGTAAAATGTTTATGTATAATCAAATGTCAAAATGTTTGTGTGAAAACCATGTCTAATGTCTATGTCTAATGTAAATCATGAATTGTGTATATCAATGTCAAAATGTTTATGTCTAATGTAAATCATGAATTGTGTATATCAATGTCAAAATGTTTATGTCTAATGTAAATCATGAATTGTGTATATCAAAGTCAAAATGTTTATGTCTAATGTAAATCATGAATTGTGTATATCAATGTCAAAATGTTTATGTCTAATGCAAATCATGTAATGTGTATCCAAAATATCGTGTATGGTAAGTGAAATATATCAACTAAACCATATGTAAAATGCACAAAAAACAAGGTATTGAAGTAAAACATGGTTTAAATCAAAGTTATGTTTTGTGGAACAAATTCATGCTATACTGATATAAACATCTATGCGGTATTGTGAAAATGCATACATCCAAGCCTTGTGACTGTGGCGATAAACCCCTAAATGAATTTAAAGGTCTATCTGTGTTATGTTTATCGAATTCGGTCATTCCTTCAATCCAAACATACCTAGGATGTCAGGAACGGGAGTTGTCAATTCCTATGGTACCACTACCTACTAACGAATGGCGTGATCAATGTTTATGAATGTATATTGTCCCATTTAAACAAACCAAATGTCATACCAAAATGTAAGCATGTGATGAATAACAAATGTACTAAGTATGCACACAATGGACATACATAGCATAAAATGTAATGTAAAACAATGTACTAAGTATGCACACAATGGACATACATAGCATAAAATGTAATGTAAAACGATGTACTAAGTATGCAACAAAGGACATACATAGCAAAAACACAATGAAATCATGTACTATAAGTGTACTATTGAACATGACAAGCATATGATATGAAAAACATGGAAAGCACGAAAGTAACAAGTAGGCACATGTGTTTCACCCCAAAACAATTTGAAAACAGTAAAAGAGGGGTCTATGTAATCACTTGAGATTGCTCAATAGTCCTAGGATAACCACCAAGCAATGATAGAAGATCACGGAATCAAACGGTACCTAATATAGGTAACTACATTAATAAACCGGACCTAAATCGAAGGATCGGATAGAATGAGGGCTCGTAAACCAAATGAGTATGGGAACTAATGTAATATGGTTTAACAAAGCCCACATACTAAAATGAAACCTAACCTAAGTGCTTACGACCCATTACGACCCGTTTAGGTAGCTTATGCTACTTTAACGCGCCGTTCACGTAAAACACACTCGGAACGCCTAACTAGTCCTATGACAAGTAAAATATGCCTTAACATGCCTAATATTGTTGCCAAATCAGTTTAAATGTTAAAAGTTATGTTACATATGCTTAAAATGAAATTTTGCGTAAAAAGGGGTATTTTGGTAATTTACCTAAGGCATATAAACTACCTATCATACAACTAACTAAACGTCGTGACCATAAGGTATAACCTCGGAAGGTTATTCCCTATATACTATGGTCACCTAATGCGTTTGGTCGGATCCTAATGATCGACCAAACGGGTCGGGTTCGAAAGTATAAGCGATTGATTAGATCGCTTACCCTAACGACCCTAGACAAGCACAAAACTAAAAGTGACGAGCTAAGCATGTTAAAACATGCTTAACTAAGTTTAGGAAATAGGTTTGGTATCAAAACAAACGGTTTTGATACCTAAGAGTAGTTTGGTTACAAAATACGCAAGAATGTGCATTTTGGCCGAAACTACGACTCGTCACTGAGCCTAGATAACGTGGTAATCAGTAGGTATAGTCACTAGGGACTATAACCATCGTGATTACGCTCACGTTATGAAGTTCAAACGAACTTCGCATTGACCATAAACTGGTCAATGCATAAAGTCAAACAAAGTTTGACTTTAACGCTAAAACGAATGAAAAGAACGAAAGAACACTTACAAAGGGTCCCCGCAAGTTTGATCTTCCAAGTAATCTCAGGTAGGAAGTGTATAAACACAACCACTTAGAGAAAAACTCAGAATTCAAGTGGGTTTTGAGTTGGGAACTTGGGGGTATTTATAGGATTCCTTGAACCGTTAAGATCGTTTATCGTAAAACGTGATTCAATCTCATCCCTACACTTGTTGTAACACTAAGGTACTTCAAAATGCCCCCCCATGATCAGGTATCAACATGTGGAATTGAGTTTATGGGTGCTTAACAGCTGTAAACAGCTGTTAAACACATTCTGATGTTCTAGGAGGTCCTTACGGACCGTAAGGGTGAGGGCTTACGGTCCGTAAGCCATCAACTTTGCTGAATTGACAGTTTTGGTCCCTGCAGCTCCAAACTTGCTTTTCCATGCATTTTTGATACGTTTAAGCCCCGTTAACCCCGTTTCAAAGCTCTAAAATTGAGTTAAAGTATAGGGAACTTAAAATGTGCTCAAAAATATCTTGGATGTCGGTTCGTTTGGCCGTACGATTGCGTTGTTAGGTTAATTACGACGAAAGTCGTAACGGATGCAAAAACGGTCCAAATTGCGTGACGAATGGATTTTTCTTATGCCAAACACTAAAATAAAATATTTTAATGCTTACATAAATTTTTGGATGTCCGGATGTATTCAGAATGTAAGTTATGCGCGAAAATGCAAACTTGTGCACTTTTTGTCGCTTTTAGTCCTTGAATGACCCAAAAGTTTATTTTAGCACACCGAACCCCTCAAAGCCTATTTCTAAGCTATGTAAATGATATTTATGGTATGTTTAACTTATGGTCATGTTCCAGAATGTCTGTTACAGTTCAAATCGGCATACTTTCGCAGTTTGTCGAATTTAGTCCCTGTAAGCGAATTAACTTGATTTTGCCATACCAAAGCCTTCAAAACTTATTTCTAAGTTATGTAAAGGTTATTTTAGGCATTTTAAGCATATTTTGATGTTCTGGAGTGTTCGTTGCATTAAACTGGTTATATTTACGCATCAGTGCGCGTATAACCTTCCAGAAAGCGATTTAGAGCCCGAAATTGAACAAGAATTGATATGTGCAAATGATATACCTATTTGTACAAATCCCAAGTATGAAATACAATATTCCATTGGTTTGGTATTTGTTTGATGGTCGCAGTGACCCAGGTGTCACAGTATCCCCTACTTCAGAAAATTTCGTCCCGAAATTTATTTAGAGGAAACTTGTGAGAGCTTGAAACATGAAGTTGAAAAGATCAAACAACACTGGTTAGAGTCTTGAACTTCTAGTAACTTTACAATAACATCATGCTTGCAATGTGAGAGGGACAATTATATACAAGTATATAAAGCGTCATTGGCGCGTCCACCGTACCTCTATTACATTGTTCACATTTCGTTATGGTTGTCACTATCGGTTCTTACACATAATAAGTCTTACCGAGGTTTCCGTGCACTGAACTTCGCAATTATGTATGCATCCATAATTACGTAATTCCTTGCATAGTCACGTAGTGCATCTTATAATGTGTAGGGGAAGAAAGCAATGAACGAGCTTGTGATGATTGTGACTAGACCACCATAGGGTCCTTTTAATTAAATCAATAAATGATTTAAATAGACTACCAAGGAGTCTGTTTAGCTACATCAGCGCATGTCATTTTTAACCAGATTCTGATTCAATCTTTTTAACTAGACCACTAAAAGGGTCTCTTATGAATCATGGAATGGTACTATATAATCCAAGGGTCTTAACTATTACATAGAAGCCCATTAAGGATTTAAGGTAGTACCTTTGGATATCCTACTATGAATCCCTCATATGAAGATATGAAAGATTCTACGAGGATTTGGATAACGAATATCCAGAGTATACAAAAACACAAAAAAAATGCATAAAAGAAAACACATAATGCATAAACACATAGTCACATAACCACAAAATTGTTTAACTTGATTTGTTATCATTTAGTTAATTTGTTTTTGTTAATAGAAAACATGCATTTAAAGCACACTAGGAATCCATTCCGTGGATTTCATTCGGTACTTTAAACATTATCAAGAATCTAACTATGAAGATAGAAAGATCTTAAAGAGAAAATTCGATTTCGATTATAAGGAACCGAAATGTTTGAATTAAAGTACACAAGGAATCCAATTAAGGACTCTGATTTGAAAGATAATCATCCACAAGGGTCTAATTGTGAAGATAAAAAAAAAGATCCCATATGGATTTTAGAAGTTGAATATGTTTTGAAACCTTATATATAATACTTTTGAAATCATAAAGTAGGTGTATTAGGTAAAAATGTTTTAAAATCATGCGAGATGAATTTTGAAATTATGTATAAGGTTTTTGAAAACATGATTGATGCTTTTGAAATCATGCACTTGATATAAGTAATTATACTGTATTAATAACATTTTGAAATCATGAAGGTTGTTTTTGAAAACATAGACAATGCTTTTGAAATCATGCATTTGATATGTTAAGTAAATACACTATATTAAGAACGTTTTCGAACTATATATAAAATGTTTTTGAAACACTCATACTATGTATGTTGAAAAATCAAAACGTAATGGGTATGAGATTTGAAAATACCCTTAGTTATCTAACCAAGGATTCAAAGGCACAGATGTGCAGAAGCATGATTACTCATAATGTCACTTTATTTTCTGTACATCGTATCTTAGAATGAAATGAGTACTTAGAATTTTCTATGGGAATCATGAGTAAACACAAGAATGGGAATTTCGCAAGAGTAGTTTGTAAGAAACATAGTTCCTTGATGTAGGTATCATAGGGAAAAGTCATACACACATATAACTACACTTGTACATCAGAATTGTGAACAACGATTTATTTATAAACAAAACAGATTGTTTCATATTACAAGAAAATAGAAGAAACAAAAGCATAAGACAACAACATCTTCTAAACAGCCAACTGCTCATCCGTGGGTTGGATTTGCCTTAGCAAGCTTCGGGCATTTATTCACGAAATGACCCATCTTGCCAAAGTTGTAGCACGATCCCGACGGGAAGCGAGCTTGAGCAGGATTGGCTTGTGGTTGATTTGGACCACCTTGGTTCGGGTTACATTGACAAGCACTTGTCAGGTGACCAACTCATCCACATGATACACAAAGACGACACTGTAAGTGAGCTTGGTGAAGCCCCTTACATTTGTTGCATGACGGTGCCGTTCCCTTGTATTGTTTCTTAGCAGGTGGTGTTGACACCTGGCTAGGTCTTGCTTGATTTGGTGCAGCTGTAGTTGGGCAAACCCTTGCTGTATGACCTATAAGTCCACAAATTTGGCATTTGTGGCACTTCACACTAGCATGATGATGAAGGTTACATTGGTTGCACAAGGGAGCAGTTCCATTGTATGGCTTCCTAGCAGGGGGTTGAGCTGGTTGGTTGGGGATGGCTTGACCCTTGTGAGCGACGACGGCGAAGTTCTGAGAAGCCTTTCGCTTCTTTAACTTCTTAGGGGATCCAGTCTGTTCATCCATGGTCTTTGATTCCTTGATTGGTTTCTTGGCTGGTGGTGCTGTCACTTGGCTAGGTCTTGCCTGTTTTGGTGCAACCGCTGCGGGATTCTTTGAAGCTTTACGGTTCTTTGGTTTAGGTGAAGGCTTGGCCTCTGTCTCCTTTGGTGACTCTTGAGTGGCTTCATCCTGGAGACGATACATGGCAGTAGCTAATTCAACAGTCTTCAGGACTACTTCGCCTATTCGCTGGGCAAATTTGGCAGTCTGCTCGGGTATCTGCGCATCGTTGCGATGAGGAGACATTCTGGAGGAAAAGAAAGATATAGGAGGAAACAAATGAAATGTTATCGGCAAATAAAACAAAATGACAACGCATAGAAATTGCGATCATTTGTTTGTTACCTAAGGCAAACAAATGAGACAGTGACTAATCAAGGTAAGCGGGTCATATTAATGTATCGTGAAGACATGCTTTAGCCTATAAGTGGACACTCACCCCAAGAGTTCCCAGGTAAGAGTGACTGGTCCGATTATGTGGATTTGTACGAACACTCTAGCCTTAGACAGAAAACTCAGAGTACAGGCATCCACTCTTCCAGATTGCACGTGTTCGCACTATAAGACCCAAACTTTGACGAGGTTTAGAAAATTCAAAGGGGTTCAAAACCTTATAACAGAGGGTTCAAAACCTTGTAATAAATCATCTTAGAACAGATGATTGGTTTTCAAGGAGGTTTTGAAATTTGTGTTCTTGTTGTGGTTGTCACTTAAGGATAGGTGACGGTATTGTTTTATGACTAAACGCAAGTAAACTCGTGTTAGGGTCCTAGGAAGGTTATAGACTAGGTCAAAGCATTACTAATAACCTAATTCCCTATAACCATGAGCTCTGATACCAACTTTTCTGTCACACCCCGACCACGTAAAACAACAAAACGTGGCGGAAACGTTGGGGAGTGTTGTAACAGAATCATTGTTTCATAACACATGGAAATTGAAATATTGTTTTATTGATTAAAAGAGTTACAATGTCTTGACAATCAAATAAACATAACATAAATAACTAGTCTTGCATCTTTTATTGTCGCTAAGGCCCAAGTCCGCCTAAGTGTATCTTGATAAATCCTAAGTATCATATCATGAAACACATGTGAAAATGGGTACGTCAGCATAAAAATGCCTGTGAGATACATAGGTTTAGTGAAAATAGAATTCATGACTTATGTTTAAGAAAATGTTTAGTCATGAACCTTGTAATTTGCTTTGTCTTGTAAATCATTTGAAAAGTGATAAATAAACCAAATGATATATATGTATAAAAGAATAATACATGGTTAAGTAAATAACCAAGTAAAATGAGTTTATATCAGATAAGTTGTTTGTAAAACAATGTATTGTGAAAAGTATGTTATTTGTATAAAATGTTATATGTCTAAATTGAAATAATTCAAATAACGCTACGATATGTAATACCATACAAGCACTTATATATAGGAAGTACCAGCGGCGTATCCACCATGCTTGTATCATATTACACACGCCTCGTTACTTAAATCACTTACTCAAACCAAACCACCAAAGTAAAATGTTTATGTATAATCAAATGTCAAAATGTTTGTGTGAAAACCATGTCTAATGTCTATGTCTAATTTAAATCATGAATTGTGTATATCAATGTCAAAATGTTTATGTCTAATGTAAATCATGAATTGTGTATATCAATGTCAAAATGTTTATGTCTAATGTAAATCATGAATTGTGTATATCAATGTCAAAATGTTTATGTCTAATGTAAATCATGAATTGTGTATATCAATGTCAAAATGTTTATGTCTAATGCAAATCATGTAATGTGTATCCAAAATATCGTGTATGGTAAGTGAAATATATCAACTAAACCATATGTAAAATGCACAAAAACAAGGTATTGAAGTAAAACATGGTTTAAATCAAAGTTATGTTTTGTGGAACAAATGCATGCTATACTGATATAAACATCTATGCGGTATTGTGAAAATGCATACATCCAAACCTTGTGACTGTGGCGATAAACCCCTAAACGAATTTAAAGGTCTATCTGTGTTATGTTTATCGAATTCGGTCATTCCTTCCATCCAAACATACCTAGGATGTCAGGAATGGGAGTTGTCAATTCCTATGGTACCACTACCTACTAACGAATGGCGTGATCAATGTTAATGAATGTATACCAAAATGTAAGCATGTGATGAATAACAAATGTACTAAGTATGCACACAATGGACATACATAGCATAAAATGTAATGTAAAACAATGTACTAAGTATGCACACAATGGACATACATAGCATAAAATGTAATGTAAAACGATGTACTAAGTATGCAACAAAGGACATACATAGCAAAAACACAATAAAATCATGTACTATAAGTGTACTATTGAACATGACAAGCATATGATATGAAAAACATGGAAAGCACGAAAGTAACAAGTAGGCACATGTGTTTCACCCCAAAAAAATTTGAAAACAGTAAAAGAGGGGTCTATGTACTCACTTGAGATTGCTCAATAGTCCTAGGATAACCACCAAGCAATGCTAGAAGATCACGTAATCAAACGGTACCTAATATAGGTAACTACATTAATAAACCGGACATAAATCGGAGAATCGGATAGAATGAGGGCTCGTAAACCAAATGAGTATGGGAACTCATGTAATATGGTTTAACAAAGCCCACATACTAAAATGAAACCTAACCTAAGTGCTTATGACCCATTACGACACGTTTAGGTAGCTTATGCTACTTTAACGCGTCGTTCGCGTAAAACACGCTCAGAACGCCTAACTAGTCCTATGATAAGTAAAATATGCCTTAAAATGTCTAATATTGTTGCCAAATCAGTTTAGATGTTAAAAGTTATGTTACATATGCTTAAAATGAAAGCCCACATACTAAAATGAAACCTAACCTAAGTGCTTATGACCCATTACGACACGTTTAGGTAGCTTATGCTACTTTAACGCGTCGTTCGCGTAAAACACGCTCAGAACGCCTAACTAGTCCTATGATAAGTAAAATATGCCTTAAAATGTCTAATATTGTTGCCAAATCAGTTTAGATGTTAAAAGTTATGTTACATATGCTTAAAATGAATTTTGGAGTAAAAAGGGGTATTTTGGTAATTTACCTAAGGCATATAAACTACCTATCATACAGCTAACTAAACGTCGTGACCATAAGGTATAACCTCGGAAGGTTATTCCCTATATACTATGGTCACCTAATGTGTTTGGTCGGATCCTAATGATCGACCAAACAGGTCGGGTTCGAAAGTATAAGCGATTGATTAGATCGCTTACCCTAACGACCCTAGACAAGCACAAAAATAAAAGTGACGAGCTAAGCATGTTAAAACATGCTTAACTAAGTGTAGGAAACAGGTTTGGTATCAAAACAAACGGTTTTGATACCTAAGAGTAGTTTGGTTACAAAATACGCAAGAATGCGCATTTTGGCCGAAACTATGACTCGTCACTGAGCCTAGATAACGTGGTAATCAGTAGGTATAGTCACTAGGGACTATAACCATCGTGATTACGCTCACGTTATGAAGTTCAAAGGAACTTCGCATTGACCATAAACTGGTTAATGCAAAAAGTCAAACAAACTTTTACTTTAACGCTAAAACGAATGAAAAGAACGAAAGAACACTTACAAAGGGTCCCCGCAAGTTTGATCTTCCAAGTAATCTCAGGTAGGAAGTGTATAAACACAAGCACTTAGAGAAAAACTCAGAATTCAAGTGGGTTTTGAGTTGGGAACTTGGGGGTATTTATAGGATTCCTTGAACCGTTAAGATCGTTTATCGTAAAACGTGATTCAATCTCATCCCTACACTTGTTGTAACACTAAGGTACTTCAAAATGGCCCCCCATGATCAGGTATCAACATGTGGAATTGAGTTTATGGGTGCTTAACAGCTGTAAACAACTGTTAAACACATTCCGATGTTCTGGGAGGTCCTTATGGACCGTAAGGGTGAGGCTTTACAGTCCGTAAGCCATCAACTTTGCTGAATTGACAGTTTTGGTCCCTGCAGCTCCAAACTTGGTTTTCGATGCATTTTTGACACGTTTAAGCCCCGTTAACCCCATTTCAAAGCTCTAAAATTGAGTTATAGTATAGGGAACTTAAAATGTGCTAAAAAATATCTTGGATGTCGGTTCGTTTGGCCGTACAATTGCGTTGTTCGGTTAATTACGATGGAAGTCGTAACGGATGCAAAAACGGTCCAAATTGCGTGACGAATGGATTTTTCTTATGCCAAACACTAAAATAAAATATTTTAATTCTTACATAAATTTTTGGATGTCCGGATGTATTCAAAATGTAAGTTATGCGCGAAAATGCAAACTTGTGCACTTTTTGACGTTTTTAGTCCCTGAATGACCCAAAAGTTTATTTTACCACACCGAACCCCTCAAAGCCTATTTCTAAGCTATGTAAAGGATATTTATGGTATGTTTAACTTATGGTCATGTTCCAGAATGTCTGTTACAGTTCAAATCAGCATACTTTCGCAATTTGTTGAATTTAGTCCCTGTAAGCGAATTAACTTGATTTTGCCATACCAAAGCCTTCAAAACTTATTTCTAAGTTATGTAAAGGTTATTTAAGGCATGTTAAGCATATGTTGATGTTCCGGAGTGTTCGTTGCATTAAATTGGTTATATTTACGCATCAGTGCGCGTATAACCTTCCAGAAAGCGATTTAGAGCCCGAAATTGAACAAGAATTGATATGTGCAAATGATATACCTATTTATACAAATCCCAAGTATGAAATACAATATTCCATTGTTTTGGTATTTGTTTGATGGTCGCAGTGACCCAGGTGTCACACTCTCTATTCTCCCTCCCATGCTCTTGTTCTCAGCCGAACACAAGCACCACCACCATCACCTTCAATCATTCATCTTCATCCATTCTAAGCATATAAAAGGAAGCTAAAGATCATACAAGGAAGCTTGGTGGCTTTGGATCTTGAAGGACCTCTCTTGTTTGCTTTTATCCTCTTCATTTCTACACTTGAATCATCCCTAGCCTTGAGCTAGTGGTAAGATCCTTGTACACTCCATATTACTTCTATTTTAGTAGGTTAAAAGATGTTACAAGTAACTAATCTTGAAGAACACTAAAGATCATGAGAAGTAAATATGAACATAAGCTTAAAATGTGAAGTAATCTGGATTAATATGAGTTGTTATTCTTGTTGATCATTGATTGTTTGTAGAAATGATGTTGATCATCATATGATCTTGCTAGATCATGATTAAAAACATAATCTAGCAAGATGTGAGAATAGAAATTGTGGTAGGATGATGGATCATCCACACATGAACCACGAACTTGAATGAATAAATGATTTTCTTGGAAAATGAAGATCGAGTAACTTGTTAATCATGTAGATCTAAATATTTCATGGATTATTCTAAAGAAACCAAGCTAGAAACATAAGTTTTGTTAAAACTTGGTTCTTACATAAACTAACACTATTTTGGTGGATAAACAAGTGTAGAAACACTTGTGTAACAAGAAAATTTCATAAAGAAATATTTTTGTAAAACATGATTACAAGTTGTAAACACCTAAATTCTTCAAGAATGATGTTTTTAAACACTTTAAAGGATAACTAAACTCACTAAACACACTACCAAGTTACTACAAATTTTCATAAACTTTCAAGTTCATGAAGTAGTAGAATATGCATGATTTTGGCAAGATTGGTAAGTAAAGGTTGTTTAGTGTTGATTGTAAATTGATTGTGGTGATTTTTTACAAAAGAAAATTATATGCTTGAAAGCATTGAAACCTCAATTTTTAGGGGAAACTATTACAAAATTTTCTAAAAATACAAACACTTAGAAAAATATTTTTAAACAAATATTTACAAAGTGTATTTTAAACTATAAATTGTTACATAAATTTTGGTTACAAAACTACAAATCTTGGAGGTTGGTTTTTATAAATGAAAAGTAACGAAACATGTATTTTGAACATATATATTTTAGGACTTGAAATAATATAACACATCAAAACACCAAGGATTACAATCCAAAATATTACCAAAATCTCAAGGAATAAGTATACAAGTTACACCCAAAATATTGGCGAACCGAACAAGAAATGTAACTTACATAATATTTCGGAAAGTATGTTCACAAAATATATTTTGGTAGATAATATTTTGGACACAAGGAAATGAAAATATGATTTTTATGATTATCACAAAGTTATATCATATTTTGACAAGAAGGAAATATATGATTTATGGTGAATAAAAAATATATATATATATATATATTTACTTGGAATTTTTAGAAAATATATTATTTTTGGGAAAAATATATATTTTCTTGAGTAAACTTGAAATACATTATATTTGGATAAAAATAAGTTTATAAATATTTTCTAAGTTAGACTTGAAAATATATTATTTTGGAACTATAAATATTTTTGCCAAAAGAAAAATTATAAATAATTTTTCTAAGTAATACTTCTTAAATATATATTTTGGAAATATATATTGGATATTTATTAAATATAATATTCCGGAAAAATTAATGTGAAATTAAGTATGAGGATACTTAATGAATACAATAAGAATACGTATTCTCACACGTATAAATACACACCGGAATACGACACCAATACATGGCAAAAATATACAAATACTAGAATACGAATACAAATACACCCATCCTTGGGAAGGAAATACAAGTATAAATACTTGGGAAGTATTATTACAATAATATTGTTCAATAATTATTCCAAAATTTATAAATATAATTTAAGTTAAAATATTAATTATTTTAACAAATAATTATGTGACTTGGAATAATATCAAAAGAAACGTAACTCAGAAACGTTAATACTAAGCCAAGGCACGACCCGTTCGTCTAATAGATATTAGCACGTTGTAGGTAGTCGTGTTCACCGGAGAAGTTCGAGTTACGATTGTTGAAGACGCAAGACTGTGAGTTTCGTGTTCCCCCTTTCTTTTAACTGTTTTCAGTTTTATAACTTCGGGGGTGAAGTACATGTTACAACTATTTACAAATGTTATTATTTGGTATGGTTAGCTAAGGAAGGGTACACTTAGATCATGTGAGTGATGGGTATAACGCTTAAGGCCATCAATCCTCGTGTTGGACCGAGGGACATGAGTGATAGATCTATTTGGGTGTAGCGATGTGACAACCGGTAGTTTACGCCCTTAATTACGTTATTAACAGACGATTAAAGCGATAATAAATAGTGTTGACGATGCAAATTAACTTAATTAGGCCTTTGGAGTGCCTGGGAACGCCTCTTCGACCTTACAGTGCTCGTGTGACGATCTGCGAAGAAACTGCTGGAAATTTAACGGTAATAAACTGAGACCGTACAAAATACTGAAAACGCCGACTAATATTAAATTTTTACGATATAATTTATATTTGTAATTAAATTCTAATAACCGTGGTCGAAACCGGATCAGAAAACAGAGTAAAGCGGTGAACGACACGTTTTACCCGATTTAGCGCAACCGACGGTCAAACGCGACAACGACGAATACCGAAATTAATTGTACCTAGTCTTAAAACTAAATTTATAATTTATGACATTACGGAGTGAGTTCGGGTTATGATAACGGGTCTCCTAGGAATTCGGGCCACTTAAACACGCGATATTGGGCTTGTGGGCCTTGGGCCCAAGCCCAAAGCCCACCAAAGAAACTCTATGTATATAAAGGGTGTTTCAGCCCATTCCCACTCATTTACAACAAATCATAATACACACACCCACAATTCTCTCAACTCTCTCTCTCTAGAACATCAAGGCAGCAGGTCCGGCGAAGAGGTCCGGCGACCGGCGGTGGCGGCGCCGCCGCCTGTGGCGGCGGTGGTGGTGATTTCCGGCGACCCTTTTCTCCAACGAGACACTCTACCCCCACTAAACCGAGCCTTCCCGTCGTAGTGGTGGTATCCATTTTCAATGAAACCAAGCCGTTTGGGCTGCACATCAACTCCGGCGAAGCTCCGGTCAAGATTCCGGCGAACTCAGTTTGGATTTTTAACTTCGAGCACGCGTAGATCGGCCTACTAGGAGCATTTCTGCTCAATTTCAAAACTTTTTATTTTCCGGCGACATCTCCGGTGAGTCTTCGGCTCGATTATGCCTTTTTCTGTTTTTCGTTTATGTTTGTTTTGGGTGCTCGGCTCGCCTAACGGAAAATACTCGTGTTTCGGGTTGTATCAGTAGCGATGATGGTGATTCCAACAGTGGAATGGTTGTGGTGGTGATTGTATTCAGATTTGTTGCCGGTCCGATTTCAAGTCCGAGTCCACTCGGGTCAACACAGTCAAACCAGTCAACAACAGTCAACTGGTCAGTCGGTTCAGGTCAGACTCAGCCTCGGTTTGGAATCAGACAACGCTGGTCAAAGGAAGGCAACTCAGTCGACAGTTCAGTTCGATCAACTCGGGTCAAACCCGGTTAACTCCGTTACTCCGTTAACCCGGTTGACTCGGTCAACTCAGCGAGTCAACTCAGCTAGCGTTGCGACATGAGAATTTGGTAAAGATTAACGGCGCCTTTTATTCCGTTATTTCATAATTTTAAATATTACGTGAAAAACGAGCTCGAACCGATCTAATACAAGTATAGTTTATATTTCAAATTATCCAACAAAATCTTATATAGATATGGTTATATTGTTTGATAAATTGTTGAATTTTGATAAAATAACGACAACTTGTGTTGTCGGGGGCATCCAAAAACAGAGGAAACTCTGCCCGTTTTTCAAGAAAATCTGTAAAAATAACGCGTTTTATTATAAAATAAACTATCGGATTCAAATGATCTTTTAGAAAAAACACATACAAACATATAATTACATTCGACGACACTTTATAACTTACAAAAACGACAATGACGCTAACGATTTTACAAAATAAATATAATTATTATATTTATCTCAAACGTTAAACTCGAATCCTTTTTATAAATAAATATCGTTACATATTTATTTCCGACACAAACAAATCGATTCTCTTATAAAAATAAATATAGTTATATATTTATTTTCAAACACGACAAGTCGACGATTCTTTTATAAAGTGAATATAACTTTTACATTTATTTCAAACGCCTAAATGGCACATATAATACAAGTTCGTTGTATATTATTCGTTACATACACGTACGATTCCTCGGGACGTCTAACGCGATTATAACAATATATTTATATATTTTTATATATAAATATTTATATATTTTAACATCTTTCGAGAACTAAGTATTCCAAGACTTAGTAATCGTATCGACAATAAATGAAACTTAACGAATATAACTTAGTCATTTTCGTTAAGTTAACAGTTTACCGTCAAATCGTTCGGTCAACAATTCGGTAGAGCTCGGTGACACGTAGTTTAGTTACCGCTTTTGGTTAGAAACTTATAAAATATTCCGTGTTAGGAATATTGTAGAATGAACGCTAGCAAGTCTCATCTTGGAAACGACTTCACGAAGTCGTAATTAGCTAGCTTTGCACAAGGCAATTCAGGTGAGTTCATAACCCCCCTTTTTACAGTTTTACATTTTTCTAAATGTTTTTGGAGTGGAAAGACATGCACATCTTGCAAAGCATACAAGGTTTTCAATAAACATGACTTCCATATTTCTAAACCATTTTACAAACAAGTTTTAACTGACCTAAATGGTTTGCGAAAAGCTTATGTTCTATACCGGTTTTTTAAATAAGAGTATTTTTCGAAATGTACATACACATGAATCCTAGTTTTCTAAACTACGGAAAAATATAAGTACAAAGAGGTACATCAAACTAAGGAATGATACATAGATCACGTAACGAATATGGTACCATAAGCACCATTAGTCAACGTATACATTTAGACCGCGGAACAGAAGGGTTAGATCTAATGGGTTTCAGGCAACCCCACTCTTGGCCTACTTCTACCAATGAGTGCTTTTGTGTCTCAGTCGAACTCGACAAAAATGCCTAGGTTTGGTGGCTTCCTATGTCGTTACATATGTTAGTGGCCTCGCGAACCATTAGCGATCTCGTATTCCTTACATTTACAGAACTCAGTTTTAGATACGTTTTTACAAATTACATACCATGTTTCATACAAATTCAAAGCATAGGATTATGCAGGCTTGATGTCAATGTCAGGGTGAACATTAACAGTACACAAATTTTACAAACACAAGAGTTTACAAATGCAAGGTTTTTGCAAATATAATGCGTTACAAATACAAAGTTTCCATATAACTTGACAAGAAAATGATTTCTAAATTCGTTTTCTCAATAATAGTTCACAAACCGGTTATTCAAAAGATTTATTTCAAATCTTTTACAAACAAACTATGAACTCGCTCAACTTTATGTTGATTTTTCGCATGTTTCTTTCTTAGGTAACTTTCTCAAATTATGGAACGGTTGGAATAGGAGAACCATTGGGGAATTCGAGTACTTAGCGGCGTTCATTTTCTAGAAGTCTTAGCTTATTTGCTTCCGCTGTGCAATGAAGATACCAGTCCAGTCACGCCAAGCTCTGATATTTCGCGGTGTGACAGATTGTTATCAGAGCCATAGGTTACAGCGAATTAGGTTTCTGTAGAGATACCTAGGCTCTAACCTCACTTTCCTCTGGGAACTTAGAATATTAAAACCTGAATACATACAGAACGCCTAAGACTCAAATATAGTCTCCAACCATTGCCGAAAAACAAACAGTCAAAAATTTGTTTTCAAACATACTCTATTGTGGTGTTTTACACACGGTACATGAAACAATTACATACAGTAAGCAAAACCCTGAGAGTTTTGATAACATGCATTTAGGACCTTCGGAAACTTATGTCTAAGTTCGTTAAAGGTCATCACGTAGGAAACACATCTATTAACTCAGACAAACGCCATTATTATGTCGTATTTGCTATTTTAGTTAACTGAGAAGGTAATCTACGCAAAACGTAGCACGGGCGTGCAAACTTCATGAAACGCAACTATACATCAACGGAGGTTGAAGTACGTTACATACGACTTACGAGGCACGGTCTTTGTGACATCTGTGTATTTTAACCCTTGTACTGTTCCGAACAACTTTGTATTTAATAAAATATGGTGTTTCAATTTCATTATGTGTTTAATTATTTGTGACATTAGTACATTTTCAATCATTGTTCAATTCCGAACTCTCAAACCTGTTCTGGAAGTGAAATCATAAACCGTTACGAGAACGTAATCAGTTTAACGCGACGTACACACCGGAATTGTGACATAAGCCAAACATACCCTAAAAACCCTTTACATAACTTAGAAATAATTTTCGAAGGATACGGTATGGCAAAAACATGTTTATTCGAACTTTAGAACTAATTGCGACAAAACTGCAAAACGAACGTTGGTGACCATCCGGATAATATTTAAACCCTAAAAATATTCTGTTATGATTAAAATTTTATTTTAATCAGGTTCATGTTGAAAAATAAATTAAAACGCTTAAAAACATTATTTTTCAAGTTTAAGCGCGTACCGCGTGTTACTGCGCAACACAGTGCTTATACTACAAAACGCAGACAACGCAGCCAGTCTCGGCAACCGAAATTTATTTCAGTAATATTTTGGCGAGTTTATTTTTATAGGATAATAAAAATAATTTAGAACGCCATAAACCGGGATTTAAACGCTAGATAAAATACCCGGTATTCAGTTAAATGCCCGTTTTTATCTAATTTACCAAACAAAATTACATTTAACCTCCCCCCCCATATAATTTTCGGTCACTAGGACCCACCTTCCACTCAAGGATTTGATTCTTGATTGTATGGACACTTGTTGATGCATGCCTTCCCCTAACTCCACCATATCTCTATATATATCTTCTTCCATATCTTTCATGAGATCACAAAATCAAAACAAATCCTGCTCTCTCTCTTTCCTCCCAACCATAAACACCATCACCATATTCATCTTTGCAACTTTGTTCTTCATAATCAAGCTCCATTTCAAGCATATTTCAAGTTAATGTGAAGATACAAAAGAGTTTCCAAGGTGCTTTCAAGTGATTTCAAGCTCCATATCATCAAAATCTCACCAAAAACTTACTTGAATCTTGATGGTATAAGATTTATGTTTAAATCATACATTTGATTCTTGGTTGTTCTTGATGATTGGAAGTTTCTCTTGAATCTTGGAATTTTTTCACAAACTTGAAATCTAAAAAGAAATGGGTCTTGATACAAAATAAAAATGGTGATGTATATATATGTGTATATAACCGTACATATATATATATATATGTGTGTGTGTGTGTGTGTGTGTGTGTGTATGAGCTTTGAGTTTGGTTCTTGATAAATACTTGTTTAAGTTGTTGCTTGTTCTTGAATGATAGTTAAAATGCAAGTGTTGGATGATTTGTGTATGATATGATAAATGTTCAAATACATCAGCAAATAAACATGGATAAATTACATATTTGATGCATTTAGATTCATATAAAATGATGTTGATATGATAGTGTGCTTTAGGCACTTCTACATGAGAATACATGTTGATTTAAAGCTCAAGAAATGATAAAAAAATGATTGTATGACAAAAATGTTTTAGAAAAAGTTATAAACACTAAAAATAACATTATTTGGTATATTACAATGGCATGAAACTTTGCCATAGGTTTGATAGCTTTGCATGTTATACATATAGCTTAAAAAGTGGTAAAATATGTGAAATTTGCATGATTTATGTGCTTTATGTTAGACCTGCACTATCATGAGTATAACCATTATTTTATTCAGTAAATAACATGGATTATTTTAAAATATAAAGTCGTTTCGATTTGGGATGGTTAGGGTAATGTTTGATGCAAAACTATGCGGTAAAACGGTTAAAAATCGGCTTTTCGGAGGATATTTATAAAACTGTTTTAAATCAGTAACCAAACTGATATTTTTGCTATAAAAATAAGTATTCTAACTTATATTAAGTTTACTTGGTCTTTGGTTAGTCATACGTGACTTCCGGCGCCCAAAAACATTACCGAATCACTAAAATACGTGTTTTTCAACATACACTAGAATGGGTTGTTCATGGGTAAATTTTATGTGTTGCAATGTGTTATGTGTTTTATGATATGTGTATGATGACATGTTAATACTTGACAAAATTATGTGTATTACGTTATTATTTGTATGTCACGTTTGAGTATATATATTACGACGCGCAAATCGGAGATATATTACTATTAACATGATGAGGGTCACCAATAAAATCGTTCAAGTCGCAAAGTTTTTTAATATATACATATATATATATGAACCCATATATATAAATACACCAAAATAATCAAAAATAATAACTTTTCGAGAAATCTCAAAGTTATGTGAAAATTCTAAGTATCGGAGAAACTTATGTATTTTTGTGAGTTTTGATTATTAAATCGTTCTTATTTAATTTAGGACGAATAAACAATTTGAGGGATTGTGTTAACATATAACAACGCACCCAAAGGTGAGTACATAGATCCCCTCTTTTACATGTTTTGTGGTAACTATGTGAGTACATAGTTCCCCTATTTTACTGTTTTCGATTGTTTTGGGGTGATTCATATGTATCAAAACGATTTCGATATTGTATGATGATTTCAAAAACGATTATGATGGTTTATACTAAATTAATAACAATTTCGACAATGTGAACGAACTTGTTGGTTGTAGTTACATAACGAATGACATTCATTAATTTTGGTCGAACCGACTAGTACTAGGTTATGGTACCATAGGATCTGACAAATCCCGTTATCAGACTGCACCCATGGTTATGTGTGGGTTATGTGGCTAACGATTGAACCTGTTGATTGTTAACTTACCCTTGGAGGTTTGTTAATATGAGTTGAACGATGGACGAGTTGCGAAGGTTTGAATGTTATAAGCGAGACGACCAAAAGTAGTTTTCACAATTAAAACGAGAACGGTTTGAACGAGAACGATATTAAACAATTAAACGATTTTGAACGATTGAACGAGAACGGTTTGAAACGATGTCACACAAACGAAGTTTTCTAAATGATATAAACCATACGAGTTTTATTACGAGAACGATTTACGATTTGGTTACTTAAACAAATGTTTTGAGTTAAGATTCATGGCATCGAGGTTTTATAAACTATAACCAATCTGTTTTGGCTTGGTTATTCATTTTACAATACAAATGGTTTACAAAACAAGGTTCTCTAATATCGATTAACGAGGTTGTTCGAGTTATTTAAACAAATAAACGAGCCATGAATCTGACACTCACACAAAACCTATGTGCTTGCCAACATTTCTTTGCTGACTTTGTTTTTACATATGTTCCAGGTGATGTTGCTTGATGTTGATTGCTAGGATGCATGAGTCACATAGAATCTGGACGAGACCTTAGTGACATAATAATAATGATAGTCGATATATGACTTGTTTGTTTCATGCTAAAACAATGTAAATTACTTAATGAATAAATAAAAAGAAACTCTTTTGTATCCATGGTTGTGAAACAATAATTCTGTTACAACACTCCCTAACATTTCTGCCACGATTTGTTATTTTACGTGGTCGGGGTGTGACAGAAGAGTTGGTATCAGAGCCAATGGTTATAGGGAATTTGGTCATTAGTAATGCTTTGACCTAGACTATAACTTTATAGGACCCCAACGCAAGTTGATTTGCGTTTAGAGTTTTTAAAAACAAAACTGTCACCTACCCTTAGGTGATAACCACGACGAGAACACAAAATCCAAATCTGCTTCGAAAATTAATCATCCGTTGTAGGATGATTGATTACTAGGTTTTGAACCCTCTGTTATAAGGTTTTGAACCCTTCCAGTTTGACTCATTTTTGGCTTAGTGCCTTCTGATTTTTCAAAATCTCGTCAAAGTTTGGGTCTAAATAATGTGAACACGTGCAAACTGGAAGAGTAAATGCCTGTACCCTGAGTTTTCTGTCTAAGGCTAGAGTTGTCACACCCCCAAAATCCACACGCGGAGCATCACCGCTTGGAGGCGTGACATGACCAGGATCAAGCCACCAATCATATTGAACATATAAGTATAAGTAAAAGTAAATGTAATCCGTCACAATACAATTGGTGTTCAATCAAAAACATAGTATAAGTAGCGGAAGCATAGAATGAAAATCCAACACAAGTGTTTAGTTTAAAGAGTCATAAAGTTTTCATCAAAACATCCACAATCCGTGCCCACAACGACCGCGCCTCCCGTGCAAGCTCCATGAGTACATATGGTCCTGCGAGGTATGTAACAGAAAGTCAACAACTAGTTGAGCGAGTTCACAGTAAGTAAGTTCGTTGCATAACTATGCGTTATTTACTAAGCCGTTGTGTAGATTCATTTGGTGGGGGCTTCCCATGTTGTATGTACTATGAGTGGGGGATTCCCATGTTTGTATTTACTATCAGTGGGGGCTTCCCATGTTTGTATTTACTATCAGTGGGGGCTTCCCATGTTTCTATTTACTATCAGTGGGGGCTTCCCATGTTTGTATTTACTATCAGTGGGGGCTTCCCATGTTTGTATTTACTAGACTAGTTGTACCATAAGTGTTCTTCTTAACCCGAGAACAATAGTACGCACGAGGTTTACGTAGGCTTTACGTAAGTGCCCTTTTCAACCCGAGGACAGTGGTACGCGGGGGTTTACGTAGGTTTTACGTAAGTGTCCTTCTTAACCCGAAGACAGTAGTATGTATGAGTTTACGTAGGTTTTACGTAAGTGCCCTTCGTAACCTGAGGACAGTGGTAAGTACAAGTTTACGTAGGTTTTACGTAAGTGTCCTGCCTAACCTAAGGACGATGGTAAATAGTCTAGTAGCAGTGTAAGTACGAGTAATTGTTCAATCCCATTATTCAAAACCCATTCCCAGCCCCGGGAATCCCATGCCTTGGTAAGAGTGTGAACTCACCTCGGTTTGCTCGGTATGCTAAACTATGTGCTCACAAGAAATCAGTCAAGTCCTATAGTGCACGTATACTCAATCAGTTCACGTTCGTAATGTTTCATATGTAACTAGCGTCACAGTAATATCACAGAGTGTGCCTAGCAGTTAGCATCTTGTATCATGTAGATAGTTAATCCAATGCATGCAAATTCATCTTTCACATAATAGCTTTCTCAGTTAATTCTAACATAGTTATTCATTAGCATGCTAGTCATGGTTAATTGGTTTAACAAGGTTAGCATATATAACAAAGTTAGTGGACTAAACAGAGTTAACACATTCAACATGAATAATAAATTGACAGAGTAAGTCAGTTAACTGAATTAACAACTAATAGAATTAACACAATCATCAGAGTTACATACTTAACTAAGTTAACAACTTAACAGGGTTTATCAACTAACAGTGTTAACACCTTAACAGGGTTAACAGACTTAACATAACGAGGTTGCTGTACTAGAGTCTTGGACGAAATCACAACAAATTAGAACTGGTTCTTGACAAAAACCCTCGGGCCGAAAACACTTGGGCCGACGAAATCCCTATGGTGATTTCGTTGAGGTGGGGATTTCGTTGGGTGCATCATCATCAATAACAATTTCACAAAACCCAAATGATGTACAGTTACATCGTCTCCATCATACGGACATTAAATCAACATTACCCAGTAATTGTTAACACATTCAATCAACCCAATCATGCAATTATAAGAATCACTAAATCATTAAATAGTCATGATCATCATTCAACCATCATTCAACATCGACTGGTAATTATGATCATCAAAGATTCAACATATATTTTAACACTAGACCCATAATCTACCTGTTAACTATCATCTATCATCGTATCATCAATATAACAATATCATACCATCACTATCACTCCACAATAACAGTCGATTCATGTAACAGGCAGATTGTTCATGATGAATCTAAATCAAACAATCATCAATAAAAGGTAACTAACCCCAAACAGAATGCACAACGAATATGTGAAAAGGCTTCGAGATCTTAGTCTTGCCGCCGCACACAGGAAGATACTCTAGGGTTTCGGTTTTAGTGATTAACCTTTTACAGAAAGTGGGGAACAAAATATATAAAGCCCATAAAACCCATTACTACTGGGCCGAAGCCCATATGCTTTTCGCTGGCCTCTAATGGACGAAAACACTTAAGGTGTTTTCATCATGTTGTTTTCATGGGGTAGGGGTTTTCCACCAAACAGATTTCATTTTTAAGTTATACAAAACATCACAGTAATATATGTCTAATATTAACATACACATTTATACCCATTTATAATGCACACCATATATAACATATCAATCAAACACGGTTTAACATATTACAAACGTGTACAGTTGTGGAACAAACAAGTCTTATAACAACCAACTTAAACAATTAACGTGCAATAAATGCAAAGATGGAAATCTTGGAAACTCGAGTTGTCACATTATCCCCAACTTGAAAGAAATTTCATCCCGAAATTTTGCACGCGGTTACTGAGGAAGCTAGTTGTGTTGAATAGTTTACTAGTTTTCCTGGGGTGTCACATCATCCCCCCGTTGATTTGGAATTTCATCCCGAAATTCTGTAGTAGCTTCAGCTTCAGTAGTGGTTGCACTATTTCCGAATAACTGGGGATACTTGAGTTTCATTTGATCTTCTCGTTCCCAGGTAAACTCTGGGCCACGACGGGAGTTCCAACGAACTCGAACAAGAGGTATTCTAGTGTGATTGAGGACCTTAACATCCCGGTCCATGATTTCAACTGGTTCTTCGACTAATCGCAACTGATCGTCGATAGTGAGCTCCTTCAAAGGAACTATTAGGGTCTCATCTGACAGACACTTCTTCAGATTCGACACGTGGAAAACGTTGTGAACTGCACTGAGTTCTGCTGGTAAGTTTAGTCTGTAGGCCACCTTGCTTATTTTCTCTATGATTTCGAATGGTCCAACGTATCGTGGATTAAGTTTGCCTCGTTTGCCAAAACGAACCACACCCTTCCAAGGTGAGACTTTGAGTAGTACCCGCTCCCCAACCTGGAGCTCGAGTGGTTTCCTGCCCTTATCGGCGTAGCTTTTTTGACAGTCACGAGCTGCTGCCATTCGTTGTCGTATTTGAGCAATTCGTTCTGTTGTGTCTACCACAAGTTCTGGACCAGTGATCTGACTATCTCCCACCTCTGCCCAACAAAGAGGTGACCGGCATTTACGCCCGTCCAATGCCTCAAACGGAGCAGCTTTAATGCTGGTGTGGTAGCTGTTATTGTACGAAAATTCCACAAGTGGCAGGTGCTTTTCCCAGCCGTTGCCGAAGTCAATTACACATGCCCTAAGCATGTCTTCTAAAGTTTGAATAGTGCGTTCCGACTGCCCATCCGTTTGAGGGTGATAAGCTGTGCTCATATCTATACGTGAGCCAAAGGACTTCTGCATTGCTTGCCACAGTTCTAAAGTAAAACGTGCATCTCGATCAGAGATAATAGAGGTTGGCACCCCGTGCCTCGAGACAACTTCCTTAAGATATACGTCTGCTAAGATGGAGAACTTATCCGTTTCCTTGATAGCCAAGAAGTGCGTAGACTTTGTGAGTCGATCCACGATCACCCAAATAGTATCATTCCCACGTTGGGATCTAGGCAGGCCAGTAACAAAATCCATGGAAATTTGCTCCCATTGTGGTATCTCTGGTTATTGGAGTAGGCCCGATGGTTTCTGATATTCCGCTTTGACTCTCGCACAAGTCAAACACTTGCTAACGTAAGTTGCTATATGAGCTTTCATGCTAGGCCACCAATATGTGGTTTTCAAGTCGTGGTGCATCTTATCCGAACCAGGATGTACTGAGTAGCGAGACTTATGAGCTTCATCCATTACAAGCTCGCGTAAGTTACCATAGAGTGGGACCCAAATGCGTTCTGTTACATAGTAGGCACCGTCTGCCTTTTGTTCTAACCGTTGCCTTGAACCGCGTAGGGCTTCAGCCCTGACATTTTCGGGTTTCAATGCTTCTACCTGAGCATCTCGTATCTGAGAAGGAAGACTAGACTGAATAGTGAGTTGCAACGCTCGTACACGCCTAGGTGTAGTATCCTTTCGACTGAGGGCGTCGGCCACCACATTGGCTTTGCCTGGATGGTACTTTATAGCACATTCGTAATCGTTCAGTAGCTCGACCCATCGACGCTGACGCATGTTCAACTCTTTCTGCTTGAAAATATGCTCGAGACTCCTGTGATCGGTGTAGATGGTGCACTTGGTACCGTACAGGTAATGTCGCCATATCTTGAGCGCAAAAACAACAGCTCCCAGATCTAAATCATGTGTAGTGAAATTCCGTTCGTGAATCTTAAGTTGGCGCGAAGCATAAGCAATGACTTTATCCCGTTGCATCAAGACACATCCAAGACCTCGGATGGATGCGTCGCAGTAGACTACAAAATCGTCCGTGCCTTCAGGCAATGAGAGGATAGGTGCGCTACAAAGTCTATCCTTTAAGTGCTGAAACGCTGTTTCCTGTGTATTACCCCAACGGTAAGCAACGCCTTTCTGTGTCAGTAGTGTAAGCGGCTGTGCAATCTTTGAGAAGTCTTTGATGAACCATCTGTAATAACCCGCCAAACCCAAGAATTGGCATATTTCGGTTGGTGTGCGAGGTGCAGGCCAGTTCTTGATCGAATCTACCTTGGACGGATCAACATGAATCCCATCCTTGTTTACCACGTGGCCTAGGAAGTGGACTTCACGAAGCCAGAAGTCGCATTTTGAAAACTTGGCGTACAGTTGTTCCATTCGAAGGAGTTCCAAAATAAGTCGTAAATGCTGCTCGTGTTCTTCCTGACTCTTCGAATAGATCAGGATATCATCGATGAAAACAATGACAAACTTGTCAAGATAAGGTTTGCACACCCTGTTCATAAGATCCATGAAAACCGCAGGTGCGTTCGTTAGCCCGAATGGCATGACCAAAAACTCGTAATGGTCGTAGCGAGTTCTGAATGCTGTTTTGGAGACGTCCTCATCCCGGACTCTCAGTTGATGATAGCCTGACCTCAGGTCAATCTTCGAGTAATAGGTCGACCCTTGCAACTGGTCGAATAAGTCGTCGATGCGTGGAAGAGGATAGCGATTCTTCACGGTCACCTTGTTCAGTTCGCGGTAATCTATACACATGCGGAAGGTACCGTCTTTCTTCTTCACAAATAATACTGGAGCTCCCCAGGGCAAAGAGCTAGGACGTATGAAACCCTTTTCCAAGAGTTCTTACAATTGCTTAGACAGTTCTTCTAGTTCAGTTGGAGCTAAGCGATAAGGTGCTCGAGCTATGGGTGCTGCTCCTGGAGCTAGCTCGATCTGAAATTCGACCTGGCGATGAGGCGGTAGCCCAGGTAACTCTTCTAGAAACACTTGAGGAAAGTCGCGTACAACTGGAATATCCTCTAACTTCTTCTCTTTCGTCGATGCATCTGTAACAAGTGCTAAGATGGCGGGTGTGACCCTTTCGCAAACCCTTCTGGGCCTTCAGGAAGGAGATGATGCCCACCACAGCACCACTCTTGTCGCCTTGAATTTTCGAGAGGTTCCTTGCCGGAACGGGGAATACGAACAATCTTCTCTTTGCATAGGATCTCTGCTTGCTGTTGGGATAACCAATCCATCCCAATGACGATGTTGAAATTACCCAGAACTATAGGAATGAGGTTGATGGAGAAGGTCTGACCAGCTAAGACGAGGTTACAACCCTTGACTACCAGAAGATTGCTGACTAGGGCTCCGATAGTCATCAATCATTTGCTACTATGCCTGGGACTGAACTGAAGTTGAACCCTTGCTGGAGGTTCCATCCCATTTTCGCTTATTGTCACTAGGAGTAGCAGAAGTAGTAGTAGTAGCCCCAATGCGTTTAGGCAGCTTGTTCTGTTCCACTGCCTGGTCTGTGAGACGATGAACAAGACGAGTAAAATCTTGAATAGTAGCAAGGTTAGTAGAAGTCACATGACCTTGGAATCTCTGGTACTAAGCCTTTGAGGTACAGCTCAATGCGCTTGATGGGATGATCCACCATAGTTGGACATAACACTGCCAGTTCAATGGATCGTTTCGCGTACGCTTCTATCTCTGACCCCGTCATCTTCAAGTTAAAGAACTCCACCTCCAGCTTGTGGATGTCATCACGACTACAGTATTCACGTTTGATCAGTTCCTTAAAATCATTCCATGGGGTGGCATTAGCAGCCGCCAGCCCGAGCATCTAACTTGCGCGTTCCACCAAGTTAGCGTAGTGCCTTCGAGAGTAGCAGTGGCGTACTTCACCCTACGAGCCTCAGGGCATTCACACATTTCGAAGACCGATTCGAGCTTTTCAAACCAATGGAGGATTCCAACGGCCCCTTCAGTGCCACTAAAAGTACTAGAACAACAGTCCATGAAAGTTTTGAACGTGCACACAGGTGGCTGAGCGTGTTGACCTGTCGTGTGTGTAAGAGTAAACATACTTGAGCACGAGTGTTGGTTTACGAGAGTAGGATCTAAAGATCCTAGAGTAAGTGGTGATGGCAGGTTACACCTCCTGCCTGGGCAGCTACGAGTGCTGCAGTAACTTGTTCAGTGATCGAAGCCGCCAACTGGGCTTGAGTTAGGTTAACGTGTCCGCTCATGATCTTGATATCAAGGAGAACATGAGTGAGAGAGGTTCACGAAAGTGCGATGACAGAAGAGAGTAAGCACATAAGTGTTTCAATCAACAGTTGTTATGTTTATCTAAGCATACCATGAGCAAAGTTCTATGTAATCTAGTAAGTAGGCAATGTAAACATAAATCATATCACCTAGAATGTCGAGTCTTGCACGTGGAGCGAGGCGTCGTTCTGGATCGTTGAACACTATACAGGTTATAGTCTGGTTTTAATAAAAACGTTTTCCCTTTAATAAAACCGAGTTCTCTATAACCAATGGCTCTGATACCAATCTGTCACACCCCCAAAATCCACACGCGGAGCATCACCGCTTGGAGGCGTGACATGACCAGGATCAAGCCACCAATCATATTGAACATATAAGTATAAGTAAAAGTAAATGTAATCCATCACAATACAATTGGTGTTCAATAAAAAACATAGTATAAGTAGCGGAAGCATAGTATGAAAATCCAACACAAGTGTTTAGTTTAAAGAGTCATAAAGTTTTCATCAAAACATCCACAATCCGTGCCCACAACGACCGCGCCTCCCGTGCAAGCTCCATGAGTACCTATGGTCTTGCGAGGCATGTAACAGAAAGTCAACAACTAGTTGAGCGAGTTCACAGTAAGTAAGTTCGTTGCATAACTATGCGTTATTTACTAAGCCGTTGTGTAGATTCATTTGGTGGGTGCTTCCCATGTTGTATGTACTATGAGTAGGGGCTTCCCATGTTTGTATTTACTAGACTAGTTGTACCATAAGTGTTCTTCTTAACCCGAGAACAGTAGTACGTACGAGGTTTACGTAGGCTTTACGTAAGTGCCCTTTTCAACCTGAGGACAGTGGTACGCGGAGGTTTACGTAGGTTTTACGTAACTGTCCTTCTTAACCCGAAGACAGTAGTATGTATGAGTTTACGTAGGTTTTACGTAAGTGCCCTTCGTAACCTGAGGACAGTGGTAAGTACTAGTTTACGTAGGTTTTACGTAAGTGTCCTGCCTAACCTGAGGACGATGGTAAATAATCTAGTAGCAGTGTAAGTACGAGTAATTGTTCAATCCCATTATTCAAAACCCATTCCCAGCCCCGGGAATCCCATGCCTTGGTAAGAGTGTGAACTCACGTCGGTTTGCTCGGTATGCTAAACTATGTGCTCACAAGAAATCAGTCAAGTCCTGTAGTGCACGTATACTCAATCAGTTCACGTTCGTAATGTTTCACATGTAACTAGCGTCACAGTAATATCACAGAGTGTGCCTAGCAGTTAGCATCTTGTATCATGTAGATAGTTAATCCAATTCATGCAAATTCATCTTTCATATAATAGCTTTCTCAGTTAATTCTAACATAGTTACTCATTAGCATGCTTGTCATGGTTAATTGGTTTAACAAGGTTAGCGTATATAACAAAGTTAGTGAACTAAACAGAGTTAACACATTCAACATGAATAATAAATTGACAGAGTAAGTCAGTTAACTGAATTAACAACTAATAGAATTAACACAATCATCAGAGTTACATACTTAACTAAGTTAACAACTTAACAGGGTTTATCAACTAACAGTGTTAACACCTTAACAGGGTTAACAGACTTAACATAACGAGGTTGCTGTACTAGAGTCTTGGACGAAATCACAATAGATTAGAACTGGTTCTTGACAAAAACCCTTGGGCTGAAAACACTTGGGCCGACGAAATCCCTATGGTGATTTCGTTGAGGTGGGGATTTCGTTGGGTGCATCATCATCAATAACAGTTTCACAAAACCCAAATGATGTACAGTTACATCGTCTCCATCATACGGACATTAAATCAACATTACCCACTAACTGTTAACACATTCAATCAACCCAATCATGCAATTATAAGAATCACTAAATCATTAAATAGTCATGATCATCATTCAGCCATCATTCAACATCGACTGGTAATTATGATCATCAAAGATTCAACATATGTTTTAACACTAGACCCATAATCTACCTGTTATCTATCATCTATCATCGTATCATCAATATAACAATATCATACCATCACTATCACTCCACAATAACAGTCGATTCATGTAACAGGCAGATTGTTCATGATGAATCTAAATCAAACAATCATCAATAAAAGGTAACTAACCCCAAACAGAATGCACAACGAATATGTGAAAAGGCTTCGAGATCTTAGTCTTGCCGCCGCACACAGGAAGATACTCTAGGGTTTCGGTTTTAGTGATTAACCTTTTACAGAAAGTGGGGAACAAAATATATAAAGCCCATAAAACCCATTACTACTGGGCCGAAGCCCATATGCTTTTCGCTGGCCTCTAATGGACGAAAACACTTAAGGTGTTTTCATCATGTTGTTTTCGTGGGGTAGGGGTTTTCCACCAAACAGATTTCATTTTTAAGTTATACAAAACATCACAGTAATATATGTCTAATATTAACATACACATTTATACCCATTTATAATGCACACCATATATAACATATCAATCAAACACGGTTTAACATATTACAAACGTGTACAGTTGTTGAACAAACAAGTTTTATAACAACCAACTTAAACAATTAACGTGCAATAAATGCAAAGATGGAAATCTTGGAAACTCGAGTTGTCACAAGAGTGTTCGTATAAATCCACATAATCGGGCCAGTCACTCTTACCTGGGAACTCTTGGGGTGAGTGTTCACTTATAGGCGAGCAGGTCTTTGCGATACATTATTTTGACTCATTACTTTGATTAGTCACTGCGTGTCGTTTGGTTGTTCGAGGTAACGAACAAATGATCTCCTTCCATATGTTTCGTCGATATTTTCAATACCTCTTTTGTTTTTCCTAATTATCGACCTCATTTGTTTCTCATATTTCCTTGTTAGACAATGCCTCCTCGACGTGATGCACAATATTTTACTGCTGAAGAAGTCGCAGCCCTTGTCTCTCAGCAATTGGCTGCTGTGCTTCCAGGCGTTGTGACCCAAATCCACGAGCTATACAACAACAATAATAATAACAATGCACAATGTACTTTCAAGAATTTCAATTCTGCTAAGCTGCTAAAGTTTTCTGGGTCACAAGGAGCAACTGCGCTCCTTCAATGGTTCGAAAGTATCGAGAGCACATTCAGACATGTGCAATATCCGGATGGGCGTAAGGTTAAATTTGCATCAAGTGTGTTTGAGAAGCGTGCTCTTACATGGTGGAACGGAGTGATGCGCGACAGGGGTGCTGAAGTGGCATTGGCACAAACATGGGAAGAGCTTCGAGCTCTCATGATGAAAGAGTTTTGTCCCCGTCTCGAAATTCGAGCTTTGGAACGAGAGTTTGACGATCTAAAACAAGATGGGGGAGAACACCGTGCGTATACGGATCGATTTGAGGAACTCAGTCTTTTGTTTCCTACTATGGTTACCCCGTTTGAGAAAGCGATAGAGAGGTATATCGATGGTTTACCCGATTCCATACAGGATATTGTGACTGGCGTTAATCCTACTACTGTTCGTCACGTGATCGAGTTATCTGCTACCCTGACTGAGTCGCAAGTCAAGAAGGGTAAACTTACCTGCAAGGGTAATAAGAAGAAGTCGACCGAATCTGTCAAGGAAAAGGGTAAGGGTAAGAAATGTGAGTCGTCGAAGAAGTCGAGAAAGCGAAAGGGTGCTCAGAACTTTGCAGTTACTGCTCAGAACCCTCAGAACCCACCAGCTCAACCGCCTGCGAAGAAAGCGTATGCTGGTACCGCACTTCATTGTGCACGCTGCAACGGTCATCATGTTGCACAACAAGCTTGTAAGCAATGCACAACGTGTGGTAAGCTTGGGCATCTGGCCAACATCTGTCATTTGGGTCAGAATCAGATTGTTCAGAATCAAGTTCCAGTTCGGGGGAATGCTGCTAGATTCCCACCGGGTTCATGTTTCAATTGTGGAGAGTTTGGTCACTTCCGCAACAACTGTCTGAGGTTGGCGAATGCAAATGCGAATCCGAACGTGAATGTCAATGCGAATGCGAATCCCGCTCGTGGACGAGCATTCAATCTGAATGCAAACGAGGCTCGAGCTGACAACCTCGTTGTCAATGGTACGTTTCTTGTTAACAATCGACCTGCATCTATTCTTTTTTATTCTGGTGCCGATAGAAGTTTTGTTTCATTATCTTTTGAACCTTTGCTTGCGATACCTAGAACTAAACTGAGGAAACCCGTATCTATTGAAGTTGCTACTGGTAAACCTCTTGTTCTTGATTCTGTTATTCTTGATTGTCAGTTAAACCTTGATAACCATCTTTTTCCCATTGACCTCACGCCGATGCAATTGGGAGTTTCAATATTATCATGGGGATGGATTGGTTAACCAAACATCATGCTGAGGTGGTTTGTTTCGATAAGATTGTTCGTATTCCTATTCTGTCTGGCGATGTTCTGGAAGTTCGTGGCTGTAACATCTGTGCTAGTAATTATTGTGAACAGTTCAATTATCAATGAAACAATGTTATTTGATCCCAATGTTTGTTTGGTTATGTTTGACATTTTTCATGTTTTGACTTTTATTCAATTTCAAACTCTACATCGCTTTCTGGAGAGTTATATTCAAACTGGTGCGTAAACGTAATCAGTTTAATGCGACAAACACTCCGGAACATCAACATATACTTAACATACCTTAAATAACCTTTACATAACTTAGAAAAAGTTTTGAAGGCTTTGGTATGGCAAAAACAAGTTAATCCGCCTATAGGGACTAAACTTGACAAACTACGAAAGTATGCCAATTTGAACTGTAACAGACATTCCGGAACATGACCATAAGTTAAACATACCATAAATATCCTTTACATAGCATAGAAATAGGCTTTGAGGGGTTCGGTGTGCTAAAATAAACTTTTGGGTCATTCAGGGACTAAAAGCGTCAAAAAGTGCATAAGTTTGCACTTTCGCGCATAACTTACGTTCTGAGTACATCCGGACATCCAAAAATTTATATAAGCACTAAAATATTTTATTTTAGTGTTTGGCATGAGAAAAATCCATTCGTCACGCCATTTGGATCGTTTTTCGCGCTTATGCGCATTCCGTCGTAATTAGCCGAACATCGCGATCGTACGACCAAACGAACCAACATCCGACATATTTTGGAGCATGTTTAATGTCCAAAATGTTTAGGAATCATTTTAGGGCCTTAACGTTGGCTTAACGGGCCTTAAACGTGTCGGAAATGGCTTAAATGCACAACAGGGACCAAAACTGACAATTCAGCAAACTTGATGTCTTACGGACCGTAAGCCCTCAACCTTACGGTCCGTAAGGAGGGGTCAGATAGCAAAAACTTGTTTAAATAGCTGTTAACAGCTGTTACACTCTCCTAATCCCTTTTGCACTTGCCTCTTCAGGATAATGAGGTGCCAATTTGGTGTTCCATGGGTATTTCAACAAGTGTATGGTCAAGATCAAAGCACGTTATTCGATAAACGATCCTAACGGTCTTGCATATCCTATAAATACCCAACCCCCCTTCCTTGCAAAACCCACAAAATCTGATCTAAAAGCTCTAAGTTGAAGCCATTGCTTCATACCTGAGCTACTTGGATCAAGATTAGCTTGCGGGGACCCTTTGTAAGTGTTCCTTCGTTCTTTTATCGCTTTTCGAGTCCGAAAGTCAAGCTATGTTTGACTTTCTGCATTGACCAGTTTATGGTCAACGCGAAGTTCGTTTGAACTTCCTAACGTGAGCGTGATCACGATGGTTATAGTCCCTAGTGACTATACCTACTGATTACCACGTAATCTGGACTCAGTGACGAGTCGTAGTTTCGGCCAAAATGCGTGTTATTGCGTATTTTGTAACCAAACTACTTATAGGTATCAAAACCGTTTGTTTTGATACCAAACCTGTTTTCTAAACTTAGTTAAGCATGTTTTAACATGCTTAGCTCGTCACTTTTAGTTTAGTGCTTATATAGGGTCGTAAGGTAAGCGATCTAAACAATAGCTTATACTTTCGAACCCGACCCGTTTGGTCGATCATTAGGATCCGACCAAACACATTGGGTGACCATATTTGTATAGGGAATAACCTCCCGAGGTTATACCTTATGGTCACGACGTTTAGTTAGTTGTATGATAGGTAGTTTATATGCCTTAGGTAAATTACCAAAATGCCCTTTTTACGCCAAAATTCATTTTAAGCATATGTAACATAACTTGTGATATCTAAACTGTTTTGGCAACAATATTAGACATGTTAAGGCATATTTTACTTATCATAGGGCTAGTTAGGCGTTCCGAACGCGTTTTACGCGAACGACGCATTAAAGTAGCATAAGCTACCTAAACGGGTCGTAATGGGTCGTAAGCACTTAGGTTAGGTTTCATTTTAGTATGTAGACTTTGTTAAACCATATTACATGAGTCTCCATACTCGTTTGGTTTATGAATCCTCATTCTATCCAAATTCTCCGATTTAGGTCCGGTATATTAACATAGTTACCTATATTAGGTGCCGTTTGATATCCGTGATCTCTAGCATTGTTTGGTTGTTACTCAAGGACTACTAAGCAATCTCAAGTGAGTACATAGACCCCTATTTTACTGTTTTCCAAACATTTTGGGGTGAAACACATGTGCCTACTTGTTACTTTCGTGCCTTTCATGTTTTTATATCGTATGCTTGTTATGTTCATTAGTACACCTATAGTACACGATTCATTATGTTTATGCTATGTATATCCATTGTGTGCATACTTAGTACATTGTTTTACATTACATTTTATGCTATGTATGTCCATCGTGTGCATACTTAGTACATTGTTTTACATTACATTTTATACTATGTATGTCCATTGTGTGCATACTTAGTACATTGTTTTACATTACATTTCACGCTATGTATGTTCATTTGATTACATACTTAGTGCATTGTTTTCACATGCTCACATTTTGGTATGACATTTGGTTTGTTTAAATGGGACAAAAATACATTCATTAACATTAGCTACGCCATTCGTTAGTAGGTAGTGGTACCATAGGAATTGACAACTCCCGTTCCTGACATCCTAGGTATGTTTGGATGGAAGGAATGACCGAATTCGATAAACATAACACAGATAAACCTTTAATTTGTTTAAAGGTCTATCACCACAGTCACAAGGCTTGAATGTATGCATTTTCACAATACCGCATAAATGTTTGTATTCAGTATAGCATGCATTTCCACAAAACATAACGTTGATTTAAACCACGTTTTACTTCAATACATTGCTTTGTGCATTTTTACCTATGGTTTAGTTGATACATATTTCACTTTCCATACATGACATTTTGGTTACACATTACATAATTGACATTTGACA
Source organism: Helianthus tuberosus (assembly GCA_030545235.1). NCBI lineage: Eukaryota > Viridiplantae > Streptophyta > Magnoliopsida > Asterales > Asteraceae > Helianthus > Helianthus tuberosus. The sequence goes on from CM060408.1 coordinate 115,018,028, forward strand.
TAGACATTTTGGCATTGATATACATATTTAGTGATTTACATTGGACATAGACATTTTGATATGGTTTACACAATAACACTTGACAATTGATTTATACATGAACAATTTACAATGGTGGTTGGTTTGGGTAAGAGATTTGAGTAACGAGGCATGTGTAATATGATACAATCATGGTGGATACGTCGCTGGTACTTCCTATATATAAGTGCTTGTATGATATTACATGTCGTAGCGTTACTTAAATCATTTCAATATTTGACATATTACATTTTACATAAACAACTTATTTTTCACAAGACATTGTCTCACAAAACAGTTTATTTTATCCAACTCATTTTACTCGGTTATTTTATTAACCATACACCATTCTTCTATATAGTCTGATTTCTTATCCAGTTTCCATACGATTTATAAAAGAAAACACTTAACAAGATTCATGACTAATTTTTATTAAACCTATCTTTTAAAACCCAAGTCATGAATCCTACTTTCACTAAACCTATGTATCTCACAGGCATTTTTATGCTGACGTACCTATTTTCACATGTGTTTTCAGGAGCTGTTGCTTAAGATGATGATCGTGACATTAGGGCGGACCTGTGCCTTAGAGACATAAAACGAAGATAGACTTAGTTTAATTATGTTTTGTACTCTTGGTTTCATGTTTAAAGACAATGTAACTCTCTTGTTGATAAATAAAACGCAACTTTAATTTCCATGGTTATGAAACAATAATTCTGTTACAACACTCCCCGACGTTTCCGCCACGATTTGATGTTTTACGTGGTCGGGGTGTGACAGAAGAGTTGGTATCAGAGCCAATGGTTATAGGGAATTTGGTTATTAGTAATACTTTGACCTAGACTATAACTTTTCTAGGACCCTAACACAAGTTATCTTGTGTTTAGATCTTAAAACATGCACTTCACCTATCCTTAGGTGATAACCACAACGGGAACATCAAGTTCAAATCCGCTTTGAAAACTAATCATCTGTTCTAGGATGATTGATTACAAGGTTTTGAACCCTCTGTTATATGGTTTTGAACCCCTTTGAGTTTTCAAAATCTCGTCAAGGTTTTGGGTTTTAAATAGTGTGAACACGTGCGAACTGGAAGGGTGAATGCCTGTACCCTGGGTTTTCTGTCTAAGGCTAGAGTGTTCGTACAAATCCACATAATCGGACCAGTCACTCTTACCAGGGAACTCTTGGGGTGAGTGTTCACTTATAGGCGAGCATGTCTTCGCGATACATTATTTTTGACCCATTTACTTTGATTAGTCACTGTGTGTCGTTTGTTTGCTTTATGGTAACGAACAAATGACCACCACCTTGCTGTTGTCAATTTTTGTATCATCTCATTCTTTTCACCCAATCATCTCACTCGTTTCCTTTCATGTTTCCTCTTTTAGAATGCCTCCTCGACGCGAGAATTAGATAGCAAATGCCGAACTGGCAGAAATCATTTCGCAGCAAATGGCTGCTGCGTTCCCAAACCTTATTGCTCAATGGAACCAAGCCAACAACAACAATCATGCTCCATGCAATTTCAAGAGTTTCAACTCGGCTAAACCACTCAAGTTTAGTGGTTCTGAGGGAGCAACTGGGCTCCTTCAATGGTTCGAGAGCATTGAGAACACTTTCTGTCACATTCAGTGTCCTAATAATTGCAAGGTCGAGTTTTCTTCGAGTGTGTTTCAGAAGAGGGCTCTTACGTGGTGGAACGGGGTTATGAGAGACCGGGGTGCAGAAGTTGCTCTAGCACAAACTTGGGCTGAACTTAGAGCTCTTATGATGAGGGAGTTTTGTCCTCGTCATGAACAGCGAGCTTTGGAGAGAGAGTTTGATGACTTGAAACAGGACAGTGGCGAGCACAGGGCGTATACTGATAGGTATAAGGAGTTGAGTCTGCTTTGCCCAACAATGGTCACCCCACTCGACAAGGCTATCGAAAGGTACATCGATGGTCTACCTGACTCAGTACAAGACATCATTACTGGTAGTAACCCTACCACACTCCGTCAGGCGATCGAGTTAGCAGCGACATTGACTTAGTCGCAGGTTCGAAAGGGAAAGCTGCATAAAAAGGGTGATATGGGTAAGAAGCAGGCGTCTGACAAAGAAGATAGCAAGAATGGTCAAAACAAGAAGGGAAAGGATTCTGGTTCCTCAAGGGGGTCAAGGAAGCGTAAGGCTTCCCAAAATTTTGCTGTCACTGCCCAAGTTAACCAGGCAGCTCCCAACCAACCCGCACAGCCTCCAGCGAAGAAGCGTTATGCAGGAAATGCACCTTTGTGCAATAGATGCAACAGTCACCATCAGCCGCAACTTCCATGGCGTTTCTGTACTAACTATGGGAAGTCAGGTCATCTTGCTGATGTTTTTCGTTTTGCTCAGAATCAGGCAGTTCAAAACCTGGCTCAACGAGTTGCTCAGCCTCCTGCTCAGCAACAAGGTCAAGCGGCACGACCACACTACCCGCGAGGTTCTTGTTACAACTGTGGGGATCTGACCCACTACCGTAATCAATGTCCAAGATTGGTGAATGCGAATCCAAATAAGAATCAGGCTCATACTCGAGGGCGAGTCTTCAACATGAATGCACAAGAGGCACAAGCAGATAATGAAGTGGTGAACGGTACGTTCTTTATTAATAATCAGCCTGCATCTGTTCTTTTTTATTCGGGTGCCGATAAGAGTTTTGTGTCATTATCTTTTGAGCCATTGCTTCGCATGTCTAGAACGAAACTAGGAAAACCCTTGACAGTAGAAGTTGCTAGTGGTGAACCCATTGTTCTTGATTCTGTTCTTCGCAACTGCCAGTTGAACCTTAACGACCATCTTTTTCCTATTGACCTCACGCCTATGCAACTTGGAAGCTTCGACGTTATTGTGGGTATGGATTGGTTAGCCAAGCATCGCGCAGAGGTAGTTTGTTTTGAGAAGATTGTTCGTGTGCCGCTTTCGACAGGAGAGATCCTACAAGTTCGTGGTGAGAAACCTGCCGGCGGTCTCAAACTTATGTCTTGTTTTAAAGCTCGGAAGTATCTACGAAAGAACTATGTGGCCTTTTTGGCACATGTTGTAGTAGATAAGGGCAAAGGTAAGTCTATTCAAGATATCCCTGTTGTTCGGGATTATCTTGATGTGTTTCCTGAAGAGTTACCTGGTCTACCCCCAGCACGCCAAGTCGAGTTCCGTATTGATCTCGTACCTGATGCAAATCCCATTGCCAGATCTCCATATCTTCTTGCACCGTCTGAGATGCAAGAGTTGTCTAAGCAGCTTCAGGAGCTCTCTGACAAAGGTTTTATCCGTCCTAGCTTTTCACCTTGGGGTGCTCCCGTTCTTTTTTTCAAAAATAAGGATGGATCTTTTAGGATGTGTATCGATTATCGTGAGCTTAACAAGCTTACCATCAAGAATCGATATCCCCTACCTCGCATCGATGATCTCTTTGATCAGTTACAGGGCGCTTCTTATTTTTCAAAGATTGATCTGCGATCTGGATATCATCAACTTCGTGTGCATGAAGAAGATATTCCCAAGACAGCGTTCCGCACTCGTTATGGGCATTATGAGTTCACAGTCATGCCATTTGGTTTGACTAATGCTCCTGCTGTTTTCATAGACTTAATGAATAGGGTCTGCAAGCCTTATTTGGATCAGTTCGTCATTGTTTTTATCGATGACATCTTGATTTATTCTAAGACGCGAGCTCATCATGAGCAACATCTTCGTCTTACTCTGGAACTCCTAAAGAAAGAGCAACTTTTCGCCAAATTCTCCAAGTGTGAATTCTGGCTTAAAGAAGTTCAATTTTTAGGACATATTGTCAACGAACAAGGTATTCATGTAGATCCCTCCAAGATCAGTGCGATTAAGGATTGGGATACACCTACTACTCCTACTGAAGTTCGTTCTTTTCTTCGACTTGTTGGTTATTACCGCCGCTTCATTGAAAACTTCTCAAAGATTACAGTTCCTCTAACTGCTCTAACTCAGAAGAACAAGCCCTTTAATTGGGGATTCAAACAAGAGGAAGCTTTTCAAAACTTGAAGCAGAAACTTTGTGACGCGCCTGTTCTGACTTTGCCTGAGGGCAATGATGATTTCGTCGTTTATTGCGATGCATCTAAATTGGGTCTTGGCTGTGTTCTGATGCAAAGGAACAAAGTCATAGCCTACGCATCAAGGCAATTGAAGATACATAAGAAAAACTACACCACTCATGATCTTGAGTTAGGTGCAGTTGTCTTCGCTCTTAAGATCTGGAGACACTATTTGTACGGTATAAAATGTGTGGTTTTCATGGACCACAAAAGTCTTTAGCATATCTTCAATCAGAAAGAACTCAACATGAGGCAACGACGTTGGGTTGAGCTTCTAAACGACTATGACTGTGAAATTCGCTACCATCCTGGTAAGGTGAATGTCGTAGCCGATGCATTGAGTCATAAGGAACGTACTAAGCTTCATTGTGTACGTGTTCAATCTGATATTCAAGCTCGATCCAATATCCAAGCCCGCATTTCTCAGGCTCAACACACTTGTGTTTCACAAGGTTTGATGGATAAGGAATTTCCCTATCACATAACACCTAATCTGGAACTGAAGGATAATGGATCGTATTACTTCATGGACCGTTTGTGGGTCCCAAGCCAAGATAACCTTCGCACCTTGCTTATGGATGAAGCCCATAAGTCTCGTTATTCTATTCACCCTGGCTCAGATAAGATGTATAAGGATCTTCGTATTCAGTATTGGTGGCCTGGTATGAAGAAAGACATTGCCTTATATGTATCAAAATGCCTTACTTGTCTTAAGGTTAAGGCTGAACATCAGCGTCCTTTTGGTTTATTGGTGCAACCAGAGATCCCAGTTTGGAAATGGGAAAACATTACTATGGATCTCATTACCAAACTTCCGCGCACAAAGAAAGATCATGATGCCATCTGGGTAGTTGTTGATCGTCTTACTAAGTCAGCGCATTTCTTGCCAATCCATGAGGATTTTTCTGTTGACAAACTTGCTAAAATCTATGTGGATGAAATTGTAGCTCGACATGGTGTTCCTTTGAACATCATTTCTGACAGAGATGCTCGTTTCACTTCTCATTTTTGGAGAACCATGCAATCTGCTATGGGGACCCAACTTAATCTGAGCACAGCTTATCATCTGCAAACGGATGCTCAATCTGAAAGAACAATTCAGACTCTGGAGGATATGCTTAGAGCTTTTGTGATTGATTTTGGTGGTAGTTGGGATTCACATCTTCCGTTGATTGAATTCTCCTACAACAACAGTTATCACTCCAGCATCAACATGGCTCCTTTCGAAGCTCTCTATGGTCGAAAATGTCGTTCACCAGTCTGCTGGAATGAGATCGGCGAGGCTCAGCTTACTGGACCTGCCCTCATTTTAGAGACAACATATAAGGTTAAGAAAGTTCGTGATAACCTTCAGACAGCTAGAAGCCGTCAAAAGAGTTACGCGGACCAAGGACGCAAGCATATGGAATTTCAAGTCGGTGATCGAGTATTACTTAAGGTCTCACCTTGGAAAGGTGTGATCAGATTTGGAAAGAAAGGAAAACTTGCTCCTAGATACGTTGGACCATTAAAGATCGTCGAAAGAATCGGTAAGGTAGCCTACAGACTTGAGTTACCTCCTGAACTTGGAAATGTTCATCCAACCTTTCACGTATCCAATCTCAAGAAGTGTTTAGCTGATGAGAACCTCCACATACCGCTTGACGAAATTCGTGTTGATAAAACCTAGAATTTGTTGAGAAGCCAGTGGAAATCATGGAACGTGAAGTCAAGTGGCTTAAACGCAAGCGCATTACTTTGGTCAAAGTTCGCTGGGAATCTAAACGTGGACCCGAGTTTACTTGGGAACGTGAAGATCAAATGAAGGCGAAATATCCGCATCTATTCCCACGAGTTTCCTCTAAATAAATTTCGGGACGAAATTTCCACAAGTAGGGGAGACTGTAACATCTGTGCTTGTAATTATTGTGAACAGTTCAATCATCAATAAAACAATGTAATTTGATCCCAGTGTTTGTTTGGTTATGTTTGACATTTTTCATGTTTTGACTTTTATTCAATTTCAAACTCTACATCGCTTTCTGGAGAGTTATACGCAAACTGGTGCGTAAACGTAATCAGTTTAATGCGACAAACACTCCGGAACATCAACATATACTTAACATACCTTAAATAACCTTTACATAACTTAGAAATAAGTTTTGAAGGCTTTGGTATGGCAAAAACAAGTTAATCCGCCTACATGGACTAAACTTGACAAACTACGAAAGTATGCCAATTTGAACTGTAACAGACATTCCGGAACATGACCATAAGTTAAACATACCATAAATATCCTTTACATAGCTTAGAAATAGGCTTTGAGGGCTTCGGTGTGGTAAAATAAACTTTTGGGTCATTCAGGGACTAAAAGCGTCAAAAAGTGCATAAGTTTGCACTTTCGCGCATAACTTACGTTCTGAATAAATCCGGACATCCAAAAATTTATGTAAGAACTAAAATATTTTATTTTAGTGTTTGGCATGAGAAAAATCCATTCGTCACGCCATTTGGATTGTTTTTCGCGCTTATGCGCATTCCGTCGTAATTAGCCGAACATCGCGATCGTACGACCAAACGAACCAACATCCGACATATTTTTAGCATGTCTCATGTCCATAATGTTTAGGCATCATTTTAGGGCCTTAACGTTGGCTTAACGGGCCTTAAACGTGTCAGAAATGGCTTAAATGCATAACAGGGACCAAAACTGACAATTCAGCAAACTTGATGGCTTACGGACCGTAAGCCCTCAACCTTACGGTCCGTAAGCAGGGGTCAGATAGCAAAAACCTGTTTAAACAGCTGTTAACAGCTGTTACACTCTCCTAATCCCTTTTGCACTTGCCTCTTCAGGATAATGAGGGGCCAATTTGGTGTTCCATGGGTATTTCAACAAGTGTATGGTCAAGATCAAAGCACGTTATTCGATAAACGATCCTAACGGTCTTGCATATCCTATAAATACCCAACCCCCTTCCTTGCAAAACCCACAAAATCTGATCTAAAAGCTCTAAGTTGAAGCCATTGCTTCATACCTGAGCTACTTGGATCAAGATTAGCTTGCGGGGACCCTTTGTAAGTGTTCCTTCGTTCTTTTATCGCTTTTCGAGTCTGAAAGTCAAACTATGTTTGACTTTCTGCATTGACCAGTTTATGGTCAACGCGAAGTTCGTTTGAACTTCCTAACGTGAGCGTGATCACGATGGTTATAGTCCCTAGTGACAATACCTACTGATTACCACGTTATCTAGACTCAGTGACGAGTCGTAGTTTCGGCCAAAATGCGTGTTATTTCGTATTTTGTAACCAAACTACTTATAGGTATCAAAACCGTTTGTTTTGATACCAAACCTGTTTTCTAAACTTAGTTAAGCATGTTTTAACATGCTTAGCTCGTCACTTTTAGTTTAGTGCTTATATAGGGTCGTAAGGTAAGCGATCTAAACAATCGCTTATACTTTCGAACCCGACCCGTTTGGTCGATCATTAGGATCCGACCAAACACATTAGGTGACCATAGTTGTATAGGAAATAACCTCCGGATGTTATACCTTATGGTCACGACGTTTAGTTAGTTGTATGATAGGTAGTTTATATGCCTTAGGTAAATTACCAAAATGCCCTTTTTTACGTCAAAATTCATTTTAAGCATATGTAACATAACTTGTGATATCTAAACTGTTTTGGCAACAATATTAGACATGTTAAGGCATAATTTACTTATCATAGGGCTAGTTAGGCGTTCCGAACGCGTTTTACGCGAATGACGCGTTAAAGTAGCATAAGCTACCTAAACGGGTCGTAATGGGTCGTAAGCACTTAGGTTAGGTTTCATTTTAGTATGTAGGCTTTGTTAAACCATATTACACGAGTCTCCATACTCGTTTGGTTTACGAACCCTCATTCTATCCAAATCCTCCGATTTAGGTCCGGTATATCAACATAGTTACCTATATTAGGTGCCGTTTGATATCCGTGATCTCTAGCATTGTTTGGTTGTTACTCAAGGACTACTAAGCAATCTCAAGTGAGTACATAGACCCCTCTTTTACTGTTTTCCAAACATTTTGGGGTGAAACACATGTGCCTACTTGTTACTTTCGTGCCTTTCATGTTTTCATATCGTATGCTTGTTATGTTCATTAGTACACCTAGAGTACATGATTTCATTATGTTTATGCTATGTATGTCCATTGTGTGCATACTTAGTACATTGTTTTACATTACATTTTATGCTATGTATGTCCATCGTGTGCATACTTAGTACATTGTTTTACATTACATTTTATACTATGTATGTCCATTGTGTGCATACTTAGTACATTGTTTTACATTACATTTCACGCTATGTATGTTCATTTGATTACATACTTAGTGCATTGTTTTCACATGCTCACATTTTGGTATGACATTTCGTTTGTTTAAATGGGACAAAAAATACATTCATTAACATTAGCTACGCCATTCTTTAGTAGGTAGTGGTACCATAGGAATTGACAACTCCCGTTCCTAACATCCTAGGTATGTTTGGATGGAAGGAATGACCGAATTCGATAAACATAACACAGATAAACCTTTAATTTGTTTAAAGGTCTATCACCACAGTCACAAGGCTTGAATGTATGCATTTTCACAATACCGCATAAATGTTTGTATTCAGTATAGCATGCATTTCCACAAAACATAACATTGATTTAAACCACGTTTTACTTCAATACATTGCTTTGTGCATTTTTACCTATGGTTTAGTTGATACATATTTCACTTGCCATACATGACATTTTGGTTACACATTACATAATTGACATTTGACATAGAGATTTTGGCATTGATATACACATTTAGTGATTTACATTAGACATAGACATTTTGATATGGTTTACATAATAACACTTGACAATTGATTTATATGTGAACAATTTACAATGGTGGTTGGTTTGGGTAAGTGATTTGAGTAACGAGGCATGTGTAATATGATACAATCATGGTGGATACGCCGCTGGTACATCCTATATATAAGTGCTTGTATGATATTACATGTCGTAGCGTTACTTAAATCATTTCAATATTTGACATATTACATTTTACATAAACAACTTATTTTTCACAAGACATTGTCTTACAAAACAGTTTATTTTATCCAACTCATTTTACTCGGTTATTTTATTAGCCATACACCATTCTTTTATATAGTCTGATTTCTTATCGAGTTTTCATACGATTTATAAAAGAAAACACTTAACAAGATTCATGACTAATTTTTATTAAACCTAACTTTTAAAACCCAAGTCATGAATCCTATTTTCACTAAACCTATGTATCTCACAGGTATTTTGATGCTGGCGTACCTATTTTCACATGTGTTTTCAGGAGCTGTTGCTTAAGATGATGATCTTGACATTAGGGCGGACCTGTGCCTTAGAGACATAAAACGAAGATAGACTTAGTTTAATTATGTTTTGTACTGTTGGTTTCATGTTTAAAGACAATTTAACTATCTTGTTGATAAATAAAATGCAACTTTAATTTCCATGGTTATGAAACAATAATTCTCTTACAACACTCCCTGACATTTCCGCCACGATTTGATGTTTTACGTGGTCGGGGTGTGACAGTGGCGAGAAGCCATCTGGTGGTTTGAAGCTTATGTCGTGTACAAAGGCCCAAAGTTATTTGCGAAAAGGATATGTTGCTTTCCTGGCACATGTCACCGAGGAGAAAGGCAAGAGAAAGAGTATTCAGGATATTCCAATTGTTCGGGATTATCCAGATGTGTTTCCCAATGAACTTCCTGGTTTGCCTCCAGTTCGTCAAGTCGAGTTTCATATTGACCTTGTACCCAATGCCAACCCAATTGTGAAAGCACCTTATCGTCTTGCACAGTCGGAGATGCAAGAGTTATCTAAACAACTTCAAGAGTTGTCTGATAAAGGATTCATCCGTCCGAGCTTTTCGCCTTGGGGAGCTCCTGGCCTCTTTGTGAAAAAGAAAGATGGATCTTTTCGAATGTGTATTGATTATCGTGAGCTTAATAAGCTTACCATCAAGAATCGATATCCCCTACCAAGAATTGATGATCTCTTCGACCAGCTGCAAGGTGCTTCATGCTTTTCCAAGATCGATCTGCAATCTGGGTATCATCAACTTCGTGTACTCGAAGAAGATATTCCCAAAACTGCATTCTGTACGAGATATGGGCACTACGAGTTCACTGTCATGCCTTTTGGTTTGACAAATGCCCCAGCTATCTTCATGGACTTAATGAATAGGGTTTGTAAACCTTATTTAGATAAGTTCATCATTGTGTTCATCGACGATATTCTCATTTATTCAAAGTCTCGAGCCGACCACGAGCAACACCTTCGTTTGACTTTGGAACTTCTGAAGAAGGAACAACTTTTTGCTAAATTCTCCAAGTGTGAATTTTGGCTTAGAGAAGTTCAGTTTTTGGGTCATATAGTCAACGAGCAGGGTATTCATGTAGATCCATCCAAGATAGTTGCTATTAAGGATTGGAATACACCGACGACACCTACAGAGATTCGATCATTTCTTGGTCTTGCTGGTTATGATCGTCGATTCATTTCTAATTTCTCAAAGATCGCGGTTCCACTCATTGCTTTGACTCAGAATAATAAGCCTTTTGAGTGGGGACCTAAGCAAGAAGAAGCGTTCCAAACGCTGAAACGGAAGCTCTGTGATGCTCTTGTTTTATCTCTACCTGAGGGAAACGATGATTTTGTTGTCTATTGTGACGCGTCGAATCTAGGACTTGGTTGCGTTCTTATGCAATGAGGTAAAGTCATAGCATATGCGTCTAGATAGCTGAAAATTCACGAGAAGAACTATACGACTCATGATCTTGAATTAGGAGCTGTGGTTTTCGCACTTAAAATCTGGAGACACTACCTCTATGGAACGAAGTGTGTGGTTTTCACAGACCACAAAAGTCTCCAGCATATTCTCAATCAGAATGAGCTGAACATGAAGCAACGACGTTGGGTGGAACTCTTAAACGATTATGATTGCGAGATCCGCTACCATCCTGGTGAGGCGAATGTCGTAGCCGATGCGCTTAGTCAAAAGGAATGAGTCAAGATTCGTTCTGTTCGAACTCTATCTGATATTCAATCTCGTGTCCTTCAAGCTCAACGATCTTGTGTGATCAAAGACTTATTGAAATATGAGCTACAGCTTCAACTCGAACTTAAACTCGAAACGAAGGACGATGGGTTGCTATATTTCAAGGATCGTTTGTGGATTCCAAAACAAGACGATCTTCGCACCTTGGTAATGGACGAATCTCACAAGTCTCGATATTCTATCCATCCTGGTGCTGATAAAATGTATAAGGATCTTCGTACTCAGTTCTGGTGGCCTGGTATGAAGAAGGATGTTGCCTTGTATGTATCGAAATGCCTAACTTGTCTCAAAGTCAAGGCTGAACATCAACGACTTTCTGGTTTGCTTGTACAACCAGAGATGCCGGTTTGGAAGTGGGAGAACATTGCAATGGATCTCATCACTAAGTTACCGCGTACATCTAAAGTTCACGATGCTATTTGGGTTGTTATTGATCGATTAACGAAATCAGCTCATTTTATACTGATTCGTGTGGACCTATCTGCTGATAAACTTGCAAAGATTTATGTTGATGAGATTGTATCACGACATGGTGTTCCTTTGGATATCATTTCCGATCGTGATGCTCGGTTTTCATCTCATTTTTGGAAGACCATGCAATCTGCGTTGGGAACCCAACTGAATCTAAGCACTACTTATCATCCCCAAACAGATGGTCAATGAGAGACAACGATTCAAACTTTGGAGGATATGCTTAGGGCATGCGTGATAGACTTTGGTGGTAATTGGGATTCTCATCTTCCACTGATCGAGTTCTCTTACAACAACAGTTATCATGCTAGTATTAATATGGCACCATTCGAAGCTCTCTACGGTCGAAAATGTCGTTCACCTGTCTGTTGGAATGAGATCGGTGAAGCTCAGCTTACTGGACCGGAGCTCATTCTGGAAACAACAGACAAAATCAAGAAAATCCGCGATAATCTTGTGACAGCTCGAAGCCATCAAAAGAGTTATGCGGATATGCGACGCAAGCCCTTAGAATTTCAATCGGAGACCGTGTCCTACTCAAGGTGTCACCTTGGAAGGGAGTGGTGAGATTTGGAAAGAAAGGAAAACTCGCACCCCGATATGTTGGACCATTTAAGATTGTTGAAAGAATTGGAAAGGTTGCCTATCGACTAGAGCTACCTCCAGAGCTTGGAAATATTCAGCCGACTTTTCACGTGTCCAATTTGCTAAAGTGTTTAGCTGATGCTGATCTTCACATTCCTCTCGACGAGATTCAAATCGATGAAACGATGCACTTTGTCGAGAAACCCGTGGAGATAGTGGACCGTACATTCAAAGAATTGAAAAACAAACGGATTCGATTGGTAAAAGTTCGCTGGGAATCCAAACGTGGCCCCGAGTTTACTTGGGAACGTGAGGACCAGGTGAAGACAAAATATCCGTGTTTGTTTTCACAAGTTTCCTCTAAGTAAAAATTTCGGGACGAAATTTCCTAAAGTAGGGGAGACTGTGACATCTGTGTATTTTAACCCTTGTACTGTTCCGAACAACTTTGTATTCAATAAAATATGGTGTTTCAATTTCATTATGTGTTTAATTATTTGTGACATTAGTACGTTTTCAATCATTGTTCAATTCCGAACTCTCAAACCTGTTCTGGAAGTGAAATCATAAACCGTTACGTGAACGTAATCAGTTTAACGTGACGTACACACCGGAATTGTGACATAAGACAAACATACCCTAAAAACCCTTTACATAACTTAGAAATAATTTTTGAAGGATACGGTATGGCAAAAACATGTTTATTCGAACTTTAGAACTAATTGCGACAAAACTGCAAAACGAACGTTGGTGACCGTCCGGATAATATTTAAACCCTAAAAATATTCTGTTATGATTAAAATTTTATTTTAATCATGTTCATGTTGAAAAATAAATTGAAACGCTTAAAAACATTATTTTTCAAGTTTAAGCGCGTACCGCGTGTTACTGCGCAACACAGTGCTTATACTGCAAAACGCAGACAACGCAGCCAGTCTCGGCAACCGAAATTTATTTCAGTAATATTTTGGTGAGTTTATTTTTATAGAATAATAAAAATAATTTAGAACGCCATAAACCGGGATTTAAACGCTAGATAAAATACCCGGTATTCAGTTAAATACCTGTTTTTATCTAATTTACCAAACAAAATTACATTTAACCTCCCCCCCCCCATATAATTTTCGGTCACTAGGACCCACCTTCCACTCAGGGATTTGATTCTTGATTGTATGGACACTTGTTGATGCATGCCTTCCCCTATATCCACCATATCTCTATATATATCTTCTTCCATATCTTTCATGAGATCACAAAATCAAAACAAATCCTCCTCTCTCTCTCCTCCCAACCGTAAACACCATCACCTTCACCATATTCATCTTTGCAACTTTGTTCTTCATAATCAAGCTCTATTTCAAGCATATTTCAAGTTGATGTGAAGATACAAAAGAGTTTCCAAGGGGCTTTCAAGTGATTTCAAGCTCCATATCATCCAAATCTCACCAAAAACTTACTTAAATCTTGAAGGTATAAGATTTATGTTTAAATCATTCATTTGATTCTTGGTTGTTCTTGATGATTGGAAGTTTCTCTTGAATCTTGGAATTTTTCACAAACTTGAAATCTAAAAAGAAATGGGTCTTGATACAAAATAAAAATGGTGATGTATATATGTGTGTATATAACCGTACATATATATATATGTGTATGAGCTTTGAGTTTGGTTCTTGATAAATACTTGTTTAAGTTGTTGCTTGTTCTTGAATGATAGTTAAAATGAAAGTGTTGGATGATTTATGTATGATATGATAAATGTTCAAATACATCAGCAAATAAACATGGATAAATTACATATTTGATGCATTTAGATTCATATAAAATGATGTTGATATGATAGTGTGCTTTAGGCACTTGTTCATAAGAATACATGTTGATTTAAAGCTCAAGAAATGATAAAAAAATGAGTGTATGACAAAAATGTTTTAGAACAGATTATAAACACTAAAAATAACATTATTTGGTATATTACAATGGCATGAAACTTTGTCATAGGTTTGATAACTTTGCATGTTGTACATATAGCTTAAAAAGTGGTAAAATATGTGAAATTTGCATGATTTATGTGCTTTATGTGAGACCTGCACTATCATGAGTATAACCATTATTTTATTCAGTAAATAACATGGATTATGTTAAAATATTAAGTCTTTTCGATTTGGGATGGTTAGGGTAACGTTTGATGCAAAACTATGCGGTAAAACGGTTAAAAATCGGCTTTTCGGAGGATATTTATAAAACTGTTTTAAATCAGTAACCAAACTGATATTTTTGCTATAAAAATAAGTATTCTAACTTATATTAAGTTTACTTGGTGTTTGGTTACTCATACGTGACTTCCGGCGCCCAAAAACGTTACCGAATCGCTAAAATACGTGTTTTTCAACATACACTAGAATGGGTTGTTCATGGGTAAATTTTATGTGTTGCAATGTGTTATATGTTTTATGATATGTGTATGATGACATGTTATTACTTGATAAAATTATGTGTATTACGTTATTATTTGTATGTCACGTTTGAGTATATATATTACGACGCGCAAATCGTAGATATATTACTATTAACATGATGAGGGTCACCAATAAAATAGTTCAAGTCACAAAGTTTTTTAATATATATATATATATGAACCCATATATATAAATACACCAAAATAATCAAAAATAATAACTTTTCGAGAAATCTCAACGTTATGTGAAAATTCTAAGTATAGGAGAAACTTATGTATTTTTGTGAGTTTTGATTATTAAATCGTTCTTATTTAATTTAGGACGAATAAACAATTTGAGGGATTGTGTTAACATATAAAAACGCACCCAAAGGTGAGTACATAGATCCCCTCTTTTACATGTTTTGTGGTAACTATGTGAGTACATAGTTCCACTATTTTACTGTTTTCGATTGTTTTGGGGTGATTCATATGTATCAAAACGATTTTGATATTTTACGATGATTTCAAAAACGATTATGATGGTTTATACTAAATTAATAACGATTTCAACAATGTGAACGAACTTTTTGGTTGTAGTTACATAACGAATGACATTCATTAATTTTGGCCGAACCGACCAGTATTAGGTTATGGTACCATAGAATCTGACAAATCCCGTTATCAGACTGCACCCATGGTTATGTGTGGGTTATGTGGGTAACGACTGAACCTGTTGATTGTTAACTTACCCTTGGAGGTTTGTTAATACGAGTTGAACGATGGATGAGTTGCGAAGGTTTGAATGTTATAAGCGAGACGACCAAAAGCAGTTTTCACAATTAAAACGAGAACGGTTTGAACGAGAACGATATTAAACGATTGAACGATTGAACAAGAACGATTTGAAACGATGTCACACAAACGAAGTTTACTAAACGATATAAACCATACGAGTTTTATTACAAGAACGATTTACGATTTGATTACTTAAACAAATGTTTTGAGTTAAGATTCATGGCATCGAGGTTTTATAAACTATAACCAATCTGTTTTGACTTGGTTATTCTTTTTACAATACAAATGGTTTACAAAACAAGGTTCTCTAATATCGATTAACGAGGTTGTACGAGTTATATAAACAAATAAACGAGCCATGAATCTGACGCTCACATAAAACCTATGTGCTCGCCAGCATTTCTTTGTTGACTTTGTTTTTACATATGTTTCAGGTGATGTTGCTTGATGTTGATTGCTAGGATGCATGAGTCACATAGGATCTGGACGAGACCTTAGTGGCATAATAATAATGATAGTCGATATATGACTTTTTTGTTTCATGCTAAAACAATGTAAATTACTTAATGAATAAATAAAACGAAACTCTTTTGTATCCATGGTTGTGAAACAATAATTCTGTTACAACACTCCCCGACGTTTCCGCCACGATTTGTTGTTTTACGTGGTCGGGGTGTGACAGTCTTTGAGAAGACAAGATGGAGCATTTCAGCGACGATACTAATCCTATCAGTGTGAAAACTACCGATCAAGATGCGATGATTTGTCACGCGGTCCTGCAACGACACGAATCACGCCAAGGAGAAGACACATGTCTCCGTGTTCCCCCTATCTCAATAACGACGAATACGCTATGTTTGACATTCCATGGTAATGTCACCTAACAACCGGTTATCACATTCAACCCCAGGTAAAGTCTTCAAATTTCTTTTATTGAAATTTCGACTTTCACATTTACTGAGTAGATTTTCACATCTCTACTCCTCTTAATGGTCATTGTATCACGATCATTTCTTTCTTTATAGCGAATACTCGTTTGCTTCATTTATTGAAAATTCATATGTTACGCATGCATCGTTTGTTACGCATGTGGTTTTGTTTCGAATAAGCGTTCATCAAAGTTCAAATATTATTTTGCTAAAACTAATTATTGATTTGTGATTCGAATGACCCGCATTATTGTAATTGTTGGCTCCTTTGTTATCAAATCAGCACATTTTCTTGAAATTCCTCTTCTTTTCAAGTTACATACATGGTTTTTCGTTGTGACCATGCCGAAAGTTTTCTTGACGATACATGTATTTATTGACGGCTTGCGCCAAAACCAAGTTCAAGTGTTTGAACTTGTTCATTACGCTTATTCAATTCGAGACACAATATGATGTATTGAAAGCATCATATTTGAATTCGTCTTAACAAGTGTTTCATTTGTTTTGAGTCGTAGTAGACTTGTTTGACCTACGACTCCATTAAGTCGTTTGTTGATTTCGACACCTTATGGTGGTATTTTCACTAATTTGAAGCTTGCGCTAAACTCGTTTACATATCTCATACACGGATTTATTTATTTGTTTATTGATATGAATTAAATCCGCTTCGATTTATCATATTAAAGCAATCTTAACACAATCGTGTGTTATGACAATGGTACACAAATTCATTGCATATTCCGATGTACCTGCTAACGGTTCTTTCATTATCGATCGAATGTTTTGCGATAATCATTGTTTCTTAATCTTCGAACGAAAACAATATTTCTTTGATATTTCGTTTTCAATTGAAAATCCTATGATGTCGTTTGAAACAAATTTTTAGATTTGCTTCATTGCGCTTTCATTTGATTGCAAACGCGGTGAACTTGTTCGGTCACCGCTATTATTGAATTATTTTGATCACTACGACACCTTATGGCGTTGGTAGAACTTGTAGCTTGGGCTGATCATGATCGAGCTTTTCATGCAAAACTATTTCGTTGAACTTGTTGATTCTAAGTTCCATTTAGTGGATGTTATCGTTTCTAGAATCCACTTGCATATTGTGAATGTTCGTTTCGAATTATATTGCTCGAAATACCTCTTTTATTGGACCTCTGTTAACTTGGCCACACTGGTGACTGTATCAGTATGTCTCGTTTCCTTTGGCATTATTCGTATTTTTCTACGCATAACATAACTCTAAGGAGTTAACGTAGTCTAAATTTCGAGGACAAAATTTTATTAACATGGGGAGAATGTGACAACCGGTAGTTTACGCCCTTAATTACGTGATTAACAGGCGATTAAAGCGATAATAAATAGTGTTTACGATGCAAATTAACTTAATTAGGCCTTTGGAGTGCCTGGAAACGCCTCTTCGACCTTACAATGCTCGTGTGACGATCTGCGAAGAAACTGCTGGAAATTTAACGGTAATAAACTGAGACCGTACAAAATACTGACAACGCCGACTAATATTAAATTTTTACGATATAATTTATATTCGTAATTAAATTCTAATAACCGTGGTCGAAACCGGATCGGAAAACGGAGTAAAGCGGTGAACGACGCGTTTTACGCGATTTAGCGCAACCGACGGTCAAACGCGACAACGACGAATATTGAAATTAATTCTACCTAGTTTTAAAACTAAATTTATAATTTATGACGATACGGAGTGAGTTCGGGTTATGATAACGGGTCTCCTAGGAATTCGGGCCACTTAAACACGCGATATTGGGCTTGTGGGCCTTGGGCCCAAGCCCAAAGCCTACCAAAGAAACTCTATGTATATAAAGGGTGTTTCACCCCATTCCCACTCATTTACAACAAATCATAACACACACACACACAATTCTCTCAACACACTCTCTCTCTAGAACATCAAGGCAGCAGGTCTGGCGAAGAGGTCCGGCGACCGGCGACGATGCCGGCGACCGGCGGCGGCGGAGCGGCGGTGGTGGTGATTTCCGGTGACCTTTTTCTGCAATGAGACACCCTATCCCCACTAAACCGAGCCTTCCCGTTGTAATGGTGGTGTCCATTTTCGATGAAACCAAGCCGTTTGGGCTGTACATCAACTCCGGCGAAGCTCCGGTCAAGATTCCGGTGAACTCAGTTTGGATTTTTAACTTCGAGCACGCGTAGATCAGCCTACTAAGAGCATTTCTGCTCATTTTCAAAACTTTTTATTTTCCGGCGACATATCCGGTGAGTCTTCGGCTCGATTATGCCTTTTTCTGTTTTTCGTTTATGTTTGTTTTGGGTGCTCGGCTCGCCTAACGGAAAATACTCGTGTTTCGGGTTGTATCAGTAGCGATGATGGTGATGCCAACAGTGGAACGGTTGTGGTGGTGATTGTATTCAGATTTGTTGCCGGTCTGATTTCAAGTCCGAGTCCACTCGGGTCAACACAGTCAAACCAGTCAACAACAGTCAACTGGTCAGTCGGTTCAGGTCAGACTCAGCCTCGGTTCGGGATCAGTCAACGCAGGTCAAAGGAAGGCAACTCAGTCGACAGTTCAGTTCGATCAACTCGGGTCAAACCCGGTTAACTGAGTTAACTCCGTTAACCCGGTTGACTCAGTCAACTCAGCGAGTCAACTCAGTTAGCGTTGCGACATGAGAATTGGTAAAGATTAACGGCGGGTTTTATTCCGTTGTTTCATAATTTTAAATATTACGTGAAAAACGAGCTCGAGCCGATCTAATACAAGTATAGTTTATATTTCAAATTATCCAACAAAATCTTAGATAAATATGGTTATAGTGTTTGATAAATTGTTGAATTTTGATAAAATAACGACAACTTGTGTTGTCGGGGGCGTCCAAAAACAGAGGAAACTCTGCCCGTTTTTCAAGAAAATCTGTAAAAATAACGCGTTTTATTATAAAATAAACTATCGGATTCAAATGATCTTTTAGAAAAACACATACAAACATATAATTACATTCGACGACACTTTATAACTTACAAAAACGACGATGACGCTAACTATTTTACAAAATAAATATAATTATTATATTTATCTCAAATGTTAAACTCGAATCTTTTTATAAATAAATATCGTTACATATTTATTTCCAACACAAACAAATCGATTCTCTTATAAAAATAAATATAGTTATATATTTATTTTCAAACACGACAAGCCGACGATTCTTTTATAAAGTGAATATAACTTTTACATTTTTTTCAAACGCCTAAACGGCACATATAATACGAGTTCGTTGTATATTATTCGTTACATACACGTACGATTCCTCGGGACGTCTAACGCGATTATAACAATATATTTTTATACTTTTATATATAAATATTTATATATTTTAACATCTTTCGAGAACTAAGTATTCCAAGACTTTGTAATCGTATCGACAATAAATGAAACTTAATGAATATAACTTAGTCATTTTCGTTAAGTTAACAATTTACCGTCAAATCGTTCGGTCAAAGATTTGGTAGAGCTCGGTGACACGTAGTTTAGTTACCGCTTTTGGTTAGAAACTTATAAAATATTCCGTGTTAGGAATATTGTAGAATGAACACTAGCAAGTCTCATCTTGGAAACAACATCACGAAGTCGTAATTAGCTAGCTTTGCACAAGGCAATTCAGGTGAGTTCATAACCCCACCTTTTTACAGTTTTACATTTTTCTAAATGTTTTCGGGGTGGAAAGTCATGCACATCTTGCAAAGCATACAAGGTTTTCAATAAACATGACTTACATATTTCTAAACCATTTTACAAACAAGTTTTAACTTACATAAATGGTTTGCGAAAAGCTTATGTTCTATACCGGTTTTTCAAGCAAGAGTATTTTTCGAAATGTACATACACACGAATCCTAGTTTTCTAAACTACGGAAAAATATAAGTACAAAGAGGTACATCATATTAAGGAATGATACATAGATCACGTGACGAATAGGGTACCATAAGCACCATTAGTCAACGTATACATTTAGACCGCGGAACAGAAGGGTTAGATCTAATGGGTTTCAGGCAACCCCACTCTTGGCCTACATCTACCAATGAGTGCTTTTGTGTCTCAGTCGAACTCGACAAAAATGCCTAGGTTTGGTAGCTTCCTAAGTCGTTACATATGTTAGTGGCATCGAAAACCATTAGCGGTCTCGTATTCCTTACATTTACAGAACTCAGTTTTAGATACGTTTTTACAAATTACATACCATGTTTCATACAAATTCAAAGCATAGGATTATGCAAGCTTGATGTCAATGTCAGGGTGAACATTGACAGTGCACAAATTTTACAAACACAAGAGTTTACAAATGCAAGGTTTTTGCAAATATAATGCGTTACAATTACAAAGTTTCCATATAACTTTACAAGAAAATGATTTCTAAATTCGTTTTCTCAATAATAGTTCACAAACCGGTTATTCAAAAGATTTATTTCAAATCTTTTACAAACAAACTATGAACTCGCTCAACTTTATGTTGATTTTTCGCATGTTTCTTTCTCAGGTTACTTTCTCAAATTATGGAATGGTTGGAATAGGAGAACCATTGGGGAATTCGAGTACTTAGCGGTGTTCATTTTTTAGAAGTCTTAGCTTATTTGCTTCCGCTGGGCAATGAAGATACCAGTCCAGTCACGCCAAGCTCTGAAATTTCGGGGTGTGACAAGCGAGCCCCTCCTATGTTGGACCAGGGTTGGCCCATGGGTAGACTATGTCTTACAGCCGGAAGCCCGGTGCAAATCTGCTAGGTTTGAGCTTTCCTGTATCACGTCACACATATCAGTGGCCTTGAAAACCATTGGTGATCAGTTTTTCCTTGTTGCTTTCATACCGGGATTTACAAACTTACATACATAATTACAATGGTTTCAAAGGTTTATTCAGACACACAAACAAACACACCAACTCGCTCAACTTTTGTTGATATTTTTCAAAATACATGTATTTCAGGGAATTAGTAAGTGGATCTGGCGGGCGTTGGAAGTTTCATGCTGCGTTATGAATAAAGATGTCATCCATGATCTTGAGGTTTGGTTTGGGTGTCTTATTCCTGGATGAGACACGTCTTCCAAACCTTGGTTTTATTTAATATCTTTTGATGAGTCCTTAGTGAAACTCATAAACAATTCGTATGGTTTGTAAAACTTGAATTTGAAGTCTATGTTTAAAAAATGATGTTGTGATGTTTTCAAACTTATTTAATGGATGACGAATCTATGGTTTTATCATATAGTTGTGTTATGATTGAATGCAATGGTATTAAGAAAGTCACACCATAATCACGCTTCCGCAAAAGTCAGGGTGTGACAGCTTAGTATCAGAGCTTCGATTGTAGCGAACTAGGATTCCTTCTCGAGTCTAGACTACAATCATTAGGGCTCTCACGAAAACGTTTTCACAACATATTTTCATTGCATACACGAAACGCCCAGATCCAGGAAAAACAAACATTTTTACAAACATATTTTCATTGCATACACGAAAACATGTTTGTAGTTCAGTCTAAGAGACTGGGTGGTTCAGTCTGAGAGACTGGGTGGTTCAGTCCGAGAGACTGGGTAGTTCAGTTTGAGAAACTGAGAGGTTTAGTCTGAGAGACTAGGCGGTTCAGTCTAGGAGACTGGGTAGTTCAGTTTGAGAAACTGAGAGGTTTGGTCTGAGAGACTAGGCGGTTTAGTCTGGGAGACTGGGTAGTTCGGTCTGGGAGACTGGGTGGGATAGTCTGGGAAGACTAGGACGGATGCGTGAATACATTGTTATTAATTACATGCTTAATGATGATTGTTGATATATGTGCATATGTTGTGATTGTTTTGTTACAGACATTATGTCTTCGTCTGAGAGTGGATTGTCTGATACTGTCGACCCCATGGCCATTGTTTCTGATGACGAGATCGTCCCAGAGCCAGAGATCTTTACCTCAGATACTGAGAGTGGCCCGGAGATGATGTCCGACGACGACGACGACTTTCAGCCTTTTGCGCTGCCCGACTTTGGCGATGATTTATCGCATGCTGATGGTATCCCCGACGAGGATCCTTTTCTTATTCCTATTCCTGACCAGGACCATCTCATCCTCGGGCATCCCGATGGTGAGCACGTCATGGCACCGATCCTCGCCCCTTTTCCTCTTGCGGCCTTTCCTTTCGAGGATTTGCCTTTTGATGACTTGTCTGATGATGTTGTCGATCTTTTTATTGATGGTCCCCCTGATGATGCCCAGGGTGATGGAGTTTTAACTGAGGATGTCATTGTTGTTCCACTCGTTGAGATTCCTATTATTGAGGTTTCCACTTATCATTCTGTTCCAGATTCCTTCGAGTCTGTGTCATCCACCGCCTTGTATGCGTGGGACTGCGACGTTACGCCACTAATATTGATGACGATACAGCCATGTCAGCTGCACTGATTCCCCCACATGACGTCGAGCCTGGACTTGAGCTTGATTTTATTCCTGTCGATCAGCTTGTTGACGCACCCGCTGACCCTGAGCCGATACCAGCTCCTGAGTCGATGCCCGCTCCTGAGCCTTTGCCTGATTTTGATCCTATCCCATTTGGCATACCTGACATTGCACCGCTCATACCAGATCCGATTCCTGCACCCGCTGACCCTGCTGCTTTTGCCAGTCAGGTAGACCCCCGATACGCTTTCACTAGCAATGGGTAGATATATGATGATGATGATGATGTACCTCCTTTTATTGAGCCAGTCACTCCCCCACATGCACATGCACCTGTTGATGATGCTCCTGCTCACCCGATGTACACCGCACTGACCTGCCTATCACTTTCTTGCAGGACATTCCGGCACCCCGTCCAGGGGAAGACCCTTCTAGCCAGCAGCCTGGCCATGACCCACATGTGACCGCAGCTTTTCCTCATATGCCTCAGTATGCACCTACTGCTCATTTTACTTCTTCACCGCTAGGCGAGCCACTCATATGGTTTTCGTCGAACACCATGCCAGTTTCTGATCCCTACCATTCCTCACACTTTACTGGTTACACACGGGATGAGTTACTCCTATCTTTGCAGCTTCAGCAAGAGATCTTGTGTCGTAGAGTTATGGAGCTTGAGAGGACTCATGTCCTCCACCTTGTTCATGTCCGTCACCTTGTTCAAAGATGACAAAATGTTATTTCAGGTATATCTTTATGTCAGCAGATAAAACCTATCTCATTGAGGAGTCATAATGGACTGATATTAACAACCTAAGTTATAACGACATAATATAGTCACTAAATGTTGTTGGAAATTTATCAGTGGACTCATAAGTTTATTAACTCCATATAATTATTATTTTGAAGACTTATTGTGATAAAGTCAGCTACCATGACTCCTTGAACAGTAACAGTTCAAGAGGTGCTGCATTAAGTTTCGATACACAATTAATTATTCGTTTATGAACGAATTGAGGAAACTAAGTTTTGTATCGAATACATTCATGATATGCTTAAGGATCCTATAACAGAATGGCTATTACCCATAAGTCTTATTAAGAGAGCTCATAGACGGGTATTAATTGATGGCTGTGCGCAACTGCATATCGTATTATGAATGACTAAGTATTAGTTAATTTTCCTTATCAGTTTGATTTTGTACGTCTCTAAGAATATGTTAAACCGGTATGATGGCATATAGACAAATAAAGTTACAAATCAAACAAAGGGCTTATGCGTATTTTGATCATGACGATTAGGTTTTAAATTAAGGCTATAGTATGACTAATGGGGGTCACGAGTCGCATAATGATTCAACGGCTGTATTTCTCTGCTATAGTACTTGTTTAAGGCTAAAATGAATGTTAACTCCTGATCAGGCTTATCTAATACTCATAGTAAATGACTACTCGGCTAAGTGGGAGAATGTAAGATTAAATATATTATGATTTAATATTTAATCTAGTAGCCATTATAATCATTTACATTATATAGATCAAAATATATAACAACCTATCAAATAATTAGTTGGTAATTGTTGATGGACCATATTACCCTTATTAACTAATTAGGTTTCCTCTTGGGTGCTTATATAAGGAGACTTATGTAGAGGTTCTAAGGTTAGACACATAACCTAATTAACATAACATCAAACTCGCCTCTCTCTCCATAGCCGAACTCCCTTATTCGGTTTCATCATCACCATCATCAGTTAACACCCTAAGGAGGAACCATACCACACTGACAAATATGTCTAACTCG
The DNA here is from genome assembly GCA_030545235.1 of Helianthus tuberosus. NCBI lineage: Eukaryota > Viridiplantae > Streptophyta > Magnoliopsida > Asterales > Asteraceae > Helianthus > Helianthus tuberosus. The sequence goes on from CM060408.1 coordinate 115,042,714, forward strand.
ATGGCATCTTCTCTCACTGGATTCTCCTCTACACTGTGTGCGGTGATAAGTATGTTTTCTGTTTTCCATTATGTTTAGAACAGAACTGATCCAACATCACATGCTCTTCCATCCACATCGATTAAATCATGGATCTTTCGAAAAGCTACCTTTGGAAGACAAAACAAGTATAGAATTTTATGAAAAACGTCGTATCTCTCCACTTACCATCCTCAGCCACTTAATAATTTTAGTTTTTATCAGTCTTTCCTTACACGTGGAAAAAGTTAGAACAAGTATAATGTTTGACCGTAATCTCTTCTTCTTTTTAACGCCCATCATTATTTATTATAAAAAATACACACAAATGCATATAATGTGATTTTAGATGTGACATTCCGCTCGAAACATAAACTTTAAACAAATCATTCGTAAAATTTTAAAACACCTATCACGAATCCAAATCGATGACCGGGTTGAACAGGTTCATTTGAACGGGACTATGAAGACCCTACTAGATGATGGTGAGTGTGATTTTGGTTTAAAACCTGTAATATCATTCCACACGAAAAAGGGCAATTACAAAGCAATAGCAGGTAGTCGGGCAACAAGTTGCGCCGCCACCCCCTTTTGAATAGAAAAACCAATTCTACTAAATACAAAGTTTGAAATCTTTAGCGACGAAGAATTACTATTAACGACTTTTTGAACCTGATTCAAAAGTCGCACAGCGTCAGGAGCGGGACTACCAAAGGTATCAAACGCAAACGGGACAAACACATGTTGATTCTCCATGTGCATATTTGTACGTGTGATGATCATATTTGTGGTTTAACAGAAAATATATCGAATTGCCAAGCAAAATACGGGTCTTAAAAGAAATGTTGGGATTGAAAACTTGAAACATAACTAAAATATCATTTTATCTACCCATCAACATGGGGAACCAAACAGGGTAAAGTGCAACGATAATTAAGACAAGAACGAGGGCAATGGCAATGCAAGTACATTTCCTAGAGCTCTTTTGCAACTCCCTTGCTTCCACTAATTGCTCGGTTCCACGATGGACGAATGAACTCGCATGGGCCACGTGGCTCTCGATGTCGTTCAATTGTTGTCCTTGAGCTTCTACTAGGGCGGCCATATCCAAGAAGATCTGGTGGAGTTCTATCAAGTTTTTCTCTATATCTTTGATCCCATCATGTCTTTCTTGGATTTCCGAGATTGTATCCATAATTTGGCCCCGACCTTGGTCTTGGATCGCTTTTTGAAGAAAATCTTCGCCTTCTCCACTAGATATCAAATTTTCAATTAATTCTTCGTTTGCATTCTCACCTGTTAATGTAAAATATCTCCTCCCAACTGTCTCTTTGTACTCTTCGTTCATACGAGTTCGCAATGCTTGGAAGTCATCCATCATGGTCTTGAGCTTCTTGCCTAAACCACTAACTACAGACGTGCGGGTTCGGTCAGTTGATGAGCCGGGCCCACAACCAGGATTCTTCCGATGTTCCACATTCGACTTGTCAAGGGCCACGAGCTTTCCTTTTATAACTTTTACCCGCTTCAACACCTGCTCCACATCTGAGTCCATCCTCTCCCGAAGTTGCTTCATTGTTTTGGCATTATGAACCATCTTACTTTCCTCATTTGATTCTTGTAGCTTTTTATGCAGCTTCTCAACCCCTGACATGTCTTCTTTAACATTCTCCACATCAAGGAAGAACTTATCAAGATCAACCACATCATTAGCCGCACCACCGCCTGCCTCGACATCATCCGGATAAGTTTGCTTGAAAGAACCAGAGAATAGATCGTTCATCTTGATTAGCTTTTCCCCCTCTGGATAGTTAATCTACTTTCTAACAAAAAAGGATTATCTATGAGATAGAATTTAAGACTTTTTGAATAAAAAAACACCTTCTCTTCTTCTCTCTAGGTAAAACAAGAAGGGATAATAATAATAATTAGAGGAAGTGGAAGAGAAGGTGAAAAAATGCAAAAGGTTGATCAACTAATAAAAGTTATCATTTTCAATGGAAGATAGGTGACATTGGAGGGATAATTACTAATTTTTTAGAGGTCAATAGTTAAAGTAGGAGAAATTTAACGGTTGAATTTTGAGATACAAAACTCATTTTAATCCAATGAACACTTCATTTTTTTGGTGGTATATATGTATATTCCTAACATGAAAATTAGCATTATCTTCACCAGAATCTGCATACTGACACTATACAGAACTCCGTATATGTTAATATATTGAACTTCTTTCTTAGCATGGTGTAACTTTTATCAATGGCGGGTTTATCTAATGTAACATCCTACCGCAGTACTCATATAGTGTCAATCTTAATGAATCAAAAGACAAATAAATAGTAGTAAATTTATATTTTTATATTGTCCTTCCATCTGCAGCGCAGCAGAGTGGTTATGACATCCGGGTGAAGGCTCGGCTCGGGATTCAACCCGGGTTCGAGTCCAACGGGGGCGAGGGTTTACCCATTCCACGGGGTTTCCGTGCATCAAAGGTGTGCTACGCTTTCTAGCGGTGGTCGAGTAGTCGGCCTTTGGACATAGCTCCAAAAGGGTGAATTTACACGTGGAAAGCCGTTCAAAAAAAATTTATATTAAAATAAATGTTCCGAATATTATGAACCTTGTTTACACACTGGTAATAATAATAATGTTAAATAACTTACAATAAAATCTAATAAATATTCTAGTAGTCCATTTTACAGAACCACTACTAGAAAAACATTTCTAACAAAATTAACTGAAGGACAACACATACGGGTCTCACTAAACAAATTAAATAATAATAAACCGAATATTAAAATATGTCAGTAATCCCTCTATAACACTAACGGGTTACTGTCGACTACTAACGCCGGTAACCCAAACATTGGTCGTCAATTGTTGGGAATGTTCACCAACTAATTACAGATGGATAACTCACCGCTGACAGATTTCCAATGGACTACTCGCTTAGGCTTTTTGATCGTTTGTCGGTAAGAACAATTTGCAATAGGCGTATATGTATATATCGGTAATATTTAGGATACGATTTCAAATAGGATTCTCGTCTAGGTTTTCAGTCGTTTGTTAATAATAATAGTCTGAGACAGTAGTGGATATTATGCCCTATTTATAGCAACAAAATCTTACCATATTTGGTAACCGAACATTACCCATTTTAAACAAAATATTGGATTGTTGTTTCTGATCTCTCTCTCATTTCTGAATAGCAGTTATAATTCTCGGGCGAAATACCCCCTAAATAACGAAGTTCTGCTCCGTTGTAAGTATCATAACCCCGGTTACGTATTAGATACGTTGCCCGATTGATTCAGTGTTCCGTAACAGCTGTCGTGGTTCTGGCCGACGTAGTCGTTGGAATGACGTCTCGGGGAGGGTATTACTAATGTAAATATTGGGTTATTATACTAACACGTGTACATTTGTGTAAATTATAGATAATCACCAGGAAACCCTTAAGGTAAATCTAAGACAACAATGTAAGTAATCTCCTTTTTGCAAATTGTTTTTACAAAACCTCACTTAATAAATGATACGTTAAAGAGTGATTGAGTATTTGTATTCTACAACTATCGTCGGTATATTGGGGTTTTGTATAGAAAATTTGTTACTACCTTGCGATGAGTAACATGACCACAAGTCGGGTTGAAAGTACCGTGGGTGGTAATTGAATAGATGGAAACAAATGTAATTGCTCGACCGCCATCAATATTGTACAATGGTCTTTATTAAACTTGATTAAACTAGGGACTCACTCACCAGTATTTACCACTGACAAAATGTTTTTAAACGCGTTTCAGGTAACAAAATGTGAAAGCCAAATAGAAGCCAGCTGGACAGCACTGAATGCTTGGAAAAGTGGCAATAAAGTTACCTAAAAATAAAGATATGGTTTTATTAGAAAAAAATAGGGTTTGACCCTATGAAATCGTGCGTATTTAAAAACTTGGGGTTATTCCCACATGTTAAATATTATGAAAGTGTGGTATTTACTCTGATAAAATATTTACTAACTACGATCCTGATGTAATTTTCGCTGCCAAATTGGATAAAAACAGATACCACTGAAACTGGTCGCGGCCGCCCGTTCCCGGGTTGTTAGGGGACGGGGGTTGCGACAGAAGGTGGTATCAGAGCTAAGCCACTGATTCAGCCACATAAGTGTTCTGCTGACACCAAGACATTATTCAAATTGTTAGGAAATAAATTTCAGAACTACGTGCATATCTGCATATTATTGTTGTGTGTTATTTGACTATTTGTTAGTTTACAGTATGAGCGACCAAGGACCTTCCGACGCGTATCGTCAGTTGTCCAGCTCACCTAGAAGCGAAGGCACCTCTTCACAGCCTGCCCTCTCAGGGTATTCTGCTGATAATGAAGACGGGATATTCGTGTTTAAGGCTCAGTCTGAAGAGCAATTCCCTCAGAAAAAGAGAAGATGGTTCAGTAGGGGAGCACACGAGCGTAGGGAAAGAATGAAAAAGTTACAACAGCATCGAGTTCTAGCAGCCGCTAAAAGAGAAACCGATGCCCACACCCAAGACATGCTTAATAGGAGTTTAACAAACTTCCATATCCTAGCAACCACAGCTGCCGACCCTAACCTGGAGCAACAGATAGCACCCCAACCATTACCATTATTCCCTGCTCAACCAATGGAAGTAGAAAATAACCCAGAAAACCAAGTCGAAATGCATGATTTTAACCCAGAGGAGATACCTGGGATACCAGCACCCAATCCCCTAGACCCAGATTACGACCCATGGTGGGATGACAATAGGGATTATGTGCAACGTTACCCAATACCAAATGACATGCCCATGCCGAATCTAGGAGCCTACCCAGGTTTAGACCCTCTAGATCACTACTATGATAGTGATCAATACATTAGGGAAATTTTAGAGAATCCTTACCCATACCAGGAACCCGCACCCCAGTACCCAAATCCAGTCCCAGCACCTGCACCCCAATGAGTGCAGAAAATGTGCAAGAGCTTCGAACTTTCGGAGAAGAGATTTTAGAAAGTAGCGAGAGAAAGAGGCAGGTAGGAGAACGACTCGTCTGGAAGTATGACGAGTGTAATATGGATTTCTAGATGAATCCATATCAGTGAAGGTGATGGTGGAGGTAGTAATAATAATAATAATACAATATAATAATATATATTATGTGTGTAATTTTGAAAAAAAAAAGAATCATAACTACGGATGCCTACTAATAGTGTAATTTTAATTTCTGTTGTATTGTAATTTTTATTTCCAGCTCTGGTGTGTATTAGATGCATATTATATATAAGAAAGAGTAAGTCGCAATGATCGACGTTTTTGATCAATATGCGTGTCATGTGATTGGCTATATTAAATACTATTTTGTGATATTAATACGTGGTAAATGTCTAAAATTCAGATGAACAACGAAGTTAATCAGGAAAACTCGAACAATGAAAGCCAGAATGACAATAACCCGAATAATGAGAATCCAAACAACAATAACAATGGAAATCAAGTGGATAAAAGTGCCATCCAACACATAGTGGCACAAGGAATTATAGATGCAATGCCATTTATTATTCAAACTGTTAAGGAAGCGGATAATAAAAGTAAGCATAGCAGCAAGCGACCAACTGAACCGGAACACAGCGTAAACAATGGACCCTTACTTCAAGCGCTCATTCCTAAAAGAAGAAGAACCATGCCTTATGGTTGTTCTTATAAAGAATTCTGGTCTTGTAAATCAATTGAATTCTCGGGCAATGAAGGGGCCATTGCAGTCTTACGCTGGATAGAAAAGACTGAGGCAGTCTTAAAAATAAGCAAGTGTGTAGAAGAGGACAAGATAATGTTTGTTTCCAATCTGTTTAAGAACTCAGCCTTAGAATGGTGGAACACAATCCCCCAATCTAGGGGAAGTGATAGGGTTTACAATATGGAATGGGAGGAATTTAAGAATATGGTAGAAAGGAAATTCTACCCTCCCATTGAAAAAGAACAGATAGAAAATAAGTTCTTAAACCTTAGGATGACTGGAGTGGATAGTAAGGGGTACACTACATTATTCTTTGAATATGCTAGAATAGTACCAACCCTTGCATCACCAGAACCAGTATTAATCTCCCGTTACATCTGGGGATTAATCGGGGAGATTAGGCATGTAGTCAAGGCAGCTAGACCCCAAACCATAGAAGAAGCTGTAGAACTAGCAAACACATTGACATATGAATTAGTGTGTACACGAGAAGAAGACCAGAGAAGGAACCTAGCTCAAAGACTTACCCAAGAATATCGTTATAGAAATTCCAATCGTGGGATAAATATAGATTCTACCTCTGTACCTTACTGCAAGGCTTGCAAGAAAAAGCATTCGGGAAAATGCTCTACTTACTGCAATTTCTGCAAGTTACCGAGACACAAGGAAGAAGATTGTAGGAGGAAACCTAATAATGGGATGTGCTTCAACTGTGGAGAAAAAGGTCACATCAAGCCAAATTGTCTGAAACTAGTTCTAGCCATGGACAATAAGGCTACCAAAAATGCTAGAGCATTTGCTCTGACGGCAGATGAAGCCAAGATGATTCCGGACGTGATAAACGGTACGTTTTTAGTTAATGATGTTTTTGCTAAAGTATTATTTGACTCTGGTGCGAACCAAAGTTTTATCAATACTTCGTTTTGCAAAATTCTTAATCAATCATTAACTAAACTCCCACAAGAATGTCTAGTAGAGACAACAAATGGAGAAACCGTTAGGATTTCTGAAATCTTGCAGGAAGAAAGAATAGAATTTTTAAATCAAAAGTTTATTGCAAACCGTTATCCAATGAATCTGGCAGGATTTAATATTGTATTAGGAATGGATTGGTTAGTAGCCAATAAAACTAGTATTTTATGTGATCAAAAGTCAATTCAAGTAAATTCACCAAGGGGTGAAAAGATCACAATAAAATGAGATAAGCTACCTAGATCCACAAAATTCATCTCGGTGATGAAAACAGCAAGTTATATAAGAAAAGGGTCATTAGTGTATTTGATTTCTATAATCACTAACACTAAAGGAAAAGAATTAAAAGATATTCCAGCGGTATCCCAGTTTTCAGATATATTTCCTGAAGAATTACTAGGACTACCACCAGACAGGGAAGTTGAATTCAGAATCCACCTACTACCAGGGACCGCACCAATTGCCAAAGCACCTTACCGTTTAGCACCCGCAGAAATGCAGGAACTGAAGAAACAGTTAGACGAATTATTAGAGAAAGGATTCATACAGCCAAGTTCATCACCATGGGGAGCACCTATTTTATTCGTTAAAAAGAAAGACGGATCGATGCGTATGTGCATTGACTACCGTGAATTGAACAAGGTCATGATTAATAATCGGTATCCATTACCGAGGATTTGACGATCTGTTCGATCAGTTGCAAGGAGCTCGATTTTTTTCAAAAATCGATTTATGGTCAGGATATCATCAATTAAAGGTACAGGAAGAAGACATTCCTAAAACCGCGTTTAGAACAAGGTACGACCATTATGAATTTACTGTCATGCCATTTGGTTTAACCAATGCCCCAGCTGCATTTATGGACATGATGAACCGAATATGTAAGCCATATTTGGATAAATTCATAATCTTTTTTATAGATGATATTCTCATTTACTCTAAGTATAAAGAAGAACATGCAAATCATTTGCACGCACTTCTAAATTTACTAAGAAAGGAAAAGCTTTATGCTAAGTTTTCGAAGTGTGAGTTTTGGTTTGAACAGGTACAGTTTCTTGGACATTTGGTCAATCATGAAGGAATTCATGTGGATCCCACCAAGATCGAGGCAATTACCAAATGGAAAACCCCTGAGTCACCAACCGAGGTTAGAAGTTTCTTAGGATTGGCCGGTTATTATAAAAAATTTATTCAAGAATTTTCTAGAATAGCCATTCCCTTAACTAAGTTAACCTGTAAATCCATTAAGTTTGAATGGGGACCAAAACAGGAAGAAGCCTTTAGAATTCTTAAGCAAAGATTAACTAATGCACCCATACTAGCGTTACCAGAAGGAACGAAAGACTTTGTAGTCTATTGTAACGCTTCTAAGTTAGGTTATGGATGTGTGTTAATGCAACGCCAAAAGGTTATAGCTTACGCATCTAGACAACTTAAGAATCATGAAGAGAATTATTCAACCCATGATTTAGAATTAGGAGCCATAATTTTTGCCCTGAAAATTTGGAGACATTACCTTTACGGTAGTAAGTTTACTATTTTCACATATCATAAGAGTTTAAGGTATGTTTTCGGGCAAAAAGAATTGAATATGAGGCAAAGACGCTGGATGGAAATCCTTAGTGATTATGATTGTAATATCCAGTACCATGCAGGAAAAGCAAACGTAGTAGCTGATGCTTTAAGTCGAAAGCATCATGAAAAGCCAAAAAGAGTGTGTTCTCTTAAATTAAATCTACAAGTAGATTTAAATGAGCATATTAGAAAAGCACAAGAATCAGTAATCAAGGATGATACTGAAAAATTAAAGGGAATGATTAAGGAACTAGAACAAGGAACAGATGGAATTTGGAGATTCCTTAAGAAAAGAATGTGGATACCTAAATTAGGAAACCTACGCCACCGTATATTAGAAGAAGCCCATAAATCTAAGTATACGATGCATCCGGGAAGCGATAAGATGTATCAGGATTTGAGAAAGAATTTTTGGTAGATAGGAATGAAGAAGGATATAGCAACTTATGTTTCTAAATGTCTAACTTGTTCCCAAGTTAAAGCTGAACACCAGAAACCTTCAGGTTTGTTGCAGCAGTTAGAGATGCCAGTGTGGAAATGGGAATTGATAACAATGGATTTTGTTACCAAATTACCCAAAACAAGAAAAGGTAATGATACAATCTGGGTAATTGTAGACTGGCTAACTAAGTCAGCTCATTTTCTACCGATGAAGGAAACTTTCAGTATGGAACAATTAGCTAAATTGTATGTAAATGAAATCGTTTCATTACATGGAATTCCTTTATCATTTGTATCTGACAGAGATAGCTGTTTTACCTCTCATTTTTGGACAAGTTTCCAAAAAGCAATGGGAACCAAATTGAATCTAAGCACAGCTTATCATCCTCAAATGGATGGACAAAGCGAAAGGACAATTCAGACAATGGAGGACATGCTTAGAGCTTGTGTAATTGATTTTGGAGGTAATTGGGACGATCACTTACCATTAATAGAATTTTCTTATAATAACAGTTATCACACAAGTATCAATGCTGCACCATTCAAAGCACTGTACGGACGAAAGTGCCGAACCCCAGTCTGTTGGGCAGAAATTGGGGAAAAGCAACTATCTGGACCAGAAATAGTGCAAGAAACAACCGACAAGATCATTCAAGTCAAGGAACGACTGAAAGCAGCACGTGATCGACAAAAGAGTTATGCAGATAACAGACGCAAGCCATTGGAATTTCAAGTAGGAGATAAAGTGTTATTGAAAGTCTCTCCTTGGAAAGGAGTGGTAAGATTCATCAAGAGGGGAAAGCTAAGCCCCAGGTATGTTGGACCTTTTGAGATTACTAAAAGAATAGGACCTGTAGCCTATCATCTACAACTGCCAGAGGAAATGGCAGGAATACATGATGTATATCATGTATCTAATATTAAGAAATGCTTAGCTGATGAATCACTGATAGTACCTCTTAAAGATATAGAGGTAAATGAACAGTTAAAATTTGTTGAAAGACCTCTACAAATTGAAGACAGGAAAATTAAGAACCTCAAGCACAAGATATTAGTTCTGGTCAAAGTGAAATGGGACTTCAAAAGAGGACCAGAGTACACATGGGAGCTTGAATCAGAAATGCAAAGGAAATATCCACACCTATTCCACTGAGATCTCGAGGACGAGCTCTAAAACAAGGTGGGGAGGATATAACAACCCTCCAAAATATTTTTTTTGACACCCTAATATGTATTAAAATATCCCAATATGTCCTAAAATACACCCCGTATGCGAAAACGCGCCCCAAACATCTTTAATATTATTAAAATTAAATAAAAATAAGAAGATTGAGGCTGTCGCGAGGCGCGTAGCCTTTAGCAACCTCCTACGCGGGCCGCGAGCGATCATCAACGAGGCATCACCCCGGGCTGCCACGTGGCAGCCACACGTCAAAGCTAGAACGGTGATCCGGCAACCCTAGGCCCTACTACCCCTATGTCGTGGGCCGCGTAAGCCCCAACCTAATCCTTCGCGGGCTGCGAGGGAAGGCGAAGGGTCGCCTATAAATGGAGGCTTCCAGCCTCAGTTCCAATTCGCTAAATCTCTCGATCTCTCTCTCATTTCTGAATAGAAATTATAATTCTCGGGCGAAATACCCCCCTAAATAACGAAGTTCTGCTCCGTTGTAAGTATCATAACCCCGGTTACGTATTAGATACGCTGCCCGATTGATCCAGGGTTCCGTAACGGCTGTCGTGGTTCTGCCCGACGTAGTCGTTGGAATGTCGTCTCGGGGAGGGTATTACTAATGTATATATTGGGTTATTATACTAACATGTGTACATTTGTTTAAATTATAGATAATCACCAGGAAACCCTTAAGGGAAATCTAAGACAGCAATGTGAGTAATCTCCTTTTTGCAAATTGCTTTTACAAAACCGCACTTAATAAATGATATATTAAACAATGATTGAGTATTTTTATTCTACAATTATCGTCAGTATGTTGGGGTTTTGTATACAAAATTTGTTACTACCTTGCGAGGAGTAACATGACCACAAGTCAGGTTGACAGTACCGTGGGTGGTAATTGAATAGATGGAAACAAATGTAATTGCGCGACCGCCCTCAATACTGTACAATGGTCTTTATTAAACTTGATTAAACTAGGGATTCACTCACCAGTATTTCCTACTGACAAAATGTTTTTAAACGCGTTTCAGGTAACAAAATGTGAAAGCCAAATAGAAGCCAGCTGGACAGCACTGAAGGTTGGAAATGTGGCAATAAAGTTACCTAAAAATAAAGATATGTTTTTATTAAATAAAATAGGGTTTGACCCTATGAAATCGTGTGTATTTAAAAACTTGGGGTTATTCCCACATGTTTAATATTATGAAAGTGTGGTATTTACTCTGATAAAATATTTCCTAACTACGATCCTGATGTAATTTCCGCTGCCAAATTGGATAAAAACAGATACCACCGAAACTGGTCGCGGCTGCCCGTTCCCGGGTTGTTAGGGGACGGGGGTTGCGACAACAGTCTTCGTCAACAGAAATGTTTAGTATATTTAATCAGTTGTTAATTCTAACAGATGTTTCTAACATCGGTGGAATCGTTTCTAGCTAGGAAAATTAAGTGTCGCTATCATGGTGATGCCAACCTTAATTGTGAACAGATCTTTGTACTTAGTATAAATAGATCTCACCTGTTAGAGATCTATTTCATCACTTGACATCTTTTTGTACGAACATAATTGAGTGAATAGGCTAAGGGGGAGTGTAAAACCATTCTTGCAATCTTTTGATTATAATCATTAATACAAGTTTGATATCTTTTCAAATTTGTGTGTGCATATAATTCCGCTGCAATTCCATCTTTTACTATCATTCATACATAATTAGTTCACCTAAAGCACACAAGTTAAAACTCAGATCATAATAATTGATATAAGAGCTTGGACACATTAAACTTGATTTCACAATCAGTTGAATACAAAAGAATCAACTCACAAATTGATAACGAACTGTTCGTCATATCGAATTATAGAGTTTAAAGTATCAAATTCTTTTTTGTACGTACTCTATTTTTCACGGAGATCGTAAGGATGTCGCAAAACAATCATGATCCTCATAACACTGGTTTCAGCAACAAACCTCCGATGCTTGTCAGACCAGAATACCATATATGGCAACGTCGCATGGCACATGTGCTTGCTCAACAGAACACAGGATGTTGGAAGTCCGTGATATTCGGACCACATGTTCCAATGGTACCAAGTGCCGGATATCCGAATCTTCAAGAGCCAAAGAAACCAGAGAATTACTCTGAGCAAGATTTCCAAAGTTTGAGTTAGATGTAAAGGCTTTCAACATTGTGACCATGGCTTTACCAAACGAAATCTATGCCGTCCTATTACACTATAATAGTGCAAAAAAGTTATTGGATACATTGAAAGAACAATTTGGTGGAATACATGACGTGATCGAAAACACTCGTGAAATTCTTAATTAACAGTATGAGACGTTTGCTTATGTTAAGGGATAAAACTTAACACAACAGTTTTAGAGATTTTCTTATTTAATAAGTGAATTAATGTTGGTAAACAAAAAATTTTCCAATTCCACTTTAAGTAACATGTTTCTTAGATCACTTCCTAAGAAATGGGATACAATTGCTATTGTGATAAGAACAACACCAGATTTTAAGGAAATGACTTTGACTGAGTTTCATGGTAGCCCTTGACATTTGGAAGAGAACTTATCTAGAAAAAAAAGAAGCTATGGGAAACTAGAAAAGTGTCTGATGACTATGTTTTTGGCAATACAACACTTCTAAGTCAAGAAGAATCATCACCAGGAGTAGTATATTGTCAGGGTTATGATCATTACATTGACATATCCACAAGAGATAAACTGTGATCAATATTCCTCAAACTTTGCTTTCACAACAAATGGTGATAGTCAAAATCCTGATAATCTATCTTTTGTTCTTAATGATCTAAAGCATATTGATCCTACTGAAGTAGAGGAGATGGAAATTTTGGATCAACTAGCCCTACTCAGTATTACAACAAATAATTTCTATAAAAGAGCTGGTAGGAAATACCCTGGGTTGAGTGGGAGGTCAAGGGTAGGACTGGATAAGTCAAAGATAAAATGCTACAAATGTAACAGACTAGGTCATTTTGCTAGCGAGTGTAGGAGTCAAACAAATAACACTACACCAATGATAACCTATCCAAAACAAAGACCTCATTCCAGCAGTCAACATCAGTTTTATCACAATACTCAAAATATCCCTGGACCACATGTTCAAAACACTGCTCATTTTGCACAAAGCATAAACCCTGTTTCAGTGCAATATGTTCAAACAACTGGCCTACAAGTCCAATATGTTCAAGTGCCAGTTGCACAAGTTCATGCACCTATAACAACTCATGCCCCTGCACCAGCAGATGCCATACAACAAAGTTTCTTTACTCAAGGATTTGTTGACTAGAGTAGTCTACCTGAGGACTTAATTGATGAAAACTTTGCTCTTTTGGCAAAAACAAATGATGAACATGTGAGTTTTTGTTTTATGGCACTTGAATCTATTCTAGAAGAAGTGAGTTCAAAGAAGAAAAGATTGTTGACGAAAATCAAAGTGTTGATGAGAATGTAGGAATCCTAGAACAAACAACTGTTTATGAACTAGGTGATGAATAAAGAGTGAAAGATAATGGTCCCAAGAGTTTCACAGACTGTGATCATGATTGTGTCTTATATGTTGCTACTAAGGTATCCCCTCAAATTCTCAAATAATTATGTTTAAATAAATGCATAATTGCATTTGCCAACATCAAAGAGGTGTTTTAGTGCATTGTGTCTATTGACTTCGTCTTGTATCATGTATTAGAATAGGATAGGTTAGAATAACCAGTGCACGAGGTTCGAGAATCGAAGATTAGAAGTTAAGGAGCTAATTTCGCTCATATGGACACTGTCCATAAAAGTGAAATCATAAGTTGCTGATTTCGCTCATATGGCATGTCCATATAAGCGAAACCACCTCTACTATATAAGGTGCACTTGTTGTTTCATTTGGCACGGATCCAGAACTTGTAACGAAGTGCTGCCAAACTTTGTCCAGGTTGTAATCATTGTTAAATGCAATAAAAGTGACAGATTATATAGTATCAAGCTGTTTTCGCGTCTAGTTCTCTGATTTCGGGTCAAACAACGATCCTACAAGTGGTATCAGAGCTCAGGAAGAAGAGTTTAGCTTGATTTCATGCATATTCTGACTTCTACACCTTCTTTCATCATTTCTGAAAGTTTTACCGGACAAAACCTGATCAAAATTTCACAGATAATAGATAATTGGTCATAGATAAACCCTGGAAAGTTTCATACTGAAATTCGGATTAAAAATGGACTAAAATTGGTTCGGATTAGGTTTCCCTTATACGGACAATGTGTAATTTCGCTTTTGTGAACACCTAATTTCGCTCATATGAACATCATTCCTTGAGGTTTCGCTCCAAAGACACTTAATTTCGCTCATATGAACATCAATACATTGAGGTTTCACTCCAATGACGACCTGATTTCGCTTCAGAGGCAAATTATTTGAGGTTTCGCTCAAAAGAACTATCAGATTTCGCTTTTAAGGACATCTGGATTTCGCTTTTAAGTACATTGTAACCCTAATTTCTCTCTTGTGTCATATCAATTGGTAATTTCGCTCATAGGGCAATCCAGATATCTGATTTCGCTCAAAGGGACATCCAAAAGTCTGATTTCGCAGATTTCGCTCATAGACCAAAGATTGATTTCGCTCCAAGTTGCAAATTTCTTATTTCGCTTGAAAGTGAACTTTTTCGTGTCGAGATCATTTCGCGTCGATCGAGTGTCAGTCTGTTACAATTTATTTGATATTGATTGTACTGATTGTGTTTGTTTGATTATCTGTCCAGGTTTACATCATGGCTGAGGAATTCTACAACACGTTTTTCAACGCGTTCACAACCGAATCGTCTGAGCTTACAAATGTTACACCAAAAACCATCACGAAGGCGATCAACGAAAACATCAAACATGATAACTTTTACGGAACTCACTCAAAACCACCAACTCTTGATAGCAATGACGATTACACATGGTGGAAAGAAAGGTTCATCAACTGGGCAAAAGCGTATGCACATGAAAGCTGGTTCTGTTTAGAGTTTGGATATGAAAGGCCAAAAGATGATAAAGGCGAAGAACTTCCATTCAAGAGGTTACCGAGAGAAGACAAAGCAGAATACGCAGCTGAACAGAGAATGATTGCTTTGATTCAGACAGCAATCAGAAATGATATATTTGCTCTGCTTACTCATGATGGATCGTCAAAATCAGTTTGGGAAGCTTTACGAGTTAAAGCTGAGGGGGGAAAACAGATTAGAAAGAATAAAATTGCCTTACTTAAAAAAGAATTTGATATGTTTGATAATATAAAAGGAGAGACAGTGAGACAAATGATAGAGAGATTCTGTCACCTTAAAATCGAACTTGAACGTTTTAAAATTGATAAAACAAGAGAGGAACTTATTGATAAAGTCATTGAAGCATTACCACGAGCTGATCAGTGGCAAACATTTGTTTTTATCCTAAAAAATGATGCTTCATATGATAATATTGCTCTTGATGCTTTGTTTGAGAAGATTGAAAGTCATGATTTGGAGTTGCAGAAACAGAACAAGATGACTAGTTCATCACATCAACAAAATGTTGGCTAATACTACAAAGGCAGTGTACCTTCTGATAAAGGCGTTGGTTCACCAAAAACAGCATTTAGTGGTGAGAAGATGAAAGAACCACCAACAATTTCAACAAGTCATCATTCTGGATATCATTCATTTTCAAAGTCAAATTCTGATGAAGCTGAAGAGATTCTGTGCAACATTGCTCTCAAATTGAAGAATTCTCCTGCAATGAGCATCAATGCAGCGAAGCAGCAAATGAGTTTTCTTGCATCTGTTCTGGAGTCATATGAAGGTCTAGTAGCTGGCAAAATTGGAAACTCTGAATTGACCAAAGAAGACTACGACCAGATTGATCCGGAAGAGATGGAGCTCATTGACATTCGTTGGTGTTTAGCTAGTTGTATTCGAAGAGCTCAGAGGTATATGGAGATTACCGGGAAACAATCTCTTGGAGGTGCGTCAACAAAGCTTGGATTCGACAAATCCAAAGTGACCTGCTTCAAATGCAAGCAAAAGGGTAATTTCAAAAGAGAATGCAGAAACTCTGAAGTTGCTGAAGGAAATGAACGTCCTTTCAACGATGATTATTATCGAAAGGCGATCTACCATCGAAGCAGAGAAGAGCCAAAGTTGATTGAAGATAGACCGAAAGAGAAATCAAGAGCTTATGCTGTTATTTACGAGGATGAAGGTTATGATTGGTCTGAAGTTTGTCCAGAAGAAGATCGTTTAGAGAATGTTCGTAAAACAGCTCATGGGAGAGCTATGACAGAAGAAAGAAAGTTTGTTTTTGTTGCTGAGATTCAAGATGAAAACAAAGACAAAGACACTGCTGAAATCCATGAAGAAAAAGTTGAGATCAAAGAGAAAACTCGAGAAGAGATCTTGAGTGAGAAGACTTACAAAGAAAGAAATGTGGTCTACAACAGAATGGATGAGATGCAGGAAGAGTATGAAAGTGCTGTCAGCAACAGAAGATGGGATAAGAAGAGAGAGTGTTACTACAACAGAGAAGGAGAACCGGTTGTTCCAAAGAAAGACATAATATTTGATGATGTTCTTCTCATAGTCCCGTTGAGAGCTGAGTATTATAGTAAGGTGATGAAAGATGACCCATATGCTAAAAGATATGAAAAGGAGATCAGATATGCCATGTTATCGTGTCTGAGAAAAAGGGATGAAGAGAGAATGAAGAAGAGTGTTGAAGAGATGGTGAACAACCTGAAGAAGAATGCTGAAGAGGTTAACACAGAAGCTGTTGAAGTTGAAGAAGTTGTTACTGAAAAACAGCAGATTGAAGAAGAGGTGAAGAAAGAAGAAAAGAATGAGAATTTGGAAGCTGGTGATGCTGGTGATGAAGTTAGTGTTGAAAAGAAGCAAGATGATGCAGATCTGATGCAGACAATAGCTGCTGAAAACACCGAAGTGCCAATCACTGAGGAAAATTCTGATTCTGAAAACTTGAAACTGATTGATCAGTGCAAGAAATGCATGGAACCGTGCAGAGCTTGTACTGAAAAAGATGAGCAATTTAGAACAAGAGATCTAGAATTCACAAAATTTGAAAATATTTTCAAAGAAAAATGCAAAGAAATGCTAGAAAAAGAAAAAGTTTTTAAAGAAAATGATGAAAAACTTTCAGAAAAATGTAACAAATTAGAAAAGGACAATGAAGTTTTGAAAGAAAATGTTTTGAAAATGACAAATGAATGTGAACAAAAAGAAATTGCTTGTCAAGAAATGAAAAAGGAATATGACTCTATGAAATTAGCATATCATATTACAAAAGAGTCATATGAAAAAGTGAAAGACGAAATGAAATATGCTCAATCAAGAATGAATTATCTGTCTGAAACAACCAAAGAGCTTAAACGAATGTATTCTATAAAACAAGATGTTGTTAATTCCTATATTGAGGATGTTGCTAAGTTAAAGCGACAGATTGCTGATTAAGAACAGGATAACAACAAGTTAAAAAGTTACCACGTGTCGTCATATGTGCTTGAATGAATTTTCAATATAAAACTGGGTGATGGTGAGTCTGAGCAGAACAATAAAGGCATTGGCTCAGAGTTTCATCAAGTTCCACCACCGGGAAAATTTGCATTTTATGATGAGGAAAAGGTCGAAAAAGCTTTCAACATGGTAGACCAATTGCCAGACAACATTGACATAACCTATTCCAAATCTGATGAGTCTCATGATTCAGAGGTGGTAGGTAAAGTCGTTGAAAGTGTGTTGAAAGAAGAGTCAGTTGATACAGGTAAATCTGAATCACAGGATGAAGATGAAGGAAATCTTCATGATGGATATTTGAAAAACATAAAATCCGAGAAAAATTTGAATGATGATTCAAAAGGATTGGTTTATACCATGATTGGATCAGACAAATTGTTCTTAGATGTTGTATTCCCGATTCAGAATGTGATTTCAGAAAAGGTTGACAAAGTTTTCAAAATGGTTGAGATTGAAAAGTCTGAGATTTCAAAGTTTGTTGGTAAGAGTCATAGAGGTTCGTATAACAAACCTGGTTACAAGAAGAAAAACATGAAGGTTGGGTTGGGTTATAAGAAGAAACAGAATCAAAACAAAAATGAGACGCCAAATTATCAGGAAAAAATGAGTTTTGTTCAGGGAAACAGTTTAGCTGAAGAGAAAGAACTTAAAATTGGACGACAGTCTAATGCTGAGTTTGATGCACAAAAGAAAAGGCAACAACCACAGGTCAAAGATGTGTCCATGAGAACATGTTTCAAATGTGATCAAAAAGGACCTCTTGCACGCAAGTGTCAAAATCTAAAACCTGTGGATGTTGACAAAAAGAAGATTGATGCTGAGAAACAAAAATCTGAGAATGTGAGACAAAGGTCAACCAGATTTGACTAAAAACAAACTTGGAGGTACAACACAAACAAGTTTGCTTTGAATCAAAACTGTAAATCAAACCTGAATAGGTTCGATTCAAGACAGACCTGGAATTCTCACACACCCAGATTCAGAACAACACAGAGTTGGAAAACAACAGTTGATATGACAAAACCTCAAGAGTTTTGGAAACCAAGAGTTATTCAAAATCAAAATGTTCAAAAAGATTCACATTTTTACAAACGAGGTACACCAAAAGGTCAGACATGGTTTGTTAAGAGACATGTTGATTTGGTAAAAGATGAGAAAGTTGAAGTTAAAATTGAGAAAGTTTTTGTGAAAAATGACAAAGAATTTCCTGCATTGAATGAAAATTATTGTGTTGAAATGCCTAAGGTTCAACAGACCTGGGCTAAATTGTTTAAGTAATTCAATTAGTTGTATGTGCAGGTGCTCAAGAATTCTGAAGATTTTGAAATTGGAGATTGGAGCAGCCTGGCACAACGAGAGGAGGCTGCTGCTGGACCCTGGTTTGGTTGAACAGTGAATTTATATGTTTTTCTGTAAATAAATAATCAATATTTTAGAAACCCTAAAAATTGAAAAAAACCAAAAATATGTGTTGATTGAATACGCCGAAACCCTCACGGCTGAACAAACATGATTACTTTCATCAGATTAAAAAACAGTTTTCAAACTGTTAAGATCAATGGGTTGTAAATCAAGGGGGTACATTAGATTTTCTGCAAATCAGAGCACTTTTAGCAGAAAATGGATGGCGAGACAAAGCTATTAGTGTTGGTTGTCAAATTTTCTTTAAATGGTTTTGCATTTTAGGGGTAATATTGTTAGAAAATACAAAAACATTTGAAAATTTGAAAAAGACAAAAACATGATAAAATTCAAAAATTTGAGTTTTTGCGTAAAAAGAGGAAATGATAGTACATCAGTAGACAGTTACAGTATGCTAAAGAAAATGTAATGTTTAAATAGTGTTAAACAGTCTCACTGATGATGTGCCGATAGGTTTTTGCACATTTAGTAGGTTTGTTCGGGATATAAACCTAAATCTTTACTTACTTATTTCGTGGGGAACACTACTTGGATATATAGGTAACCCCTGAAATCTTGTTTGAAAGATTCCTTTTTCTGATATACTAGGTTTTTATACTCAGTGATATCTGGGGTATTATTCCAGGACTTCTGCTAAATGGAAGTTCTGACCTAGTCCTCGAATAATACTTTCCGCAATGCTTGAAACATAGCATCACCCTCAGCATATATGATAAGACAATAAAATTGCTTAGCAATGCTGTTGTAAAAAGATCCTCTAAAGGGGACACACCCATTAGTTGAGTCATGATCTCTCTGCTGAACGATGGTTCTGACCTGAGCTCTCATGATTCTTCATAATTTATTAACCCCTTACAGATATCATTTGTGTTATAATTACCTGTAAGACTGAATATTGGGATCTGGATACGGGAGTATATTCAAGGGGTGGGACACCCGTATAAGTTTAAGTCTCTAAAACACTTAATCTGTATCCTGGACAGATTGAAAATTGTGTGAGAATTTATAGTGGACCAGTATATCGACAATCTAAGTGAATTGTTTAATACTTACTGTGTAACTAAGCTCAACGGTACTTGTGACTTGTCAAAAACTGATATGATCCTCTGATGCAAACTCAAACAAAAATATTGTCTGTAAATATGTTTGTACATATTTCTTTACTGCTTTATATTTTCAGAAAATACAAAAAGATTTTGATTTCTGCTTTATTTTCGACAACCGATATCTGAAATGCTGAGTTTCAAAATCTAAGTAAGCTGATTGTGTTTCTGAAAATAAAACAAGTTCATTAATTTGAAACTTGAATTAAAATCAAAAATTTCAAAAACAGTTTGTGACATCTCCAAGGTCATTAATTTGGACTTGGATGATTAACTGTGAGGGTGTTGGATTTTTTTAATACTGCCAAATCTGTAAAGATTGTTGATAGGGAGAGTTTTAGATAGTTGAAAAAGCCAGGTTTACAATTTCTGGATAATTCAAAATGCTGTTACTCATAAATGTTTGAGAAATTGCAAATGATAGTCCAGACTACGATCCCGAGAGCAGAGTCTAAGGGGGAGTCTGAAGACAAGTTTGATGAAAAGAGAAGCTTGTAGATGGAAAGCTAGGTGTCGATCCCAAAGCACGGAAGCTTGACGAAAGGGGGAGCCTGAAGCTGATAAGAAGAACAGAAAGATTGTTGGATGCTTACATTGTTACAACTTGAAAGAAAAGACAGAATGATCAAGACTGAAGATGTGTCATATTGAAGATTAGTCGCTGAAGACTTCGTCAATATTCGAGGGGGAGTCTGTTAGTGCATTGCGTCTATTGACTTCGTCTTGTATCATGTATTAGAATAGGATAGGTTAGAATAACCAGTGCACGAGGTTCGAGAATCGAAGATTAGAAGTTAAGGAGCTGATTTCGCTCATATGGCATGTCCATATAAGCGAAACCACCTCTATTATATAAGGTGCACTTGTTGTTTCATTTGGCACGGATCCAGAACTTGTAACGAAGTGCTGCCAAACTTTGTCCAGGTTGTAATCATTGTTAAATGCAATAAAAGTGACAGATTATATAGTATCAAGCTGTTTTCGCGTCTAGTTCTCTGATTCCGCCTTTGAACCAGACATAAAGCTCTTCTGATCGACTCAATCGGGTCAAACAACTATCCTACAAGGTGAATGAAAACCTTAGAGAAAAAGGTTCTAGTTAGTGAACTACATGTTGAAAAACTAACAAAAGATTTGGAAACCAAGATAACTGAAAAGGATCAAGAATTTAGCAGTCTCAAACATGAAGCCTCTATCACCAAAGACTATCTCCAAACTATGATAGAAAAATATCAAAGTTGCAAAAGGAGTTTGAATCTACCCAAATTACTTGTGGAAAATGGGTAGATTCAAGTGTAGGGTTTGAGATCTTCTCAACAAACAAACAAAGAGTAATCTGAAATTTAGAATTGGTTTCAAGGAACTAGAAAACAATGTTCCAAAGAAAATGATTACATTGACTGTCAAAAGGTTGAAGTAATACCAACTAATTCAGTTGATAAAGAAGTAAAAAACACTGATCTAAACGGTAAAAGATTTTTCTTGAAAACCTATCAGATTCATTACCAAGTCACGATAAAGAAAAATATGAGTTCAAACCAACTTGGTCTAATGAATGTGATGTACTTGAAAAATTCAAACCAATTGATTTCACAAACCCTAATGGACTCAAAGCACCAAAGGTAAAACTAATCCCTATTACCAACTCTCAAAAAGACAGCCTAACATCTGTTTCATAAAAGAAAGAAGAAGGTAATAAGAAAGACAAGGCCACGAATTTGTTCTGTGATTTTTGTGAAAAGAAAAATCACATAGCTAAAAAATGCTTTCATTTAAAAGCTTATGATATAAATAGAGGAAACAGCGTTTGTGAGTCAAAGCCTAGGTGCACCATCCGTAGCAAAAACAATCATGTGACTCAACAAGGCTTCTATTTAAAACCTTATGACATCAAGAGAAATTGGATAAAGGATAAAGCATCTGTTAGTCAAGGAGTTGGTTCCACCAAAAGAAACCCACAACCAATTCCTAAGAAATTTGAGTCTGTTAAGACATCTTTAACAAGAGCCTTGAACTGAAACCCTGTTCATATGAAAGTTCAAGTCACAGATGCACCACCATCAAGCAAATATCCAAGAGGGTATGGGCAACCAACATATTTCAAATATCCATGAGTATGTCAAAATGCCCCCAAAACCAAGAGTGAAAAGATACCTTCATGGATATAATCAACTCATTGGAAATGGTTCAAAAACTAATTCTCACAACAGACCATTCCTAAATAATTGATTCTGAGGAAGAAAATATCAAGACCAAAGTTGATAAGGCTTTGGGCTCGATTCAAAACTAACCCATTACTATTGTGCAGGGTGCATCTACTGGTATTTCAAAACTGCTAATAGTGGATAGCTCCTTGCAAAAAGATAAAACATAAAAAATATCAAAATCCCAAAATTCAAAACTCCTTCAATAAAAAAATTATTATGTTTTAGAAAAATACCAAAATTTTGTTCAAAAAATATGAAAAAGAATGTTAAATATCAACAAAAACAAAAACTTTGTTCAAAGGAGTAAAACCATTGTTCTAGTGGTTCAAATGTTTGTTTGTCTTAAGTCAACCACTGTTATTTAAAGTAACCACTGTTTCTATCATATATTTCTCATCATCTGTTGACTAAGTCAACAGACTAGACAACCATTGCTAATAAATAACAGTGGTTTCATTATTCAAAACACAGGTTACAGGTGGCACAGACCTTTGCAAACAGACCTTTCAAAACCCAAACAGATGCTTGCCACGTCGGATATTTCAAACCGACTTTGGCCATGTCAGCATCACTTTTTCAAAAACCTATATAATCCCTAATTCAAATCAAGTTCTCCTTTAACATTTTCAAAATTTAAAACCCACTAATTCTTAAAGAATTTCATCACCATCCATTCATCTACGATCATTCACAATCTTCCAAAAATGGAACTCACACTCAAATCTTCACACAACAATCTACCATATCTTGTCAAACATGAGAAAAACCCTGGATTCCATCCAATCATTGTGTCACACCCCAACCGATGGCGGAAACATCGGGGCCTGGTACTGAGCGAAACAGATTGTCCATGAGAATCCATAACAACTATTAATTACCAGATAATTAAGCGTCATGTCCCATACCATAACATATCCAAATTAAACAGTTATTACAAATAACTGTCTCAAAAACAAATACTGTTTCGACAACTCAGATTTAGCGTGACATAACTAGACCCCTAGCTTGATTCACCAAAGCACGACATTCCTATCATCCTAAGCACCTGTCACATACGTTAAAATAGAGGTCAAAACACATAGTGTAAAGGTGAGCATACAAGTTTGATAGTAGTAATAGATTTCGAAGGCGTTTACGCATAACCATCATGTAACATGTATAATGTGAAGCTAGTAGGTTACCGACAATGAAATATGCACAGACGTGACTGCGAGTTGTAGAGTGCGCAACACATATCACCTTTGTGACACGTGAATAAATACCCTTAGCAACCCCCATCCACAACAGGTGCTGAGTCCAAACTATAGTACTATCGTTGCTAAGGTGTCAGGCAACAATCATTGTGTAAACATAACATACAAGCATTCATTGAGTAACACGTATCATGCATTAGAGGTTAGCGTATAAAAGTGTTTGCGTTGTGTTATCGATGTGATTTGATATACGTAACGTATGTAACACCCAAAAGTGCTTAAAGCAAAAAGGGATCGAGTATACTCACAGCGATGGTAGCTAATGGATTGAAGGGAGCGCTAGAGTGAGCCTGATTACAGAACGAGTACATAAGCGATGAACAACACGTAGAAACGATGCATTGTGTCTAAGTGTCAAAGTGCCATTCGAACGGATGGCAATACGATCGGATGATCATCCGTTCGGATGGCCATTCAATCGGTTTGCCACTCGTTTGGGAGAGATGTGTTTATGTATGATGGATTTGAAGTTTTCATTGTAGCATTTTGAAAACAGAGAAGTATCTCTACCTTTCAGGTCGCCCAGTCGGATGGTCGTTCGATCAGATGGCGATCCGTCAGTTAGACATTCTCCGAGAACAACTTTCTAGCAGGATTTTGATTCGATCGGATGGTCTTCCGATTGGATGGCAATCCATTAGAAACTAATGGTCTTTGAAAATTATAAAAAGTTTAAGTGTGGAAGTCCAAGTGCAATCCGATCGGATTGTCATTCGATCGAATGGAGATCCGATCGGATGGCAATCAGATCGGACGGCAACCCGTCTCACAATCTGATCGTTTTAAACTTGAATATTTTGAAAGTGTTGCGGTCTGATCGAGATGACATGACAACGTATTGAACAACAGGAACCCTATCAGACCTAGGTTATCTGGTCAAACGGGAATCACCCCAATCCGATTAAGTTAACTGTTCACAAAGGTTGTTCGTGTTCAACACGAAATAGGTTGTCTCGTTGATAGGAATCAGATCTCAACCCGACACTTCACTAGAGAATGAGTAGAAGCTCCGGACTAACTCTGGTTCTATCGGTTTAAGCGCATTGAGTGTGAAAGAGTTGAAAGAAAGTTAGAAACCAACTTTCAAAACTTCACACCTTGAAAATGTTTAGTTTTATTGCGAAATCAGTGTTTAAACATGTTAAAATCCTTTAGATCTGAGTTGTTCTTGGTGGAATGAAGCCAAACCTTGAAGTTCATAAGAACTCCATGATGACATCATCCTATAACACTTCAAATCCACTGATTTCACGGTTAAAAGTGAAGATCCAAAGGAGAAAATGATGAAGAAATGCGTGTAGATGGTAGATGTACAAGATTTAAGTTGAAAACTTACAAGAATCACGAGAAATCGAGAGAAAGAAGGTCTAGAGCGCTGGTTGAACGAGAGAGAGCTGTCACATCATTGTTGTGATGTGACAAGGGGTATTTATAGGGTTTCCAAAAGAGGAAAGTGCGCACATGGAACGGATCGGACGACACATCGATAGGATGGCCATCCGATCGGATGGTCATCTGTTCGGATGACCATTCGATCGAATGGTCATTCGATAGAGTGGTCCGGCGAGTTGGTTTTCGTGTTTTCATTTCGTGCGTTGAGAGTTGCGATGCATTTCTAGTAAGCGATGCGATAATATCACTCATTAATTACACAAATAACATATCTACTAAATATCACAAAAGTAATGCGTAAATCTCGAGTTTGCGATGAGATTGCATTGCGATAGAGTTGCGATTGCGATTAAACACCTGAACAAACATAACATGCACAAGTAACACATAATAGCACACACATACGTAAAACAATATCCATGACCTATAATTCAGGTTGCGATGCGACAACGATGCGATTAGCGATAAGTCGATTAACGATTAACTTCGATTAAATAGCGATTATTAACAAGTACTCCACATAATATAACTAAAGCGATCTAAAATAGAATATCGATTATAAGTCAAAGAGTATAATTCCATAGTTAAGCAAGGAGTGACATATCGCAATTAGCAATCTTTTCTTCCTTTGACTTTGACTTGTACTTTGACTTTCGAAATGCGGGTTGTTACAGCTTCCCCTACTTTATGAAATTTCGTCCCGAAATTTAAGAAGCGGGCGTAACAAATAGTTGCGGGTACTTCGCCTTCATGTCACTTTTGAGTTCCCAGGTGAACTCGGCCCTGCGTTTGCCTTCCCAGTGAACCTTCACAATGGGAATCCGTGAGCGTCTGAGCACCTTGGTGTCTCGGCCCATGATCTCGACAGCCTTTTCCACGAAGTGTAATGTTTTGTCCACTTGTAAATCCTCGAGAGGGACATGCAATTCCTGGTCGGCTAGACACTTTTTGAGGTTCGAAACGTGGAAAGTCGGGTGGACATTACTAAGTTCCTCCGGTAGTTCGAGTCTGTAGGCCACTTTGCCAATCCTTTCTTGAATTTTAAAGGGTCCAACATATCGAGGCGCGAGCTTTCCTTTCTTGCCGAATCTGATCACCCCCTTCCAAGGTGCAACCTTTAGGAGTACGTGATCGCCAACGTCAAATTCAAGGGGCTGGCGGCGTTTGTCGGCGTAACTTTTCTGACGACTCCGAGCTTTCAACAGATTGTCTCGTATTTGGAGGATTTTGTAAGTCATTTCTTGCAACAACTCATGTTAGGCCCTAAAGTGTGAGACTGACGCATCAAATTAATACAACGGGATATGGTTACGAACTGGGCCTTACTGGGTTAGTTTATATTAGGTTGTGGACCTTTATAGGTCACTTGGGCCAAGCTTTAGGCTATGTGGGCCAAGCAGGCCCAAGGGGAGCCCATGAAGGGTAGTGGGCTTTAGTAAGTATATAAACAAGTTTTTAACTTGTTTAGGTTAGAACCTTCCAGTTATAGAAATTCTAGAGCTAGAAAGAGAGGTGATTCAATTGTGAAGAACACTTGAACTAGACGGTTTTGCTTGTTCAAGTAATAGAATCGTGTGGAAGTGTTTAAAGGTGATTCAGTATTGTTCTTGTTCTTCATATTTTTCGTTTTTCTTGAATCTCACCAAGTTTGGATTCCGCACAAACTTGGTGATTGTTTGATATCATTGAAAGATCCGTTTTACGGGACTTACAATTGGTATCAGAGCCTTTAGAACCTGTTTCTAGGCTCGGGTTGATATCAAACATTCAAGATTTTGAATTTTTGTCCATCGTGTTCTTCGTGTTCTTGGTGGTGTTCATCTAATCTTTATAAAAAATCAATATAGTTTGTTGTGTCAATCTATTTTGAAACTGTTAAAAATATTGAACGAGTTTTGAATTTTTAAAAGGGAATATCTTTTGTTAAAAAAGGATTTTGTTTTCCAAAAATTTTGGACTTTCTGTTTTGTCATATTCCAAAAGATCTTTTCAAGATTTCGAGTCCCATTTTTGAGGAAACAGCGGTCTCGTGTCTCAACTTCATCCAGAGTCTCAAGTCATTCACTGGTCTTGACTCCAATTTTTAGGAAAAAGTGGTTTGTGGTCTCGACTCATCTTCCTGGCATCATCTTCCCAAGTGTGTTGTGGTCTCGAGTCATCGTCTTCCTGGTCTCGAGTCATCGTCTTCCACGGTCTCAACTCAATATCATCACAGTCTCGAGTCTTCAACTTCTTCATCATCAGGTCTCGAGTCAACTGTTCTCATGCTTCAAACATCACGGTCTCGACTCGTCAATCATCATTCCAATCCTCTGTCTCGTGTCGCAATCTCTTCAACCATCAACATCATTCTCGGTCTAGACTCATCCACCATTCCGAGTCGCAACCTTCTCAGTCGCAACAACGGTTTCGAGTTGCAACCGAGGTCTCGAGTCACAACACCACCACTACTTCCGTCACCGACCACCGTTCTCTCCATTAACTCTCCATCTCCGACGATTCGATCACCTCCGGTGACCACCACCTTCACCATCTTCTCTGTTCATACTGTAACAATCATTGTCACTTCATAGTCATCATCCTGGTTGTGGCGGCTGAAGATTGAAATTAGGGTTTGGGTTTGTTTCTGTTGGTGTACGAAGAAGAAGAACTACTGTGTTCTTGGTTTAATTAATAGTATAATAATAACAATAATAATAGTTAATAATAATAAACCTTTATATTTATATTTATTAAAGTAACTTAAAAATCTTTAAAAAAATTTAAAAAAAATAATAAATATCAAAATAAAATAAAAATTGTTTTGTTGGTTTTGTGATAACGGTCTGACAGGTTTCGAGGTGCGATACAAGAAGCTGGTTCGATTACGTGCAAAGGGTTTGAGTTAGCGAGTACACGGGTTCTCGTTTGTTTTGTGTTTTGGGGGGAAAGAACAAAAGTAACAGCCACCCACTGAAATTATGGCATTTATGTTTCACAAACCCGCGGCTCAAGAAATTACTCGTGAAAAGATACTTTCTGTCTTTTGCACTCCTGAGTGTCGAGAAAGGGTAGAGGCATATAGAATACACAATGCTGAGCTAATACAAGATTATCAGGATATTAAAAATAAAAATTTTACTTTATCAAAAAATGAAAAACTTTATAAAGAGAAAATTGAAGCTCAGCGAAAAGACATCATCAAACTTAAGGATGATGTAAGTGTAAAAACAACCCATTTCTTAGAAGCTCAGGAGAAAGTATGCATCTTGCTTAAAGAACTGGAAGATATCAGAGATAGATATCAGATAAATGAACTCAATATTAAGAAATATGAGTCTTCCAGCAAACTAGTTAAAAATTTGTGTGATCAACAACTTACATATCAGAAAAAGAAAGGGTATGGATTGGGTTTCAATCAGGCTCCTCCTCCTTACAATGATAATTACACATATTTACCTATGACTGAGGAGGAGCTGATGAATGAAAGTAAAATCACTTATGGTCCCAAAAACAAAAAGTCATCATTTAATGGCAGACCTGTTGAGAAACAGGGATTTACTTCAGTTAATTTAGTTTCTAAAGGCTCAATTGATCCTAATGCTTCGTCTTCATGTGCAGATGAAGTACCTGAAGTAAAGTGTGGAGATGTTCTTGGGAGTGAACAAGTTTTTAATTATGATATTTATGAAAATTATTTTGATCAAACTGATTCGGATATTCATTTTGGAAAAACTTTGTTTGAGTCGTTTTGTGCTTATGTGTCGTCGAGTGAGCCTGATGTTTTGGGCAACACTGATGATGTTTGTGTTGAATCCTTGAACAATAAGTGTGGTGATGATTGTTTTTCAGTTAATGCGTGTGATTGTAATGTTTCTAATGTTTTAGTTGATGACAGTGTTACAGGTGAGTTCCCTCAGGACACATTCAGTGAAACCACTGAAACTCCTTCTCAAGAAAATCAAGAATGTCCTGATTATTCTTCTGAATCGGTCTCAGTGGACGTCCCTAATGTTGAATCTAGTGGGACCCCATTAGAAACCGTAGCTGAAAGCAAATCTCAAGTTGATTCACATGATACATGCGTTGACAAAACATGTGTTGGTGATATTTCAATTTGTTCTGAAATTAAAACTAAATCGAAATTGTTTAAAGGAGTTGAAATAAATGAACAGACACAAGAAAATGTTTCTGAAAAGGAAATTAAAACAGAAACTGAATCGTCTTTTCAAAATGATCCTGACAAAATTATAAAAGACGAAAAACATCATCCGTCTGAATCTCATGCTTGTGCTAGTTCTGATCAACAGGTACAGAAGAACTCCGAAAACGCATATGGAACACAGGCAACGCAAGCTCGGTCATCTAGACCCATCAGATCAGCTAATGCTGCTAGCTCTCAGAATCTCCATACATTGAAACGACAAACATGTTTCAACTGTGGAATTCCTGGACACATTGCTAGAAATTGTGATCATCGTCTAAAAGTGCAACAAAATGCCAATACTCACTCTTGTGCTGATTTTTGTGAGCCGGTTCACAACACGCAAAAGGAGCCAAAACAAGCAGATCAAAATCGAGGATATAAGAAGTCTGTTCATCAAGGACAAGGCAGCAATAATCCTCATAAGGCTCGTGACAAGGTGAATGAAGGCTCCAATCAAGGAGAAAAGACGAAGAATGGTGCTCATAGCAAAAAGAGTTCTGCAAACAGCAAATACAAGCACTGAAATTAGTTACGTCTAAGAGTAAAATGCAGGCGCATACAATGCAAAAAGGACTGGTTTGTCCTTCAGGACTTGCTAGAGCTGCTCAAAATGTATTTCCGATGAAAAAGACAAACTTGCTACAACTGTGGCATTGCGGGTCATATTGCAAGAAACTGCACACATCGTCCCTACGTACCATACTATATGCAAAATCAGAGGGTTACACCTAAGGATAACTATCATTTCAAGCCAATGAAGGTATCTTCACCTAAGGCAATGAAGAATGTGAATCCCAAGGTTAAACCTTCTGATAGGGATTGGAATGCTGCCAAAAACAAACGCAAAGATTTTCAGGAACAAAAACGTGTTTCTAAAACTAACAAACCTGAAACAGCTAAAGTTGCTCAACCGAAGGCAACAAATACATGTGTTAAACCAAAACAGATTTGGAAACCGAAATCCAAAGCAGCAACGTATCCAATCCTTGAGACAAAAGGGGACTTATGTTTGAAGGAAGTGTCTTATTTTGATGCTTCAGGAAATCCCAGGACCACGATGGCCTGGGTACCTATGTCTTACAAATCCCCTTATTTTTCAGGAACAACTAAGGAGGAGCTATTGACAATCTCTGGAATGTTGATAGCGGTTGTTCCAAAGATAAAACGGGCAACATTTCACTGTTGCAAAAAGTTGAATTTTTTTTACAGATGATATGTTTCCTATGGAGGAGATAAGAGAAGTAAGAAATGATCAGCAAAAGGTACCGTTTAAATTCAGTACTTTGATTTGATTTTGATTAGTCTTCAATCTGATGATAGAACAGTCAAACAAAAATATTTTCTCTCTTTCTTAGTTCATTATTTTGTATATAAAGCGTCCTTTCTCTAGTAAATGGTAAATTTGCGCAAAAATACAAGCTTTATGCACAAATTTATGGGGGGAGGGGGACATATAGATAGATATAGAGTTTAGGAGGAGAAAACTCAGAAAAGAAAAATACAAAAAGAGTTTGCTGTATATATATGCATTGTTTTAGGGGGAGAAAATGAGAAAAATACAAAACATTAGAAAAATACGAAGAACACAAAAAGAGAAATTGCATGATATGGGAAGTGAAATAATTGTTCTTGTTAAAGGGTTTGACTAACACATGTAAGGTGCCATAGCTGAAAAGACTAGGATCTACTGCGATATGTTGATAGGCTTGACGCTCAAAATGATAAAAGATACTAAGTGATATAAACATAACAAACTATGTACCATGTGGGTAACATACCAACGGTGTATGATTTTATGGTCTTAAATCTTGCGTTGATAGATAGCCAACATCTGAGGTTTCGGGTCTTTATATTGTTGAATCATCCGGGGATATCTTGGTTGTCCTTCTGTTGCATCCAGATTATATGCAGACCTAGACACAGTCAGGATATCTTAAAAGATCCCAAGAGGACAAAAACCTTAAAGAATAAATCTCAAAATGAGAAAATTCCCAATGCTCAATGAGCCAAATTCGTACCAAAATGGTATTTGCCTCGCCCTCGTTGGACACAACCATTGGTTGCTCTGCTGTACGAAAGTACTGACCTGTCACCAATGGTCTAACGTTGTAAATCAAAAAGGATGACATCAGTATACTCACCTGTTACGATGAATCGTTGTGCTTACCTTGATCACGGGGGTATGCCTTGGAAGGGGACACACGGGTATAATAGTATAATATTACCTTAAGCATATCACGAAGTTGAAAAATTGAAAGTTGAGCGTTAAAGTTTAAGTGGATAAACATATTGGCAATCTCATAGACCAGTTTGATTAGGCTCGTACTGAAAAGTGTTCTTTAGTCTGCCTGAGAACGAATTTTGATCCCATTGCAATTGTAATTGTATATTATGGTAGTTGTTTATATTTTGAGTTTTTATTTGTTTTTAATTCTTAAAATTAAAAAAAATTCAAAAATTCAAAAATACAAAAATAGTGTCTTGTTTTTCTATAAAACCAAAAATCTAAAAATAGTGTGTTTATTTGTTTTTCTTAAAATTATAAAATGTATCCGTTCTTGAAGATTTGACTGATCATCAAAAGTTAAAAGAATTTAAATTGTGAAATCCGAGTACAAGTACTTGGATGTACCTAGTGTTCATATGGTACTCTCCCTGTTGCATATGAAATGTTTGCTTATGAGTTTGTGAGTATGTGTAGAACTTGATTTCGACCAAGAACAGGGGTTGATGAAGACTGAGATGCTGTTAGTTACTGAAGAAGCCTGAAGCAGCACAACAACAAGATGTACCTGAGTCAGAAGAATCGGATATGAAACGCCGTCTGACAGTGAAAGTACATTTGAAGAAGTACCATGAATCTTCTTGAAAGAAAAAGACTAAAGAAGAAAAGAGCTGTTGAGAATCCTCCTCTCACAATCTTTTTGACAAGATTTCCAAGCAAAGCTGATCGTGATCCTGATATGAAGCTAACCACAAGAGCTAAAGAAAGAGACCCAGTGCTAAGAGTTCAGAAGTCAAGAACTTCCACAACATCTGCAGCATAGCGACAACCAAAGATTATGTTGAAGATGTTGCTGAATTCATGCTATGAGGACAATTTGATGGCATCAGTCTAGGGGGAGATTGTTAGGCCCTAAAGTGTGAGACTGATGCATCAAATTAATACAAGGGGATATGGTTATGAATTGGGCCTTACCGGGTTAGTTTATATTAGGTTGTGGACCTTTCACTTGGGCCAAGCTTTAGGCTATGTGGGCCAAGCAGGCCCAAGGGGAGCCCATGTAGGGTAGTGGGCTTTAGCAAGTATATAAACAAGTTTTTAACTTGTTTTTAGGTTTGAACCTCCCAGATACAGAAATTCTAGAGTTAGAAAGAGAGGTGATTCGATTGTGAAGAACACTTGTACTAGACGGTTTTGCTTGTTCAAGTAATAGAATCGTGTGCAAGTGTTTAAAGGTGATTCGGTATTGTTCTTGTTCTTCATATTTTCCGTTTTTCTTGAATCTCACCAAGTTTGGATTCCGCACAAACTTGGTGATTGTTTGATATCATTGAAAGATCCATTTTACGGGACTTACAGCTCGAGACCGGTAAGTTGCGCGTCTCCGATCTCGTGCAATACAATAGGCGATCGACATTTTCTTCCGTATAATGCCTCAAATGGTGTCATTTGGATGCTAGAGTGATAACTGTTATTATACGAGAATTCGACTAAAGGCAAGTGCCAGTCCCAATTACCACCGAAATCTATAACACACGAGCGAAGCATGCCTTCAAGGGTACGAATCGTGCGTTCAGTCTGACCGTAGGTCTGGGGATGGAAAGCAGTACTAAGGTTGAGAGTAGCACCGAGAGCAGATTGAAACGTTTCCCAAAGACGCGAGGTGAATCGACCATCGCGGTCAGAGATGATATCACGAGGTGTCCCGTGTCGACAAATAACCTCGTCGGTGTAGATTCGTGCTAATCGTTCTACCTTATAGTCTTCCCGTATCGGTAGAAAGTGAGCGGATTTGGTGAAACGGTCAACGATAACCCAGATGCTGTCGTGACCTGATGGCGTGAGCGGAAGTTTCATTATAAAATCCATAGCTGTACTCTCCCATTTCCACATAGGGATCTCGGGTTGTACGAGTAAGCCAGAGGGTCTTTGATGCTCAGCCTTGACTTTCAAACAAGTCAGGCATTTTGAAACGTAGATAGCGATATCCTTCTTCATGTCTGGCCACCAGTACCTGTAGCGCATGTCCTGGTACATCTTGTCGGGACTGGGATGAATGGAATATCGTGACTTGTGAGCTTCATCTAGCAGAGTTTATCGTAGGTTGGTGCACTTGGGAATCCAAATTCGGTCTATATAATGAAATATACCATTCGACTTATTCACCAGTTGTTCGCCATTATTGATTATCCTTTCCTTTTTTAGAGTGCGTTCGGTAAAGCAAGCATGTTGAGCGTCATGTATAAGAGCTTCGAGATGGTGCTGGGCTTGGGTATTGCGAACGCTATGCAAATGGCTTCGTCGGCTGAGAGCATCGGCTACGACGTTTGCTTTGCCTGGATGGTAATGAATCTCACAGTCATAATCGTTAAGAAGTTCTACCCACCGGCGTTGGCGCATATTCAGCTCCTTCTGGCTAAAGATGTGTTGTAGGCTCTTATGGTCGGTGAAGACCGTACACTTTGTACCGTATAGGTAGTGTCGCCAAATCTTTAGCGCAAAAACAACTGCACCAAGCTCGAGGTCGTGTGTGGTATAGTTCTTCTCGTGGATCTTGAGCTGACGAGATGCGTAACCGATAACCTTGTCCCGTTGCATGAGAACACAACCGAGATCGAGGTTAGAGGCATTGCAGTAGACTACGAAGTCGTCGGGTAGTGAGAGCATGGGAGTTTTGCAGAGCATAAGCTTAAGCGTTCGGAAGGCCTTTTCTTGTTGGGTTCCCCAAACAAATGGCTTGTGTTTGTGCGTGAGAGAAGTAAGCGGTACAGCGATTCTAGAGAATCCTTCGATAAATCGGTGATAATAGCCCGCTAGTCCGAGAAAAGAACGGACTTTGGACGGGTTCTTGGGTGTAACCCAGCTCTTAACTGCTTCAATATTTGCAGGATCGACGTGAATACCTTGATTTTGACAATGTGACCCAAGAATTGGACCTCCTCAAGCCGGAATTTGCACTTGGAGAATTTGGCATAGAGATGGTTTCCCTGGAGTAACTCAAGAACCAAACGGAGGCGTTGCGCGTGTTCGGCTTTTGACTTGGAATAGATCAAGATATCATCGATGAACACAATGTCGAAGCGATCAAGATAGGGTTTGCACACGTGATTCATTAGATCCATAAAGACTGCGGGAGCGTTAGTCAAACCAAAAGGCATAACAACAAACTTGTAATGACCATAGCGGGTTCGAAAAGCGGTTTTGGTATATCTTCTTCCTAAATTCGTAGTTGGTGATAGCCTGAGCGTAAATCAATCTTCGAGAAACATGTAGCACCTTGTAGTTGATCAAACAAATCATCGATTCGAGGCAAAGGATACCGATTCTTGATGGTAAGCTTATTCAATTCCCTATATTCGATGCACATCCGGAACGATCCGTCCTTCTTTTTTACGAAAAGGACAGGCTCGCCCCAAGGAGAGGTGCTAGGGTGAATAAAGCCTTTGTCAAGTAGTTCCTGGAGCTGACTCGAGAGTTCGCGCATTTTAGATGGAGCGAGGCGATAAGGCGCTCTAGCAAGAGGATTTTCTCCATGAATGAGGTTGATTCAGAAATCGATATCACGAGTGGGAGGTAAACCGGGTAGATCATCGGGAAAACGTTAGGAAAATCACGAACAACAGGTACTTCTTCCATCATCTTTCCTTTCTTTTCCTTCTCCGCTACTACGATGTGTGCCAAGAAAGCTCGGTATTCCTTGCGGAGATACTTGCTCGCTTGGACACATGACATGAGTTGTAATTTCTTCGAAGAAACTTCGCCATAACCACACAATTAATCACCATTCGCGAGAGAGAAACGAATCATCTTATTGAAGCAAACAATTTCAGCATGATTTTCCTGAAGGAAATCCATACCTACTATGACATCAAAGCTACCGAGTTGCATCGGAATGAGATTAATGGGAAAAGGTGACCGTTGAGATCAAGAGTACAGTCACGCAAAACGGAACTGACGGTGACGGTTCTTCCATTGGAAACTTCTACATCGAAGGTCGATGGGAGGTTAACGCGCTTACAATTTAGGAGCCTTTCAAATTCGAGTGATACAAAACAGTTATCGGCTCCAGTATCAAATAAACACGAAGCATATATACCATTTACGAGAAACATACCATTAACCACGTTGTTGTCTGCCTGAGCCTGGCGGGCGTTGATGTTAAAGACTCGCCCGCGGGCTGCTTGCTGCTGTTGCTGCTGGTGTTGCTGCGGTGCTGGCTGCTGCTGCTGCTGTGGCTCTTGCTTCACCACTCTCTTTGGGCAGACGTTTGCAAAATGGCTGGGATCACCACACGCAAAACAGGCTTTTACATGTGCAGCGGGAGCATGAGCTGCTTGCTGTCCTTGCGGAGCTGGTATAGCAGGAGCTTGAGCTGGCGTTGGAGGTGGAGCTTGGGGTGGACCGGTACGGCAGTTAGCGGTGAAGTGGCCGTACAAGTTGTAGTGAACGCAGAACCGGCATGCGATACCAACCGGGTGGTAATAGGTACAAGTAGGGCAGAGCGGATGTGGGCCAGTGTATGCCCGCTTTGCTGGCTGTGCGTTAGCCACAGGCGCCGCTACTTGGCGGTGTTAAGGTTGCGGTTGGGCGGGTACAGCTTGAAGTGGTGCGGAAGTAACTGCACAGTTCTTGTTGCTGGAGTTGCTGTTCTTTCTCTTGCGGCGTGAGAGCTTTGAAGATTGAGGTGCGGCGGTAGTTTTAGTGGTGGGAGCAGCGGTGACTTGATGAAGACTCTTGGCAGTTTTATCGAAATAACCAGCCCTGACTAACTTATCGTTGATCTCAGCAGCGAGCAGGTAGGTTTCCTCGATAGTTGTCATTTTGGAGGCCTGCACAAAGTTTGTAACACAATCCGGAAGAGCGCGGATGTATTTCTTGATCGTAATCTCGGGGGTAGTAACCTGACCCGGGCAGATAAGGCTCAGCTGCTTGAGGCGAGCAGTTAAACCAGCGTTATCTCCACCATCCTGCTTGATATGCCAGAAATCGTTCTCCAACTTTTGGAGCTCGTGGGGAGGGCAGAACTCTCGCATCATGATGTCCTTCAACTCATCCCACGTCAACCCATAAGCTGCATCATTCCCTCGTTTGTTTCTCTCGACCGTCCACCAATCTAGAGCTCGGGATTGGAAAACGCCGGTAGCGTTAACAGTGCGAAGGTTTTCTGGACAGCCACTCTGGCGCAGGGTGACTTCGATTGAATCAAACCATTGAAACATGGCCGTAGGCCCATCTTCTCTGGTAAATTCTTTCGGGCCGCAG
Organism: Helianthus tuberosus; assembly: GCA_030545235.1. Taxonomy (NCBI): domain Eukaryota; kingdom Viridiplantae; phylum Streptophyta; class Magnoliopsida; order Asterales; family Asteraceae; genus Helianthus; species Helianthus tuberosus. Next base: position 115,079,246 of record CM060408.1, read on the forward strand.
GCTTTGAACTGATTGAAGCTAAAAGCTGCTTTGGGAGAATCTGTCCTGGATTCTTCAGAAGACTTGCTAGCGTTTTCGTTCAGCTCGCTAACAATTTACGGAATGACTTTCGTCATCTGCTTTGCGACGAGTACAACGATACATTTGTCGGCGTGATTACGGCTAGCAACTCGGGAGTGGTGTGTACCGAATGACGACATTGTTTGCAACAGACATCGTCACGAGGTTCAACACAATTTCAATTAACCCTAGTATAGTCTAGCGATCTCTCCAAAAGTTACTAAAGCGCAGGAATACGTCGGCACATTATCACATTCACGTAGGCACATAATTTACAGAAGCACGTAAGCAAGGAAGCACATAGTCCACGTAACCACATAAGGCACATAGAGCACATAATTCACTACATTTTGCACGTATTGACCTTCCTATATTGCACGTATCCTCCTGCCTATGCTTGATGTGTTCCTATATTATTCAAGTTGCGAAAAGCGTTCGGGAGTTGCGAGTGCGAATAGCGAGATTTAGAGTAACATAGCATGTGATTTGTCTATGGAGCAACGATTTGTTGGCGTGTTGAGATGGATATGCAGTGCGAGTGGTGTGTGTTTGATCAAAACGAGAGCGAAAAGAGAATAAATTTACCAAAAATCGAAACACATAAACAGGTAAAACCATATAAAACACATAAAGTCTCCCATTAAATCGATAAATTTCAGAGTTAGCGGCAGCGAAATCCAAAATCGAAACACATAAAATCGAGAAGATATTGTCTGCGGCTGATAGACGTCGACTATCCAAAGTGGTTCGACTATTCATAAGGACCTTGAGTGCACACTCTGGCCTTCTGGAATGTGCTCTTGCCTCGATTTGGGCGATCGGCATGCATCCTTCCAGTCACAGCGTGACTTCAAGTCGTTGGAGTCCGTCGAGACTTTTGGTGAGAGTTTTGCAAAACCAAGGTAAAGAGCGGAATAAGTCATCAAGATTCGGGTTCCCCCCTAAGTTAATGACTATGCTTCCTGTTTCGATGAAGTAGAGGGGAAAATTTGCGTCGAAGTAGGGATTTCACTCCTGATTCAACACAAATTCTCTTGTTTTATAATGAAATTGCGTGTCGAACAGGCGACTTGATCGAGAGTTTACGGTTTTCACACCAAGTCTCAACCAGATCATCCGTTTGTGTGTGTAGCCAGCCTTAGGAAAGGCTGACCTTAAGCAGAACTATAGTATGCTATGTTCGCGCAAGTGTGTAGTATACAACGAGTTCGAATCGAGGATAGCAAGTAAGCTCATGCATGACCCCTACTGGGTTTGCACAAGTCGGTGTGTTGGTACTTAGACTATAGACTAGGTCGTTTCTAAGAAATCAACCCGGACTAGGTCGAGTCTTGCCTAATTCCCTATAGTTATGGCTCTGATACCAATCTGTCACACCCCAAGCGATGGCGGAAACATCGGGGTATGGCACTGAGCGAAACAGATTGTCCATGAGTATCCATAACAACTATTAATTACCAGATAATTAAGCGTCATGTCCCATACCATAACTTATCCAAATAAAACAGTTATTACAAATAATTGTCTTAAAAACAAATACTGTTTTGACAACTCAGATTTAGCGTGACATAACTAGACCCCTAGCTTGATTCCCCAAAGCACGGAATTCCTAGCATCCTAAGCACCTGTCACATACGTTAAAATAGAGGTCAATACGCATAGTGTAAAGGTGAGCACACAAGTTTAATAGTAGTAATAGATTTCGAAGGCGTTTAAGCATAACCAGCATGTAACATGTATAATGTGAAGCTAGTAGGTTATAGACAATGTAATATGCACAGACGTGACTGCGAGTTGTAGAGTGCGCAACACATATCACCACTGTAACAGGTGAATAAATACCCTTAGCAACCCCCGTCCACGACAGGTGCTGAGTCCAAACTATAGTACTGTTGTTGCTAAGGTGTCAGGCAACAATCACTGTGTAAACATAACATACAAGCATTCATCGAGTAACACGTATCATGCATTAGAGGTTAGCGTATAAAAGGGTTTGCGTTGTGTGATCGATGTGATTTGATATACGTAACGTATGTAACACCCAAAAGAGCTTAAAGCAAAAAGGGATCGAGTATACTCACATCGAAGGTAGCTAATGGATTGAAGGGAGCACTAGAGTGAGCTTGATTACAGAACGAGTACATAAGCGATGAACGGCACGTAAAACGATGCATTGTGTCTAAGTGTCGAAGTGCCATTCGAACGGATGGCAATCCGATCGGATGGTCATCCGTTCGGATGGCCATTCAGTTAACTGTTCACAACGGTTGTTCGTGTTCAACCCGAAGTCGGTTGTCTCGTTGATAGGAATCAGATCTCAACCCGTCACTTCACTAGAGAATGAGTAGAAGGTCCAGACTAGCTCTGGTTCTATCGGTTTGAGCGCATTGAGTGTGAAAGAGTTGAAAGAAAGTTAGAAACAACTTTCAATCCTTCACACCTTGAAAATGTTTAGTTTTATTGCGAAATCAGTGTTTAAACATGTTGAAATCCTTTAGATCTGAGTTGTTCTTGGTGGAATGAAGCCGAACCTTGAAGTTCATAAGAACTCCATGATGACATCATCCTAGAACACCTCAAATCCGCTGATTTCACGGTTAAAAGTGAAGATCCAAAGGAGAAAATGGTGAGGAAATGCATGTAGATGGTAGATGTACAAGATTTAAGTTGAAAACTTACAAGAATCTCGAGAAATTGAGAGAAAGAAGATCTGGAGCGCTGGTCGAACGAGAGAGAGCCGTCACATTACTGTTGTGATGTGACATGGGGTATTTATAGGGTTTCCGAAAGAGGAAAGTGCGAACATGGAACGGATCGGACGGCACATCGATCGGATGGTCATCCGTTTGGATGACCAGTCGATCGAATGGTCATTCGATCGAGTGGTCCGGCGAGTTGGTTTTCGTATTTTCGTTTCCTGCGTTAAGCATTGCGATGCGTTTCGAGTAAGCGATGCGATAATATCACTCATTAATTACACAAATAACCTATCTACTAAATATCACAAAAGTAATGCGTAAATCTCGAGTTTGCGATGAGATTGTGTTGCGATAGAGTTGCGATTGCGATTAAACACCTGAACAAACCTACCATGCACATGTAACACATAATAGCACACACATACGTAAAACAATATCCATAACCTATAATTCGGATTGCGATGCGATAACGATGCGATTAGCGATAAGTCGATTAACGATTAACTGCGATTAAATAACGATTATTAACAAGTACTCCACATAATACAACTAAAGCGATCTAAAATAGAATATCGATTATAAGTCAAAGATTATAATTCCATAGTTTAGGAAGGAGTGACAGATCGCAATTAGCAATCTTTTCTTCCTTTGACTTTGACTTTGACTTCTACTTTGACTTTCGAAATGCGGGTTGTTACACATCGATATAATCCGATCATCAAAATATTACAATATTGTTTCTGTTGATGCACCCATCCACGTTGATACACTGAAGAAGTTTTGGGCAAACTCAGAAGTTCTACTTCGCGATAAAAAGGCTTTTACAATTATCTTAAAAGTCGATAGTATAGACATCCAGATTAGTCCACAATCCATATCAACCACTTTCAACCTTAACGATGAGGCAGGTATAGATACTTTCTAAAAAAACTAGTGGGAGTCACGCTTTTCAAACCATATTTTTCACCATAAATGAAATTCTTTTTCTATACCCTCTTAATATGCCTATTAGCAAAAACCACCGCTTTTAATGAAATACCCTTGAAACTCAGTATTCGGGATATGCTATTTTGACAAATGCAAACTATAAACTATCCCAAACACTGTTTATGGACATGGTGGCAAATGTGAATGCCATAAAGAAAGGTAATGCTAAAGCATTCATCTTGTATCCAAGGTTGCGTAGCTTTTACCTATAAAAGTTTTAGCTCAAAACATTTTTGAACATGGTGAAGCCCTTCAAATAAATTCTTTCAAATGAAACTTTTACTTGCATGATGACCAATAAAGGTCAAGAAAATGTTGAGGAAGAAAATGTTTTAAAAACAGAGGTTACAACCACTGTTACAGAGCCCACTGCTCCTGATGCCCACAGTGCACAACCCCCTACTGTGGTACCCACATCAGCAATATCCATAAAACCACTCCAATCCACAAAATCCAACATGCCAAAAAGGTAATTCTGGTGGTTGATATGCCAAAGAAGCCTCATGTAACACAAATGCAACAAACATCTGTTGTTACTTCCTCACAATAGATGCAAACATCTCCACCCATTCAAACTCCTCATATATCCTCACAAAAGGATAATGTTGTAAGCATAGGGGAACCAAACACATAGTTTGATGATTCACTTGAACATCTATACTCAATCCCTGCTCCCAGGGCTGATTCTCTTTCTACTCCTCCAACCACAAATATACTCACCAATATGAAACCATTGCTTGGTGCAATTGACAAAACTGGCTTGAACACTCCTAGTTCCTCTCTATCACCAATCACTGGGGTATGCCCCCACATGTGACTACGCCAACTCCAGAGATTATTGCTAACCCACAAGCTGGGGAGGGTACACCCCTTGTATCACAAGTGACACTTGGATAATTTTCAAGTGAGGTAGCCACTACAACTGTTGAGACAATAGTCTCACAGTTGGACAGTGGTTACATAGCTAAGACCTCCTTGAAGGCAACAATTGTTGAGTCTACAATAGTGCACTCTCTATTGGTTGGAAGTCCCCAGAATCAAGAACAAGTGTGACACCCTCAATTCCACATGTGGAGTACTACCGCGAGGCGTGTGACTGACCATGATCATGCCACCAATCATATTGAACAATAAGTATAATAAAACAGTTTTCATCTCTACCAATACGATTAGTGGCTATTAATGTCTAAAGTGCCAAGTTTAAAGTTCAAAGCAACGTTTTAAAGTTAACAGCGAAAGCATAAGTTTAACCATTCAAACAAAAAGTTCAAAAGTTCATAATTATTATTAGGAAACCAAACATGGGTCAAGAAACCACTACACCCCCCTGCAAGCTCCTGAGCTATTAATGAACACTTGCAAAGCATGCAGTAGGGTGTCAACATAAAGTTGGCGAGTTCACGGTTTAACTAATTATATTTCCAAAAACTTGTGTTGTTAAGTTACTCATTTATATCATGCCATGGGGAGCTACCCCATATGTAAGCTACTAAACTCCATAATACCGAACACTTTGCGACCCGTTGTATCGTTGTTGCCCCGTTTGTCAATGTCTATCAACATTGACGGTTCAAGGCCTATTAGTTCACGCCCGATCCTATCCAGGCTCAGTGTGAGGTTGGTGAAACCTAATAGCGCTATCAACTAATATCCCGTTCACTAGGCCAGGCGACTATTCGGTATAGTAAGTGGGGATTTCCGTGATAGAGTTTCGTTTAGTACGCTTGTTCATGAAATATAAATAGCATTTAACCATACCCCAAACCAGGGATACCATGCAATCCTAAACCAGGGAAAGTATTGTTCGTTCCGTTCCCAACTACCGAGAATATATGCTTTTAGTAAAGTGTGTGAACTTACCTTTGTTTTGCTCGGCATGTAATTTACTTGTTTTAAAGTGGTCAACCACGTCCTATTATGGTTACCAATTGTGACATTTGTGCCTTTACAACTATTATACAATTTCGAACAATTTTGAATCCAATGATATCTTGAGTTTCATTCCTGGGATTTGTATAATTACATATGACAATTACACATTTCAATCCTTGTACGATTTCGAACTCTTAGGAGCTTTCCTAGAAGTTATAGGTAAATTGTTACACAAACGTAATCAGTTTAACGCAACGTACACTCCGGAACAATGACATAAGCTAAACCTACCCTAAGTACCCTTTACATAACTTAGAAATAAGTTCCGAAGGGTTCGGTATGGCAAAAACATGTTTATTCGAACTCAGGGACTAATTGCGACAAACTGCAAAAACGAACGTCAGTGACCGTCCGGATAATATTAAAATCGTAAAAATATTCCGTTATGATTAAGATTCTATTTTAATCATGTTCGTAATGAAAAATAAATTAAAACGCTTAAAAACGTTATTTTTCGATTTTAAGCGCGTACTGTGTGTTACTGCGCGTATCTGACAAAATACAGTCAACGCAGCTCGTCAAGGCAACTGATAATTATTTCATTAATAATATGGCGACTTTATTTTTATAGATTGATAAACATAATTTAAAACGCCATAAAACGGGATAAAAACGCTAGCTAAAATACCCTGTGACCAGTAAATTACTTGTTTTGCCTAATATGTGTATATATATATATGTGTGTGTGTGTGTGTGTGTATGTGTGTGTGTGTGTGTGTGCCATCATGTATATATGAGAGAGAGAGAAACAAGGTGGCGGCATGTGGTGTGCGTAAAGCGTGACGCTATTGCTTGTAAATTTTAAAAATATAACCCCTTTAGAACTTGTTATTCCCAAATTAAACCAAGACAAGTATAAAAAATGAAAAGTTTTTGAAAAAATTTGGGGTGATTAGCGGTTCCAATAGAGTTTTGTGTAAGGCTTGTTATTAGGACTTGCGAGATTCAAGGTTTTAGCATCCCCCCACACTTAAATTATACATTTTCCTCAATGTGTCCCAAAAATAAGTTTTTAGGTTGATTAAATGTGTAAAAGCGTGTTGAAAAACAATTTTTTATGTTACTGGGCGTCTGGCCACGGCCCCGTGTTGGTCCGGGCACCGCCCCGTAGTTAGATCGCCAGTAACATAATTAAACAGAAGGTTGGCCATGGGGCGTGGTCAGCGAGCATGGCCCTGTGGCCAGTTACCTGAACTGGGTAAATTTCTACAGAGCTTGGGCATGGGGCGTGTTGGGCTGAGCATGACCCCGTGCTGAACTTGCTGAAAGGCTGGAAAAGTTGTCAGGAGGCTCTGTTTTCGTACATGGGGTGTGGTTTTAACGTTCCCTTGGTAACCTCCATCTTTCTTTGTTTATTAAACCATTATAACATCATCCAAACACCAATTGATAACTCAAAACATCATTCATTTTAAAAGTGCGAAATACGTAGTTCTTAAAAATAAAAGTCCTAAAAATGAGAAACTACAAAGGTCCTAAGATAGATAGGTCATAAAATGCAGGAAATCTAAATTATTATGGAGTTCTACCCTAGATGTATTATAAGAATGATGAAAACCCGGGAATGACTTTCAGGTGCTTAAGGGATTTTAGAACTCGAAACCGGAGGATGTCCCTCAAATGTCATTGAGCCATTCCTCGATCTCCCTAGGGAGAAAGAAGGCAGCCTCATTCTCCACAATATCTTGTGGGTGAGGCGCAACGGCTACCGGAACCCCGTTTAGTATGTCTAGAGGCGGTTCCAGAGGTATGACATTCCATCCGGCTGGAATAATGATTTCCGGCATAACATTCCATCCTCCTTACGTTACAATTGGCACCATGAGAGGTGATGCAAGAATATTCAACCTTTGGTGCAAAAGGTTGACTTCTTGAAGGTAACCCTCTAACCCCACCGTTAAATGATTAATACTATCAATTAAGGCTTCTTCCACTGATGTCATCTCATTAATGGCTTCTCGCAAGGCATACACATAGTTGACCAAGGAGTCCTCCACCGACGTTCTTCTCCCCTTCGATTGTCTCTTGAGTGAGCTGAAGATGTTCCACTGTTTTGGCTCGACATTCTAAGAAAACAATTCGAAAATTTCAAAACTATGAAACTGTAACTCCGGCCACGACCCCGTGGTCACCATTCTGCAGATTTTTGAATCAAGGAATCTCATTGTCTTCAATTACTTTTCTGAATTTTGAAACATTTCTAAGCATAAATAACTTAAAACAGTGTTGTAAAAGTTATTTTTAATAAGATTCCTTGGTTAAAAACCTTGCAAATGTCTCAATAAAGCTTGAAGTGTGACACCTGGGTCACTGCGAGCATCAAACAAATACCAAGCCAAAGAAATATTGTATTTCATACTTGGGATCTGTATAAATATGTGTATCTTTTGCACATATCAATTTTTGTTCGATTTCAAGCTTTAAATCACTTTCTGGAAGGTTATACGCGCACTGATGCGTAAATATAACCAGTTTAATGCAACGAACACTCCGGAATAGTGAAATAGGCTTAACATACCTTAAATAACCTTTACATAACTTAGAAATAAGTTTCGAAGGCTTTGGTATGGCAAAATCAAGTTAAATCGCTTACAGGGACTAAAGTTGACAAACTATGAAAGTATGCCAATTTGAACTGTAACAGACATTCTAGAACATGACCATAACTTAAACATACCATAAATATCCTTTACATAGCTTAGAAATAGGATTTGATGGGTTCGGTGTGCTAAAATAAACTTTTGGGTCATTGAAGGACTAAAAGCGTCAAAAAGTGCATAAGTTTGCATTTTCGCGCATAACTTACGTTCTGAATACATCCGGACATCCGAAAATTTATGTAAGCACTAAAATATTTTATTTTAGTGTTTGGCATAAGAAAAATCCAACCGTCGCGCAATTTGGATCGTTTTTCGCGCTTATGCGCATTCCGTCGTAATTAAGCGAACATCGCGACCGTACGACCAAACGAACCAACATCTGAGATATTTTTGAGCACATTTTAAGTTCCCTATACTTTAACTTAATTTTAGAGCTTAGAAATGGGGTTAACGGGCCTTAAACATGTCGGAAATAGCTCTAAACACCATCAGGGACCAAAACTGTCAATCTGCCAAAGTTGCTGGCTTACGGACCGTAAGCCCTCACCCTTACGGTCTGTAAGGAGTCCCCAGAACATCAAAAACTTCTTAACAGCCTGTTAACAGATGTTAAGCACTCATAAACCCAATGGCACTTGTCATTTCCTGATCATGGGGGGCCAACTTGGGTACCAAGGTGTTTCAACAAATGTAGGGATGAGATTGTAGCACGTTATTCGATAAACGATCCTAACGGTGGTCCAAATCCTATAAATACCCATCCATCTCAACTCCAAAAACCCACAAATCTGATCTAAGAAGCTCTAAGTTGAAGCCATTGCTTCATACCTGAGCTATTTGGATCGAGATTGCTTGCGGGGACCCTTTGTAAGTGTTCCTTCGTTCTTTCATTCTTTTCATCCGTTTTAGCGTTAAAGTCAAACTTTGTTTGACTTTCTGCATTGACCAGTTTATGGTCAACGCGAAGTTCGTTTGAACTTCCTAACGTGAGCGTAATCACGATGGTTATAGTCCCTAGTGGCTATACCTACTGATTACCACGTTATCTAGGCTCAGTGACGAGTCGTAGTTTCGGCCAAAATACGTATTCTTATGTATTTTGTAACCAAACTACTCTTAGGTATCAAAACCGTTTGTTTTTTATACCAAACCTATTTTCTAAACTTAGTTAAGCATGTTTTAACATGCTTAGCTCGGCACTTTTAGTTTAGTGCTTATATAGGGTCGTAAGATAAGCAATCTAAACAATCGCTTATACTTTCGAACCCGACCCGTTTGGTCGATCATTAGGATCCGACCGAACACATTAGGTGACCATAGTATATAGGGAATAACCTTCTGAGGTTATACCTTTTGGTCGCTTCGTTTAAGTAGTTGTATGATAGGTAGTTTATATGCCTTAGGTAAATTACCAAAATGCCCTTTTTACGCCAAAATTCATTTTAAGCATATGTAACATAACTTTTGGTATCTAAACTGATTTAGCAACAATATTAGACATGTTAAGGCATATTTTACTTGTCATAGGACTAGTTAGGCGGTCTGAACGCGTTTTACGCGAACGACGCGTTAAAGTAGCATAAGCTACCTAAACGGGTCGTAAGCACTTAGGTTAGGTTTCATTTTAGTAGGTGGGCTTTGTTAAACCATATCATATGAGTTCCAATACTCATTTGGTTTACAAAACCTCATACTATCCAATCTCCCAATTTAGGTCCGTTTATTAACATAGTTACCTATATTAGGTGTCGTTTGATATCCGTGATCTCTAGCATTGTTTGGTTGTTACTCAAGGACTACTAAGCAAATCTCAAGTGAGTACATAGACCCCTCTTTTACCGTTTTCAAACTGTTTTGGGGTGAAACACATGTGCCTACTTGTTACTTTCATGCTTTCCATGTTTTCACATCATATACTTGCTATGTTCATTAGTACATTTATAGTACATGATTTACATTACATTTCATGCTATGTATGTCCATTGTGTGCATATTTAGTACATCGTTTTACATTACATTTTATGCTATGTATGTCCATTGTGTGCATACTTAGTACATTGTTTTCATATAACATGTTTACATTTGCTATAACATTTGGTTTGCACAAACAGGACTTATATACATTCATTAACATTAGCTACGCCGCTCGGTAGTAAGTAGTGGTACCATAGGACTTGACAACTCCCATTCCTGAACCCTAGGTTTGTTTGGGTGGAAGGAATGACCGAATCCGAATACATTTCTAGGTGGACCTTAGACTTTGTGCTAGGGTTTATTCTACAGTAGCAAGGCTTGGATGTATGCATTTTACAATACCGCATAGATGTTTATATCAGTATAGCATGCATTTGTTCCACAAAACATAACTTTGATTTAAACCATGTTTTACTTCAATACCTTGTTTTTGGGCATTTTACATATGGTTTAGTTGATATATTTCACCTACCATACATGATATTTTGGATACACATTACATGATTTGCATTAGACATAAACATTTTGACATTGATATACACAATTCATGATTTACATTAGACATAAACATTTTGACATTGATATGCACAATTCATGATTTACATTAGACATAAACATTTTGACATTGATATACACAAAACATTTTGACATTTGATTATACATAAACATTTTACTTTGGTGGTTTGGTTTGAGTAAGTGATTTAAGTAACGAGGCGTGTGTAATATGATACAAGCATGGTGGATACGGCGCTGGTACTTCCTATATATAAGTGCTTGTATGGTATTACATATCGTAGCGTTATTTGAATCATTTCAATTTAAGACATATAACATTTTATACAAATAACATACTTTTCACAAGACATTGTTTTACAAACAACTTATCTTATACAAACTCATTTTACATGGTTATTCATTTAACCATACATTATTCTCTTATTTCTACATATCATCTGAACTTGTTGTTTTTCAAATGATTTACAAAACAAATCAATTTACAAGGTTCATGACTAAACTTTATTAAACAACTCTTTCTAAACTTAAAAGTCATGAAACCTATTTTCACAAAACCTATGTATCTCACAGGCATTTTTATGCTGACGTACCTATTTTCACATGTGTTTTCAGGAGTTGATGCATAGGACTTATCGAGACATACTTAGGCGGACCTGTGCCTTAGTGACTTAAAACGAGACAAGAACTAGTTAATTTATGTTATGTACTCTTTATTTCTTGTTTAAAGACAATGTAACTCGCTTGTTTGTTGAATAAAACGAAACTTTTATTTCCATGGTTGTGAAACAATTAATTCTGTTACCACATTCCCCGACGTTTCCGCCACGTCTTGTTGTTTTACGTGGTCGGGGTGTGACAGAAAAGTTGGTATCAGAGCCCATGGTTATAGGGAATTAGGTTATTAGTAATGCTTTGACCTAGTCTATAACCTTCCTAGGACCCTAACGCGAGTTTACATGCGTTTAGACATAAAACAATACCGTCACCTATTCTTAGGTGATAGCCACAACAAGAACATCAATTTCAAAACCACTTTGAAAACTAATCATCTGTTCTAGGATGATTGATTACTAGGTTTTGAACCCTCTGTTATAAGGTTTTGAACCCCTTTGAATTTTCAAAACTCTCGTCAAAGTTTTGGGTCCTAAATAGTGTGAACACGTGCAAACTGGAAGAGAGAATTCCTGTACCCTGGGTTTTCTGTCTAAGGCTAGAGTGTTCGTACAAATCCACATAATCGGACCAGACACTCTTACCTGGGAACTCTTGGGGTGAGTGTCCACTTATAGGCGAGCATGTCTTCGTGATACATTATGAGGATCTATTTGCTTTGACTCAGCCTTTGTGTTGTTTGTTTGCTTCGTGGTTCAAACAAATGACCATCACCCATTATTTTGGTCGGTAATTGTAACATCCTATTCTTACCCAATGCCATTTCATTTGTTTTCTCTCTTGTTTCCCCTTTTAGAATGCCTCCACGACGCGAAAATCAGGTATCTATTGAGGAGCTGGCAGCTGTCATTACACAGCAAATGACTGCTGCAATCCCGAACATCGTTGCTCAATGTAACCAATCCCTCAACAACAATAATGCCCCCTGCAACTTCAAGACGTTCAACTCGGCTAAGCCATCAAAGTTTTCTGGGTCTCAAGGAGCGACTGCACTTCTGCAATGGTTCGAGAGTCTAAAGAGCACCTTCAGGCAAGTTCAATGCCCAAATGAGCGAAAGGTAGATTTCGCATCTGGTGTCTTTGAGAAACGGGCTTTGACATGGTGGAATGGTGTGATGAGAGATATGGGTGCCGATGTGGCACTGGCTCAAACATGGGAAGAGCTTCGAGCTCTGATGATGAAGGAGTTCTGTCCTCATCATGAACTGAGGGCTTTGGAAAGGGAATTCGATGATCTTAAGCAAGACAGCGGTGAACATCGAGCCTACACTGATCGATATGAGGAGCTGAGCCTGTTGTGTCCTACCATGGTTACGCCTTTGGATAAGGCGATCGAAAAATACATTGATGGTCTCCTTGACCCAGTTCGGGACATTGTTACTGGTAGTAATCCTACCATAGTTAGACAGGCCATTGAATTATCTGCTACCATAACCGAATCTCAGATCAGAAAGGGCAAACTTTTTCGGAAAGGCGATAAGAAACAAGCAGCTAATGTTCAGGAGGAAACCAAGGAAAGCAAAATCGAACCTTCTAAGAAGCGTAAGGCTTCGCAGAATTGTGCGATTGCTGCTCAACCCAACCAAAACACCCGCAACCAACCAACTCAACCTCCTGCAAGGAAACCTTATGCCGGTACTGCACCGATATGCAACAAATGTAATGCACACCACTTAGCTCACCTACAGTGTCGTTTATGTGCATCATGTGGGCGACTCGGTCACCTGGCAAATGCTTGTCGATTTACCCCAAACCAAGGTGGTCCAAACCAACCTCAAGTAAATCCTGCTCAAGCTCCTTTTCCACCAGGTCCTTGCTTCAACTGTGGCGAGATGGGCCATTTCCGAAGAAATTGCCCAAAGATTGCTAATGCGAATCCAGCGCAGGGATGAGCATCAGACCAACTAAAAGACAATGTTGCTTAAAAATAATCAAGCCTTTTGTTGTCAAGGTCCATGGAACAGTTGTTGTTGTTTATAAATAAATCTTTTTATTTTACATTGCAATGTACAAATGTGATGGCATGTATAAACAACGTATCCCCTACAATACCGACAATCAAGGAGCCGTATTCCTTGAAGAACAGACTACCCCCAAAATTTTTCCATCTTATGATCTCTTGCGTTATCCACGAAATTCCTAAGTACCCGTTTCTTCTAAGGAAACGAAGTACAAGGCGCAGGTTACAACATTGGACGAATACCCAAAGTACCACTATAAATCCTTAATAAGGGTACCTAAGGATATTTTCGTAAATCCTAAAATTGTTGTGTCCCTTAATTCGAATATTACGTTTCTTTGAAAACAAAATCGAATTTTTGGGAGATCATCCTATCTTTTCAGATAGATCCCAGAGGACATTGAAGTCCAGCGACTGGTTTCCTGGTGTACCTTGAATATCCATATTCAATCACTAACAAGTTAATAACATATTAATAACCGAGTTAAACAACTATGTGATTATGTGCTTATGAGTTCCCTTTTATGTTTTTGGTGTAATCCAAGTTTTTGTTATCCAAATCCTCGTAGAATCTTCCATATCATTCGTATAAGGGATTCATAGTAGGATACCCAAAGGTACTATCTAAAATCCTTAATGGACTTCTACGTTGTAGTTAAGTCCCTTGGATTATAAAGTACTACTCCATAATTAGACCCCTTGAGTGGTCTAGTTAAACAGATTGATCCAAAAATCTGGTTAGGAACATCATGTGATGATATAGCTGAAAGGACTCTTTGGTGGCCTAATTAAAAAGATCATCTGTCGATCTAATTAAAAGGACCCTATGGTAGTCTAGTCACCCTCATCACAGGTTTGATTTTCTTCCCCTAAACATTACAAGACAAACTCTGCGGACTGTGCAAGGAATTACGTAATTATGGATGCATACATAATTATGGAATTTAGTGCACAAAAACCACAACAAGTTTTGTCATGTGCCTAGAGTTAACTCTATTCATTTCCGTTTCTGAGGAAGCACCCGTTGAAAATGACTCCGTTTGTTCATTTTCGTTTCTGAAGATTGTCCGTTGAGGAAATGAATATCCTCTTGATTATCCTTTTTCATTTCCATTTCTGATGAAGCAACCGTTGAAAATGACTCCGTTTGTTCATTTTCTTTTCTGAAGATTTTCCGTTAAGGAAATGAATCCTCGTTTGTTTAAATCTATTCATTTTCGTTTTTGAGGAAGCACCCGTTGAAAATGACTCCGTTTGTTCATTTTCATTTCTGAAGATTGTCCGTTGAGGAAATGAATATCCGTTTGATTATCCTTTTTCATTTCCATTTCTGATGAAGCAACCGTTGAAAATGACTCCGTTTGTTCATTTTCTTTTCTGAAGATTGTCCATTGAGGAAATGAATACCCGTTTGTTTATTCCTTCATTTCCGCCTCTGAAGAATACTCGTTGAGGAAAATGACTCCGTCCGTTCATTTTCGTTTCTGAAGAATGTCCGTTAAGGAAATGACAGGATTATGCCTTGCATATCTCTGGTGGTTATTTGACACAAAGTCACAAATAGACTCCTACGAATAAATTTCGAGACGAAATTTCCTAAAGTAGGGGAGACTGTGTCACACCCCACCAACGTGAGACAACGAAACGTGGCGGAAACGTCGGGGAGTGTTGTAACAGAATTAATGTTCCACAACCATGGAAAATTAAAGTTTCGTTTTATTCAACAAACAAGCGAGTTACATTGTCTTTAAACAAGAAATAAAGAGTACATAACAAATTTAACTAGTTCTTGTCTCGTTTTAAGTCACTAAGGCACAGGTCCGCCTAAGTATGTCTTGATAAGTCATATGCATCATCTCCTGAAAACACATGTGAAAATAGGTACGTCAGCATAAAAATGCCTATGAGATACATAGGTTTTGAGAAAATAGGATTCATGACTTATGTTTGAGAAAATGTTTAGTCATGAACCTTGTAATTTGCTTTGTCTTGTAAATCATTTGAAAAACGATAAGATCAGATGATATGTATAAATAAGAGAATAATGTAGGGTTAAATGAATAACCATGTAAGATGAGTTTGTATAAGATAAGTTGTTTGTAAATCAATGTCTTGTGAAAAGTATGTTATTTGTATAAAATGTTATATGTCTCAAATTGAAATGATTTAAATAACGCTACAATATGTGAGACCATACAAACACTTATATATAGGAAGTACCAGCGGCGTATCCACCATGCTTGTATCATATTACACACGCCTCGTTACTTAATCACTTACTCAAACCAAACTACCAAAGTAAAATGTTCATGTCTAATGTAAATCATGTAATGTGTATCCAAAATGTAAGCATGTGATGAATAACAAATGTACTAAGTATGATGAACAATGCAACAAATGGACATACATAGCATGTGAACTGTACTAAGTATGCAACAATAGACATACATAGCATGTGACGTGAAACAACTGTACTAAGTATGCAACAATAGACATACATAGCATGTGACGTGAAACAACTGTACTAAGTATGCACACAATGGGCATACATAGCATGAAATGTAATGTAAAACATGTACTATAAATGTAATAATGAACATAGGAAGTATATGATGTGAAAACAGGAAAGCATGAAAGTAACAAGTAGGCACATGTGTTCCACCCCAAAATGTTTGGAAAACAGTAAAAGAGGGGTCTATGTACTCACTTGAGATTGCTTAGTAGTCCTTGAGTAACAACCAAACAATGCTAGAGATCACGGATAACAAACGGCACCTAATATAGGTAACTATGTTAATAACCCGGACCTAAATCGGAGGATTTAGATAGAATGAGGGTTCGTAAACCAAACGAGTATAGAGACTCGTGTCATATGGTTTAACAAAGCCTTCATACTAAATGAAACCTAACCTAAGTGCTTTCGACCCATCGCGACCCATTAAGGTAGCTTATGCTACTCTAACGCGTCGTGCGCGCAAAAGAACACTCGAGACGTCTAACTAGCCCTATGACAAGTGTTATATGCCTAAACATGTTACATAATCAGTTATGTGACAAAAGTTTAGGTTACATATGCTTAATTACCAATTAGACATGAAAAGGGTATTCTAGTAATTTACCTAAGGCATATAAACTACCTATCATACAACTACTCAAACGATTTGACCATAGGGTATAACCTCGGAAGGTTATTCCCTACCTACTATGGTCACCTAAAGTATTTGGTCGGATCCTAAAGATCGACCAAATGAGTTGGGTTCGAAGGTATAAGAGATTTATTACATCGCTTACCCTTACGACCCTAGACAACGTGGTAATCAGTAGGCATAGTCCCAAGGGACTATAACCATCGTGATTACAATCACGTTGCGAAGTTCAAACGAACTTCGCATTGACCATAAACTGGTCAACGCAGAAAGTCAAAAAAAGTTTGACTTTCGGACTCAAAAAGCAATAAAAGAACGAAGGAATACTTACGAAGGGTCCCCGAATGCTAATCTCGATCCAAGTAGCTCAGGTATGAAACAAAGGTTTCAACTTAGAGCTTCTCAAATCAAGATTCTAGTGGGTTTTTGCAAGTGAAGGCAAGGGGTATTTATAGGATTCGTAGAGCCATTAAGATCGTTTCTTGGAAACCGTGCTTTGATCTTGGCCATACACCTCAAGAACATGGTTTTACAAAACCATTTGAGCCCCTAGTATTGAGAAATACCATGTGCAAGTGGGTTTTGTGGGTAAAGCAGCTGTTAACAGGCTGTTTAAACATTGAATCTGGTCTGAGAGGCTGACGCGGGCTGTGTAAAGGATAGCCCTGGTTTTACGCGGGCCGCCTGAAGTCCTGATCAGAAACCAAGTTTCAAAAATGACAGTTTTGGTCCCTGTTGTGTTTTAAGGCCATTCCCGGCACTTCTAAGGCCCGTCAAGCCAACTTTAGGGCCCTAAAATGATTCCTAAACATTGTGGACATGCAACATGCTCAAAAATATGTCGGATGTTGGTTCGTTTGGTCGTACGATCGCGATGTTCGCTTAATTACGACGGAATGCGCATAAGCGCGAAAAACGATCCAAATTGCGCGACGAATGGATTTTTCTTATGCCAAACACTAAAATAAAATGTTTTAGTGCTTACATAAATTTTTGGAAGTCCGGAGGTATTCAGAACGTAAGTTATGCGCGAAAATGCAAACTTGTGCACTTTTTGACGCTTTTAGTCCCTGAATGACCCAAAAGTTTATTTTAGCACACCGAACCCCTCAAAGCCTATTTCTAAGCTATGTAAAGGATATTTATGGTATTTTTAACTTATGGTCATGTTCCGGAATGTTTGTTACAGTTCAAATTGGCATAGGCCCCGTGTGCAGAAGCGTATCTGTACTATCAAGATTTCCCCAGATTCTGCGAATCTTAAAGTTGACCACGGCCGCGTGTCTGCTGGGCACGCCCCCGTGGTGGGTGATAGAAACTTCTACAACTTTGTCTTTTCTCAGACACTTGGGCACACCCCCGTGCTCATTGAGCACGGGGCGTGTTCAGCCTTCTGTTCTCTTGCTTTTGCTTGGGAAGATGCTGTCGGGGGGTCGGGCATGCCACGTTTATTCCTTTTCTTGTATTTATGTTAGATTTAGCTGCCTTTTTGCTTCTTTTGTTTATTTGAGCTCATTTAATCCTGAAAATACAAAAGGAAGACAAAAACACACTTTTTCCAACATTAGTACTAAAAAAGGGTTAGTTTTATGCCACATTTGATGTAATTTATATGTTGCATTTTGCACACATCAATGCATATGTACACATGCATGTAGGTTTTGTTATATGTGCATCTTTAGGTGAAAATCGTTGCATGACATCGTTTGAAAACATTTGTCATTGTTATAAACCAATTGTTCAATCGTTCGTGTTATAAACCATTCGTCAATTGTCCGTGTTTTAATTGTAAAAACTTTTGGTTGTTCTTTAATGAATACATTCAAACCTGTGTGACTCGTCTAGACCATCAAAGGGTCTCTTTAAATTGACTAACAAACCACCAAAGGGTTTGTTAAAATAACAGATTTTGTCGTTCCCCAAACTACCCACCAACTCCAGTGAATAGTCTAGTAACGGGATTGTCAGTCCTATGGTACCATAACATACTATTGGTCGGCTTGACCAAAGCTAATGAATGTCATTCGTGTTATTGAAATCGTATTGTTTATGTAAACCATTGACTTTGTTTCTGAAAACTTGAAAATGATTTAGCATATATGAGTTATCCCAAAACAATTGAAAGCATAAAATAGGGGAACTATGTACTCACCTTGAATTACGTATGTGTCCTCGTTCAATGGAATAAACAAAGCTCAAGTGTTTTCTAGAAATAAGGATTTGTTCATCAAAGTTTTGTTGTGATAATGTTTGTGGATGAATGTGGGTTATGGAAACATCATAACTTTGAAGAAGTTTAGATGTTTTTAGAAGATAGCAAATTTTGGTAGCCTTTTGTGTTGTTTTTGTAAAATACGTTAAAAATTGAAAACTTTGTCTAAATATTATAAATGTTTCTAGTCTACTAAATCAAAGTGTACTCTACAACTTTCATTTAGAAAGTTTTTCTGTTTGGAACCCGGAAAATGGTCAAAACCATTGATCTTTACAAACTATTCAGTTTTGACCTTCGGTTTGTTTTTAGACATTTAAGGGTCCAAACAGAGGTGTTTGTAGATGCATCTTACATCGTTGAAATCATATTTCAATGAATTTACTCAAAATGTAAGGGTTTGCTTTGTTTTGTTAAGTTTTGACCAAGTTATTCTTGGTTAAAGTAACAACACGGAATCTATCCAATACAAGAAAAACACTTGTGTGTTCCTTTTGGTATTTTTACTTTGTGTAAAAATACGGGTTTGGAGGGAAATAAGCTCTGAAACTAAAAGTTTAAGGAAATAACTAAAGAAGGAGACTTACTTGCTTTAGAGAACTTCTCCAAAAAAATAGAAGAGAAAGCTCAAAGTGAGGAAGAAGAAGCTCTTTATAAGATTTCTAAGTGAAGTGTTTGTAATTTGAGTTGGGGTTAAGAAAAAATGAAGTTTCAAAGGGGTATTTATAGATAAGGAAGTTTGAGGAGATCAAGACAAGAGTCCCAAGGTGTTCTAAGATGAGGATTACTATCCCCTTATGTGTCAAGACAAGAATAAATGTGGCAAAATGGTGAAAGGTGGCAAAAACATGGGCAAGACAACTGTTCATGAGTGTCTTAGGAGATGATTAATGTCTTACTAGGTGGCGCAACATGGTAACTTAAGGTTTTTGGTATTTTTAGTCCCTAGACCTTGAGTTTGGTGTTTTGACGATTCTAATCCTTTAGTTAAATTACAAAGGTTTCAAGTTATGTGATGCTTAGATTTGTTCTGGTAGTTTCATGAATATCGTTTCGCTCGATCACACGATTACTTATTTCGTAAATAAAATATAACATTTTATTGAATATGAAAATGATTAAAATTGTACAACGTTCAAAAATTGCAAAAGTCACAGTTTTAGTTGGTTTCCCACTTTTTTAGTGTTCCCCATTGAACCTCCTACAACGAACACATACATAGACACACACACAGAGATATATATATATATATATATATATATACATATACATATCTATAAAGGTTTTAAATATCTTTTTGTTTCGTTTATTAAGATAATTTTTATATAAATTGGCAAAAAAACTAAATTACCCTTATGTGACCAAAGATAAATAAAAATTTTAACTAGATTATTGACAAAGGACAGACGGTGGAATGTTTTTAGTACGTAAATGATGATTATTGTAATTTCAAAAGCTAAAGGGCACGCATCGCAATTTGGTAAAAACATAAAGGACGAAAAGTGTAATTTAACTTAAACTATTTTTTTGGTATCATAAGTATAAACTTTGTCGAAAATGCAATTGTAGTAAAAGTAGAGTAACTTTTAGTATTGTAAGCTATAGTGATTCTCGATAACGTACTAGACCAGATCGATATTGACATCAAAGCCAGTGTAGGGTAATATTGGAACAAGACTTTATTTATTTATTTTTTTGTATTTTCTCTTTTGGGTTTTAAACCAAGTACTAGTACCATAACAAATCAAACGGATACTGATCAATTTCAAATTCTCTTAGCATCTGATAAAGATCCGTTGAGTGGATCAAGCTCTAAAAACAGATAGGGCGAATTAGAAATGGCAAATCTCCCAAAAATAAGATAAAAGAACAAGATAGCTTTTGCAACAACTTTCTTCTTAATTTCCATTCATCTAAAGCTTCATATATGGTGTTTGAAACCGCTTTGGTATTTCCGCATTACATATGGGTGGTGCAAAGTGAGACACCTTGTGACTCCCATCCGAGATCTCAGGAATGGGTTTAACCACTCCTGGAACACTGGATATCATATCCTTGAGTTTTTGCAATTCCCTAGCCATAGCCTGGTTGATCCCTGTGTGACATTTGTGCTCTGTAAACACTGTACGATGTAGGACAATATCAAATATCAATTAAACAATGTGTTTTGGTCTCAATATTTGTTTAATTATGTTTGACGATTTCACGTTTCAATTCTAGTTCAATTTCAAGCTCTAAATCACTTTCTGGAAAGTTATACGCAAACTGTTACGTAAACGTAATCAGTTTAACACGAAAAACATTCCGGAACAGTGAAGAATTCTTAACATACCTTAAATAACCTTTGCATAACTTAGAAATAAGTTTTGAAGGGTTTGGTATGTCAAAAGTCTGCCGATTCGTATAGCAGCGTACATTCCGGAACAAGATCATAAGCTAAAAACACCCTAAATACCCTTAACATAGCTTAGAAATAAGTTTTGAGGGGTTCGGTGTGCGAGAATGCGCTTATTTGATCATAAGGACTAAAAGCGCTAAAACTGCGAAAGTTGCATTACGCGCATATCTTACGTTCTGACCATATCAGGACATCCAAAAATTTTTGTAATCACTAGAATATCATATTTTAATGATAGGAATGCAAAAATACCATTCGTCTCTTAATTTAGATCGTTTTCGCGTCCGTTCGAGTTTCGTCGTAATTAACCGAAAAACGCGATCGTACGGCCAAACGAACCGACATCCATGATACTTCCAAGCATATTTCAAGTCCCCTATGCTTTAACATCCTTATAAAGCCTTTAAATTGGGTTAACGGGGGTTATACACATCAAAAACCATCAAAACATGTTGCAGGGACTAAAGGTGTCAAAAATGAAACTTTTGGCAAAACAGCTCCCCTCATACCACGCGAGGGAGACTTGGGGTCCGGGCACGAAACATGACAGAGCCTGTTTTTTAGAACTTTCTATTTTAGCAGCAGCCCTTGTATTTTCAGCTAGTTTTTCAAACTTGTGGGCTTTTTGTGTGATGAGCAAGTATAGAATCTGATCTTAGGACACTTGTTTTGATCTTGTTCTTCCTTGGAGAACACATAATCCACATGTCAAGATCCTAAAGCTCCTTGAACACTATAAATACCCATCTTCACAACCTCATAAACTTGCTCATTTTCTTTCTTCTTCATCACCTGCTCTATTGGGGCTACCACACTTGGTTGGTGTAACACCTCAAAAATTCGAGTCCAATAATATATCAAGACGTGTCAAGGACTTAAAACATGTAAAGGATTGATTTAGAGGGACTAAAGTTGACAAACAAAGAAAGTATGTGAATATAAGGTTCAAAGTGTCAGCAATGAATAAATTTACTTCACACAGCCCCACATAATGTTTATAACCTTAAATGAATAAATCATGGATCATACGAAGCTAATTGTGGAAGAAAGTGAGAGATTTCAAACTACAGGGGTTAAATGTGTCAACATGATTAAAGTACACCTCTGAGTGACCTTTTAGCAAACCCGAAGCTTTGTAACGATTAATTATGCTCACGAGAATAAGTGATAAAAATTTCACAAGGTTTCGTTAAAGTATGAGAAAGTTATGACAATATTCGTATACGAGGGGTTAAAAGCGTCAACGTTGAAATTTATGACCTTTCGGGTAAACATAAGGTGACCAAGGACTTCACAAACATTGGTTAAGTCTTGAAGCCCTTAGAAATCAATTTAGAGGGTTTGTAATGCAAGAAATCAAGGTAAAACAACTTTTAGAAGGACCGGGGACCAAAACTGCAATTAATTGAAACTTTCCTAAGCTGACCAGGTCCTTACGGACCGTAACACTCTGGACCTTACGGTCCGTAAGCATGTGCCAGATGCATAAACTTCACAGCTGCCTGTTCCAGCCGGTTACACCGCCTCATTTTACCATTTTTCGATTCAAGGGGCTTGTTTGATGGTTTTAAGGAGCCTAGGGACCCTTGTACTGATCTCATAACACTTGTAGACCTCCATGGCATGATCCTAAGTGATCAAAACTCATATATAAGGGACCCTTTAGTTGCAACATTGATACTTATTCACTTGAAAGCTTCACAACTTAGTTTCTGGAGGTACCTGGAGCTCAAGCACCCTTCCTTGTGATCTCTAATCTTAATTAGGACCTTTGTAAGTGTCATTAACCTTCTTTGATTCAGTTTTGCTTAGTTAATTAGAGCAAAGTCAAACCATCGTAATTAAGATTTGACTTCGTCATTAATCTTAATTTTTCCAGTCAAAGTCCAAATTGAAAGTACCTATGAGTGGGTAATTATGTGGGCATTAAACCCTTAAAAGGGCATTCTCTGATTCCCACTCTAACTAGGTCAATTGTCGGGTCAAACTTGATATTAAAAAGTCAACAGGATGCTTATTTTCAAATTAATGCATGATTAGCAATATAAAAGCTATACAACCTGTTTTATCATTAATATAACTTGGTAATTAATGTAAGAACATGTCTAAACATGTTCAACCCGATAATTTTCAGTTTAGGGTCGGTTCGGAACCAAAAGTCGCATAGTTTGACTTCTGCTTTGACTTTCAGTTCTGACCCGTATGAGTATGTTTTAGAAATACCTTAGAGCCTTATTTGGACCAAGTTTCATGTTAGTATAACCCTCTGTGATTATACAACTTGGTTCATTAGTTATCCGATTCATATGCAACGATCCGTTAAATGCTTAAATGTTGACTATTATACCCTTGTCACCTTAAAACGTAAATTTTGAAAATGTAAAAGAGTAGTAACCTTAGTTACTGAGTTATAAACTTGCATCTAAAATTTGATATCAGTTTGAGGTCTAGATTAAGAGTAATGCTCGTTAGCGTAATTAGAAAACTTTTTAGTGATTTAATGGCATAATTAGCGTATAGCCTATCCAAACCCAATTTTTAATATAAAACTTTTTACCTACTGATATAAAATAATATTTTGGATTTTTGGAGATTTTTATTTATTTTTAGGCTGAGCATAACTTATAGTTCTAAGCTTATTTTGGTTATTGCCAGTTTTGCCCTTTTGGGCTATAAAATGAGTTTTATAAAACCTTTTGACCCCAAATCTTTTTCTACTGATTTTAAATAATAAATAAAGTATTTTGAGCCTTCTGAAATTATAAAAATATCAGCTTTCCTTTGAAAACCCGGAAGTGGCTTCAAATCGCCTTTTTTAAACATTTTTAACGCATAGTAAGTATTAAAACCATTTTAAACATATAAGGTTAGTTATCTACTGATATGTTCAGTAAATTTATATATTTTAATAGTAGGCAAAATTTTTAAACTCAGGTTTCCAGTTTTGACCTATTTAGCCTATGAGAAATTACCAAAATGCCCTTAAGATGCATAGTTTTGTTATAAAGGATAGATTTCGCACATATATGATACCCTACTGATATAACTTAGTAAATTAAGTATTTTTACTGATTACATCAGACCCGAAACTCAGATTTATATTTAAACTCTTTTATGACCATTAAAATGACCAAAATACCCCTACGGGGCGTAAATTGAGTTTAAATCCGTTTTGGGCATAATAGAAGATATCTTACTGATGTCACAACATATTTAAAGCATAATAACTAAGGGAACTTGCATATGACTCTTATGGTTACTCGTTACGCATTTTCGCGTTCGGATCGGCTTATGTAACTCGTTTGCATATATTGGCCGAAACGGGTCAAACCATATCGTTTTCATCTCAAAATCCAGAATGTGTTTAGTTTACCCATATTAAACAAGTGTCCAAGCTTGTCGGGTCAAAACCACATTCTAAACCGGTTTTCGCTTTATTATGCGTTTTGAACCGTACCTTCCTTTAAAACTAACCGGTCTAAGCATAGGCTTAATTAAGACCCGTTAGGAATTTAATAGGTTATTAAAAAACTTCATTCCAGATTAAGAGCCCCAGTAAAGGTACTTGCGCTTGCTGATTAGGATATACGGCTGAGTATAAATTGCATTTTAAGCTCAGGTAAATACTCTTAAATTATTTTCCCTATACGGGCTTGGGATACGGTATTATAATAATACCGCTTGGTCGGGTATTGAATGTTTAATCGTATTGTGATTAAATTATTGAGGTAACTCGTTTTAATCTGTATTGTTTGAAATAAAAGCCTTTAGGGGTTAATGACCATGTCCCGGATATCCTTGGCATCATTATAATAAAATGGCCACGTCTTAAGCACGGGGTGTAGGCGTACACCTGACAGTTGCATAAGGGAAACGGTATCTCACTCTCTTGTGGGCCTATACTTGTGGCGTGTCTGTTAATCTTGACTCGGTTTCTACATCGGGCCCTGAACGTATAACGAACCTGTAAATCTGTATACAAGATTATTTTTATATAACGGTCCCAAGTTATAAAAGATATTTTTGCCTAAGTGCATTCAAATCAATTTTCTAAAACGTTTTCAAAATGAGTCAGTTAATTGTATTTACCAGTGTAAACTGACGTATTTTCCAAAAAGGTTAAGTGACAGGTATTGTACGAAATTGGCTAGGGAGCTCAGGGCGTTAATAAGGAATCTTGCAAGTTCTAGATGTCTAAAGTCTGTTGAACAAGTTTTCCCTTTTTATTCGATCTGCCTGTGGATCTATTTCAACTCTTTTGTGATACTTAATATTACAATTTTATTCAGTTGAAATAAATCTATCTTTTGCTTCCGATGTGCATTATTATTTGTGTTGTTTGACTATGATGATATCAATTACGTCACGATACTCCCCACCGGGCACACCGGTAATGCGTGGAAATATCGGGGTGTGACATGTTGGTATCAGAGCCAATATTGAGTGAATTAAACACTTGCCTTTCCTGTTTAATCTCAATGACACAATAGCACATTCCTTGACCTTCTGAGTCTAGACTTAACATAGGAATACTCTCATCTCTATTCGGAGAAATTATTGCTTTCAATTCTGTATATTTTTTTACTATGTCGCCAAGCAAAGAAGCCGTAATGGAGATTCTTCCCATCCGAAGCCTAGGAATCCGGAGCTTTGTACTGCGACTAGGATAAATGTGCAACCAAGGAGAAAACATTCAGAAATAAAATAAAGAAGAAACTCCTTTTGCTGAAATTCGTTTCCTTAGTAAGTCCTTATAAGGGCATACTTATCTTTCAGTCCCTTCATGGACAACATCATTTCTTTCAAGACCCATTTAGGGCAATTCTGTACCTATTTTATAGCATTATATATGAATGGAGTATATGAGATAAATTAAAATAACATTCCTTCTAAAAGATCTACCATTATAATAAAATGGCAAAAATCAAAAAAAAAAAAAGGATGAGACCTAGTTATGTGTCGCCTTAAGACAGGGCCAAGATGGTAGTTCCTCAAATTAGGTTCAGATCCTTATTGACATCTCAATTTAGGATTGTTCTGCGTTAAATATTAAAAAGAATCTTAAAGGTAAACCTAGCCTATATGACAATGCCAAGATGGTAGAACCTATTTAAAAGATTCAAATCCTTGTTAACATCGGTAACGTGTTAACATTCTTGGCAAAATGTGATTCGATAAAATCACATAAGTCATCCTCAAATTGAGTCATTCCAATTCCCTTCTTATTTATATAATCATTCCTAAAATGATGAAATGCCTACGGGCCATACCTACTGTCCAAAGGGACAAAAGATAGTGGTAGTCTTTGACTCTCTGTCAAGAAGAGGTAATGAAATATGTTCAAACCTTAATGCCTCGATTCTCTGAAATCATGGCTTATAAAATTTAAAAACTGTCTTTGTGACTAGGCCTTTTGCGCCGCTTTAAATATCCTTAATGTTTTATGGCTAGGATAAATTATAATGAAAATACTAATTAAATATAACTAACCAATTAACCAATATGGTTTATATTATCGTGGTTAATGAATCGTTCAAAACTGATGATCCCATAGTAACCTCTAAATAAATCATTGTCAATAAATGTGTAGCAAACAAGCTACATGGCTGGATCAGAGGAGGTCAATAGCCAACCGAAGGAAAACAATGATACGACCAGAATTAATATAACTGGTGCGGAACTGTAGGCATTAATAGATAATGCTGTTACTCGGGCTCTTGACAGACAATATAATGAATCCAGTGATACCCACTCTAAGACTCTATCTGTGGCTCGTAGTAGTCCCCCTACTAAAACACATGAGTCAAAGGAGGACGATGTTCATCACTCATCAAATTAGAGGAGTGTCCCATCTAGACAAATTGTGCTTCATCAAGAGGCGCCAGTTAAGAGCTGCTCATATAAATATTTTGTCTCCTGCAAGCCCAGGGACTTCACAGGAGAAAAGGGAGCCATCGACTGCATGACGTGGCTCGATGAGATGGACACTGTTGTTGATATTAGTGGATGTGCAGAACAAGACATTGTGAAGTTTGTTTCACAATCTTTTAAGGGAGAAGCTCTAGCTTGGTGGAGGTCGCTAATCCAAGCTACTGGGAAGATCCCACTCTACAATCTGACATGGGATCAGTTTGTTGCTCTCATTAAGGAAAATTACTATCCTCAACATGAAGTTGAGAAGATTGAAACTGATTTCTTGGCATTGGTCATGAAGGACTTAGACTGCCAGGCATATCTTACAAATTTCAATACTATGTCTCGATCGGTTCCTTACTTGATCACACCGGAACTAAAGCGTATAGCTCGCTTTATTGGAGGTCTAGCCCAGAAATCAAGGCAAGCATAAAAGCGTCGAGACCTACTACATTCAGGTCAGCAGCAGATCTGTCACTATCTCTCACACTCGACGTAGTCAGAAACAAGGCTGCCAAAGCTTCTGAAGAAGGGAAGCGTAAAAAGGAGGATGAGGGTTCTCATCACTCCGATAAGAAGAAAAAGAGAAACTCTGATCATAGGGAGAGTTCCGGGTTTAAAAAGGGTAACCAGCAGACGGGTGAAAAGACCAGGTGCAAAACATGTAAGAAATACCACCTGGGGAAATGCAGATTTGAATCTCAGCCTCTACCTTGTGGAATCTGCAAGTCTAAGGAGCATAAGACCTTGGATTGCAAAAAGTTGGAAGATGCGACTTATTATGGTTGCAACGAGAAGGGGCACATCAAGACTAACTGCCCTAGGAATCAGAAGAAGTCTGAAGAGGCCAAGAAAGCAAACGCCTGAGTCTTCCAGATGAATACCAGGAGGCAATACAGGAAGATGACATCATAAAAGGTACCTTTCCTTATCAATGAAGCTTATATGGGAACTATTTGATTCTGGCGCAGAAAAGTCTATTGAGGACAATAAATATTGTAAACTGTTGTATCCGCCTATTAGGATCTTAGGCTTATAGCACGAGGTAGAATGGGCCGACAACATTTTGATCCTGTTTCAGCAACCTTAGATGGATACTTTATATCCATTAGGAAACACTCTTATCCAATATCCTAATGTCTAGCTTTCAAGCTATCCAAAATCATCAATATGATCAGGACAGACGTGACATTGATCCCCTGTCAAAAAGGTGATGGACTAGGTCCAAACCTTAATTGCCATTAATGGTCTTTTATGGCCTAGGCTAAGTATAATAGATATATACATATCTAAATGTCGTTCATTGAGAATGGTTGTACTATATTAGCCTGAGTGGTTTAACGATATCATAGTTAGTATATATTAGGTCATCAGGATGATGAATAATGGTTGATGGATTGCAACTAATTGTTTTATTTGGTATTAGGAACCAAATATCGAGTATGACAAACTCGGATAAGACAGCCGTTGATCGTATTATGGATGATGCGACACATGTTAATGATGCTACAATTGTGAATCTTAGAATTTCCAAAGATGTTCTTCAGACTATGATAGACGCAGCTGTTCGAAAAGCTGTGAAGAAGGCTATGAAAAAGTTCAAGGAGCCCCATGCTACTCGCTCCAAATTTTATCTAGGACCACATTTCCTTACTCATAAGGAGGATCTTGTTCATGCCTCAAATGCAAAGGATGAGCTAAAAAGAAAACAGAAGAAAGATAACTCGGAGAGTTCTAAGAAAAAGGGTAAACAAAAGCTCAACGAGAAACCTGTATGCAAGACCTGCAAGAAGCGCCATTATGGGAA
Source organism: Helianthus tuberosus (assembly GCA_030545235.1). Lineage (NCBI taxonomy): Eukaryota > Viridiplantae > Streptophyta > Magnoliopsida > Asterales > Asteraceae > Helianthus > Helianthus tuberosus. The sequence continues at coordinate 115,108,122 of CM060408.1, forward strand.
GTGCAGGTACGAATCAAAATCCCAATCACGGCCTAGGGCTTGTGGGATCTGTAAATTTAGTGAGCATAAAACATTGGAATGCCAGAAGATAGGAGATGCGACTTGTTACAACTGTAACGAGAAAGGGCATATCAAATCCAATTGCCCAAAGTATACTAAGAAGCTGGAAGGAAATAAGAAGACTGACGCTAAGGCCTCTCAGATGGATGCAAAAGAGGCCATACAAGATGACAATGTTATAAAAGGTACGTCCTCATCCATGATGTATATGCAAGGGTATTGCTTGATTCAAGTGCAGATAAGTCGTTGTGGAATAAATTTTGTAAGATATTAAATCTGCCTGTTAGAACCCTAAGAACAAAATATGAAGTAGAATAAACGCTAAGGGTTCTGCTTTGATTCGGATACCAATCAATACTTCATAGATGGTAAGTATAACAAACCCTTAAAGTCTTCCATGAGAACCCTAGACATTAAGTGTAAGGTAAAACTTACGGACGAAAATCATAGGAACCATTTCTTCTTTTCCTGTCAGAAATCTTCAGTCATAAAATTCTAGTACACCCTCTCTCCAGATGAAGTACGTCAGAATATGTAGTTGATATCTCTTGATCTCTATCGATTAAGAATACCAGATGGTATGACAAAAAGCGCCATATGAGGGCTGGTGTATCTTAATACGTTCCATAGATTGCTTCCATGCCTGACCAGTATGGAGGTTTAATACATGGAACCACAAAGATATTCCAATAATCATATGGTACTAAAGTCAACTAATGGTATTCAAAGAAGATATCCAGAATGGAATTGTCCAAGTAAGTGTCTCTGATTAAGAAATCTGTGGACTCGTAACATAAATGTGCCACTTATCTGACTCAGGCGCAGATAAATAAACTGGAGCATGAGATTTGGAAAATCTCTGTAATCTCCGTGTGTCTTGATTATCCTCTCCAAGGATTACCCTATTTACCTCCTTAGAGGCAAGTAGAGTTAAGATTAACATCCCGCTTAGGGCTGCATTATTGTGAAATCTCCATGATAACTAGTACCATCATTGGAAGAATCGGAACCCTGATTAAGTGAGTTTTAAGATAGAAGTTCATATAGCCTAACTCAATATTCCGAGAGTTTGATATTGATAAATAAGAAAGACGGTTCATTTTGCTTATGCATTGATTACCGCAACCCTAATTAGGCAACAATTAAGAATCGCCATCAGCTGCCCAGGATCGTCGATTTGTTCGACTAGCTGCGAGGATTAGCTATTCCTTGAGATTAGTTTAAGTAGCAGTTGGAATAACCATCCCACCTTAAGATAGGCTTTTCAATAATAGTTGATATATAAGTATTAAGGCTGCTCCTTGGGAGATCTTGTATAGATGAAATGTTAAACATCTATTGTTAGACAGAAGGTTGATAAGTCCAATCATCAGGATCTGAAAGTTGCCTTGGAAATAACGAACAAGATCAAACAAATCCATAATCATCTGTAAGTTGCCAATAGTCGGCGGAAAATCAAGGATTGATAAAATTCGCAACCCTCTTAAGTCTTTAATAAGGAATAAGATTCAATTGAAAGTATCGCTCTAAGAAGGGTGTGCTGAAATTTTTATACAACAGTCTAGTTAAGCTCTGACTATATATAGGATCATTCAAGGAAATCGAATACATCAAAGGTCAATAGCTTATAAACTAAAACCTATTTATGTAACATGGTGGAACTCGCAATGTGACCCACACTAATGATTTAAGAATGTGTTCCACCAATAAGTTGAAAAGCATTGTCACGTAATGATATGCGTATCTATGATATGGTAAGAAACCGTATCGATTAAGGATCGTTAGGTTTAGAATCTCAGGAAGGAAAATATGAACCTATTATAAAGGTCATTTAGGATGCCTCTAGAGGCCCAAATAGGCTATGGAAGTTAAATCCATTGTCCGACAGAGAGTACTTCCATTACTTTAGCAAATCTCGAGGTCGAGATTTCTTTTAAGGGGGTGAGGATGTAACTGTTGGGATTTTCACATGTTTATCAAAGTATTTTATCCATATAAATAAAACGCAGCGGAAATAATATTTAAAACATGTTTACTTACAAGATATAAAACTCATTTTATATGTAAAACCCAAAATCTGGATCCTTATACGAACATGCATGCTATCAAAATTAAAACACAACCATAGAGTGTTTAGAATACTACCTTCCAAGGAGTAAAGGATATGAAGAAGATGATGCTTCTTGAACGGTTGCCTTCAAGTGTAGAAGACCTCAAGCTTGTATATCCCAAGCCTTCCAACAAACATCTTATGTTTAGCTAGGATTTGAACACTTGCAACTCACTTGAAAGATCCCCTCTTGGAACCAACCCCTTGGCCGAAAATTAGAGAGTATCTTCTTGAGTTCTTGCACTTGAAAATTGAACTTGAAAAACCCTTGGATCAAAAGACCCATGACCGATTTTTTTGAGAGTGTTTTCTCTAATCTTACAAGTTCATGTACTTGAAAAATGATCTCCAAGATGGCCCTATGTTGGCCGATTTTTTGAGAGTTTTTCTAGTCATCCTCTTTTGATTTTTTGCCATAGAAAATCTTTATAAATGTTGAGAGAATCTTGGCCACCCAACATGCCCAATCAAGATGATCTAACACATGCAAATTGCATGTACATTCATTGGACTAAAAGGGTTGGGAAGACCACCCAATCAACACACATGCAAATGCATGAAATGCTATTGGACCAAAAACAATTGTGAGTTCCCATGAGGGGGGGGGAGCGGCCCTAGCTTTATTTAAAAAAAATCTTTTAAATAATATAAGTCTTGTATTTTATAACTTTTATAAAATATAACAACATATGTTATAAGACTTGTACAACTTTTATTATGTTATTTAACCCATTAAATAACAAAATAAAATATTCTCTCAAAATAAATTATCCATATAATTTATTAGTTTGTCAAGTGCAATTATTTAAAAACCCAATTTCTAAATATTCTAAGTGTTAATATTTATTTGTTTGATCATATCATAAATAAATATTGTAAGTGTTTGTCTAGCTTGTATTTGGGTATGACTCGACTTGGATCATAACGTACTAGCCACATCAATTTAATATGTGTCTTGGGCATACAGAGTCCAACAATCTCCCACTTGCACAAGATACATAGAAGATTGATGCAAGTAGTAAATGACGCCTAACTACGGTTTACTACCCCCAATACGTATGACTATATGTCCCATTCAATAACATCATCCCTTTCAAGTCCCTTACTTGAACATGATTTAGGTGAATCTATCATTTATCCTTTCGTTACAGATGTCATGTTAAATCCAGAGACACAGAGTGATCACTCTCTGTTGATTTAACTTTAGCAGGCCTTAGACATCTTACTCTCAACGAATAAGAGGAACAAATCCCATCTTGACTACATACGTCTCTCACAATCACCTTGTACCACACCTGAGCTTAGCCTTATGTACTGTCATATTACTAACAGCGAAGAAATAAGTCAAGGTACAATATTTGGTGAATATCAAGACCCAATATGTATCTCAGGTCTGAGGATACTATGATATTCTCCTTTACTCAAATTTACTTATGATCAATCACAAATGATTCCATGCAGTAACATTTGAGAGCGAGTCAGTCCAATATTTGTATCCCACAAATATCTATGAACCTTGGCAGCAACACTTTGCTCTATATTCATACTTAATGAATATCCACCAATCCAAGTTCATAATAGTCTTACATTCATATTTGTTCCCACAAGTATGATCGACTACGGACATTTAGAATAAGTAACTTATTCAAGGATTTAAACATGCTAAAATGGAACATAACTCAACATACCATAAAGAGTTATAATAACAATTGTTCCAATATCCAAATACAAAATAGATCAAATCCAATCACTAGAATATCGAAGTCCTAAGGCACAAGTATGACCCTTCATGCTATGCCCGTTTAAGGAGCTTCGTGAGTGGATCCGTAATATTTTGATCTATGTGAACTTTGCGAATACATATCTTTCCCTTTTTCAACTTCATCCCTTATGTAGTTGAAACTCCGCTCAATGTGCCTAGTCTTTTGATGTGCACGAGGTTCCTTGATTTGAGCAATCGTACCATCGTTATCACAAAGATATTTAGGAGTGTTGAATGGTAGGGACTACCCCTAGATCGGCAATAATTCAAGTCGCAGATCCATATGAATTATCTCAATCAATGAAGCGGCGATGTATTCTGATTCTGTAGTGGACAATGCTACCCTGATTGTGATCGAGAACCATCTCGATTTGTTTGGAAACTCGTATCCATGTAACCCCTTACGACGAATTTCGAAACTCGCATCCCTGTAACCTTTTACAACGAGTTCTTTTCACCAGATCTATATATTAGAAATATATCCTTAGGCCTTCTGAGGTATTTCAATATATTTATAACAGTCACCCAATGACCGTTACTCGCTGGTATCTTCTCGTCATGCTTAACACACATGACTTGTCCGGTCTAGTGCATACCATTACATACATAATGAATCCTATAGCTGACGCATATGGGATTCCTTTCATTCTTTCTTGCTCATCCTTTGAGTTTGGCATTGAAACGCTTTCAATATTATCCTCTCTTGAATAGGTACCAAACCTTTCATAGAGTTTTCTATCTTGAACCTTTTCAAGACTTTGTCAATGTATGCACTTTTGTTTAAACCTATCTAGCGCCTTGACCTATCCTTATAGATCTTTATTCCCAAATATAGGCGTCTTCACCAAAATCCTTAATGGAAAAACAACTTCCAAGCCAGGTTTTTACACCTTCCATGGCTGGAATGTCATTTCCAAATAGTAGAATGTCATCGACATGCAATACTAAGAAAGTAAAATGCACCCACTAGCCTTTATATACACAAGTTTTATCGACTTTCTTGATGAATCCATATTCCCTAATCTCTTCATCAACATGGTGATTCCAACTTCTAGATGCTTGTTTCGATCCATAGAATGATATCTTTAACTTGCATACTTTGTTAGGATGTTTTGGATCGACAAAACTTTCAGGCTGAACCATATAGACATCTTCCTCAAGATATCTATTAAGGAAAGCCGTTTTGACATCCATTTTCCAAATCTCATAATCATATTATGCAGGTATAGGAAATAATATCCTAATTGACTTTAGCATCACCATAGGCGAGAAGGTCTCATCATAATCAACCCCTTGATTTTGATTGAAACCTTTTGCTACAAGTCTCGCTTTATAAGTATCCAAGTTACCATGCACATCTGTTTTCTTCCTGAAAACCCACTTACTTTCAACTACTTTGGAGTTAAGAGTTTGCACAACCAATTCCCATGCTCGGTTGTTATACATGGATTGCATCTCTACGTTCATGGCTTCAAGCCTTTTGTCACAATCGGATTTTGACATTGGATCATGGTATGTGGTAGGTTCATCCGAATCTACCACGTAGCATCCATCCATGAAAAATCCATATCTTTCAGGTGGACTACTAATTCTACCAGATCTATGAACGTTTTATGTGTATTGATCAACCACTTGATCGTTTTTCAACAACCTCTTGTTGAGTGCTAGTTTCAACCAAACGTGTATCGGCTTGTGGTTCTCGATCCTCAACAAGTTCCATTATTCTACTAATTCCTTCCACAAAGAACTTAGCTTCCAAGAACTCAGCCTTTCGAGCAACAAATACCTTTTGCTCTGTTGGATTGTAGAAATAATATCCTATACCATCTTTAGGATATTCTACAAAGATACATATAGTGGATCTTACTTCTAATTTGTTTGGGGTGTATTGCTTCACATAAGCTTCACAACCCATACCTTTAATTATGATAATGATGGAGCCCTTCCATGCCATATTTTAAAAGGTGTCTTATCCACTTTCTTGGTTAAGGCCACATTTAATATATGGGCCATTGAGAGCAAAGCGTAACACCAAAATGATAGAGATAATGTGCTCCTAGCCATCATAGATCGAACCATATCCAAATAGAGTTTGATTCCTCCTCTATCGAAACGAAGAACTTTACTTGAGTTGATTTAGTACTTCACCTTTTGAAGGCTTTGAACATTTCAAAACTTCAACTTTCTGTCTTAACAAGTACACATAACCATAACTACTATAGTTGTTGGTAAAAGGTAATGAAGTATCTATCACCATTCCTAGTCATTGGCTTAAAAGGATCACATACATTCGAATGTATGATACCTAATAAATCTTTTACCCTTTCCCACTAAAGGGTTCCTTAGTCAATTCACATGTATCAAATGAACTAATTTCATTTGTCTCCGAGAGACCATTCTTTCGAAGTATTTACATGTGACATCTGTTTATATGACCAAGGCGATAATGCCAAAGATAGATCTTACTCAAATCCATTTTGAGTTTCTTGGTGATTGCTTGGTACATTAAACTATCAAATGATGTATTATTATGAACCGATTCATAAATACCATTTGAAGGCATAGGTTTAAAGTAAAGCATGTCATTCATCGATATAAATGTCAATGTTTGCAAACTTTAAATCAAAACCATATTGTCTTATAAGGGAAACTTGAATAATGTTCCTAGTCAAACTAGGAGCACACAATATATTTTTAAAACAATTTCCAAACCATTTGGAAGTTTCAAAACTTAGTCTCTTTTCTTGTAATGCTTATTTCTTTTGAACCTTTTGCAACAAATTGCAAACATGAGTTCCACATCCGGTATCTAATACCCATGTGTTAGAAGAAATAACATTAAGGTCAATATGTTTCATAAAGATTGTACCTGAGGTTTGCCCCGCATCCCTCTTGATTTTCAGCTCCTTGAGATAGGTTGGACAATTCCTATTTAAATGCCCTATCTCTCCACACTCAAAGCATGGCAACCTTTGCCTTCTTCTCTTTTGGTTTCGGTGGTTTCGCTTTAGTCTTTCTAATCTTTTCCCTTTGAATTACCCGTTTCCATTTTCAACATTTGCTTTGGTGTCGGGGTGATGCCCTTTCTAGTTGCCACCCTCATTGATCGTTGGAATGGATAAAACCCTTTTATCCATATTGAGTCTTTCTAGGTGATCAATGTGGCTTTTCATCTTAAAGACATAAGATGAAACTGATTGGTTTTCCTCCATTCGACATGCATGAAGCGCCCAAAGCGTTCTACCCTTGCATATTGTAGGAACATTTCCTTCAATTGGGTAATCATGTCGTATGCCCATGATGTTCAAAACCCTTTTGAATTTCGGGAATCATAATTCCTAACATGAGACAACTTGCATAGTATCCTCAATATACTTAATCCAATCGTTATAGGCATCCTTATCTTCCATAAGATGTTCATTGAGATTAGGATCGTTCAACACATAGGATATATTTTCTTACTTGAGAACGATTCTTAAGTTTCGATATTAATCCATAAAGTGTTTTGATTGAAACGATCCTTTTTAAGGATTGTTTTTAGTGATAGGTTACGGACGGTTTGGGTAATATTGTTAGCGGCCATCTACAAAATTTAACAAGGTTCAATTTTAGTATTTTCGATATTATTATATTTTAATCATTAATACCCTTTTGTGTCTCATAGACAATTAATAATTAAAATCTAGAATCCAACGTTACATTTAAATATTGGTTAGGTGACCTTTATCCCTCTATTTAAATTAACAAGGTAGTCAACGTTTAACAATTGCAACTCTTTGCAACTTCTAGCCATATGGGATCGGTTAAACATCTTTATGTTTAGTTGGCATGTTTAGTCCCATCAACACCTTTGTTCCCCATGCTTCGGTGACCCTAAGTTCATGGTTTCCAAATCAAGTCGTCCAACTTACACACACGTGTGAGTTTATTCACATAAGTGGTTAGGTGACCTTTATCCCACAAACATGGTAAACCCACCTCGAATATACAAGTTCCCTCAAATGTGGTTAGGTGACCTTTATCTCACAAAAGAGTTCCCAAGTGATTTGAGTGTTGTATAAAAGGATGGTGTTTGACTTGTTTTATAAAAGGGATTTTGAGTTTTCAAAATTCTAGCTTAGAAAACTTTATGTACCATACATTTGCATGCATTCAAACCCTTGGTACTTTAGTGAAAATCAATTTTTAAGGTTCTTTTTAATAAAACACATTTTATTATAAAATCATTAATTTTTTAATAAAACCTTTGATTAACCATTTTAATGATTTTGTTAAGAACCAATTTTAAGCATGTTGTTGATTATTAGTTTGTTAAGCATGCATATCCAAATATCATCCAAACAATAAAATAAGCAACCACACAAGCATAACAAATATATCAATAGGTGCATAACCATAACAAACTATTTTGACAACACTTGTTAGCCGAAACAAGTGTGCCAAAAGATCCTTCCTTAGGGGTGAATATTGACACAAATAATGTGTCATTGAACTCCCACTTGATCCCGCATCCAAATGCTTCAAGTCTTCCTTTTATGTTGTGATTTCTTCACTTTCTTTGAGCTTCCATAATGTTCTTTAATTCAGCTCCAAACTCCTTTGGACTTCAAAAATGTGTTTTGGTTATCGGGCTAAAATCCCATTAAGAACTATTAAGTCCTTTAGGCCCGAAATTAGCCAAAACCGCATTTTTGTGTGCATCTTCTTTTACAAAATATATCCAAATACATTTTTTCTAGTAAAATAAAATGCACCTAATCTATTTATTTTACATACCAAATGAAAATAAATAAATTACATAACTTTACAAATGGAAGAACAAAGATAAATAATTATTACAACCCATTGAAATAATTAAATACAAATCACAAACACAAATATTCAACATATTCACACAAGGTCATGGCTAGGTTATGAACACCAAAATATATATATATATATATATATATATATATATATATATCCAAATATATAAAATTCAAGAAGCAAAAATGGTTCCCTTTTATAACCCATTTTCGGCCAAGAATAAAAAACCGAAAAAGTGGGTTTTTGTCCAAACAAAACAATCATCCAAATGACATAATTTTTTCAAGATACTTTTATGCATGTAAGAAAATAATCTTGAAAAACAAAGGGAGAACTGTTAGGACCGGTTTGACTCCGATACGATTGCGAATCGACCGTGCAACGTGCGGAATCCGTGCACGAACGAGACCGAAACACACAAGATGTAATATAAACGTGATTCTATTTATAAATCTGAAACGTACAAAGAACCTTGAATCACTTGGAGTACTTTCTCTCTCTAGACTCTCTCTCTAGAATATAAGCTCTCCAAATATCAAATGTGCAAAAGTCTAAAATGATTTAGCTTGAATGGTATATATAGTGGAGGAGATTTAGCTTGAAATGACATGCCACTTTCAAGGGAAATCACCACTTTCGAGCTAAATTACATTAAACATACTATTTCATGATACAAGACGAAGTCAATAGACGTAATGCACTAACAGACTCCCCCTCGGATATTGACGAAGTCTTCAGTGACTATTCTTCAATATGACACATCTTCAGTCTTGATCATTCTGACTTCTCTTTCAAGTTGTAACAATATAAGCATCTTTCAATCTTTATCTTCTATCAGCTTCAGGCTCCCCCTTTCATCATGCTTCCGTGCTTTGGGATCAACACCTAGCTTTCCATCTACAAGCTTTTCTTTGTTTCAAACTTGTCTTCAGACTCCCCCTTAGACTTTGCTCTCAGGATCGTAGTCTGGACTATCTGCAATTTCTCAAACATTTATAAGTACAATGTTTTCGAATTATCAATCAACTTCTCTAATCCACTCCCCCTATCAATAAACTTCATTGATTTAGCAGTATTAAAGAATCCAACTCCCTCACAGTTAATCATCAAAGTTCAAGCTAATGACCTTGGAGATATCACAAACTGTTTTTGAAATTTTTGATTTTAAGTCAAGTTTCAAATTAATGAACTTGTTTTATTTTCAGAAACACAATCAGCTTACTTAGATTTTGAAACTCAGCACTCAGACATCGGTTATCAAAAATAAAGCATAAATCAAAATCTTTTTGTATTTTCTGAAAATATAAAGCAGTAAAGAAATATGTACAAACATATTTACAGACAATATTTTTGTTTGAGTATGCGTCAGAGGATCATATCAGTTTCCGACAAATCACAAGTACCATTGAGCTTAAAATCACAGTAAGAATTAAACAATTCACTTAGATTGTCGATATACTTGTCCACTTAAATTTTCACACAAAATTCAACTAATTCAGGATACGAATTAGGTGTTTTAAGAACTTAAACCTATTCATGTGTCCCACCTCTTGAATATACTCCCGTATCCAGATCTCAATAATCAGTCTTACAGGTGAGTATACTACAATGATATCTGTACATAAATTAGGTATGCGAGGGCCGAGGGATCTCAGGTCGATACTTCCGTATACGCAGAGAGATATCAGCTTCGACTTTTCGAAATGTCCCCTTTAGAGGATCTTTTAGCTACAACAGCAGCGACTATCAATTTTATTGTTTCATCGGCATGCTGAGGGTTTATGCTATGTTTCAAGCATTTGCAGAAAGTATTATCCAAGGACTAGGTCAGAACTACCGTTCAGCAGAAGTCCCGGAATAATACCCCAGACATCATTGAGTATAAAAACCTGTATATCAGAATATGAAACCTTTCAAACGAGATTTCAGGGGTTACCTATATATCCAAGTAGTGTTCCCCACGAAATAAGCAAGTGTTTGAATTTAGGTTTATATCCCGAAAAAGTTTACTAAATGTATAAAAACCTATCGGCATATCATCAGTGAGACTGTTTAACACTATTTAAACTTTCCATTTCTTTAGCGTACTGTAACTGTCTACTGATGTACTATCATTTCCTCTTTTTACGCAAAACTTAAATTTTTAAATTTTATCATGTTTTTGGATTTTTCAAATTTTCAAATGTTTTTGTATTTTCTAACAATATTACTCCCCCTAAAATGCAAAATCATATAAAGAACATTTGACAACCAACACTGATAGCTTTGTCTCGCCATCCATTTTCTGCTACAAATGCTCTGATTTGCAGAAAATATACATACCCCCATGATTTACAACACATTGATATTTTACAGTTTGAAAACCGTTTTTCAATCTGATGAAAGTAATCATGTTTGTTCAGCCGTGAGGGTTTCGGCATATTCAATCAACACATATTTTTGTATTTTTTTTAATATATGACAAAAATTAAAAACAAACATATTTTTGATTTTACAAATTTTTCAATTTTTAGGGTTTTTGAAATATTGTTTATTTATTTACAGAAAACATATAAACTTCCTGTTTCAACCAACACAGAATCCAGCAGCCTCCTCTCCTCGTTGTGCCAGGCTGCTCCAACCTCCATTCTCACAATCATTGAATTCCATGAGCACCTGCACAAACAAATTACTCAATTACTTGAACAATTTAGCCCAGGTCTGTTGAACCTTAGGCATTTCAACACAATAATTTTCATTCAATGCTGGAAATTCTTTGTCATTTTTCACAAAAAACTTTCTCAATTTTAACTTCAACTTTCTCATCTTTTACCAAATCAACATGTTTCTTAACACTCCATGTTTGACCTTTTGGTGTTCCTCGTTTGTAAAAATGTGAAACTTTTTGAACATTTTGATTTTGAACAACAACTCTTGGTTTCCAAAACTCTTGAAGTTTTGTCATATCAACAGTTTTTTTCCAACTTTGTGTTGTTCTAAATCTGGGTGTGTGAGAATTCCAGATCTGTCTAGAATTGAACCTATTCGGGTCTGATTTCCAGTTTTGATTCGAAGCAAACTTGTTTGTGTTGTACCTCCAAGTTTGTTTTGAGTCAAATCTGGTTGACCTTTGTCTCACATTCTCAGATTTTTGTTTCTCAGCATCAATCTTCTTTTGATCAACATCCACAGGTTTTAGATTAGGACACTTGCGTGCAAGATGTCCTTTTTTATCACATTTGAAACATGTTCTCATTGACACATCTTTGACCTGTGGTTGTTGCTTTTTCTTTTTAGCAAAGAATTCATCATTAGACTGTCTCATTTTGAGTTCTTTTTCTTTTTCTAAACTGTCTCCTTGAACAAAACTCATTTTTGCTTGAAAATTCGGCATTTCATTTTTGTTTCGATTCTGTTTCTTCTTATAACCCAACCCAGCCTTCATATTCTTCTTTTTGAAACCAGGTTTGTTATACGAACCTTTATGACTCTTACAAACAAACTTTGAAATCTCAGATTTCTCAATCTCAACCATTTTGAAAACTTTATCAACCTTTTCTAAAATCACATTCTGAATCGGAAAAACAACATCTAAGAACAATTTGTCCGATCCAATCATGGTATAAACCAATCCTTTTGAATCATCATTCAAACTTTCCTCGGATTTTGTATTTTTCAGATAACCATCATGAAGATTTCCTTCATCTTCATCCTGTGATTCAGATTTACCTGTAACAACTGAGTCTTCTTCCAACACACTTTCAACGACTTTACCTACCACCTCTGAATCATGAGACTCATCAGATTTGGAATAGGTTATGTCAATGTTGTCTGGCAATTGGTCTACCATGTTGAAAGCTTTTTCGACCTTTTCCTCATCATAAAATGCAAATTTTCCCGGTGGTGGAACTTGATGAAACTATGAGCCAATGCCTTTCTTATTCTGCTCAGACTCACCATCACCCGGTTTTATATTGAAAATTCGTTCAAGCACATATGACGACACATGGTAACTCTTTAACTTGTTGTTATCCTGTTCTAAATCAGCAATCTGTCGCTTCAACTTAGCAATATCCTCAATATAGGAATTAACATCTTGTTTTATAGCATACATTCGTTTAAGTTCTTTGGTTGTTTCAGACATATAATTCATTCTTGATTGAGCATATTTCATTTCATCTTTTACTTTATCATATGACTCTTTCGTAATGTGATATGATAATTTCATTGAGTCATATTCCTTTTTCATTTCTTGACAAGCAATTTCTTTTTGTTCACATTCATTTGTCATTTTCAAAACATTTTCTTTCAAAACTTCATTTTCTTTCTCTAATTTATTACATTTTTCTGAAAGTTTTTCATCATTTTCTTTAAAAACCTTTTCTTTTTCTAACATCTCTTTGCATTTTTCTTTGAAAATGTTTTCTATTTTTGTGAATTCAAGATCTCTTGTTCTAAATTGCGCATCTTTTTCAGTACAAGCTTTGCACGGTTCTATGCATTTCTTGCACTGATCAATCAGTTTCAAGTTTTCAGAATCAGAATTTACCTCAGTGATTGGCACTTCGGTGTTTTCAGCAACCTCTGTCTGCTCATCAACATCCTGCTTTTCTTCAACACCGACTTTATCACCAACATTATCAGCTTCCTCATTCTCATTCTTTTCTTCTTTTTCTTCTTTCTTCACCTCTTCTTCAATCTGCTGTTCTTCAGTAACAGCTTTTTCAACCTCTTCATTCACAACAACTTCTTCACTTTTGATTTCCTTCACAGCTTCAACTTCAACAGTTTCTGCTTTAACCTCTTCAGCATCTTTCTTCAGATTGTTCACCATTTCTTCAACATTCTTCTTCATCCTCTCCTCATCCCTTTTTCTCAGACACGATAACATAGCATATCTGATCTCCTTTTCAAATCTCTTAACGTATGTGTCATCTTTCAATACATTTCTATAATATTCAGCTCTCAACGGGACTTTGAGAAGAACATCATCGAAGATTATGTCATTCTTGGGAACAACCGGTTCTCCTTCTCTGTTATAATAGCATTCTCTCTTTTTATCCCATCTATTGCTACCGACAGCCATCTCATACTCCTCTTGCATGTCATCCATTCTGTTGTAGACCACATTTCTTTCTCTGTAGGTCTTCTCACTCAAGATCTCTTCTCGAGTTTTTTCTTTAACCTCAGCAACAATATTTTCTTCTTTGTTATCAGCCATGATGTAAACCTTGATATTCACACCTCGTAAATCACAATACAAGAAACAATCAAATAACAACGATTATTTTCAACAATGATATCAACCAACTGAAACGAACGAGTATCCGATCAAGTGAGTCAACACAAGTCAACAGTAAAAATAATCTCGTGACAACGCTGTCCGTTCGGATGAGATTGTATCCGACTCTTTAATACAAACCACTCTACAAAACGACAAAACTTGAGTTGATCGGTTGGCACTTTGACTCTTTGACTTCAAATGAGTTGTCTAACCGGATTACACGTTAACCTTTTGACCACAATTAATGAAAACCAATATCACTTGCAACCTTGCAATAAGCCTTCACATGAGAATCTGATTTTAATCAAGTAAAGTGGCAGACAACCTTATCAACTACATATGCAATCCTTGAATCAAATCACATGCACAACTTTCTTCAATTAAAGTAACCGTCAATTAACAAATCAACTTTAATCCTATTTGACCTACAACGATGGTGAACTTGATACCAATAACAAACAGCCGACAACTATTAATTTTCACTTAAATCTGATTGAACCAACCTATCCACTAATCAGATTGAGCCGCAAACTCCATCCAATCGACAACCAATATTAATAAAATGTTTAAATCTTGGTCAAATAATTCCACTAATGTGCGGCCTTGAATTCTAAAACCATCTGAATCACCTCATGTATTAATAAATTGTCAACAACTTTCAATACATCACGTGCAAACTCAATTGATGATTGGACCGATCAATATGAACTCATATGGACTGCACATGCAACCTGACACGATAATAATCACTTTGATCAAACTGACACAAAAGCGAAATCTTCAGAATATTCAAGCGAAATCTTCAGAATATTCAAGCGAAATCCAGCAGCTTTTTCAAGCGAAATCTTGTTGTTTGTTAAGAAGTCGGACACAAAACTTTCAATTTCTCCTAAACGGCTAGGAGTTTGAATCTAAAACTTGGTAGGATTTTATATCAACTGTTTTCGCACAATATTCTAAAAAATCAGCCGATTCGGACCATAAAATCCCGTTCAATTTGTCAAGAAACCATGGAAAACGTGAAAGAATAAGTAGATGATGAAGAAATGATGCGATTCAGATCTGAAAACGTTGTAATCTGGTACGAATCTTGTTGTTTGATCAACGCAATCGAGCTCCTGCTCTGATACCACTTGTTAGGACCGGTTTGACTCCGATACGATTGCGAATCGACCGTGCAACGTGCGGAATCCGTGCACGAACGAGACCGAAACACACAAGATGTAATATAAACGTGATTCTATTTATAAATCTGAAACATACAAAGAACCTTGAATCACTTGGAGTACTTTCTCTCTCTAGACTCTCTCTCTAGAATATAAGCTCTCCAAATATCAAATGTGCAAAAGTCTAAAATGATTTAGCTTGAATGGTATATATAGTGGAGGAGATTTAGCTTGAAATGACATGCCACTTTCAAGGGAAATCTTGATTTAGCTTGAAACTGTCAAGTGACATTTTCAAGGGAAATCACCACTTTCGAGCTAAATTACATTAAACATACTATTTCATGATACAAGACGAAGTCAATAGACGTAATGCACTAACAAGAACCATGCTAAAAATTTCGGCCATAGGGTTTTCACCAAACCCGAAAATTTTAAGTCTAGTGAAGCATGCATTCATATAAGCGGCTCTGATACCACTGTTGGGATTTTCACATGTTTATCAAAGTATTTTATCCATATAAAATAAAACGCAGCGGAAATAATATTTAAAACATGTTTACTTACAAGATATAAAACTCATTTTATATGTAAAACCCAAAATCCGGATCCTTATACGAACATGCATGCTATCAAAATTAAAACACAACCATAGAGTGTTTAGAATACTACCTTCCAAGGAGTAAAGGATATGAAGAAGATGATGCTTCTTGAACGGTTGCCTTCAAGTGTAGAAGACCTCAAGCTTGTATACCCCAAGCCTTCCAACAAACATCTTATGTTTAGCTAGGAGCTGAACACTTGCAACTCACTTGAAAGATCCCCTCTTGGAACCAACCCCTTGGCCGAAAATTAGAGAGTATATTCTTGAGTTCTTGCACTTGAAAATTGAACTTGAAAAACCCTTGGATCAAAAGACCCATGACCGATTTTTTTGAGAGTGTTTTCTCTAATCTTACAAGTTCATGTACTTGAAAAATGATCTCCAAGATGGCCATATGTTGGCCGATTTTTTGAGAGTTTTTCTAGTCATCCTCTTTTGATTTTTTGCCATAGAAAATTGTTGGACCGATTGCGTGACCCTAAACGTCAGTAAAGCAGTTCATCTTCGAATACAATGGCGGAATCGATGTATACAAAGTCATAACAACTTGTTTCCTCTTAATCTTTCTTTCTATTGCTTATTTCAATCCTTTACACGTGTTTCTGATACAATTTTGACAGAGTTTCGTCACCAACACTATGATCTAATTCCGTTCCAACCGTTCCAAATGACAACAGCCGGACCTCTATATATAGTAGGTCTGATTCCACTCCAAGCGACATGTTAATTAGGAGCGGAATCTGATTCCACCCCAACTGACATGTTCATTACGAGTGGAATCACCTAGGAGCGGAATCACTAAGTTACATCAGGAGCGGAATTAACAACTTGACACCTCAGGAGCGGAATTAACATATAAACCTGATTCCACTCCAAAGGGGCGGAATTACAATCTAAACTTACTATTTCATTTCCGAGCTCCAAACTAACCTATCTAGACCTGAGACTCACTAAAGACGTAGTAAACAGACATTCCGTGTACCAACAGACTCCCCCTTGGATGTTGACGAAATCTTTGGCCTTGAGTCTTCAGTCTTAGTCTTTTCTTCATAAGCACTCTATCTTCACAGGTTCAGGTTCACTTCCTAGCTTCATCTCCAGCATTCCCTTTGACTGTTGATCCAGACTCCCCCTTTCACAGACTCCCCCTCTCAATATGCTAGAATCTGAGGTCTTGATCTGGTTCAAGCTTTGACATTTAGCTTCCATGGGAATAATGAAGTCCAAAACCTGTGTCTCAAACATCAATCATTACAAACTTATCTTTTCAACAATAAATCACAAACTCAATCAGTTTTTATAAATCCACTCAAGTATTCAGGTCCAAGTTAATGACCCTGATTACTCAATTAATCTACCAAGTCCAATTTAATGACCTTGGTTAATCATTTGACGAATCAAACTGATTTAAAATAACAATTTACACATTTTCTAAAAGAAACAAGTATCAAGTTAATGAACTTGTTTTTGACTTTTCAATAAATCAAACTTCATCAAGATAAGCTCTCCTCATTCTTCAGTCCAGAATCTCCTGCATCTGCTTCAAACATCTGAGAATCCAACAATCAACTCTCCACTTTGGTTTGTCAAAAATAAAGCAGAAATAAAATCTTTTTGGATTTTATAAAGTGTTCTAAACTAAGAAATGAAATACAGAAAACTTAAATTGCAGAAAGTAAACAAAGTAAACTATTTACAAACTTATTTTTGGCGAGCGTGTCAGGGAATCATATCAGCTTTTCAGACAAAATACAAGTACCGTTAAGCTTCATTTCATACTCAGACTTAAACAATTCACCTCGATTGTCGATATACTGATCCATCTTAAATTCTCACACAAATTTCAATTTAATCAGGATATGAATTAGATGTTTTATGAACTTAGCTCATTCATGTGTCCCACCTCTTGAATATACTCCCGTATCCAGAATCCCAATTATCAGTCTTACAGGTGAGTATACTACAATGATATATGTACATAAATTAGGTATGCGAGGGCCGAGGGATCTCAGGTCGATACTTCCGTATACGCAGAGAGACATCAGCTTCGACTTTACGGTATGTCCCCTTTAGAGGATCTTTTTGCTACAACAGCAGCGACTATCAATTTTATTGTTTCATCGGCATGCTGAGGGTTTATGCTATGTTTCAAGCATTGCAGAAAGTATTATCCAAGGACTAGGTCAGAACTACCGTTCAGCAGAAGTCCCGGAATAATACCCCAGACATCATTGAGTATAAAGACCTAGTATATCAGATTATGAGACCTTTCAAACGAGATTTCAGGGGTTACCTATATATCCAAGTAGTGTTCCCCACGAATTTCGCAAGTTTGAAATTTTAGGTTTATATCCCGAATAAATCTACTAAATGTGCAAAAACCTATCGACACATCATTAATGAGACTGTTTAACTCAATTATACTTTACAAATCTTTAGCATATTGTAATTGTCTAGCCGATGTGCTATCATTTTCCCTATATACACAAGCTCTTTTTCAAATTTTATCATGTTTTTGTATTTTTGCATTTTTTACTGTTTTTGTATTTTCTGAAAATATAAACTATTTACATCTATCTATTTACTCCCCCTAAATACCAAAACAAGTAAAAAATCGACAAACCATTGCAGATTGTTTCTCGTCTTCATCCACAACAGTACTCTCATCAACGCCAATTATGCCATCCGACACCGACAGAAGCTTCATACCGTTCAGTTTTAACAAATATTTAAACCGATTTTTATCAAAAGCTTTGGTATGTAAATCAGCTTTCTGTTCGTCAGTGTGGATTTTCTCAATTCGTATCAACTTTTTCTCAAAACAATCACGAATAAAGTGATGACGAATTTTGATGTGTTTTGTTTTAGCGTGATGTACTGGATTCTTTGTTATATTTATCGCTGCCTCATTATCAACAAAAAGATGTGTGTTAAGAAACTGCAAACCGTAGTCGCGCATATGTTGCTGTATCCACAGGATCTGAGAGCAGCAACTGCTAGCAGAAACATACTCCGCTTCACATGTAGATAACGCCACAGACGTTTGTTTCTTACCCTGCTAGGTAACCAATCTAGGACCAAAGAATTGGCATCCTGCAGTTGTTGATTTTGAATTAACTTTGCAGCATCCGAAATCCGAATCGGAATACCCTTCGAGCGTAAAATCGCCTTTCCTAGGATACCACAACCCCAATGAAGGAGTTCCTTTCAGGTAGCGCAATATCCTCTTCACAATGATCATATGCGATGCTCTCGGGTTAGATTGAAATCTTGCTGCGAGGCACGTTGGGTACATGATATCAGGACGTGAAGCAGTTAGGTACATCAAAGAACCTATCATGGATCGGTAAAACGTTTCATCAGCCCTGTCTCCGGTGAGATCTGGGTGAATCCCATGATTTTTTGCAAGTGGGGTAGCAGCTGGAGTAGAACTTGACATCCCAAATTTCTCTAGAATATCATGAACGTACTTCGTCTGATGAATGAAAATTCCCGCAGGAAGTTGTTCAACTTGTAATCCCAGAAAGAATTTCATCTCCCCCATTGATGACATTTCAAATTTTTGCTTCATCACTGATTCAAAATCTTTGCATAGATTTTCATTCGTCGACCCAAAGATTATATCGTCCACATAAATCTGAACTATCAGAAGATGACCGTCGACTTCTTTAGTGAAGAGAGTGGCATCCACTTTTCCACGAATGAACTTGTTGGCTAGTAGGTGTTGAGACAAAGTCTCGTACCAGGCTCTCGGGGCCTGGTGTAAACCATACAGTGCTTTGTCCAATAAGTAGACCTTGGTTTTGTGGATTGGATCGGTGAAGCCCGACGGCTGACCGACATAAACCTCCTCTTTAACCTTCCCATAGAGAAAAGCCGATTTAACATCTAACTGATAAACTTTGAAATTCTTCCAAGACGCAAATGCAAGGAAAATTCTGATTGCCTCTAGTCGTGCTACATGAGCATAGACTTCGGTAAAATCAATCCCCTCCTGTTGACTAAAGCCCTGAACAACGAGTCGAGCTTTATTTCTTATAACAACTCCTCTATCATCTCTCTTGCACTTGAACACCCACTTGGTGTTAATCTT
Organism: Helianthus tuberosus; assembly: GCA_030545235.1. Taxonomy (NCBI): domain Eukaryota; kingdom Viridiplantae; phylum Streptophyta; class Magnoliopsida; order Asterales; family Asteraceae; genus Helianthus; species Helianthus tuberosus. Next base: position 115,127,986 of record CM060408.1, read on the forward strand.
TCTCTGACCATCCGGCAAATCAACTAACTTCCACACTCCTAATTTCTCGAATTGACTAAGTTCCTCCTGCATTGCATTGACCCAAGAATCTTCAGTAAGCGCTTCTTTGTAAGTTCTTGGCTCAACCTGCGATATAAAACAACTCAATGAGAATTCAGTTTGCAAAGGAGCAACTTTTGTATAAAAACATGTAAGCCCTTTATCAATCTGATTTCGAGTGCGAACGCCTGTCTGCAATTCTCCTATGATCAACTCCTCTGGATGATATGAAAAAGTTCTCGGCATCACTTCGCTTGGAACATCTACATTTCCCTCCAGATTAGTAACGTTCTGCTCTGCATCTTGTTCACCAACTTGGTTTGTTTGACTTGAAATCTGAATTTGCTCCCCCTCAGAATCTGAATCACCACGATCAAATACTGGCATGTTTTCAGCTTCTAGATTATCATTCTGAACCGACTGATTATCCTGAGCAACTTCATTCTGTTGGACATCATCATGTTCACCAGCATTACTCGGACCTGCTTCATCATCATTTGAAGTTTCCCGTGGTCTTCTAGAATACTCAGCTGGAAACCTTAGCTGTGACTCATATTCACGCAAAATATCCAACTCATCAAAGAAATCTTCATCATCCTCTGATTCTTCTCTGATGTCAAACGAATCCCACAGTTTGTCATAATGATAACGCCATGAATCACCAGGATTCTGTGGCGGCATAGTATAACCTTGACATTCAACATTTGCAGCTTCAATAATCTGCTTCTCACTTGGAACGAAGATACGTCACATCGGATTTGCATAACCAACAAATATTCCCTCAATGCACTTCGGACCAAACTTTCCAAAAGGCTCTATAACAGTACAGGGTGACCCGAACGGTTCTAGATACTTCAAATTTGGTTTGCGATTATTGATTAGCTCAAAGCATGTTTTGTTGAACTTCTTGACAGTGAGAACCCTGTTGAGCGTATAGCATGCTGCGGAAACAGCTTCAGCCCAAAAATTTATCGGTAACTTTGAATCTGCGAGCATAGTTCTAGCCGTCTCGATCAGTGTCCGGTTTTTGCGTTCTGCGACTCCATTCTGCTGCGGAGTGTACGGAGCACTAAACTCATGCAATATACCTCTTTCATCACAAAATTCTTCCATCTTGCTATTCTTGAATTTAGTACCATTATCACTACGAATTCTTTTGATACGCCGTTGGTACAAATTCTCAATCTTTCTGAACAACGCCATCAAACTGTCAAATGTCTCGTCTTTCGTTTTCAAGAAAGAAACCCACGAAAATCTGGAATAATCATCAGTAACGACCAAACAGTAGTAATCCCCTGTAATGCTTTTGACATTCACAGGACCAAACAAATCCATGTGAAGTCTTTCCAAAGGTCTCGAAACTGAATTGACTTGCTTTGTAGGGTGTGACTTTGTCTTCTGCTTGCCTTTAACGCAGCTAATACACTCCCCTTCCAGATGAAAACCTTTGATATGAACTCCAAGAACCAAATCATTGTGCACCAAGTGATTCATCTTCCTTAGGTGAATATGCCCCATCTTGCGGTGCCACAATCTTGATTCTTTTTCAGTTGCTCTAGAAACAAAACAATGTGCTTGGCCAGTAGTTGTAGTTGCTACAGTCATATCCAACACATATAAATCATTCACTCTAGGTGCCCGCATGATAATCCATTCTTCAGGAATAACAAATCCTGGTTTCAAGATCAAACATTCTTTATCAGTGAAGTGAGTAGTATACATATTGTCACAAATCTGCGAGATACTAAGCAGATTGTTCTCCAGCTCAGTAATGTAGTTAACTCTTTCAAACATTACAATCCCATTGGATAACGTTCCTTCACCAATAATTCTACCACCTTCATGACCAGCAAATCCCACATAACCACCATTGATATTTCTCACATCATACAGCAACGCAGTCTTTCCTGTCATATGTCGAGACGCTCCACTATCCATTATCCATCTTGAAATAGCTCTCGGAAGATCCTGCACATAACAAACTTTGACTTAACCAACTTTAATAAAGATGCCGATTCATGCTTCACGATCCAGGAAGCTCCGGCAGTTCAAACTGCTTAGTCAAACATGGTGTCCACCCAGGCCTCCTCAGCCTTGGGTGTAACCTTGACTGTTTTAACTCTCGCAACTTGAATTTTGAAGTTTTCAGCCTTAAGAGGTGGAAAATTCGCATCATAATCAATTTGAATTGACTCCTCAGAAGATGAAATCTTTTTCTCACTCTTTGGTTTCCAAACTTGTTGAGATAATGCAACCCGTTTATAAAATTTGTCATTTTTAGTTTCCACTTTCTTTACAGGTTCATTTTTCACTTTAGTGTTGTCATTTTTCACACTCTTTTTCTCAACAACCATTGGTGCTTTACCCTTCACCTCAACTTTCTTTTGTTGAATCTTCACAGTTTCAGTCTTAGGCTTCACATTGGTACACTTTCGTGCAATGTGACCAACTTGATTACATCTAAAACATGTTCGAGTATCAACAACTCGACTTGTGCCTTCAGACTGATACTGTGAAGCTCTTTTCTCAAAGAACTCTTCATTCGATTTTGAAAAAATCTCATTTTCCTCATCAGAAAGTGAACTTGAACCGTTCACAAACACCTTCTTTTCAGCAAACCTTTTGTTTTGAAAACTCTTTTTCTGATAACTCTTACCACCCCTATAACCACCCGACCAATTGTTTCGATTGTTATTATAAAAACGTGGTGGCACAATAGGCTTTTTGTAGTAAGCTTTATCTTTCTCGAAATTCATTTGCCTTTTTGTTTGTTTCAAACTGTTCACTTCTGACAACTCAACTTCAACCAATTTGAAAACATTTGTCAACTTTTTCACATTAACATTCTCAATGGGAAACTCAGAATCCGAATACAACTTATCAGATCCAGCCATCTTGTACATCACAAGACCCGGTTCATCACTTAAGTTGTTTTTGGATTTTGGTTTCTGAATGTACTTGTCCAAGAAACATCCATCTTCCTCAGTAGTGTCACTATCCATTTTTAGCACATTTTCAACAACACCTTTTACAATATCATTTTGGACACTATCGTCATTGGAAGATGTAAACGTGACATCAATGTTCTCCGGAAGTTTAACTTCACTTTCTTCCTCAATTTCAACCAACCCAGATTGCTTTTTCGTGTAATTATCAAGAACAGGTGGTGGAACTTGATGAAAACCCACCCCAGTTCCATCACAGTACACATCTTCGCCCGCTTTGTCTTTCCCGATGGGTTTGGGAATAATGTGTTGCAAAACAAAGCTTGCGGAGTTGTAACTCTTAAGCTTCAACTGGATTCGCTCATTTTCAATTTCAGCCTCTTGAACTTTAAGTTTTAGTTTAGCGATTTCATCCAGTTGTTGGTTGATTAATTCTTCTTTTACTCTAAGCGCTGCTTTTAGTTGAATGTTTTCTTTATAAGTTTTACCATTTCGATCATCATTATCTTTCATTGTGGTTTTAAGCTTCTCAAATTTTTCAGTGATTTGACGGTTTTCAAGAACTAACTTTTCATTTTCTTGTCTAATCCTCTCATGATCAGTTTTATCATTTTCAATTTTGTTAGTTAATTCTTTTATCCGTTCAGTTGAAGCTTTAACCATCTTGTCACGATCAAGAATTTGATTCTCAACGTTTCAGACTTTTCTTGTCAGATCATCAACCTTCTTACCATTGAGATACGTGACTGTGTTACAAAATTTGCATTCTTTGATGCAATTTTTGCAATCAACATCCCCATCAACTTTCTTACCTGACACATTCGTTGACAAGTTTGAACTGACCTGGCTTTTTGACTCAGACTTGGAGTTAGAGTCTACCTCAAGTGCTTTAGCAGCTAGCACTTTGTCAGCCATTTTTCTGAGATTTTCAGCATTCACCTCTTGTGTTGTATCAATGATCCCTGTATCAACCTTCTTTGACTTCTCTTTCTCTTTCTCTTCTCTTTCCTTCTTCTCTTTCTCTTCTTTTTCTTTCACATCTTCAGTTCCCCACTATTTATTCTGCCAATAATCATCATCATCTTTTAACTCTTTGATTATGGCCTCTAAATCAAGAGTGTTGTGATCAATAGCAATGTTTCCATATGGATCAAGATAACATTCCCTATCTGGATCCCATCTATTTGCTCTCTTTGCTTCCTAAAAGATACCAGATATTCTGATCATTCTGTTTGTGGCCAACAACCTTCTGTAGTTATACTTCTGTTCTTCAGTTCTGTTGTCTTTCCACGGAACAGGTTCATTCTTTGCCATGAAAGCATAACCAACCGCATCTTCCTCCGGTAGCAGCTCGCTCCAGTCGAAACCTTCATCGTTGTGAATCACTGCAAGAGCTCTAGATTTCTCTTTGTTGTCTTCAACCTGCTTCAATCTAGGCGGCTCAGATTTATTCTGGTGATAAATTGCCTTCTTGTAGTAATCATCTCTGAAAGGATTCTCCGACTCATCAGCATATGTGTTTCTGCATTCTCGCTTGAAGTGACCTTTTTGCTTACACTTGAAGCATGTCACTTTGGATTTATCGAACCCTAGCTTGGTAGATGGACCACCAATTGTCTTCCTGCCAGTAATTTCCATGAAACGCTGTGCTCTACAAATAGCGCTGGCCATAGCCCACCGAATATCGATCAGCTCCCACTACAAAAAAAAATGCCATCTAGTGGCATGCAAAAAGTGCCACGAAAAAACAAGAAAGTGCCACTAAAGAACCTTGTAAGAATGGGCGGCACACAAAATAAGTGCCACAAGAAGCGCTGACGCTAAATCCTTTTAGTGGCACTTTTTCAATGTGTCGCACAAAGTTTTTAGGCTTTTAGTGGCACTTTTTTATCTGCCAGTACAAACTTTTGAGCTTTTAGTGGCACATATTTTTTGCCACAAAAATCACATCAAATTAAATACCATTGATGTTTATCATATTAATTTTAATTAATTACAATTATCATTTATTTACATTAAAAAATAAAAACAAAATTGTAAAATGTAGAAATCATAAAATAATCACTTCAATTAAAAGTTCAATCAAACTTTTAAAGATTCCAAACGTCTAATAAGTGTCGATCTAAGTCTAATGATCAAACATATAACCCAAATAAACTAATAAGTGAATGAATAAAAACTCAAAACTTCATTGTGTTCATGAATCTCTTTCACAATCTTCATGCGAGTTAAATAATCATCGTGTTAACGTTTTCTTAGTAGTCATACTTCCACTTCATAGATCCCAACACTTTACTACTTATTGTCGCTACATCAACCAACTGACTATACTCAACCTGAAATTTCACAATTCATGTTAAATTGATTAGATCTGATAACCATAGCTATCAAAGACGTAAGAGCAGTTAATAAAAGGCGAACTTACTTCTTTTGCCATCACTTTAAGCTCTTCAGCCAAAAGATTGGGTCGTTTTTTCAATACCCCTGGTTGTCGGAATTGCCATCACCTAACAAGAGAGTTCATAATGAGAATGTTTACCCTTTAGTTTATAATGAGTCGAATTGAGTTATCTTCTACCTTAGACAGGTCAATTGATGAACGAAAACATTGCTAAAAATATGGTGAATGGGTCAATAAGGTCAAAAGATGCCCAAAGTATATTCTTTAAGCACACAATCTCTATTTTTTGTACTAATGTAGTTTTTAATCAACTAAAATCCGCTAACTCTAGATGGAGTAATAGAACACACACATACCTGTAAACATGGTAGGCTCTTCATATCTTGTTCGGTAAAAAAGCCACCTAGAGAAAATGCATAAGTGAATTAAAGTTAATACAACACACCTTCAAATTTGTAGCATATAAGATGAGTAACCTTGGTTGCAATCAGCGGTTTCAAAACTTGTGCCCCCATCAATTCAACCATCGTATGAAATATAGCACATAACAAAAATTTCATATGATGTAAATCCATTATCTTGTATAATAAGAAAGTTTGCAGTAAAAATAGCAGATTGAAAATACTAAAAATAGCAGATTGAAAATACTGGAAACATTTGAAATTATGTGAAGAAATTATAACGATGAATTATATAATAAATAATATTGCTTGTTAAAAGCTGCTCACCTCTTATCTTGGGTCCCGTCCCATGGATAATTTGCAACAAGTGCTCCCTGGGAAATTAAAAAAAAAAGTATATTTTAAAATATTTGTCATGCAAATAGGCATATAATATATGGATACAGTGGCCAATAAAGTTATTCAAAGTTTCAGATTGATTACCCCATGAAGACTAGCAGAGGCTGTGAAACGTATCTTTTTTATCCAATTCATGATCGCTTTTGTCTCATGTTGTCTTTCTGTGAGATCATTCATTCATTTGAAAAAACTGCATGTAATGTCAGTTTAGTGCTTTCAACAGTCAATTACATCAACCAAAGGAAGATATTATAAAATGAAAGTGACAAAGTAAATGTCACCCTTCAAATTCTCATGGAGTAAAAAAACAGTTGGAGATTCCAACAGAATTGTAACCGAAACATTGCATCTTACAAACAAATAATGTAAGGAGCCCAGGATAAAATAGCTGGTCTGGAAAATCACGATTGAGATCAACGTTGTTTGCGTTACCACGCCGCCTCAGTGAAAACCTGTCAGGATTCATGGACGGAAGGATGTGAAGGTGCACATTATCTACAATAAGTGTCGCCTGCATTGACCATTTACTCGTATGTCAGAGTGAGTCAAAACTGGAAACAGGCTATACAGATGACATGTTTTATGATAGTTTGGGTTTAAAAGATGAAAGGCTACTAGAGATAGAAGGATGCACTAATAATTAAAAGCGGAAAACGTTACCAAGGGATCCTTCATATAATTGTCACACAGCCAATTTGCTAGACGTAAGAGAAGTTCACGGCCAACAGGTTCATCTCTATGCACATTCCCGAAAAACTACAGTATCCAATGTACGAATCAATTAATATTAATATGTTGCAATTTAATTGATACAAAATGTGAAAATACTGACTTATTAACCTTAAAAGCGGGTTTAGCCTCTTCCTTCCCAGGCTTGTTAGACATTTCGATCGCCCACTGCGTTAGATAAAACGGAAGAAAGTTTGAGGATATTTAACTCTGGTGATTATTAAAAGCAAAAAAAAGAGAGTAATAATTGTTTTCCCGCAGCCAAACGCACCAGGAATGGCACATGTCCCACCGAGCACCGAAGGGAAAAGGGCATCAAGAACACGCTGATATATGGAATAGATGGTTAGAGTATATCGAGGGTCAAACGCTCAATGATAAAAAGCCAAATTAACATAAACGTTGTATAATATAACTAATGATAGATACCTGTCCAGTAAGAAGAGGGGTATCAGCAGCAAGCTTTGATGCAACAGGGCAAGGTGTACGTACAGGCCAAGTCATCTCCAAATGTAATATAACAATCAAATTATAATAATACTCTTTTTGATAATATCCAGGACCTACATCACTTATATTCATGATAATTCATGACGAGTTTATATTGGCTTAATCATAGACCAAGAGAGACCACATTTCCATTAATCTAGCTAAGAAATAGTCTAGAATTAGTGTGTCACTTCATGTAGTTTTAACTTGTCCTTTGATGAAAATGCAATAGATGTGAAAGCAGGCATATTGTGGCATATTTTAATTTGAACAAGCTGTCGATTTTTTCATTTGTTGTAGTTTAACTTTACCAAATATAAACTAAATTCAGCCCAATATGAGTGTGTGCACCTATGCAATTTGCAATTTTGGAGATCAAAAGCCTCTAAACAATGAAATGTGATCAATACCTTAAGTTGCTAAGCAGGAGCTATCCCATCTTTTCGAGCTTAAGTGGAAATCCCACCAGCTTCAATCAGAGGTCCAACATCACCAATAGGCTTCAATGCGTACTCTTTTCCAGTCGTATGATTAATCAAATGGCTTTTCTCAAGCTAAACCCTCACCACATTTCCAGTTTTGCACTCAACGCAAACCCTAACATCTGATTCTAACTGATAAATCTCTCCTTGCAACTGATTTCCCAAAATATATACTCGCGTATGACTCAGCCACCACCGGCGCCACTCCCGCTGCTCCCAACGCCACAGAACGTGTATAATTTATATCAATACAGACGCCTTAATCCAAACGTCGGCATACAGTTGACCAACTGCAGTCCATCAAACAAATGTATAATTGGAATCGACACTCAGATGATGAAAATAAACACAGCAAATAAAAACAACGAACAAATTGTGTAACCCTAGAACAGACAAACAGATGAACATTCAGAACCGCCTAAACCTATTGAAGTAGAATTTTTCAGAGAAAGTATCATAAATAAGATGAGAGGATGTATTACTGTTTAATTAACACGAAGACGAAGCTGATGAGAAGTATTCTGGTACGGGCTTTTTTGCGTTCAATTGACATATGGATTTACCAATGAAAAAATGGAACCGATGGTTGTGAAATAACACAGAGGGAAGTTTTGGGGGGGCGGGGGGATAAGGCGGTCTTGGTGAAAAACAAAAATTAAATAGGGTGGGAAATTAGCCTCCTTGAAAAAATTTGGAAAAGAGACCGAAAATAATAAGTTTCTTAATACAACAAATCTTTTTAGGGAGTAATTTCGTGATTGTGTTATTTGTTACTCGATCTTGTAATACACTCAAATAAGCAATATATTTAAAAAAAATGTTATTTGATTATTAACTATATATTTGTAAAACATTTAGACTATCTCGGTATTGATATCGAAAAATACGGTATCAAATCGTAGAGCACTTGTAAAATTTTGATAACCACTTTTTAGCGTTTTTTAAATTGTTACTTTTGGTACATACCGGTCTTTTGTCAACTTTTACCTTCAAATATCATATTGTATTGTACGGATCATTTCTCAGTACCGGTACCCAATGTTGGCAATTAACGGCAGAATATTTATATCGATATTTAGCTCATCCCTAGCTAAATGTTATTAAAAATGTGTGCCAAACAAATATGGTATGCACAACTAAAAACCTAAATTAGTGTCATAAAAGTTAGATGCCATTAAAAGGGTGTCAAACAATAATGGCATACGTAAAGTGCCATTAAAAACCTAAATTAGTGTCATAAAAGTTAAATGCCACTAAACGTGTGTGCCAAAAAATTGTGGCATACGCAAAGTGCCACTAAAAAACTAAATTAGTGGCACAAACTTACATGCCACTAAAAACGTGTGCCACTAAACGGCATTTTTTTTGTATTTCCTCAGGATCAATCTGATCATAATCTTCTTTCGTCAGATTGGTATTGCCTATCTTCCCAGCTACTAACCCTTCATACGATTCCAACACCGATGCTAAAAAGATCATCTGCTGTTTAGCCGACTCCTCATCAAAATTCTGAGCATTCTTTAAATCTATTGCGATGTTGCATTGAAAACGATTCTTTGCATCAGAATGACTTGCAGATGATGAAGATCCACTGTGATAACCACTGTGATTTCCACTGTTTTGACCACTTAGACTTTCTTTGCTTGCTGTGGACACATTTTCAACAGAAAACGCAATCTTTGGAGAAGTTGCTTTTGGCATCATGCTCTTTGGATAGTACAAATCCAAACTTTGATGATAAGATGAGTGATTAACTTTATACGTCTTCTTCAATTCTAACTCATGACTCTCGAGTTTCTCAATCAGCAAATCTAATGTCAACTTTTCTGGTGCTTTGATGGTATTCTTCAGCATCAGCGCATAATATCTCCAATCCATCTCGTCAGGCAACGAATCGAACAATTTGTCGATAAGATCTTCTTCAGGAATTCTGATATCATGTCTTACTAATTCCAGCTTCAGATGACCAAACCTTTCTATCATTTTACAAACTGACTCATTCTTTAAACACCCAAACAAATCAAACTCTTTCCTAAGTAGTTTCTTTTTGTTTTTCTTGATTTCTTCACTACCTATACATTTCTTTTCTAATTTTGCCCAAAGATCTTTAGCGCTAGAGTAATCAATCAAAGAGATTATATCTTCACGCACAGATTGAAACAATAATTCCACACATTTCTGCTCAGCAACAAACGACTCTATTTCATCAGATGTTGATAAAGTTTCACCCTCTTTGCCTCCATTATCATATCCATTTTTGAGACTCTTCCAGCTCAGAAATGCAAAAGCCCTCAACCAATCTTCGAATTTCTTTGCCCACCGACTATACTCCTCTATAGCCATCAATTTCGGTGGTTTGTTGTAAGTTCCGAAAGCACTTTCAACTTCTAAAGCATCCGATAATTTCTTCTTGGCGTTTGATGGGTTCTCATTGTTGTTGCTTGAAGATGTATCGTCTCCCGAATTTCCAGCAAATGCATACATGTCGCTAAACGGGTTCAAGAATATATCATCCATCTTGAATGTACCTGCAAAATCAGCAAAACACTTAGAAAATTTTTCAAAGTTTTGAAACACAGCAAGTTCGAGCGAAATCAGCTTTAGAGCGAAATCAACTAAATTTTGATTTCGTTCGGAATCAGATAGTGACTCTGGAGCGGAATCAGAATTTTACTTTCTGAGCTAAATCAGACTTGATTTCGGGTGGAATCAGACTATTTCTGATTAGGAGCGGAATCAGAAAGTAGTTTCGAGTGGAATCAGAATCGTGTCTTTAAGAGCGGAATTAGAAAGTATATTACGAGAGGAATCAGACTTCAACTGATTACGAGCGGAATCAGACTTCAACTGATTACGAGCGGAATCAGATAACAATCTCTCGGGCGGAATCAGAACTGATGTGTTTTCGAGCGGAATCAGACTTTTTAAGATTTAAGAGCGAAATCAGCTGTTAAGGGCGAAATCAGCGAAGAATTTTAAGAGCGGAATCAGGTTATTAGGTCATTTTTACCATTTTTAATCCGAGTTTTAACCTGAATCTTTCTAGGGTTTATTAACACTATGTTTTACAAACAATACTCGAAATTAAGTCCATTCCGACCGTTGAAACTAGTCCAGTTCAGAAAAATATAAAAAGAAGTAAGTAGAAGTAAGAAATTCTGAAAGAATCAAGCTGCTATGGTATGAACTCCTCGTCCTGAGCTCTGATACCACTTGTTGGACCGATTGCGTGACCCTAAACGTCAGTAAAGCAGTTCATCTTCGAATATAATGGCGGAATCGATGTATACAAAGTCATAACAACTTGTTTCCTCTTAATCTTTCTTTCTATTACTGATTTCAATCCTTTACACGTGTTTCTGATACAATTTTGACAGAGTTTCGTCACCAACACTATGATCTAATTCCGCTCCAACCGTTCCAAATGACAACAGCCGGACCTCTATATATAGTAGGTCTGATTCCATTCCAAACGACATGTTAATTAGGAGTGGAATCTGATTCCACCCCAACTGACATGTTCATTACGAGAATCACCTAGGAGTGGAATCACTAAGTTACATCAGGAGCGGAATTAACAACTTGACACCTCAGGGGCGGAATTAACATATAAACCTGATTCCACTCCTAATGACGCGGAATTACAATCTAAACTTACTATTTCATTTCCGAGCTCCAAACTAACCTATCTAGACCTAAGACTCACAGACATTCCGTGTACCAACAAAAATCTTTATAAATGTTGAGAGAATCTTGGCCACCCAACATGCCCAATCAAGATGATCTAACACATGCAAATTGCATGTACATTCATTGGACCAAAAGGGTTGGGAAGACCACCCAATCAACACACATGCAAATGCATGAAATTCTATTGGACCAAAAACAATTGTGAGTTCCCATGAGGGGGGGGGGGGGGGGGCTAGCTTTATTTAAAAAAAAAATCTTTTAAATAATATAAGTCTTGTATTTTATAACTTTTATAAAATATAACAACATATGTTATAAGACTTGTACAACTTTTATTATGTTATTTAACCCATTAAATAACAAAATAAAATATTCTCTCAAAATAAATTATCCATATAATTTATTAGTTTGTCAAGTGCAATTATTTAGAAACCCAATTTCTAAATATTCTAAGTGTTAATATTTAATTGTTTGATCATATCATAAATAAATATTGTAAGTGTTTGTCTAGCTTGTATTTGGGTATGACTCGACATGGATCATAACGTACTAGCCACATCAATTTAATATGTGTCTTGGGCATATAGAGTCCAACAGTAACACCTCGAAAATTCGTGTCTAATAATATATCAACACGTGTCATGCACTTAAAACGTGTAAATGATTGATTTAGAGGGACTGAAGTTGACAAACAAAGAAAGTATGTGAATATAAGGGTTCAAAGTGTCAGCAATGAATAAATATACTTCACACAGCCCCACATAATGTTTATAACCTTAAACGAATATATCATGGATCATACGAAGCTAATTGTGGAAGAAAGTGAGAGATTTCAAACTACAGGGGTTAAATGTGTTAACATGATTAAAGTACACCTCTGAGTGACCTTTTAGCAAACCCGAAGCTTTGTAACGATTAATTATGCTCACGAGAATAAGTGATAAAAATTTCACAAGGTTTCGTTAAAGTATGAGAAAGTTATGACAATATTCGTATACGAGGGGTTAAAAGCATCAACGTTGAAATTTATGACCTTTCGGGTAAACATAAGGTGACCAAGGACTTCACAAACATTGGTTAACTCTTGAAGCCCTTAGAAATCAATTTAGAGGGTTTGTAATGCAAGAAATCAAGGTAAAACAACTTTTAGAAGGACCGGGGACCAAAACTGCAATTAATTAAAACTTTCCTAAGCTGACCAGGTCCTTACGGACCGTAACACTCTGGACCTTACGGTCCGTAAGCATGTGCCAGATGCAGAAACTTCACAGCTGCCTGTTCCAGCCGGTTACACCGCCTCATTTTACCATTTTTCGATTCAAGGGGCTTGTTTGATGGTTTTAAGGAGCCTAGGGACACTTGTACTGATCTCATAACACTTGTAGACCTCCATGGCATGATCCGAAGTGATCAAAACTCATATATAAGGGACCCTTTAGTTGCAACATTGATGCTCATTCACTTGAAAGCTTCACAACTTAGTGTCTGGAGGTACCTGGAGCTCAAGCACCCTTCCTTGTGATCTCTAGTCTTAATTAGGACCTTTGTAAGTGTCATTAACCTTCTTTGATTCAGTTTTGCTTAGTTAATTAGAGTAAAGTAAAACCGTCGTAATTAAGATTTGACTTCGTCATTAATCTTAATTTGTCCAGTCAAATTCCAAATTGAAAGTACCTATGAGTGGGTAATTATGTGGGCATTAAACCCTTAAAAGGGCATTCTCTGATTCCCACTCTAACTAGGTCAATTGTCGGGTTAAACTTGATATTAAAAAGTCAACAGGATGCTTATTTTCAAATTAATGCATGATTAGCAATATAGAAGCTATACAACCTGTTTTATCATTAATATAACTTGGTAATTAATGTAAGAACGTGTCTAAACATGTTCAACCCGACAATTTTCAGTTTAGGCTCGGTTCGGAACCGAAAGTCGCATAGTTTGACTTTTGCTTTGACTATCAGTTCTGACCCGTATGAGTATGTTTTAGAAATACCTTAGAGCCTTATTTGGACCAAGTTTCATGTTAGTATAACCCTCTGTGATTATACAACTTGGTTCATTAGTTATCCGATTCATATGCAACGATCCGTTAAATGCTTAAATGTTGACTATTATGCCCTTGTCACCTTAAAACGTAAATTTTGAAAATGTAAAAGAGTAGTAACCTTAGTTACTGAGTTATAAACTTGTATCTAAAATTTGATATCAGTTTGAGGTCTAGATTAAGAGTTATGGTCGTTAGCGTAATTAGAAAACTTTTTAGTGATTTAATGGCATAATTAGCGTATAGCCTATCCAAACCCAATTTTTAATATAAAACTTTTTACCTACTGATATAAAATAATATTTTGGGATTTTTGGAGATTTTTATTTATTTTTAGGCTGAGCATAACTTATAGTTCTAAGCTTATTTTGGTTATTGCCGGTTTTGCCCTTTTGGGCTATAAAATGAGTTTTATAAAACCTTTTGACCCCAAACCTTTTGCTACTGATTTTAAATAATAAATAAAGTATTTTGAGCCTTCTGAAATTATAAAAATATCAGCTTTCCTTTGAAAACCCGGAAGTGGCTTCAAATCGCCTTTTTTAAACATTTTTAACGCATAGTAAGTATTAAAACCATTTTAAACATATAAGGTTAGTTATCTACTGATATGTTCAGTAAATTTATATATTTTAATAGTAGGCAAAAGTTTTAAACTCAGGTTTCCAATTTTGACCTTTTTAGCCTATGAGAAATTACCAAAATGCCCTTAAGATGCATAGTTTGGTTATAAAGGATAGATTTCACACATATATGATACCCTACAGATATAACTTAGTAAATTAAGTATTTTTACTGATTACATCAGACCCGAAACTCAGATTTATATTTAAACTCTTTTATAACCATTAAAATGACCAAAATACCCCTACGGGACGTAAATTGAGTTTAAATCCGTTTTGGGCATAATAGAAGATATCTTACTGAGGTCACAACATAATTAAGGCATAATAACTAAGGGAACTTGCATATGACTCTTATGGTTACTCGTTACGCATTTTCGCGTTCGGGTCGGCTTATGTAACTCGTTTGCATATATTGGCCAAAACGGGTCAAACCATATCGTTTTCATCTCAAAATCTAGAATGTGTTTAGTTTACCCATATTAAACAAGTGTCCAAGCTTGTCGGGTCAAAACCACATTCTAAACCGGTCTTCGCTTTATTATGCGTTTTGAACCGTACCTTCCTTTAAAACTAACCGGTCTAAGCATAGGCTTAATTATGACCCGTTAGGAATTTAATAGGTTATTAAAAACCTTCGTTCCAGATTAAGAGCCCCAGTAAAGGTACTTGCGCTTGCTGATTAGGATATACGGCTGAGTATAAATTGCATTTTAAGCTCAAGTAAATACTCTTAACTTATTTTCCCTATACGGGCTTGGGATACGGTATTATAATAATACCGCTTGGTCGGGTATTGAATATTTAATCGTATTGTGATTAAATTATTGAGGTAACTCGTTTTAATCTGTATTGTTTAAAATAAAAGCCTTTAGGGGTTAATGACCATGTCCCGGATATCCTTGGCATCATTATAATAAAATGGCCACGTCTTAAGCACGGGGTGTAGGCGTACACCTGACAGTTGCATAAGGGAAAAGACATCTCACTCTCTTGTGGGCCTATACTTGTGGCGTGTCTGTTAATCTTGACTCGGTTTCTACATCGGGCCCTGAACGTATAACGAACCTGTAAATCTGTATACAAGATTATTTTTATATAATTGTCCCAAGTTATAAAAGATATTTTTCCTAAGTGCATTCAAATCAATTTTCTAAAACGTTTTCAAAATGATTCAGTTAATTGTATTTACCAGTGTAAACTGACGTATTTTCCAAAAAGGTTAAGTGACAGGTACTGTACGAAATTGGCTAGGGAGCTCATGGCGTTAATAAGGAATCTCGCAAGTTCTAGATGCCTAAAGTCTGTTGAACAAGTTTTCCCTTTTTATTCGATCCGCCTGTGGATCTGTTTCAACTCTTTTGTGATACTTAATATTACAATTTTATTTAGTTGAAATAAATCTATCTTTTGCTTCCGCTGTGCATTATTATTTGTGTTGTTTGACTTTGATGATATCAACTACGTCACGGTACTCCCCACCGGGCCCACCGGTCATACGTGGAAATATCGGGGTGTGACAGTTGGAGACCTCAAATCTGAGTTTTCTTAGTTATCTTTCCAAGCATAGGACTCTTGTAAGTGTTCTTTGATGCTTGTTTATTTATTTCAAGCAAGAAAGTCAAACAGTGTTTGACTTTCAGCTTTAACCATGATTTGGTCAAGTCAAAGTTCATTTGAACTTTGCAACGTGAACGTAATCATGACGGTTATAGTCTCTTGCGACTATACCTACTGATTACCACATTGACTAGTCGAAGTGACGAGTCAAAGTTTTGGTCAAAATGCACGATTATGTGCATTTTGGGACAAAACTATTTACGGGTATCAAAACACTTTGTTTTGATATCAAATCAGCTTTCTAAGTTAGTTAAGCATGTTTTAACATGCTTAACTCGTCACTTTTAGTTTAGTGCTTGTTTAGGGTCGTAAGTCAAGCGGTCTCGACAACCGCTTAGACTTTCGAACCCGACCTATTTGTTCGATCATTAGGATCCGACCAAACATATTTTGTGACCATAGTTGTATAGGGAATAACCTTCTGAGGTTATACCTTATGGTCAATTCGTTGAATTAGTTGTATGATAGGTAGATTATATGCCTTAGGAAAATGACCAAAATGCCCTTTTTGCATATAATTCCAATTTAAGCATATGTAACAAAAATTTTGACACTTAAACTGACTATGCAACATTATTAAACATGTTAGGGCATATAATACTTATCATAGGGCTAGTTAGACCATCCGAATGCGCTTTCACGCTAATGACACGTTAAAGTAGCGTAAACTACCTTAACGGGTCATAATGGGTCAAAAGCACTTAGGATAGGTATCAATTCAGAGTGTAGGCTTTGTTAGACCATATCATA
The DNA here is from genome assembly GCA_030545235.1 of Helianthus tuberosus. Taxonomy (NCBI): domain Eukaryota; kingdom Viridiplantae; phylum Streptophyta; class Magnoliopsida; order Asterales; family Asteraceae; genus Helianthus; species Helianthus tuberosus. Next base: position 115,144,601 of record CM060408.1, read on the forward strand.
TGAGTTCCAACACTCATTTGGTTTAGCATCAACCTATTTTCATTGATTGATTCTTCTAGGATGTTTAGAGTACTAATATTGGAGTCCTTGTTTGGATTTATTGTGTACTTTAATGCGTATGTGACGAGAACCTGATCCCTGTAGTATCTATCTATCTATCTATCTTCATGGATAGACATATATGGGATGTTTAGGGTACTAATATTGGAGTCCTATAGATAAGTGTTCTTATTTTATTACTCTTGTAGCGTTATCAGAATCACTTTAGGATTTTGTGTACGATTGATTCAATGTTCGATTATCCAAATCCTTGTATAATCTTCCATCTCTTCGTATGTTAGATTCTTAGAAGGATGTCCAAAGTATTATTTTAAATCATCGATTTGATTTACATAATACTCACACAAGTTTTGACAGATTTCAAAATAGTTATTACTAATCCTTGGTTGGATTTCTAATAACACATTAACGAGTTTTACGATGATTTCTACGAGATACAAATGTACGATTTCAATGGCATAAAAATTACTTAGTAATAATCATATTGCCATATACAATACTTTTTTCCACGAGTTTTCACAATCAAAATTATGTATTGCAATACTAAACTTTTTCCATTCTTTGGCTTCAAGATTCATTTTCAATCGACAACTCTTGTAGTTGTCAAAGTATTGCAATATCAAACTTTTGCCATTTAGTTGGCTAACAAAACCTATGTATTCACCGACATTTTTATGCTGAGTGTTTTTCACATATGTTTCAGGTTTTCGACTATTCAAGCATGCAACGCATAGGACTGCATTCGGGCCTTAGACTTCTTAAATCGAAAGACATTTACATGTATTCTTTGTTTGTAAAACTGTGACATCTGTGTCACTTCAACCACCAAAAAAATACCAAATCAATGAAATAATGTGTTTCATACTAGGGATTTTTATAAATATGTGAATTATGTGCACATATCAATTTATGTTCGATTTTAAGCTTTAAATCGCCTTCTGGAAGGTTATACGCGAACTGATGCGCAAATATAACCAGTTTAATGCAACAAACACTCCAGAACAGTGACATAGGCTTAACATACCTTAAATAACCTTTACATAACTTAGAAATGAGTTTTGGAAGGTTTGGTGTGGCGAAATCAAGTTTATTCGCTTACAGGGACTAATTTCGACAAACTGCGAAAGTATGTAGATTCGTACTGTAACGAACATTCTGGAACTTGATCATAAGTTAAATATGCCCTAAATATCCTTTACATAGCTTAGAAATAGGCTTTGAGGTGTTTGGTGCGCAAAAACAAACTTTCTGATCAATAGGGACTAAAAGCGTCAAAAAGTGCACAAGTTTGCATTTTCGCGCATATCTTACATTCTGAATATATCTGGACATCTAAAAATTTATGTAACCATTAAAATATTTTATTTTAATGATTGGCATGATAAAATTCCATTCGTCACGAAATTTGGATCGTTATTCGCGTCTGTTCGTGTTTCATCGTAATTAACCAAACAACGCAACCGTACGACCAAACGAACCGACATCCGAGATGTTTTTGAACATATTTTAAGTTCCCTATACTTTGACTTCATTTTAGAGCCTTAAAATGAGGTTACCGGGGCTTAAACGTGCCAAAACGCATCAAAAATCAAGTTTGGAGATGCAGGGGCCTGTTCTGCCAATTGCTGAAAGTCACTGCCAGCAAACAAGGTCCTTACGGACCGTATGGTGGTGCTTACGGTCCGTAAGACTTCTCCTGGACAGCAGGTTTCATTTTCTTCAAAACTGAGATATCCCCTTGTTTTGCACATGGTTTCTTCATACTAAGGGCTTGTTTTGAGCACCCATGGTATTCGAATTCAGTGGGCACACATGGATGGTTGAGATTGAAGCTCGGGAATCGAGGAACGATCTTAACGGTGGACCGAAATCTATAAATACCCACTTAGAATTCATTTTCTCCTCACAATTGATCTGAATTTCTCTAAGTTGAGGTTCAAAAACTTCATACCTAAGAACATTTAGATCAATATCTTCCTAGCTTGGACCCTTTGTAAGTATTCTTTCGTGCTTTTATCGCTTTTCAAGTGTGAAAGTTAAATAGTGTTTGACTTTCTGCTTTGAGTGGTCAATGGTCAACACAAAGTTCGTTTGAACTTCGCAACGTGAGCGTAATCACGATGGTTATAGTCCTTTGTGACTATACCTACTGATTACCACGTTGATTAGGTGTAGTGACGCGTCATAGTTTCGGTCAAAATACGCGTTTATGCGTATTTTGCAACCAAACTATTCTTGGGTATCAAAACCGTTTGTTTTGATATCGAACATGTTTTCAAACTTAGTTAAACATGTTTCAACATGTTTAGCTCGTCACTTTTAGTTTAGTGCTTATAGGGTCATAAGATAAGCGGTCTAAACAACCGCTTAGGCTTTCGAACCCGAACCGTTTGGTTGATTATTAGGATCCGACCAAGCATTTATTATGACCATAGTTGTATAGGGAATATATCACACCCCGACCACGTAAAACAACAAATCGTGGCTGAAACGTCGGGGAGTGTTGTAACAGAATCATTGTTTCATAACACATGGAAAAATTAAGTTTTGTTTTATTGAATTGATAGAGGTTACAATGTCTTAAAATCAGAAATACACAACATAAGTAACTAGTCTTGCATCTTTTATTGTCACTAAGGCCCAAGTCCACCTAAGTGTATCTTGCTCAATCCTATGCATCATCTCCTGAAAACACATGTGAAAATAGGTACGTCAGCATAAAAATGCCTGTGAGATACATAGGTTTTATTGATTTAGGGTTCATGACTTGTAAGGTTAAAGAAAATGTTTGTCAAAAGTAAATCATGAACCTTGTAAAAATGTTTTCTTTTATAAATTATATAAACAGTGATAAGAAATCAGATAATATAAAAGAAAGATGCACAGATAAACAAATGAACAAGCAAAATGAGTTTGTGTAGGATCGTTTTCAGACCCGAACGAGTTGATCAGAAGAGTTTTACTCAATACGAACGGTGGAAACAGTCGTATTGAGGTCAATTCAGCTAGAATATCACTTTAAACTGTCGTATTATTGATTTGAAAGCTAATTACAGTGAGACGACACTTCGGCATCACTTCGTTTCTCTGACCGGAATGATTCAACAGATTTCGCTTAAACACACATATATATAGTAATCTGATTTCGCTTGAAGTTGTAATGTATCAGTTCAAGCGAAATTAGCAATGGTGATTTCGCTTGAAACTACACATGTTTCTTTCAAGCGAAATTACTCCATTCAAGCTAAATTACATTATCTCAAACTACGTGCTCTGATCTAACATTCTAAATACAAGACTCGATACAAGACGAAGTCGACAGACGCATGCACCAACAGACTCCCCCTCGAATGTTGACGAGTCTTAAAGTTTCGAGTCTTCACATCTTCAGTCTTTATCAGTCCTCTCGAACTCTTTGAAGTATCTTGAATCTGTAAAGCATCCTTAAATATTCTCTCTTTTCTTTTCATCACCAACAGACTCCTTCCTATAGATGTCTTCAGACTCCCCCTTTCGATATGCTGGGATCGTAGCCTGGCTTGTTAAAATCACAGAGTCCTCAGGTATTGGAACCTGGCTCTCTATCACTCAGATATCCTACACATTCTCTGCCCAAAAGTAAATTTTCTGATGACCACTTATAAAAACAATCTCACCATCTAATGAACACTTGTGGATAAGATATTCAGACAATGATTTTACAATGTTAGTCTCTGATGAACCACTTGCAGGAATAACATTTTTATTTCAAAAAAAATTTCTCATTTCATTTCAAAACATCTCAAACAATTTTTACCCAAACCATTTGTTCATCATGTTTAGCACTTGGAATTTTGAAAATCAGCTCTCCAACACCAGTTGTCGAAAGTCTTTTTGTATTTTTCAAAATTTATGCTAAAACACTCTGAAAATCTTTTTGGGTTTTTGAATGTAAAAAAAAGCAGTAAAAAAATATTTACAAACAATATTTTTGTGAGTTCGTGTAAGAGGATTATATCAGTTTTTGACAAGTCACAAGTACCGTTGAGCTTAGTTACACATTAAGAATTAAACAATTCAATTAGATTGCCAATATACTGATCCACATAAATTTTCACACAAATTTCAACTGATTCAGGATACGAATTAAGTGTTTTAAGAACCGAAACTCATTCATGTGTCCCACCTCTTGAATATACTCCCGTATCCAGATCCCAATATTCAGTCTTACAGGTGAGTATACCACAGATGATATCTGTAAGGGGTTAATTGCAAAACCGTGAGAGCTCAGGTCAGAACTTCTGTTCAGCAGAGAGATGACGGCTCAACTTTTGGTGTGTCCCCTTTAGAGGATCTTATTTACAACAGCAATGATTATCAATTTTATTGTTTCATCATTTTTGCTGAGGGCGGCGCTATATTTCAAGCAAGCAGTAAAGTATTCTCCAGGGACTAGGCCATTGCTTCCGCAAAATCAGAAGTCCCGGGATAATACCCCAGATATCACTGAGTATAAAGACCTAGTATCTCAGAAAGAGGGACCTATCAAACAAGATTTCAATGGTTACCTATATATCCAAGTAGTGTTCCCCACGAAATAAGCAAGTTTGAATTTAAGTTTATATCCCGAAAAAGCTTACTAAATGTGTAAAAACCTATCGGCATATCATCAGTGAGACCGTTTAACGCTATTTAATCATTACATTTCTTTAGCATAATGTGACAGTCTACTGATGTACTATCATTTCCTCTTCTTTGACACAAGAACTCATTTTTTTTTTCATTTTATCATGTTTTTGACTTTTTCAAATTTTCAAATGTTTTTGGATTTTTTTTTTAAATTACTCCCCCTAAAATGCAAACACGTTTAAAAAAAATTTGAAAACAAACTATACAAGTAAATTGACAACCGATATCGAATCACTTCAATTCGCCATCCACTTGGCATAAACAATCAGAACTCCCCCTTACAACAAACTATTTTCCCATTGATTTCAAAACACTTAAGTTTGTTTTAATCAAATGATTTTTCCGGAAAATAAGTTTTGTTGCTTGATTTTACCATTTATAGGTTAATGGTTTAGTTCATCACATAGTTTAAAAAAAACCACTTGTAAGAAAGATAAATCAAGTACAAGTTAATGTCCCTGATTAATCTTGAAAATTAAGTATCACAAACTCTTTTTCAACCACATAGCTTACCAACCAATACCACATGTAAGTTGAATTCTCAAAATGCTGATACCTACTCCTCACTTACCAACCTGGGAGTTCCGGCAAGTCATACTTGTGACCAATTTTCAATTTTAAAACAAACAATATAAGAAAGATGCCGATTCCTGCTCCGCGATTACCAACTTGGGAGCTCCGACAAGTCCAGAATTTTACTGCTCATAGTAGGTACCATCCCAGTCACAAACCAGGGATGATACTTTACCTTGCTTCTTTGTTTTCTTCTCGTAAAATTCCTTGACTCCTTTGACCTTCCTGTCAATCATTTTTCCAAAAATATGTTTAACTTTGGTGTTAAAGGCCTTTTCAATATCAAATTCTTTCTTTTCAGAAAATAACTGATTTGAAATCTCAACTTTACCAATTTTCTTTTTAAAATTTTCAGCCCGAAGTGGTGGAAAATTCACATCATCCACAATCGGCACTGATTTTTCACTTTTAATCTCAACCTGTGGCTCCTCTGACTTTGTGGAATCAGATTCATCGCCAGAAGATAGCTCCTCTAATTTTGATAAATCAGAATCATTGCTAGAACTATAAACAGACTTCTTAACAACCCATTTCTGGTTGTCAAGATTTGCTCTTTTCTTGTAAAATCTGTTTGAACTTTCACCAATTTCAAAAATTGAATTTTTGAAAAGTTTAGTTCTCTCAATTGGTGGTTCAAACACAACCTCTTTATCTCTTAGTTTACGAGAAACTCCTTGTTTTGATTTTATTGCCTTGAAACAATTTTTGGCAATATGACCAACAGTGTTGCATTGGAAACAAGTTCTCGTTTCTTTCATCTGATCAGCAAACTTCATCTCTTCTTGCTTCTTTGCAAGGAATTCTCTGTTCGACTGTTTTCTGAATAGATTTTCTTTCTCTTCTTCAGTTGATGTACCTGAAACAAATATTATGTTTGATTTAAAATCTCGAACATATTTTTCATTTTTATGTTTTTCTGGTGGAATAAAACCAAGTCCTTTCTTTTTGAAATTACCGTTATGGTTTGGTTTCTTTCGATAACCAGAACCAGAACCCTTTTTCTTGTTTTCTCTTTGTTGAACTCTTGAGGTGTACTTTTTAGGTTTATCATTAAGATTTACATCTTTTATTTCAGAAATATTAATTTCTGTTAGTTTGAAAACCTTTTTGATCAATTCTGGTTTAACACCTCTTATTGGAAATTCCTCATCAAAATATAATTTGTCAGAATCATTCAAAGTATATGCAACTTTAAACATTTCGTCATTCAAATTAGATTTTGATAACATGAATTCTTTATTGTAAACCCTTTTGCCCTGTTTGACGGATTGACTCGGAGTGCTGGACTCAGACTTTGACTCTGACATAGACTCCGACTTTGACTCCTCGGATTCATCTTTATCCAACACATGATCGACCACTTTTCTTATTAACTCGGACTCATGATCAGTGTCAGATGATGTAAACGTGACATCAATATTTTCTGGCAAATTTACTGTAGACTCCGACTCCCATTGTAAATTTGTTTCCTTTTCGACTCTTTCTGAATTTGGATTTCTCGGAGAATATCCATTTTCAAGCGGGGGTGGACACTTGTTGTAACTGAAACCTTGTTTCTTACCAGAATCATTCTTTTTAGTATCCTTCTTCTTTTCTTTCCTCTTGTCAGAAATCTTTTCTTCAGAAACCTTTTGTTCTTCAGTTACTCCATCATTCTCAAATGCCTTCATGCCTTCAACAGTTGGATAAATCCTGTCAATGACATAAGAAGTACATGAGTAACTTTTCAACAAACGGTTTACTCTTTCTGTCTCAATTCTTTGAGTTTCCAGTTTTTGTTCAAGCACAGCACACTTCTCAATGTAATTGTTCACCACTTTCTGCTTTATCCTGAAAGCTCCTTGAAGTGTCTTCATTGCTGTTGCTTGTTCTTCACTTGTTTGGTTGTACTGATTCATGGCCTTGTTCAGAACATCGTAAGATTCCTTCAACCTGTTCATGTTATTCATCAACTCACTGTTTTTCTTCTTTATAAGCTCACAATTTTCACAAATCACTGGAACATTTTTAGCATTAACTTCTTCATCAACTTTGAAATTTGGAACATCTATCACCTCTTTCTTTATCATTGGTGTTTCTTCATCATCACTGCTAACTGGTGTTTTGACCTTTTTCTTTTTCTTTTTAACTTTTTCATCCTCACTGTCACTTTCTTCCATCATTTTGAAATGAGCAGCCATTCTTCTTGCATGGTACTCTCTATCATCATCACTATCTTCTTCAACTCGAGCGACAAAAGCTTTTTGATATGAAGTTTTCTTTGGATCATAATCATCCCAACTAAAACCTTCCCAGTTAAACCCTTCAGGTAACTTCTCATCATCTTGGTCTATCAGGCATGCTTTGTTATCAGCTGAGATATACTTGTCCCAACTGAAACCTTCCGTTGGCTTTTTGTCATCCTGATTCACCATGCAAGCTCTCTTTGAAGACTCCTCGATTACTTTTCTACCATGTACCACTTGCGGTTCTTTTGGTTGTTGAGCAACTTGATGATAAATTGCCTTTCGGTAGTAATCATTGTTGTTTTTGAATGGATTTTGAGCTCCACTTGCTTCGCGGTTTTTACACTCCCTCTTGAAATGTCCTTTTTCCCTGCAATGAAAACAAGTAACTTTAGATTTATCAAAACCTAAAGTAGAAACATTAGCTTCACGTAAGTCATCTCTTCCTGTGATCTGCTTAAATTTCTCAGCTCGTCTCAATACACTTGCCAAACACCACTTTATGTCCATCAATTCCATCTTTGGTGACATGTTGGTGGATTTATCACTAACACCACCTTTGTAATAGAGCCCAATATCTTGTTCACCGTCGAAATCTTTCATTCTTAAAATCTTTATCTGTTCCATCTCCTGAGCTTCAATCTTTTCAATGAATTTGCTTAGTGTCAGACTGCTAAACCCTTTCTTGTTCCTTAGCATCATGAGATATGTACCCCAAGTCTCATATGGCAATGCATCAGCTAGCTTTTCAATCAACACTTCATTATCTTTTTCGATGCTCAATCTCTTCATGTTCGCTAATAAATTGCAGTATCTTTCAATGATTTGCTTTGTGCTTTCATTTTTCAACCCACGAAACAGATCAAACTCTTTCTTCAGAAGTGATTTCTTGTTTTTAACCATCTATTGACTTCCAACGAACTTCGATCTTAGTGCTTTCCATATTGAATAAGAAGTTACATTATGTTGCAATAACACCAAGACATCTTGTTTCACAGCTTGTTGTAACAGACTTAGCATCATTTTTTCATCTTTGTATTTCTTTCTATTTTCAGCACTCAGATCTTTAATAGCAATAATCTCTTCCTCATCATTCGTCGGTCTAATATATTTTGTTTCAACACATTCCCAAGCATCTAAGTAGTTTGCTTGTACCCAATTCTCAAAACGTCCTTCCCAACCCTTATACTCCTCGATGTTCATGAGTTCAGGTGGTTTTTGCATAGCCCCCGTTTCATTTTCCAGCATTGTGTTCTGTGCAAGTGTGATCGGGGTAACCGGGGTAGCGAATGCGTTGTAAAATTCCTCTTCCATGTTTCGGTTTTCAAGAAATTGTCAAACTGTGTTTTCAAGCGGAATCACAATCTCAAGCGAAATCTCCTTTGAAGCGAAATATCTTTTCAAGCGAAATACCTTATTTCGCTTGAACCTACACCTTTTTCAAGCGAAATATCAAATTGAAGCGAAATAAGCTACTTTCAAGCGGAATCAACAGAATTTTCAAGCGGAATATACGATTCAAGCGAAATCAACCCAAAATCTCAAGCGAAATACCGGTTTCAAGCGAAAGCAGGAGCTAATTCCGTTTGAAGAGTTGCTGATGTCATCATTCTCGCACTGATTTATGTCAAATTGATCTAGTTCTAGGACGATTTTAGTTCTGAAACTTTCAAGGGTTTGTTAATTCACAAAAGCGCACATGATGTATAAAAATCAAGACATTTTGACTGTAAAATCAAGTTCAATTTGAAAAAGAAGGTGTAGAAATCAGATTTTGCAGCTGAATTGGTAAGAACTCTTCCTCCTAAGCTTTGATACCACTTGTAGGATCGTTTTCAGACCCGAACGAGTCGATCAGAAGAGTTTTACTCAATACAAACGGCGGAAACAGACGTATTGAGGTCAATTCAGCTAGAATATCACTTTAAACTGTCATAAAAATCAAGACATTATTGATTTGAAAGCTAATTACAGTGAGACGACACTTCGGCAGAACTTCGTTTCTCTGACCGGAATGATTCTACAGATTTCGCTTGAACACACATATATATAGTAATCTGATTTCGCTTGAGGATGTAATGTATCAGTTCAAGCGAAATTAGCAATGGTGATTTCGCTTGAAACTGCACATGTTTCTTTCAAGCAAAATTACTCCATTCAAGCTAAATTACATAATCTCAAACTACGTGCTCTGATCTAACATTCTAAGTACAAGACTCGATACAAGACGAAGTCGACAGACGCATGCACCAACAGTTTGTATAAAATGTGTTGATTGTAAAACAAAGTTTCATGAAATATGTTATAAGTGTAAAATGTATTATGTCAAACTTGAAATGGTTTAAACAACGCTACGATATGTAATACCATAAAAGCACTTATATATAGGAAGTACCAGCGGCGTATCCACCATGATTTTATCTTATTACACACTCCTCATTATTTAAATCACTTACCAAACAAACCACCAAAATGTGATGTTCAAACAAATGTTGAAATGTTATTGTGTAAACAAATGTAATGTATAGTGAATAAAAGCATTTATTGATTTAAAAGCATTTACTCAACCCTATAAGAATGAAATGTACAAAACAATGCATTTGATAAATTATAATCAAAAGTTATGTTTTGTAAAATAATGCATGCTTTTACTGATACAAACATCTATGCGGTAATGTTAAACGTCTACATCCAAGCCTTGAGACTATAGGATAACCTTAGAGCAAAGGTTATCAAAAATGTTTTCGGATTCGGTCATTCCTTCCACCCAAACAAACCTAGGATTTCAGGAATAGGAGTTGTCAAGTCCTATGGTACTAGTACCTACTACCGAGCGGCATGATCGGTGTTAATGAATGTATTAGTTTCGTTAAACAAACCAAATGTTATACCAAATGTAAGCATGTTTTATGAAAACAATGTACCTAGTATGCTAAATGAACATACAAGGTAGAAATGTAAAACAATGTGTCCATATGCTACGAGACCATATGCAACAGAAATGCAATGTAAAATAATGTACTAAGTATGCACTAAATGGACATACATAGCATAAACATAATGAAATCATGTACTATAAGTGTACTAATGAACAAAACAAGCATATGATATAAAAACATGGAAAGCATGAAAGTAACAAGTAGGCACATGTGTTTCACCCCAAAATGTTTGAAAACACTAAAAGAGGGGACTATGTACTCACTTGAGATTGCTCAATAGTCTTTAGATAACCACCAAGCAATGCTAGAAAGATCACGGAATCAAACGGCACCTAATATAGGTAACTACGTTAATAAACGGACCTAAATCGGAGGATTGGATAAAATGTTGTTTCGTAAACCAAATGAGTGTAAGAACTCATGTAATATGGTTTAACAAAGCCTAGATTCTAAAACAGAACCTATAATAAGTGCTTATGACCCGTTACGACCCGTTTAGGTAGCTTACGCTACTTTAACGTGTCGTTCGCGTAAAACGCATTCGGACCGCCTAACTAGTCCTATGACAAGTAAAATGTCACACCCCGACCACGTGAGACAACAAAACGTCGCGGAAATGTCGGGGAGTGTTGTAACAGAATTAATTGTTTCAAATCCATGGCAATTAAAGTTTCGTTTTATTATTCAAACAAGAGAGTTTACATCGTTTTAAACAAGAAACAAAGAGTACATAACAAAAATTAACTAGTTCTTGTCTCGTTTTAAGTCACTAAGGCACAGGTCCGCCTAAGTATGTCTTGATAAGTCCTATGCATCAACTCCTGAAAACACATGTGAAAATAGGTACGTCAGCATAAAAATGCCTGTGAGATACTTAGGTTTTGTGAAAATAGGATTCATGACTTGTAGGTTTAAGAAAATGTTTAATAAAGTTTAGTCATGAACCTTGTAAATTGATTTGTTTTGTAAATCGTTTGAAAAACAATAAGTTCAAATGATATGTATAAATAAGAGAATAATGTATGGTTAAATGAATAACCATGTAAAATGAGTTTGTATTAGATAAGTTGTTTGTAAAACAATGTATTGTGAAAAGTATGTTATTTGTATAAAATGTTATATGTCTAAATTGAAATGATTCAAATAACGCTACGATATGTAATACTATACAAGCACTTATATATAGGAAGTACCAGCGGCGTATCCACCATACTTGTATAATATTACACACGCCTCGTTACTTAAATCACTTACTCAAACCAAACCACCAAAGTAAAATGTTTATGTAAAATCAAATGTCAAAATGTTTGTGTGAAAACCATGTCTAATGTCTATGTGTAATGTAAATCATGAATTGTGTATATTAATGTCTAAATGTTTATGTCTAATGTAAATCATGAATTTTGTATATCAATGTCAAAATGTTTATGTATGGTAAGTGAAATATATCAACTAAACCATATGTAAAATGCACAAAAACAAGGTATTGAAGTAAAACATGGTTTAAATCAAAGTTATGTTTTGTGTAATAAATGCATGCTATACTGATATAAACATCTATGCGGTATTGTGAAAATGCATACATCCAAGCCTTGTGACTGTGGCGATAAACCCCTAAACGAATTTAAAGGTCTATCTTGTTGTTATGTTTATCGAATTCGGTCATTCCTTCCACCCAAACAAACCTAGGGTTCAGGAACGGGAGTTGTTAAGTCCTATGGTACCATTACCTACTAACGAGCGTCGTAGCTAATGTTAATGAATGTACATTGTCTCATTTGAACAAACCAAATGTCATACCAAAATGTAAGCATGTGATGAATAACAAATGTACTAAGTATGCAACAAAGCACATACATAGCATAAAATGTAATGTAAAACAATGTACTAAGTATGCACACAATGGACAAACAGAGCATAAAATGTAATGTAAAACGATGTACTAAGTATGCAACAAAGGACATAGATAGCAAAAACACAATGAAATCATGTACTATAAATGTACTAATGAACATAGCAAGTATATGATGTGAAAACAGGAAAGCATGAAAGTAACAAGTAGGCACATGTGTTTCACCCCAAAATGTTTGGAAAACAGTAAAAGAGGGGTCTATGTACTCACTTGAGATTGCTCAATAGACTTTAGATATCCACCAAGCAAAGCTAGAAGGTCACGAATATCAAACGACACCTAATATAGGTATCTACATTAATAAACGGACCTAAATCGGAGGATCGGATAGAATGAGGGCTCGTAAACCAAATGAGTATGGGAACTCATGTAACATGGTTTAACTAAGCCTACATGGTACAATGAAACCTAACCTAAGTGCTTACGACCCATTACGACCCGTTTAGGTAGCTTATGCTACTTTAACGCGTCATTCGCGTGAAACGCGTTTGGAACGCCTAACTAGTCTTATGATAAGTAAAATATGCCTTAACATGTCTAATATTATCGCTAAATCAGTTTAGATACCAAAAGTTATGTTACATATGCTTAAAATGAATTTTGGCGTAAAAAGGGTATTTTGGTAATTTACCTAAGGCATATAAACTACCTATCATACAACTAACTAAACGTTGTGACCATAAGGTATAACCTCGGAAGGTTATACAACTATGGTTACCTAATGTGTTTGGTCGGATCCTAATGATCGACCAAACGGGTCGGGTTCGAAAGTATAAGCGATTGATTAGATCGCTTACCTTTACGACCCTAGACAAGCACAAAACTAAAAGTGACGAGCTAAGCACGTTAAAACATGCTTAACTAAGTTAGAAAACAAGTTTGGTATCAAAACAAACGGTTTTGATACCCATAAGTAGTTTGGTTACAAAATACGTAAGAATACGTATTCTGCCCGAAACTACGGCTCGTCACTGAGCCTAGATAACGTGGTAATCAGTAGGTATAGTTACTAGGGACTATAACCATCGTGATTACGCTCACGTTATGAAGTTCAAACGAACTTCGCATTGACCATAAGCTGGTCAACGCGGAAAGTCAAACAAAGTTTGACTTTTAACGCTAAAAGAATAAAAAGAACGAAGGAACACTTACAAAGGGTCCAAGAACGGAAGGTTTGAATCCGAACACTCTCAGGTATGAAGTGTTAAACACAACAACTTAGAGAGCAAGTTCAGATTTCAAAGGTGTGGGTTTTTGCAAATGAAAGGGTTGGGTATTTATAGGATTTTCCATATAGAATATTCCTAGCATATTCCAAGCATATTCCTAGCATATTCCAAGCATATTCCTAGCATATTCCTAGCATATTCCAAGCATATTCCTTAGCATATACCTTAGCATATTCTTGGCATATGGCTAAAACGGGTATTTAACTGGGTACCGGGTATTTTATCTAGCGTTTAAATCCCGGTTTATGGCGTTCTAAATTATTTTTCAACACGGACCTGATTAAAATAAGATTTTAATCATAACAGAGTATTTTTGGGATTTAAATATTATACGGTCGGTCACCAACGTTCGTTTGGTCGTACGATCGCGATGTTCGGTTAATTACGACGGAATGCGCATAAGCGCGAAAAACGATCCAAATTGCGCGACGAATGGATTTTTCTTATGCCAAACATTAAAATAAAATATTTTAGTGCTTACATAATTTTTGGATGTCTGGATGTATTCAGAACGTAAGTTATGCGCGAAAGTGCAAACTTGTGCACTTTTTGACGCTTTTAGCCCCTAAATGACCCAAAAGTTTATTTTAGCACACCGAACCCCTCAAAGCCTATTTCTAAGCTATGTAAAGGATATTTAGGGTATGTTTAACTCATGGTCATGTTCCGGAATGTCTGTTACAGTTCAAATTGGCATACTTTCGCAGTTTGTCAACTTTAGTCCCTGTAAGTGATTTAACTTGATTTTGCCATACCAAAGCCTTCGAAACTTATTTCTAAGTTATGTAAAGGTTATTTAAGGTATGCTAAGCCTATTTCACTATCCCGGAGTGTTTGTTGCATTAAACTGGTTATATTTACGCATCAGTGCGCGTATAACCTTCTAGAAAGTGATTTAAAGCTTGAAATCGAACAAGAGTTGATATGTGCAAAAGATGCACATATTTTTACAAATCCCAAGTATGAAATACAATATTTCATTGGTTTGGCATTTGTTTGATGGTTGAAGTGACACAGGTGTTACAGTCTCCTCTACTTTAGGAAATTTCGTCCCGAAATTTAATTTTAGGAGAAACTTGTGAGGACGATGGTGATGTTTTCGCTTTGAATGAATCCCTTGATCCCTAAGTAGAACTCTGGGCTATCACACCCCAAAAATCCACACGCGGAGTATCACCGCTTGGAGGCTTGACTGACCAAGATCAAACCACTAATCATATTGAACAAGCATGTAATTAATTGTAAAAGTCCAACCAACACAATTTGTGTCCAAAACAACCATAGTTTAAGTTATGAGCGGAAGCATAATGTTTAAAACCAAAACATAAGTTTAAATATCCAAAGGTTTAACATGGCACACAGCTGTCCATGTCCCACAACGACTCTTCCTTGTGCAAGCTCTAGCTAAGTACCTATTGACCTGCAAAGCATGTAGTAACGAGTCAACAATAATGTTGAACGAGTTCACAGTTGGGTGTTGGTTTTAGTTGTTCAAAAATAGTTCCTTTAACTGGCATCCCTGCCGTGGGGGTTACCCTATAGTTGAAAAACGTGATTTGTTTAACCCATTAACTCTTGCAATCCAGCCGTGGGGGCTACCCCATGATAGTTATCTGGCATTTAGGCCGTGGGGGCTACCCCATGTATACACTAGACTCGTTACCATATCGACTGCTGACTAAAGTCATGTTTAAGTGCCCTGAACTGTCAATGTCTATCAGCATTGACGTGCCCAGATCCATTAGTTCACGCCCGTCCTCTGCGGCACGTTGTGAGGCTTGTCAGACCTAAATAGCGCTATCTAACTAATGACCCGCTCGCCATTGGCCCGGCGATTAAGTCGATATAAAAAGGAGGGACTTCGTGATAGAGTTTTGGTCTAGTAAAAGTTATCTGTCCGTAAGGACGAGGAATTACATTCCTAAACCATTACTGTCCTACCCAAGAAAGGACGAGGAATCCATATTCCTTAAACCCATTCCCAACCCCTGGGAATCCAATGCTTTGTAGAGTGTGAACTCACCTTGGTTTGCTCGGCAGATACACAGAAAGGTCAAGTCTAGATGCTAGTGGTCAACCACGTCCTAACATGGTTATCATACATGTTAGGTTTAGGTTCAAGTAAAGCACGTATGATTACACATAGTCGAACATGTTATCAACACGCATTGATCATGGCAAACACGTATAACATAGTAGCAGTCAACCTCATAACATACTAATCACTTGTACAATTTAATAGATTATGCTCGCACAAGTCAATAAGCCTTGTGCGATTCACCCGTTGAAGCCCAACAATACCCGGCCCAAAAACCAAAAAGCCCAAATACATCGGTGTACATATACACGGCCCAACATATAATTAAATAGTCCCTCTTGTGCGATCCCTACATCTTGTGCGACCAGTCTTGTTACCCAGCCCAATATATAAACATACGGCCCAATTAACAAACAGACAAACAATTCTTGTGCGACTCAATGATCCTTGTGCGACTGGGGACCGCTTGTGCGATCAGGTCCTCTTGTGCGACCCGATCAGCTTGTGCGACTGGTCTTCTTGTGCGAATGGACCTCTTGTGCGACCAAGAGGTCTTGTGCGAATGATTTAATCATCCGGGTATTATGGCAATCAGTTACATAACTTTTATCTTGCAATAATTACAAGGTTTCCATTTATCTAATCAATAAACCAATTAACAGTTTCATACTAAATCAATATTCAATCAATCGAGGGTTTTTAACATCCATTCTCATGAACCCTAACATAATTAAAAATCATGAGTAGCAACTTATCAATACATGAACATATTAACATGGATCTCGATCACTAACTACATCCGATTATGACAACACAGTAATTTATTCAACTCGTAATACATCACAGCCGATTACATACTTTCTATCCTAATCATTATGCAAACAATCCAAGAACATGACATGCTAGCCGATTAACATCACCATACTTATCCGATTGGCTAGAACATCATCATATGATTAACAATCCAAAAAATATAACATAACAGCCAATTTAACAAGCATCATCAACTACAATCCGATTAATGTGACAAATCCGATTAGTGTGAATCATTATCAAATACATGCCTATGGGCCAATTTTAAGAACACTAAGATTTAATAATTTATATCATGTTCAATCATCTACCAAAACAATCATCAAAGTAACACACTAACCGGTTGAGAGAAGGATGGAATAGATGGTTGATCCGAACAAGAAAAGATCTTCGATGGAGAGGATTCTTGGCTGCCGTCGAGTTCGTGAGGGAGAGAGAGAGCACAAGGGTTTGAGTGGTGTTGTGTGATTTGCAACAAATGAGAAACAACTCCCTAATGGTGTGTGTGAGCGAATAAGAGGAGTGGGTCGACCCTTACTTGGGCTGCCCTTGATCCGAATACAAGTTGTGGCCCGAATGGGCTTGTGTGATCGGGTGAGTGTTGTGCGTTTGGGTCGTTTATATACATACATACATTACACAAAGCACGTATTAACATAACATTCACATAATCATTCAATTCACATAGTCACATAATGTTTACATTCGTTACATCAAGGTACCAAGATAGGTTCAGAAATACGAGTTGTCACATTATCCCCAAGTTGAAAGAAATTTCGTCCCGAAATTTAGCACGTACTCACTGAGGATGCTAGTTAAGTTGCATGGTATTCCTGGTTTTCCTGGGGTGTCACATCCTCCCCCCGTTGATCTGGAATTTTGTCCCGAAATTCCGTAGCTTCAGCCTCAGTAGTGGTTGTACCGTTCACGAATAGTTGGGGATACTTTTGTTTCATCTGATCTTCGCGTTCCCAGGTGAACTCTGGGCCGCGACGTGAGTTCCAACGAACTCGAACGAGAGGTATTCTAGTACGCTTGAGGACCTTAACATCCCGGTCCGTGATTTTGACTGGTTCCTCGACGAATCACAACTGCTCGTCGATAGTGAGCTCCTTCAAAGGAACTATGTGGGTCTCATCTGACATACACTTCTTCAGATTCGACACGTGGAAAACATTGTGAACCGCACTGAGTTCTGCTGGTAAGTTCAGTTTGTAGGCCACCTTGCCTATTTTCTCAATGACTTCGAAAGGTCCAACGTATCGAGGGTTAAGTCTGCCTCGTTTACCAAAACGAACCACACCCTTCCAGGGTGAAACTTTGAGTAGTACACGCTCCCCAACCTGGAGCTCTAGTGGTTGTCTGCCCTTATCGGCGTAGACTTTCTGACGGTCACGAGCTGCCGCCATTCGTTGTCGTATCTGAGCAATTCGCTCTGCTGTGTCTACCACAAGTTCCGGACCAGTAATCTGACTATCCCCCACCTCTGCCCAACAAAGAGGTGACCGGCATTTTTGCCCGTACAATGCCTCAAACGGAGCAGCTTTAATGCTGGTGTGGTAGCTGTTATTGTATGAGAATTCCACAAGCGGCAGATGCTTTTCCCAGCCATTGCCAAAGTCAATTACGCATGCCCTAAGCATGTCTTCTAGGGTCTGGATGGTACGTTCCGACTGCCCATCCATTTGCGGGTGATAGGTTATGCTCATATCTAATCTTGAGCCAAAGGACTTGTGCATTGCTTGCCACAGTTCTGATGTAAAACGTGCATCTCGATCCGAGATATTAGAGGTGGGCACCCCGTGCCTCGAGACAACTTCCTTAAGATATACGTCTGCTAGTGTGGAGAATTTATCTGTTTCCTTGATAGCCAAGAAGTGAGCAGACTTTGTGAGTCGATCCACGATCACCCAAATAGTATCGTTACCACGTTGAGATCTAGGCAGGCCAGTAACAAAATCCATGGAAATTTGCTCCCATTTCCATTGTGGTATCTCTGGTTGTTGAAGTGGGCCTGAAGGTTTCTGGTATTCCGCCTTGACTCTCGCACAAGTCAAGCACTTGATAACGTAAGTTGCTATGTGGGCCTTCATGCTAGGCCACCAATACGTAGTTTTGATATCGTGGTACATCTTATCCGAACCAGGATGTACCGAGTAGCGAGACTAGTGTGCCTCATCCATCACAAGCTCTCGTAGGTTGCCATAAAGTGGAACCCAGATGCGTCCTGTAACGTAGTAAGCACCGTCTTCCTTCTGTTCTAAGCGTTGCCTTGAGCCGCGTAGGGCTTCAGCCCTGACGTTTTCTGGTTTCAATGCTTCTACCTGAGCATCTCGTATTTGAGAAGGAAGACTAGACTGTATAGTGAGTTGTAAAGCTCGTACGCACTTAGGCGCAGTGTCCTTTCGACTGAGGGCGTCAGCCACAACATTGGCTTTGCCTGGGTGGTATCTGATCGAGCATTCGTAGTCATTCAGTAGTTTGACCCATCGTCTTTGTCGCATATTCAGTTCCTTCTGTTTGAAGATATGTTCGAGGCTCCTGTGGTCGGTGTAGATGGCGCACTTGGTGCCGTACAGGTAATGTCGCCATATCTTAAGTGCAAAAACAACCGCTCCCAGCTCTAGATCGTGTGTAGTGTAGTTCTTTTCATGAACTTTGAGTTGGCGTGAGGCATAGGCTATAACTTTATCCCGCTGCATCAATACACAACCAAGACCCTGAATGGATGCGTCGCAGTAAACCACGAAGTCGTTTGTGCCCTCTGGCAATGAAAGGATAGGTGCACTGCAAAGTCTATCCTTTAAGTGTTGAAACGCTAATTCCTGTGCATTTCCCCATCGATAAACAACGCCTTTCTGCGTTAGCGAGGTGAGAGGCTGTGCAATCTTGGAAAAATCCTTAATAAACCTCCTGTAGTAACCTGCCAAGCCCAAGAATTGGCGAATTTCCGTTGGCGTACGAGGTGCAGGCCAGCTCTTGATCGAATCTACCTTGGATGGATCAACGTGAATCCCATCCTTGTTCACTACATGGCCTAAGAAATGGACTTCACGAAGCCAGAAGTCGCATTTTGAAAACTTGGCATACAGCTGTTCTGTTCGAAGAAGTTCCAAAATGAGCCGTAGATGTTGCTCGTGTTCCTCCTGACTCTTCGAATAGATCAGGATGTCGTCGATGAAAACTATGACGAACTTGTCCAGGTAAGGCTTGCACGCTCTATTCATCAAATCCATGAAAACCGCAGGTGCGTTTGTCAATCCAAAAGGCATAACCAAAAACTCATAGTGTCCATATCGAGTTCTAAAGGCTGTTTTGGAGACGTCCTCTTCTCAGACTCTCAGCTGGTGATATCCTGATCTCAAATCAATCTTTGAATAGTAGCTCAACCCTTGCAGCTGGTCGAACAAGTCGTCAATGTGTGGAAGAGGATAGCGATTCTTCACGGTCACTTTGTTGAGTTCACGGTAGTTGATGCACATTCTGAAAGTACCATCCTTCTTCTTTACGAATAGCACTGGATCTCCCCAAGGCGATGAGCTAGGACGAATAAAACCCTTATCCAAGAGTTCTTGTAGTTGCGTAGAGAGTTCTTTCAACTCTGATGGAGCTAAACGATACGGTGCACGAGCTATGGGCGCTGCTCCAGGAGCTAGCTCGATTTGGAACTCGACCTGGCGATGAGGCGGGAGGCCAGGTAGTTCCTCAGGAAATACCTCAGGATAGTCGCGTACGATCAGAAAATCCTCTATCTTCTTCTCTTTCTTCGAGGTGTCGGTAACGAGAGCCAGAATAGCAGTGTGGCCCTTTCTCAAGCACTTCTGAGCCTTAAGGAAAGAGATGATGCTCACAACAGCACCACTCTTGTCGCCACGAATCATGAGAGGTTCATCACCTGGGAGAGGAATACGGACAATCTTTTCGTTACAAAGGATCTCTGCTTGATGTTGGGATAACCAGTCCATCCCAATGACAACGTCGAAACTGCCCAATGTGATAGGAAGGAGGTCGATCGAGAAAGTGTGATCAACAAGAACAAGATTACAACCTTTGACTACGTGTGTGACCTCTATACTTTTACCATTAGCTAACTCTACAGTGTGCTTGGGGTTCAAAGGTGTTGGGGTATGCTTAAGCAGTTGACTAACTTTTAGGGACACATAACTAGTATCAGCACCCGAATCAAATAAGACAGTAACGTAAAAGTCGTCGAGAAGGAACTTACCCGTCACGACATTGGGATCATTCCTAGCTTCTCCCTGGCCAATAACGAACACACGACCCCTTGCCCCATTGCCATTGTTACCCCCGTTGTTCCCATTCCCCTGATTATTGTTGTTATTGTTGTTCTGGTTCCTGTTCAGTTGGGGACAATCTCTCTTGAAGTGGCCTTCAGCTCCACACTGAAAGCACCCTTTGTTGTTACCCTGCGGCTGCTGTTGCTGGCGTTGATTCTGTTGAGCTTGTTGTTGCTGACGATTCTGGTTTGCGGGGTATAAACTTCTACAATCCTTTGCTGCGTGGCCTGGCTTGTTGCACCGATGACAGTTACCCCTGGTGCATGGCCCGCTGTGATGTAGGTTACAGCGATTACATTTAGGGTGATTCCCCTTGTACACACCATGACTTTGGCTACCAGATGATTGCTGACTAGGACTCCTATAGTCGTCAGTCCTTCTCTGCTGAGACTGAGATTGCACAGAAGTTGAACCTTTGTTTGAAGCTCCATCCCATTTTCTCTTATTGTCACTAGGAGCATCCGAAGTAGCTGTAGCACCTATACGCTTTGGTAACCTGTTCTGCTCCACCGCCTGATCAGTGAGACGGTGAGCCAACTGAACAACCTGCTGGATGGTGGCGAGGTTTGCTGAAGTCACATGACTTTGGATTTCTGGCACTAAGCCCTTGAGAAAAAGTTCAATACGCTTAATTGGAGGGTCCACCATAGTAGGACACAATAATGCAAGCTCATTCGATCTCTTAGTATACGCCTCAATTTCTAACCCCGTCATCTTGAGGTTGTAGAACTCGACTTCCAGCTTATGAATGTCGTCACGACTGCAGTATTCTTCCTTGATCATCTCTTTAAAATTGTTCCATGGGGTGGCGTTAGCAGCAACCAACCCCAGCATTTGGACCTGGGCGTTCCACCATGTGAGGGCTAAACCCTCGAGAGTACGGTAGCATACTTCACCCTGCGTGCCTCAGGGCATTCACACATTTCGAACACAGATTCTAGTTTCTCAAACCAGTGGAGGAGACCTACGGCTCCCTCAGTGCCGCTGAAAGTAGTTGGTCGGCAGTCTATAAAGGTTTTGAAGGTGCACATAGGTGGCTGAGCATGTTGACCTGTTGTGGGTGTAAGAAAGGACAAAGTTTAACACAAAGATAGGTTCACGAGAGTAGGATCTAAAGATCCTAGAATGAGTTTTAAACTGTAGGGTATACCTCCTGCCTGTGCGGCTGCAAGTGCCGCAGCAACCTGTTCGTTAATCAGAGCCGTCAACTGGGCTTGAGTCATGTTAATGCGTCCAGACATAATCTTCATATCAAGGGAAACATGAATGAGAAGGGTTCGCGAAAGTGCGATGACAGAAGAGAGTAAGCACACATGTGTTCAAGCAACAGTAGCTATACTAACTAAGCATATCATAAGCAAAGTTCTATGATATCTATCATGTAGGTAATAAAACATAAACCATATCACCTAAAATGTCGAGCCTTGAACGTGGAGTGAAGCGTCGTTGTGGATCGTAGAGCACTGTACAGGTTATAGTCTGGTTTTAACAAAAAACGTTTTCCCTTATTAAAACCAAGTTCTCTATAACCAATGGCTCTGATACCAATCTGTCACACCCCCAAAAATCCACACGCGGAGTATCACCGCTTGGAGGCGTGACTGACCAGGATCAAACCACTAATCATATTGAACAAGCAAGTAATTAATTGTAAAAGTCCAACCAACACAATTTGTGTCCAAAACAACCATAGTTTAAGTTATGAGCGGAAGCATAATGTTTAAAACCAAAACATAAGTTTAAATATCCAAAGGTTTAACATGGCACTCAACTGTCCATGTTCCACAACGACTCTTCCTTGTGCAAGCTCCAGCTAAGTACCTATTGACCTGCAAAGCATGTAGTAACGAGTCAACAATAATGTTGAGCGAGTTCACAGTTGGGTGTTGGTTTTAGTTGTTCAAAAATAGTTCCTTTAACTGGCATCCCTGCCGTGGGGGTTACCCCATAGTTGAAAAACGTGATTTGTTTAACCCATTAACTCTGGCAATCCAGCCGTGGGGGCTACCCCATGATAGTTATCTGGAATTTCGGCCGTGGGGGCTACCCCATGTATACACTAGACTCGTTACCATATCGACTGCTGAATAAAGTCATGTTTAAGTGCCCTGAACTGTGTCACACCCCGAAATTATCAGAGCATTGGCGAGACTGGACTGGTATCTTCATTGCACAGCGGAAGCAAATAAGCAAAGACTTTCTAGAAAATGAACGCCCACTAAGTACTCGTCTCTCCAAAGGTTCTCCTATTCCAACCGTTCCATAACTTTGAAAAGTAACCTGAGAAAGAACATGCGAGAAAAATCAACATAATGTTGAGCGAGTTCATAGTTTGTTTGTAAAAGATTTGAAATAAATCTTTTGAGTTGTGAAAGGTTTGAAATAAATCTTTGGAATAACCGGTTTTTGAAATAATATTGAGAAAATGAATTTAAAAATCATTTTCTTGCCAAGTTATATGGAAACGTTGTGTTTGTAACACGCTATGTTCATAAAACCATGTATTTATAAAGCCTTGTATTTGTAATGTTCATATAACCGTCAATGCCCACCCTGACTTTGACTCCATACCCGCATAATTCTTTGAATTTGTATAAAACATGATAGTTAATTTGTATGAACAAGAAGTTTCCGTAAGTATAAAAATCCCTGGTATGTAGCAAATAAGGAAAAAGAGATCACCGATGGTTTGCAAGGCCATTGATATGTGTGAAGTGCAAGTAGGAAGACTCAAACCTAGCAGATTTAGCGATGGGTACAAAGTCACCCCGAGGTCCGTTACGCTGGGCCTGGGGTTGGGCTCGCTACACCCAGATAGATCTACCGCTTACGTCCCTCGGTCCTACAATGAGGATTAATGGCCTCCAGTTTCCGCCTACCCACTCACATGATCTAAATAATAACCCTCCTTACGCTAACCATACCATGTATAAAATAAATCCCTGGTCACCCTGACCAGATCCCTGGTCACCCTGGCCGAATATCATTCACATTTCGAAAATAAGCATTTGTTTTGTAAAAACCGGTATATTTAGTATAAACCTTTCGTAATTCATTTGTGTTCCCCGAAATCCCTTCGTAATATGATTTAGAAATACGAGTTTTGCATTAGTTCAAAACTTTGTATGATTTTGCAAAACGTGCATGTCTTTCCACCCCGAAAACATTTATAAAAATGTAAAATAGTAAAAAGTGGGGGTTATGAACTCGCCTGAATATTCCTGTGCAAAGCTAGCTAATTACGACTTCGCGATGTCGTTTCCAAGACTCGACTTGCTAGCGTGCATTCTACAATATTCCTAACACGGAATATCTAATAAGTTTCTAAATAAACGCAGTATCTAAACTACGTGTCATCGAGCTCTACCGAATCGTTAATCGAACGATTCAACGGTAAATTGTTAACTTAATAAAAATGATTAAGTTAAACTTGTTAAGTTCCGAGAAGTCGTTTGTGTATATAGGAATATTCGTACGAAAGTAATATATAATAAACTTGTATTATATATAGCGTCTTGTATATATTTGCCAAAAATATACGTATATGCCGTTTAGGCGTATAAATATAAAAAAGTTATATTTATTTTGTAAAAAGGCTCGTCGAGTTCGTTGATTGTTTAAAAATAAAAATAAATATATACCATATTTATTTTTTATAAACGAATACAAGTCGCTTGATGTTTGAAATAAATATAAAACTATATTTATCTTAATAAAAGAATTCGTGTGGTATAAATATAAAAACTATATTTATTTTTATAAAACGAATTCGTCGAATTTCCGAAGTTCAAAACAACTATGTTTGTCGTTGTAAATATTTTCCGAATCGTTGTTTTCGTATGTTTGTAAAGTGTCGTCGAAAATATTATACACTTGTAATAAAAAGTGTCTTTATATTAAAAACGTGTTTCGTTTTACGGATTTTCTCGAAAAACGGCAGAGTTTACTCTGTTTTTGGACGCCCCCGATAACCATGTTGTCGTTATTTTAACAAAATTCAATCAATTCAACACATATTATATAGTTCACGTGAAATATATATCAAATCACTAAATATTTAAAACCAAGTCACTAAGTGTAAATTCGTTAGTCGGGTCAAGCTCGTTCACGTAAAAATTAAATCCATATTAAAACACGAATATTTAAACGCGTCATTAATTTACCAAGTCTTCACGCCGAACCGTCGAGTGAGATGACTGAGTTGACCGAGTTAACTCGGTTGACCGAGTTGACTTGCTGAGTTGACTGGGTTGACTCAGTTTGACTGAGTCGACCCGATCCGTTTCATAAGCTGCTTCGAACCGTCCGACCCGAACCGCCTGACCCGAACTGTCTGAGTTGACTGAGTTGACTCGGTTTGACCGAGTCAAACCGAGTTGAACCATCCTTTGACCAAAACTTAGCTGAAACAACCGCATAAAACTCGAATCTGAACCATACCATGACTGAACCAAATTAGAACGGCATATGAACCGAACCGATAACCGAGCGGAGCCCCGTAAAAATAGAAACCCGAATCTCTTAAAAGTTACCTGGGCCGAAACCATTCTGACCTGACTCGAACAGGGACTTCACCGAAGAAACCCGTCGGACCAAGGCAAGGACCACCGGTCCGACACAGGGACCGCTGGTCCGAGACGCCACCGCCGTTCACCATCACCACCACCGGTTCCTTCTCTCTCCTCTTCGTCTCTTCTTTCTCTCTCTACTCGGTCTCTCTCTCTTCGCCGATGAATAGAGACCTCGCCACCATCATCATCTTCATCGTATCGTCTCTGTCGGGTCGCCGGAAGTACGACCAGCTCAGCCGACGTGCTTTGCCGTCGCCGGCTCTACCTGTTTCTCCTTCTCTCTGCTCTCGTTTCGCTGATCCCTCCGCCGCACCACCACCGGACGGTGGTGGTGGTCTTCTGTTTTGTGATCGGAACCGAGAAGGGGAGGGGGTATTTGAAGGGATGATGTTTGGAGATGGGATCTCATGTTGTCTGTGTATTTGAAATCGAGAGAGAGGGTGTTGTGGGTTTGTTTGTGTCTGCAGTGAGGGATCGAGGGAGAGAGAGTAGATAAAGCAGGCAAGGGTTTCATGTGTTTGGTTTGAGTTGTTTGTTGCCTGCCTTCATGAACGAGAGGGGAAGGGGTTTTATCCCCACTTGTGTGGTTAATGACTAAAGTGCTACCCTTATGTCCTGTGTATAGAGATCCCATGAGGATTTTGTGTTTCAAAACTTAGAGACATAAATCTTATATAGAGATTTATTAGGATCTTGTGAATCTAATATGGATTTTAGACAGATTTTATTGAGATTTTGTGCAGATTTTTAGATCTTTAGAGATCTTATTAGATCTAGTATTATGTGTAGGTTTAGGCTTGTGGGTTTTGGGCTTGGGGCCGGGGCCCACAAACTCAATCCTATGTGTAAGTGGCCCGTAATTCCTACGAGACCCGTTGTCAAAACCCTGAACTCCGTTTAACGTCAAAAATTAAAATACACAAAAATACGGTCGGTAGTCGTTGTTTGCGCGCCTGTTCGTCGATCACGGTAATAATCGCGAAAAATTGTATCGTTGCCGTCTTTAATCCGTTTTCTAATCCGGTTTTGACTGTAGTTGCTAAAATTTATTTACGGAGCTAAATTTAGCGTAAAATATTCGGGGACAGTCCGTATTTATCGACGTTGTCCGTAATATTCAGCAGATCTTCTGTAAATCACCACACGCGCATTGTATAGCTGAACAAACGTTTCTGGGCACTCCCAAAGGCCTATTTAAGTTAATTTTGTCACACCCCCAAAATCCACACGCGGAGTACCACCGCTTGGAGGCGTGACATGACCAGGATCAAGCCACCAATCATATTGAACATAAGTATATAAATCAAAAGTCATTCATCAATACGATAGGTGTTTACAAAACCAAATATAAACAAGTGTGTAGCGGAAGCATTAATGTAAAACCCAACATAAGTTTAAGTACAAAATGTTATAATGTTTAACAACACATTCACGATCCATGTCCACAACGACCGTGCCTCCCGTGCAAGCTCCGTAAGTACCTATGGTCCTGCAAGGCATGTAACAGAGAGTCAACAACTAGTTAAGCGAGTTCACAGTTGGTTATTTAGTTATAATGTTCGTATCGTAAATCGTATGTAATAGCATCGCGGCCCTCTAGGCATGTTTGCGAAGTTTAGTGGGGGTTTCCCATGTTTTATAGACTAGTTATATTTGTATCGCGGCCCTCCAGGCATGTTTGCGAAGTTTAGTGGGGGTTTCCCATGTTTTATAGACTAGTTATATTTGTATCGCGGCCCTCCAGGCATGTTTGCGAAGATTAAAGTATAGTTCGCGGCCATTCCAGGCATGTTTGCGAAGATTGTTCTAGTATAGTTCGCGGCCATTCCAGGCATGTTTGCGAAGATTGTTCTAGTATATGTATCACAAGTCTAGTAGTATCTACCATTGACCTTCCTCTCCCGAGGTCAATGGTATGTAATTCCGATAACTCTTAAGCGTAAATAATCAATCAACCCATTCCCATCCCCGGGAATCCCATGCCTTGGTAGAAGTGTGAACTCACCTTGTTTTGCTCGGTATGCTAGGTATGTGCTCAAAGTAAATCAATCACGTCCTAAAGTACGCACGTATACATAATCAGTTTGTGTTTAAGTTGTTCATGTATAAGCAGGTAACACGTAATCACAATCATACCAGTCATGTTTAACATTTAACAGCAGTTACATATTCCAGTTAACACTTAACAGAATTAACTCAAGTTCCTGCACAGATCAGCTATTCGGTGAAACACACAGTTGACGAAACACGTTCTGTTTCGTCGTGGTCTTAATTGGCGAAACAGAATTCAATTTCGTCGATTACTCTTGGCGAAACACTTTCTGTTTCGCCGAGAGTTCTGTTTCGTCGGATGTCAGTTTCGCAGACATCAGATGCAGCAGTTACGAATATACACAGAACCCTAATCATGCTAGCAGCCGACATCAATATCAGAAATCATATGAAGGTCAATGTGCATAACGAATCATCATAACTCAATCATCCAAGAATCATTGTCTAGCATAAACCCTAGTTTTTGTGTATAACATATTAATTTAACATCCAACAATCATATCATTGAACCCTATCAAGATGCTAACTTATATTCAGAATCAGGACATAATAACAATATCCAGAACCGAGCATTCGATTGTATTAGTTTCGTATAGAATGATTTATATCCCACTACATCATACATATCAAAATCTATAACATCAACATATTCTTATAATCACAGCAGTAACACACATCAACTATAAGCACAATCAT
The DNA here is from genome assembly GCA_030545235.1 of Helianthus tuberosus. Classification (NCBI taxonomy): domain Eukaryota; kingdom Viridiplantae; phylum Streptophyta; class Magnoliopsida; order Asterales; family Asteraceae; genus Helianthus; species Helianthus tuberosus. The sequence continues at coordinate 115,172,675 of CM060408.1, forward strand.
GGATCGAGATATCACAGAAACATGAACCGATTAACGAACACATACTAACCGAGATATGAGAAAACACAATCGATCGCTAGGGATATCTTCGAGAAGCTCCTACTGCCGTCACAAAGGAGAGGAGGGCTCTAGGGTTTCGGTTGTTATGATAAATGTGTGAAACTGAGGCTGTTACACGTTTTAAAACCCAAAATAACAAGCTGGGCCCGAACCGGGCTTTTGGCGAAACTGGGCTCGGCGAAACTGACCTGTTTCGTCGAGTGGATGGTTGGCGAAACAATCTGTTTCGTCGAGAGTGGTTATGGCGAAACAGATATTGTGTTTCGTCGAGTTGTTCAGGTCTCAAACAGTTTACAGTTAATCATGCAGTCAAGTACTTACACCTTATCACTCAAAAATCAAGATTATCATCTTAACTATAATTTAGTGTGCACAATTACCAGGTAAATAATTCGTGTAAGCAATAATCTAGACGGTCAACGTGCAATAAATGCGAATAAAGAATGTCGGAAATTCGAGTTGTCACATTATCCCCAACTTGAAAGAAATTTCGTCCCGAAATTTAGCATGCGGTTACTGAGGAAGCTAGTGGTGTGACGTTGTTTACCTGTATTGTATCGCGGCTCCCCGAGCAGGTTTGCGAAGATTACTGGTTTTCTTGGGGTGTCACATTATCCCCCCGTTGATTTGGAATTTCGTCCCGAAATTCTGTATTGGTAGCTTCAGCCTCAGTAGTAGTTGCATTGGTTCCGAATAACTGGGGATACTTGAGTTTCATTTGATCTTCACGCTCCCAGGTGAACTCTGGGCCGCGACGGGAGTTCCAACGAACTCGTACAAGAGGGATTCTCGTGTTCTTGAGGACCTTAACATCCCGGTCCGTGATTTCAACTGGTTCCTCGACGAAATGCAACTGTTCGTCGATAGTGAGCTCCTTCAAAGGAACTATGAAGGTCTCATCTGACAGACACTTCTTCAGATTCGACACGTGAAAGACGTTGTGAACTGCACTGAGTTCAGCTGGTAAGTTCAGTCTGTAGGCCACTTTGCCTATTTTCTCTATGACTTTGAAAGGTCCGACGTATCGTGGATTAAGTTTGCCGCGTTTGCCAAAACGAACAACACCCTTCCAGGGTGAAACTTTGAGTAGCACTCGATCCCCAACCTGGAATTCGAGTAGTTTCCTGTCTTTATCTGTGTATGCCTTCTGACGGTCACGAGTTGCCGCCATGCATTGTCGTATTTGAGCAATCTTTTCAGTAGTGTCAACTACCATTTCTGGACCTGTTATCTGACTGTCACCCACCTCTGCCCAACAAAGAGGTGATCGGCATTTACGCTCGTACAATGCCTCAAACGGAGCAGCTTTAATGCTGGTGTGGTAGCTGTTGTTGTATGAAAATTCCACAAGTGGCAGATGCTTTTCCCAGCCCTTGCCAAAGTCAATTACGCACGCCCGAAGCATGTCTTCTAGAGTTTGAATAGTGCGCTCAGATTGCCCATCTGTCTGAGGATGATAAGTTGTGCTCATGTCTAATCGAGAGCCAAAAGATTTGTGCATTGCTTGCCACAGTTCTGAAGTAAAACGTGCGTCACGGTCAGAGATAATAGAGGTGGGCACCCCGTGCCTCGAGATAACTTCCTTGAGAGATATGTCTGCTAGTGTGGAGAACTTATCCGTTTCCTTGATAGCCAAGAAGTGAGCAGACTTTGTGAGTCGATCCACGATCACCCATATAGTATCGTTACCACGTTGTGATCTAGGCAGGCCAGTAACAAAATCCATGGAAATTTGTTCCCATTTCCATTGTGGTATCTCAGGTTGTTGGAGTGGTCCTGACGGTTTCTGATATTCTGCCTTGACTCTCGCACAAGTCAAGCATTTGCTAACGTATGTGGCTATGTGGGCTTTCATGCTAGGCCACCAATATGTAGTTCTGAGGTCGTGGTACATCTTATCCGAACCAGGATGTACTGAGTAGCGAGACTTATGAGCTTCATCCATTACAAGCTCGCGTAAGTTGCCATAGAGTGGGACCCAGATGCGTCCTGTTACATAGTAGGCTCTGTCTGCCTTTTGTTCTAACCTTTGCCTTGAGCCGCGTAGGGCTTCAGCCCTAACGTTTTCTGGTTTCAATGCTTCTACCTGAGCATCTCGTATTTGTGAAGGAAGACTAGACTGAATAGTGAGTTGCAATGCTCGTACACGCCTAGGTGTAGTATCCTTTCGACTGAGGGCGTCGGCCACCACATTGGCTTTGCCCGGATGGTACTTTATGGCACATTCGTAATCGTTCAGTAATTCGACCCCTCGACGTTGTCGCATGTTCAACACTTTCTGCTTGAAAATATGTTCGAGACTCCTGTGATCAGTGTAGATTGCGCACTTGGTACCATACAAATAGTGTCGCCATATCTTAAGTGCAAAAACAACCGCTCCCAGCTCTAGGTCATGTGTCGTGTAATTCCGTTCGTGAATCTTAAGTTGGCGCGAAGCATAAGCAATAACTTTATCCCTTTGCATCAATACACATCCAAGACCTTGGATAGATGCGTCGCAGTAGACTACAAAATCGTCCGTGCCTTCAGGCAATGAGAGGATAGGTGCGCTACAAAGTCTATCCTTTAAGTGCTGAAACGCTGTATCCTGTGTATCACTCCAACGGTAAGCAACACTTTTCTGTGTCAGTAATGTAAGCGGCTGTGCAATCTTTGAGAAGTCTTTGATAAACCGTCTGTAATAACCCGCCAAACCCAAGAATTGGCGTATTTCGGTTGGTGTGCGAGGTGCAGGCCAGTTCTTGATCGAATCTACCTTGGATGGATCGAAATGAATCCCATCCTTGTTTACCACGTGGCCTAAAAAGTGGACTTCACGAAGCCAGAAGTCGCATTTTGAAAACTTAGCGTATAGCTGTTCCGTTCGTAGAAGTTCCAGTATAATTCGTAAGTGCTGCTCGTGTTCCTCCTGACTTTTCGAATAAATCAGGATGTCGTCGATGAAAACAATGACGAACTTGTCAAGATAGGATTTGCACACCCTGTTCATAAGATCCATGAAAAACTGCAGGCGCGTTCGTTAGCCCGAATGGCATGACCAAAACTCGTAGTGGCCGTAGCGTGTTCTGAAAGCTGTTTTGGAGACGTCCTCATCCCGGACTCTCAGTTGATGATAGCCTGACCTCAGATCAATCTTCGAGTAATAGCTCGACCCTTGCAACTGGTCGAATAAGTCGTCGATGTGTGGAAGAGGATAGCGATTCTTCACGGTTACCTTGTTCAGTTAGCGGTAATCTATGCACATGCGGAAAGTGCCGTCTTTCTTCTTCACAAATAATACTGGAGCTTCCCAGGGCGAAGAGCTAGGACGTATGAAACCCTTTTCCAAGAGTTCTTGCAATTGCTTAGACAGTTCTTCCAGTTCATTTGGAGCTAAGCGATAAGGCGCTCGAGCTATAGGTGCTGCTCCTGGAGCTAGCTCGATCTGAAATTCGACCTGGCGATGGGGCGGTAACCCAGGTAACTCTTCAGGAAACACCTGAGGAAAATCACGCACAACTGGAATACCCTCTAACTTTTTCTCTTTCATCGATTTATCAGAAACGAGTGCTAATATAGCTGAGTGGCCCTTTCGCAAACACTTCTGTGCCTTCAAGAAGGAGATGATGCCACTCACGACACCACTCTTGTCGCCTTGAACTTCAAGAGGTTCTTTGCCAGTACGGGGAATGCGAATAATCTTCTCCTTGCATAGAATCTCTGCTTGCTGTTGGGATAACCAATCCATACCAGTGACGATGTCAAAACTACCCAAAATTATAGGAATACGATTGATAAGGAAAGTCCATCACCAAGTTGGGATCATTCCTAGTATCACCCTGACCCATCACGAACACTCGACCCCTGGCAACATTGCCGTCGTTATTACCCCCATTGTTGTCTCCATTATTGTTCCCGTTTCCTTGGTTGTGGTTCTAGTTCTGGTTCTGGTTCAACCGTGGGCAGTGTATTTTGAAGTGACCTTCAGCATCGTCTGATAACATCCCTTGTTACCCTGCTGTTGCCGCTGATTCTATAGATCTTGTGGCTGTTGTTGTCGGTTCTGGTTTGCAGGACGTGAGTTTCTACCATCTTTGGTTCCATGACCAAGCTTGTTGCATTATTGATAATGATTGCGTTTGCCCTGCCCGCGGTGGTGCAGGTTACATCATTTGCGCTTAGGGTGGTTTCCCCCTGTATCCACCCTGCCCTTGGATACTAAATGTTGCTGATCAGGACTTTAGTTGTCATCGACCTTTCACTGCTAGTGCCTGGGACGGAATCGTAGTCGAATCCTTGCTAGAGGTTCCATCCCACTTTCATTCGTTGTCACTGAGGGTAGCAGAAGTAGTAGTGCTGATACGTTGAGGCAGCTTGTTCTGTTCCACTGCCTGGTCTGTGAGACGATGAGCAAGATGAGTAACATCTTGAATAGTAGCAAGTTTAGCCGTCATCACATGGTTTTGAATTCCTGGTACTAAACCCTTGAGGTACAGCTCAAAGCTCTTTATGGGAGGATCCACCATAGTTGGACACAAAATTGCCAGTTTGTTGGATCGTAATCTTGCACGCTTCTATCTCTGATTCCGTCATCGTCATGTTAAAGAACTCCACTTCCAACTTGTGGATGGCATCATAACTACTGTATTCACGTTTGATCAGTTCCTTAGAATCATTCCATGGGGTGGCATTAGCAGCCGCCAGCCCCAGTATCGTAACTTGCGCGCTCCACCAAGTTTGCGCAGTGCCTTCGAGAATATCAGTGGCATATTTCACCTTACGAGCCTCAGGTCATTCGCACATTCGAAGGCCGATTCGAGTTCCTCGAACTAATGGAGGAGTCCAACAGCTCCTTCAGTGTCGCTGAAAGTAGTAGGACGACAGTCCATAAAAGTCGTGTATGTGCACACAGGTGGCTGAGCGTGTTGACTTGTCGTGTGCGTAAGAGTAAGCATACTTGAGCACGAGTGTTGGTTTACGAGAGTAGGATCTAAAGATCCTAGAGTAAGTGGTGATGGCAGGTTACACCTCCTGCCTGGGCAGCTGCGAGTGCTGCGGTAACTTGTTCAGTGATCGAAGCCGCCAACTGGGCTTGAGTTAGGTTAACGCGTCCACCCATGATCTTAACATCAAGGAGAACATGTGGGTGAGAGGTTCGCGAATAGTGCGAAGAGAGTGAGCACACAGTATTCTCAAGCAATAACTTATAGTAGGTTCTGTAATCTGAGCATACCACGAGCAAAGTTCTATGTAATTCTAGCAAGTAGGTAAAGTAACATGAATAGTAGTACCTATGATGTTGAGCCTTGCACGTGGAGCGAAGCGTCGTTGTGGATCATTGAGAGCACTGTTCTGGTTATAGTCTGGTTTTAACAAAATCGTTTTCCCCTTATTAAAACCGAGTTCTCTATAACCAATGGCTCTGATACCAATCTGTCACACCCCCAAAATCCACACGCGGAGTACCACCGCTTGGAGGCGTGACATGACCAGGATCAAGCCACCAATCATATTGAACATAAGTATATAAATCAAAAGTCATTCATCAATACGATAGGTGTTTACAAAACCAAATATAAACAAGTGTGTAGCGGAAGCATTAATGTAAAACCCAACATAAGTTTAAGTACAAAATGTTATAATGTTTAACAACACATTCACGATCCATGTCCACAACGACCGTGCCTCCCGTGCAAGCTCCGTAAGTACCTATGGTCCTGCAAGGCATGTAACAGAGAGTCAACAACTAGTTAAGCGAGTTCACAGTTGGTTATTTAGTTATAATGTTCGTATCGTAAATCGTATGTAATAGCATCGCGGCCCTCTAGGCATGTTTGCGAAGTTTAGTGGGGGTTTCCCATGTTTTATAGACTAGTTATATTTGTATCGCGGCCCTCCAGGCATGTTTGCGAAGTTTAGTGGGGGTTTCCCATGTTTTATAGACTAGTTATATTTGTATCGCGGCCCTCCAGGCATGTTTGCGAAGATTAAAGTATAGTTCGCGGCCATTCCAGGCATGTTTGCGAAGATTAAAGTATAGTTCGCGGCCATTCCAGGCATGTTTGCGAAGATTGTTCTAGTATAGTTCGCGGCCATTCCAGGCATGTTTGCGAAGATTGTTCTAGTATATGTATCACAAGTCTAGTAGTATCTACCATTGACCTTCCTCTCCCGAGGTCAATGGTATGTAATTCCGATAACTCTTAAGCGTAAATAATCAATCAACCCATTCCCATCCCCGGGAATCCCATGCCTTGGTAGAAGTGTGAACTCACCTTGTTTTGCTCGGTATGCTAGGTATGTGCTCAAAGTAAATCAATCACGTCCTAAAGTACGCACGTATACATAATCAGTTTGTGTTTAAGTTGTTCATGTATAAGCAGGTAACACGTAATCACAATCATACCAGTCATGTTTAACATTTAACAGCAGTTACATATTCCAGTTAACACTTAACAGAATTAACTCAAGTTCCTGCACAGATCAGCTATTCGGTGAAACACACAGTTGACGAAACACGTTCTGTTTCGTCGTGGTCTTAATTGGCGAAACAGAATTCAATTTCGTCGATTACTCTTGGCGAAACACTTTCTGTTTCGCCGAGAGTTCTGTTTCGTCGGATGTCAGTTTCGCAGACATCAGATGCAGCAGTTACGAATATACACAGAACCCTAATCATGCTAGCAGCCGACATCAATATCAGAAATCATATGAAGGTCAATGTGCATAACGAATCATCATAACTCAATCATCCAAGAATCATTGTCTAGCATAAACCCTAGTTTTTGTGTATAACATATTAATTTAACATCCAACAATCATATCATTGAACCCTATCAAGATGCTAACTTATATTCAGAATCAGGACATAATAACAATATCCAGAACCGAGCATTCGATTGTATTAGTTTCGTATAGAATGATTTATATCCCACTACATCATACATATCAAAATCTATAACATCAACATATTCTTATAATCACAGCAGTAACACACATCAACTATAAGCACAATCATGGATCGAGATATCACAGAAACATGAACCGATTAACGAACACATACTAACCGAGATATGAGAAAACACAATCGATCGCTAGGGATATCTTCGAGAAGCTCCTACTGCCATCACAAAGGAGAGGAGGGCTCTAGGGTTTCGGTTGTTATGATAAATGTGTGAAACTGAGGCTGTTACACGTTTTAAAACCCAAAATAACAAGCTGGGCCCGAACTGGGCTTTTGGCGAAACTGGGCTCGGCGAAACTGACCTGTTTCGTCGAGTGGATGGTTGGCGAAACAATCTGTTTCGTCGAGAGTGGTTATGGCGAAACAGATATTGTGTTTCGTCGAGTTGTTCAGGTCTCAAACAGTTTACAGTTAATCATGCAGTCAAGTACTTACACCTTATCACTCAAAAATCAAGATTATCATCTTAACTATAATTTAGTGTGCACAATTACCAGGTAAATAATTCGTGTAAGCAATAATCTAGACGGTCAACGTGCAATAAATGCGAATAAAGAATGTCAGAAATTCGAGTTGTCACAAATTTGCTCTGTAAACACTAATTATTATTGCGTTAATTACCTGTTAATCACGTAATTAAGAGCCGTAAATTACGGGTTGTCACATTCTCCCCCTGTTACAGAAATTTCGTCCTCGAAATTTAGACTATGTTATTTCCTCAGAATTGTGTTGTTTGCAGGTAAGTCCGAATAATAACAAGGTGAATGACCGCGTAATCGAAACAAGACTTATTCGCGTCATGTGAATTTAATGACATTCCTCCACAATAGGAATCCCAACGGTTTAAAAGAAATGTGTCTCAGTAATTGATGTCAAAGGAAACGAGACGTAATGATACAGTCACCAGTGCGACTAAGTTAACAAGGATCCAACAATGAACAGGAACTTCGACCAATCGAATTCCATATGAACGTTTATAACATGTAAATGAGTTCTAGCAGCAATAACATCCACTGGATGAACTTAGAATCAACAGTCTCAAATGTAATAATTTGCATGAAACGTTCGATCGTGATCAGCGCAAGCTGCAAGTCATACCGACGCCACAAGGTGTCGCAATGAATGAAACAATTCAATAATAGGGGTGATCGAACAAGTATCACCTGTGTTTTGCATGAAACGCTCAATCATGATTAGCCCAAGCTACAAGTTTGTACTGACACCACAAGGTGTCGTAGTGATTCAAATAATTCAATAATAGCGGTGATCAAACAAATCCACCGTGCTTGAAGTCAAATGAAAGCGTAATAGGGTGAATCCGAAAGTTTGTTTCAAATGAAATCATAGAATTTTCAATTGAAATTTGAACATCAAAGAAATAATTTTTTCGATCGAAGGTGAAGAAGCAATGGATATCGCAAAGTTTTCGATCGATAATGAAAGAACCGTTAGTAGGTACACCGGAATGTAAAAATGAACTTGTGCACCGTTGTCTTAACACACTATTGTATTAAGACCGCTTGGATATAATAAATCGAAGTGGATTGGAAAACAATCAATAAATAAATATTTAGATCCGTGCATAAGATGCGTAAACGAGTTTAGCGCAAGCTTCAAATTAATGAAAATCACCATCACATGGTGTCGGAATCAACAAACAATTTAATGGAGTCGAATACCAAACAAGTTTACCACGACTCGAAACAAATGAAGTGTTCGTTAAAAATTGATTTGAATATGATGCTTCCAATACATCATATGGTGTCTCGAATCGAATAAGTGTAATGAGCAAGTTCAAACAATTGAACTTGGTTTTAGCGCGATCCGACAATAGATATATGTATCGACAAGAAAACTTTCGGAATGGTCACAACGAAAAACCATGTATGTAACTTGTAAAGAAATGATCGTGACACAATGACCATTAAGAGGAGTAGAGACACGAAAATCTACTCAGTAAGTGTGAAATTCGAAATTTCAATAAAAGAAATTTGAGGACTTTACATGGGGTTTCGTGTGACGACCAATTGTTAGGTGACATTACCATGGAATGTCGAACATAGCGTATTCGTCATTAGTTAGGTAGGGGGGGGGGGGAATGCGGAGACAATCGTCTTCTCCCTGACGTGATTTGTGTCGTTGCAGGATCGCGTGACAAGTTGTCGTTTCCTGATTGTTAGTTCTCCTGCTGACAAGGATCTAGCGTCGTCGTTAGATTTGTGTCATCGTTCCTTCTCAAAGGCCTCTCCTCGATAGTCGTATGTGTCGTACTTCAACCTTAAGTTTCACGTATACCTGTGCAGTAGCGTTACGTTCTGCGTAGAATGTGATGTACTTCGAGATCCGTTGATGTAAAGTTTGAGTTTCATGTATTGTCGTGCACTAGCGTTTCGTTATGCGTAGGCTGTCTGCTCGGGAAGTCAAAATATCATAGACAATATGGATAATAGTGTGTACCCGAGTTAATATTCGCGGTTCCTACGTGATGACCTTTAATAAACACACACATGCGTAAATAATCAATCATATAATCAAATAGTCCTCCTAGTCCCACTAGCCTCCCAGACTGAATCTCCTAGTCCCACTAAACTATCCTCCCAACCTCTCAGACTGAATCTCCTAGTCCCACTAGCCTCCCAGCCTCCCAGACTGAATCTCCTAGTCCCACTAGACTATCCTCCCAGCCTCTCAGACTGAATCTCCTAGTCCCACTAGACTATCTCCCAGCCTCTCAGACTGAATCTCCTAGTCCCACTAGCCTCCCAGCCTCCCAGACTGAATCTCCTAGTCCCACTAGACTATCCTCCCAGCCTCTCAGACTGAATCTCCTAGTCCCACTAGACTATCCTCCCAGCCTCTCAGACTGAATCTCCTAGTCCCACTAGACTATCCTCCCAGCCTCCCAGACTGAATCTCCTAGTCCCACTAGCCTCCCAGCCTCCCAGACTGAATTCCCTTTTCCGAAGGTCTTAAATGCATGTTTCCTAAACTCTCAGAGTGTTGTGTACTGTATGTAATTGTTTTGTGTACCGGGTATAAAACATCACAATAGCGTATGTTTGAAAACAAAATTTTTGACTGTTTGTTTTTCGGCAACGGTTGGAGACCATATTCGAGTACTAGGCGTTCTGTATGTATTCAACGTCTTAATAATCTAAGTCCCAGAGAAGAGTGAGGTTAGAGCCTAGGTATCACAACAGGAACCTAATTCACTGTAACCTATAGCTCTGATACCAATCTGTCACACCCCGAAATTATCAGAGCATTGGCGTGACTGGACTGGTATCTTCATTGCACAGCGGAAGCAAATAAGCAAAGACTTTCTAGAAAATGAACGCCCACTAAGTACTCGTCTTTCCAAAGGTTCTCCTATTCCAACCGTGCCATAACTTTGAAAAGTAACCTGAGAAAGAACATGCGAGAAAAATCAACATAATGTTGAGCGAGTTCATAGTTTGTTTGTAAAAGATTTGAAATAAATCTTTTGAGTTGTGAAAGGTTTGAAATAAATCTTTGGAATAACCGGTTTTTGAAATAGTATTGAGAAAATGAATTTAAAAATCATTTTCTTGCCAAGTTATATGGAAACGTTGTGTTTGTAACACGCTATGTTCATAAAACCATGTATTTGTAAAGCCTTGTATTTGTAATGTTCATATAACCGTCAATGCCCACCCTGACTTTGACTCCATACCCGCATAATTCTTTGAATTTGTATAAAACATGATAGTTAATTTGTATGAACAAGAAGTTTCCGTAAGTATAAAAATCCCTGGTATGTAGCAAATAAGGAAAAAGAGATCACCGATGGTTTGCAAGGCCATTGATATGTGTGAAGTGCAAGTAGGAAGACTCAAACCTAGCAGATTTAGCGATGGGTACAAAGTCACCCCGAGGTCCGTTACGCTGGGCCTGGGGTTGGGCTCGCTACACCCAGATAGATCTACCGCTTACGTCCCTCGGTCCTACAATGAGGATTAATGGCCTCCAGTTTCCGCCTACCCACTCACATGATCTAAATAATAACCCTCCTTACGCTAACCATACCATGTATAAAATAAATCCCTGGTCACCCTGACCAGATCCCTGGTCACCCTGACCAGATCCCTGGTCACCCTGGCCGAATATCATTCACATTTCGAAAATAAGCATTTGTTTTGTAAAAACCGGTATATTTAGTATAAACCTTTCGTAATTCATTTGTGTTCCCCGAAATCCCTTCGTAATATGATTTAGAAATACGAGTTTTGCATTAGTTCAAAACTTTGTATGATTTTGCAAAACGTGCATGTCTTTCCACCCCGAAAACATTTATAAAAATGTAAAATAGTAAAAAGTGGGGGTTATGAACTCGCCTGAATATTCCTGTGCAAAGCTAGCTAATTACGACTTCGCGATGTCGTTTCCAAGACTCGACTTGCTAGCGTGCATTCTACAATATTCCTAACACGGAATATCTAATAAGTTTCTAAATAAACGCAGTATCTAAACTACGTGTCATCGAGCTCTACCGAATCGTTAATCGAACGATTCAACGGTAAATTGTTAACTTAATAAAAATGATTAAGTTAAACTTGTTAAGTTCCGAGAAGTCGTTTGTGTATATAGGAATATTCGTACGAAAGTAATATATAATAAACTTGTATTATATATAGCGTCTTGTATATATTTGCCAAAAATATACGTATATGCCGTTTAGGCGTATAAATATAAAAAGTTATATTTATTTTGTAAAAAGGCTCGTCGAGTTCGTTGATTGTTTAAAAATAAAAATAAATATATACCATATTTATTTTTTATAAACGAATACAAGTCGCTTGATGTTTGAAATAAATATAAAACTATATTTATCTTAATAAAAGAATTCGTGTGGTATAAATATAAAAACTATATTTATTTTTATAAAACGAATTCGTCGAATTTCCGAAGTTCAAAACAACTATGTTTGTCGTTGTAAATATTTTCCGAATCGTTGTTTTCGTATGTTTGTAAAGTGTCGTCGAAAATATTATACACTTGTAATAAAAAGTGTCTTTATATTAAAAACGTGTTTCGTTTTACGGATTTTCTCGAAAAACGGCAGAGTTTACTCTGTTTTTGGACGCCCCCGACAACCACGTTGTCGTTATTCTAACAAAACTCAATCAATTCAACACATATTATATAGTTCACGTGAAATATATATCAAATCACTAAATATTTAAAACCAAGTCACTAAGTGTAAATTCGTTAGTCGGGTCAAGCTCGTTCACGTAAAAATTAAATCCATATTAAAACACGAATATTTAAACGCGTCATTAATTTACCAAGTCTTCACGCCGAACCGTCGAGTGAGATGACTGAGTTGACCGAGTTAACTCGGTTGACCGAGTTGACTTGCTGAGTTGACTGGGTGAACTCAGTTTGACTGAGTCGACCCGATCCGTTTCATAAGCTGCTTCGAACCGTCCGACCCGAACCGCCTGACCCGAACTGTCTGAGTTGACTGAGTTGACTCGGTTTGACCGAGTCAAACCGAGTTGAACCATCCTTTGACCAAAACTTAGCTGAAACAACCGCATAAAACTCGAATCTGAACCATACCATGACTGAACCAAATTAGAACGGCATATGAACCGAACCGATAACCGAGCGGAGCCCCGTAAAAATAGAAACCCGAATCTCTTAAAAGTTACCTGGGCCGAAACCATTCTAACCTGACTCGAACAGGGACTTCACCGAAGAAACCCGTCGCACCAAGGCAAGGACCACCGGTCCGACACAGGGACCGCTGGTCCGAGACGCCACCGCCGTTCACCATCACCACCACCGGTTCCTTCTCTCTCCTCTTCGTCTCTTATTTCTCTCTCTACGCGGTCTCTCTCTCTGCGCCGATGAACAGAGACCTCGCCACCATCATCATCTTCATCGTATCGTCTCTGTCGGGTCGCCGAAAGTACGACCAGCTCAGCCGACGTGCTCCGCCGTCGCCGGCTCTACCTGTTTCTCCTTCTCTCTGCTCTCGTTTCGCTGATCCCTCCGCCGCACCACCACCGGACGGTGGTCGTGGTCTTCTGTTTTGTGATCGGAACCGAGAAGGGGAGGGGTTATTTGAAGGGATGATGTTTGGAGATGGGATCTCATGTTGTCTGTGTATTTGAAATCGAGAGAGAGGGTGTTGTGGGTTTGTTTGTGTCTGCAGTGAGGGATCGAGGGAGAGAGAGTAGATAAAGCAGGCAAGGGTTTCATGTGTTTGGTTTGAGTTGTTTGTTGCCTGCCTTCATGAACGAGAGGGGAAGGGGTTTTATCCCCACTTGTGTGGTTAATGACTAAAGTGCTACCCTTATGTCCTGTGTATAGAGATCCCATGAGTCCCGTTGTGTAAGTGGCCCACAAGCTCAATCCTATGTGTAAGTGGCCCGTAATTCCTACGAGACCCGTTGTCAAAACCCTGAACTCCGTTTAACGTCAAAAATTAAAATACACAAAAATATGGTCGGTAGTCGTTGTTTGCGCGCCTATTCGTCGATCACGGTAATAATCGCGAAAAATTGTATCGTTGCCGTCTTTAATCCGTTTTCTAATCCGGTTTCGACTGTAGTTTCTAAAATTTCATTACGGAGCTAAATTTAGCGTAAAATATTCGTGGACAGTCCGTATTTATCGACGTTGTCCGTAATATTCAGCAGATCTTCTGTAAATCACCACACACGCATTGTATAGCTGAACAAACGTTTCTGGGCACTCCCAAAGGCCTATTTAAGTTAATTTGCTCTGTAAACACTAATTATTATTGCGTTAATTACCTGTTAATCACGTAATTAAGAGCCGTAAATTACGGGTTGTCACAAACTGTCAATGTCTATCAGCATTGACGTGCCCAGATCCATTAGTTCACGCTCGTCCTCTGCGGCACGGTGTGAGGCTTGTCAGACCTAAATAGCTCTATCTAATTAATGACCCGCTCGCCATTGGTCTGGCGATTAAGTCGATATAAAAAGGAGGGACTTCGTGATAGAGTTTTGGTCTAGTAAAAGTTATCTGTCCGTAAGGACGAGGAATTACATTCCTGAACCATTACTGTCCTACCCAAGAAAGGACGAGGAATCCATATTCCTTAACCCCATTCCCAACCCCTGGGAATCCCATGCTTTGTAGAGTGTAAACTCACCTTGGTTTGCTCGGCAGATACACAGAAAGGTCAAGTCTAGATGCTAGTGGTCAACCACGTCCTAACATGGTTATCATACATGTTAAGTTTAGGTTCAAGTAAAGCACGTATGATTACACATTGTCGAACATGTTATCAACACGCATTGATCATGGCAAACACGTATAACACATTAGCAGTCAACCTCATAACATACTAATCACTTGTACAATTTAATAGATTAGGCTTGCACAAGTCAATAAGCCTTGTGCGATTCACCCGTTGAAGCCCAACAATACCCGGCCCAAAAACCAAAAAGCCCAAATACATCGGTGTACATATACAGGGCCCAACATATAATTAAATAGTCCCTCTTGTGCGATCCCTACATCTTGTGCGACCAGTCTTGTTACCCAGCCCAATATATAAACATACGGCCCAATTAACAAACAGACAAACAATTCTTGTGCGACTCAATGATCCTTGTGCGACTGGGGACCGCTTGTGCGATCAGGTCCTCTTGTGCGACCCGATCAGCTTGTGCGACTGGTCTTCTTGTGCGAATGGACCTCTTGTGTGACCAAGAGGTCTTGTGCGAATGATTTAATCATCCGGATATTATGGCAATCAGTTACATAACTTTTATCTTGCAATAATTACAATGTTTCCATTTATCTAATCAATCAACCAATTAACAGTTTCATACTAAATCAATATTCAATCAATCAAGGGTTTTTAACATCCATTCTCATGAACCCTAACATAATTAAAAATCATGAGTAGCAACTTATCAATACATGAACATATTAACATGGATCTCGATCACTAACTACATCCGATTATGACAGCACAGTAATTTATTCAACTCGTAATACATCACAGCCGATTACATACTTTCTATCCTAATCATTATGCAAACAATCCAAGAACATGACATGCTAGCCGATTAACATCACCATACTTATCCGATTGGCTAGAACATCATCATATGATTAACAATCCGAAACATATAACATAACAGCCAATTTAACAAGCATCATCAACTACAATCCGATTAATGTGACTAATCCGATTAGTGTGAATCATTATCAAATACATGCATATGGGCCGATTTTAAGAACACTAAGATTTAATAATTTATATCATGTTCAATCATCTACCAAAACAATCATCAAAGTAACACACTAACCGGTTGAGAGAAGGATGGAATAGATGGTTGATCCGAACAAGAAAAGATCTTCAATGGAGAGGATTCTTGGCTTCCGTTGAGTTCGTGAGGGAGAGAGAGAGCACTAGGGTTTGAGTGGTGTTGTGTGATTTGCAACAAATGAGAAACAACTCCCTAATGGTGTGTGTGAGCGAATAAGAGGAGTGGGCCGACCCTTACTTGGGCTGCCCTTGATCCGAATACAAGTTGTGGCCCGAATGGGCTTGTGCGATCGGGTGAGTGTTGTGCGTTTGGGTCGTTTATATACATACATACATTACACAAAGCACGCATTAACATAACATTCACATAATCATTCAATTCACATAGTCACATAATGTTTACATTCGTTACATCAAGGTACCAAGATAGGTTCAGAAATACGAGTTGTCACATGGGCCATGATAGGGTTCTTAGCGAAATTGTCAATCCCTCAAAGTGAAGTCCTTGTAGCAGCAAAACATGGAGTTTCAAACTATGGATAGGAGAACGTTTCCCATGAAGACTTATCATAGGAAACTTGATTTCATGATTGGGAAGTGTAAGACAAAATGACATCGGTCAAAGTCCAAGACTTCTCCCGTATCATTACTCTTGTCACTATAGGTCTTAACACATGACAAAACTTCCTATGGTTTCTGTGCACTGAATTCCATAATTATGTAGGCCTCCATAATTACGTAATTCCTTGCACAGTCTGCACAGTTCATTTCATAATGCGTATGGGGAAAAAAATCAAACGAATAATCCTGTGGTGATTTAACTTGACTGCAATAGAGCCTCTTTAACTAGGTCACCAAAGGATTAGATTAACGAACAATCTCTTGAACTAGACCACCCGAGGGCCTATTTAACTACATAAACACATGATATCTTTAACTAGATTGCCGAACCAATCTATTTAACTAGGTCAACGAAGGATCTCTTTAACTAGACCACCAGAGGGCCTCTTTAACTATATCAACGCATGATATATTTAACTAGATTGTCGAACCAATCTCTTTAACTTAGATCGACAAAGGATCTCTTTAACTAGACCACCAGAGGGCCTCTTTAACTATATCAACGCATGATATATTTAACTAGATTGTCGAACCAATCTCTTTAACTTAGATCGACGAAGGATCTCTTTAACTAGACCACCAGAGGGCCTTTTTAACTATATCAACACATGATATATTTAACTAGATTGTCGAACCAATCTCTTTAACTTAGATCGACGAAGGATCTCTTTAACTAAACTACCCAAGAGGAATATTTAACTACATCGACGGAGGATGTCTTTAAACTTTGGAATAGTACTTTATAATCCAAGGGACTTAACTACAACGTAGAAGTCCATTAAGGATTTAAGATAGTACCTTTGGATATCCTACTACGAATCCCTTATACAAAGATATGGAAGATTCTACAAGGATTTTGATAAAAAAATAAAATTTTTGGATCATACAAAAACAAAAAAAGGGAACACATAATCACATAATTGTTTAATTTAGCCTTTAATTTGTTATCTTTGGACGCTGATACTTAAAGCACACCAGGAATCCAATCTGTGGATTTCATTTGGCACTTTAATCATTTTCAAGAATCTATTTATAAAGATAGAATGATCTACCAAAAATTCGATTTCGTCTTCAAGAAAACGCAATATTCAGGTACCCTATTAAGAATTTATAGTGTTACTTTGGGTATTCGTACAGAGTTGTAACTTGCGCCTTGTACTTCGTTTCCTTGAAAGAAACGGGTACTTAGGATTTTTGTGGGAAATCGCAAGAGATCAATAAATGGAAAGATTTTTGGTTGGGGGGGGGGTAATCTGTTCTTCAAGGAATACGGCTCCTTGATTGTCGGTATTGTAGGGGATACGTTGTTTATACATGCCATCACATCTGTACATTGCAATGTAAAATAAAAAGATTTATTTATAAACAACAACAACAACTGTTTCATGGACCTTGACAACAAAAGAAAATAATACATAAGGCTTGATTATTTCTAAACAACATTGTCTTCTAGTTGGTCCGATGCTCATCCCTGCGCTGGATTCGCATTAGCAATCTTTGGGCAATTTCTTCGGAAATGGCCCATCTCGCCACAGTTGAAGCAAGGACCTAGTGGACAACGAGCTTGAGCAGGATTTACTTGAGGTTGGTTTGGACCACCTTGGTTTGGGGTAAATCGACAAGCATTTGCCAGGTGACCGAGTCGCCCACATGATGCACATAAACGACACTGTAGGTGAGCTAAGTGGTGTGCATTACATTTATTGCATATCGGTGCAGTACCGGCATAAGGTTTCCTTGCAGGAGGTTGAGTTGGTTGGTGGCGGGTGTTTTGGTTGGGTTGAGTAGCAATCGCACAATTCTGCGAAGCCTTACGCTTCTTAGAAGGTTCGGTTTTGCTTTCCTTGGTTTCCTCCTGAACATTAGCTGCTTGTTTCTTGTCGCCTTTCTGAAAAAGTTTGCCCTTTCTGATCTGAGATTCGGTTAGGGTAGCAGATAATTCAATGGCCTGTCTAACTGTGGTAGGATTACTACCAGTAACAATGTCCTGAACTGGGTCAAGGAGACCATCAATGTATTTTTCGATCGCCTTATCCAAAGGCGTAACCATGGTAGGACACAACAGGCTCAGCTCCTCATATCGATCAGTGTAGGTTCGATGTTCACCACTGTCTTGCTTAATATCGTCGAATTCTCTTTCCAAAGCCCTAAGTTCATGACGAGGACAGAACTCCTTCATCATCAGAGCTCGAAGCTCTTCCCATGTTTGAGCCAGTGCCACATCGGCACCCCTATCTCTCATCACACCATTCCACCATGTCAAAGCCCGTTTCTCAAAGACACCAGATGCGAAATCTACCTTTCGCTCATTTGGGCATTGAACATGCCTGAAGGTGCTCTCTAGACTCTCGAACCATTGCAGAAGTGCAGTCGCTCCTTGAGACCCAGAAAACTTTGATGGCTTAGCCGAGTTGAACGTCTTGAAGTTGCAGGGGGCATTATTGTTGTTGAGGGCTTGGTTACATTGAGCAACGATGTTCGGGATTGCAGCAGTCATTTGCTGTGAATTGACAGCTGCCAGCTCCTCAATAGATACCTGATTTTCGCGTCGTGGAGGCATTCTAAAAGGGGAAAACAAGAGAGAAAACAAATGAAATGGCATTGGGTAAGAATAGGATGTTACAATTACCTACCCAAATCATGGGTGATGGTCATTTGTTTGAACCACGAAGCAAACAAACAACACAAAGGCTGAATCAAAGCAAATAGATCCTCATAATGTATCGCGAAGACATGCTCGCCTATAAGTGGACACTCACCCCAAGAGTTCCCAGGTAAGAGTGACTGGTCCGATTATGTGGATTTGTACGAACACTCTAGCCTTAGACAAAAAACCCAGGGTACAGGCATTCACTTTTCCAGTTTGCACGTGTTCACACTATTTAGGACCCAAAACTTTGACGAGAGTTTTGAAAATTCAAAGGGGTTTAAAACCTTATAACAGAGGGTTCAAAACCTTACAATAGAGGGTTCAAAACCTAGTAATAAATCATCCTAGAACAGATGATTAGTTTTCAAAGCGGTTTTGAAATTTGTGTTCTTGTTGTGGTTGTCGCCTAAGGATAGGTGACAGTATTGTTTTATGACTAAACGCAAGTAAACTCGCATTAGGGTCCTAGGAAGGTTATAGTCTAGGTCAAAGCATTACTAATAACCTAAATCCCTATAACCATTGGCTCTGATACCAACTTTTCTGTCACACCCCGACCACGTGAGACAACGAAACGTGGCGGAAATGTCGGGGAGTGTTGTAACAGAATTAATTGTTTCAAATCCATGGCAATTAAAGTTTCGTTTTATTATTCAAACAAGAGAGTTTACATCGTTTTAAACAAGAAACAAAGAGTACATAACAAAAATTAACTAGTTCTTGTCTCGTTTTAAGTCACTAAGGCACAGGTCCGCCTAAGTATGTCTCGATAAGTCCTATGCATTAACTCCTGAAAACATATGTGAAAATAGGTACGTCAGCATAAAAATGCCTGTGAGATACATAGGTTTTGTGAAAATAGGATTCATGACTAGTAGGTTTAAGAAAATGTTTAATAAAGTTTAGTCATGAACCTTGTAAATTGATTTGTTTTGTAAATCGTTTGAAAAACAATAAGTTCAAATGATATGTATAAATAAGAGAATAATGTATGGTTAAATGAATAACCATGTAAAATGAGTTTGTATTAGATAAGTTGTTTGTAAAACAATGTATTGTGAAAAGTATATTATTTGTATAAAATGTTATATGTCTAAATTGAAATGATTCAAATAACGCTACGATATGTAATACCATACAAGCACTTATATGTAGGAAGTACCAGCGGCGTATCCACCATACTTGTATAATATTACACACGCCTCGTTACTTAAATCACTTACTCAAACCAAACCACCAAAGTAAAATGTTTATGTAAAATCAAATGTCAAAATGTTTGTGTGAAAACCATGTCTAATGTCTATGTCTAATGTAAATCATGAATTGTGTATATTAATGTCTAAATGTTTATGTCTAATGTAAATCATGAATTTTGTATATCAATGTCAAAATGTTTATGTATGGTAAGTGAAATATATCAACTAAACCATATGTAAAATGCACAAAAACAAGGTATTGAAGTAAAACATGGTTTAAATCAAAGTTATGTTTTGCGTAATAAATGCATGCTATACTGATATAAACATCTATGCGGTATTGTGAAAATGCATACATCCAAGCCTTGTGACTGTGGCGATAAACCCCTAAACGAATTTAAAGGTCTATCTTGTTGTTATGTTTATCGAATTCGGTCATTCCTTCCACCCAAACAAACCTAGGGTTCAGGAACGGGAGTTGTCAAGTCCTATGGTACCATTACCTACTAACGAGCGGCGTAGCTAATGTTAATGAATGTACATTGTCTCATTTGAACAAACCAAATGTCATACCAAAATGTAAGCATGTGATGAATAACAAATGTACTGAGTATGCAACAAAGGACATACATAGCATAAAATGTAATGTAAAACAATGTACTAAGTATGCACACAATGGACGTACATAACATAAAATGTAATGTAAAACGATGTACTAAGTATGCAACAAAGGACATACATAGCAAAAACACAATTAAATCATGTACTATAAATGTACTAATGAACATAGCAAGTATATGATGTGAAAACAGGAAAGCATGAAAGTAACAAGTTGTCACACCCTAACCACGTAGAACATACAAAACGTGGCGGAAACGTCGGGGAGTGTTGTAACAGAATTAATTGTTTCAAATCCATGGCAATTGAAGTTTCGTTTTATTAAACAAACAAGAGTGTTACATTGTTTTAAACAAGAAACAAAGAGTATATAACAAAAATTAACTAGTTCTTGTCTCGTTTTAAGTCACTAAGGCACAGGTCCGCCTAAGTATGCCTTGATAAGTCCTATGCTTCATCTCCTGAAAACACATGTGAAAATAGGTACGTCAGCATAAAAATGCCTGTGAGATACATAGGTTTTGTGAAAACAGAATTCATGACTTATGTTTGAGAAAATGTTTAGTCATGAACCTTGTAATTTGCTTTGTCTTGTAAATCATTTGAAAAACGATAAGATCAGATGATATGTATAAATTCGAGAATAATGTATGGTTAAATGAATAACCATGTAAAATGAGTTTGTATAAGATAAGTTGTTTGTAAATCAATGTCTTGTGAAAAGTATGTTATTTGTGTAAAATGTTCTATGTCTCAAACTGAAATGATTCAAATAAAGCTACGATATGTAATACCATACAAACACTTATATATAGGAAGTACCAGCGGCGTATCCACCATGCTTGTATCATATTACACACGCCTCGTTACTTAATTCACTTACTCAAACCAAACCATCAAGATTAAATGTTTATGTTTAATCAATTATTTATTGTCAAATATAAATCATGTCAATGGATACAAACGGTTCAACAGTTACAAACGGTTCACACGGTTACAAACGGTTCACATAATCAAATGGTTACAACGGTTCAAAATGTAATATAATGTGTTCATATGCTGGATGAGCATATGCAACAAATTGTAATGTAAAACAATGTACTATAATGTACTAACGAACATAGCAGGTATATGATGTGAAAACATGGGAAACATGAAAGTAACAAGTAGGCACATGTGTTCCACCCCAAAATGTTTGGAAAATAGTAAAAGAGGGGTCTGTGTACTCACTTGAGATTGCTCAGAAGTCCTAAGATAACCACCAAGCAATGCTAGAGATCACGGATATCAAACGGCACCTAATATAGGTAACTATGTTAATAAACCGGACCTAAACCGGAGGATCGGATAGAATGAGGGTTCGTAAACCAAACGAGTATGGAGACTCGTGTAGTATGGTTTAACAAAGCCTACATACTAAATGAAAGTTAACATAAGTGCTTACGACCCATTACGACCCGTTTAGGTAGCTTATGCTACTTTAACGCGTCGTTCGCGTGAAACGCGTTCGGACCGCCTAACTAGTCCTATGACAAGTAGAATATGCCTTAACATGCCTAATATTGTCGCCAAATCAGTTTAGATGTCAAAAGTTGTGTCCCATATGTTTATAATGAATTTTGGCATCAAAGGGGTATTTTGGTAATTTACCTAAGGCATATAAACTACCTATCATACAACTACTTAAGCGTCGTGACCATAAGGTATAACCTCGGAAGGTTATTCCCTATATACTATGGTCACCTAATGTATTTGGTTGGATCCTAATGATCGACCAAATGGGTCGGGTTCGAAGGTATAAGCGATTTATTAGATCGCTTACCCTTACGACCCTAGACAACGTGGTAATCAGTAGGCATAGTCACAAGGGACTATAACCATCTGATTACAATCACGTTGCGAAGTTCAAACGAACTTCGCATTGACCATAACTGGTTAACGCAGAAAGTCAAACAAAGTTTGACTTTCGGACTCGAAAAGCAGGAAAAGAACGAAGGAATACTTACGAAGGGTCCCCGAATGCTAATCTAGATCAAAATAGCTCAGGTATGAAACAAAGGTTTCAACTTAGAGCACATTAGATCAGATTCTAGTGGGTTTTGAAGTTAAGTGGGTTGGGTATTTATAGTATTTCCCGAACCGTTAAGATCGTTTCTTGAATAACGTGATCGAATCTCGTGCGTACACTTGTTGAAATGTAGTGGTGACTAAAAATGGCCCCTAATGAGCTGAAAGGGCAAGTGTGAGTGTGTGGATGAGGTTTAATCAGCTGAAATCTGCTGACTAATCAGTCTTATCTGATCTGGGACACTGACGCGGGCCGCGTAAAGATACTCATCAACCTTACGCGGGCCGCCTGGCCATGTCTGATCAGAATTAAGTTTCAGAAATGACAGTTTTGGTCCCTGCACGTGTTAAAGGCAATTCCCGACACTTCTAAGGCCCGTAAAGCCAACTTTAAGGCCCTAAAATGATGCCTAAGCATTGTGGACATGAAACATGCTCAAAAATATCTCGGATGTCAGTTCGTTTGGTCGTACGATCGCGATGTTCGCTTAATTACGACGGAATGCGCATAAGCGCGAAAAACGATCCAAATGACGCGACGAATGGATTTTTCTTATGCCAAACACTAAAATAAAATGTTTTAGTGCTTACATAAATTTTTAGATGTCCGGGTGTATTCAGAATGTAAGTTAAGCGCGAAAGTGCAAACTTGTGCACTTTTTGACGCTTTTAGTCCCTGAATGACCCAAAAGTTTATTTTAGCACACCGAACCCCTCAAAGCCTATTTCTAAGCTATATAAAGGATATTTAAGGTGTGTTTAACTTATGGTCATGTTCCGGAATGTCTGTTACTGTTCAGATTGGCATACTTTCGCAGTTTGTCAACTTTAGTCCCTGTAAGCGATTTAACTTGTTTTTGCCATACCAAAGCCTTCAAAACTTATTTCTAAGTTATGTAAAGGTTATTTAAGGTATGTTAAGTATATGTCACTATTCCGGAGTGTTTGTTGCATTAAACTGGTTATATTTACGCATCAGCGCGCATATAACCTTCCAGAAAACGATTTAGAGCTTGAAATCGAACAAGAATTGATATGTGCAAAAGATACACATATTTATACAGGTCCAAAGTATGAAACACAATATTTCATTGGTTTGGTATTTGTTTGATGGTCGCAGTGACACAGGTGTCACACAAGTAGGCACATGTGTTTCACCCCAAAATGTTTGGAAAACAGTAAAAGAGGGGTCTATGTACTCACTTGAGATTGCTCAATAGACTTTAGATATCCACCAAGCAAAGCTAGAAGGTCACGAATATCAAACGGCACCTAATATAGGTATCTACATTAATAAACGGACCTAAATCGGAGGATCGGAGAGAATGAGGGCTCGTAAACCAAATGAGTATGGGAACTCATGTAACATGGTTTAACTAAGCCTACATACTATAATGAAACCTAACCTAAGTGCTTACGACCCATTACGACCCGTTTAGGTAGCTTATGCTACTTTAACGCGTCGTTCGCGTGAAACGCGTTCGGAACGCCTAACTAGTCTTATGATAAGAAAAATATGCCTTAACATGTCTAATATTGTTGCTAAATCAGTTTAGATACCAAAAGTTATGTTACATATGCTTAAAATGAATTTTGGCGTAAAAAGGGTATTTTGGTAATTTACCTAAGGCATATAAACTACCTATCATACAACTAACTAAACGTTGTGACCATAAGGTATAACCTCGGAAGGTTATACAACTATGGTTACCTAATGTGTTTGGTCGGATCCTAATGATCGACCAAACGGGTCGGGTTCGAAAGTATAAGCGATTGATTAGATCGCTTACCTTTACGACCCTAGACAAGCACAAAACTAAAAGTGACGAGCTAAGCACGTTAAAACATGCTTAACTAAGTTAGAAAACAAGTTTGGTATCAAAACAAACGGTTTTGATACCCATAAGTAGTTTGGTTACATAATACGTAAGAATACGTATTCTGCCCGAAACTACGGCTCGTCACTGAGCCTAGATAACGTGGTAATTGTTGGTACACTTTATGTGGACGCGACTCGGCTCGGTTCGACTAGGCTCAGTTCGACTTGGTTTCGACACGGTTAGGTCCGGCTCAAGCCCGACGTCACGACATTCCTCCGTCGTGCGCCCCAGAGTTCGACACGCGAAGCACGGAGCGCCGCGAACCTATCCCGTTGTGACATCATCATGACATCATCATGATGATGTCATGATGATGTCACAATGTTGAATATGTGAAAACCTTTGACCGAACATTGCATCTGGGCCAATCAACTTCATATATGGGCCGTAATATTGGAATGGACTTTGACTTCAGTTGGGCTCCTATTCCACTCGACGAAACAGAATGATATTAATATGTATATCGACGAAACAGATAGTGTTTCGTCAACTTTAGTGTTTCGTCGTGGCCTTTATGCGTTTCGTCATGTCTGTGTCTGTGTCTAGTATAAATACCCCTCTCAGTTTCTGTGTAAAACTGATGAGCACAGAGAGACTTAGTGAGAGTCTGTTAAAACATTTTTTGTATATGTTTGTGGTTGTACTCATCCCTAATCAATAGATATTGAATCTTTGGTTACGCGTGTGTTTTACACTTTGTTTGGTTTGCCCCGTCACGGGGATTCCGCACCCGTTACCGTGTTCGTGATAAACAAGGATAGGTGTTCGTTATCGATCCTCACCGGAAAAACGGGACCTACAAGTGGTATCAGAGCATTGGCTCTTATCCTTGTTTAAAATCAAACATTGTTCGGTTTTTTTTTATCAAGTATTTGTGATTGTTTTTCTGAAAAGTTGTTCTTGAAAAATCATAATTTCTGGGAAAATATTCATAAAATCTGGTTGTTTTCTTGTTGTGTGCTAAATATTTTTATCAAAAACCTAGTTAGATTGTTTGTTCATGCTTTAAACCAGGTTTTTAGTGAAAATCTTGTGTATTTTCGTGTTTCGGAAAAGTATCAACTGACCGGAAAACTCATTGTTCTTTAGTGTGTTCTTCATAATCTTCATAGTGTTCTTATCATTGTTGTGCTTTTGATCTTTAAATTATAAAAATTCAAAGTGTTGTCACATATAATACTATAAGTGGACTTTGGTGTAATTTGTGATAATTAGTTTCAGAGAAAAAGCTTGTTGCGTTGAAAAATAGTATTACGGACATACCTTGTGCCAGTGAAAAATATCTTGCTGTCTGAGACTTATCTTTGACGAATCAAGCAGGCGACGAAACAAAAGCATTTCGTCAAAAATATCTTCGACGAAACAACTTCTGTTTCGCCACAATATCTTCGACGAAACAACTTCTGTTTCGCCACAATATCTTCAACAAAACAAGTCTGTTTCGTGGAAGAGTGTTTCGTCATTTTGCTGTCATTTTTATACAGAGGACTTGTAAAAGTGGGTTAACACTGTGTATTCAAGTATTTGATCAGTTTTTCACCTACATACATCAAATATGAGTTGTACTAGCCCATGGGATTGGAGTACAGATCCACAACCAGATCTAAAACAGATGTCGATGGCCGAATATATGAGTAGTACCATACCTCAACAACAACAGTCAATAAGTTCAAGTCAATGGGCTTTGGTGTCGAATCAAAATCAAAACATTCAGAATCTTTTGGTAGCGAGAGGAGAAGAATATGCAGCTACTAGAAAGACACGTCATGATCTGTTGAAGAAGAAATTCGAATCATTTCATTTCTTAGAGAATGAAACCCTAAATGATATAATTACTCGTTATTATCATTTGATGAGTGAAATGCATTATTTTGGTGTTCTTGCATCTCAACAGGAAATTGTAGCACAGTTTGCTGATGCTCTACCTCCAAAGTGGAGCCCATTCATTGAGCTTTTAAAGCATACGGGCGTTCTAGATGCTGTCAATGTTAATATCTATGAATTCATTCAGAAGTTGGAGCACAAGAACGAAGAGGAAATTCGGAAAGCTAAAAGGATTGCACCTACTCAAAACACAGAAATGTATTTGCCGGGTTTTGGTCCTTCAGCTAGTTCTAGTTTCATTCAGCAACCGAAGCTTCAAACGGCGTTTGTATCAAATACAAGCTCATCTCCGTTTCCACAGTTCAATCAAAGTGCTTATCTTTTGCAACCTAAACCCCAACCTCAACCTCAAGTTTCCACAACACAACCTCATGGTGAATCTTCAGGAAAAGATGATAGTTCGGGATACAGTGGCAGTTCGGATGAAGAATCGAATTTGAATGAAAGAACTGATTCTAAAGATGATAGTTTGTCGAATGATGCCAAGGAGATGAAATGTCAAAATTCTGACTTGATCAAGAAAGCTGATGCTAAATCAAAAGAAATGGAGAAGATTCTCACTGAAGATGGATATTTCTCTTCTCAGACTGCCTTTATGGCTAATGTCACAGCTTCTACAAGTCAGGTACAATCTGAAAATCCTAGCATATGTAGTGATTGTGCTGATTTGAAACATGAATGTACTAATGCTAAACATGCTTTTGAAGAATTAAAACATGAATGTGATAGAGTGAAACTTGAATGTGACACAATTCATGGTCACAATCAAAGTTTGGTTGTTGAGATGTCAAAATGCAAAGAGGCAAACATGGCTTTAGTTCGAAATGAAAAGGAATTTAAAACTGTAATTGAAACCTTAAAGAAAAGTGTTTCCGAAGTGAACAAAGTTGTTTATCATAAACAAGTTAGTATTAACGATTACATTAACATCGTTGAGGAAACCAAAAATGAACTAGCCATTGCCAAATGCGAGCATGATGCTATCAAGCAAAAATTGGAGAGTTATTCTAACTCCCGATTTGTGCTCGATCACATAATTGACGTTCAACAACTGAAAGGGAACGTGAAAGGCGTAGGGTATAAGGTGTGTCCACCTCCTTTGAGACACAACTATACCAAGATGCCCGATGAAGAGGAAATGCCACGTTTTGAGCCAACTGTACCTCTTGATTATGGGGAAGTTACAACTGGCTTAGGGTTCAAAACAGACAATTCATCGGAGGGCTCATCTGATAAGAAAGAAAAGTCATAATGTGCTTCAAATCAAAGTCCTCCCACAGTTGAGGACTATGATTCGTCCGATGATGAACCAGATGTGAGTGATGAGGATAAATCTCTTGAGAAGAACAAAGGAGTAGAAGTGCCTTTTGAGAATCACATTCTGTGTGATCCTCCTACTCCTGTTGTGCAATCAACTGGTGCTAAACAAGAGATAGATCCTATCACTAAGACAGAGTCTACCATTAAAAGTGATAACGTGTTGTATACTTTAGTCGGTGATGAAAAAATTTATTCAAACACAGCTTTTCCAATTAAAAATGTCAATCAATCTTTGATTGATAAAGTGTTTGAAGATACTACCAGTAAGTTTTTGGAAAAGGGGATCCCGAGAGTTTCAGTAACTCAGTGTGATCCGATTCCAAAAGCTGAAGTTAGAAGAAAATTTGGAAATCAAAAATCACCAACAAAGCAACAACCTGTCGCTTTTAAGGGTAAACAGCAACAGCAGCGAGCTCAAAATTCTAAAGGTTCACAACCGAAGGTTGAGACCAAAGGAGCTCATTTCAAGAAGAAAAACAATGATGTTAAATTTGTAGCATCCAATGGTACTGATAAAATTGAGACTTTTGAAAACAAATCAAACACCGATTTTGTCCAGCAAGTCAAGATTTTATAACGTAACGCTCAAAACAATTACACCCAACACACAAACGGGTGTGATGAAGGAACAAGTACCTCTGGGTCTACAGGTTCAACACGTGAAAGTCGAACAGGTTCTCCTAAGTTTGTTGAAAGGAGAACTTGTTTCAAATGTGGGAAGTTTGGGCACATCATTAAAGACTGCATAAACTCGCCCAAACCAAATTTTGTAGAAAGAGCCCCTTCTGAACATGGTCACTCACAAAGTCGTCCTATTTCTCCAAAACATGATAAACGCACCATTAAAGAACAGGAAACAAAACAACAACGTCAAAACGTCAAAAAGGTTGAAAAGGCGTTAAAACCGGAGGTTGTCCTAACAAAATCTGTTGAATCAAATGTTAAATATGAAAAACAAAAACAGATTTGGAAACCAAAATCGGTAACTGTTTCAGGGGAAGCTCAATCCATTCCGAATCATCAGGAAATCGAAGTCACAATCTTCGATGATGAAGGACGACCCAAGTCTGTAAAGGCTTGGGTCCCCCTCTCCAACTAATCTCTGAGTGAGTGTGTAGGATGTTCCAGGAGGAACTATCGATCATCGTAAGATTGTTGATAGTGGAGTGTCCATGCACAAGATCGGCGACAAAAGAAATTGTTGCCTTTGATGGAGAGAAAAGGAAAAGAAGACAGAATTGTCTGTCGAAAGAGATTGAAAGCTTCGACAAAATGAAAATCATTTCAAAATGTGATTGTTCAAGGTTTTTGATCGGGTCCCCAGGGTAGATTCAAAACAAAATGTACGCACCTGCAGCACGTCTGATGTTCAAAATCAACAAGATGAACGTGCAGTGTACATTTCTTCACGGTGTGATTGAAGAAAATGTGTTTGTTGAACAAACCAACCGGGTGTGCGGATGCCTTGGCATGGATTGAACAACCGCACACTACTTCTAAAGAGAAAGACAAAGACCTTCGCTGGTGCAATGTGGAAGACCAGCCGGACCCAAAGGTTTATGATCTTGTTGCTGTGAAGAGATTTTTCAGAAAATTGGAGTAGCTACAAAATCGACTTTGAAATCCACACCGGGTGGATGTCCAGTTTGGGAGAGCACTCAGATTCCTTGCAATGCACGAAGCAGTTGCAGGATACGGTTTTAAATTTCTAATCTCTCCTATACTTGTCGATATTTAAGCTGCTTTATAAATTGTTATCCTTTCGTAGCACTCTTTGACCTGACACGTTGAACTCGAATATCATCTCACACGTGATTGTTTCACTATGAAACTCGTCAATGTTGTCATGGTCTGCACCACTTACCGACGTGCCAACTGATTTTTTTTTCCAAAATTCGATAAATCAATTCTGATTAAAATTAATTTTGGTAAACGGCATTGAGGTAAAACATGAGTTAAACCAACATCGGGAAATCGCTTTTGTAAATACCTTTGTTTTTAAAATTTATCATAGTTTGTTGATTTTAGGGGGAGTAAATCCAAATATGAAAATTCAAAAATATCGAAAAATTTCAAAAGAGCAAAAACATTGGAAAAACAAAAATGAGTTTCCTGGCGAGAAAAAGAGAATATGATAGTACATCAGTGGTCTGTCGAATCCTCTTTAAACTGAAATGAAAAATGAAAAACAATAAGCAGCTCTATATAAGATGTATCGGTAGGCTCACAATCATTTTAAAGTGTGCAGGGTGATATAAATCTTAAATCGACTGAAGACCAGGTGGGAACCGCACATTAGCATATGGTCTTAGTACCGAAATTTCGTTTGAGAGATTGCCGAGGTTCTGAAATATTCGGTCTTTATGCTGCTTATCATCTGGGTATCATGGTTGTATCAAACCGTAAAAATAACGGAGACGAAGTCTAAGATCTTGCATGATACTATACATACGTGTACATATTTCATTCGACCTCAATAAGTGATCAACAATCACATGTCCAACAAAATAAGTGATTATATATCACAGATTCTTTATCCGGGAGTCAAGTTCGTCTCTTTGTTGTATGAAAGTACTGACCTGTTCACGAACTTGCTCCTGTGCCCTCATGCATCTGAAAATCAAGTTCCTCATCAATAAGTGATTCTATCACATAGGGCTTGTTTTCAATCAAAATAAGTGAGTCTCTCACATTTTTTTTACGGTCAAACAGATGATAAACAGTATACTCACCGGTAAGATGAACTCTCGCGCATACCTTGATACGGGAATGTGTCGTGTGTGGATGAACACCGGTCGGTAAGTATAAATCATATCTTAACGTATCCCCTCGCCATGATTACATCTGATAAGTTGAGCTTAAGTGGACAACAATACCGATAATTGTTATAGGATGCTTATCTAAATGTTAACTATTTGAACAAAAAGAGCGTTTTGGCGTGACCGCACACTGATATGATTCTCTTACCCTCGAAACTCGCAAAAAGAATGTCTGTAAAAATTTATTTACTGCTTTCGTTTCTGCATCTTTGTATATATTTATTTATTGCTTTCCGTCTTTACGTTTGAAAAATGAAAATTCCAAAAAGATTTTAGGTGTGTTTTAATTTAAACTTTATAAAATCCAAAAAGATTTTGCTTCTAGTTTATTTTTGATTGACCGATGTTGGAACTCGAGTCTATCCTACCCAAAATCCTGATCGTAAGCCGGAAAACAATTGCACCTTCATAAACTGTCGAAGTTAACAAGTTTTGAAAGTTAAAGGTTTAAAATTGATCATTTTCTAAACTTTCAAACTGTTGTCGGTCGGTGTTTGATTGAGATTTGATCTCATATGTGTCATTTGTTTAATTTGTCTAAATTCCAAACGGTTGTTCTCATTACGTGTTTAGCTTTCTTGTATGTGCAGATGCGACATCAGAATCAGCTAAAGGCGAAGAGAACATGTCAGATGACAAGCTGTAAAGTGAAGACACGATGTTGATACAATCAGAAGATCAAGATGATCGGATTGCAGTTGATCACTCATCAACACCACAAGGATCTAAATCATTGAAGTTCAAATGATTCACGAGCATAACTCAATGGAGAGTTCAGTCCAAGGGGGAGTTTGTTAACACACTTCTTAAATGAAAAGGGAGTTTGTTGATACACTTCTACTTACGACGCGTGAAGACTTTGAAGATCCTCCGACATGAAAGACACAAAAGACACGGAAGACGAACCTCACGAGTAGCGTCCAAGGGGGAGATTGTTGGTACACTTTATGTGGACGCGACTCGGCTCGGTTCGACTCGGCTCAGTTCGACTTGGTTTCGACACGGTTAGGTCCGGCTCAAGCCCGACGTCACGACATTCCTCCGTCGTGCGCCCCAGAGTTCGACACGCGAAGCACGGAGCGCCGCGAACCTATCCCGTTGTGACATCATCATGATGATGTCATGATGATGTCACAATGTTGAATATGTGAAAACCTTTGACCGAACATTGCATCTGGGCCAATCAACTTCATATATGGGCCGTAATATTGGAATGGACTTTGACTTCAGTGGGGCTCCTATTCCACTCGACGAAACAGAATGATATTAATATGTATATCGACGAAACAGATAGTGTTTCGTCGACTTTAGTGTTTCGTCGTGGCCTTTATGCGTTTCGTCATGTCTGTGTCTGTGTCTAGTATAAATACCCCTCTCAGTTTCTGTGTGAAACTGATGAGCACAGAGAGACTTAGTGAGAGTCTGTTAAAACATTGTTTGTATATGTTTGTGGTTGTACTCATCCCTAATCAATAGATATTGAATCTTTGGTTACGCGTGTGTTTTACACTTTGTTTGGTTTGCACCGTCACGGGGATTCCGCACCCGTTACCGTGTTCGTGATAAACAAGGATAGGTGTTCGTTATCGATCCTCACCGGAAAAACGGGACCTACAGTAATCAGTAGGTATAGTCACTAGGGACTATAACCATCGTGATTACGCTCATGTTATGAAGTTCAAACGAACTTCGCATTGACCATAAGCTGGTCAACGCAGAAAGTCAAACAAAGTTTGACTTTTAACGCTAAAAGAATAAAAAGAACGAAGGAACACTTACAAAGGGTCCAAGAACGGAAGGTTTGAATCCGAACACTCTCAGGTATAAAGTGTTAAACACAACAACTTAGAGAGCAAGTTCAGATTTCAAAGGTGTGGGTTTTTGCAAATGAAAGGGTTGGGTATTTATAGGATTTTCCATATATAATATTCCTAGCATATTCCAAGCATATTCCTAGCATATTCCAAGCATATTCCTAGCATATTCCTAGCATATTCCAAGCATATAACTTAGCATATACCTTAGCATATACCTTAGCATATTCCTGACATATGGCTAAAACGGGTATTTAACTGGGTACCGGGTATTTTATCTAGCGTTTAAATCCCGGTTTATGGCGTTCTAAATTATTTTTCAACACGGACCTGATTAAAATAAGATTTTAATCATAACAGAGTATTTTTGGGATTTAAATATTATCCGGTCGGTCACCAACGTTCGTTTGGTCGTACGATCGCGATGTTCGGTTAATTACGACGGAATGCGCATAAGCGCGAAAAACGATCCAAATTGAGCGACGAATGGATTTTTCTTATGCCAAACACTAAAATAAAATATTTTAGTGCTTACATAAATTTTTGGATGTCTGGATGTATTCAGAACGTAAGTTATGCGCGAAAGTGCAAACTTGTGCACTTTTTGACGCTTTTAGCCCCTGAATGACCCAAAAGTTTATTTTAGCACACCGAACCCCTCAAAGCCTATTTTTAAGCTATGTAAAGGATATTTATGGTATGTTTAACTCATGGTCATGTTCCGGAATGTCTGTTACAGTTCAAATTGGCATACTTTCGCAGTTTGTCAACTTTAGTCCCTGTAAGCGATTTAACTTGATTTTGCCATACCAAAGCCTTCGAAAGTTATTTCTAAGTTATGTAAAGGTTATTTAAGGTATGTTAAGCCTATTTCACTATCCCGGAGTGTTTGTTGCATTAAACTAGTTATATTTACGCATCAGTGCGCGTATAACCTTCCAGAAAGTGATTTAAAGCTTGAAATTGAACAAGAGTTGATATGTGCAAACGATACACATATTTTTACAAATCCCAAGTATGAAATACAATATTTCATTGGTTTGGCATTTGTTTGATGGTTGAAGTGACACAGGTGTCACATAAAATATGCCTTAACATGTCTAATAATGTTTCCTAATCAGTTTAGATGTCAAAATTTATGTTACATATGCTTAAAATGAATTTTGGCATAAAAAGGGCATTTTGGTCATTTGTCCTAAGGCATATAATTTCCTATCATACAACTAAGTAGACTAAGTGACCACAAAGTATAACCTCGGAAGGTTATTCCTTATGCAACTATGGTCACAAAATGTATTTGGTCGAATCCTAATGATTGACCAAACGGGTTGGGTTCGAAAGTCTAAGCGATTGATTAGATCGCTTATCTAACGACCCTATATAAGCACAAAACCGAAAGTAACAAAGTTTGAAAACAAGTTTGGTATCAAAACAAAGGGTCTTGATACCTAAAAGTAGTTTGGTTGCAAAATACGCAAGAATACGTATTTTGACCGAAACTACGACTCGTCACTACGCCTAAATAACGTGGTAATCAGTAGGTATAGTCACAAAGGAATATGGCCATCGTGATTATGCTCACGTTACGAAGTTCAAACGAACTTCGTATTGACAATTGACTGGTCAAAGCTGAAAGTCAAACACTTGTTTGACTTTCAGGCTTAAAATGCGTAAAAGAACGAAAGAATACTTACAACGGGTCCAAGAAATGGAGGTTTGATCTAATTATTCTCAGGTATGAAGTGTATAAATTTAACTTAGAGAACAAAATCAGATCAAAGGTGAGTTTGCTAATGAAATGGAAGGGGTATATATAGATTTCGGAGAACCGTTAGGATCGTTTCTCACAAATCGTGCTTTCATCTTGACCTTACAAGTGGGCACATGGTTTTCAAAACCTTGGGAATACTTAAAACCATCAAATTCCAGCCCATAGAGTGCAAAACCTTGGGTTAAAACCATCAAAACCTCAAAAATGGACCAAGTTCAATGTATCTGCCAGAAATTTCAAAAATGGTCCCTGCACTTGTAAAACTTGATTTTTGGCACTTTTAAGCCCCGTTAACCCCATTTCCAGGATCTAAAATAAAGTTAAAGTATAGGGAACTTGAAATGTGCTAAAAAATATCTCGGATGTCGGTTCGTTTGGTCGTACGGTTGCGTTGTTCGGTTAATTACGACGGAAATCATAACGAACGCAAAAACGATCCAAATTACGCGACGAATGGAATTTCATCATGCCAATCACTAAAATAAAATATTTTAAAGATTACATAAATTTTTGGGTGTCCGGATATATTCAGAACGTAAGATATGCGCGGAAATGCAAACTTATGCACTTTTTGACGCTTTTAGTCCCTATTGATCAATAAAGTTTATTTTTAGCATACTGAACCCTTCAAAGCCTATTTCTAAGCTATGTAAAGGATATTTAGGGTGTTTTTAACTTATGATCATATTCCGGAATGCTCGTTATAGTACGAATCGGCATACTTTCACAGTTTGTCAAAATTAGCCCCTGTAAGCGAATAAACTTGATTTTGCCACACCAAAGCCGTCAAAACTTATTTCTAAGTTATGTAAAGGTTATTTAAGGTATGTTAAGCATAAATTGATGTTCCAGAGTGTTTTTCTCATTAAACTGATTACGTTTACGCATCAGTTCGCGTATAACTTCCCAGAAAGCGATTTAGAGCTTGAAATCGAACAAAATTTGATATGTGTAAATGACTCACATATTTATACAAATCCTAAGTATGAAATACAATATTTCATTAGTTTGGTATTTGTTTGATGGTCGTGGAGCTACAGGTTTCACAGTCTCCCCTACTTCAGGAAATTTCGTCCCGAAATTTATCTAGAGGAAACTTGTGAGAGCTCAAAACATGAAGTCGAAAAGATAAAACAACACTGGTTAGGGTTCTAAACTTCTAGTAACTTTAAATAACATCATGCTTGCAATGTAAGAGGGACACTTATATACAAGTATATAAAGCGCCATTGGTGCGTCCACCGTACCTCGATTACATTGTTCACGTTTCGTTATTGTTGCCACCATAGGTTCTTATACATGATAAGTCTTACTGTGGTTTCCGCGCACTAAATTTCATAATTATGTACGCGTCCATAATTATGTAATTCCTTGCATAGTCCGCACAGTGCATTTTATAATGCGTAGGGGAAAACCAAATGAACAAACCTGTGATGAGCGTGACTAGACCACCATCGGATCCTTTTAATTAGATCAATAAATGATCTCTTTAAATAGACCATCGAGGAGTCTTTTCAGCTAAAGCATCACATGTCATTCTTAAACAGATCCTGAATCAATCTTTTGACTTAGACCACTCAAGGGGTTTCTTTGAATTATGGAATGGTACTATATAATCCAAGGGTCTTAACTATTACGTAGAAGCCCATTAAAGATTTAAGGTAGTACCTTTGGATATCCTACTGTAAATCCCTCATATGAGGATATGGAAGATTCTACGAGGATTCGGATAACGAAAATAAAAACACAAAGGAAATCACATAACACATAATCACATAATCACAAAATTGTTTAACTTGATCTTTAATTTATTATCATTTTGTTAATTTATTTGTTAATTGTGCACATGTATTTAAAGCACACTAAGTATCTAATCCATGGATTTCATTCGGCACTTTAAATATTTTCAAGAATCTAACTATAAGGATAGGAAGATCTGAAAAAGAAAATTCGACTTTGATTACAAGGAATCGTAATATTCGAATTAAGGTATACAAGGAATCCAATTAAGGACTCCAATTTGAGCGGTAACCATCCACGAGGATCTAATTGTGAAGGTAAGAAGATCCCATATGGATTTTGGAATTTGAAAAGCGGGAGGCGTTTCCAAAACCTTTCACTAGACGTGCTTAAGTCGAAACATGAGGTAAAATGCTCATGAAGTTGAGGTGCTAGATATGCCAAGGTGACATACGAAGCAGAATTTGAAGGTTAAGTCAATGTATGAGCAAAAGGTTTTTGAAAACTATGCATGGGGTTCTTCAAAAATGTATTTAATGTTTTTGAAACCTTACATAATACTTTTGAAATCAAAAAATAGGTGTATTAGATAAGTATATTTATAAAATGTTTTAAAATCATGCGAGATGAATTTTGAAATTATGTATAAGGTTTTTGAAAACATGAATGATGCTTTTGAAATCATGCACTTGATATATTAAGTAAATATACTATGTTAAAAATGTTTTCAAACTATATGGAATATTTTGAAATCATGAAGGTTGTTTTGAAATCTTATACTATGTATGTTGTTATGAAAACCAGAGTGTAATGGGTATGAGATCGAAAAATACCCTTAGTTATCTAATCAAGGATTTAAAGTGATTACTCAAAATGTCACTTATATTTTGTACTTTGTTTCTTAGAATGAAACGAGTACTTAATTTTTTTGAGAAAATCATGAGCAAACATAAGAAAGGGAGAATCACAAGAGTAGTTTGTAAAGAACATAGTTCCTTGATGTAGGTATTATAAGGAAATGCCATACACACATGTAACTACACTTGTATTTCAGAATTGTTAACAACAATTTATTTATAAACAAAACAGATTGTTTCAGGGTTCAACAAAAGACACAAAAGCAATAGATACTAACTATTCAAAGTAGCAACATCTTCAAATCAGCCAGTTGCTCATTCATGGGTCAGATTTGCTATAGCTAGCTTAGGGCATTTATTCACGAAATGACCCATCTCGCCACAGTTGTAGCACGCTCCAGGTGGAAAGTGAGCTTGAGCAGGGTTTGCTCGGAGTTGAGTAGCAGTAAGATTTGCAACAGCTTTGTTTTGGATAGCAAAACGGCACACATCCACCAAATGTCCCCATCATCCACAGTGGGTGCATTTGAAACATGGTGTTTGATCTGGATGACGACGGTTGCATCGATTGCATAAAGGAGCAGTTAAGTACGGCTTCTTGGCTGGTGGTGCTGCCACCTGGCTAGGTTCTGCTTGATTTGGTGCAACAGCTGTGGGATCCTTTGAGGCTTTTCGCTTTTTTGGTTTTGGTGAAGGCTTGGCTTCTGCTTCCTTCGGTGGCTCTTGAGTGGCTTCCTCCTGGAGATGATACATGGCAGTAGCTAATTCAACAGTCTTCAGAACTACTTCGCCTATTCGCTCGGAAAATTTGGCAGTCTGCTCGGACATTTGAGCGTCGTTGTGATGAAGAGACATTCTAGAAGAAATGAAAGGCATAGGAAGAAACAAGTGAAATGTTATCGGATAATCAAAACAGAATGACAACGCATAAAAATTGCGATCATTTGTTTGTTACCTAAGGCAAACAAATGGGATGGTAACTAATAAAAGTAATCGGATCATATTAATGTATCGTGAAGACATGCTTTAGCCTATAAGTGGACACTCACCCCAAGAGTTCCCAGGTAAGAGTGACTGGTCCGATTATGTGGATTTATACGAACACTCTAGCCTTAGACAGAAAACTCAGAGTACAGGCATCCACCCTTCCAGATTACACGTGTTCATATTATAAGACCCAACTTTGATGAGATTTTGAAAACTTAGAGGGTTCAAAACCTTATAATAAATCATCCTAGAACATATGATTGGTTTTCGAAGCGGATTCGAGATTTGTGTTCTGGTTGTGGTTGTCACCTAAGGATAAGTGACGGTATTGTTTTAAGATCTAAACACAAGAATCTTATGTTAGGGTCCTAGGAAGGTTATAGACTAGGTCAAAGCATTACTAATAACCTAATTCCCTATAACCATGAGCTCTGATACCAACTCTTCTGTCACACCCCGACCAAGTAAAACAACAAATCGTGGCGGAAACGTCAGGGAGTGTTGTAACAGAATCATTGTTTCATAGCACATGGAAAATTTAAGTTTTGTTTTATTGAATTGATAGAGGTTACAATGTCTTAAAAACAAAAATACACAACATAATTAACTAGTCTTGCATCTTTTATTGTCACTAAGGCCCAAGTCCGCCTAAGTGTATCTTGCTCAATCCTATGCATCATCTCCTGAAAACACATGTGAAAATAGGTACGTCAGCATAAAAATGCCTGTGAGATACATATGTTTATTGATTTAGGGTTCATGACTTGTAAGTTTAAAGAAAATGTTTGTCAAAAGTAAATCATGAACCTTGTAAAAATGTTTTCTTTTATAAATTATATAAACAGTGA
Organism: Helianthus tuberosus; assembly: GCA_030545235.1. Classification (NCBI taxonomy): domain Eukaryota; kingdom Viridiplantae; phylum Streptophyta; class Magnoliopsida; order Asterales; family Asteraceae; genus Helianthus; species Helianthus tuberosus. The sequence goes on from CM060408.1 coordinate 115,211,028, forward strand.
TAAGAAATCAGATGATATAAAAGAAAGATGCACAGATAAACAAATGAACAAGCAAAATGAGTTTGTATAAAATGTGTTTATTGTAAAACAATGTTTCATGAAAATATGTTATAAGTGTAAAATGTATTATGTCAAACTTGAAATGGTTTAAACAACGCTACGATATGTAATACCATAAAAGCACTTATATATAGGAAGTACCAGCGGCGTATCCACCATGCTTTTATCTTATTACACACGCCTCGTTATTTAAATCACTTACCAAACCAACCACCAAAATGTAATGTTCAAACAAATGTTGAAATGTTATTATGTAAACAAATGTAATGTATAGTGAATAAAAGCATTTATTGATTTAAAAGCATTTACTCAACCCTATAAGAATGAAATGTACAAAACAATGCATTTGATAAATTATAATCAAAAGTTATGTTTTGTAAAATAATGCATGCTTTATTGATACAAACATCTATGCGGTAATGTTAAACGTCTACATCCAAGCCTTGAGACTGTAGGATAACCTTATCAAAAATGTTTTCGGATTCGGTCATACCTTCCACCCAAACAAACCTAGGATTTCAGGAATGGGAGTTGTCAAGTCCTATGGTACCACTACCTACTACCGAGCGGCATGATCAGTGTTAATGAATGTATTAGTTTCGTTAAACAAACCAAATGTTATACCAAATGTAAGCATGTTTTATGAAAACAATGTACCTAGTATGCTAAGTGAACATACAAGGTAGAAATGTAAAACAATGTGTCCATATGCTACGAGAACATATGCAACAGAAATGCAATGTAAAACAATGTACTAAGTATGCACTAAATGGACATACATAGCATAAAATGTAATGTAAAATAATGTACTAAGTATGCACTAAATGGACATACATAGCATAAAGTGTAATGTAAAACAATGTACTAAGTATGCACTAAATGGACATACATAGCATAAATGTAATCTAAAAGAATGTACTAAGTATGCACTAAATGGACATACATAGCATGAAATGTAATGTAAAATAATGTACTAAGTATGCACTAAATGGACATACATAGCATAAATGTAATCTAAAAGAATGTACTAAGTATGCACTAAATGGACATACATAGCATGAAATGTAATGTAAAATAATGTACTAAGTATGCACTAAATGGACATACATAGCATAAACATAATGAAATCATGTACTATAAGTGTACTAATGAACATAACAAGCATATGATATGAAAACATGGAAAGCATGAAAGTAACAAGTAGGCACATGTGTTTCACCCCAAAATGTTTGAAAACATTAAAAGAGGGGACTATGTACTCACTTGAGATTGCTCAATAGTCTTTAGATAACCACCAAGCAATGCTAGAAAGATCACGGAATCAAACGGCACCTAATATAGGTAACTACGTTAATAAACAGATCTAAATCGGAGGATTGGATAAAATGTGGTTTCGTAAACCAAATGAGTGTAAGAACTCATGTAATATGGTTTAACAAAGCCTACATTCTAAAACGGAACCTATCCTACGTGCTAATGACCGGTTACGACCCGTTTAGGTAGCTTATGCTACTTTAACTCGTCGTTCGCGTAAAACGCGTTCGGACCGCCTAACTAGTACTATGACAAGTAAAATATGCCTTAACATGTCTAATAATGTTGTCTAATCAGTTTTGATGTCAAAATTTATGTTACATATGCTTAAAATGAATTTTGGCGTAAACCGGGCATTTTGGTCATTTTTCCTAAGGCATATAATTTCCTATCATACAACTACGTAGACTAAGTGACCATAAAGTATAACCTCGGAAGGTTATTCCTTATGCAACTATGGTCACAAAATGTATTTGGTCGAATCCTAATGATTGACCAAACGGGTTGGGTTCGAAAGTCTAAGCGATTGATTAGATCGCTAATCTTACAACCCTATATAAGCACAAAACCTAAAGTGACGAGCTAAACATGTTAAAAAAAGTTTAACGAGGTTTGAAAACAAGTTTGGTATCAAAACAAAGGGTCTTGATACCTAAAAGTAATTTGGTTGCAAAATACGCTAGAATACGCATTTTGACCGAAACTACGACTCGTCACTACGCCTAAATAACGTGGTAATCAGTAGGTATAGTCACAAAGGACTATGACCATCGTGATTACGCTCATGTTACGAAGTTCAAACGAACTTCGTGTTGACTATTGACTGGTCAAAGCTGAAAGTCAAACACTTGTTTGACTTTCAGGCTTAAAATGCGTAAAAGAACGAAAGAATACTTACAACGGCTCCAAGAAATGGAGGTTTGATCTAATTATTCTCAGGTATGAAGTGTATAACTTCAAATTAGAGAACAAAATCAGATCAAGGGTGAGTTTGCAAATGAAATGGAAGAGGTATATATAGATTTCGGATAACCGTTAGGATCGTTTCTCGCAAATCGTGCTTTGATCTTGACCTTACAAGTGGGCACATGGTTTTCAAAACCATGGGGATACTTAAAACCATCAAATTCCATCCCATAGAGTGCAAAACCTTGGGTTAAAACCATCAAAACCTCAAAAATAGACCAAGTTCAATGTATCTGCCAGAAATTTAAAAAATGGTCCATGCACTTGTAAAACTTGATTTTTGGCACTTTTAAGCCTCTTTAACCCCATTTCAAGGCTCTAAAATAAAGTTAAAGTATAGGGAACTTGAAATGTGCTCAAAAATATCTCGGATGTCGGTTCGTTTGGTAGTACGATTGCGTTGTTCGGTTAATTACGACGGAAATCGTAACGAACGCAAAAACTATCCAAATTACGCGACGAATGGAATTTCATCATCCCAATCACTAAAATAAAATATTTTAATGATTACATAAATTTTTGGATGTCCGGATATATTCAGAACGTAAGATATGCGTGAAAATGCAAACTTATGCACTTTTTGACGCTTTTAGTCCTTATTGATCAATAAAGTTTATTTTTAGCATACTGAACCCTTCAAAGCCTATTTCTAAGCTATGTAAAGGATATTTAGGGTATGTTTAACTTATGATAATATTCCTGAATGTTCGTTACAGTACGAATCGGCATACTTTCGCAGTTTGTCGAAATTAGACCCTGTAAGCGAATAAACTTGATTTTGCCACACCAAAGCCTTCAAAATTTATTTCTAAGTTATGTAAAGGTTATTTAAGGCATTTTAAGCATAAATTGATGTTCTGGAGTGTTTTTTGCATTAAACTGATTACGTTTACGCATCAGTTAGCGTATAACTTCCCAGAAAGCGATTTAGAGCTTGAAATCGAACAAAATTTGATATGTGCAAATGACTCACATATTTATACAAATCCCAAGTATGAAATACAATATTTCATTAGTTTGGTAATTGTTTGATGGCCATGGAGGTACATGTGTCACAGAATACCCTTATGAGGTTATACCTTATGGTCACTTAGTTTAATTAGTTGTATGATAGGTTGTTTATATGCCTTGGGTAAAATGACCAAAATGCCCTTTTCATGCATAATTGGTATTTAAGCATATGTAACTTAAACTTTTGTCACTTAACTAATTATGCAACATATTTAAACATGTTTAGGCATATAATACTTGTCATAAGACTAGTTAGGCGTTCCGAACGCGTTTTACGCGAACGACGCGTTAAAGTAGCGTAAGCTACCTAAACAAGTCGTAATGGGTCGTAAGCACTTAGGATAGGTTTTGATTTAGTATGTAGGCTTTGTTAAACCATATCATATGAGTTCCAATACTCATTTGGTTTATGAATCCTCATCCTATCCGATCTTCCGATTTAGGTCCGGTTTATTAATGTAGTTACCTATATTAGGTGTCGTTTGATTCTGTGATCCCTCTAGCTTTGCTTGGTTGTTATTAAAGACTTCTAAGCATCCTCAAGTGAGTACATAGTCCCCTCTTTTACTGTTTTAAACTGTTTTGGGGTGAAACACATGTACCTACTTGTTACTTTTGGGTTTTTACATGCTTTTATATCATGAGCTTGTTATGTTCAGTAGTACACGTATTGTACATGATTTCATTATGTTTTGCTATGTATGTTCACTTAGCATGCTAGCACATTGATTTTCGTATATTACATTTTGTTGCATATGCTCATCCAGTATATGGACACATTGTTTTACATTTTGAACCGTTTGTAACCGTTTGATTTATGTGAACCGTTTGTAACCGTTTGACTTATGTGAACCGTTTGTAACCGTTGATTTATGTGAACCATTTGTAACCGTTTGACTTATGTGAACCATTTGTAACCGTTTGATTAATGTGAACCGTTTGAAACTGTTTAAACCGTTGGGTTAGGGAAGTGATTAGGTAACGGGGCGGGTGTAATGTGCTAAAAGCATGGTGGATACACCGCTGGTACTTCCTATGTATAAGTGCTTTTAACACATTATATATCGTTGCGTTAACTAGATCACGTGGGCAAAGGTTATCAAAACGAAGTTATATTACAAGGTTTTTCTAACAATATAAACCATTTGAGTTTTATTACAAAAACAATTTACGATTTGGGTTTACAAAAACAAATGTTTTGAGTTAAGATTCATGGCATCGAGGTTTTATAAAACTTATCTGTTTTGATTTGGTTATTTCAATTTACATTACAAACATTTTACAAAACTAGGTTTTCTAATGTCAATTAATGAAGTTGTTCAAGTTATTTCAAAATGCAAATGAGCCATGAATCTGACACTCACATAAAACCTATGTACTCGCCGGCATTTTTTTGCTGACGTATTTTCACATGTGTTTCAGGTACCATAGTTGATGATGTTTTATGATGATATTGGTGTATGCTCACATAGGAATGGACGATGCCTTAGTGACTTAATAACAATGAAAGTCTATTTGTTCATGTTTTGTTTTTAATTTCAATGCAATGTAATACATTTAATTCAATAAAACAGAACTTTTATCCATGTGTTGTGAAACAATGATTCTGTTACGACACTCCCCGACGTTTCCGCCGCGGTTTGTTGTTTTAACGAGGTCGAGGTGTGACAGAAAAGTTGGTATCAGAGCTCATGGTTATAGGGAATTAGGTTATTAATAATGCTTTGACCTAGTCTATAACCTTCCTAGGACCCTAACGCGAGTTTACTTGCGTTTAGTCATAAAACAATACCGTCGCCTATCTTTAGGTGACAACCACAATAAGAACACAAATTTTGAGTCCGCTTTGAAAACTAATCATCTGTTCTAGGATGATTTATTATAAGGTTTTGAACCCTCTAAGTTTCCAAAAAGATTTTGAAAATAATCACCCACCCTTCCGGATGATTTGTTTTGGCTTAGTGCCTTCCGAATTTTCAAAACCTCGTCAAAGTTTGGGCCTTATAGTGTGAACACGTGCAATCTGGAAGATTGGATGCCTGTATCCTGAGTTTTCTGTCTAAGGCTAGAGTGTTTGTACAAATCCACATAATCGGACCATTCACTCTTACTTGGGAACTCTTGGGGTGAGTGTCCACTTATAGGCTAAAGCATGTCTTCACGATACATTATAAGGACTTAATTACTTTGATTCATCCTTTGTGTGTCGTTTGTTTGCTTCATGGTTTGAACAAACGACCATCACCCATGCCTTTTTGGTCGGTAATGGTAACATCCTTACCCAATGCCATTTCACTTGTTTTCTCTCTTGTTTCCCCTTTTAGAATGCCTCCACGACGCGACAATCAGGTACCTAATGAAGAACTGGCAGCTATCGTTACGCAGTAAATGGCTGCTGCACTCCCAAACATCATTGTTCAATGTAACCAAGCCCTCAACAACAATAATGCTCCCTGTAACTTCAAGACGTTCAACTCAGCTATGCCATCAAAATTTTCTAGGTCTCAAGGAGCAACTGCACTTCTACAATGGTTCGAGAGTCTAGAGAGCACCTTCAGACATGTTCAATGTCCAAACAAGCGAAAGGTTGAATTCGCATCTAGTGTTTTTGAGAAACGAGCTTTAACATGGTGGAATGGTGTGATGAGAGATAGGGGTGCTGAGGTAGCACTGGCTCAAACCTGGGAAGAGCTTCGAGCTCTAATGATGAGGGAATTCTGTCCTCGTCATGAAATTAGGGCCTTGGAAAGGGAATTTGATGATCTTAAGCAAGATAGCAGTGAGCATCGAGCCTACACAGACCGTTATGAGGAGTTAAGTCTATTATGCCCTAACATGGTTACGCCTTTGGATAAGGCAATCGAAAAGTACAATGATGGCCTCCCTGACTCAATACAAGACATTGTTACTGGTAGCAACCCCACTACAGTTAGACAGGCCATTGAGCTATCCTCTACCTTGACTGAATCTCAGATCAAGAAAGGTAAACTTTTCTGAAAGGGTGACAAGAAACCGATCGAAGAATCGAAACTAAAGGATGAATAGACTGGATCCCCTAAGAAGTCAAAGAAGCGAAAGGCTTCTCAGAACTTTGACGTGGTCGCTCACAATGATCAAGCTGTCCCCAACCAACCAGCTCAACCCCCTGCTAGGAAGCCATACAACGGAACTGCACCCTTGTGCAACCAATGTAACCATCATCATCATGCCAGCATAAAGTCCCGCAAATGCCAAATTTGTGGACTTATAGGTCATACAGCAAGAGTTTGCCCAACTGCAGCTGCACCAAATCAAGCTGGCAACAATCCTGCTCAAGCTCGTTTTCCACCGGGGTCTTGCTACAATTGTGGCGAGATGGGCCATTTCCGAAAGAATTGCCCAAAGCTTGCAAATGAAAATCCAGCGCAGGGATGAGCATCTGACCGACTGGAAGACAACATTGTTTAGAAATAATCAAGCTTTATGTATTATTTTCTTTTGTTGTCAAGGTCTATGAAACAGCTGTTGTTGTTGTTTATAAATAAATATTTTATTTACTTTGCAATGTATTTATGTGGTTGCATGTATAAACAACATATCCCCTTCAATACCGACAATCAAGGAATCGTATTCCTTGAAGAACAGACTACCCCCAAAATTCTACCTTTTTTTTTATCTCTTGCGTTTTCCACGAAAATCCTAAATACCCGTTTCTTCCAAGAAAAACGGAGTACAAGGCGCAAGTTACAACTCTGGACGAATACCCAAAGTATCACTATAAATCCTTAATAGGGTACCTATGGGTACTTCCGTAAGTCCTTAATTGTTGTGTACCTTAATTCGACTGTTACGTTTCCTTGTAAACGAAATCGAATTTTTGGAAAATCATCCTATCTTTTCATATAGATTCTTGAGGACGTTGAAGTCCATCGACTGGGTTCCTGGTATACCTTGAATACCCATGTACAAATCGATAACAAGTTAATATCAATTAATAACAAAACTAATAACAAATTAATAACCAAGAAAACAATTATGTGCTTATGTGTTTATGTTTTGACCTAATCAAAGTTAACTCAAGCTTGTTCAAATTCTATCCCCTTCACATTATAAAACAAACTGTGAGAAATGTGCAAGGAATTACGTAATTATGGATGCATACATAATTATGGAATTTAGTAAACAGAAATCACAGCAAGTTCTGTCATGTGTCTAGAGTTAACCCTATTCATTTCCATTTCTGATGAAGCACCCGTTGAGGAAAAATGAACTAGCAATTCATTTTTCACTTCTGAAAGAATATCCGTTGAGGGAAATGAATATCCTTTTGTTTAATCCTTCATTTCCATTTCTGATGAAGCAACCGTTGAAAATGACTCCGTCTGTTCATTTTCGTTTCTGAAGAATATCCGTTGAGGAAAATGAATATCCATTTGTTTAATCCTTCATTTCCAATTCTGATGAAGCAACCATTGAAAATGACTTCGTCTGTTCATTTTCGTTTCTGAAGAATATCCATTGAGGGAAATGAATATCCGTTTGTTTAATCCTTCATTTCCAATTCTGATGAAGCAACCGTTGAAAATGACTCCGTCTGTTCATTTTCGTTTCTGAAGAATATCCGTTGAGGGAAATGAATATCCGTTTGTTTAATCCTTCATTTCCATTTCTGATGAAGCAACCGTTGAAAATGACTCCGTCTGTTCATTTTCGTTTCTGAAGAATATCCGTTGAGGGAAATGAATATCCGTTTGTTTAATCCTTCATTTCCAATTCTGATGAAGCAACCGTTGAAAATGACTCTGTCTGTTCATTTTCGTTTATGAAGAATATTCGTTGAGGGAAATGAATATCCGTTTGTTTAATCCTTCATTTCCAATTCTGATGAAGCAACCGGTGAAAATGACACCATCTGTTCATTTTCATTTCTGAAGAATATCCGTTGAAGGAAATGAATATCCGTTTATTTAATCCTTCATTTCCAATTCTGATGAAGCAACCGTTGAAAATGACTCCGTCTATTCATTTTCGTTTCTGAAGAATATCCGTTGAGGGAAATGAATATCCGTTTGTTTAATCCTTCATTCCCATTTCTGAAGAATACCCGTTTAGGAAAATGACTCCGTCCGTTCATTTTCGTTTCTGAAGAATATCCGTTGAGGGAAATGACAGGATTATTCCTTTCATATCTTTGATGGGTTACTCTATGCAAATAGATAATACCCTAGATTCCATGCAAGACAATCATTTAACACAACGTCACAGACATACTGCTACGAATAAATTTCGAGACGAAATTTCCTAAAGTAGGGGAGACTGTGACATCTGTGTCACTTCACCACCAAACAAATACCAAATCAATGAAATATTGTGTTTCATACTTGGTATTTGTATAAATATGTGAATTATGTGCACATATCAATTTATGTTCGATTTCGAGCTTTAAATCGCCTTCTGGAAGGTTATACGCGAACTGATGCGTAAATATAACCCGTTTAATGCAACAAACACTCTGGAATAGTGACATAGGCTTAACATACCTTAAATAACCTTTACATAACTTAGAAATGAGTTTTGGAGTCTTTGGTGTGGTGAAATCAAGTTTATTCGCGTACAGGGACTAATTTCGACAAACTACGAAAGTATGCCGATTCGTACTGTAACGAACACTCCAGAACTTGATCATAAGTTAAATATGCCCTAAATATCTTTTACATAGCTTAGAAATAGGCTTTGAGGTGTTTGGTGCGCAAAAACAAACTTTCTGATCAATAGGGACTAAAAGCGTCAAAAAAGTGCACAAGTTTGCATTTTCGCGCATATCTTACGTTCTGAATATATCCGGACATCCAAAAATTTATGTAACCATTAAAATATTTTATTTTAATGATTGGCATGATAAAATTCCATTCGTCGCGAAATTTGGATTGTTATTCGCGTCCGTTCGTGTTTCATCGTAATTAACCGAACAACGCAACCGTACGACCAAACGAACCGACATCTGAGATGTTTTTGAGCATATTTTAAGTTCCCTATACTTTAACTTCATTTTAGAGCCTTGAAATGAGGTTACCGGGGCTTAAACGTGCCAAAACGCATCAAAAATCAAGTTTGGAGATGCAGGGGCCTGTTCTGCCAATTGCTGAAAGTCACTGCCAGCAAACAAGGTCCTAACGGACCGTATGGTGGTGCTTACGGTCCGTAAGCCTTCTTCTGGACAGTAGGTTTTATTTTCTTTAAAACCCATCTATCCCCTTGTTTTGCACATGGTTTCTTCATACTAGGGGCTTGTTTTGAGCACCCATGGTATTCTAATTCAGTGGACACACATGGATGGTTGAGATTATCGAGGAACGATCTTAACGGTGGACCGAAATCTATAAATACCCACTTAGAATTCATTTACTCCTCACAATTTATCTGAATTTCTCTAAGTTGTGGTTCCAAAACATCATACCTAAGAACATTTAGATCAATATCATCCTAGCTTGGACCCTTTGTAAGTATTCTTTCGTGCTTTTATCGCTTTTAAAGCGTGAAAGTCAAACAGTGTTTGACTTTCTGCTTTGACCGGTCAATGGTCAACACGAAGTTCGTTTGAACTTTGCAACGTGAGCGTAATCACGATGGTTATAGTCCTTTGTGACTATACCTACTGATTACCACATTGATTAGGTGTAGTAACGAGTCATAGTTTCGGTCAAAATGCGCGTTTATGCGTATTTTTCAACCAAACTATTCTTGGGTATCAAAACCGTTTGTTTTGATATCAAACTTGTTTTCAAACTTAGTTAAACATGTTTCAACATGTTTAGCTCGTCACTTTTACTTTAGTGCTTATAGGGTCGTAAGATAAGCAGTCTAAACAACCGCTTTGGCTTTCGAACCCGACCCGTTTGGTCGATTATTAGGATCCGACCAAGCATTTATTGTGACCATAGTTGTATTGGGAATAACCTTCTGAGGTTATACCTTATGGTCACTTAGTTTAATTAGTTGTATGATAGGTTGTTTATATGCCTTAGGTAAAATGACCAAAATGCCCTTTTCATGCATAATTGGTATTTAAGCATATGTAACTTAAACTTTTATCACTTAACTAATTATACAACATATTTAAACATGTTTAGGCATATAATACTTGTCATAGGACTAGTTAGGCGTTCCGAACGCGTTTTACGCGAACGACGCGTTAAAGTAGCGTAAGCTACCTAAACAAGTCGTAATGGGTCGTAAGCACTTAGGATAGGTTTCGATTTAGTATGTAGGCTTTGTTAAACCATATCATATGAGTTCCAATACTCATTTGGTTTACAAACTTCATCCTATCCGTTCTTCCGATTTAGGCCCGGTTTATTAATGTAGTTACCTATATTAGGTGTTGTTTGATTCTGTGATCCCTCTAGCTTTGCTTGGTTGTTATTAAAGACTTCTAAGCATCCTCTAGGGAGTACATAGTCCCCTCTTTAACCATTTTAAACTGTTTTGGGGTGAAACACATGTACCTACTTGTTACTTTCGGGTTTTTACATGCTTTTATATCATGAGCTTGTTATGTTCAATAGTACACGTATAGTACATGATTTCATTATGTTTTGCTATGTATGTTCACTTAGCATGCTAGCACATTGATTTTCGTATATTACATTTTGTTGCATATGCTCATCCAGTATATGGACACATTGTTTTACATTTTGAACCGTTTGTAACTATTTGATTTATGTGAACCATTTATAACCGTTTGACTTATGTGAACCGTTTGTAACCGTTTGATTTATGTGAACCGTTTGTAACCGTTTGACTTATGTGAACCGTTTGTAACCATTTGATTTAAGTGAACTGTTTGAAACTGTTTGAACCGTTGGGTTAGGGAAGTGATTAGGTAACGGGGCGGGTATAATGTGCTAAAAACATGGTGGATACGCCGCTGGTACTTCCTATATATAAGTGCTTTTAACACATTATATATCGTTGCATTAACTAGATCACTTGGGTAAAGGTTATCAAAACAACGTTATATTACAAGGTTTTTCTAACAATATAAACCATTTGAGTTTTATTACAAAAACAATTTACGATTTGGGTTTACAAAAACAAATGTTTTGAGTTAAGATTCATGGCATCGAGGTTTTATAAAACTAATCTGTTTTGACTTGGTTATTTCAATTTACATTAAAAACATTTTACAAAACTAGGTTTTCTAATTTCAATTAATGAAGTTGTTCAAGTTATTTCAAAATGCAAACGAGCCATGAATCTGACACTCACATAAAACCTATGTACTCGCCGCCATTTTTATGCTGACGTATTTTCACATGTGTTTCAGGTACCGTAGTTGATGATGTTTGATGATGATATTGGTGTATGCTCACATAGGAATGGATGAGGCCTTAGTGACTTAATAACAATGAAAGTCTATTTGTTCATGTTTTGTTTCTAATTTCAATGCAATGTAATACATTTAATTCAATAAAACAGAACTTTTAACTGTGTTGTGAAACAATGATTCTGTTACGACACTCCCCGACGTTTCCCCCGTGGTTTGTTGTTTTAACACGGTCGGGGTGTGACAAAAACAATGATAACAATAATGAAACAATTTAGTACCAGTAGGTGTGAGCAATTTGTAACGTGACTCCCCGATATTTCCGCCGCGTGTTGTTGTATTACGCGATTGGGGTGTTACAGATTGGTATCAGAGCACTGGTTATAGGGAATTAGGTTATTAGTATGTCTTTAACCTTGTCTATAACCTTCCTAGGACCCAAACATGAGTAGACTTAGGAACGCTATCCTAATCCTCATCCTTATTTGTGCCATAACCACTCTATGATTTACAAATCATCTAACCTTAGATGATTTATCCTAAACCCTTAGGCTTTATGCCTTACGGTATTCCTCAAAATGTTTTTCTCAAAACGTTTTTATTGAAATACTTCTCAAAATGTTTTCTTAAATGTTTTTTTTCAAAATATTTCACAACATGTTTATCTCAAACAATTTTTTATCAAAATATTTCTTAAATGTTTTTTCTCAAACATTTTTCATCGAAATCTCGGGTTTTAATAATGTGAACACATGCAATCTGGAAGAGTGGATGCCTGTACCCCGACTTTTCTGTCTAAGGCTAGAGTGTTCGTACAAATACTCATTATCGGACCAGTCACTCTTACCTGGGAATTCGTTGGGTAAGTGTCCACTTATAGGCTAAAGCATGTCTTCGCTAAACATTATAATAACCTATCCACCTGGACCATGTCGAATGATTTCTAAACACTACAACCTTTGTGACACTACTCATTCATATTACCCTCGGTAATATGTTTGCTATTCACAACAATCGAAATGAATTTCACTTTTACAATAATATTTCATCATATTACCTTCGGTGATATGTTTGATTCCAGATAATTGAAATGAATTTCGATTCATTTCACGACACTATGTAATCCTATTTTATTTTCAAAACACTACCTTTTGTATTCCAAATTTCAAAATTTTTACCATTTGGATGACAATTTTCAAAATTTTAATCACAAAGTTTCTTTATTTAAAATTTTTTTATTACCCTAAAAACAATAAATTTTTAAATAGGTAATGAATTTATAACACAAACCATTAACTTGGTTTGTATTCTCGCATCAAAAAATATTACAAAAGCTTATTTCTCAAACAATTCTAGTTTCAAAACAAAATCCACAACACTGTATTTTCTAAGTACTAGAACGAGACTTATGAACAAGATTTTTCTGAGTCAAAGTTAACACTATATTTTCTAAGTACAAGAACGAGACTTATGAACAAGATTTTACTGAGTCAAAGTTAACACTATATTTTCTAAGTACAAGAACAAGACTTATGAACATGATTTTACTGAGTCAAAGTTAACACTATATTTTCTACGTACAAGAACGAGACTTATGAACAAGATTTTACTGAGTCAAAGTTAATACTATATATTCTAAGTGTAAGAACGAGACTTATGAACAAGATTTTACTGAGTCAAAGTTAACACTATATTTTCTAAGTACAAGAACGAAACTTATGAACGAGATTTTACTAGGTCAAAGTTTTCACTACACAATAATGTTACAATCTCATGACAATTTGATGGAATCTAACTTACTTAATTTTTCAATACAACTATATCTTCAAGATGCCTCCCCACCGCGACATCACTTGGAACGCTGAAATGGCAGCAAGGATTTCTCAGCATCTAGCTGCTTTACTCCCAGGAATTGTGACCTATGTCAACCAAATCCAAAACAATAATAACAACAACAATGTTATATCACCATGTAACTATAAACAATTCAACTCGGCTAAACCACTCAATTTTAATAGGTCTGAAGGAGCAACTGCGCTCCTACAATGGTTTGAGAGTATAGAAAGCACATTCCGCTATGTTCAGTGTCCCAATGAGCGCAAAGTGGAGTTCGCCTCGAGTGTCTTTCAAAGGAGAGCACTCACTTGATGGAACGGTATCATGAGAGACCAAGGTGCCGATATAGCGATGGCACAAACGTGGGAAGAATTTAAGAATCTTATGAAGAAAGAATTCTGCCCACGAAGTGAAATAAGGGCACTTGAAAACGAATTCTATTATCTTAAACAAGATAGTGGGGAAAACCGTGCCTACACTGACCGATTTGAAGTGTTAAGCCTACTTTGCCCCACTATGGTCACACCTTTAGATCGGGCCATTGAGAAATACATTGATGGCCTACCTGATCCAGTTCAAGACATTGTCACTGGCAGCAAACCTGCAACGCTTAGGGAGGCTAAGGAATTAGCCGCAACCTTAACCGACTCCCAGGTTAGAAAAAGGAAACTTTTTCGAAAGGGAGACAAGAAACGAAACATTGAAACTACTAAGGAGAATTCAAAGGAAACAAAGGCTGAATCTTCTAAAAATTCTAAGAAGCATAAGACTTCAAAGAATTATGCAATACCCGCACCAATTCCATTAAACTCGGTACCCTTTAGGGGATTTTATCGTGGAAAGCAACCACGGTGCAATCATTGCAACTATCATCACGCAACAAATTCTCCTTGCAGCCAGTGTACAATCTGTGGTCTATTTGGGCATCTAGCTACGACCTGTCGTGTTCAGAACCAAGCAGCCCCTACTCAAAATCACCCTTAAGCATGTTTCAATTGTGGTGATTTAAATCATTTCAAGCGAAACTGCCCTAATCTTGCCAATGCTAATGGACGAGTGTTCAATGTCAATGAGGCTCAAGCTAATGATCAAGCACTTATGATCATTTGAACCTCTACATTTTCTTTTTATTTTCGAAAACAATGTACATATTTCAACTATGTTTGTAATGACAGTATAAATTCCAAGAAGTTTATCTTTATCCTTGTTATTTCAATTACAAATTCCATTGTGATTACACTATGTGTGATTACAACTACATGCCAACTTCGAGGATTCAGTTCTTTAGGAACTAAATCTTGTAATTTAGCATACTATGATTGCACTCAAGTGCATTCATACGAACTTGGCAACACAATCGCTACAAATACTATGTGACTACTACTATTTTGTGATCATAACATTACGTATACGATTTGTTTATCTAGTATGTATAGTACATGATTACAAACACAATTTGCTTCGTATGTTGACTTAATATACTTAGTATACAATTTTCAAATACATGTTACGCAGTATGTTGACTTAGCACACCTAGCACATGATTTGAAAACATATTCAGGATATGCTTACATTATTTTGACAATACATGCTTAGTATATGTTGAATTCTACCAGTTTGGTTATTGTGAAACATGTATTAACATTTGTACTCGAATGAAATACCTACTACTAAATTGTTGTATGCAAAACAAGTAGTGCTATCATTGCTAGTATGAAACACGTTTCGATTTGACAGATATTGTGTTGTGATGATGTTTATTTGATTTAGACGATAGTTCGACCTTATTATTTGTTTACCCTCGCTTAACAAGAAGAGCTATGTGGACCATGCGACGAAACGAGTAATTATGGGTGCACAATTAATTGTGAGGTTCGACGTATGAGAATCATAGTAAGCCTTGTTAAGTTTGGTGGCATAAAATCTAGAGTGGTTAAGGTAACGGGAGGAGCATGATGCGATAAGAACATGGTGAATATGCCGATGGTACTTCCTATATATAAGTGTTCTTGTTGTGTTATTCTTCAGAACGTTACTAAGATCACTTGGTGATTTTATGTTATCTTGGACCATTATGTGAATATGTGATTATTTGTTATTTGTGTGATCATTTGCAATGCACGATGAGGAGTACATTCATTAACTCAAATCAAGCTGACAGGGAGTATATTATGGTGTTAAAAGTGACGATCTTGATGCCATAGGTATGTTGACCCGTCTCCTATGCATGAGATGCTCATGGTACATGGGATGCAGCTCGTGGGATGTTAGAAACCGTGTACGTGTGGACAAGGCTTGAATGTACACCCCTTTGTTTGCTAGGAATTACACTAAGAGCTTAGTATAACATAGTGTCATACCCAAACAATTATTGAACACTGGTTGACATTTTTAAAATTCACAAGTCCCAAAGGTTTGAATACCTTGAGATACTTTGAATATCCCAAATCACATTTTGAATCCCCCAAAATTTCCAACACCAAACGATGCTCCGCATCTTTGGGTTCTAGAAATTTGCTTATCCTTCAGTTGTTTCAATTACACTCTACGGTCTCCTTCGAATAAATTTCGAGACGATTTTCCTAAAGTAGGGGAGACTGTAACATTTGTGCCCAGTAAACACTGTACGATGTAGAACAATATCAATTATCAATGAAACAATGTGTTTTGGTCTCTATATTTGTTTATTTGTGTTTGAAAATTTCACGTTTTGATTCTAGTTCGATTTCAAGCCTTTAATCTCTTTCTTGAAAGTTATACGCAAACTGTTACGTAAACGTAATCAGTTTAATGCGATAAACACTAACTAACAGTGACATATGCTTAACATACCTTAAATAACCTTTACATAACTTAGAAATAAGTTTTGAAGGGTTTGGTGTGTCAAAAACAAGTTTATTCGCTCACAGGGACTATTTGCGACAAACGGCAAAAGTCTGCCGATTCGTGTAGCAACGTACACTCCGGAACAAGATCATAAGCTAAACATACCCTAAATACCCTTAAGATAGCTTAGAAATACGTTTTGATGGGCTCGGTATGCGAAAATATGCTTATTTGATCATCAGGGACTAAAAGCGTCAAAAACTGCGTAAGTTTGCATTTACGCGCATATCTTACGTTCAGACCATATCCGGACATCCAAAATTTTATGTAATCACTAAAATATTCTATTTTAGTGATGGGAATGCAAAAATACCATTCGAAGCGTAATTTGGGTTGTTTTCGCGTCCGTTCGAGTTTCGTCGTAATTAACCGAACAATGTGACCGTACGACCAAACGAACCGACATCCATGACATTTTCAAGCATATTTCAAGTCCCCTATGTTTTAACAACCTTTTAGAGCCTTGAAATTGGGTTAACGGGGGTTAAATGCGTCGAAAAACAAGGTTCGAAGCTGCAGGGACCTGTTTTGACAAGTTTGAAAGTTCTGACGTGCACTCCTTGGCGACCAGCGAAGACTTTTGTTGTATCCTTCATGGCCCGTGAGAACTGGAGCTGGGCAGATTCTTTGAATCTTCCAAACAGCCTGCTGAATTCATTTTTAACCATAGTTTTTCAATACCTTGAGTTGGTTTAAGTGTTCCCCAAGCCCCCAAATCAGTGTGTAACATGTGTAGGGTCTAGATCATGCCTTGAACAATTCAAAAACACCTGTAAAGATCTTAAAGGTTCATGAAAATCTATAAATACCCACCTCATTTGCTTCAATCCTTGCTCATTCACTTCTTTCTTCTCTATAAACTCTAAGTGGAGGCAATCACCTTGTTGAAGGCCACCTACCTGAGTTTTCTTAGCCATCTTTTCCAAGCTTCGACTCTTGTAAGTGTTCTTTCATGCTTGGTTATGTATTTCAAGCAAGAAAGTCAAACAATGTTTGACTTTCAGCTTTGACCATGAATTGGTCAAGACAAAGTTCGTTTCAACTTTGCAACGTGAGCGTAATCATGATGGTTATAGTCCCTTGTGACTATACCTACTGATTACCACGTTGATTAGTCGTAGTGACGAGTCATAGTTTTGGTCAAAATGCCTGATTATGTACATTTTGCGACGAAACTAATTTCGAGTATCAAAACACTTTGTTTTGATATCAAATCTGTTTTCTAACTTAGTTAAACATGTTTAAGTTGTCACTTTTAGTCTAGTGCTTATATAGGGTCGTAAGTCAAGCGGTCTTGACAACCGTTTAGACTTTCAAACCCGACCCGTTTGGTCGATCGTTAGGATCTGACCAAACCCATTAGGTGACCATAGTTGTATAGGGAATAACTTTCCGAGGTTATACCTTATGGTCACTTTATTTAGTTAGTTGTAAGATAGGTAGTTTATATGCCTTAGGAAAATGACCAAAATGCCCTTTTTGCGCATAATTTCATTTTAAGCATATGTAACCAATGTTTTGACACCTAAACTGATTATCCAACATAATTAAACATGTTAGGGCATATAATACCTATCATAGGGCTAGTTAGACTATCCGAATGCGCTTTCGCGCAAATGACGCGTTAAAGTAGCGTAAACTACCTTAACGGGTCATAACGGGTCAAAAGCACTTAGGATAGATTTCAATTTAGAATGTAGGCTTTGTTAAACCATATCATAAGAGTTCCAACACTCGTTTGGTATACAATACCTCACTCTATCCGGTTCCTCGATTTATGTCCCGTTACACTAACATAGTATCCGATACACTAGGAACCACTTCGCCACTTGAACTATTGATCCTTTGAGCTTTATTATATCATTTGAGCAAGACCTACACGTAATCCAAGGCGAGTACATAGTTCCCCTCTTTTACTGTTTTTTGAAATATTTTTGGGTGATTCATATGTGTAACCGATTTGTTTTTCAAATGTATGGCATATATGTGTTTACTAAGTGCTTTTATGTGTATTATTCCGATTATGCAAATGCGATGTTTATCCAAATCCTTAAAGATCTATCTATCTTCATAGTTAGATTCTTGTAGGATATTTGAAGTACAGTCTTAGATCTCCCTATCTTCATAGTGAGATTTTTAAGAAGTACTTTACGAGACGATGGTTATGGTTATGAGTAGAGATTATTGGTGATTTAGATAACGAAACTAGAGTAATACAATAAGCACATGGTGGATATGCTGCTGGTACTTCCTATATATAAGTGTGCTTATTATATTACCCTTCGTGGCGTTATCCCGAATCACCATTAGGATTTAGGATGTTATGATTCAACGATTCAATGTGACAGAAATGAAATCCTTTTAGCATCAACCTATTTTCATAGATTGATTCTTCTAGGATGTTTAGAGTACTAATATTGGAGTCCTTGTTTGGATTCATTGTGTACTTTAATGCGTATGTGACAAGACGATGTGACGAGAACCTTATCCCTGTAGTATCTATCTATCTTCATAGCTAGACATATATGGGATGTTTAGGGTACTAATATTGGAGTCCTTATTTGGATTCATTATGTAGTTTAATGCGTGTTTACAAGCTGGTGACAAGTTGACGATTTATGTGTTTATGTGTTAGTTGTAATTTAAATAACAAAACGGGTGTAATAAAATAAGAACAAGGTGGATACGCCGCTGGTACTTCCTATATATAAGTGTTCTTATTTTATTACTCTTGTAGCGTTATCCAAATCACTTTAGGATTTTGTGTACGATTGATTCAATGTTCGATTATCCAAATCCTTGTATGATCTTCATATCTTCATATATTAGATTCTTAGAAGGATGTCCAAAGTGTTATTTTAAATCATTGATTTGATTTACATAATACTCACACAAGTTTTGACAGATTTCAAAACAGTTATTACTAATCCTTGGTTGGTTTTCTAATAACACATTAACGAGTTTTACGATGATTTCTACGAGATACAAATGTACGATTTCAATGGCATAAAAATTACTTAGTAATAATCATATTGCCATATATAATACTTTTTGCCACGAGTTTTCACAATCAAAATTATGTATTGCAATACTAAAATTTTGCCATTCTTTGGCTACAAGATTCATTTTCAATCGACAACTCTTGTAGTTGTCAAAGTATTGCAATATCAATCTTTTGTCATTTATTTGGCTAACAAAACCTATGTATTCGCCGGCATTTTTATACTCACTGTTTTCACATATGTTTCAGGTTTTTGACTATTCAAGCATGCAACGCATAGGACTGCATTCGGGCCTTAGACTTCTTAAATCGTAAGACATTTACATGTATTCTTTGTTTGTAAAACAATGATAACAATAATGAAACAATTTAGTACCAGTGGTTGTGAGCAATTTGTAACGTGACTCCTCGATATTTCCGCCGTGTGTTGTTGTATTACGCGATTGGGGTTACAGCTTGTACAACCAGAGATACCGGTATGGAAATGGGAGAACATTGTGATGGATCTCATCACTAAGTTACCGCGTACATCTAGAGGTCATGATGCCATTTGGGTAGTCATTGATCGTCTTACAAAGTCAGCACACTTTTTACCGATTGGCGAAGATCTGTCTGTTGATAAACTCACCAAGATTTATGTTGATAAGATTGTATCTCGACATGGTGTTCCTTTAAACATCATATCTGACCATGATGCTCGATTCTCATCTCACTTTTGGAAGACCATGCAATCTGCTGTGGGAACCCAATTAAATCTGAGCACTTCCTATCATCCCAAACGGATGGACAATCCTAGAGGACGATACAAACATTGGAGGATATGCTTAGATCATGTGTGATAGACTTTGGTGGTAATTGGGATTCGCATCTACCGTTGATCGAGTTCTCTTACAGCAATAGTTATCACGATAGCATCAATATGGCACCGTTCGAAGCTTTATACGGTCGAAAATGTCATTCACCTGTCTGTTGGAATGAGATCGGTGAAGCTCAGCTTACTGGACCTGAACTCATTCTGGAAACAACTGACAAAGTCAAGAAAATTCGCGATAATCTTCCGACAGCTAGAAGCCGACAAAAGAGTTATGCGGATATGCTACGCAAGCCCTCGGAATTTCAAGTCAGAGACCATGTCCTAGTCAAGGTATCCCCTTGGAAGGGAGTGGTGAGATTTGGAAAGAAAGGAAAACGTGCACCATGATACGTTGGACCATCGACTTGAGCTACCTCCTGAACTTGGGAATATTCACCCAACATTCCATGTGTCCAATTTAAGAAAGTGTTTAGCCGATACTGATCTCAATATCCATCTCGACAAAATCCAAGTTGATGACACAATGCACTTTGTCGAGAAACCTGTGGAGATAATGGACCGTGAAGTCAAGCGACTAAAGAACAAACGAATACCAATAGTCAAAGTTTGCTGGGAGTCCAAACGTGGCCCAGAGTTTACTTGGGAACGTGAGGACCAAATGAAAGCGAAATATCCACATTTGTTTTCACAAGTTTCCTCTAGTTAAAATTTCGAGACAAAATTTCCTAAAGTAGGGGAGACTTTGACATTTGTGCTCTGTAAACACTGTACAGTGTAGAACAATATCAAATATCAATGAAACAATGTGTTTTGGTCTCAATATTTGTTTAATTATGTTTGACGATTTCACGTTTCAATTCTAGTTCGATTTCAAGCTCTAAATCACTTTCTGGAAAGTTATACGCAAACTGTTATGTAAACGTTATCAGTTTAACGCGAAAAACATTCCGGAATAGTGACAAATTCTTAACATACCTTAAATAACCTTTACATAACTTAGAAATAAGTTTTGAAGGGTTTGGTATGTCAAAAACAAGTTTATTCGATCAGAGGGACTATTTGTGACAAACTGCAAAAGTCTGCCGATTCGTATAGCAGCGTACACTCTGGAACAAGATCATAAGCTAAACACACCCTAAATACCCTAAACATAGCTTAGAAATAAGTTTTGAGGGGTTCGGTGTGCGAAAATGACCTTATTTGATCATAAGGACTAAAAGCGTCAAAACTACAAAAGTTGCATATACGCGCATATCTTACGTTCTGACCATATCCGAACATCCAAAAATTTTTGTAATCACTAGAATATTATATTTTGGTGATAGGAACGCAAAAATACCATTCGTCGCTTAATTTGGATCGTTTTCACGTCCGTTCGATTTTCGTGTAATTAACCGAAAAACGGTACGAGCAAACGAACTGACATCCGTGATATTTCCAAGCATATTTCAAGTCCCCTATGCTTTAACATCCTTATAAAGCCTTGAAATTGGGTTAACGGGGGTTATACACGTCAAAAATCATCAAAACATGCTGCAGGGACTAAAGGTGTAAAAAATGAAACTTTTGGCAAAACAGCTCCCCTCACGCCACGCGAGGGAGACCTGGGGTCATGGCATGACACATGACAGAGCCTGTTTTTCAGAACTTTCTATTTTAGCAGTAGCCCTTGTATTTTCAGCTAGATTTTCAAACTTGTGGGCTTTTTGTGTGATTAGAAAGGATGGAATCTGATCTTAGGACACTTGTTTTGATCTAGTTCTTCCTTGGAGAACACATAATCCACATGTCAAGATCCTAAAGCTCCTTGAACACTATAAATACCCATCTTCACAACCTCAAAAACGTTCTCATTTGCTTTCTTCTTCATCACCTGCTCTATTAGGGCTACCACACTTGGTTGGAGGCCTCAAATCTGAGTTTTCTTAGTTATCTTTCCAAGCATAGGACTGTTGTAAATGTTTTTTCATGCTTGTTTATTTATTTCAAGCAAGAAAGTCAAACACTGTTTGACTTTTAGCTTTGACCATGATTCGGTCAAGTCAATGTTCGTTTGAACTTTGCAACGTGAGCGTAATCACGACGGTTATAGTCCCTTGCGACTGTACCTACTGATTACCATGTTGACTAGTCGAAGTGATGAGTCAAAGTTTCGGTCAAAATGCACGATTATGTGCATTTTGCGACGAAACTATTTTCGGGTATCAAAACACTTTGTTATGATATCAAATCAGTTTTCTAACTTAGTTAAACATGTTTTAACATGCTTAACTTGTCACTTTTAGTTTAGTGCTTGTTTAGGGTCGTAAGTCAAGCGGTCTCGACTATCGCTTAGACTTTCGAACCCAACCCGTTTGGTCGATCATTAGGATCCGACAAAACATATTTTGTAACCATAGTTGTATAGGGAATAACCTTCCGAGGTTATACGTTATGGTCACTTCGTTGAATTAGTTGTATGATTGGTAGTTTATATGCCTTAGGAAAATGACCAAAATGCCCTTTTTGCACATAATTCCAATTTAAGCATGTGTAACCAAAATTTTGACACTTAAACTAATTATGAAACATTATTAAACATGTTAGGGCATATAATACTTATCATAGGGCTAGTTAGACCATCCGAACGCGTAATTGCGTAAATGACACGTTAAAGTAGCGTAAACTACCTTAACGGGTCATAATGGGTCCAAAGCACTTAGGATAGGTATCTATTCAGAATGTAATCTTTGTTAAACCATATCATATGAGTTCCAACACTCATTTGGTTTACAAGACCTCATTCTACCCGATCTCCCGACTTAGGTGTCGATTTATTAACATAGTGATCCGATATTAGGTGCCACTTGATTCCTTGATTTCCCGAGCTTGATAGTTCACTTAATCAAGGATACCCTGCAATCTCAAGTGAGTACATAGTTCCCCTATTTTACTGATTTTAATTGTTTTGGGGTGATTCATAAGTGCTAAACGATTTCTAGTTTTCAAAACAAAACAAATGCTATGGTTTATATTAAACACAATGATTTCAATAATGTGAATGAACTTGTTGGTGCGTTAGTACATAACACGAATGACATTCATTAACAATGATCAAGCCGACCAGTAGTATGTTAGGTACCATAGGATCTGACAAATCCCGTTATCGGACTATCGCCATCGTTATGGGGTAATGTCGGTAACGACAGAACCTGATGAATTTTAACAAACCCTTTGATGGATTGTTAAACGACTATACCCTTTGGTGTTATATGCGAGTCAGAACACAGGTTTGAATGTATTCAACGAGAACGACCAAAAGTTAGTTTTCACAATTAAACACATGAACGATTTGAACAATTGGAACGATTTGAACGTTTAAACAATTGAACGATGGTTTATTACATGAACGAGTTGAACGATTTAAACGATTGGGTTTTGATAACACGAACGAATTGAACGATTTTGAATGATTTTGGATGAATGTTTTCAAACGATGACACGCAACGATGTTTACTAAATGATATAAACCATACGAGTTTTATTACAAGAACGATTTACAAATTTGGTTTACAAAGGCAAATGTTTTGGATCAAGATTCATGGCAACGAGGTTTTATAAACTATAACCAACTTGATTTAAGTTGGTTAATCATATTGCAATGCCAAATACTTTTCAAAACACGGTTTTCAATTATCGACTCTAGTAGTCGTACGAGGTATTGCAACATGTATACAAGACATGAATCTGACATGCTCACAAAACCTATGTGCTCGTTGGCATTTTTATGTTGACTTTATTTTCACATATGTTTCAGGTGCTGTTGTTTGATGATGTTGATGATGATTTTGATGCATGCTTACATAGGAACGGTCGAGGCCTTAGTGACTTAATAACAAATGAAAGACATATGTTTATGTTTCCCTTTAAATTTCAAGACAACGTAATAAACTAAATTCAATAAAATGAAACTTCAATCCATGTGTTGTGAAACAATGATTCTGTTACTCCACTCCCCGACGTTTCCGTCGCAGTTTTGTTGTTTTAACATGGTCGTGGTGTGACACCCTGGTTCCTGCATAAGACCATGGTTAGTATTGTAAGATGCATTGAAAGTGTTACCTCCTGACTGGTTTGAGGTTGGGATTCCAGATGTGAATCCAAATTTAGGCAATTTTGGTGTAATTGTGTGACTAGATGAAGCAATAGTCTGCATAGGAATGAAGTCTCCCACATGAATCTCAGAACTCCTAGGTTGTTGACTCCCTAAGGATCCTTGATCCTGGAAGATGTTGGATCCAAGATACATTGGAGCTGAAGGTCTCGGAGGATATTCCATGGATCATAGAACTTGAGATAAGGATCCTTGATGCTGAGGGTAGGATCCTTGAACTGACAGCATCCCCATGTATCCTCCCGAACTGGAGAAGGATCCTTGATGCTGGAAGAAGGATCCTTGAGGTTGAAGAGAGGATCTTGAAGGCTGGAGGTAGGATCCTTAAGCCTGTGTCATAGCCGACGATCCATAGTGCATACTTGATGATCCTCCATGATAATGGACACCTGACGCCTTAGAATGCTAAATGGTTGTTGGTGGAGTAGTGAAATCCAACGATCTGGGCATCAATGGAGAGTGATCCTCCGCTTATTTCTTCAATTTCTTGTTTTCATCAATCATACGAAGGATCCTGCCGTTAGTTTCATCCTGCTGTTGCATGTAACTTTTCATCTGCAAAATCAAAGAATAAAGATCATTGTTAGTAGGAGTAGAAGAAACAGCAGCAGTTGCCTTTTTAAAAACGGGGGTTGTCTTCTTTGCTGCATTCTCAGCATTCTTCTGGGATCCAAAAGAAACAGGAGGCAACGGTGGAATGCCTAGTGATGAGGTGATCGTCGACATGGAGCTCGAAGTGTTTTTTCCCTGAGAAGCCATGTGGTTGAAGGTAATGGACAAAAATGAATGAAATGAACATAATTTTTCAGAGATGAAGCACCGATCGCCCCATGGTGGGCGCCAAACTATTTTGGTCAAAAATCACACAAGGATAATGTAACCAAATCTGATTTTTGTAAGGTTGGATGCAAATGAACAAATTTATGAACGATAATTGAATGAAAATGGACATGAACACAAGCATTTATACGAGGAAAAAGCCCTTGATCAATGAATGATCTCCCGCATAAAAAACCTCAGATAGTGAAAACTATCACTATCAACTATATTGATAAAAAAGGTTACAACTTTGGATGATAACAAGCTCAATACAATGATTTCTAGTGTGAGTGTGTGTATTCGCCAATATGTTTTAGAGAGTTCGAATATTGCAGTTGTGTGTTCCTATTATGAGCTTGTTACCCCTTTTAGAAATAACAAAAATCCTACTAACTAACTATCCGCAAATCAAGTAAGCTACCCATGATCTCCATAACGGTTACTAGGTTCATGCACGTGCATAATTAGAAGCATATTCCTCCGAGATTCTCTCCATGACTCAGTCCACAAGTTCCTACAATCGTAAACTGAAAACACAAGAGACAATTGTTAAAACATAAATAATAGTAAGGATCCTGGATCCTCAGACTCCCTGCATTATCTGTTAAGGATCCGTGATCCAGGCTCAGTCTGTGACATCTGTGCTTGTGAAATCATTGTACAAATTCTAAACAATTCAATATCAATAAAACAATGTATTTTGATCCCAATGTTTGTTATTTATGCTTGACATTTTTGCACATTTTGATTTTTGACCGATTTTGAACTCTATATCGCTTTCTGGAAAGTTATACGCAAACTGATGCGTAAACGTAATCAGTTTAACGCGACAAACACTCTGGGACAGCAACATAAGCTTAACATACCTTAAATAACATTTACATAACTTAGAAATAAGTTTTAAAGGGTTTGGTATGGCAAAATCAAGTTTACTCGCTTGCAGGGACAGAAGGCCCAGCGACATAAAATATTTTTCAGCAACTGTTTGATACTTCAGGGACTGTTCTTGCCATTTTTCTTGTGTGTTAACCAAGTTAACACCTCCCCAAGTAATTTAGCTGGCCCTTAACACATGCATGGCTGTGATCTAATGCTTGGAGGTTACATAAACACATGGATTGATCTTGTGAACTTCCAACAAGTATAAATAGCCATGCCATTCATTTGATTTCCTCACCCTTGATCTGATTTTCTCTAAGTTGAGGTTTATAACTTCATACCTGAGAATTTTTAGATCAAGTTCTCCCTAGCTTGGACCCTTTCTAAGCTTCTTTCGTGCTTTTATCGCTTTTTGAAGCGTGAAAGTCAAACAGTGTTTGGCTTTTAGCTTTGACCAGTCAATGGTCAACACAAAGTTCGTTTGAACTTTGTAACGTGATTGTAATCACGATGGTTATAATAGTTAGCGATTATACCTACTGATTACCACGTTAACTAGGTGTAGTGACGAGTCAAAGTTTTGGTCAAAATGTGTTTTAACACGCATTTTCCAACGGAACTACTTTTAGGTATCAAAACATTTTGTTTTGATACCAAATCAGTTTTATAAGTTAGTTAAACATGTTTTGACATGTTTAACTCATCACTACTAGTTTAGTGCTTGTTTAGGGTCGTAAGTTAAGTGGTCTAGACAACCGCTTAGACTTTCGAACCCGACCCGTTTGGTCGATTGTTAGGATCCGACCAAGCATGTTTAGTGATCATAGTTGCATAGGGAATAACCTCTGAGGTTATACCTTATGATCACATAGGATTGGTTAGTTGTTTGTTAAGTAGCTTATATGCCCATAGGAAATGACCAAAATGCCCTTTTGTAGCATAAATTCATATTGTGCATATGTGAATATTTTTTTGACATCTAAAGTGATATGGTAACATATTTAAGTGTAATTGGGCATGTAAGACTTGACATAGCATTTAGATAACCATCTGACCATAGTTTTGCGCAACCGACGCGTTATAGTAGCTTATACTACCATAACGGGTCAAAACGGGTCAAGAGCACTTAGGTAGACTTCCAAATCAGAATGTTAGCTCTATTAAATCATACCATATGAGTTCAATTACTCATTTGATTTATAGAATCACATTCTATCCTATCTTCCGATTTAGGATCCGATTATTAACATAGTTACCTATACTAGGTGCCTTGTTGATTACGTGATCCTTGGAGCTTAATTTGGTCTTATTCCCAAGACTAATAAGCAATCCCAAGTGAGTACATAATTCCCCTCTTTTACCGCTTTCAAATACTTTGGGGTGATACACATGTGCATACATTGTTATTTTCATGCTTTTATGACATAACATGCTAGTTTCACCTAGTACACGTATAGTACATGTTTTCAATTATGTTTTGCTATGTATGTTGACTTAGCATGCTAGCACATTGATTTCATAGATACCTTTTTTGCATATGTTTATTCAACATATGGACACATTGTTTTACATGACATTTAGGCTATGTATGTGTGACACCTGGGTCACTGCGACCATCAAACAAAATGCCAAGCCAATGAAATATTGTATTTCATACTTGGGACCTGTATAAATATGTGTATCTTTTGCACATATCAATTCTTGTTCGATTTCAAGCTCTAAATCGCTTTCTGGAAGGTTATACGCGCGCTGATGCGTAAATATAACCAGTTTAATGCAACAAACACTCCGGAATAGTGACATTTACTTAGCATACCTTAAATAACATTTACATAACTTAGAAATAAGTTTTGAAGGCTTTGGTATGGCAAAAACAAGTTAATTCGCTTACAGGGACTAAACTTGACAAACTGCGAAAGTATGCCAATTTGAACTGTAACAGACATTCTGGAACATGACCATAAGTTAAACACACCCTAAATATCCTTTACATAGCTTATAAATAGGCTTTGAGGGGTTAGGTGTGCTAAAATAAACTTTTGGCTCATTCAGGGACTAAAAGTGTCAAAAAGTGCACAAGTTTGCACTTTCGCGCATAACTTACGTTCTGAATACATTCGGACATCCAAAAATTTTTGTAAGCACTAAAATATTTTATTTTAGTGTTTGGCTTGAGAAAAATCCATTCGTCGCGTCATTTGGATCGTTTTTCGCGCTTATGCGCATTCCGTCGTAATTAAGCGAACATCGCGATCATACGACCAAACGAACCAACATCCGACATGTTTTTTGAGCATGTTTCATGTCCACAATGTTTAGGCATCATTTTAGGGCCTTAAAGTTGGCTTTACGGGCCTTAGAAGTGTCGGGAATGGCCTTTAACACGTGCAGGGACCAAAACTGTCATTTTTGAAACTTGGTTTCTGATCAGGACTTCAGGCGGCCCGCATAAAACCAGGCCCTATCCTTTACACGGCCCGCGTCAGTGCCCCAGATCAGATAAGATCGATTAGTCAGCAGATTACAGCTGTTTAACTCACAACCACAAACCCACACTTGCCCTTTCAGCTCATGAGAGGCCATTTTTAGTTACCACAACTTTCCAACAAGTGTACGCACGAGATTCGATCACGTTTTCCAAGAAACGATCTTAACAGTTCGGGAAAAACTATAAATACCCCACCCCCATTTGCTTCAAACTCACTAGAATCTGATCTAATGTGCTCTAAGTTGAAACCTTTGTTTCATACCTGAGCTATTTTGATCTAGATTAGCATTCGGGGACCCTTCGTAAGTATTCCTTCGTTCTTTTATCGCTTTTCGAGTCCGAAAGTCAAACTTTGTTTGACTTTCTGCATTTACCAGTTTATGGTCAATGCGAAGTTCGTTTGAACTTCGCAACGTGAGCGTAATCACGATGGTTATAGTCCCTTGTGACTATGCCTACTGATTACCAAGTTGTCTAGGGTCGTAAGGGAAAGCGATCTAATAAATCGCTTATACCTTCGAACCCGACCCATTTAGTCGATCATTAGGATCCGACCAAACACATTAGGTGACCATAGTATATAGGGAATAACCTTCCGAGGTTATACCTTATGGTCGCTTCGTTTAAGTAGTTGTATGATAGGTAGTTAATATGCCTTAGGTAAATTACCAAAATGCCCTTTTTACGCCAAAATTCATTTTAAGCATATGTAACATAACCTTTGGTATCTAAACTGATTTGGTAACAATATTAGACATGTTAAGGCATATTTTACTTGTCATAGGACTAGTTAAGCGTTCCGAACGCGTTTCACGCGAACGACGCGTTAAAGTAGCATAAGCTACCTAAACGGGTCGTAATGGGTCATAAGCACTTAGGTTAGGTTTCATTTAGTATATAGGCTTTGTTAAACCATACTACACGAGTCTCCATACTCGTTTGGTTTACGAACCCTCATTCTATCCAATCCTCCGATTTTGGTCCGGTTTATTAACATAGTTACCTATATTAGGTGCCGTTTGATATCCGTGATCTCTAGCATTGTTTGGTTGTTACTCAAGGACTACTAAGCAATCTCAAGTGAGTACATAGACCCCTCTTTTACTGTTTTCCAAACTGTTTTGGGGTGAAACACATGTGCCTACTTGTTACTTTCGTGCTTTCCTGTTTTCACATCATATACTTGTTATGTTCATTAGTACACTGTTAGTACATGATTTACATTACATTTCTGCTATGTATGTCGACTGATAGCATGCTAGCACATTGATTTACATGACTTTTCTGCTTTGTATGTTAACTTAGCATACTTAGTACATCACTTTACATTACATTTCATGCTATGTATGTCCATTGTGTGCATACTTAATACATTGATTTACATTACATTTCATGCTATGTATGTCCATGGTGTGCATACTTAGTACATTGTTTTACATTACTTTTCATGCTATGTATGTCCATTGTGTGCATACTTAGCACATTGTTCTACATTACATTTCTGTTGCATATGCTCATCCAGCATATGAACACATTATACTACATTTTGAACCGTTGTAACCATTTGACTATGTGAACCGTCGTAACCCTTTGATTATATGAACCGTTTGTAACTATTGAACCGTGTGAGCCAGTTGTATCTGTTGACATGATTTACATTTGACAATAGACATTTGACTATACATAAACATTTCTACAATTGTTAAACATCTCATCTTGATGGTTTGCTTTGAGTAAGTGATTTAAGTAACGAGGCGTATGTAATATGATACAAGCACGATGGATACGCCGCTGGTACTTCCTATATATAAGTGTTTGTATGGTATTACATATCGTAGCGTTATTTGAATCATTTCAGTTTGGGACATATAACATTTTATACAAATAACCTACTTTTCACAAGACATTGATTTACAAACAACTTATCTTATACAAACTCATTTTACATGGTTATTCATTTAACCATACATTATTCTCTTATTTATACATATCATCTGATCTTATCGTTTTTCAAATGATTTACAAGACAAAGCAAATTACCAGGTTCATGACTAAACATTTTCTCAAACATAAGTCATGAATTCTGTTTTCACAAAACCTATGTATCTCACAGGCATTTTTATGCTGACGTACCTATTTTCACATGTGTTTTCAGGAGATGATGCATAGGACTTATCAAGACATACTTAGGCGGACCTGTGCCTTAGTGACTTAAAACGAGACAAGAACTAGTTAAATTTTGTTATATACTATTTGTTTCTTGTTTAAAACAATGTAACTCTCTTGTTTGATTAATAAAACGAAACTTTAATTGCCATGGATTTGAAACAATTAATTCTGTTACAACACTCCCCGACGTTTCCGCCACGTTTTGTATGTTCTACATGGTCGGGGTGTGACAGAAAAGATGGTATCAGAGCCAATGGTTATAGGGAATTAGGTTATTAGTAATGCTTTGACCTAGTCTATAACCTTCTTAGGACCTTAACGCGAGTTTACTTGCGTTTAGTCATAAAACAATACCGTCACCTATCCTTAGGCGACAACCACAACAAGAACATAAATTTCAAAACCGCTTTGAAAACTAATCATCTGTTCTAGGATGATTGATTACTAGGTTTTGAACCCTCTATTGTAAGGTTTTGAACCCTCTGTTATAAGGTTTTGAACCCCTTTGAGTTTTCAAAACTCTCGTCAAAGTTTTGGGTCCTAAATAGTGTGAACACGTGCAAACTGGAAGAGTGAATGCCTGTACCCTGAGTTTTCTGTCTAAGGCTAGAGTGTTCGTACAAATCCACATAATCGAACCAGTCACTCTTACCTGGGAACTCTTGGGGTGAGTGTCCACTTATAGGCGAGCATGTCTTCGCGATACACTATGAGGATCTATTTGCTTTGATTCAGCCTTTGTGTTGTTTGTTTGCTTCGTGGTTCAAACAAATGACCATCAACCATGATTTTGGTTGGTAATTGTAACATCCTATTCTTACCCAATGCCATTTCATTTGTTTTCTTTCTTGTTTCCCTTTTAGAATGCCTCCTCGATGCAAAAACCAGATAGCGACTGCCGAACTGGCAGAAATCATTGCACAGCAAATGGCTGCTCAATTCCCAAACCTCTTTGCTCAATGGAACCAAGCCAACAACAACAACAATGGTCCATGCAATTTCAAGAGTTTTAACTCGGCTAAACCACTCAAGTTTAGTGGTTCTGAGGGAGCGACTGGGCTTCTTCAATGGTTCGAGAGCATTGAGAATACTTTCCGCCATGTGCAGTGTCCTGACAATCGCAAGGTCGAGTTTTCTTCGAGTGTGTTCCAGAAGAGGGCTCTTACGTGGTGGAACGGGGTTATGAGAAACCGTGGTGCGGAGGTCGCCTTAGCCCAGACTTGGGCCGAACTTAGGGCTCTCATGATGAAGGAGTTTTGTCCTCGTCACGAGATCAGGGCCTTGGAAAGGGAATTCGACAATTTGAAGCAAGATAGCGGTGAGCATCGAGCCTACACGGACCGTTATGAGGAGTTAAGTCTGTTATGCCCAAACATGGTCACACCTTTGGATAAGGCAATCGAAAAGTACATTGATGGCCTCCCCGACTCAATACAAGACATTGTGACTGGTAGCAACCCTACTACTATTAGGCAGGCCGTTGAGCTATCTGCAACCTTGACTGAATCAAAGATCAGGAAAGGTAAACTTTTCCGAAAAGGTGACAAGAAACCGGTCGAAGAATCGAACCCAATCGAGGAATCAAAGACCATGGATGAACAGACTGGATCCTCTAAGAAGTCAAAGAAGCGAAAGGCTTCTCAGAACTTCGCCGTGGTCGCTCACAATGATCAAGCCGTCCCCAACCAACCAGCTCAACCCCCTGCCAAGAAACCCTACAACGGAACTACACCCTTGTGCAACCAATGTGGTCTACATCATCATGCTGGTGTGAAGTGCCGCACATGCCAAGTTTGCGGACTTATAGGTCATACAGCGAGGGTTTGCCCAACAGCAGCTGCACCAAATCAAGTTAACAACAATCCTGCTCAAGCTCGTTTTCCATCGGGGTCTTGCTACAACTGTGGCGAGATGGGCCATTTTCGTAGGAATTACCCAAAGCTTGCTAATGCAAATCCAGCGCAGGGATGAGTATCTGATCGACAGAAGATAACGCCGTTTAGAAAATAATTGAGCCTTGTGTATTATTTTCTTTTGTTATCATGATCTATGAAACAGTTGTTGTTATTGTTGTTATAAATAAATCTGTCATTTACATTTTAATATGTTTATGTGGTTGCATGTATAAACATATCCTCTACAATACCAACAATCAAGGAACCATATTCCTTGAAGAACAGACTACCCCCAAATTTCTTCCATTGTATGATCTCTTGCGTTTTCCACGAAAATCCTAAGTACCCGTTTCTTCCAAGAGAAACGAAGTACGAGGTGCCAAGTTAATAGCAATCAATAACAAGATAATAACAATTAAACAATTATGTGATTATGTGCTTATGTGTTCCCTTTTATGTGTCATGTGATCCAAATTATGTCATCCAAATCCTCGTAGAATCTTACATATCCTTGTACAAGAGATTCATGGTAGGATACCCAAAGGTACTACCTAAAATCCTTAATGGACTTCTACGCTGTAGTTAAGTCCCTTGGATTATAAAGTACTACTTCATAATTAGACCCCGTTAGTGGTCTAGTTAAACTGATCGATCCAAATATCTGGTTAGGAATATTATGTGATGATATAGATGAAAGGACTCCTGGGTGGCCTAATTAAGAAGATCCTATGTCGATCTAATTAAAAGGACCCTATGGTAGTCTAGTCACCTCATCACAAGTTTGATATCCTTACCCACAACATTACAAAACGAACTGTGCGGACTGTGCAAGGAATTACGTAATTATGGATGCATACATAATTATGGAATTTAGTGCACAGAAATCACAGCAAGTTCTATCATGTATCTAAGTTAACCCAATTCATTTCCAATTCTGATGAAGCATCCGCTGAGGAAAAATGAACTAGCTATTCATTTTTCACTTCTGAGGAATATCCGTTGAGGAAATGAATATCCGTTTATCCTTCATTTCCAACTTTGAGGAAGCAACCGTTGAAAATGACTCCGTTAGTTCATTTTCATTTCTGAAGATTATCCGTTGAGGAAATGAATATCCGTTGATTATTCCTTCATTTCAAATTCTGAAGAATAACCGTTGAGGAAAATGACCCCGTTTGTTCATTTTTGTTCTGAAGAATATCCCTTGAGAGAAATGAATATCCGTGGATTATTCCTTCATTCCCGTTTCTGACGAAGGACCCGTTGAGGAAGAATGAATCATCCATTCGTTTTCACTTCTGAAGAATATCCGTTGAGGGAAATGTATATCCGTTTAGTTAAAATCCTTTATTTTCCATTTCCGAAGAACCCGTTGAAGAAAATGACTCCGTTTGTTCATTTTCGCTTCTGAAAAATATCCGTTGAGGAAAATAACAAAATTATGCTTTACATATCTTTGATGGCTATTTAACACAAAGTCACAGATGGACTCCTACGAATAAATTTCGGGACGAAATTTCCTAAAGTAGGGGAGACTGTGACACCTGGGTCACTGCGACCAGCAAACAAAATTCCAAGCCAATGAAATATTGTATTTCATACTTGGGACCTGTATAAATATGTGTATCTTTTGCACATATCAATTCTTGTTCGATTTCAAGCTCTAAATCGCTTCCTGGAAGGTTATACGCGCGCTGATGCGTAAATATAACCAGTTTAATGCAACAAACACTCCGAAATAGTGACATATACTTAACATACCTTAAATAACCTTTACATAACTTAGAAATAAGTTTTGAAGGCTTTGGTATGGCAAAAACAAGTTAATTCGCTTACAGGGACTAAACTTGACAAACTGCGAAAGTATGCCAATTTGAACTGTAACAGACATTCCGAAACATGACCATAAGTTAAACACACCCTAAATATCCTTTACATAGCTTAGAAATAGGCTTTGAGGGGTTAGGTGTGCTAAAATAAACTTTTGGCTCATTCAGGGACTAAAAGTGTCAAAAAGTGCACAAGTTTGCACTTTCGCGCATAACTTACGTTCTGAATACATCCAGACATCCAAAAATTTATGTAAGCACTAAAATATTTTATTTTAGTGTTTGGCTTGAGAAAAATCCATTCGTCGCGTCATTTGGATCGTTTTTCGCGCTTATGCGCATTCCGTCGTAATTAAGCAAACATCGCGATCATACGGCCAAACGAACCAACATCCGACATGTTTTTTGAGCATGTTTCATGTCCACAATGTTTAGGCTTCATTTTAGGGCCTTAAAGTTGGCTTTACGGGCCTTAGAAGTGTCGGGAATGGCCTTTAACACGTGCAGGGACCAAAACTGTCATTTTGGAAACTTGGTTTCTGATCAGGACTTTAGGCGGCCCGCGTAAAACCAGGCCTATCCTTTACGCGGCCCGCGTCATTGCCCCAGATCAGATAAGATCGATTAGTCAGCAGATTACAGCTGTTTAACTCACAACCACAAACCCACACTTGCCCTTTCAGCTCATGAGAGGCCTTTTTAGTTACCACAACTTTCCAACAAGTGTACGCACGAGATTCGATCACGTTTTCCAAGAAACGATCATAACGGTTCGGGAAAAACTATAAATACCCCACCCCCATTTGCTTCAAACTCACTAGAATCTGATCTAATGTGCTCTAAGTTGAAACCTTTGTTTCATACCTGAGTTATTTTGATCTAGATTAGCATTCGGGGACCCTTCGTAAGTATTCCTTCGTTCTTTTATCGCTTTTCGAGTCCGAAAGTCAAACTTTGTTTGACTTTCTGCATTTACTAGTTTATGGTCAATGCGAAGTTCGTTTGAACTTCGCAACGTGAGCGTAATCACAATGGTTATAGTCCCTTGTGACTATGCCTACTGATTACCAAGTTGTCTAGGGTCGTAAGGGAAAGCGATCTAATAAATCGCTTATACCTTCGAACCCG
Source organism: Helianthus tuberosus (assembly GCA_030545235.1). Classification (NCBI taxonomy): domain Eukaryota; kingdom Viridiplantae; phylum Streptophyta; class Magnoliopsida; order Asterales; family Asteraceae; genus Helianthus; species Helianthus tuberosus. The sequence goes on from CM060408.1 coordinate 115,246,581, forward strand.
ACCCATTTGGTCGATCATTAGGATCCGACCAAACACATTAGGTGACCATAGTATATAGGGAATAACCTTCCAAGGTTATACCTTATGGTCGCTTCGTTTAAGTAGTTGTATGATAGGTAGTTAATATGCCTTAGGTAAATTACCAAAATGCCTTTTTTACGCCAAAATTCATTTTAAGCATATGTAACATAACCTTTGGTATCTAAACTGATTTGGTAACAATATTAGACATGTTAAGGCATATTTTACTTGTCATAGGACTAGTTAGGCGTTCCGAACGCGTTTCACGCGAACGACGCGTGAAAGTAGCATAAGCTACCTAAACGGGTCGTAATGGGTCATAAGCACTTAGGTTAGGTTTCATTTAGTATATAGGCTTTGTTAAACCATACTACACGAGTCTCCATACTCGTTTGGTTTACGAACCCTCATTCTATCCAATCCTCCGATTTTGGTCCGGTTTATTAACATAGTTACCTATATTAGGTGCCGTTTGATATCCGTGATCTCTAGCATTGTTTGGTTGTTACTCAAGGACTACTGAGCAATCTCAAGTGAGTACATAGACCCCTCTTTTACTGTTTTCCAAACTGTTTTGGGGTGAAACACATGTGCCTACTTGTTACTTTCGTGCTTTCCTGTTTTCACATCATATACTTGTTATGTTCATTAGTACACTGTTAGTACATGATTTACATAACATTTCTGCTATGTATGTTGACTGATAGCATGCTAGCACATTGATTTACATGACTTTTCTGCTTTGTATGTTAACTTAGCATACTTAGTACATCACTTTACATTACATTTCATGCTATGTATGTCCATTGTGTGCATACTTAGTACATTGATTTACATTACATTTCATGCTATGTATGTCCATGGTGTGTATACTTAGTACATTGTTTTACATTACTTTTCATGCTATGTATGTCCATTGTGTGCATACTTAGCACATTGTTCTACATTACATTTCTGTTGCATATGCTCATCCAGCATATGAACACATTATACTACATTTTGAACCGTTGTAACCATTTGACTATGTGAACCATCGTAACCCTTTGATTATATGAACCATTTGTAACTATTGAACCGTGTGAACCAGTTGTATCTGTTGACATGATTTACATTTGACAATAGACATTTGACTATACATAAACATTTCTACAATTGTTAAACATCTCATCTTGATGGTTTGGTTTGAGTAAGTGATTTAAGTAACGAGGCGTATGTAATATGATACAAGCACGGTGGATACGTCGCTGGTACTTCTTATATATAAGTGTTTGTATGGTATTACATATCGTAGCGTTATTTGAATCATTTCAGTTTGGGACATATAACATTTTATACAAATAACCTACTTTTCACAAGACATTGATTTACAAACAACTTATCTTATACAAACTCATTTTACATGGTTATTCATTTAACCATACATTATTCTCTTATTTATACATATCATCTGATCTTATCGTTTTTCAAATGATTTACATGACAAAGCAAATTACCAGGTTCATGAGTAAACATTTTCTGAAACATAAGTCATGAATTCTGTTTTCACAAAACCTATGTATCTCACAGGCATTTTTATGCTGACGTACCTATTTTCACAAGTGTTTTCAGGAGATGATGCATAGGAGTTATCAAGACATACTTAGGCGGACCTGTGCCTTAGTGACTTAAAACGAGACAAGAACTAGTTAAATTTTGTTATATATACTCTTTGTTTCTTGTTTAAAACAATGTAACTCTCTTGTTTGATTAATAAAACGAAACTTTAATTGCCATGGATTTGAAACAATTAATTCTGTTACAACACTCCCCGACGTTTCCGCCACGTTTTGTATGTTCTACGTGGTCGGGGTGTGACAGTATGTTTACTGAGCATGCTAGCACAATTGATTTCATGAACATTTCTACTAGGTATGTTTACTTAGCATACTTAGTACATGGTTTTCATAGCATGCTTACATTGGTATGACATTTGGTATGTTTAAACGGGACAATAATACATTCATTAACATTGATCACACCGCTCGGTAGTATGTAATGGTACCATAGGACTTGACAAATCCCGTTTCTGACTTCCTAGGTTTGTTTAGAAGTTTGGAATGACAGAATCCGATATACATAACGTAGATAAACCTTTAATTCGTTTAAGGGTTTGTCGCCACAGTCACAAGGCTTGAGTGTATGCGTTTTAACATTACTGCATAAATGTTCATATCCATAAAGCATTGTTTTATGCAAAAAATAACATTTGATTTAAACTTAGGTTATTCAAAAACCTTGTTTTGTATATTTTCCTATGGGGTTGAGTAATTACTAGTTATTCACCATACATGACATTTGTTTTCACATAGACATTATCACATAGTTTGAGTAGATAGTTTCTACTTGCTATGCATTACATTTGGTTATACATGATACATTTCACACATGACATTAAACATGGTTTACACATAAACATTCTGACATTGAACAAGACATTTTGGTTGATTATTGATAAGTGACTTATGTAACGGGGCTATGTGTTATATGATAAAAGCATGGTGGATACGCCGCTGGTACTTCCTATGTATAAGTGCTTTTATTATATTACACATTGTTGCGTTATCTAAACCACTTTGACAAAGACATGAAACATTTTATACAAGAACGTGACATTGTTTTACAAATTACATATTTTATACAAATTCACTTTTACTTGGTTATTCATTTAACCATGCATTATCCTTTTATTATCATTTGTTTTTCACATTGATTTTCATATGATTTTATAAAGGAGAACATTTTACAAGGTTCATGACTACATTTTTGTAAAACACTTCTTTTAATTACAAGTCATGAATCCTGCATAAACAAAACCTATGTATCTCACAGGCATTTTTATGCTGACGTACCTATTTTTACATGTGTTTCAGGTGTTAATCATGATGATGTTTGTGCTACACTTAGGCGGACTTGGGCCTTAGTGACTTAAAAGACAGTTAATTATGTTACATTTTCTTTAATTCATAAGACAATGTAAACTCGTTAATCAATAATACAAAACTTTAATTACCATGGTTGTTTAAACAATAATTCTGTCGCTCCACTCCCTGACCTTTCTGTAGCGGTTTGTTGTTTTACGCGGTCGGGGTGTGACAGAAGAGTTGGTATTAGAGCCAACGTTATAGGGAATTAGGTTATTAGTAATGCTTTGACCTAGACTATAACTTTCTAGGACCCTAACACAAGTTCACTTGTGTTTAGATTTTAAAACAATACCCGTCACCTATCCTTAGGTGATTACCAAAAACATGAACACAAATTTCCAAAATGATTTTGAAATCAATCAACTATCCTTAGATGATTTCTTTTGGCCATGTGCCTTCCAAATTTTCAAAAATCTCATCAAAGTTTGGGTCTAAATAATGTGAACACGTGCAAACTGGAAGGGTGGATGCCTGTACCCTGAGTTTTCTGTCTAAGGCTAGAGTGTTCATACAAATCCGCAGTATCGGACCAGTCACTCTTACCTGGGAACTCTTGGGGTGAGTGTCCACTTATAGGCGAGCATGTCTTCGGTGATACATTATTATGACCTATTTACTTTGATTTGTCACTGTGTGTCGACTGTTTGTTACGAGGTAACGAACAAATGACCACCATCCTTTCATTTTGTTGATATTTATGATATCTCATTTCTTTCATCACATCATCTCACTCGTTTTCTCTCATGTTTCCCCTTTTAGAATGCCTCCTCGATGTAACGTTCAACAGCCTAATGCCGAAGTGGCAGCTATTATAGCACAGCAGATGGCTGCTATGCTACCTAATCTCATCACTCAAATAAACCAAGCCAACAATAACAATAATGCACCTGCTCCGTGCAATTTCAAAATTTTTAACTTGGCTAAACCACTCAAGTTTAGTGGTTCTGAAGGAGCAACAAGGCTTCTCCAGTGGTTTGAGAGTCTTGAGAGCACTTTTCGCCATGTTCAGTGTCCTGACAATCGTAAGGTCGAGTTTGCTTCGAGTGTATTCCAAAAGAGGGCTCTCACCTGGTGGAATGGGGTAATGAGAGACCGAGGTGCTGATGTTGCTTTGGGTCAGGCATGGGAGGAACTCAGAGCTCTTATGATGAGAGAGTTCTGCCCTCATCACGAGCAGAGGGCACTTGAAAATGAGTTCCATGATCTGAAACAAGACAGTGGTGAACATCGGGCTTACACTGACAGATACGAGGAGTTAAGCTTGCTCTATCCTACAATGGTCACGCCTTTGGATAAGGCTATTGAGAAATACATAGACGGTTTGCTAGATCCTGTTCAGGATATTGTCACTGGCAGCAATCCTACTACCGTACGACAGGCCATTGAGCTAGCTGCTACACTTACTGAATCGCAAGTCAAGAAGGGTAAACTCCACAGAAAAGGTGATAAGAAGCAGAAACAGTCTGATAGCACCAATGAGAAAAAGGGCAAGAAGGCTGCTGAGTCTTCAAAGAAATCAAGGAAGCGTAAGGCTTCCAAGAATTTTGCTGTGGTGGCACAACAGGCTGCTCCTAATCAGCCTGCACAACCTGCCGCCAAGAGGCAGTATGCTGGCAACGCACCCCTGTGCAACAGATGTAATAGCCACCATCAACCACAAGTGCAATGCTGCATCTGCATGAACTGTGGCAAGTCTGGTCATCTCGTTAACACCTGCCGCTTTGCTTCGAACCAAAATCAGGCAGCTCACAACTTAGCACAAAACCCTGCCAGAATCCTGCACGACCTCACTATCCGCCTGGTTCATGTTTCAACTGTGGGGATCTAACCCACTATAGGAACAACTGCTAGAGGTTGGCAAATGCGAATTAAGCACAGGTTCATGGTAAAGATTTCAATCTGAATGCAAATGAGGCACGCGCAGATAACGAAGTGGTGAACGGTACGTTCCTCGTTAACAACCAACCTACTTCTATTCTGTTTGATTCGGGTGCCGATAAGAGTTTTGTGTCCTTAGCTTTTGAGCCTTTGCTTTCGATGACTAGAACAAAACTAGGAAAGCCCTTGACAGTAGAAGTAGCTAGTGGTGAACCCGTTGTACTCGATTTCGTTCTTCGAAATTGCCAGTTGAACCTTAATAACCATCTTTTTCCTATTGACCTCGCACCGATGCAACTCGAGAGCTTCGATGTAATAGTAGGAATGGATTAGTTAGCCAAATACCATGCTGAGGTGGTTTGTTTTGAGAAGATTATCCGTATCTGCTTTCGACTGGTGAAATCTTAGAAGTTCGCAAGGAGAAACCCATTAAACTCATGTCTTGTATCCAAGCCCAAAAATACCTACGAAAGAAATATGTCTCTTTCTTAGCACATGTCGTAGAGGAGAAAGGAAAGGTAAGACTATCCAAGATATCCCTGTTGTTGGGATTATCCTGAGGTATTTCCTGAAGAATTACCTGGTTTACCCCCTGTACGCCAAGTTGAGTTTCGCATTGATCTTGTGCCTGGCGCAAATCCTATTGCTAAATCACCTTATCGTCTTGCACTGTCTGAGATGCAAGAGTTGTCTAAGCAGCTTCAGGAGCTTTCTGACAAAGGATTCATTCGTCTGAGCTTTTCACCTTGGGGCGTTCCTGTCCTATTCATGAAAAAGAAAGATGGATCTTTCAGGATGTGTATCGATTATCGTGAGCTTAACAAGCTTACCATCAAGAATCGATATCCCCTACCTCGCATTGATGATCTCTTTGATCAGCTACAGGGCGCTACTTGCTTTTCAAAGATTGATCTGCGTTCTGGGTATCATCAACTTCGAGTGCTTGAAGAAGATATTCCCAAGACAGCTTTCCGTACAAGATATGGGCATTACGAGTTTACTGTTATGCCCTTCGGTTTAACAAATGCTCCTGCCGTTTTCATGGACTTGATGAATAGGGTTTGTGACATCTGTGCTTGTAATCATTGTGAACAGTTCAATTATCAATAAAACAATGTTATTTGATCCCAATGTTTGTTTGTTTATGTTTTACATTTTTCATGTTTTGACTTTTGTTCATTTTCAAATTCTATATCACTTTCTGGAGAGTTATACGCAAACTGGTGCGTAAACGTAACCAGTTTAATGCAACAAATACTCCGGAACATCAACATATACTTAACATACCTTAAAATAACCATTACATAACTTAGAAATAAGTTTTGAAGGCTTTGGTATGGCAAAAACAAGTTAATTCACCTATAGGGACTAAATTCGACAAATTGCGAAAGTATGATGATTCCTACTAAAACAGACATTCCGGAACATGACCATAAGTTAAAAATACCATAAATATCCTTTACATAGCTTAGAAATAGGCTTTGAGGTGTTCGGTGTGCTAAAATAAACTTTTGGGTTATTCAGGGACTAAAAGCGTCAAAAAGTGCACAAGTTTGCTCTTTCGCGCATAACTTACGTTCTGAATACATCCGGACATCCAAAAATTTATGTAAGCACTAAAATATGTTATTTTAGTGTTTGGCATAAGAAAAATCCATTCGTTACGCAATTTGGATCGTTTTTCGCGCTTATGCGCATTCCGTCGTAATTAAGTGAACATCGCAACCGTACGGCCAAACGAACCGACATCCGAGATGTTTTCAAGCATATTTCATGTTCCCTATGTCTTAACATCATTGTGGAGCTTGAAATTGGGTTTGACGGGTGTTAGAAGTGCCGTTACGCAATGAAACAAGGTGCAGGGACTGAAACTGTCATTTCTGCATAGTTGATGGCTTACGGACCTTAAGCCACCACCCTTACGGTCCGTAAGGGGTCCCCAGCACATCAGAATGTTCTAAAACAGCTGTTAACAGCTGTTAACCACTCCCAAATCCTTTGCCACATGTTAATCCCTGATGGTGGGGGGCCAATTTGGGTACCATAAGGTTTCAACAAGTGTACGGGTGAGATCAAAGCACGATATTCGAGAAACGATCCTAACGGTGGTCCATATCCTATAAATACCCAACCCATCACAACTCAAAACCCACTTAATTTCTGAAAACTGCTCTAAGTTGAGGGGTAAAAACGCTTCATACCTGAGAAATATTTGGAAATCAAACCTTTCGGGGACCCTTTGTAAGTGTTCCTTCGTTCTTTTATTGTTTTAGCGTTAAAGTCAAACTTTGTTTGACTTTCTGCATTGACCAGTTTATGGTCAATGCGAAGTTCGTTTGAACTTCATAACGTGAGCGTAATCACGATGGTCATAGTCCCTAGTGACTATACCTACTGATTTCCACGTTATCTAGGCTCAGTGACGAGTCGTAGTTTCGGCCAAAATGCGCATTCATGCGTATTTTGTAACCAAACTACTCTTGGGTATCAAAACCGTTTGTTTTGATACCAAACCTGTTTTCTAAACTTAGTTAAGCATGTTTTAACATGCTTAGCTCGTCACTTTTAGTTTAGTGCTTATATAGAGTCGTAAGGTAAGCGATCAAAACAATCGCTTATACTTTCGAACCCGACCCGTTTGGTTGATCATTAGGATCCGACCAAACACATTAGGTGACCATAGTATATAGGGAATAACCTTCCGAGGTTATACCTTATGGTCGCTTCGTTTAAGTAGTTGCATGATAGGTAGTTTATATGCCTTAGGTAAATTACCAAAATGCCCTTTTTTACGCCAGAATTCATTTTAAGCATATGTAACATAACTTTTAACATCTAAACTGATTTGTTAACAATATTAGACATGTTAAGGCATATTTTACTTGTCATAGGACTAGTTAGGCAGTCCGAACGCGTTTTACGCGAACGACGCGTTAAAGTAGCATAAGCTACCTAAACGGGTCGTAAGCACTTAGGTTAGGTTTCATTTTAGTATGTAGGCTTTGTTAAACCATATTACATGAGTTCCCATACTCATTTGGTTTACGAACCCTCATTCTATCCGATCCTCCAATTTAGGTCCGGTATATTAACATAGTTACCTATATTAGGTGCCATTTGATATCCGTGATCTCTAGCATTGTTTGGTTGTTACTCAAGGACTACTAAGCAAACTCAAGTGAGTACATAGACCCCTCTTTTACCGTTTTCAAACTGTTTTGGGGTGAAACACATGTGCCTACTTGTTACTTTCATGCTTTCCATGTTTTCACATCATATACTTGCTATGTTCATTAGTACATTTATAGTACATGATTTACATTACATTTCATGCTATGTATGTCCATTGTGTGCATACTTAGTACATCGTTTTACATTACATTTCATGCTATGTATGTCCATTGTGTGCATACTTAGTACATTGTTTTACATTACATTTCATGCTATGTATGTCCATTGTGTGCATACTTAGTACATTGTTTTACATTACATTTCATGCTATGTATGTCCATTGTGTGCATACTTAGTACATTGTTTTACATTACATTTCATGCTATGTATGTCCATTCTGTGCATACTTAGTACATTGTTTTCATATAACATGTTTACATTTTCTATAACATTTGGTTTGCACAAACGGGACTTATATACGTTCATTAACATTAGCTACGCCGCTCGGTAGTAAGTAGTGGTACCATAGGACTTGACAAATCCCGTTCCTGACATCCTAGGTTTGTTTGGGTGTAAGGAATGACTGAATCCGAAAACATTTCTTTTGATAACCTTGACTAAAAGGGTTATCCGACTGTCTCAAGGCTTGAATGTATGCGTTAACTTACCACATAAATGTTTGTATCAATAAAACATGCATTTACTTAGCAAAACATAACATTTTGATACATTCAAAATACTTTGTTTTGTACATTTCTACATTTGGTTTATGTGACAATACTTTACTTACAATACATAACATTTGTTACACATTACTTGACTACATTTGGATTTTTTTTAACATTTGACATGGTTTATACAAGGACTTTTTGACAATTGGTTTAAACATGGACTTTATACATTGGTGGTTTGTTTAAGTGATTTAAGTAACGAGACGTGTGTAATATGATACAAGCATGGTGGATACGCCGCTGGTACTTCCTATATATAAGTACTTGTATGGTATTACATATCGTAACGTTATTTGAATCATTTCAATTTAGACATATAACATTTTATACAAATAACATATCTTTCACAAGACATTGTTTTATAAACAACTTATTTTATACAACTCATTTTACTTGGTTATTCATTTAACCATGTATTATTCTTTTATGTATACATATCATCTGATTTTACCGCTTTTCAAATGATTTACAAAACAAAACAATTAACAAGGTTCATGACTAAATGTTATTTAATTTCTTAAACTTAAGTTATGAATCCTATTTTCACAAACCTATGTATCTCACAGGCATTTTTATGCTGACGTACCTATTTTCACATGTGTTTTCAGGAGCTTTTGCGTAGGATGATGATCGTGACACTAGGGCAGACCTGTGCCTTAGAGACAAAAAATGAAGATAGACTTAGTTTAACTATGTTATGTACTCTTTGTTTTCGTGTTTAAGACAATGTTACTCTCTTGTTGATAAATAAAACGTAACTTTAATTTTCCATGGTTGTGAAACAATAATTCTGTTACAACACTCCCCGACGTTTCCGCCACGTTTTGTTGTCCTACATGGTCGGGGTGTGACAGAAAAGTTGGTATCAGAGCCAATGGTTATAGGGAATTAGGTTATTAGTAATTCTTTGACCTAGACTATAACCTTTCTAGGACCCTAACACAAGTTACCTTGTGTTTAGATCTTAAAACATGCACATCACCTATCCTTAGGTGATTTTCAAAACAAGAACCCAATTTTCCGAAACGATTTTTGAACCCTCTGTTATAAGGTTTTGAACACCTTTGAATTTTCAAAATCTCGTCAAAGTTTTGGGTTTTAAATAGTGTGAACACGTGCAAACTGGAAGGGTGAATGCCTGTACCCTGTGTTTTCTATCTAAGGCTAGAGTGTTCGTATAAATCCACATAATCGGACCAGTCACTCTTACCTGGGAACTCTTGGGGTGAGTGTTCACTTATAGGCGAGCATGTCTTCGCGATACATTATTTTTGACCCATTTATTTTGATTAGTCACCATGTGTCGTTTGTTTGCCTTATGGTAACAAACAAATGACCACCATCTTTGCGGTTGTCAATTTTTGTATCATCTCATTCTTTTCTTCCAATCATCTCACTCGTTTCCTTTCATGTTTCCTCTTTTAGAATGCCTCCTCGACGCGAAAATCAAATAGCAAATGCCGAACTGGCAGAAATTATCGCACAACAAATGGCTGCTGCGTTCCCAAATCTTATTGCTCAATGGAACTAAGCCAACAACAACAATCATGCTCCATGCAATTTCAAGAGTTTTAACTCGGCTAAACCGCTCAAGTTTAGTGGTTCTGAAGGAGCAACTGGGCTTCTTCAATGGTTCGAGAGCATTGAGAATACTTTCCGTCACGTTTAGTGTCCTGAAAATCGCAAGGTCGAGTTTTCTTCGAGTGTGTTTCAGAAGAGTGCTCTTACATGGTGGAACGAGGTTATGAGAGACCGTGGTGCATAAGTTGCTCGAGCACAAACATGGGCTGAACTTAGAGCTCTTATGATGAGGGAGTTTTGCCCTCGTCATGAACTGCGAGCTTTGGAGAGAGAGTTTGATGACTTGAAACAAGAAAGTGGCGAGCACAGAGCGTATATTGATAGGTATGAGGAGTTGAGTCTGCTTTGCCCAACATTGGTTACCCCACTCGACAAGGCTATCGAAAGGTACATCGATGGTCTACCTGACTCAGTGCAAGACATCATTACTGGTAGTAACCCTACCACAGTCCGTCAGGCGATCGAGTTAGCAGCGACATTGACTGAGTCGCAGGTTCGAAAGGGAAAGCTACATAAAAAGGGTGACAAGGGTAAGAAGCAGGCGTCTGACAAGGAGGATGGCAAGAAAGGTGAAAACAAGAAGGGAAAGAATTATGGTTCCTCAAGAGGGTCTAGGAAGCGAAAGGTTTCCCAAAACTATGCCGTTACTGCATAGGCCCAAGCTGCACCAAATCAGCCTGCGCAACCACTAGCCAAGAAGCCTTATATGGGCAATGCACCTTTGGGCAACAGGTGTAACGGCCATCACCTACCACATCTCCAGTGTCGTCAATGCACCAACTGTGGAAGAAATGGTCATCTTGCTGCCACCTGCCGCATTCCTGCTAATCAGAATCGGTAGTTCAGAACCCGGCTCAACAAGTTGCTCAGCCTCTTGCTCAGCAACAAGGTCAACCTGCACGACCTCATTTTCCTCCTGGTTCGTGCTACAATTGTAGGGATCTGACCCACTACCGTAACCAGTGCCCAAGATTGGTGAATGCAAATCAGAATCAGGCTCAGGCTCGAGGTCGAGTTTTCAACATGAATGCACAAGAGGCACAAGCGGACAATGAAGTGGTGAACGGTATGTTCTTTATTAATAATCAGCCTGCATCTGTTCTTTTTTTTTGGGTGCCGACAAGAGTTTTGTGTCGTTATCTTTTGAGCCATTGCTTCGCGTGTCTAGAACGAAACTAGGAAAACCCTTGACAGTAGAGGTTGCTAGTGGTGAACCCATTGTTCTTAATTCTGTTCTTCGCAACTGCCAGTTGAACCTTAACGACCATCTTTTTCCTATTGACCTCACGCCTATGCAACTTGGAAGCTTCGACGTTATTGTGGGTATGGATTGGTTAGCCAAGCAACGCGCAGAGGTAGTTTGTTTTGAGAAGATTGTTCGTGTGCAGCTTTCGATAGGCGAGATCCTACAGGTTCGTGGTGAGAAACCTGCTGGTGGTCTCAAACTCATGTCTTGTTTTAAAGCTCGGAAGTATCTGCGAAAGAACTATGTGGCCTTTTTGGCACATGTTGTAGCAGATAAGGGCAATGGTAAGTCTATTCAAGATATCCCTGTTGTTCGGGATTACCCTGAAGTATTTCCTGAAGATTTACCTGGTCTACCCCCAGCACGCCAAGTCGAGTTCCGTATTGATCTCGTACCTGGTGCAAATCCCATTGCCAGATCTCCATATCGTCTTGCACCGTCTGAGATGCAAGAGTTGTCTAAGCAGCTTCAGGAGCTCTCCGAAAAAGGTTTTATCCGTCCTAGCTTTTCACCTTGGGGTGCTCCCATTCTTTTTGTCAAGAAGAAGGATGGATCTTTTAGGATGTGTATCGATTATCGTGAGCTTAACAAGCTTACCATCAAGAATCGATATCCCCTACCTCGCATTGATGATCTCTTTGATCAGTTGTAGGGCGCTTCTTATTTTTCAAAGATTGATCTGCGATCTGGATATCATCAACTTCTTGTGCATGAAGAAGACATTCCCAAGACAGCGTTCCGCACCCGTTATGGGCATTATGAGTTCACAGTCATGCCATTCGGTTTGACTAATGCTCCTGCTGTTTTCATGGACTTAATGAATAGGGTCTGCAAGCCTTATTTGGATCAGTTCGTCATTGTTTTTATTGATGACATCTTGATTTATTCTAAGACGCGAGCTGAACATGAGCAACATCTTTGTCTTACTTTGGAACTCCTAAAGAAAGAGCAACTTTTCGCCAAATTCTCCAAGTGTGAATTCTGGCTTAAAGAAGTTCAATTTTTGGGACATATTGTCAACGAACAAGGTATTCATGTAGATCCCTCCAAGATCAGTGCTATTAAGGATTGGGATACGCCTACTACTCCTATTGAAGTTCATTCTTTTCTTGGACTTGCGGGTTATTATCGCCTCTTCATTGAAAACTTCTCAAAGATTGCAGTTCCTCTAACCGCTCTAACCCAGAAGAACAAACCCTTTGATTGGGGATTCAAGCAAGAGGAAGCATTTCTGACTTTGAAACAAAAACTTTACGATGCGCCTGTTCTGACTTTGCCTGAGGGCAATGATGATTTCTTCGTTTATTGCGATGCATCTAAATTGGGTCTTGGCTGTGTTCTGATGCAAAGGAACAAAGTCATAGCATATGCATCGAGGCAGTTGAAGATACATGAGAAGAACTACACCACTCATGATGTTGAGTTGGGTGTAGTTGTTTTCACTCTAAAGATCTGGAGACACTATTTGTACGGTACAAAATGTGTGGTTTTCACGGACCACAAAAGTCTTCAGCATATCTTCAATCAGAAAGAACTCAACATGAGGCAACGACGTTGGGTTGAGCTTCTAAACGACTATGACTGCGAAATTCGCTACCATCCTTGTAAGGCGAATGTCTTAGCCGATGCATTGAGTCGTAAGGAACGTACTAAGCTTCATTGTGTTCGTGTTCAATCTGATATTCAAGCTCGATCCGATATCCAAGCCCGCATTTCTCAGGCTCAACAATCTTGTGTTTCACAAGGTTTGATGGATAAAGAATTTCCCTATCACATAACACCTGATCTGGAACTGAAGGACAATGGATCGTATTACTTCATGGACCGCTTGTGGGTCCCAAGCCATGAAAACCTTCGCACCTTGCTTATGGATGAAGCCCATAAGTCTCGTTATTCTGTTCATCCTGGCTCAGATAAAATGTATAAGGATCTTCGTATTCAGTATTGGTGGCCTGGTATAAAGAAAGACATTGCTTTATATGTATCAAAATTCCTTACTTGTCTTAAGGTTAAGGCTGAACATCAGCGTCCTTCTGGTTTATTGGTGCAACCAGAGATCCCAGTTTGGAAATGCGAAAACATTACTATTGTAACACCTGTGCCTCCACGGCCATCAAAAAAATACCGAACCAATGAAATATTGTATTTCATACTTGGGATTTGTAAAAATATGTGTATCGTTTGCACATATCAATTTTTGTTCAAATTCAAACTCTAAATCGCTTTCTGGAAGGTTATACGCGCACTGATGCGTAAATATAACCAGTTTAATGCAACGAACACTCCGGAATAGTGAAATTGGCTTAACATACCTTAAATAACCTTTACATAACTTAGAAATAAGTTTTGAAGGCTTTGGTATGGCAAAAACAAGTTAATTCGTCTACAGGGACTAAATTTGACAAACTGCGAAAGTATGCCAATCTGAACTGTAACAGACATTCCGGAACATGACCATAAGTTAAACATACCATAAATATCCTTTACATAGCTTAGAAATAGGCTTTGAGGTGTTCGGTGTGCTAAAATAAACTTTTGGGTCATTCAGGGACTAAAAGCGTCAAAAAGTGCACAAGTTTGCATTTTCACGCATAACTTACGTTCTGAATACATCCGGACATCCAAAAATTTATGTAAGCACTAAAATAATTTATTTTAGTGTTCGGCATAAGAAAAATCCATTCGTCGCGTCATTTGGATCGTTTTTCGCGCTTATGCGCATTCCGTCGTAATTAACCGAACATCGCAACCGTACGGCTAAACGAACCGACATCCGAGATATTTTTGAGCACATTTTAAGTTCCCTATACTTTAACTTCATTTTAGAGCTTTGAAATGGGGTTAACGGGCCTTAAACGTGTCGAAAATGACCTTATTGCATAACAGGGACCAAAAGTGTAAATCTGCCAAACTTGTGCCCTACGATGCGTATGGGTTTTTGCCCTACGATGCGTAGGGGTTCTCGAGACCAGATGCAGAGTATTAAACAGCCTGTTATCAGCTGATTAATCCACAACCACATGTTCTCCCTTGCCTAGTCAGCTGATAAGAACCCATTCTTAGTCACCACAACTTTGCAACACATGTACGGGTTGGATTAAGGCACGATATTCGACAAACGATCTTAACGGTTCGGGTATTCCTATAAATACCCATCCACCCCCATTGCTTAAACCACTAGAATTCTGATTTGAGGAGCTCTAAGTTGAAACCATTGTTTCATACCTGAGATTCTTGAATCGGGATTAGCATTCGGGGACCCTTCGTAAGTATTCTTTCGTTCTTTTCTTTATTTTATTGCTTTTAGAGTCAGAAAGTCAAACTTTGTTTGACTTTCAGTGTTGACCAGCTTATGGTCAATGCGAAGTTCGTTTGAACTTCGCAACGTGATTGTAATCACGTTGGTTATAGTCCCTTGGGACTATGCCTACTGATTACCACGTTGTCTAGGGTCGTAGGGTAAGCGATCTAATAAATCGCTTATACCTTCGAACCCGACCCATTTGGTCGATCATTAGGATCCGACCAAATACATTAGGTGACCATAGTATATAGGGAATAACCTTCCGAGGTTATACCTTATGGTCGCTTCGTTTGAATAGTTGTATGATAGGTAGTTTATATGCCTTAGGTAAATTACCAGAATACCCTTTTCATGTATAATTGGTAATTAAGCTTATGTAACCTAAACTTTTGTACATAACTGATTATACAACATGATTAAACACGTTTAGGCATATAATACTTGTCATAGGACTAGTTAGACGTCTCGAACGCGCTTTGCGCGCAGGACGCGTTAAAGTAGCGTATGTTACCTTAATGGGTCGCGATGGGTCAAAAGCACGTAGGTTAGGTTTCATGTAGTATGTAGGCCTTGTTAAACCATATCATATGAGTTCCAATACTCATTTGGGTTACCAAGCCTCATCCTATCCGATCTCCCGATTTAAGTCCGGTTTATTTATATAGTTTTAGACTGCCGATTGATTCCGTGCTCCCTCTAGCTTTGCTTGGTTGTTGTTCAAGATCTCTAAGCATTCTCAGGCGAGTACATTATTCCCCTATTTTACTGTTTTCAATTGTTTTGGGGTGACTCATATGTGCTAAATGTTTTCGATGTTATAACGATGGTTTCAAAAAGGATTAAGACGATTTATACAAAACTAATAACGATTTCAAAAAAAGTGAACAAACTTGTTGGTTGTATTTACATAACAAATGACATTCATTAGCAATGATCAAGCCGACCAGTATTAGGTTATGGTACCATAGGATCTGACAAATCCCGTTAGTTACTACACCCGTAGTTATGTGTGGGTGTTGTGGGTAGCGACTGAATCTGTAATTGTTAATTTACTCTTTGGTAAGGGTTTATTAATGCGAGTTGTTAATCTATCCTTTGGTAAGGGTTTATTAATGCGAATTGTTAATCTATCCTTTGGTAAGGGTTTATTAATGCGAGTCAAGAAGGTTTGAATGTTATTAGCGAGACGACCATTTAAGTAGTTTCACGACCTAAAACGAATTATACGATTTGGGTAAACGATTGGTTTTCACACGATGTTTTAACGATTGGGTAAACGATTTTCAAACGATGTCACACAAACAAGGTTTTCGATATGATATAAACTATACGAGTTTTTAACGAGATTTATTAACGAGTTTTATTAAACGATTTATTTCGAGATGTTTCACAATTTGCTTTACTAAAACAAATGTTTTTGGGTTAAGAGTCATGGCTACGAGGTTTTACAAACTATAACCCGCTTGATTTGAGTTGGTTAATTAAGTTGCAATATTATACTCTTTTCAAAACAAGGTTTTTAATAAAGTATTGCAACATCTAAACTAGCCATGATTTCGACACTCCTACAAAACCTATGTATTCGCCAGCATTTCTTTGCTGACCTCGTTTTCACATGTGTTTCAGGTATTGTTGAAAGATATCGATTAATAGGATGCATGCTCACATAGGACTGGACAAGGCCTTAGTGACTCAATAACAATGATAGACTATGTTTAAATTGTGTATTAGCAATTCCAGACGATGTAATTATTCAGTGTTTAATAAAACGAAACACTTTTTGGTATCCATGGTTATGAAACAATGATTCTGTTGCAACACACCTCGATGTTTCCGCCACGTTTTGTTGTTTTACGTGGTCGGGGTGTGACAACTATGGATCTCATTACTAAACTTCCTCGCACAAAGAAAGGTCATGATGCCATCTGGGTAGTTGTTGATCGTCTTACTAAGTCAGCGCATTTCTTGCCAATCCGTGAGGATTTTTCTGCTGACAAACTTGCTAAAATCTATGTGGATGAAATTGTAGCTCGACATGGTGTTCCTTTGAACATCATTTCTGACAGAGATGCTTGCTTCACTTCTCATTTTTGGAGAACCATGCAATCTGCTATGGGGACCCAACTTAATCTGAGCACAGCTTATCATCCTCAAACGGATGGTCAATCTGAAAGAACAATCCAGACTCTGGAGGATATGCTTAGAGCTTGTGTGATCGATTTTGGTGGTAGTTGGGATTCACATGTTCCGTTGATTGAATTCTCCTACAACAACAGTTATCACTCCAGCATCAACATGGCTCCTTTCAAGGCTCTCTATGGTCGAAAATGTCGTTCACCAGTCTGCTGGAATGAGATCGGTGAGGCTCAGCTTACTGGACTTGCACTCATTTTAGAGACAACTGATAAGGTTAAGAAAGTTCGTGATAACCTTCAGACAGCTAGAAGCCGTCAAAAGAGTTACACGGACCAAGGACGCAATCCCATGGAATTTCAAGTCGGTGATCGAGTATTACTTAAGGTCTCACCTTGGAAAGGTGTGATCAGATTTGGAAAGAAAGGAAAACTTGCACCTAGATACGTTGGACCATTCAAGATCGTCGAAAGAATCAGTAAGGTAGCCTACAGACTTGAGTTACCTCCTGAACTTGGAAATGTTCATCCAACCTTTCACGTGTCCAATCTCAAGAAGTGTTTAGCTGATGAGAACCTCCACATACCACTTGACGAAATTCGTGTTGATAAAACACTGAAATTTGTTGAGAAGCCAGTGGAAATCATGGAACGTGAAGTCAAGTGGCTCAAACGCAAGCGCATTCCATTGGTCAAAGTTCACTGGGAATCTAAACATGGACCTGAGTTTACTTGGGAACGCGAAGATCAAATGAAGGCGAAGTATCCACATCTATTCCCACGAGTTTCCTCTAAATAAATTTCAGGACGAAATTTCCACAAGTAGGGGAGACTGTGACATCTGTGCTTGTAATCATTGTGAACAGTTCAATTATCAATAAAACAATGTTATTTGATCCCAATTTTTGTTTGTTTATGTTTTACATTTTTAATGTTTTGACTTTTGTTCATTTTCAAACTCTATATCACTTTCTGGAGAGTTATACGCAAACTGGTGCGTAAACGTAACCAGTTTAATGCAACAAATACTCCGGAACATCAACATATACTTAACATACCTTAAAATAACCTTTACATAACTTAGAAATAAGTTTTGAAGGCTTTGGTATTGCAAAAACAAGTTAATTCGCCTATAGGGACTAAATTCGACAAATTGCGAAAGTATGACGATTCGTACTAAAACAGACATTCTGGAACATGACCATAACTTAAAAATACCATAAATATCCTTTACATAGCTTAGAAATAGGCTTTGAGGTGTTCGGTGTGCTAAAATAAACTTTTGGGTCATTCAGGGACTAAAAGCGTAAAAAAGTGTACAGGTTTGCTGTTTCGCGCATAACTTACGTTCTGAACATATCCGGACATCCAAAAATTTATGTTAGCACTAAAATATATTATTTTAGTGTTTGGCATAAGAAAAATCCATTCTTCACGCAATTTGGATCGTTTTTCGCGCTTATGCGCATTCCGTCGTAATTAAGCGAACATCGCAACCGTATGGCCAAACGAACCGACATCCGAGATGTTTTCAAGCATATTTCATGTTCCCTATGTCTTAACATAATTGTGGAGCTTGAAATTGGGTTTGACGGGTGTTAGAAGTGCCGTTACGCAACAAAACAAGGTGCAGGGACTGAAACTGTCATTTCTGCATAGTTGATGGCTTACGGACCGTAAGCCACCACACTTACGGTCCGTAAGGGGTCCCCAACACATCAGAATGTTCTAAAACAGCTGTTAACAGCTGTTAACCACTCCCAAATCCTTTGCCACATGTTAATCCCTGATGGTGGGGGGCCAATTTGGGTACCATAAGGTTTCAACAAGTGTACGGGTGAGATCAAAGCACGATATTCGAGAAACGATCCTAACGGTGGTCCATATCCTATAAATACCCAACCCATCACAACTCTAACCCCACTTAATTTCTGAAAACTTCTCTAAGTTGAGGTGTAAAAACGCTTCATACCTGAGAAATATTTGGAAATCAAACCTTTCGGGGACCCTTTGTAAGTGTTCCTTCGTTCTTTTATTGTTTTAGCGTTAAAGTCAAACTTCATTTGACTTTCTGCATTGACCAGTTTATGGTCAATGCGAAGTTCGTTTGAACTTCATAACGTGAGCGTAATCACGATGGTCATAGTCCCTAGTGACTATACCTACTGATTTCCACGTTATCTAGGCTCAGTGACGAGTCGTAGTTTCGGCCAAAATGCGCATTCGTGCGTATTTTGTAACCAAACTACTCTTGGGTATCAAAACCATTTGTTTTGATACCAAACCTGTTTTCTAAACTTAGTTAAGCATGTTTTAACATGCTTAGCTCGTCACTTTTAGTTTAGTGCTTATATAGGGTCGTAAGGTAAGCGATCTAAACAATCGCTTATACTTTCGAACCCGACCCGTTTGGTCGATCATTAGGATCCGACCAAACACATTAGGTGACCATAGTATATAGGGAATAACCTTCCGAGGTTATACCTTATGGTCGCTTCGTTTAAGTAGTTGTATGATAGGTAGTTTATATGCCTTAGGTAAATTACCAAAATGCCCTTTTTTACGCCAGAATTTATTTTAAGCATATGTAACATAACTTTTAACATCTAAATTGATTTGGTAACAATATTAGACATGTTAAGGCATATTTTACTTATCATAGGACTAGTTAGGCAGTCCGAACGCGTTTTACGTGAACGACGCGTTAAAGTAGCATAAGCTACCTAAATGGGTCGTAATGGGTCATAAGCACTTAGGTTAGGTTTCATTTTAGTATGTAGGCTTTGTTAAACAATATTACACGAGTTCCCATACTCATTTGGTTTATGAACCCTCATTCTATCCGATCCTCCGATTTAGGTCCGGTATATTAACATAGTTACCTATATTAGGTGCCGTTTGATATCCGTGATCTCTAGCATTGTTTGGTTGTTACTCAAGGACTACTAAGCAATCTCAAGTGAGTACATATACCCCTCTTTTACCGTTTTCAAACTGTTTTGGGGTGAAACACATGTGCCTACTTGTTACTTTCATGCTTTCCATGTTTTCACATCATATACTTGCTATGTTCATTAGTACATTTATAGTACATGATTTACATTACATTTCATGCTATGTATGTCCATTGTGTGCATACTTAGTACATCGTTTTACATTACATTTCATGCTTTGTATGTCCATTGTGTGCATACTTAGTACATTGTTTCACATTACATTTCATGCTATGTATGTCCATTGTGTGCATACTTAGTACATTGTTTTACATTACATTTCATGCTATGTATGTCCATTGTGTGCATACTTAGTACATTGTTTTCATATAACATGTTTACATTTGCTATAACATTTGCTTTGCATAAACGGGACTTATATACGTTCATTAACATTAGCTACGCCGCTCGGTAGTAAGTAGTGGTACCATAGGACTTGACAAATCCCGTTCCTGACATCCTAGGTTTGTTTGGGTGTAAGGAATGACTGAATCCGAAAACATTTCTTTTGATAACCTTGACTAAAAGGGTTATCTGACTGTCTCAAGGCTTGAATGTATGCGTTAACTTACCACATAAATGTTTGTATCAATAAAACATGCATTTACTTAGCAAAACATAACATTTTGATACATTCAAAATACTTTGTTTTGTACATTTCTACATTTGGTTTATGTGACAATACTTTACTTACAATACATAACATTTGTTACACATTACTTGACTACATTTGGATTTTTTTTAACATTTGACATGGTTTATACAAGGACTTTTTGACAATTGGTTTAAACATGGACTTTATACATTGGTGGTTTGTTTAAGTGATTTAAGTAACGAGACGTGTGTAATATGATACAAGCATGGTGGATACGCCGCTGGTACTTCCTATATATAAGTACTTGTATGGTATTACATATCGTAGCGTTATTTGAATCATTTCAATTTAGACATATAACATTTAATACAAATAACATATCTTTCACAAGACATTGTTTTATAAACAACTTATTTTATACAACTCATTTTACTTGGTTATTCATTTAACCATGTATTATTCTTTTATGTATACATATCATCTGATTTTATCGCTTTTCAAATGATTTACAAAACAAAACAATTAACAAGGTTCATGACTAAATGTTATTTAGTTTCTTAAACTTAAGTCATGAATCCTATTTTCACAAACCTATGTATCTCATAGGCATTTTTATGCTGACGTACCTATTTTCACATGTGTTTTCAGGAGCTTTTGCGTAGGATGATGATCGTGACACTAGGGCGGACCAATGCCTTAGAGACATAAAATGAAGATAGACTTTGTTTAACTATGTTATGTACTCTTTGTTTTCGTGTTTAAGACAATGTTACTCTCTTGTTGATAAATAAAACGTAACTTTAATTTTCCATGGTTGTGAAACAATAATTCTGTTACAACACTCCCCGACATTTCCGCCACGTTTTGTTGTCCTACGTGGTCGGGGTGTGACAGGGTTTGTAAGCCTTATTTGGAAAAGTTCATCATTGTTTTCATTGATGACATTCTGATCTATTCTAAGACTCGAGCTGATCATAAGCAGCATCTCCGTCTTACAATGGAGCTCCTAAAGAAAGAACAGTTTTTCCCCAAATTCTCCAAATGCGAATTCTGGCTTAAGGAAGTTCAATTTTTGGGGCACATCATTAACGAACAAGGTATTCATGTAGATCCCGCCAAAATCAGTGCGATTAAGGATTGGGATACACCTACTACACCTACCGAGGTTCGTTCATTTCTTGGTCAAGCGGGTTATTACCGTCGTTTCATTGAAAACTTCTCCAAGATTGCGGTTCCTCTCACTGCTTTAACTCAGAGGAACAAACCTTTTGAGTGGGGACCCAAACAGGAGGAAGCTTTTCAGACCTTGAAACAGAAGCTCTGCAATGCACCTATTCTATCTTTACCTGAGGGCAACGACGACTTTCTCGTGTACTGTGAAGCATCCAACTTAGGCCTTGGCTGCATTCTTATGCAAAGAAACAAAGTTATAGCTTATGCATCAAGACAACTAAAGGTACACGAGAAAAACTACACGACTCACGATCTTGAGTTAGGTGCTGTAGTTTTTGCTTTCAAAATCTGGAGACACTACCTGTACGGTACAAAGTGTGTAGTTTTTACTGACCATAAGAGTCTCCAGCATATTTTCAATCAGAAAGAACTTAACATGAGGCATCGACGTTGGGTTGAACTTCTAAACGACTACGATTGCGAAATTCGCTTCCATCCTAGTAAGGCGAATGTCGTGGCTGATGCATTAAGTCGTAAGGAACATGTCAAGCTTCACTGTGTTCAGGTTCGATCTAACATTCAAACCTTCATTTCTCAAGCTCAACATACTTGTGTTACACAAGGCTTGATGGGTAAAGAGTTACCATGTCATATTAAACCTGAGCTCGAACTGAAAGACTTTGGGATATTCTATTTCATGGGCCATTTGTGGGTCCCAAGTCTAAACAATCTTCGCACCTTGCTAATGGATGAAGCTCATAAGTCTCGTTATTCTATTCATCCTGGTGCAGAAAAAATGTATAAGGATCTTCGAACCCAGTATTGATGGCTGGGTATGAAGAAAGACATTGCCTTATATGTTTCCAAATGCCTTACTTGTCTCAAGGATAAGGCAGAGCACCAACATCCCTCTGGATTATTGGAGCAACCAGAGATTCCAGTTTGGAAATGGGAAAACATTGCTATGGATCTCATTACCAAGCTACTAAAAGAGGTCATGACGCCATTTGGGTAGTTGTTGATCGTCTTACAAAGTCAGAACATTTCTTGCCGATCTGTGAGGATCTATCTGCTGACAAGCTTGCCAAAATCTATTTGTATGAGATTGTATCTCGACATGGCGTTCCTTTGAACATTGTATCTGACAGAGATGCTCGATTCTCATCTCGTTTTTGGAGAACCATGCAATCTGCCATGGGAACCCAACTTAATTTGAGCACAGCATATCATCCGCAAACGGATGGTCAATCTGAGAGAACAATCCAGACACTGGAGGATATGCTTAGAGCTTGTGTGTTCAATTTTGGTGGTAGTTGGGATTCGCATCTACCGTTGATCGAATTCTCCTAAAACAATAGTTATCACTCTAGCATCAACATGGCTCCTTTCGAAGCTTTATACGATCGAAAATGTCGTTCACCGATCTGCTGGAATGAGATAGGTGAAGCTCAGCTTACAGGACTTGAACTCATTCTAGAGACTACAGATAAGGTCAAGAAGATTCGTGATAACCTTCAGACAGCTAGAAGCCGTCAAAAGAGTTATGCGGATCGACACGCAAGCCCTTAGAATTTCAAGTTGGTGATCACGTCCTACTCATGGTATCCCCTTGGAAAGGTGTGATTCGATTTGTAAAGAAAGGAAAACTTGCACCACGTTATGTTGAACCATTCAAGATCGTTGAGAGAATCAGAAAAGTGGCCTACAAACTTGAGCTACATCCTGAACTTGGAAATGTTCATCCAACTTTCCACGTGTCCAATCTAAAAAAAGTGTTTAGCTGATGAGAACCTCCACATACCACTTGATGAAATTCGTGTTGATAACACAACATTTTGTTTTGATACCAAATCAGTTTTATAAGTTAGTTAAACATGTTTTGACATGTTTAACTCGTCACTACTAGTTTAGTGCTTGTTTAGGGTCGTAAGTTAAGCGGTCTAGACAACCGCTTAGACCTTCGAACCCGACCCGTTTGGTCGATCTTTAGGATCCGACCAAGCATGTTTAGTGATCATAGATGCATAGGGAATAACCTCTAAGGTTATACCTTATGATCACATAGGATTGGTTAGTTGTTTGTTAAGTAGCTTATATGCCCATAGGAAATGACCAAAATGCCCTTTTGTAGCATAAATTCATATTGTGCATATGTGAATATATTTTTGACAACTAAACTGATATGGTAACATATTTAAGTGTAACTGGGCATGTAAGACTTGACATAGCATTTAGATAACCATCCAACCATAGTTTTGCGCAACCGACGCGTTATAGTAGCTTATACTACCATAACGGGTCGAAACGGGTCAAGAGCACTTAGGTAGACTTCCAAATCAGAATGTTAGCTCTATTAAATCCTACCATATGAGTTCAATTACTCATTTGATTTATAGAATCACATTCTATCCTATCTTCCGATTTAGGATCCGATTATTAACATAGTTACCTATACTAGGTGCCTTGTTGATTCCGTGATCCTTGGAGCTTAATTTGGTCTTATTCCCAAGACTAATAAGCAATCCCAAGTGAGTACATAGTTCCCCTCTTTTACCGCTTTCAAATGCTTTGGGGTGATACACATGTGCATACATTGTTATTTTCATGCTTTTATGACATAACATGCTCGTTTCACCAAGTACATGTATAGTACATGTTTTCAATTATGTCTTGCTAGGTATGTTGACTTAGTATGCTAGCACATTGATTTCATAGATACCTTTGTTACATATGTTTACTCAACATATGGACACATTGTTTTGCATGACATTTAGGCTATGTATGTTTACTGAGCATGCTAGCACAATTGATTTCATGAACATTTCTACTAGGTATGTTTACTTAGCATACTTAGTACATGGTTTTCATAGCATGCTTACATTGATATGACATTTGGTATGTTTAAACGGGACAATAATACATTCATTAACATTGATCACGCGGCTCGGTAGTATGTAATGGTACCATAGGACTTGACAAATCCCTTTTTCGACTTCCTAGGTTTGTTTGGAAGTTGGGAATGACATAATCTGATATACATAACTTAGATAAACCTTTAATTCGTTTATGGGTTTGTCGCCATAGTCGCAAGGCTTGAATGTATTCGTTTTAACATTACTGCATAAATGTTCGTATCCATAAAGCATTGTTTTCTGCAAAACATAACATTTGATTTAAACTTAGGTTATTCAAAAACCTTGTTTTGTACATTTTCCTATGGGGTTGAGCAATTACTAGTTATTCACCATACATGACATTTGTTTTCACATAGACATTATCACATAGTTTGAGTAGATACTTTCTACTTGCTATGCATTACATTTGGTTATACATGATACATTTCACACATGACATTGAACATGGTTTACACATAAACATTCTGACATTGAACAAGACATTTTGGTTGATTATTGATAAGTGACTTATGTAACGGGGCTATGTGTTATATGATAAAAGCATGGTGGATACGCTGCTGGTACTTCCTATATATAAGTGTTTTTATTATATTACACATTGTTGCGTTATCTAAACCACTTTGCAAAGACATGAAACATTTTATTCAAGAACATGACATTGTTTTACAAATTACATATTTTATACAAATTCACTTTTACTTGGTTATTCATTTAACCATGCATTATCCTTTTATTATCATTTGATTTTCACATTGATTTTCATATGATTTTATAAAGGAAAACATTTTACAAGGTTCATGACTACATTTTTGTAAAACACTTCTTTTAACTACAAGTCATGAATCCTGCATAAACAAAACCTATGTATCTCACATACATTTTTATGCTGACGTACCTATTTTTACATGTGTTTCAGGTGCTAATGCATGATGACGTTTGTGCTACACTTAGGTGGACTTGGGCCTTAGTGACTTAAAAGACAGTTAATTATGTTACTTTTTCATTAATTCATAAGACAATGTAAATTCGTTAATCAATAATACAAAACTTTAATTACCATGGTTGTTGAAACAATAATTATGTCGCTCCACTCCCCGACGTTTCCGCCGTGGTTTGTTGTTTTACGCGGTCGGGGTGTGACACAGTCTCAGGATAGATGATCCTTCATGTAAAATTCATGCCCTAACAATTGCCCCCAAAATATGAGGAATTAGATGCAACTAAATGAGTCATATTTTCTGCTTGATTCCGAACGATCTGTTGGCGAGAAACTAGCCGTTACATCAGGACTAGCCGTTACGAGGGTGACATCAGTGATAAGACTTCCTGCAACAATCATCATTATAAATAGGATCAGAGATAAGGATGAAAATTACATTTAAATTCGAGATCCTTCCCCTTTAAATCCTCATTCGAAGATTTCAATAGGCATCTTCTTTCTCCTTCTTTCTAAATTTCTTTCCTCTGATTCTCTGTTTCTTCAAGATCCCATGGCTAAGATGAACACTCGATCCTCTCCTGCTAAGAATCCTGAGCACAACAGCCCTCTGAAGAGTCAGGGCCTCACTAAGAATCCTTCCATGTCGCTTCACTGATCCTGAAGTTGATCAGTTGCGTCATTGCTTCCCGGATGGAACTATCTTCCGGCCATTTGACTCTTCGATGAAGAGTGATTGCTTATCAGAAGTCTGGATCACCTTTCCTGCTGCTCCATTCCAGATAGGTTTCACATATCCTTTCCCGACGTTCACACAGAGCTTCTTCACACTAACTGGTATGTGCTATATCCAGGCTATGCCAATGGTGTGGAGAGTTCTGTACACACTTGAGCACATCATAGAAAATGAGGGAATAGACATAGGTCTATCTGAGCTAAGCCATTTGTATAACTTGGTCAGCCACGGGTCTCACCGTTTCCTCTTCAAGCACAAGCCACAAAAACCCCATCCATTGCTAAAAGTCACCAAGAATGATAGCAACGGGAGAAACCAGTTTTTCTTTATGAGGAGAGATTCCATACCAAATGGGAATCATCTTCCTAAGAAATAGAACACCCAGGGTAGGATATAGGATCCTTAGGCTAGGACCATGGTAAGATCTTCCTATTTTTGCAGAGGATAACTGATCCTTTTTCTTTTATCTGTGCAGCTATTTCCCTATCACACATACAAGATTCACCTGTTACTGAGGAAACAGTGACTGCTTTCTGGAAGCTTGATCCTGCTGTCAGAACTTATCCACCAAGAACAAAGGATTCTCAAGAAATCTCTTCCACTTCCTACCATGTCAAGTAAGTATCCATTTTAATAAATATGTAACTGAAAAGTTAAATGATGAATACTTATCTGTTTACTTTTTATGTGTGTAGGCACTGCTAAGTCATCAAAGTCTGCCTCCAAGTTCAACCTCAGTGATATCCATGATATAGTATCTCTAAGGTCCATCAAGAAGGAGCTGATTGCAAGCCAAAGCATCCCGGAGGTCAAGGGCATGAGCACCAGGGGCAAAGGAAGCAAAAGGAAGAAGCCCTCTGAACCCTCTGAAGGTCTTCCTCTGATGGAACGGCAACTCCATGAATCAGTCTATGAGGTAAGGATCACTTATCCTGAAATTTGTGTCTTGTCCAAGGATAAATTATCCTTAATGTTGATTCTCATTTTGCAAAAAATTACTGAAGTTCAGATCCTCCTGGACCAGCACCTGGCCGAAGCTGAGAGTGTATCCTCGATCTCTAAACTATTGTTGCTTCCAAAGACAAGAGGATCGCTCATCTTGAGCAGGAAAGCAAGACACTGCAGAAACAAATCCTTCTTGCTGAGATCACTGCTAACAAGGAGAGGTTGGAGATCATTGACGGAGCCAAACACTCTGCTGCCATTGTGATGCTGCTGATCCTTCCTTTGACAGATCGGAGTGGGAGGTGGAGGCTTAGAAGAAGAGGCTGCAAGTGCTTGGGGATGATGAGGAGACTAAGAATATGCTGACCATCGAAGCTGGTCGGAGTGGAAGCAAGAATCCTGAGGATACGGCAGCAGCTGGTGGTAGCGGTGAAGGTGGAGAAGCAAAGGTGGATGAAGCGAAGGTGGATGAAGCGGCCAAGGTGTAGGCTGCACAAATGGGCAATGATGGAAATTTCTAGACGTGGCCGGAGCCCATTTTTATGGTTTAGTGTTTTTTGGTTATGATGTTTTGGTTTCGAACAATTATGGTTTGTAATAACTTTGAACAATAGCTTTAGGGTTAAGGATCACTGATCCTTTGAACAATAGGGGTAACAAAGGTGGATGGGTCCTTCTATTTGTGGAGGATGAAGCCTTTGATGCCCCTCACCTTTTATTTCCTACACTACTTAGAACTCGTTAATATGGACACCCTTTGCCAACCCAAGTGGATGGGCCATGTTTTGCTGGTAGAAACTTGGGTAGGCAATTTTTACAACCTTTAAAAGGGTTTAGTGACAAACAAATAAAACTTTAATCTTTTGACTATCTCTTGTGTTGTCAATTTTATCTTGAATGTTGTTCCATCTACATTCACATGTTAATTTATATTTTACAACTTTAGAGTTTATAAGTTGTTAGGAAAGAAATCAAATGTATGTTAAAATCAGTTTATGTTAAAAGATTAAAAATTATATGATCAAGAATCACATATCCTGTTGTCAAATGATAAGGGTATTAATAAATCAAAAAATAAAGTAAAGGAAAATAAGGATCATACCAGAGAATCCAAGTTTGGATTCTATATCCTTAACACTTACAACTATGCTAATTAGAGACAAGAACCATTAGAAAGTTAGGATCCTGGATCCTTAACCGTTTGACTTTGGAAACCTGTAACAACACATAGCTTGGAACTAAGCCAATTTTCATAAAAAAGAATCGTTAGTAACTGGGGACAAGCCCAACTAGTTGGGGACAAGCCCAATAAACTGGGGACAAGCCCAAAAGCTGGGGACAAGCCCAAAAACTAGGGACAAGCCCAAATATTCTTGTGTAAACTAGAGTATGGCCCAAACTGGCGACTATCCCAACGTGAGTGACATGAAAATGGCAAAACTTTAGCTAATGTGAAAATGTTAGAAACCTTAGGAACGGATGTATGGCACGTCTACCATTATACTTAGGATCCTAAATACAGCCAACAACAATGAAATTGTCAGCCCTTAAAGTGGGTACTGGTCCCATTGCCTTGAACCATATTTGGATAATCGTGCGCAACTGGCGAAGGTGTTAAAACCTGATTCGTAGAAGGTAATAGATACCTTAGACTGGGGACAAGCCCATAAACTGGGGATAAACCCAAAAACTTTGGAGAGTTGACCAATCACTTGATCCTTTGTCAAAGATGCATCTAATTCTGCAAAAACTTAAAATTTGATGAAAAAGGATAAAGGATTCTAGTATCCTCTCCACATTATCAAATGAATTAATGAACTTGTGAAATAAGTTAATCATTACCAGAATGAGGATCATATATCCTCTGAGAATCCTTACCATGAACTAAGTGTCAGGATATCAAAGGATCCTGGATCCTTCTTACATGAAGTACTTCTTTAAATGAACAACATTCCAAGCCCTTGGTTAAGAGATCACCATTCATTGTTAATAAACGATATGCCCCCTTTCCTGCCTTAGCTTCAATTAGATAAGGGCCTTCCCACTTTGGTGCTAGCTTACCATCAGCTTGTGGTATTTTGGAATGCCTTCCTCAACACCATGTCATCGACTTGAAACTTCCTGATCCTAACATTCTTGTTGTAGGCTCCAACCATTCTTTGTTGATAGCTAGCTGTCACACCCTGTTTTTTGCGAAAGCGTATAATGTGTGACTGGTTTAATATCATTGCATTCAATCGTAATAAACAACTACATGATCAAAACGATGTTCATCCATTCATAAAATTTATGTATTACAAACATTGTTTATTCATTTTTTTAAAATACAACCTTCGACTAGGTTACAAACCAACAAAAGTGGATGACATCTAAACTTCTAGTTACGACACCTGCATCGAAGATCCATCATGTTACCTGAAATACATGTAATTTTGGAAAACATCAACAAAAAGTTAAGCGAGTTCATGCGTCTTGTTTGTGTAATGTAATTCTTGTAAATCTTTGAGAGACTTCTTTGTAAACAGGTATGAAAAGCGTGTATGAACATGAATGTTTTACAAGGATTTTTAAGGCACAGGGAGCACTCGTAATGGCTCTTTTAAGGCATGTGAGGACATAGGGAGTACTTGTTATGACTCCTTGGGGACATGGGGAGTACTTGTTATGACTCCTTGAGGACATGGGGAGTACTTGTTATGACTCCTTGAGGACATGGGGAGTACTTGTTATGACTCCTTGACTGTGTCGATTACCCTCGACTGTGTCGATTAACCTCGACTGGGACTCCGAAGCACTACTAGGTACTAGTTTTGACCATGAGTGGGGTTCGGCCGTACCCGTTAGATCTAATCCTCATCCCTAATCACTGAATGTTTTTAATGGCTTGGTACTAGTTTTCACCAAGACTTTATGGCATTTTTAGCATTAAGTCGATGCTCACATGATCTAGTATTTCATAGGCGTTTCATACCGTTTAAGCATTTGCAACATGTATTTCACCCCCGAGAGTTATAAAACCAAAAACAGTTAAAGAAAAGGGGGAGCATGAACTCACTGTTTTGCGTCTTCAGTACTCGTAACTCAAATCTCGTCAGCAAATACGACTACCTACAATGTGCTAGGGTCTATTAGACGAGCGGGCCGTGCCTTGCCTTAGTATTCATGTTTTGAGTTACGTTTTCTTTATGTCTTTACATCATCCAGAGTTATAATACCTTTCAAGTATTTGTTTTCGTGTTTCCTTCCCAAGGATCGGAGTATTTCATACATGTATTCTCGTATTCTTGTATTTGTAGTTTCCAAACTAATATATTTTCACTTAGAAAATTTATGTAGACTTGTTTTGTCCAAAAATAATGTATCATCAAGAAAGTATATATTTTTCTTCAAAAATCATATATCTTCTAAATATTCTAAGAAAATATATTTTTACTTTCAAAAGTAATATATTTCCTCTTTGTCGAAAATATGATATACTTTGTAATAATAAAAATCATACTTTCGTTCTTTTGTGTCCAAAATAATATTCAGCAAAAATATATTGTAACGGTACTTCTCGGAATATTTCGTAAGTTATGTTATTGCGTTCGGTTTCTCAATATCAAGTGTGTAACTTATTTATTTCATTCCATGTAATTTTTGGCATTATTTTGGTGTTGTAAATTCTTGGTATTTGTGAGTTATATTATTTTAAATCCTAAAACAATACAACTTCTTCACATAATCACACACAATGTCTTTAATGTAAATATATATTCTAAATACATATTTACCTATCTTAATTTGTAAAAAACAAACCTCCAATACTTGTATTTTTGTTACAAAAATCTATGGCAAAGTTTATATGGAAAATCATAGTTAAAAATACACTTGTAATCACTTGTTTAGAAAATGTTTTCTAAGTGTTGGTATTTTTAGAAAATTTTGCCATAGTTTACTTTGTAAATGGAGGTTTCCATGCTTTCAAGCATATCATTTTCTTTTGTAAAATCATCACCAATCATCAACAAATCATTCAACACTTACCATATGTCAACAATATGAAATTTACACTATGTCATGAACTTGAAACTTTGTAAAAATTTGTAGTAACTTACTAGTGTACTTAGTAAGTTTAGTTACCCTTTAAAGTGTGGTTATTTATTTGAAAATATCATTCTTGAAGAATTTAGATCTTCATAACTTGTAAAGTGATTTTCTAAAAATATTTCTTCTTGAATTTTTCTTGTTAAATATATATTTCTACACTTGATTAACCACTAAAAATATGATTATTTTCTTTAAAAATCATGATCTTGTAAATCTTGTAAATAACTTTAGTTTCTTTAAAATATTATTCTTGAAATCTTTTATTTTCAAGTCTTATAACATGTATCACCAATCATCATACACTAAAACAAGTTTATTTTCAAGTTCATGTTTAACATAAAGGGTGATCATTACAAATTTTTCAAGATCTATCCTTACACTTGCTAGATCATGTCTTTAATCATCATCTAGCAAGCTTCATATGGTGATCTACACCACAAACACAAGAAATCATCAAACAAACTCAATACATGCACTAGAACAACTTGATCTTCATGTTTTAGAGCTTTATGTTCATGTTCATGCTTATGTTTCTTCATGATCGTTAGTTTACCAAGTTACTTCACACTTTAACCACTAAAATTGTGAGTAAAAACAAGATCAATGGAACTTACTACTAGCACTATGGCTAGGGAAGATCAAGAAGCAAGATTATGAAGAAAATAGGTGGTTAATAGCTCTCCAAGAAGGTCCTTCACTTCTCCTTGCTTGCAATCTTCTTATGTATGATTGTTACACCTCAGAGAGCTCTTAGAATGTATGAAGAAGGTTTGGAAAATGGAGGTGAGAGTGGTGGTGCTTGGGCCATAGGTTTTGAGAGAGAGGGAGAGGTTTGTGAAGTTGAACAGTGGTGAAAATGAGAAGTGGTATGAACTATGGGTCCTTTTGTAAACATCTTCCAACAACAATTTGTACAATGGTTCTTATGTCTCACCTTTACTAAGCAAATCAAATATTTTAATCAAAGAAATCAAGGGGGTAAGACCCACCTTGTAACCGTCTTTGGGGGGGGGGGGGGGGGGTTCTCTAGTTACACTTCAACTTCTAGTTATGCAAGCTAGTTAGATTTTAAGTGTAATATTTAGTGTTTAATGTGTTATAGTGTTTTATGTAGTAACATGATGTTTAGGGTTCATAACTAGCTTCGTAACACTAAAACAATGCTTCTAGTGAAAATTTGATGTTTCGGGTAGTTTCCGGTAGTGTCCGGTTGTTCGGTTGGTTACCGGTTCGTTAAAGTGCTAAATAGCGCAGTTTAGTGTGCTTTATGTTATATTTTATGATAGTTTCAATTCCCGACACTTAGAAAAGTATTCTGGATCATTAAACCATTTTTCTGCATTATAATTAGATGTTTAAATGCTAAAAATAGCTGAATTTTAGTTATTTTCTGCAGAATTCTGCACTTTTAGTGTATTTTAGGCACTTTCCGGCACTTCGTCTATCACTTAGGCATGCAGTCTTGTGGTCATTACTTCCCTACACACTATACTAGTGTAATACGTCATCTCTGGCTCATACAGGGCCTCAAAATATTGTATGTCTATGTACTGAATGTCGTCAGCATTTTTTTGTTTGCCTGGTATTGGTGCCAATTCTGTTCTATGTATCATCTGAACTATCTCGTGTTGCATGTAGCAACGAATAAAGTCTTGTATCATGAAATGCCATTGTACGTATATAACAGTAATAAAAAAATCATTTGTCTTGTAACTAGATCGTGCACAATTATTTAAGCACAAATTACTGTTCAATTAGTGTACGGAATGTACGGAAAAGTGACGGTTGTCACAGTCTCCCCCCGTTAAAAGAATTTCGTCCCGAAATTCAAGCGATGCAATCGGTCGCAGGGGAGTTGTGAATCAAATGTGGTCACTTATGTTTAAAATTTGTCTTCATGTTCCCATATACTCTGGGTCATGTTATTAATTCTATTGTACTCAAGTAAATCAATTATGTCTTTTCTGTATCTTATGGACTCTTGGTCCGTAACCTTAACAGGTTCTATAGAAATTTTGTCGTTTTGTTATTGACGTGAATCTTATTTGTGGGAACAACTACTGTTCCTTGAGTCAGACTCCTCTAGACACGTAGAATGTGTCGCGATCACTACTGATCTTTTTCTATAAGTTTCATCTTGCGAACAATGGTTTCGATCCCTACATCGGGGATTCAACCTTTACGTTTTCCAAATCACACCACGCCTACTCTAGGCGAAGCTCCCATTTAAGTCATACTTCTTATCTCAAATTCTTACGATTTCTGCCACTCACCGGCGCAATCTTTCTGTATTCAGCGGGCTGTCTCGACATGATCACATATCTGGGCGATCTTGCCTCTATTTCTTCCTGAACCATCTCGGACCAGTAGATTGTTTATCTTCGGTCTCCGTTCAACATGACGGGAATCGACTTATTATGTTCTATCTAAAGCTTCTCACGAAGCGGTTTGATCGGCGGTGTGATAAATACTGTTGTAGGAAGACTCTACTAAGGGCAAGTGAGTGCTCCAACTTTTTATAAAAGTTTATCACAAATTACGTATCATGTCCATACAGTTTGCATCGTTCAGTAGCTTAGTTCATCCACGTTAATATTCAAATTCTTACGATCATCGGTGTGCTGCAATCTTTGTGATCAGTAGAGATCTCGCAGCGTTTTCTTTCAGGTAATGACGTCAAATTTGCGGCGCACAATACTGTATCTAGCTCAAGGTTTCTTCTTATGATTCCTTAATCAATGTGCCGCGTATGCAATGTTGTGGTCTCGTTGCATCGACGTACAACCGAGACCTTGTCGAGAAGTGTCACATAATTGCAACTCTAGCTCCTTAGCTCTTGGTTGCAAGGTTGGCATGAATTTCGTTCTTATCCACCATGTATCTTAAAGTTCTCACTTTGCGAATTCGAAATCCGCTTTTCGTTATCTTAGCACATACTGTTCTTTCTCTACGAGTTGCAAGGTAAATTGCACCTGTTGCTTACGACCTTCCTTGGTCGTTGGCCATATAAGAACATAGTCAAAAAGTATAATCATGATCTATCCAGGTATGGCTCACACGTTCAATTCATGAGGTCCATGAATATTGTCGATGCATGTGTTAAGCCCAATGGTACGACAAGGAACTCGTAATGCTCGAAGCGAGTCCTAAAGGTCGTTTTAGGGATATTTCCTTCTTATATTCACAGTGGAGGACATCCTGTCCTCAAGTCGATCCTTGAGTGGTAACTAGGATCTTACGATTTGTCTGTTCATGTTATCGGTCCTTGGCAAAGGATTCTGATTCCCAATTTTCTGAAATTTATGCAAAGTGGAGTCTATCAACTTTTCTCCTTGTGTCCTTAACTAAGAGTGTCATGTCCTTAATTCCCTCTGTCTAGCAGCTCTTGTAGTTATATTGGAAGCTCAAGCTTCGCGGACAAGGCTAGTCGGTATGGTTTCATTCGATACTGGTGCCGCTCCTGGCACGAGGTTCCTTTTGTCACTTGCGGAGGGGCGTTCCTGGTAAATATTCAGAAAAAGGCTTCTGGAATTTCTTCCATAATGGGGAGGTTCTCAAGCTCTGCAGTCTACTTGGATATCCAATCCATGCTGACTATCGTATCATGACTTCTCAAGTCAATGGTAACAGAAGGTTCTGGCCTTCTGAGTCCCTAGAATATAATTCCTTACTTGCTTCGTCTGCTTAAACTAGCCTTCTATATGCCCATTTCTAAAGAATACGGGACACCTATTTTACTCGAAACTAGGCCAAGCAGTTTCTTAAGTTCTAAGCATGCAAGGTTAAAGTTGATGCCAGCATTAATCAAAAATGGATGCATAAGGTTGGTTAATAGGGAACGTACCCGTAACCGCATCTGGATCCTGGCGTGCTTCACGAGTTTCGATCGTGAAAACCCTTCCTTGCTTGTTTCTTCCCAGGGCAATTTTTCCTAAAGTGCCCTGCTTCACCACATCTGTAGCAACCTAGTATTCTCTTATTTCTTCCATCTGGGTCCTTCGCCCAACAGGCGTCCTTGATGTTCCCTTCTTTTCCACACCTTCCGCACTTAGGCCTTAGACATCGACCTTCATGGTGAAAAGTGCATACCCCGCACCTCGGCTTAGTCCCCGAGTAAATTTTCCTGCCATGCGGCAGTTTCACTTTCTTTCTTTTGTTTGCTTTAGAGCTTACCTTTAGGTTCGAAGACTTCCTTTTCTTATTGCCTGATGACTCCACATGAGTCTCTTTCTTGTTATCCTCAGATTCCGAAAATTTCCCCATGCGTAGAGCTTCTTCAGTAAGAGTGACACTCAAATCGATAGCTTCTTTGATGATCGAGGGATTTGAGGAAGTGACCATGCTCCTGATCTGAGGTGCAAGTCCCCAAATGAATCGTTCAACCCTCTTGAATTCCGGTTTGACTAAGTAGGGGATGACCCTAGACAAGTCGTGAAATCGCTGGACGTATTCAGGAATCTTCGGTCCATCCATTTTCAAATTCCAGAACTCCACCTCAAGCTTCTGGATTTCAGCCCTAGAACAGTATTTCTTTTCCATCATTTCCTTGAGCTCGTCCCAGCTTAGTGCATAAGCAGCATCTGCACCAAGGGTCTGAACCTGCCGGTTCCACCAGGAGAGTGCGCCATCCGAAAACAACCCTGAGATATAGGTAACACTCTGTTGGGGTGAACAGTTACTCATTCTTAGAATTGAGCCAGTCTTTTCTGTCCAACGAACAAATGCAACGACGCCTCCTGTTCCGTCAAAGTTTAATGGTTTGCAGTCCAGGAACTGCTTATAGGTGCAGCCAGTTGGATGGTTATTTCCGGAAGTGCCACTGCTGTGTTCGGAGCGGGGGGGCTTGATGTCGTGCAATTGCCTGTGAGATTCGTTCTTGAAGCTCAGCTTCTGTTCTTGGTAACGTACTGGTGTTTGCGTCTCGTCTGGGCGGCATTCTCTTCTGTCAAAATGTATGAAGTAGGTTAGACAATATTCCATAATTGTCTATGAGGTACATAGCACCATAAGCCATCATGTAATCACCCAATTTCACATGTATATATAATCACAATTTATGAGTGAGGAATCAATTACTGAGCCTTCACATAGGCTTGCCAACTTGGCTTATTTTTTGTATTAGGAAAATAAAATGAACTCGAGGCTACATCGCCTTGGTCATTCAAGCTTTATGAAATGGTAGTTGTTCACGTAGGGGTGATAGAGAGTTTATCGTCACTGATTCTTTCTGAATGTTATTCCTCTTCTCTTGCTTAAATATTGTTTCTCAAACGTCTCGTACATGAAGTAGGCAAAGTCAGGCACGAAGTAGGCAAGACAACTTTCCTACTTTATAAAGTGCTAAAGCACTGGTCCAGGTTTTGTTCTACCATTTGAAGGTGTGAACACCTAGAGTTTATTTTTGTGCAGTGATCGTTAGCTTCGCCCACAGAGTCCACTAGGATTTCTATGCACTACAAGTCGTTATTACGTGGGCCCCCATAATAATAAATTGTCTTGCACAGTTACCCCAACTTTCTCTCGTCCAAGCAGATGATCAATCAAGGAGGGGACACTACTGTCCTTATACCTTTGTCATGGAAAAGACCTTTGCGATGGTCTACGCGCTAACACTTGTTATCGTTACGCGCGTATAGGCACGATGATTAGATGAAATAGGAATAGAGAGAATTCCTAGTAGTTGGAGGGGTACCTTCAAGATGAATACTTCAAAGCGAAAACATCACCGTCGTCCTCACAAGTTTCTCCTAAAATTAAATTTCGGGACGAAATTTCCTAAAGTAGGGGAGACTGTGACACCTGTGTCACTTCAACCATCAAACAAATTCCAAACCAACGAAATATTGTATTTCATACTTGGGATTTGTAAAAATATGTGAATCGTTTGCACATATCAACTCTTGTTCGATTTCAAGCTTTAAATCGCTTTCTGGAGGGTTATACGCGCTCTGATGCGTAGATATAACCAGTTTAATGCAACGAACACTCCGGAATAGTGAAATAGGCTTAACATACCTTAAATAACCTTTACATAACTTATAAATAAGTTTTGAAGGCTTTGGTATGGCAAAATCGAGTTAAATCGCTTACAGGGACTAAAGTTGACAAACTGCGAAAGTATGCCAATTTGAACTATAACAGACATTCCGAAACATGACCATAAGTTAAACATACCATAAATATCCTTTACATATCTTAGAAATAGGCTTTGAGGTGTTCGGTGTGCTAAAATAAACTTTTGGGTCATTCAGGGTCTAAAAGCGTCAAAAAGTGCACAAGTTTGCATTTCTGCGCATAACATAAGTTCTGAATACATCCGGACATCCAAAAATTTATGTAAGCACTAAAATATTTTATTTTAGTGTTTGGCATAAGAAAAATCCATTCGTCGCGTCATTTGGATCGTTTTTCGCGCTTATGCGCATTCCGTCGTAATTAAGCGAACATCACGATCGTACGGCCAAACGAACCGACATCCGATATATTTTTGAGCACATTATAAGTTCCCTATACTTTAACTTCATTTTAGAGCTTTGAAATGGGGTTAACGGGGCTTAAACGTGTCGGAAATGGCCTTAAAGCACAACAGGGACCAAAACTGTCATTTTTGAAACTTGTTTTCTAATCAGGACCCTCAGGCGGCCCGCGTAAAACCAGGGCTATCCTTTACGTGGCCCGGGTCAGCCTCTCAGACCAGATTCGATGTTTTAACAGCCTGTTATCAGCTGTTATGCACTCCTAATCCAATTGCACATGGTAATTCTGATACTAGGGGCTGGTTTTGGATGTGCACATGGTATTACAATACCATGTGTGCAAGTGTATGGCTAATATCAAAGCATGTTTTCCGAGAAACTATCTTAACGGCTCTACGAATCCTATAAATATCCCTTGCCTTCACTTGCAAAAACCCACTAGAATCCTGATTTGAGAAGCTCTAAGTTGAAACCATTGTTTCATACCTGAGCTACTTGGATCGAGATTAGCATTCGGGGACCCTTTGTAAGTGTTCCTTCGTTCTTTTATTGTTTTCGAGTCTGAGTGTCAAACTTTGTTTGACTTTCTGTGTTGACCAGTTTATGGTCAATGCGAAGTTCGTTTGAACTTCGCAACGTGATTGTAATCACGATGGTTATAGTCCTTTGTGACTATGCCTACTGATTACCACGTTGTCTAGGGTCGTAAGGGTAAGCGATCTAATAAATCGCTTATACCTTCGAACCCGACCCATTTTGGTCGATCATTAGGATCCGACCAAATACTTTAGGACCATAGCATATAGGGAATAACCTTCCGAGGTTATACCCTATGGTCACATCGTTTGAGTAGTTGTATGATAGGTAGTTTATATGCCTTAGGTAGATTACCAGAATACCCTTTTCATGTATAATTGGTAATTAAGCATATGTCACCTAAACTTTTGTCACATAACTGATTTTGTAACATGTTTAGGCATATAACACTTGTCATAGGGCTAGTTAGACGTCTCGAGTGCGCTTTTGCGCGCACGACGCGTTAAAGTAGCATAAGCTACCTTAATGGGTCGCGATGGGTCGAAAGCACTTAGGTTAGGTTTCATTTAGTATGTAGGCTTTGTTAAAACCATATGACACGAGTCTCTATACTCGTTTGGTTTACGAACCCTCATTCTATCTAAATCCTCCGATCTAGGTCCAGTTTATTAACATAGTTACCTATATACGTGCCGTTTGATATCCGTGATCTCTAGCACTGTTTGGTTGTTACTCAAGGACTACTAAGAAATCTCAATTGAGTACATACACCCCTCTTTTACTGTTTTCCAAACTGTTTTGGGGTGAAACACATGTGCCTACTTGTTACTTTCATGCTTTACTGTTTTCACGTCATATACTTCCTATGTTCATTAGTACATTTATAGTACATGTTTTACATTACATTTCATGCTATGTATGCCCATTGTGTGCATACTTAGTATAGTTGTTTCACGTCACATGCTATGTATGTCTATTGTTGCATACTTAGTACAGTTGTTTCACGTCACATGCTATGTATGTCTATTGTTGCATACTTAGTATAGTTGTTTCACGTCACATGCTATGTATGTCTATTGTT
Source organism: Helianthus tuberosus (assembly GCA_030545235.1). NCBI lineage: Eukaryota > Viridiplantae > Streptophyta > Magnoliopsida > Asterales > Asteraceae > Helianthus > Helianthus tuberosus. Next base: position 115,286,085 of record CM060408.1, read on the forward strand.
GCATACTTAGTACAGTTCACATGCTATGTATGTCCATTTGTTGCATTGTTCATCATACTTAGTACATTTGTTATTCATCACATGCTTACATTTTGGATACACATTACATGATTTACATTAGACATGAACATTTTACTTTGCTAGTTTGGTTTGAGTAAGTGATTAAGTAACGAGGCGTGTGTAATATGATACAAGCATGGTGGATACGCTGCTGGTACTTCCTATATATAAGTGATTGTATGGTATTACATGTTATAGCGTTATTTAAATCATTTCAGTTTGAGACATATAACATTTTATATAAATAACATATTTTTCACAAGACATTGATTTACAAACAACTTATCTTATACAAACTCATCTTACATGGTTATTCACTAAACCCTACAGTATTCTCTTATTTATACATATCATCTGATCTTATCGTTTTTCAAATGATTTACAAGACAAAGCAAATTACAAGGTTCATGACTAAACATTTTCTCAAACATCAGTCATGAATCCTATTTTCTCAAAACCTATGTATCTCACAGGCATTTTTATACTGACGTACCTATTTTCACATGTGTTTTCAGGAGATGATGCATAGGACTTATCAAGACATACTTAGGCGGACCTGTGCCTTAGTGACTTAAAACGAGACAAGAACTAGTTAAATTTTGTTATGTACTCTTTATTTCTTGTTTAAAGACAATGTAACTCGCTTGTTTGTTGAATAAAACGAAACTTTAAATTTCCATGGTTGTGAAACATTAATTATGTTACAACACTCCCCGACATTACCGCCACGTTTCGTTGTCTCACGTGGTCGGGGTGTGACAGAAAAGATGGTATCAGAGCCAATGGTTATAGGGAATTAGGTTATTAGTAATACTTTGACCTAGTCTATAACCTTCTTAGGACCCTAACGCGAGTTTTCTTGCGCTTAGTCATAAAACAATATCGTCACCTATCCTTAGGTGACAATCACAACAAGAACATAAATTTCAAAATCGCTTTGAAAACTAATCATCTGTTCTAGGATGATTGATTACTAGGTTTTGAACCCTCTATTGTAAGGTTTTGAACCCTCTGTTATAAGGTTTTGAAACCTTTGAGTTTTCAAAATCTCGTCAAAGTTTTGGGTCCTAAATAGTGTGAACACGTGCAAACTGGAAGAGTGAATGCCTGTACCCTGAGTTTTCTGTCTAAGGCTAGAGTGTTCGTACAAATCCACATAATCGGACCAGTCACTCTTACCTGGGAACTCTTGGGGTGAGTGTCCACTTATAGGCGAGCATGTCTTCACGATACATTATGAGGATCTATTTGCTTTGACTCAGCCTTTGTGTTGTTTGTTTGCTTCATGGTTCAAACAAATGACCATCACCCATGATTTTGGTCGGAAATTGTAACATCCTATTCTTACCCAATGCCATTTCATTTTTTTTTTCTCTCTTGTTTCCCATTTTAGAATGCCTCCACGACGCGAAAATCCGGTATCTATTGAAGATCTGGCAGCTGTCATTACACAGCAAATAACTGCTGCAATCCCGAACATCGTTGCCCAATGTCACCAAGCTCTCAACAACAATAATGCCCCCTGCAACTTCAAGACGTTCAACTCAGCTAAGCCATCAAAGTTTTCTGGGTCTCAAGGAGCGACTGCACTTCTGCAATGGTTCGAGAGTCTAGCGAGCACCTTCAGGCATGTTCAATGTTCGAACGAGCGAAAGGTAGATTTCGCATCTAGTGTCTTTGAGAAACGAGCTTTGACGTGGTGGAACGGTGTGGTGAGAGATAGGGGTGCCGAAGTGGCACTGGCCCAAACTTGGGAAGAACTTCGAGCACTGATGATGAAGGAATTATGTCCTCGTCACGAGATCAGGGCATTGGAAACGGAATTCGACGATCTTAAGCAAGACAGCGGTGAACATCGAGCATACACTGATCGATATGAAGAGCTGAGCCTGTTGTGCCCTACCATGGTTACGCCTTTGGATAAGGTGATCGAGAAATACATTGATTGTCTCCCTGACTCAGTTCAGGACATTGTTACTGGTAGTAACCCCACTACGGTTAGGTAGGCCATTGAGCTATCTGCAACCTTGACTGAATCTCAGATCAGAAAGCATAAACTTTTTCGAAAGGGTGACAAGAAGCCAATCGAGGAATCAAAGACCATGGATGAACAGACTGGATCCCCTGAGAAGTCTAAGAAGCGTAAGGCTTCGCAGAATTGTGCGATTGCTGCTCAACCCAACCAAAACACCCTCCTGCAACCAACCAACTCAACCTCCTGCAAGGAAACCTTATGCCGGTACTGCACCGATATGCGACAAATGTAATGCACACCACTTAGCTCACCTACAGTGTCGTTTATGTGCATCATGTGGGCGACTCGGTCACCTGGAAAATGCTTGTCGATTTACCCCAAACCAAGGTGGTCCAAAGCAACCTAAAGTAAATCCTGCTCAAGCTCGTCTTCCACTAGGTCCTTGCTTCAACTGTAGCGAGATGGGCCATTTCCGAAGAAATTGCCCAAAGCTTGCTAATGTGAATCCAGCGCAGGGATGAGCATCGGACCAACTAGAAGACAATGTTGTTTAGAGATAATCAAGCCTTATGTATTATTTTCTTTTGTAGTCAAGGTCCATGAAACAGTTGTTGTTGTTTATAAATAAATCTTTTTATTTTACATTGCAATGTACCAATGTGATGGCATGTATAAACAACGTATCCTCTACAATACGGACAATCAAGGAACCGTATTCCTTGAAGAACAGACTACCCCGTAATTTCTTCCATTTTATTATCTCTTGCGTTTTCCACGGAAATCCAAAGTACCCGTTTCTTCCAAGGAAACGAAGTACAAGGCGCAAGTTACAACTCTGTACGAATACCCAAAGTACCACTATAAATTCTTAATAGGGTACCTAAGGGTATTTCCGTATATTCAAATTATTGTACCTTAATTCGAATATTGCGTTTTCTTGAAAACGAAATTGAATTTTTGGAAGATCTTTCTATCTTCATAGTTAGATTCTTGCTAATGTTTAAAGTACCAAATGAAATCCATGAAATGGATTCCTAGTGTGCTTTAAATGCATGTACGTAATTAACAAAACAAAACTTACAAATTAAAGATCTAGATAAACAATTTTGTGGTTATGTGACTATGTGTTTATGCATCTTGTCTTTCCATTTATGCATTTTTTGTTTTTGTATACTCTGGATATTCACTATCCAAATCCTCGTAGAATCTTTCATACCTTCATATGAGGGATTCGTAGTAGGATATTCAAAAAGGTACTATCTTAAATCCTTAATGGACTTCTACGTTGTAGTTAAGTCCCTTGGATTATAAAGTACTATTCCAACGTTTAAGGACAACATGTGTTGATATAGTTGAAGAGATTGGTTCGACAATCTAGTTAAAGACATCCTACGTCGATGTAGTTAAATATTCCCCGTGGGTAGTTTAGTTAAATAGATCGTTCGTTGATCTAGGAGATTGGTTCGACAATCTAGTTGAATATATCATGCGTTGATATAGTTAAAAAGGCCCTCTGGTGGTCTAGTTAAAGAGATCCTACGTCGATCTAAGTTAAATAGATTGGTTCGACAATCTAGTTAAAGACATCCTACGTTGATGTAGTTAAATATTTCTCTTGGGTAGTTTAGCTGAAGAGATTGTTCGTTGATCTAATCCTTTAGTGACCTAGTTAAAGAGACTCTATTGCAGTCAAGTTAAATCACCACAGGATTATTCGTTTAATTTTTTTTCCATACGCATTATGAAATGAACTGTGCGGACTGTGCAAGGAAGTACGTAATTATGGAGGCCTACATAATTATGGAATTCAGTGCACAGAAACCACAGGAAGTTTTGTCATGTGTATAGACCAATAGTGACAAGAGTAATGACATGGGAGAAGACTTGGACTTTGACCGATGTCATTTTATCTTACACTTCCCAATCGTGAATTCAAGTTTCCTATGATAAGTCTTCATGGGAAACGTTCTCCTATCCATAGTTTGAAACTCCATGTTTTGCTGCTACAAGGACTTCACTTTGAGGGATTGACAATTTCGCTAAGAACCCTATCATGGCCCAGAGTTCTACTTAGGGTTCAAGGGGTTCATTCAAAGCGAAAACATCACCGTCGTCCTCACAAGTTTCTCCTAAAATTAAATTTCGGGACGAAATTTCCTAAAGTAGGGGAGACTGTGACACCTGTGTCACTTCAACCATCAAAAAAATGCCAAACCAATGAAATATTGTATTTCATACTTGGGATTTGTAAAAATATGTGAATCGTTTGCACATATCAACTCTTGTTCGATTTCAAGCTTTAAATCACTTTCTGGAGGGTTATACGCGCTCTGATGCGTAGATATAACCAGTTTAATGCAACGAACACTCCGGAATAGTGAAATAGGCTTAACATACCTTAAATAACCTTTACATAACTTATAAATAAGTTTTGAAGGCTTTGGTATGGCAAAATCGAGTTAAATCGCTTACAGGGACTAAAGTTGACAAACTGCGAAAGTATGCCAATTTGAACTATAACAGACATTCCGGAACATGACCATAAGTTAAACATACCATAAATATCCTTTACATAGCTTAGAAATAGGCTTTGAGGTGTTCGGTGTGCTAAAATAAACTTTTGGGTCATTCAGGGACTAAAAGCGTCAAAAAGTGCACAAGTTTGCATTTCTGCGCATAACATACGTTCTGAATACATCCGGACATCCAAAAATTTATGTAAGCACTAAAATATTTTATTTTAGTGTTTGGCATAAGAAAAATCCATTCGTCGCGTCATTTGGATCGTTTTTCGCGCTTATGCGCATTCCGTCGTAATTAAGCGAACATCACGATCGTACGGCCAAACGAACCGACATCCGATATATTTTTGAGCACATTATAAGTTCCCTATACTTTAACTTCATTTTAGAGCTTTGAAATGGGGTTAACGGGGCTTAAACGTGTCGGAAATGGCCTTAAAGCACAACAGGGACCAAAACTGTCATTTTTGAAACTTGTTTTCTAATCAGGACCCTCAGGCGGCCCGCGTAAAACCAGGGCTATCCTTTACGCGGCCCGGGTCAGCCTCTCAGACCAGATTCGATGTTTTAACAGCCTGTTATCAGCTGTTATGCACTCCTAATCCAATTGCACATGGTAATTCTGATACTAGGGGCTGATTTTGGATGTGCACATGGTATTACAATACCATGTGTGCAAGTGTATGGCTAAGATCAAAGCACGTTTTCCTAGAAACGATCTTAACGGCTCTACGAATCCTATAAATACCCCTTGCCTTCACTTGCAAAAACCCACTAGAATCCTGATTTGAGAAGCTCTAAGTTGAAACCATTGTTTCATACCTGAGCTACTTGGATCGAGATTAGCATTCGGGGACCCTTTGTAAGTGTTCCTTCGTTCTTTTATTGCTTTTCGAGTCCGAGAGTCAAACTTTGTTTGACTTTCTGCGTTGACCAGTTTATGGTCAATGCGAAGTTCGTTTGAACTTCGCAACGTGATTGTAATCACGATGGTTATAGTCCTTTGTGACTATGCCTACTGATTACCACGTTGTCTAGGGTCGTAAGGGTAAGTGATCTAATAAATCGCTTATACCTTCGAACCCGACCCATTTTGGTCGATCATTAGGATCCGACCAAATACTTTAGGACCATAGCATATAGGGAATAACCTTCCGAGGTTATACCCTATGGTCACATCGTTTGAGTAGTTGTATGATAGGTAGTTTATATGCCTTAGGTAAATTACCAGAATACCCTTTTCATGTATAATTGGTAATTAAGCATATGTAACCTAAACTTTTGTCACATAACTGATTTTGTAACATGTTTAGGCATATAACACTTGTCATAGGGCTAGTTAGACGTCTCGAGTGCGCTTTTGCGCGCACGACGCGTTAAAGTAGCATAAGCTACCTTAATGGGTCGCGATGGGTCGAAAGCACTTAGGTTAGGTTTCATTTAGTATGTAGGCTTTGTTAAAACCATATGACACGAGTCTCTATACTCGTTTGGTTTACGAACCCTCATTCTATCTAAATCCTCCAATCTAGGTCCGGTTTATTAACATAGTTACCTATATAGGTGCCGTTTGATATCTGTGATCTCTAGCATTGTTTGGTTGTTACTCAAGGACTACTAAGCAATCTCAAGTGAGTACATAGACCCCTCTTTTACTGTTTTCCAAACTGTTTTGGGGTGAAACACATGTGCCTACTTGTTACTTTCATGCTTTACTGTTTTCACATCATATACTTCCTATGTTCATTAGTACATTTATAGTACATGTTTTACATTACATTTCATGCTATGTATGCCCATTGTGTGCATACTTAGTACAGTTGTTTCACGTCACATGCTATGTATGTCTATTGTTGCATACTTAGTACAGTTGTTTCACGTCACATGCTATGTATGTCTATTGTTGCATACTTAGTACAGTTGTTTCACGTCACATGCTATGTATGTCTATTGTTGCATACTTAGTACAGTTCACATGTTATGTATGTCCATTTGTTGCATTGTTCATCACACTTATTACATTTGTTATTCATCACATGCTTACATTTTGGATACACATTACATGATTTACATTAGACATGAACATTTTACTTTGGTAGTTTGGTTTGAGTAAGTGATTAAGTAACGAGGCGTGTGTAATATGATACAAGCATGGTGGATACGCCGCTCGTACTTCCTATATATAAGTGATTGTATGGTATTACATGTCATAGCGTTATTTAAATCATTTCAGTTTGAGACATATAACATTTTATATAAATAACATATTTTTCACAAGACATTGATTTACAAACAACTTATCTTATACAAACTCATCTTACATGGTTATTCACTTAACCCTACATTATTCTCTTATTTATACATATCATCTGATCTTATCGTTTTTCAAATGATTTACAAGACAAAGCAAATTACAAGGTTCATGACTAAACATTTTCTCAAACATAAGTCATGAATCCTATTTTCTCAAAACCTATGTATCTCACAGGCATTTTTATGCTGACGTACCTATTTTCACATGTGTTTTCAGGAGATGATGCATAGGACTTATCAAGACATACTTAGGCGGACCTGTGCCTTAGTGACTTAAAACGAGACAAGAACTAGTTAAATTTTGTTATGTACTTTTTATTTCTTGTTTAAAGACAATGTAACTCGCTTGTTTGTTGAATAAAACGAAACTTTAAATTTCCATGGTTGTGAAACATTAATTCTGTTACAACACTCCCCGACGTTTCCGCCATGTTTCGTTGTCTCACGTGGTCGGGGTGTGACATTCACGTCAATAATCATTCCGTACACTTATTCGTATGTATGTATCGATAAACAGATATGTTACTTAGCATAAATAGGCATCTCTATGCATCATATTTCTTATTACTCTCGTTTATGGGGGGTCATTTTTCTAGTTGTCGATTCACGACAAAAACACTGCTTGGTACTAGTTTTCACCAAGAGTGTATTTCATCTTTGGCAAGTCTAACTCATGTAGACTATGCCTTAATTGGCACCTTATCTTGAGGGTATTCCCTACTAATGTCCTTGCCTTGTCTCTTCTTAGAAAATTGTTTGACTCATGGATCTTAACGCTTACGTGAATGCAATGAAAACCTTTTTGTAAAATGTTTTAGTGAGAGAACTCTAGTGATTGTAGTCTAGACTCGAAAAAGAATCCTAGTTCACTACAATCGAAGCTCTGATACCAAACTGTCACACCTTGTCTTTTGCGGAAGCGTATGACGTGTGACTGGTTTAATATCATTGCATTCAATCATAATAAACAACTACATGATCAAAACTATGTTCATCCATTCATAAAATTTATGTATTACAAACATTGTTTATTCAAGTTTTTAAAACACAACCTTCGACTAGGTTATAAACCAACAAAAGTGGATGACATCTAAACTTCTAGTTACGACACCTGCGTCCAAGATCCATCCTGTTACCTGAAATACATGTAATTTTGGAAAACATCAACAAAAAGTTGAGCGAGTTCATGCGTCTTGTTTGTGTAATGTAATTCTTGTAAATCTTTGAGAGACGTCTTTGTAAACAGGTATGAAAAGCGTGTATGAACATGAATGTTTTACAAGGATTTTTAAGGCACAGGGAGCACTCGTAATGGCTCTTTTAAGGCATGTGAGGACATAGGGAGTACTTGTTATGACTCCTTGGGGACATGGGGAGTACTTATTATGACTCCTTGAGGACATGGGGAGTACTTGTTATGACTCCTTGAGGACATGGGGAGTACTTGTTATGACTCCTTGACTGTGTCGATTACCCTCGACTGTGTCGATTACCCTCGACTGTGTCGATTAACCTCGACTGGGACTCCGAAGCACTACTAGGTACTAGTTTTGACCATGAGTGGGGTTCGGCCGTACCCGTTAGATCTAACCCTCGTCCCTAATCACTGAATATTTTTAATGGTTTGGTACTAGTTTTCACCAAGACTTTATGGCATTTTTAGCATTAAGTATATGCTCACATGATCTAGTATTTCATAGGCATTTCATACCGTTTAAGCATTTGCAACATGTATTTCACCCCCGAGAGTTATAAAACCAAAAATAGTTAAAGAAAAGGGGGAGCATGAACTCACTATTTTGCGTCTTCAGTACTCGTAACTCAAATCTCATCAGCAAATACGACTACCTACAATGTGTTAGGGTCTATTAGATGAGCGGGCCGTGCCTTGCCTTAGTATTCATGTTTTGAGTTACGTTTTCTTTATGTCTTTACATCATCCAGAGTTATAATACCTTTCAAGTATTTGTTTTCGTGTTTCCTTCCCAAGGATGGGAGTATTTCATACATGTATTCTCGTATTCTTGTATTTGTAGTTTCCAAACTAATATATTTTCACTTAGAAAATATATGTAGGCTTGTTTTGTCCAAAAATAATGTATCATCAAGAAAGTATATATTTTTCTTCAAAAATCATATATCTTCTAAATATTCTAAGAAAATATATTTTTACTTCCAAAAGTAATATATTTCCTCTTTGTCGAAAATATGATATACTTTGTAATAATAAAAATCATACTTTCGTTCTTTTGTGTCCAAAATAATATTCACCAAAAATATATTGTAACGGTACTTCTCGGAATATTTCGTAAGTTACGTTATTGCATTCGGTTTCTCAATATCAAGTGTGTAACTTATTTATTTCATTCCATGTAATTTTTGGCATTATTTTGGTGTTGTAAATTCTTGGTATTTGTGAGTTATATTATTTTAAATCCCAAAACAATACAACTTCTTCACATAATCACACACAATGTCTTTAATGTAAATATCTATACTACTTTAATAAGCATATATGAAGGGTAAGAATGGTCATTTGCCATTGTATAAGCATTTCAAGCACATTGTACAAGCATTTTAAGCATAAATGTGTTGAAAGTCTTTTTAACACCTTTTCAAAACACGGGCGGGATAAACAAAACCCCAATTTCTTTTCAAATTTCAAATTGGGAGCTCTTTTCATTTTCGTTCTCTCTCTCAAATCCAGATCCAAATGAAATTTTTGTTCTCTCTCTCTCTCTCTCGAGGCAATTTTGTAGATCTAGGGTTTCTGGCATCTTCAAGGTGGGTTTATGTTTCATTCCGGGTTCTTTCATCATTCTCCCAGAGAAACCCTAAAGGCAAAATTAGTCAGATGTTGATGGATTTTCAACCTGAAATCACTGTTAGGGGGCTACAATCAAACGAACAAGAGGCTGAGAGGTATTAGTTTTCCCATAATCGAAAGAAGGATGAAGGGCAGTGATGAACTTGGTTTTAATAGGAGTTTCAAGGTTAAGTTTTTAAGTGTTCTTTTGCTTAATGGCTCGAATGAAGCTCTAATTCGAGGCCGACGTCTGCTACAGGTACACTTTCTGATTTTAGTTAGGTTTTTTAATATTTGTTTAGATGGTTTGCAGGACCTCTGATGGTGTTATATTCAAGTGCGGCTCTAAGCTTCTTTAGGTATGGTTTCTGTGGTTTACATGATTCCGGATCTGGATTATGTTGATGGCTACCGTAATTCTGAACTCATGGTTGTAAACCCTATATATTTTTTATGAATCTTCTTATTTGTGTACGAATGTTTTTTTTTATTTTTTTCAGTTGTTCAGTGATGATTGTGGCATTAGGTTCACCTGAGATATGATTTCTTCTATGTTGAAGGCAATGATGATCTAGATCTCCGTTTTAGCAGGTCTGTTAACTTCATATGCCCATCTTTATTTGTCGTTAGTTTCGTTTTGAATGGATTAATTATTGATTTAAGGGTGCAAGTTTAGATGCACTTGCTAAGCTCTTGATGAAGGATATCATAACTCTTAAATTACTGGTATGTTTCTGGTAATCAATCAAGTCTATATGTTCATTCACTTGATAATGATATAAAACATCAAGTATATTCAATGTCTTGGTTAGTGAAATGGAGATGTATTTATGCATGGCCGAGGTTTTAATATTGGACATTTTTTCCTCTTTCTTCAGCTCCATCGTCTGCATTATCTTTTTTTAAATTAAAATTGCAATGTAACTATATGTAGACTGAATTAGAAGCGACAAAAGCTAAAGAAACTACAATATCGGTGTGGTGGAACCTTTGAACTTTGAAGATTGATGGTGATGGCGGTGATTAGGGTTCAATGGTGCATTTTGGTGCTATAACTGGTCCGATTGAAGTAGCTGTTGTCCTCGTAGGCGCCGCCGCATGCTCCTGGCTCGAAATAGTATTTAACTTCCTCCGGTAAGTAATCTAATGCTGCTTTGTATGTATGTGAAATTGTTTGTTCTTAATTGAATGAATTAGGAAAATGAACTATAAGATCATTAACCTTGCAGGTTTGCCTTCTAGAAGAATCAAGGTGTTTTAAAATAGGGAACGAGAACCGGTGTGCAGCTAGAATGATGATTGAAGACAACCTTTGTGTGCTACTTGATGCAGATGACATTAACCATCTCCTACAATCAACTCAGCCACAAGATAGCGGTTCTCAGACAAGGCAGAGGCGACAGATTCTTCCAGAAGGCTTGGAGGCAGCCCTTCAGTTATTCATTTGTTACTATAGTATGAGGACAATGAAGGAGACCGGATGCTTGTTGTTGGGGATGTCCCGTGGCGGTAAGCATCTCATCACTAAATAATATTTATGCATTTTGTCACAAAAGAGAAGTCAATTTAGACATGAGATAATTGAAAGGTAATACCATTTTTTGATTATCAAGATGAATGTAGGAGCGAAATAAAAAGAAAAGGTTAAAAAACCTATTGCCTAACATTATGTTGCCAATATCTATTAGGTGCCAAAGAATCAAGACGAACTTCAAATTCGAGTACAATTTTCTGAAGATAAACTAATTTTGCAAATGCAGAAGAATTTGATGACATGGCTGCTAAAGCAAACCCGATGCCGTTTAGATTTCTGCTGGTGTTGACTTCAGCAATTAAAAGTCATTGGCTTTCGATTTGAATGTGTGTATCATACCAATAATGATAACACCTTAAAGGATTAAATTATGCCCCCTTATCTTTATAGGTAAATTTTGAGTTTATTCAGTTATTCTTACTGTCGTGATTGAATATTTTAATCTAAATAGGTGATAAATCATTTGATATGATTCAGAAATGTTTTTGTAAGGTTGATTGTTCATTAACCTGCATTGTTAACTGACTCGTTTGATATTGGTACTGCATATCTGATGTTGTTATTATGTATTGACACCAAGCCGATCCCATTCAGTTTTTGTTGTAATGCCTTGCGCCTTACGCTTTTTAAAACCAAGTGTTTGACTATCAATTATCAAAAAACTAATAATATTTCGTTTTAAATGCCAGGATTGTAGTTTATCAGCAACTTCTTCTGTTGTATCTTCTCTACCCGAGTCTGTCAGAAGCCAAATGGGAATGGGGATAGTTGAAACAAAAAGTAGGTAAGCAAACCAGATTATGTTTGTAAATTAAATAAGTATAGTTATAAAATATAAGTTTATTTGAACAAAAACAACCACTAATATGCTCAAACTTCACATAAATGCAGGGTATATCCCAAACGGGTCAAAAATATGAAACTAAGAGGCAGAGCGGCTGGGTTCATAGTCACCTGGGTTGAGGTACGCTCCGGTACACAGAACGAAAACAGGTACGTGGTTTGTCCATTTTTAATATTTGGTACGAGGGGGTCACCAAATGGTCAAAAGTGCATTTTTAATGCATAAATTCCCCCAAATTATTTTCAGCAAAACAAATGAATAATTTGGGCTTTGCTATTCTCCTGTTCTTTATGATACACTTTATTTAGTTTGAATTATTATAAGAAAGTTACTTGTAAAAATACAGTTTCATGTTAATTATTTTTCTTTGTCGATAAAGCAATTCTATATCTTATGATTTATTCTCATTTGTAGGATAAATAAGGTGATCCTTAAATAGAATAAGTCAGCTTTTACCCAAAGGGTTACATGTGACATCTAACCGGAAGTTTTAACTTAAGTGTTTCATTTGGGTTCAATAAGGTGATCTTTAAATGTTTTTTATTTCATTATTGAGTTTAGAGACTATTTCTTTATGGAATTCGGCATAAGATCTATGTTTGGGATTATCCGTTTTGTTTGGATTATAATATACGCAAGACAGCAAGTGTAATAATGTTATTCATGTGGTTCAATTTGGCTTTTGTTGGAGCTCTAATATGAGTCATGGTGTTGTTTATAGTTGTAGGAGGATTGATGAAGATGATGATGGTGGAGAGAATGTTTACGGTTATTATTATTTTCGGTTTTTATGTTGTTGCAAAATCCAAGATTTACATTGTAACAATCGAAGGAGAACCGGTAACAAGCTATAGAGGCAGTGTTGATGGTTTTGAAGCCACTGCTGTTGAATCCAATGAGACGCTTGATGTCACAAGGTTTGTGTTCTTTGAACTGTTTTTTATGATGCTAAAGTTTTTATGTTAGAAAATCAAATAATATTAAGATTATGATTTTTTATCTTTGATATTCACTCAGTGATTCAGTTACATCATATGCCGATCACCTCGAACTCAAACACTGTACTCTTCTTAACACGTTGTTCGATGAAGGAACTTACACGAAACTATACAGTTACAAGCATCTTATCAATGGTTTCGCTGCTGACATTTCTACCGAACATGTTATACCCCTGACTTTTTATTTTTTTGCTGGGAATTATGAACTTTTTGAATCATCATATTGGTTTTTTTTGTTGCAAATTACCAAAGTCCTTGTTCTCTTTTCCTTGTGATCTGATTTCTTCACCTAGCCAACATGCATGCTTCAACTTAGGGAGAGCAAAATACCGATACCGTACCGATACCGAATTTCGTCAAAACTGGATACCGATACTGAAATATCCGGTATGGTACGGTATGGTATCGGTACGGTATGGTGTCGTTATTTGAAGGTAAAATTCAGTATTTTACCGCTACCGTACCGATCTGGTACCGATCTCGAAAGTACTGATACCGAAAATGCCAAAAAGTAGATACCAAAAAAATTCGGTACGATATTTTCGGGATCGATACGATATTTGATACCAAATGCTCATCCATGTTCATGTTCAATTAACAATAACGAAAACTTGTGGCAAGACATAGAGATCAAATCAGCAACAAAAACTACAAACTACCAGAACCAATAAATCTTAATAGGTAGACTGAGTTTGAGAAACTGATTCATACATCGAAACAATGTTATAAGTAAATGTGCTGAAATATATTGAAAAAACAAATAAACTAAAGCCAATGCAAACATTGGTTCTAAGTTTCTTTTGATACAAACACAAATGAAAACCTACATCACTCCATATGCCACTCAATAGAAGCCTTCCCAACAAAATTTCTTGAAGTTGTAGTATCATAAGTTGTTGCATCTTCCAAACAATGACCCCCAAAAGTTGTACACATAACAAAGATGAAATCTTAAGCAAAACCCAAATAAAGAAAAGCTTTACCAAATTGACTTTCACGTGTCGAATGAACCTCGGAATCCAAAGATTCAAGAAACTGTGTCGATAGTTTACAGGTGGTTAAATAAGTAAAAATCTTACCACAGAACTTTCGCACTTAGGCCCGTTTCGCTTGCTTTTCAGGCATAATCGTCATCAGTTCCTTGATCAAATTACCGAGTCTAGAAAAAAAACACTTTTAAAGGTCTACATAAAATTCGGTAACAGTACCCGTTTTTACCCGTACCAATACCGAAAGTACCGAATACTAAAATCAATAAAACTGGGTACCGATACATGTACCAAATACCTAAAATCGGTATGGGTACGAGTACGGTATGGCCGTATGGGTACGAGTACGGGTATTTGGGGAAAAAAAGTCCATCCCTAATTAAAAGTCAGTAAGTTAGTTAATTGTTTATCAAATTGGCTAAACGTATCTAACAAACTCAAATTTTCCTCGTACTCACTTCAAAATTTCCAAAAACATTCAAGGCATAGATAGATGACGTCGAACCTACAGCTAAAAAAATGAACAAAGGTATATTGCCAAAGAATTGATAAACTAACAGAAAAACGAGTGTCAACATGTCACGAATAAGAAAACCAACTTAAGAACTATACAATATATCACGAGACGACTGATAAACTAACGCTAAACGAGTATACTATTGTAAATCGCCACTCCCGCTGCATCGCGCGGGTAAATTGCTAGTATATTCTAAATACATATTTACCCATCTTAATTTGTAAAAAACCAACCTTCAATACTTGTATTTTTGTTACAAAAATCTATGGCAAAGTTTATTTGGAAAATCATAGTTAAAAATACACTTGTAATCACTTGTTTAGAAAATGTTTTCTAAGTGTTGGTATTTTTAGAAAATTTTGCCATAGTTTCCTTTGTAAATGGAGGTTTCCATGCTTTCAAGCATATCATTTTCTTTTGTAAAATCATCACCAATCATAAACAAATCATTCAACACTTACCATATGTCAACAATATGAAATTTACACTATGTCATGAACTTGAAACTTTGTAAAAATTTGTAGTAACTTACTAGTGTACTTAGTAAGTTTAGTTACCCTTTAAAGTGTGGTTATTTATTTGAAAATATCATTCTTGAAGAATTTAGATCTTCATAACTTGTAAAGTGATTTTCTAAAAAAATTTCTTCTTAAATTTTTCTTGTTAAATATATATTTCTACACTTGATTAACCACTAAAAATATGATTATTTTCTTTAAAAATCATGTTCTTGTAAATCTTGTAAATAACTTTAGTTTCTTGAAAATATTATTCTTGAAATCTTTTATTTTCAAGTCTTATAACATGTATCACCAATCATCATACACTAAAATAAGTTTATTTTCAAGTTCATGTTTAACATAAAGGATGATCATTACAAATTTTTCAAGATCTATCCTTAGACTTGCTAGATCATGTGTTTAATCATCATCTAGCAAGCTTCATATGGTGATCTACACCACAAACACAAGAAATCATCAAACAAACTCAATACATGCACTAGAACAACTTGATCTTCATGTTTTAGAGCTTTATCTTCATGTTCATGCTTATGTTTCTTCATGATCTTTAGTTTACCAAGTTACTTCACACTTTAACCACTAAAATTGTGAGTAAAAACAAGATCAATGGAAGTTACTACTAGCACTATGGCTAGGGAAGAACAAGAAGCAAGATGATGAAGAAAATAGGTGGTTAACAGCTTTCCAAAAAGGTCCTTCACTTCTCCTTGCTTGCAATCTTCTTATGTATGATTGTTGCACCTTAGAGAGCTCTTAGAATGTATGAAGAAGGTTTGGAAAATGGAGGTGAGAGTGGTGGTGCTTGGGTCGTAGCTTTTGAGAGAGATGGAGAGGTTTGTGAAGTTGAACAATGGTGAAAATGAGAAATGGTATGAACTATGGGTCCTTATGTAAACATCTTCCATCAACAATTTGTACAATGGTTCTTATGTCTCACCTTTACTAAGCAAATCACATATTTTAATCAAAGAAATCAAGGGGGTATGACCCACCTTGTAACCGTCTTTGAGGAGGGGGGGGGGGGGGTTCTCTAGTTACATTTCAACTTCTAGTTATGTAAGCTAGTTAGATTTTAAGTGTAATATTTAGTATTTAATGTGTTATAGTGTTTTATGTAGTAACATGATGTTTAGGGTTCATAACTAGCTTCGTAACACTAAAACAATGCTTCTAGTAAAAATTTGATGTTTCGGGTAGTGTCCGGTTGTTCGGTTGGTTACCGGTTCGTTAAAGTGTTAAATAGCGTAGTTTAGTCTGCTTTATGTTATATTTTATGATAGTTTCGATTCCCGACACTTAGGAAAGTATTCTGGACCATTAAACCATTTTTCTGCATTATAATTAGATGTTTAAATGCTAAAAATAGCCGAATTTTAGTTATTTTCTGCAGAATTCTGCACTTTTAGTGTGTTTTAGGCACTTTCCGGCACTTTGTCTATCACTTAGGCATGCAGTCTTGTGGTCCTTACTTCCCTACACACTATACTAGTGTAATACGTCATCTCTGGCTCATACAGGGCCTCAAAATATTGTCTGTCTATGTACTAAACGTCGTCAGCATTTTTTTGTTTGCCTGGTATTGGTGCCAATTCTGTTCTGTGTATCATCTGAACTATCCCGTGTTGCATGTAGCAACGAATAAAGTTTTGTATCATGAAATGCCATTGTATGTATATAACAGTAATAAAAAATTCATTTATCTTGTAACTAGATCGTGCACAATTATTTAAGCACAGCTTACTGTTCAATTAGTGTACGGAATGTACGGAAAAGTGACGGTTGTCACACTAGCCAACCTTATCCTTGCTAAATCCCTGAGTTCTTCTATGGTATCCAGATCTTGAGTCAAGTTTTCAGCATTTCCTTCAGGATCACGGATGCTTGATCTTGCAGTAGGGACTACCATCTCTGTAGGGATCACAGATTCAGCTCCAAAGACCAAAGAGAATGGAGTTTGACCGGTAGCATTCTTAGGAGTTGTTCTATCAGCCCATAATACATATGGTAGCTCTTCTGCCCATTTTCCTTTCTTGGATCCAAGCTTCTTCTTCAAGTTGTTGATGATGATCTTGTTGGATGACTCTGCTTGACCATTAGCTTGTGGGTTGACTGGCGTTGATGTTATCATCCTAATCCCCCAGCTTTCACAAAAGTTAGTAGTTCGAGTCCCAATGAATTAGGATTCATTGTCACAAACAATTTTAGAAGGTATGCCAAATCTAGTAATGATGTTTCTTTTGATAAAGGATATAACTTCTTTCTCTCTAACTTGTGCAAAGGCTTCAGCTTTTATCCACTTGGAGAAGTAATCAGTCATGGCTAACATAAATACTTTTCCTCCTGGTGCCTTAGGAAGTTTGCCAACTATGTCCATTCCCCATCTCATGAATGGCCAAGAAGAGGATATAGGATGCAGAAGCTCCGCTGGTTGATGAAGGATATTACTATGTCTCTGACAAGCATCACACTTCTTTGCATATTACACATCATCCTTCTTCATTGTGGGCCAATAATATCCTATTCTAAGGATCCTTGAGAATA
Organism: Helianthus tuberosus; assembly: GCA_030545235.1. NCBI lineage: Eukaryota > Viridiplantae > Streptophyta > Magnoliopsida > Asterales > Asteraceae > Helianthus > Helianthus tuberosus. The sequence continues at coordinate 115,303,705 of CM060408.1, forward strand.
GTGCTCTGCCCCCAGTGTGGTTCCCACAATCTCCTTCATGAAAATCCTTTAAAACATCTTGAATTTATGGGTCCACAATGCATCTTAAATATGGACCTGCAAGAGACCGTTTATATAAGATGTTATTTAATAATGTAAATTGAGGTACCTTAATTTTGAAAGCTCTAGGATTTCTCCAGCAGGAATCTCTCCATGTTGCATATATCTCAGGATTGGAAGGATCCAGGATCCTGAATTCGATTGTGCACCATCACTAGGTACAATTGCAGAATCCTCCACTATCTCCATGGCTATGTTATCCTCAATAGCAGGGGTTAAGATATGGACGATGGGTATCTTAACATCCTCTGGAATCTTCAATGATGATCCAAGGTTAGCTAAGGCATCAGCTTCTGCATTTTCTTCCCTGGGTACTTGTGTTAAACTAAAAGAAGCAAAAGAGTCTGCCAATTTCTTGACTATCTCTGGATACTTGATTAGCCTTTCACCTTTGACAGCATAAGAACCATTATAGTGGTTGGCAATTAACAAAGAATCTACATGTACCTCAAGATACCTGATCCTCATATGCTTGGCTAATTGCAAACCTGCTATCAAGGCCTCATACTCAGCCTCATTATTAGTGGTTTGAAACTCACAAGCAATTGATTGGGGAACAATATCCCCCTGTGGCGATTTTAGTAGTATGCCTAGTCCGGTTCCCTTGACATTTGATGTGACACCCGGCTTTTCAGGCCGTACCGTACAATTGTAGCACATGTTGTAAATAGATAATAGGGCCATATTTGACTGATTATTATGTTTATATGTGAAATTTAATGAGTTGGTAAATTTAAACTTTGATAAAAATTATGTTGGCAACGGTAAGATAAACGCTTATCACGTAACGGTTAAAATGTGAAACAAACAACGGTGACCACCCGATCAGTGTTAAAATCCTAAAAATAGTTTTTTTATGATTAGAATAATTATTTTAATCATATCCGTGTGGAAAAATAATTTAAAACGCTAGGAAACTCTATTTTTAAGTTTAAGCGCGTACCACGCGATGCAGCGCGTGTACCGACAAAATACTGTCAACACAGCCTGTCAAAGCAACTGATAATCATTTTAATAATAATTTGATGAGTTTATTACTTTAGAACGATAAAAATAAATAAAAACGCTTAAATTCCTATTTTTGCGATTTTAAGCGCATACCGCGCAGCACAACGCATATACTGCCAAATACCGACAACGTAGCCAGTCCAGGCAAACAAAATATTGTTCAATAATATTTTGGTGAGTTTATTTTTATAGAGTGTTAAGAATAATTTAAAACACACTAAAACGGGATTAAAACGCTAGATAAAATACCTGGTATCAAGTAAAATACTAGTTTTTAGCCTAAATTATATATATATATATATATAAATTGGATATATATATATATGAGGGAAGGGGGACTTGTGTTTATGGGAGACTTCACTCTCTCTCCACTTTCATGCCCTCATTGGCTAAGAAAGGAGGCATGCATGACTCATGATTAGCACACCTTCCAACCTCCTACATAAACCAAGAAGAAAATCAATTTAAAACAATCTCATTCTCTTTCTCTCTCTCTCTCTCTTATTCACGGCTGCACACACACAACACACACCAAATTTCGAAATTTCAACCAAGTTCTTGAATGTTCATACTCATTACAAGGTGTTTATGAGTCCAAATGGTGATCTAGAAGTGATTTCAAGGTGTTTTAAGCCACAATCAAGTCCAATATCACCAAATTTTACTAAAGATCATTTAAGAACTTGAAGGTACAAAATTTATTTTAGAAATCTTGTTTTTGATTCTTGATGATGTTGTTGATGAAAGAAGTTTCTCAAAGTTCTTAAAGTTATTCACAAACTTGAAACATAAAAACAAATGAGTTTTTGAATAAAATAAAAATGGATGTATGTGTATGTATACATGGGGTCGTACCCATGTAGGTGTGTATTAGAATGTGAGTTTTAATTTTTGATGGATTCATGTTTGATTGATTTTGAAAGATTATGCATGCATGTTTAAAAGTTGTGATATGGAAGCTTTTTGATTTGAAATGAGTTTATGTGAAAAGTAAATTTTTGATCATGATTATATAAGTATATAGCCGTGTATGTATGTGTAAGTGTGCATGCATATGATTTTTTTATGTTAAAAGTCATAAATGGGTATGAATGTGCATGATTTGCACTTATGATAAATGATGTGATGATAATCATGTGTAGAATTTGATTGTTCTTGAATACTTGAACATGATTAAATATGTGTTAGATGTATATATTTTAGTTCATATAAAATGATGATGATGTTACATGGATGCATTAGATGCATTTACTTGAACATGCATGATGATGTGTGATCATAAAAAGGTGATTTGAGTATGATTTGGTAAAAATCAGTTTTAATCAGATTATAAACACTAAAATAAAGATATTTTAAAGTGTTTAGTGACACATAACTTTGTCATAATGTTTGCTAGCTTAGCATGTTGTACTTGGTGCTTTAAAAGTTGTAAAATACGTGAAAACGCAGGATTTATGTGACTTATATAAAAACTGCACTAATCTAATTATAGCCACTATTTTAATCAGTAAATAACATGTATTGTGTTAAAATATCAATTCGTTTCGAGTTGGGATGGTTACGGTAACGTTTAAGGCAAAACTATGCGTTAAAAAGGTCAAAAATCGGCTTTTCGGGTGATTTCTGTAAAACTGAATTAGATCAGTAAATAAACTGATATTTTTAGTTTAAAAATAAGTATTTTAGCTAATTTTAAGTTTACTTGGTGTTTGGTTGGTCATACGTGACTTCCGACGCCCGAAAACCGTTATCGAATCACTAAAATACGCATTTTTCAATTAACACTAGTATGGGTAAATTTTGAGTGAACCTTATGTGATAAAATGTATTATGTGGTTTAAACATGAGAATATGAAAATATTTTAAGTTTTAACATGATTTTAAAGATTTGGATTATGCATGTATATTTGTACGTTTTGTGCGGTAGAAACGGTAAAAATCGCGTTAAATGGATGAGTTAACAAGATTTCGCGTGTTTCGGTGTTAAATTATGTATCACGTTTTGATACTTATGAAATGTTTTATGTATATTTGCTATAAAAATGATAAAATGGATGAGTTAACAAGATTCCGCGTGTTTCGGTGTTAAATTATGTGAACATTTGTGTATATATATTACGACACGCAAATCATAAACATACTGCGTATAAACGGGAGTGTTAACGGATTTACACAATATTGGTCACCAATAAAATCGTTCAAGTCGCAATATATATATGGACTCATATATATATTAATGTGCCAACATAATAAAAAATGACAACTTTTCGAGAAAATCTCAAAGTTATGTGATAATTCTAAGAAACAAAGAAACTTAGGATTTTTGTGATTAAATGTATATTGATTTAGAATTGTTCCCATATTAGGACGTATATAATCAATTTCTGGGATTGCGGTATTAAAATACGCACCCAAAGGTGAGTGTCACTAAACCCCTCTTTTTACTGCTTTATACATATTTTGGGGGTAGAACACGCCAATAAAAGGGTTTAATAATGTTTTTGAAATAAAACATACCTTTTACTATAAAATATATATTTTCATTGAAAATATATGGATTTTTGGGAAATTATAAATATTTCGGGATGAAATGGCCTTGAAGAATAAATATGTTTCGGGAGGAAACGGGATTATTCACGGTATTTGGGGAAAAACGACCGTGTAGTTGGTACGAATATTGCTTGGTCTCAAGAGAGTAAGTATCAGCATAGGCTTACATTTCGTCGGGGATTTCACGGGATTCGTACAACATCGTGTATTAAATTGTCATATTAGTAGGATATATATATATATATATATATATATATATATATATTGTACGTGAGGCAGACATCATATTGTTCTTCGAGAAAGAAGCCTGCGCCCATGATGTCATTTATTCATTTAAGTATTGCACACGATGAATTGTTGGTAGATCTATCGGGTTGACAACCCTGTCGTGACCGGTCACCCCGAGTCAAGTCAAACGACGAATTTAAATTTTGTTTATTGTCTAGCTTTGATTATCCCTGCATGGTTAATATATAGTTCGTATCGTCTAGCTAACATACGAGTCTGAAAGTTGACGCTATAATTTAATATACAAAACCTAGGCAGTATTACTATTGTCGGAGTAATGACCCGATGGAAGGCCCATGGATTTTATCAAAGGAGTAAAATGGACTTTCTAAAACTACATGGATGTTTTCAAATAAATACCTAATCAGAAAGCTTTCCTTGAAATAAAATTTGTTAGTAAACGAATAAGTGAACTCACCTTCCTTTGTGTTGACACTTGATTTTAACGTGTTCTACAGGTACTTGAGCTGCTTCGGGAATTATGGCGTATCTTGTGGTTATTGATGCATGTTTTTGTCACTTAAATATATTGGACTAATTTAAAAAAAAATTCGGACGAATGTAATAAGATCCATGAGGATCAAAACAACTTAACTAAGTCACGGTTGTGTCATAATTTAAAACGTAATGTTTAAAATGTAGATTTTGAATAGGATAATATGTCCAACAAATTAAATGGATCGATCAACAAGATATAAATGGGCATCAACTTCCGTCTCCAATACGTTTTATATTCCGCTGCGACGTTTTTGGGGTGTGACAGAAGTTGGTATCAGAGCCAATGGTTGTTAGCGAACTAGATGTTTTCGGAGGAAAACACTAGACTTTAACCGAAGAATTTTGAGATTTAAAGTCCAAAATTCTCAAAGCCAAGATTTTTAAATAAATGTGGAAATTTTTATCATATATAAAAACCTTTATGTGTTTATGTGCATGCGTGATATTCTGTTTATTTGGGCCTTATGTGTTACTATTCACGTTGATCACACACTTACTTTGTACGGTTACAATATGTCACGTCTTGGCCTATAGAGCCATTAGTAGTTCTGCTCACTGATACAGTCGAGCCTACACACGAGATTCCTACGCCCGTCGTTATAGAATCATCTATTCCGCTATTCGAGTCGCGTGTTTTGCACACCTCTTTTAAGTCTACACTCGCCGTAGGAAGAGGACTCGACCCATTGGAGAGATCGCATTCGACTTCGAGAATTGAGACAGCGTCCACTTTGAAAAGGAAAAAAGGGGGTTTGGGTCAATCGCTCTCACTGTGATCGTCAGATCGCCACGTTACGAGGAGGCATGGAGACGATGAAGGACTTAGAGGGACATATGGACTGCTATGATGAGCTAGAGGGGCTTGTTAGGAAGATGTTGAACTTCCAGGGATTGAAGCATTTGTTGTTGTTTGTTTCGTATGTCTCGTTTGATAAACCCTATTTATGGCTTGCATGCCAAATTTTTAGATATTTAGGAAGAAGTTTCATATAAACTTGTTGCGGGTGTTGATGTAGACACGCCGAATTTTGATTAGTCTTAGTACTGAAAGCAAGCTCTAAAAATTTCTGATATAAATATCGAATGGGTTCCTTTTTGTATAAAAATTGTTCTCATTAATATGTGGATAATATACATACGCAATGTATGGCCCACTAGCATTTAATGATTGAACTATTTTGAATATCGATGAGAAGTGTGGTAAGGAACGCAGATTGGAGAAAGCGTGTGTAGCTAACCCTAGAGAGTCGGGAAAGGATAATACCAAGGATGGCAGGAGTGGTCTTGAGAAAAAGACTCACGAAGATGAGTGGAGAAAGTGCGCCAGATGTGGTCGGACTGGACATATGACTCAAGAGTGCTATGCTAGGAGTACATCAGAGGGAGGTACACTCGAGGGATGCTAGGAGTGTGGTGAGCAAGGACATGTCGAGAGAGATTGTCTGAAAATGAAGGGTCAGGAGGCCAGGGGTAGAGCGTTCAAGCTAAACATTGGGAAGGCACGAGACGATCTTGCTGTTGTTACCAGTATGTTTCGAATCAAAAACCAATCTATGTTCATACTTTTAATACCAAAGATGACTTGAGTTTTATTCGAAAAAATCTGAACCATTTTTGTGTTCACCTACAAGTAAGCTGAGTATAAAATGCCCGATAGAACTAGCAATTGGTAAGATGATGGAAACTATTGAGGTCGCTTGCAGTTGTAGTATTTAGTTAGGTGATCGTAGTTTTAGTGTTGGTTTATTTCCAGTGGAACTGGGGAGCTTTGACGAAGATGTGAGGATGGGTTGATTATCCAGGAACGAAGCAGGGATTATTGCTCGGAGATGCAAGCTAGGATACCTCGTTCTGAGGATGGAAAGGTGGTAGTTGTTCGCGAAGACTGACCAAGTCGAGTGTCGAGTGTTGAGCGTTGAGCGTTGATGGTTGAGAGTTATCCGTTTTGTAAGGATGCTCAAGTGGTTGCAAAAGGGGTTATCATGCGCTCTTAGTTAACGTGGTGGATACGAAAGCCGAATATAGGAATACCGGAGAGATTCCTATTGTTTGCAATTATCCAGAAGCTTTCCTAAAAAGACTTATCTGGATTGCCCCCTGCGAGATAGATCGAATTTCGAATTGATCTGGCACCTGGTGCTGCACCCAGTTGCATAATCTCCTTATAGATTAAGCATCATCTGGGAATGATAGAAATGACGAGTCAGTTTCAAGAGTTATTGGATAAGGGTTTCATTCGACCAAGATTTTCGCTTTAAAGCGCATCTATTTTGCTGAGAGAAAGAAGGATGGATCCTCCAGGAGGTGTGATGATTTTAGAAAACTAAACAAGTTGACTATCAAGAATTGGTACCCTTTTACCGAGGATTGAAAATTTGTTCAATCAAGCTACCGGGACTCAGCAGCTACACGAAGATCGATCTACGATTGGGATATTATCAGTTGAAGGTTGCCGACGAAGATATGCTGAGGACTGCTTTTCAAACACGATATGGCCATTACGAGTTATTAGTCATGCCTTTTGACTAAATTAATGCGCCATTTATATATTCATGGATCTCGTGAACAGGGTTTGGAAACCCTAACCGGATGAATTCGCGATAATATTCATCAACGACATACTTGCTTTCATGCGAGCCAAGGAGAATCATGAGTAACGTTTAAAGTTAACTATGGAGTTAGTGAAAGATGAGGAGCACCAAAGACCCGTCGGGAGTATGATGATCCATATGACTAACTAGGTGCTACAGGAGAATTATTAAGAATTTCCCTAAATTAGTGCAGCCTTCGACACTAATAACCCTAAAAGGAAAAGGGAAATTGATTGGACAGCAAGATAGTAGGAAGCTTTTCGGATCTTTGAAAGAATAGTTGGGAGCGTGTATGAATGGACTCCGAAGGAGGCTAAGATACTCACATGCCCTTGGCAGAGTTATCTTACAATAATAATCAACACGCTAATATTTAGGTTGCTCGGTTTGAAGCCTTGCATGGATGGAAGTGTTGATCACCATTTTGTTGAGCTAACATGACAAAAGACAATCAACCAGACCTTAGTTTATCTAGGAAACCAGCGATAGGATTTGCTTGGATCGAGGGAAGGTTAAAAGTCGCCGATTGATCAACAGAAGGATGACATGGACAATTGAAGGAACTATTGGAATTCCAGATTAAAGATTTAGTTCTGTTAAAGGAGTTATCTTGAGAGAGATGCTAGTAGGTTTAGCAGAGGAAAGAAAAGCTGAGCCACATTGACTTAGTCCTTTCGAGAGCCCATCTTGAGTTGGACCAGTCGCTTATAGGCTCAAGCTACCATCAGGATGGAGAGCGTTAAGATGTGAGATTAGGAATTGAGAATGTATGTAATATAGGTCTACGAAGATTGTTTGTAAGAATCAAAGTTATCACACCCCGACCACGTAAAACAACAAAACGTGGCGGAAACATCGGGGAGTGTTGTAACAGAATCATTGTTTCATAACACATGAAAATTGAAATATTGTTTTATTGATTAAAAGAGTTACAACGTCTTGACAATCAAAGAAATATAACATAAATAACTAGTCTTGCATCTTTTATTGTCACTAAGGCCCAAGTCCGCCTAAGTGTATCTTGATAAATCCTATGCATCATATCCTGAAACACATGTGAAAATAGGTACGTCAGCATAAAAATGCCTGTGAGATACATAGGTTTTGTGAAAATAGAATTCATGACTTATGTTTAAGAAAATGTTTAGTCATGAACCTTGTAATTTGCTTCGTCTTGTAAATTATTTGAAAAGTGATAAAATCAGATAATATGTATAAATAAGAGAATAAAGTATGGTTAAATAAATAACCAAGTAAAATGAGTTTGTATAAGATAAGTTGTTTTGTAAAACAATGTCTTGTGAAAAGTATGTTATTTGTATAAAATGTTATATGTCTAAATTGAAATGATTCGAATAACGCTACGATATGTAATACCATACAAGCACTTATATATAGGAAGTACCAGCGGCGTATCCACCATGCTTGTATCATATTACACACGCCTCGTTACTTATATCACTTACTCAAACCAAACCACCAAAGTAAAAATGTTTATGTAAAATTAAATGTCAAAATGGTTTGTGTTATAAATGTCAAAATGTTTATGTCTAATGTGAATCATGAATTGTGTATATCAATGTCAAAATGTTTATGTCTAATGTGAATCATGAATTGTGTATATCAATGTCAAAATGTTTATGTCTAATGTAAATCATGAATTGTATATGTTAAAATATCATGTATGGTAAGTGAAATATATCAACTAAACCATATGTAAAATACACAAAACAAGGTATTGAAGTAAAACATGGTTTAAATCAAAGTTATGTTTTGTGGAACAAATGCATGCTATACTGATATAAACATCTATGCGGTATTGTGAAAATTCATACATCCAAGCCTTGCGACTGTAGAATAAACCCTAGCACAAAGTCTAAGGTCCACCTAGAAATGTAGTCGGATTCGGTCATTCCTTCCAATCCAAACAAACCCGGGATTTCAGGAATGGGAGTTGTCAAGTCCTATGGTACCACTACCTACTACCGAGCGGCATGATCGGTGTTAATGAATGTACATTGTCCCATTTAAACAAACCAAATGTCATACCAAAATGTAATCATGTGATGAATAATAAATGTACTAAGTATGCACACAATGGGCATACATAGCATAGAATGTAATGTAAAATAATGTACTAAGTATGCACACAATGGGCATACATAGCATAGAATGTAATGTAAAATAATGTACTAAGTATGCACACAATTGGCATACATAGCATAAAATGTAATGTAAAATGATGTACTAAGTATGCACACAATGGGCATACATAGCATAAAATGTAATGTAAAATGATGTACTAAATATGCACACAATGGGCATACATAGCATAAAAACAATGAAATCATGTACTATAAGTGTACTATTGAACATAACAAGCATATGATATGAAAGCATGAAAGTAACAAGTAGGCACGTGTGTTTCACCCCAAAACGTTTGGAAAACAGTAAAAGAGGGGTCTATGTACTCACTTGAGATTGCTTAGTAGTCCTTGAGTAACAACCAAATAATGCTAGAGATCACGGAAAATCAAACGGCACCTAATATAGGTAACTATGTTAATATACCGGACCTATAATCGGAGGATTGGATAGAATGAGGGTTCGTAAACCAAATGAGTATGGGAACTCATGTAATATGGTTTTAACAAAGCCCACATATTAAAATGAAACCTAACCTAAGTGCTTACGACCCATTACGACCCGTTTAGGTAACTTATGCTACTTTAACGCGTCGTTCGCGTAAAACGCGTTCGGAATGCCTAACTAGTCCTATGATAAGTAAAATATGCCTTAACATGTCTAATATTTTTGCCCAATCAGTTTAGATGTCAAAAGTTATTTTACATATGCTTAAAATGAATTTTGGCGTAAAAAGGGCATTTTGGTAATTTACCTAAGGCATATAAACTACCTATCATACAACTAACTAAACGTCGTGGCCATTAGGTATAACCTCGGAAGGTTATTACCTATATACTATGGTCACCTAATGTGCTTGGTCGGATCCTAATGATCGACCAAACGGGTCGGGTTCGAAAGTATAAGCGATTGTTTAGATCGCTTACCTTACGACCCTATGTAAGCACTAAACTAAAAGTGACGAGCTAAGCATGTTAAAACATGCTTAACTAAGTTTAGAAAACAGGTTTGGTATCAAAACAAATGGTTTTGATACCCAAGAGTAGTTTGGTTACAAAATACGCACGAATGCGCATTCTGGCCGAAACTACGACTCGTCACTGTGCCTAGATAACGTGGTAATCAGTAGGTATAGTCACTAGGGACTATGACCATCGTGATTACGCTCACGTTATGAAGTTTAAATGAACTTCGCATTGACCATAAACTGGTCAACGCAGAAAGTCAAACAAAGTTTGACTTTAACGCTAAAACGAATGAAAAGAATGAAAGAACACTTACAAAGGGTCCCCGTAAGATTGAACTTCCAAGTATTCTCAGGTATGAAGTGATAAGACACTCCAACTTAGAGAATTCTCAGATTTCAAGTGGGTTTTGCAAGTGAACTTGATGGGTATTTATAGGAAATGGACCACCGTAAGGATCGTTTCTCGTAAACCGTGATTTAATCACATCCCTACACTTGTTGGTAACCTCATATACATCACATTGGCCCCCCAACATCAGGAAACAACAAGTGGAATTGAGTTGGGAGTGCTAAACAGCTGTTAACAGCTGTTAAAATGGCTTTTGCTGATCAGAAGGGGCCTCGCGTGACGCCAAGGGGGCTAGTTGTCACGCTAAGGTCCTTCTGATCAGCAACCAGTTTCCAATTCAGTCCCCGTTGTGTATTAAGGCCATTTCCGACATGTTTAAGGCTCGTTAAGCCATTTTCAAGGCCCTAAAATGATGCCTAAACATTGTGGACATGAAACATGCTCAAAAATATCCAGGATGTCGGTTCGTTTGGTCGTACGATCGCGATGTTCACTTAATTACGACGGAATGCGCATAAGCGCGAAAAACGATCCAAATTGCGCGACGAATGGATTTTTCTCATGCCAAGCACAAAAATAAAATATTTTAGTGCTTACATAAATTTTTGGATGTCCGGATATATTCAGAACGCAAGATATGCGCGAAAGTGCAAACTTGTGCACTTTTTGACGCTTTTAGTCCCTGAATGACCCAAAGTTTATTTTAGCACACCGAACCTATCAAAGCCTATTTCTAAGCTATGTAAAGGATATTTATGGTATGTTTAACTCATGGTCATGTTCCGGAATGCCTGTTACAGTTCAAGTCAGCATACTTTCACAGTTTGTCGAATTTAGTCCCTGTAAGCGATTTAACTTGATTTTGCCATACCAAAGCCTTCAAAACTTATTTCTAAGTTATGTAAAGGTTATTTAAGGTATGTGAAGCCTATTTCACTATCCCGGAGTTTTCGTTGCATTAAACTGGTTATATTTACGCATCAGTGCGCGTATAACCTTCCAGAAAGCGATTTAGAGCCCGAAATCGAACAAGAATTGATATGTGCAAATGATACACATATTTGTACAAATCCCAAGTATGAAATACAATATTTCATTGGTTTGGTATTTGTTTGATGGTCGCAGTGACCCAGGTGTCACAAAAGTTTCTCGCAGAAATTATAAGATTATATTCATTAAACCTGTTTTTGCTAATTCCACCCAGTGCAAAAACAAAACCTGTAGAGTAAAAATTTCGGGGACGAAATTTCCTAAACAGGGGGAGACTGTGACACCCGACTTTTCAGGTCGTACAGTACAATTGTAGCACATGTTGTAAATATGTAATAGGGCCATATTTGACTGATTATGATGTTTATATATGAAATTTAATGAGTTGGTAAATTTAAACTTTGATAAAAATTATGTTGGCAACGGTAAGATAAACGCTTATCGCGTAACGGTTAAAATGCGAAACAAACAACGGTGACCACCCGATCAGTGTTAAAATCCTAAAAATAGTTTGTTATAATTAGAATAATTATTTTAATCATATCCAGGTGGAAAAATAAATTAAAACGCTAGGAAACTCTATTTTCAAGTTTAAGCGCGTACAGCGCGATGCAGCGCGTGTACCGACAAAATACTGTCAACACAGCCTGTCAAAGCAACTGATAATCATTTAAATAATAATTTGATGAGTTTATTACTTTAGAACGATAAAAATAAATAAAAACGCTTAAATTCCTATTTTTGCGATTTTAAGCGCATACCGCGCAACACAACGCGTATACTGCCAAATACCGACAACGTAGCCAGTCCAGGCAAACAAAATATTTTTCAATAATATTTTGGTGAGTTTATTTTTATAGAGTGTTAAGAATAATTTAAAACACACTAAAACGGGATTAAAACGCTAGATAAAATACCCGGTATCAAGTAAAATACCAGTTTTAGCCTAAATTATATATATATATATATATATATATATATATATATAAATCGGATATATATATATGAGGTAAGGGGGACATGTGTTTATGGGAGACTTCACTATCTTTCCTCTTTCATGGCCTCATTGGCTAAGAAAGGAGGCATGCATGACTCATGATTAGCACACCTTCCAACCTCCTCCATAAACCAAGAAGAAAATCAATTTAAAACAATCTCATTCTCTCTCTCTCTTGTTCACGGCTGCACACACACAACACACACCAAATTTCGAAATTTCAACCAAGTTCGTGAATGTTCATACTCATTACAAGGTGTTTATGAGTCCAAATGGTGATCTAGAAGTGATTTCAAGGTGTTTCAAGCCACAATCAAGTCCAATATCACCAAATTTTACTAAAAATCATTTAAGAACTTGAAGGTATAAAATTTATTTTAGAAATCTTGTTTTTGATTCTTGATGATGTTGTTGATGATAGAAGTTTCTCAAAGTTCTTGAAATTATTCACAAACTTGAAATATAAAAACAAATGGGTTTTCGAATAAAATAAAAATGGATGTATGTGTGTGTATACATGGGGCCGTACCCATGTATATGTGTATTAGAATGTGAGTTTTAATTTTTGATGGATTCGTGTTTGATTGATTTTGAAAGATAATGCATGCATGTTTAAAAGTTGTGATATGGAAGCTTTTTGATTTGAAATGAGTTTATGTGAAAAGTAAATTTTTGATCATGATTATATAAGTATATAGCCGTGTATGTATGTGTAAGTGTGCATGCATATGAATTTTTTATGTTAAAAGTCTTAAATGGGTAACAATGTGCATGATTTGCACTTATGATAAATGATGTGATGATAATCATGTGTAGAATTTGATTGTTCTTGAATACTTGAACATGATTAAATATTTGTTAGATGTATATATTTTAGTTCATATAAAATGATGATGATGTTACATGGATGCATTAGATGCATTTACTTGAACTTGCATGATGATGTGTGATCATAAAAAGGTGATTTGAGTATGATTTGGTAAAAATCAGTTTTAATCAGATTATAAACACTAAAATAAAGTTATTTTAAAGTGTTTAGTGACACATAACTTTGTCTAATGTTTGCTAGCTTTGCATGTTGTACTTGGTGCTTTAAAAGTTGTGAAATACGTGAAATCGCATGATTTATGTGACTTATATAAAAACTGCACTAATCTGATTATAACCACTATTTTAATCAGTAAATAAGATGTATTGTGTTAAAATATCAAGTCGTTTCGAGTTGGGACGGTTACGGTAACGTTTAACGCAAAACTATGCGTTAAAACGGTCAAAAATCGGCTTTTCAGGTGATTTCTATAAAACTGAATTAGATCAGTAAATAAACTGATATTTTTAGTTTAAAATAAGTATTTTAACTAATTTTAAGTTTACTTGGTGTTTGGTTGGTCATACGTGACTTCCGACGCCCGAAAACCGTTACCGAATCACTAAAATACGCATTTTTCAATGAACACTAGTATGGGTAAATTTTGAGTGAACCTTATGTGATAAAATGTATTATGTGGTTTAAACATGAGAATATGAAAATATGTTAAGTTTTAACATGATTTTAAAGATTTGGATTATGCATGTATATTTGTACGTTTTGTGCGGTAGAAACGGTAAAAATCGCGTTAAATGTGTAACTTGTTTGTCGAGCATGAAATTTGATACTTATGAAATGTTTTATGTATATTTGCTATAAAAATGATAAAATGGATGAGTTAACAAGATTTCGCGTGTTTCGGTGTTAAATTATGTGAACATTTGTGTATATATATTACGACACGCAAATCATAAACATACTGCGTATAAACGGGAGTGTTAACGGATTTACACAATATTGGTCACCAATAAAATCGTTCAAGTCACAAAATCATAAAAATATATATATATATGGACTCATATATATATATTAATGTGCCAATTTAATAAAAAATGACAACTTTTAGAGAAAATTTCAAAGTTATGTGATAATTCTAAGAAACAGAGAAACTTAGGATTTTTGTGATTAAATGTATATTGATTTAGAATTGTTCCCATATTAGGACGTATATAATCAATTTCTGGGATTGCGGTATTAAAATACGCACCCAAATGTGAGTGTCACTAAACCCCTCTTTTTACTGCTTTATACATATTTTGGGGTAGAACACGCCAATAAAAGGGTTTAATAATGTTTTTGAAATAAAACATTCCTTTTACTATAAAATATATATTTTCATTGAAAATATATGGATTTTTAGGAAATTATAAATATTTCAGGATGAAATGGTTTTGAAGAATAAATATGTTTCGGGAGGAAACGGGATTATTCACGGTATTTGGGGGAAAAATGACCGTGTAGTTGGTACGAATAATGCTTGGTCTCAAGAGAGTAAGTATCAGCATAGGCTTACATTTCATCGGGGATTTCAGGGGATTCGTACAACATCGTGTATTAAATTGTCATATTAGTAGGATATATATATTGTACGTGAGGCAGACATCATATTGTTCTTCGAGAAAGAACCCTGCGCCCATGATGTCGTTTAATCATTTAAGTATTGCACGCGATGAATTGTTGGTAGATCTATCGGGTTGACAACCCCGTCGTGACCGGTCGCCCCGAGTCAAGTCAAACGACGAATTTAAATTTTGTTTATTATGTAGCTTTGATTATCCCTGCATGGTTAATATATAGCTCGTATCGTCTAGCTAACATACGAGTCTGAAAGTTGACGCTATAATTTAATATAGAAAACCTGGGCAGTATTACTATTGTCAGAGTAATGACCCGATGGAAGGCCCATGGATTTTATCAAAGGAGTAAAATGAACTTTCTAAAACTACATGGATGTTTTCAAATAAACACCTAATCAGAAAGTTTTCCTTGAAATAAAATTTGTTAGTAAACGAATAAGTGAACTCACCTTCCTTTGTGTTGACACTTGATTTTAACGTGTTCTACAGGTACTTGAGCTCGGCTTCGGGAATTATGGCGTATCTTGTGGTTATTGATGCATGTTTTGTCACTTAAATATATTGGACTAACTTTAAAATTTTCTGGGACGAATGTAATAAGATCCATGAGGATCAAATCAACTTAACTAAGTCACGGTTGTGTCATAATTTAAAACGTAATGTTTAAAATGTAGATTTTGAATAGGATAATATGTCCAAAAAATTAAATGCATCAATCGACAAGATATAAATGGGCACCTACTTCCGTCTCCACTACGTTTTATATTCCGCTGCGACGTTTTTGGGGTGTGACATTTGAAGCCCCATCTGTGAAGAGTGTCCAAGGATCCTTAGTGTCTTCAAGTTGTTGAACTTCCAACTCTGCATCCCTTTGTAGATCACTACTGAAATCAGCCACAAAGTCAGCTAAGGCTTGGGATTTGATGGCAGTCCTAGGTTCATATTTAATATCATATGCACTAAGCTTGACTGCCCATTTTGCCATCCTTCCTGACATTTCAGGTTTCCTGAGAACATTCTTGATAGGAAAGTTAGTTTTCACAATAACGGGACGAGTTTCAAAATAATGACGTAATTTAGTAGATGCCATGATTAAAGCAAGAATAAGTTTCTCTAAATGAGAATACCTAGATTCAGCATCAAGTAGACTTTTACTTACATAGTATACTAGATGTTGAGCACCTTCATGATCCTTAACAAGGACCGCACTTACTGCCTTAGTGGAAACAACTAGATATAAGGATAATGCTTCCCCATTTTCTGGTTTCATTAGAGCTGGAGCTGAGGATAAGTAATCCTTGAGGGCTTTGAGGGCATTCTCACCCTTTCAGTCCATTCAAACTTCTTATTCTTTCTCAGGATATCATAGAACTCTTTACATTTCTCTGACGACTTTGAGATGAATTTGTTCAAGGCTGCGATTCTCCCTGTCAACCTTTGCACATCCTTAGCATGGGCAGGAGATTTGATGTTCACAATGGCCTTGATTTGTTCTGGACTTTCCTCTATTCCTCTCTTTGTCGCCATGTAACCTAAGAATTTTCCATCCTTGACTCCAAAATGGCATTTGGAAGGATTCAATTTCATGTTGTATCTATCAAGGATATCAAATGCTTCTTCTAAATCCTTAAGGTGATCCTCAGCTTTTTTGGACTTAACCACCATGTAATCTATGCAAACTTCCATTGTGTGTCCAATCTGTTCTTTAAACATCATATTCACTAGCCTTTGGTATGTAGCACCTGCATTTCTTAGTCCAAAAGGCATAACAATAGATACTAGTGGGAGTCATAAAAGTTGTGTCCTCTTGGTCAGATAGTTCCATCTGAATTTGTTGGAATCCAGATGAAGCATCCATAAAAGTTAACAACTCATGACCCGCTATAGCATCCACCATGGAGTCAATGTGGGGTAAAGGGAAAGGATCCTTGGGACATGCTTTGTTTAACTCAGTAAAGTCAACGCATACCCTCCACTTTCCGTTCTTCTTTTAAACAACAACCACATTGGCTAACCATCTTGGATACTTTACCTCTCTGATCATACCTGCCTTGAGTAGTTTGTCTACCTCTTCTTGGATAATGGCATTTCTTTCAGGTGCAAACTTCCTCCTTTTCTGATGTATTGGCTTGAAGGACCTGTCAATACCAAGTTTGTAAGTGATAACATCCTTAGAAATACCTGTCATGTCTTCATGTTTCCAAGCAAATGTAGTTTTTCTTCTTTTCAAGAAGGATATTAAATCATGTTCAATACTGTCAAGGATCCCGGATACTATATAAATCTTGGATTCATGATCCTCCAAATTCAGAAGTATATCCTTGACATCTTGTTCTCTTGCCTCCAGGACATCTCTTGGAGGGTACTTTAATTGCTAGGCTTTGAGGCTGGTTTCATTGATGATGTGTAGCAATTCTTGGCATATTGCTGATCACTCTCGATCTTCACCACACCCCATGGAGTAGGGAGCTTCACACACTGACGATAGGTTGAGGGGACTGCCTTGATATCATGTATCCATGGCCTGCCAAGGATAACATTACAGCAAGATAAGCAATCAATGACACAAATTTTTTGAATAGAATTTACTCCCTCTATATAAACAGGAAGTTTGATGTCCGCCAATGTATTTTTTTGTTTCTCCACTGAATCCCACGAGGACAGATGATCTTGGAACAATATCGGATTCAGGAATGTTCATTCTTTTGAGGACATCTAACTGGATGATGTTCACTAAGCTTCCCCCTTCAATGAGAATCCTGCGAACAAAATGGTTAGAGATAAATAATGTAATAACTAAACCGTCATGATGAGGATCCTGTATATCCACACGGTCATCCTCATCAAAGGATATGAAATGGAAATTCTCCATCAAGGTGAGGATCTCACTCCTATCTTGATGGGGAATTTTGTGTAAAAAGAATAAGTGGATTGAGAGTCGTTCACCAAATTGTGGGTTTCACGCCTATTTTGGTGAAATCGTCTCGTGTGTACAATATGAGGGTTTTGAGTTTAGCATAATCGAGTAAAATGCCTTAGGAAAGGCATATGTTTGAAATGGTAAAACAAGTATGAGCACATAAAGCATTTCAAGAATTTAGCACATAAAGGGAAGTTTCAAGAAATTAACATATGAATCAAGTATGGTCAAGTATGGTGCTGAACTATAGACTAGGTCAAAAGCATAGCATTTTTTTCCTAATTCCCTATAGTTATGGCTCTGATACCAATCTGTCATACCCCAACCGATGGCGGAAACATCGGAGTGAGACGAAAATGAGATTGTTCATCACTCATAATACTAAATTGTGACAAGTATTTAAATAAAAATTTCATTTCATTACTAAAAGAATTAATTACATCGTTTGAAAAAGAATATAACATGTGAAAACAAATGAAATATATTACAACGATTTTTTTAAGTCTAAAATGCGTTTCTAGGCATCCTAATAAGTTCCATGCATCATCAACATCATCATTAACCGGTAACATGTTTTAAAAGTATAGTTCAATACAACGTATTGGCGAGTACACAAGTTTTGGATACATAGCATAAGTATAAAAGCATTTCTCAATTCCGACATGGCAAATTTGTATACAAGGTTAAACTAGCATGCATAACTAAAAGTCAAACCCAAGTGTCCACAAGAATAATGAGCATCCCTCGCCACCGAAGTGAATGAGACCGTTATGTATAATAATGTGCATCCCTCGATACCGAAGTAATCGAGACAGTAAAGTATGTAACTTAACAATACCCCGTCGGGTGGTGTGCTACTCCTATAGCGTTATATATGTTAAGATGGGCTAGCTAAGTTAATGACAAGTAGTATGTATGTATTCTAGTATCTAACCTGAGCATAACAAAGAGCATGTATAGTGGATTGAGCGAATAAAGTATGTTTGTGTGTATTTGTGTATTTAGATAAGTTAACATGTTACAACCCAAAAAGTGCGTTAAAGTAAAAAGGAGTCAAGGGTACTCACAATATTGCACATGCTTTCCGATTATCCGTGAGTGACGAGTTGCTTGAGAATAAGGATTTAATGGTAAGGTTACATGATGTTTAGGAAGTGGTAGGATTCGGGAATTAGAATTTAAAGTATCCAAAGTATGTAAGCGAAAGTAATATCTAGTTCTAATCACTCGTTTATGACACTATGTATGGGTCCCAAATTGCCCATTAGAATCAATAACAAGTGACTTAGAAACTTAGATATAATAGCCTAAGTTTATAACGAATAATCGTAACGTGATTATCATCACAAATTCAGCCATGTATTATATAGTTTATATACTTATATAGTTGTAATAATAATAACCTAAACTAAGTCCAATCAAGAATATCATGTAGTATCTATCATGTATTGTCAAGCATGGAGCTTAAACCTCATTATATGATTCACCACTACACAAACCATCTTGAAGATGGTTTGGAGGGTCATGAATAACAAGACAATAAACCTATCTACAATGCTTAAGTGACCAGGTACACTATCACCCGGGTGTGCCAACACGACAGGGAAAGATAATCCTAAGTGTCAGAGGCTAGACAGGGCTAAGGCACTTTGATTCTAGTAAGTCACAAGAGTGTTCATACACAAGGTTAAGAATGGAGGAGTGGAACTTAGTTTGGAGAGCCAAGGCTTCCATTTGTTCACACTTCACAAGTCACAATTTCATCATATGGAAGATAATGACTCGTGCTTGTTTTCATCATTCAATTAACATGTATGAACTGAAATATAAAGAGTTTTGAACTCGTAATCTTGGTGGAAATCACCTCAACACAAACCCACAACCATAGACTAAGTTGTGAGCTTGGTGGGTACAAGATTCCACCAAATTTAAGCAAAGAAACCAAAGCACATGAATATTGAATAAAACATAGAAAGTTTAGAGGTGTTTGCACCTCTTAAACTCCATATGAATCAACTCCTAACAAGTCTCATAACCTTAGATAGGTTCAAGAACAAGTAGGCATAAGATACAATCAAGAAAACATAGTTTTATAAAAGTTTAACAAATATTCTTCCAAAACAGAAAGTTTGGACCTCAAAATGGTGATCTTCCACCTTAGATTACCATGGTAATGTTGTGGAAACACTCCTAGAGGTGTTCCAAGCTTTGTAGAAGAAGATTTGGTGAAGAAAAGTAGAAGGAAGTGAGTTTAGAGCTCACTTTAGAACTTGTTTGTAATCTGCCAAGAACTTGTATTTTCAGAGATTCTGAGAGCATTATGAGAGTGTAATAGAGTTGGGAAAGTGAAAATGGGAGGTAGGAAGCTTGCTTATACAGTGGTGAAGTAGGGTTTGAGTTTTAATGTGATTAGATGAGAGTTAAGGCATCAAACAAACACAAAATGGACCAACGAAGAGCTGAGTTTTATTTTTCTGCGGATTGGACCCTCTGACAGGGCTCGACAGAAAAGGTGGGTGGTGGTCGTGGGGCGCAACATGTAAGACCCTTATCATTATTTAATGATTTTCTCACAACAATCAACAATTAAATGTATATTTATATTTACACATTCATATAAAAATACGGGTTTATTAAAACTTTTACAAAGGTTTTCTGTACATTGTAATAGAAATAAGTTCGTCAATTAAAAGCGACGAAGTAACAACGTGCGGAAGCTTGTATATTGAAAGTGTTCGGTTCCTCTTCGAGCTTGATCTTCATCCGGGCACTCTTGGCAATCACCTATGGTCAAAAACCACATTAAAGTTAGTTTTGACCTCTTTAAAACACAATTATACAAATTCCACAATTTAAATATTAAAAATAACAAACAAAATCCAGCAACTGAGGTTGTCGCGCCCCGCGACGGAGGTTGGCTTAGCCTTCGCAGCCCGCCACCGCCGCCGCGTCGCGCGACGATGAGGATGTTATGCCGTGGCATGGCGTGACGCCACCTTTTTTACAGAAGGATTTTTGTTGGGTGCTGCATATTTGCCCAGCATTTATAATTCCTTTTTGACAACTTCGAACTTGCATATCTTGCAATTTATACATCCATTTTAACCGATTCTTTTTCCTACGCGTTAGAAATTTTATTCTCCATCTCATGGAGTAATAATCCGGCATTTGAGGGCACAAGATCCTGGATTTCAAGCCCTCGACTTGAAACTCAAATATAACATTTTTGACCTGTTTGAGAGAATTTTAAACAATTAAGCTTAGATCACGCCCTATCCTTTCACACGTCATTTTACCGCATTAAGGTATTTGCATAACTTCCACCGCAACTATCTTTGCGGTGGATTAAAAGATGTAAGTTGTCTATTCCGAATTTACCCCTTTCGGCTTATCAATTTACGACGAATACCATTTTGAGGTATTTTGCTCAAAAAGGAATTCGTACCTACTCTTTTTCACATAAGAAAGCTAAACTTTAATATAACACTAATTTTCTAACGATTCAAAAGGGCCGTTTGCCTGATTTAACGTTCATGAGCATTTTGATAATTTTCAGCCCCTTCTTTTATGATGAAGGGCTTTTGTCAACCTGTTTGGCCAAGATTTCATTTTTGCCATAATCATACTTATACATACATGGAATCGGGTCATAGCATTGACTTGTTTAAGTTCCTTTTTGCTTTTAAATCTTCTAGTTAAAAGGATTACAACCATATGATATTTCCTGCGATCACAGACTTAACAAACTGTCATCAGTTATTATTTCCAAATGGTATTAACACACCATTTGACTCGTTTAGTCGAAATGACCTTTTATCTACGTATGATGGTATTTTAATACCATCTCGCCCCTTAAACCTATTCTGGTTTACACCATGACTTCCAATTACTTAGAGGACATTCCTTTAATAATTCGACCTGTTAAGACTTACACCAAAAGATTACCTTTTTAAATCTTTATCTATCCGCTAACTCATTTACGGATTGTCAATTAACCATTTTTACCCATCACGGTTCACCCTAAAACGCGATGTTCAAAATTCCTTATTGATTAGTCTTCACTCGACTAGTCCACCGTTTTACCCTTATTACCCTAATTAATGGTTTCTTACCATTTTCATTTATTCTAACTTGCGTTTCATCATGCCGGAATGTCATAATTCCAATACCTAACATGTTTCATGACTAATACATACAAATAAATGCATTGTAATTACGAAGGGGGTGTAAGCTTCACTTACCTCTCATCCGGTTTACGCTTCTCTTCTCGTACTTGATTCATTTGACCGCTTCTTTCCCAAGCCTCCACCTAGCTCGTTAAGCGTCAAACTATTGTCAATCATTTACAAGGCGGTTAAATTAGTCATTAACAATCACGACTATTCCACCTCAGTTATTTTCTATGTCGAAACTACTATTCGACTTCATGATTAGTTAACTTAGCTTATCAAAGTTAACTACTTTCAATCACATGGTTTACAACATTAAGTCTAAATCGACTTGATATTTAAAACTCTTATCAATCAAAGCATGCCATATATTCAGCAACTAGTTTATAACTTGTCATTTAGCCAAGATTAACATCAATTAGGCAAGTTCATATCACCGAAAAATAGGTTGTTTTTGGTGACCTGTTTAACCTGTTTACAAGTCTTCAAAAATTATGATTTTTTACGTGACATACCTCTCGGAGGGTTAGGTCTTGTGTTAAAATTTCAAGATCTAACTATGTACCAAAAATTCGTAAAAATTCATTTACTAAGCTGCAATCAGATTCGTCACTTCTGACTACAGCTTACAAAAAAATTCATTTAAAATTTCTCGTTTATCCGATTGACGAAATTCCAATTGGAGATTTTTGGAATTACCTGAAACTACCTAGTAAAAATTTGAGATCATAAATCAGTTCTTAAATTAAGTTATGACATTCGTAAAGGGCTGCAATTTCTGTCAGAAAACGCAGACTGAACCTTCGATACCAAAAAATTCATAAAACATTCAATTTTCGTCAAAAAAATGCAATTCCGGTGGGGTTTTAAAGTTATTTCCTGGAATTACATTTTAGACTCTAGAAACACATGTTTTTATCACGTTTTGTCCACGTTACAGCCAATATAATTCGGCTGTAAATTCTGATCAGAAGCTGTTTGAATTCAGCTTTCAATTAAAACATGTTTATGACATTATAACACTATTTTTAGCAATCAAAAACCCTAAAAACATCACATACACGAATTTAGTCAAAACCCACTTATCACCTTCAATGGTGATCATGAATTCACAAGAATTAGACCTAATTTCATCATATGCTTGTCTAGGGTTTACTCCTAGACACTACAATGTTCCTATTTCATCATATAACGAACATGCAACCATCTAATTCGAATTCTCTAAGTTTGCTCAGAAATTTAACTAGAGATTTCTTATGAAATTTACATACCTCGTGACTCCTTTCTTAGTGGAGATCACTAATTCGTACTTAGATTTCGATTTAGACTTGATTTGGACCTTCAATTTGAGAGATTTAGCATGAACTAGGGTTGGGGGGTTTCCCTTTGGTCACCCTCTGCTTCAATCGACCAGACACACACACTCTTGTGTGTGTTTGGTGGGTTTTTATTTGTTTTAGTTAAATCAAGTTTCAAGTTTAACAAGTTTGGCCCCTCCTTTTTCCTTAGTTCATAATTTAAGTGTTTTAACCCACTCATAAGTCACTATCTAACTAGGTTAGAATTATTCCTAGTCAACTTAGTAGGTTCGGTAAGTTAAAAACCCATTTTATTTTAAATCTCGTTAACTCGGGCTACTTATGAACTTTTTTCTTTTCAAGTCGTTTGCTCTCTTTTTATTTATGATACGCTTATTTATTTAAATCCTAATAATTTCCGGGTTAATCTTTTCTGCTAACGGTATTCTACCCGCTCTTTAGTATTAACGGGGTTTAATTACCAAACCCGTTTTCGGGGTGTTACAAGTCTACCCCCCTTAAAGAGGTTTCGTCCCCGAAACCTTTCTCACGTACTTTATTGGTTCAGATTATCTAAACCTTAGTTTCGGTGATCTCTTGATCATTGCTCGCCTATAATAATCTTACCAAAAAGTGTGGTAATGTGTTTTTGGCCTTTAAGCGTATGCGCATTTCGGGTATAAGGCCTAGTGGGCCGTTACATTCAACTGGTATCTTTTTATCTTTATCAATTGTTTATTTTGAACGTGTCATGACACGTTTAAGTTTATCTCGACTTTCCATTACCGTAAATCTTTCTCTCAAATGTATCACCTTGCACCTGTCAGTGTCAAGATCTTTATTCTTTGATACGAATCACTTTCCGAAAATATTCATATTTGTTAAAGTGTTGTTTCTTACTAATACTAAATTTTAGTTTAACGCTTTTCTCTTTGACTATGTCAATTACTCATGTCAAGGAAATTGACAACCCACAATTTATTCTTTTTCCGTTCTCGTTTTAGACGGGGAATCATAATCAGTTCCCTCGTTTTACCCTATTAACCCGTAGGTTCTTTTACTAAGTCTCATAGGCTAATTCTTTAGATTTCCCCCCTTTTTAAGGTGGGACCCAACAGTTCGTTTCCTTCTATTTATGACTCGTGAGTCATTTTGGTCTGTAGACTTTAACACTACTTATAATCTCGTAGTTTATGACGATCTCGTAGATCATCTTTTATTTATGTCTTTATGCAAATGTATAAAGTGTGGTAATGTGTTTTTGGCCTTTAAGCGTATGCGCATTTTGGGTATAAGGCCTCGTGGGCCGTTACATTCAACTGGTATCTTTTTATCTTTATCAATTGTTTATTTTGGCGGTTAGACTTGTTAGTCACCGATTACCTTATACCCCATCGCTCGGGTATATTCACCTTGCCTTCCTGAGGCTTATCTAAGTTTATGATCTCTTATCCTGTGACTCACGTTACAACTTGGTCACATTCTATATTACTTTTTCTTGAGTGTGAACGTGTCATGACACGTTTAAGTTTATCTCGACTTTCCATTACCGTAAATCTTTCTCTCAAATGTATCGCCTTGCACCTGTCAGTGTCAAGATCTTTATTCTTTGATACGAATCACTTTCCGAATTCATCTGATAATATTCATATTTGTTAAAGAGTTGTTTCTTACTAATACTAAATTTAGTTTAACGCTTTTCTCTTTGACTATGTCAATTACTCATGTCAAGGAAATTGACAACCCAAAATTTTTCTTTTTCCGTTCTCGTTTTAGACGGGGAATCATAATCAGTTCCCTCGTTTTACGCTATTAACCCATAGGTTCTTTTACTTAGTCTCATAGGCTATGTAGGATCAGTTTGAGACCCAAACGAGTCGTTCAGAAGAGATTTTATCAGTTTCAGATGCGGAAAATAAGAAACTGACTTCGAAACAGCTTGATTATCACTTTAAACATCTTGTGTATTGAAATAACAGAGATTACAATCACAAGGAATACCGGCAGCACCTCGATATCAAATCTAGTCTTTTTTCTGTCCGCTTCAAATGAATACATGACATGCCTATATATAGTGATTGTTAGTTCGCTTGAATGACACCAACAATTTCAAGCGAACCACCTAATTACATTTCAAGCGAACACAACAAAAATCTTGTTTCAAGCGAACCGACATATTTGACTTTCAAGCGAACAGACTATACATTCTTATATCATGTGCATTTGTTGTAATGATGATGTCATATTCATGATGTCATCAATGAGTAAGATGACATCATGTCTTAATCAAATCCGCAACGAAACTGAGACTCGATATAAGACGAAGTCGACAGATGTATGCACCAACAGACTCCCCCTCAGATGTTGACGAGTCTTAAGTGTCGAGTCTTCAACTTCTTCAGTCTTTATCAGTCTGAACGCTCTCTGAAATATCTCACAGTGTAAGCATCCTTAAACTTTATCTCCTTCTCCTCTTCAGCATCAATAGACTCCCCACGAACAATCTCTACTCGGATGTCTTCAGACTCCCCCTTTCGATATGCTGGGATCGCAGTCTGGCATGTTGAAATCACAAAGTCCCCGGGTATTGGAACCTGGCTTTCTATCATTTAAATAACCTGCACATTCTCTACCCAAAAATAAATTTTCTGATGATAACTTGTAAAAACAATCTCACCATCTAATGAATCACTTGCAGGAATTATACAATTAAAGAATGATTTTACAAAGTATATCTCTAATGAAAACACTTGAAGATATAGCATTTTTATTTTCAAAACAACACACTCTCCCAAACCATCTGTTCATCATGTTTAGCACTCGGAATTTTGAAAATTAGCTCTCCAACACCAGTTGTCGAAAATCTTTTTGAATTTTTCAAAATTTATGCTAAAACACACTGAAAATCTTTTTGGAATTTTTGAATATAAAGAAATGCAGTAAAGAAATATTTACAGACAATATTTTTGTGAGTTTGTGTAAGATGATCATATCAGTTTTTGAGACAAATCACCAACACCGTTAAGCTTTATACATTTTAAGTTCTAAACGATTCACTTAGATTGTCAGTATACTGATCTACTTAAATTTTCACACAAAGTTCAATTGTTTCGAGATACAGATTAATGTCTTAAGCAATTATACTTAATCCCGTGTCCCACCTCAGAATATACTCCCGTATCCAGATCCCAATATTCAGTCTTACAGATGAGTATACCACAGATGATATCTGTAAGGGGTTAAATTGCGAAACCGTGAGAGCTCAGGTCAGAACTTCCGTTCAGCAGAGAGATGACGGTTCGACTTGGGTGGGTCCCCTTTAGAGGATCTTTTTTTTACAACAGCATTGATCAGCAATTTTATTGTCACATCATATATGCTGAGGGCAGCGCTATATTTCAAGCAAGCGTAAAGTATTCTCCGGGGACTAGGCCATTGCTTCCGCAAAATCAGAAGTCCCGGGATAATACCCCAGATATCACTGAGTATAAAGACCTAGTATCTCAGAAAGAGGGACCTTTCAAACAAGATTTCGGGGGTTACCCATATATCCGAGAGATGTTTCCCCACGATATAAGCAAGTTTGAATTTAGGTTTATATCTCGTCACAATCTACTAAATGTGCAAAAACCTACTGGCACATCATCAGTGAGACCGTTTATCACTATCTAACTTTCCAATTCTTTAGCATGTTGTGATAGTCCACTGATGTACTATCATTTCCTCTTTTTTAACACAAAAACTCATTTTGAATTTATCATGTTTTTTGTTGTTTCAAATTTTTCAAATGTTTTTGGATTTTCTGAAATTTTTACTCCCCCTAAAATGCAAACACATTTTAGGAAATTTGAAAACAAATGAACTCTTGACCCACTTAGTAAGAACAATTTGAAAACAAATTTTGATACTCTACCTTTACAGTTTGTTTTCTTAAAAAAATGACAACCGATATCAAATCGCTTCAATTCGCCATCCACTTGGCATAAACAATCAGAACTCCCCCTCACAACAAACTATTTTCCCATTGATTTCAAAACACTTAAGTTTGTTTTAATCAAATGGTTTTTCCGGAAAATAAGTTTTGTTGAATGATTTTAACCATTTATATGTTAGGGGTTCATCATCTTGCTTCTCAAACAATCACTTGAATGAATGGCTGAATCAAGTTCAAACAAATGACCTTGATTAACCACTTGTAGGAAAATTCAAGTACAACTTAATGTCCTTGATTTTACCACGTGTAAATGTAAATCTTCTTCAACCTCTTATAGGTTTTCCTCTTAATCATACCATTTGTAGAAAACTGAAAAGTTAAATGATATCACCTGTACTTTACCATTTGTATCACTTGTAAAATTACCAACCAAGAAAGATCGATGCCGATACCTGCTCCACTCTTACCAACCTGGGAGCTCCGGCAAGTCAGGTTTTTCATTTAAACAAATTCACCCAAGCCTGACGGTCCTTGGGTGTTTTTGAATTCTTGTTCATCAATGGTGGAAAATTTGCATCATCCATTGTTAGACCAGAATTCTCATTTTTTACCTCAACACATGGCTCTTCTGGTTTTACCATACCAGAATCATTGCCTGATTGTGGCTTTTCTGACTTTGATGAGCCAGATTCATCGCCAACATGTGGCTCCTTTGTTTCCGAAGAAACAGATTCATCACCACAAACTTTCTTCTTCTTCTTTCCCTCTTTCGTCCTCAGATTTGTATCTGATGAATGCGTTTTGCTTGATTTGTTGTTCTTTGGTAAGCAAGACGATTTATCAGAACTTTTATCTGTTTTACCAATTGTATCCGAGGACAAAATCTTCTCTAGATACTCTCTGGCCTTCTTCCTCTTTTTCCTCAGTCTGTCTTTTTGCCCATGAGAGCTTCACTTTCTTTTCTTGAACTTTAGGTTCTTGAACCTTCTGTTCTTTGGGCTTGACATTGACTGGTTTCTTCACCTGCTTCTGAGATTCAGCCCTCAATCTTCTCATTGATCTTATTGAGCAATCTCTAGCAATATGGCCAATAATGTTGCAGTTAAAGCATCTCCTTGACTCAAACCTCCAACTCTGGCAGTTAACAGGAATGTGTCCTTGATAGCCGCATCTGTAACACACTCTGTTATCGTACCAATCACCATTTTCAGCCCAAACATTCAGATCAAAGCACTGTTTGGCTTGGTGATAATCCTTTCTTCTCTTGTTTGCTGTATTTGGCTTTTGAGCACTGTGGTCCGACCTGCACCACTTATTGCCAACAATTTTAGAGTTTTCATTTTTTAATTTTTGTAATTTTTGATTGCGATTGGATGATTGATCTGATGAACTTTTATTCTCTTTTTGTACATTTTTCAAATTTTTCTCTTTTTGTTTTTGTTCCACTTTCTTCTTCAAAGGTTTTTGCTTAGAGCATTCTCCCTTTTCAGTTGATTGCGGAACAGTTTCTTGAAATTTTTCTTTTAATTTCAAAAACAAATTCTTTTTTTTAAATTTTTTCGTTTTCTTCATTAGATTTTTCATCGCAATCTTCAACTATGACTTTATTATAGTTTGTGACATCGCCACTTATTAGAACTGAATTAACAGGTTTTTGGCAGGGAATAGCTGAAGTATTCACAAAAACCTTCAACTTTTCTTCCCATTCCCTGATTTTACCTTCTAACTCTTTGATTTTCTTTTGAGCACATTCAGCTTCTTTTTCAAGTCGAATAATCGTCTGAAGATAAGAATTTATCATTTTTTGCTTTTCAATGTTAATCTTGCTAAAAACAGATCTCCCATCTTCAAGAATCTTTATTTGACTTTGAAAATCTTTTTCAATTTTTAATTTTTCTTTTTCAAACATTTTTATTTTATTTTCCAAAACTTTTTCATTTTCTTTTAAAAATTTGTTTTCTAATGTCAAACTCTCTACATTCTTCAAGAGTTTGGCATTGTCTGTCTCAGATTTTTCACAGTTTAAGCATTTCCCAGGAATCTGTTTCTCATCAGCTTTCGTCTCAACCTTCAAAGCAGAAATATTTTCAACCTGTTTCTTCTCCTCGTGAACACTTTCATCCTTACTCTCTTCTTCTGATGAATGATCAAAGATAGGTGCGTCTTCTACAACCTTTTTCTTTAACTCTGGTTCAGGATTCACAAATACAGGTTTTTCAGATTCTTCTTTCTCAATCTTGACAGCTAGAATTTGTTCAACCTGCTTTTTCTCACTAGGTTTGATTTGTTCTTCAGTTGTTGCTACTTTTACTTCTTTCTCAGCTCTGATCTCTTCTTTAACAATTACTGCCTTTTGATTCTTTCTTTTTGCATCTTGTTTTTCTTTTAATTTTTCAATTTTATCGGCATAAAATAACCTTCCACTACGTTGATCAGATGGAAGTTGTTGTTTAAGATTTTCAAGTCTTTGGATTTCTTCTTCATACTTGTCACCCTCTTCATCAGACGAATGATAAAAAACTGGAACTTTTTCAACAACTTCTTTTGCTGAGACTGTTTCTTCATTTGCCTGAAAATAACTCTCCTGTTGAGATACATAGTAATACAACATTATATCTTCAGCAGATTCCATGCTTTGGCAACAAATTTCACACAACAAACACTTTCTCAAGCGAAATCAAACTAATTAACCAGAAACACTGATTCAAGCGGAGTCAGTTAACTCTTGTTCAAGCAAAACCTTGTTCGAGCGGAATCACAACAGTTTTATAAGCGAAATCACGAAGTAACTTGTTGGAGCGGAATCAAAACACTACTTTCAAGCGGGACCTGTGATTTAAGCGGAATCAAGTGTCACTCGAGCGGAATCCTGTTTGAAGCGGAATCAAACTTCGTTCAAGCTGAATCACCTAGACACTTTGGGGCGGAATCACTTAACACTTTTGGAGCTGAAACACACTGATCTTTCAATTGAACTTTTGATGTGAACTGAGCAATTGATTGTAATCACTTTACGACAAAAATGATTTGATTACCTATCAATCTTCATTTGGGCCAAGATTTTTTTGTCAGTTCACTTTACTCAATATCACTTATCACTTGATTGGACCGTAAAAAGTTCGAACAAAGTGATCACATGTACATTGATTTTATTGATTTAACTTTGATTGGGCCGATTCTTATATTGATTGGGCCATCAACAATTAATGACAGTCAACACAATTAACTATTTGGGTTTCAAGTACTGGCCGACACCCCAATTGACAACTATAATTCTATTGGGCCTTCATTCTTGAGCAGTATGATCACATGGAATGATAAAATCTTATGCCGACAACATTTAATGATGATAAAATTTGTACACTTGGGCTGATGGCAAACTAATATCACATGCAGACCTTGAGTTAGATCGAGACACAATATGGACAGAAATATCACGTGAACTGATAAATGGTTCTGATCACTTCATGTAGACTGACACAAGACACAAGATATCTTTTCCCAACTACCGACAACTCTTAAAAAGTTACACACAACTCGATATATGTTTTCAAGCGGTCATAGTTTTCAAGCGGTTGTCATTTACAAGCGGACAGCCAGTTTCAAGCGGACACACTGTGTGGATTCAAGCAAGATGTCGTTTTCAAGCGGACTCACGATGTTATGTCCGCTTGAACAGTCAATGACGTCAGTAACATCGAACCGATTTCAAGCGAAACTATGATTTTAACCAGTTTTAAGTCGATTTTCGTTCTGAAACTTTACAGGATTTGTTTAAACAAGATTACGCACAATATGTGAAAGTTTGAGCCGATTTTAACCGTAAAAAATTTTAATTTTGAAAAAGAATGGTGTAGAAATCAGAAAAAGTGACGAAAACAAGCTGTTTTTGCAAGATCTCTTCCTCCTGAGCTCTGATACCACTTGTAGGATCGGTTTGAGACCCAAACGAGTCGTTCAGAAGAGATTTTATCAGTTTCAGATGCGAAAAATAAGAAACTGACTTCGAAACAGCTTGATTATCA
Source organism: Helianthus tuberosus (assembly GCA_030545235.1). Lineage (NCBI taxonomy): Eukaryota > Viridiplantae > Streptophyta > Magnoliopsida > Asterales > Asteraceae > Helianthus > Helianthus tuberosus. Next base: position 115,334,978 of record CM060408.1, read on the forward strand.
CTTTAAACATCTTGTGAATTGAAATAACAGAGATTACAATCACAAGGAATACCGACAGCACCTCGATATCAAATCTAGTCTTTTTTCTGTCCGCTTCAAATGAATACATGACATACCTATATATAGTGATAGTTAGTTCGCTTGAATGACACCAACAATTTCAAGCGAACCACCTAATTACATTTCAAGCAAACACAACAAATATCTTGTTTCAAGCGAAGCGACATATTTGACTTTCAAGCGAACAGACTATACATTCTTGTATCATGTGCATTTGTTGTAATGATGATGTCATATTCATGATGTCATCAATGAGTAAGATGACATCATGTCTTAATCAAATCCGCAACGAAACTGAGACTCGATATAAGACGAAGTCGACAGATGTATGCACCAACAGGCTAATTCTTTAGATTTTCCCCTTTTTTAAGGTGAGACCCAACAGTTCGTTTCCTTCTATTTATGACTCGTGAGTCATTTTGGTCCGTAGACTTTAACACTACTTATTATCTCGTAGGTTATGACGATCTCGTAGATCATCTTTTATTTGTGTCTTTATGCAAATGTACCTAAGACATCCCTTGTTTGTTTGGAATCATTTGTTTTCACTTTTGAACTTTAGTTGACCTTGACCGTAGTCTAAGGCTTCATTTATAACCCATTTCAGACTAATCTTCTGACTTTATGACTCCTTACTTCATATACACGTCAGTTTGCTCTACGTTTACCGTTTCCCGGTTCATACTTATACTTCTTTACAGTCCATTACTTGGGTTCTTTTATCTTAATGTTTTTAACACCAATGACCCTTTACATAGGTTTATTAATATTTTGCGCTCTTATTTATTCAGTTCGCGCTTACTTGCATTAGCAAGCGTCATCCTTTGTTTAACTCGTTTGACTTATTCGTGTGAACTTCGTCACTTATAAGTGTCAAGCCTCATTCTTCGTTCGACCTGTTCAACTTTAAAATAGTTGAACGTAATTTTTCAAAATTTCTATCTACAGCATCTTATCATCTTTTAGTCATGACTCGAAACCCGAGTCTTTTGACTTTCCTTACAAGTTCCCGCTTCTCGATCTACGCATGTGTTTAAATCCTTACCCATCACCGGGTGTTTTACTGAAGTCGTTATTATTGCAACCCTTCCGGTATGCATTAAGACTTCGCTTCGATTTATTTGGTTGTCTTAGCGAAATCCATCGCTTTCATTCGACCATGTCTTTTATTCTTTATGTGACCATCCTTGACAGCCTTATAGATTATGAATGACGATTATCATCGTCATCCTTTCTTTGCTACAACCAAAGTTAACAAATTTGATTATCTTTTTCGTGTGGGCAATACCTTCACTTTTATGATCCGGCGGATCATCTATACTTTGGTTTTACTTGCCCATTTTATCAACAATGGCTCTTTCGTCCCTTCTCTCGGGCTCATTATTCTAACATAATACCCTTCCGTCACCCGGCTTGCGTTTACATTATTCTCAAGTATTTTGCTTATTTGATTCATTTGGATACTTTTAATTTATCCCATTTACCCTGTCCTTAGTACATCGGATGTAAGTATGTCCATCATAAAAAGTTCATGGTACCACGTGCTCACCACTTACTTGGCTAGAGTAAGCGATCAATACCTGGTATACATGACCTTTTTATAATTTTCACATTACACCCCATGTAAGTAATGCCTCTATTTGTTTCTCTTGGAAACAATATCCCGGATAGGTTTTCTATTCGGGTTTTTCCAAGTTTTTAATCTACATTGCAACTTTCAATTTCTACGTATTTGTTGCATATCACTATTCACGTAATAATTTAAAATGCGCACCTGTAAATGCTTCCCTAACGGGCTTTCTATGTCGTTAACCTTGTTCGCGATCGTCACGTGATTTAGATCCTTGATGAGTATGCTCTGCTTGTCATACCTCAGACCGTTCCACCGTCATATCCGCAATTTGTTAAACTCTCGCTATCTTCAGATGCGAGTGTCCTTCAATTAAAACATTTACAAGAATTAGTAACATCAACTTCAATAATCGCCCGTATTATAATACAAGGCTTTTCTACTATACGCGTCAACGCACGCAATTTTGTCAACTATATTTATCATTTAATTGAGGTAACGTGTATCACACGATAGCCCTATGTGTTGTTTACAACACTTTAGCATGCTAAACTATTAACATACATGTACTTATCGGATTTGCGATCAAGCCTCCAACCGAACACTTTATTCTTTTAACCTTAAGCTCTGATTACCAACTTGTAAGGCCCTTATCATTATTTAATGATTTTCTCACAACAATCAACAATTAAATGTATATTTATATTTACACATTCATATAAAAATACGGGTTTATTAAAACTTTTACAAAGGATTTCTGTACATTGTAATAGAAATAAGTTCGCCAATTAAAAGCGACGAAGTAACAATGTGCGGAAGCCTGCATATTGAAAGTGTTTGGTTCCTCTTCGAGCTTGATCTTCATCCTGGCACTCTTGGCAATCACCTATGGTCAAAAACCACATTAAAGTTAGTCTTGACCTCTTTAAAACACAATTATACAAATTCCACTGTTTAAATATTAAAAATAATAAACAAAATCCAGCAACTGAGGCTGTCGAGCTCCGCAACGGAGGTTGGCTTAGCCTTCGCGGCCCGCCACCGCCGTCACGTCGCGCGACGATGAGGATGGTATGCCGTGGCATGGCGCGACGCCACCTTTTTTATAGAAGGATTGTTGCTGGGTGCTGCATATTTGCCCAGCACTTATAATTCTGTTTTGACAACTTCGAACTTGCATATCTTGCAATTTATACATCCGTTTTAACCGATTCTTTTTCCTACGCGTTAGAAATTTTATTCTCCATCTCATGGAGTAATAATCCGACATTTGAGGGCACAAGATCCTGGATTTCAAGCCCTCGAGTTGAAACTCAAATATAACATTTTTGACCCATTTGAGAGAATTTTAAACAATTAAGCTTAGATCACGCCCTCGCCTTTCACGCGTCATTTTACCGCATTAAGGTATTTGCATAACTTCCACCGCAACTATCTTTGCAGTGGATTAAAAGATGTAAGTTGTCTATTCCGAATTTACCCCTTTTGGCTTATCAATTTATGACGAATACCATTTTGAGGTATTTTGCCCAAAAAGGAATTCATAGCTACTCTTTTGCACATAAGAAAGCTAAACTTTAATATAACACTAATTTTCTAACGATTCAAAAGGGTTGTTTGCCCGATTTAACGTTCATGGGCATTTTGATAATTTTCAGCCCCTACTTTTATGATGAAGGGCTTTTGTCAACCTGTTTGGCCAAGATTTCACTTTTGCCATAATCATACATATACATACCTGGAATCGGGTCATAGCATTGACTTGTTTAAGTACCTTTTTGCTTTTAAATCTTCTAGTTAAAATCATTACAACCATATGATATTTCCTGCGATCACAGACTTAACAAACTATCATCGGTTATTATTGCCAAATGGTATTAACACACCATTTGACTTGTTTAGTCGAAATGACCTTTTATCTACGTATGATGGTATTTTAATACTATCTCGCCCCTTAAACCTATTCCGGTTTACACTATGACTTCCAATTACTTAAAGGGCATTCCTTTAATTATTCGACCCGTTAAGACTTACACCAAAAGATTACCTTTTTAAATCTTTATTTATCCGCTAACTCATTTACGGATTGTCAATTAACCATTTTTACCCATCACGGTTCACCCCAAAGCGCGATGTTCAAAATTCCTTATTGATTAGTCTTCACTCGACTAGTCCACCGTTTTACCCTTATTACCCTAATTAATGGTTTCTTACCATTTTCATTTATTCCAACTTGCGTTACATCATGCCGGAACGTCATAATTCCAATACCTAACATGCTTCATGACTAATACATACAAATAAATGCATTGTAATTACGAAGGGGGTGTAAGCTTCACTTACCTCTCATCCGGTTTACGCTTCTCTTCTCGTACTTGATTCATTTGACCGCTTCTTTCCCAAGCCTCCACCTAGCTCGTTAAGCGTCAAACTATTGTCAATCATTTACAAGGCGGTTAAATTAGTCATTAACAATCACGACTATTCCACCTCACTTATTTCCTATGTCGAAACTACTATTCGACTTCATGATTAGTTAACTTAGCTTATCAAAGTTAACTACTTTCAATCACATGGTTTACAACATTAAGTCTAAATCGACTTGATATTTAAAACTCTTATCAATCAAAGCATGCCATATATTCAGCAACTAGTTTATAACTTGTCATTTAGCCAAGATTAACATCAATTAGGCAAGTTCATATCACCGAAAAATAGGCTATTTTTGGTGACCTGTTTAACCTGTTTACAAGTCTTCAAAAATTATGATTTTTTATGTGACGTACCTCTCGGAGGGTTAGGCCTTGTGTTAAAATTTCAAGATCTAACTCTTTACCAAAAATTCGTAAAAATTCATTTACTAAGCTGCAATCAGATTCGTCACTTCTGACTGCAGCTTACAAAAAAATTCATTTAAAATTCCTCGTTTATCCGATTGACGAAATTCCAATTGGAGCTTTTTGGAATTACCTGAAGCTACCTACAGTAAAAATTTGAGATCATAAATCAGTTCTTAAATTGAGTTATGACATTCGTAATGGGCTGCAATTTCTGCCAGAAAACGCAGCCTGAACCTTCGATACCGAAAAATTCATAAAACATTCAATTTTCTTCGAAAAAATGAAATTCCAGTGTGGTTTTAAAGATATTTCCTGGAATTACATTTTAGACTCTAGAAACACATGTTTTTGTCACGTTTTGTCCATGTTACAGCCAATATAAGTCGGCTGTAAATTCTGATCAGAAGCTGTTTGAATTCAGCTTTCAATTAAAACATGTTTATGACATTATAACACTATTTTTAGCAATCAAAAACCCTAAAGACATCACATACACGAATTTAGTCAAAACCCACTTATCACCTTCAATGGTGATCATGAATTCACAAGAATTAGACCTAATATCTCCATATGCTTGTCTAGGGTTTACTCCTAGACACTACAATGTTCCTATTTCATCATATAACGAACATGCAACCATCTAATTCGTATTCTCTAAGTTTGCTCAGAAATTTAACTAGAGATTTCTTATGAAATTTACATACCTCGTGACTCCTTTCTCAGCGGAGATCACTAATTCGTACTTGGATTTCGATTTAGACTTGATTTGGACCTTCAATTTGAGAGATTTAGCATGAACTAGGGTTGGGGGTTTCCCTTTGGTCGCCCTCTGCTTCCATCGACCAGACATACACACTCTTGTGTGTGTTTGGTGGGTTTTTATTTGTTTTAATTAAATCAAGTTTCAAGTTTAACAAGTTCGGCCCCTCCTTTTTCCTTAGTTTATAATTTAAGTGTTTTAACCCACTCATAAGTCACTATCTAACTAGGTTAGAATTATTCCTAGTCAACTTAGTAGGTTTGGTAAGTTAAAAACCCGTTTTATTTTAAATCCCGTTAACTCGGGCTCCTTATGAACTTTTGTCTTCTCAAGTCGTTTGCTCTCTTTTTATTTATTATTAGGCTTATTTATTTGAATCCTAATAATTTCCGGGTTAATCTTTTCTGCTAACGGTATTCTACCCGCTCTTTAGTATTAACGGGGTTTAATTACCAAACCCGTTTTCGGGGTGTTACACAACAGCCCTTGGCCGTGTAATTTGTTTGTTTTTTTGATGATTCTAGCCCCTAATGTTTCATATATGTTACGTTTTAAGATACAAGGTATATTATAAGACTTTTCCAAGTAATCTAAGCATATAAACAAGCATATTAATCGTGGTTAAGTAATGTATGATAGGTGATCAAGTATTTTATGTATGAAGGACGACTGAGTCACGTATGTACGTTGTTTGTTTGCAAGTTTAAACATGTTTACAAGAATCACGAATAAGACATCAAATGTATAACAAATCAAAACGAATAAGTATAAATGAATAAGTAAGGTATAATTTGTATAAAATAGGAATTTTATTACGATCAAAGTCTCAGATTTTACAATGGTACAACGAAAGACGATTACAAGGGATACAAGTTTCCAAAAATAGAACTACAAGACAAGCTTTCAGATTACGGAAAGTTACGAAAGAGCGGAGCGTTACATCCACCCTCCCTGTAGCACACACAAGCCACTCCACCACTGCTGATTATTGTTCTAAACCTATCGTTTAATTGTATTAGGGTATCGCTTTATTCAAACCCAATTCCAAGTTGCCTCCCAAACTGTTACTGCGTACAAGTGCCATTTCATTCTTTTTGTTGATTGAGCCTGACTTATCAGGATTAAAATCTCATTCCGCCTTTTCCGTTTATATGCCAATTGTCACACCCCGACCATGTAAAACAACAAAGCGTGGCGGAAACGTCGGGGAGTGTTGTAACAGAATTATCGTTTCATAACCATGGATACAAAAAGTGTTTCGTTTTATTGATAATATTAAACATTAACATTTTCTTAACACATAACAAACAAGTTTTATATCGACTATCATCGTTTTATGTCACTAAGGCCTCGTCCAGATCCTATGCGACGCATGCATCCTAGAACGTCAATCAAGAAACAACACCTGAAACATATGTAAAAACAAAGTCAGCAAAGAAATGCTGGCGAGTACATAGGTTTTATAAGAGTATCGGAATCATGGCTTGTTTACTTATATTGCAATACCTCGAAAACCTTGTTTTTGAAAAGTGTATAATATTGCAACATGATTAACCAACTCCAAATCAAGATGGTTATAATTTATAAAATTTCGTTAGCCATGATTATTAACCCAACAGCTTTTTGTTTTAGGAAAACCATCTTGTAAAACACCTCGTATAAACTCGTTAATAAAACTCGTATATTATTTCGAAAACATCGTTGAGTGACATCGTTTCACTATCGTTTACCCAAGTGAACTAAATAATGCCACGGTATGTAATATGTTAAAAACACTTATATATAAGAAGTACCAGCGGCGTATCTACCATGTTTTCACCATATTACATCCGTCCCATTATCTAAAGACTTATCCAAAAGCCAATCGTTTACCCAAATCGTTATAACATCGTTCCCAAATCGTTCCCAAATCGTTTACTCGTTTAAATCGTCCTCGTTTTAATTGTGAAAACTTATATATGATCGTCTCGTTAATAACATTCAAACCTTTGTGACTCGTTCATCATTCAACTCGTTCTTGCATTAACAAACCTCCAAAGGGTAAGTTAACAATCATCAGATTCAGTCGTTACCCACAACACCCACACATAACCATGGGTATAGTGCAATAACGGGATTTGTCATATCCTATTGTACCATAACCTAATACTGGTCGGCTTGATCAATGCTAATGAATGCCGTTCGTTATGTAACTACAACCAACAAGTTCGTTCACATTATCAAAATCGTTAATAGTTTAGTATAAATCGTTCTATTCGTTTTTGAAATCATCGTTTAAACCTTGAAAACATTTTGTACATTTGAATCACCCCAAAACAATTGAAAACAGTAAAATAGGGGAACTATGTACTCACATGTAGTGCAAGGTATCCTCAATCAATAGTACTTCAACAAACTCGAGTAAACCAGAGAAATCAAGTAGCACCTAGTAATTTAATCACTAGTCAAACAATAAACCCTAAATCGGAAGATCGGATAGAATGCGGTCTTGCAAACCAAATGAGTGTTGAAACTCATGTGATATGGTTTAACAAAGCCTACATTCTAAATCGGAACCTAGCCTAAGTGCTTTCGACCCATCGCGACCCATTAAGGTAGCTTATGCTACTTTAACGCGTCGTGCGCGCAAATGCGCGTTCGAGACGTCTAACATGTCCTATGACAAGTATTATATGCCTATGCAAGTTTAATCATGTTGTATAATTAGTTATGGGACAATAGTTTAGGTTACATATGCTCAATTACCAATTATACATGAAAAGGGTATTTTGGTAATTTACCTAAGGCATATAATCTACTTATCATACAACTACCTAAACTAGGTGACCATAAGGTATAACCTCGGAAGGTTATTCCCTATGAAACTATGGTCACTAACCATGTTTGGTCGGATCCTAATGATCGACCAAACGGGTCGTGTTCGAAAGTCTAAGCGGGTGTTTAGTCTGCTTGACTTACGACTCTACACAAGCACCAAACAAAAAAGTGACGAGCTAAGCATGTTAAAACATGATTAACTAAGTTAGAAAACAAGTTTGGTATCAAAACAAACGGTTTTGATACCTAAGAGTAGTTTGGTTACAAAATACGTAAGAATACGCATTTTGGCCGAAACTACGACTCGTCAATAAGCCTAGATAACGTGGTAATCAGTAGGTATAGTCACTAAGGACTATAACCATCGTGATTACGCTCACGTTATGAAGTTCAAATGAACTTCACATTGACCATAAGCTGGTCAATGCAGAAAGTCAAACACAGTTTGACTTTAACGCTAAAACGAATGAAAAGAACGAATGAACACTTACAAAAGGTCCCCGCAAGATTTGATTCCGATTTTTCTCTCAGGTAGGAAGCATATACTTCCACTTAGAGAGCATAAATCAGATTTCAAATTGTGGGTTTTGAAGTGAAATGGATGGGGTATATATAGGATTTCTAGAACCGTTAAGATCGTTCCTCGAAAACTGAGCTTTGATCTGGACCTTACATGTTTGCCCATGGTTTTCTAAAACCATGGGAGCCCCTAATATGGACTATGTTCATTGAGTACCAGCCCATGGTTTTGCAAAACCATGGGTGAAAACCATAAACACTTCAAAATGGACTAGGTTCATTGAATCTGCCAGAAATTTCAAAAATGGTCCCTGCACTTGTAAAACTTATTTTTTTGGCACTTTTAAGCCCCGTTAACCCCATTTCAAAGCTCTAAAATAATGTTAAAGTATAGGGAACTTAAAATATGCTCAAAAACATCTCGGATGTCGGTTCGTTTGGTCGTACGGTTGCGTTATTCGCTTAATTACGACGAAAGTCGTAACGAACGCAAAAACGATCCAAATTAAGCGACGAATGGAATTTTATCATGCCAAAAACTAAAATAAAATATTTTAATTCTTACATAAATTTTTTTGGATGTCAGGATGTATTCAGAACGTAAGTTATGAGCGAAAATGCAAACTTATGCACTTTTTGACGCTTTTAGTCCCTGAATGAGCATAAAGTTTATTTTAGCATACCGAACCCCTCAAAGCCTATTTCTAGCTATGTAAAGGTTATTTAGGGTATGTTTAACTTATGATAAAGTTCCGAAATGTTCGTTACTACACAAATCGGCATAGTTTCGCAGTTTGACACAAATAGTCCCTGCGATCGAACAAAGTTGATTTCGACACACCAAACCATTCAAAACTTATTTCTAAGTTATGTGGAGGTTATTTATGGTATGTTAAGCCTATGTCACTATTCCGGAGTGTTTGTCGCATTATACTGACTGCGTTTAAGCACCAGTTTGCGTATAACCTTCCAGAAAGCGATTTAGAGCTTGAAATTGGAATCGAATCAAATTGTAAAATCACTAAACATAATTACACGCATAATAACACCAAAGTACATTGTTTTATTAATAATCATCATTGTTTTACATCGTACATCGATTACAAAACACAGTTGTCACAGTCTCCCCTACTTCAGGAAATTTCGTCCCGAAATTTTAACTAGAGGAAGCTTGTGAAAACAAATGCGGATATTTCGCCTTCATCTGGTCCTCACGTTCCCAAGTAAACTATGGGCCACGTTTGGATTCCTAGCGAACTTTAACCAAATGAATCCGTTTGTTCTTCAACTGTTTGTATGTACGTTCCACTATCTCCACAGGTTTCTCGACAAAGCGCATCGTTTCATCAATTCGAATCTCGTCAAGAGGAATGTGTAGATTAGCGTCAACTAAACATTTTCGCAGATTGGACACGTGAAAAGTCAGGTGAATATTTCCAAGCTCTTGAGGTAGCTCTAGACGATAGGCAACCTTTCCAATTCTTTCCACAATCTTAAATGGTCCCACATATCGAGGTGCAAGTTTTCCTTTCTTTCCAAATCTCACGACTCCCTTCCAAGGTGAAACCTTGAGTAGGACACGATCTCCGACTTGAAATTCTAAGGGCTTGCGTCCCAAATCCGCATATCTCTTTTGACGGTTTCGAGCTGTCACAAGATTATCGCGGATTTTATTGATTTTGTCAGTTGTTTCCAGAACGAGCTCAGGTCCTATAAGCTGAGCTTCACCGGTCTCGTTCCAACAGACAGGTGAACGACATTTTCGACCGTAGAGAGCTTCGAATGGTGCCATATTAATGATAGTATGATAACTATTGTTGTAAGAGAACTCGATCAGCGGTAGATGAGAATCCCAATTACCACCAAAGTCTATCACGCATGCTCTAAGCATATCCTCCAAAGTTTGAATCGTTCTCTCAGATTGGCCATCTGTTTGGGTATGATAAGCAGTGCTTAGATTCAGTTGGGTTCCCAAGGCAGATTGCATGGCCTTCCAGAAATGAGATGAAAATCGAGCATCACGATCAGAGATGATATCCAAGGGCACACCATGTCGTGTCACAATCTCATCAACATAAATCTTTGCAAGTTTATCAGCAGATAGATCCTCGCGAATCGGAATGAAATGAGCTGATTTCGTTAATCGATCGACAATAACCCAGATAACATCATAACCTTTATACGTACGCGGTAACTTAGTGATGAGATCCATCGTAATGTTCTCCCACTTCCAAACCGGTATCTCTGGTTGTACAAGTAAGCCAGAAGGTCGTTGATGTTCGGCCTTGACTTTGAGACAAGTTAGGCATTTCGATACATACAAGGCAACATCCTTCTTCATACCAGGCCACCAGCACCGAGTACGAAGATCCTTGTACATTTTATCAGCACCAGGATGGATAGAATATCGAGACTTATGAGATTCGTTCATTACCAAGATGCGAAGATCGTCTTGTTTCGGAATCCACAATCGATCCTTAAAATAGAGCAAACCATCGTCTTTCGCTTCGAGCATAAGCTCAAGTTGACGTGGTAATTCCGTACCCATCAAATTTTGTGAAACACAAAATTGCTGAGCTTGAAGGACACGAGATTGAAGATCCAATAGAGTTCGAACAGAATGAAGCTTGACTCGCTCCTTTCGACTAAGCGCATCGGCTACAACATTCGCCTTACCAGGGTGGTAGCGAATCTCGCAGTCATAATCGTTTAAGAGTTCAACCCAACGTCGTTGCCTCATGTTCAGCTCTTTCTGATTAAGAATATGCTGGAGACTTTTGTGGTTTGTGAAAACCACACACTTCGTTCCATAGAGGTAGTGTCTCCAGATTTTAAGCGCGAAAACCACAGCTCCTAACTCAAGATCATGAGTCGTGTAGTTCTTCTCGTGAACTTTCAGCTGTCTAGATGCATATGCAATAACTTTACCTCGTTGCATAAGGACGCAACCAAGGCCTAAGTTGGACGCATCGCAATAGACAACGAAATCATCGCTTCCCTCGGGCAGAGATAGAACAGGAGCATCACATAATTTCTGCTTCAGCGTTTGGAACGCTTCTTCTTGTTTGGGACCCCACTCAAAAGGCTTATTCTTCTGAGTCAAAGAAGTGAGTGGAACCGCAATCTTCGAGAAATTCGAAATGAATCGACGATAGTAACCAGCAAGACCAAGAAAAGATCGAATCTCTGTAGGCGTCGTCGGTGTATTCCAGTCCTTAATAGCAGCAATCTTGGATGGATCCACATGAATACCCTGCTCATTGACTATATGACCCAAAAATTGAACTTCTTTAAGCTAGAATTCACACTTGGAGAATTTAGCAAAAAGTTGTTCCTTCTTCAGGAGTTCCAATGTTAAGCGAAGGTGTTGCTCATGCTCGGCTCGAGATTTTGAATAAATGAGAATATTGTCGATGAACACAATAATGAACTTGTCCAAATAAGGCTTGCAGACCCTATTCATTAAGTCCATAAAGATAGCTGGAGCATTCGTCAAACCAAAAGGCATGACAGTGAACTCGTAATGCCCATATCTTGTGCGGAAAGCGGTTTTGGGAATATCTTCTTCGAGAACACGAAGTTGATGATACCCAGAACGCAGATCGATCTTGGAAAAGCATGAAGCACCCTGCAGCTGGTCGAAGAGATCATCAATTCGAGGTAGGGGATATCGATTCTTGATGGTGAGCTTATTAAGCTCACGATAATCGATACACATTCGAAAAGATCCATCTTTCTTTTTCACGAAGAGGACAGGAGCTCCCCAAGGTGAAAAGCTCGGTCGGATGAATCCTTTATCAGATAACTCTTGAAGCTGTTTTGATAACTCTTGCATCTCCGACGGTGCAAGACGATAAGGTGCTTTTGCAATCGGGTTGGCATTGGGTATAAGGTCAATATGAAACTCGACTTGATGAACTGGAGGCAAACCTGGCAGTTCATCAGGAAACACCACCGGATAATCCCGAACAATCGGAATATCCTGAATACTCTTGCTCTTGTCTTTCTCCTCGGTGACATGTGCTAGAAAAGCAGCATATCCTTTTCTCAAATACCTTTCGGCTTCCATACATGACATAAGCTTCAATCCACCTGAAGGTTTCTCGCCACGAATCTCCAGAACATCGCCAGAAGACAAAGGAATACGAACAATCTTATCGAAACAAACCACCTCAGCGTGGTGTTTGGTTAACCAATCCATTCCAATGATAATATCGAAACTCCCAAGTTGCATCGGTGTGAGGTCAATAGGAAAAAGATGGTTATCAAGGTTCAACTGAAAATTACGAATAATAGAATCGAGAATAAGAGGTTTACCAGTGGCAACTTCAATAGATAAGAGTTTTCTCAGTTTAGTTCTAGGTATCGCAAGCAAAGGCTCAAATGACAATGAAACAAAACTTCTATCGGCACCAGAATCAAAAAGAATAGATGCAGGTTCATTGTTAACAAGAAACGTACCATTGACAACAAAGGTACCTCTGACAACGAGGTTGTCAGCTCGAGCCTCGTTTGCATTCAGATTGTACGCTCGCCCACGAGTGGGATCGACAATTGGAAAAACAAAGAGGTATCGACAAAACACAAGAGAGGCGATCATTCGTTCGTTACCTCGAACAAACAAACGACACGCAGTGACTAATCAAAGTAAACAGGTCAAAAATAATGTATCGCGAAGATATGCTCGCCTATAAGTGAACACTCACCCCAAGAGTTCCCAGGTAAGAGTGACTGGTCCGATTATGTGGATTTGTACGAACACTCTAGCCTTAGACAGAAAACCCAGAGTACAGACATTCACCCGTCCAGTTTGCAATTCACCCTTCCAGTTTGCACGTGTTCACATTATTTAGACCCAAACTTTGACGAGATTTTGAAAACTTAAAGGGTTCAAAACCATATAATAGAGGGTCCAAAACCTAGTAATCAATCATCCTAGAACAGATGATTAGTTTTCAAAGCGGGTTCGAAAATTGTGTTCTCGTTGTGGTTATCACCTAAGAATACGTGACGATTTTGTTTTAAAAAAATCTAAACGCAAATAAACTCGTGTTGGGGTCCTAGAAGTTATAGTCTAGGTCAAAGAATTACTAATAACCTAATTCCCTATAACCATTGGCTCTGATACCAACTCTTCTGTCACACCCCAACCACGTAAAACAACAAAGCGTGGCGGAAACGTCCGGGGGTGTTGTAACAGAATTATCGTTTCATAACCATGGATACAAAAAGTGTTTCGTTTTATTGATAATATTAAACATTAACATTGTCTTAACCCATAACAAACAAGTTTTATATCGACTATCATCGTTTTATGTCACTAAGGCCTCGTCCAGATCCTATGTGACGCATGCATCCTAGAACGTCAATCAAGCAACAACACCTGAAACAAATGTAAAAACAAAGTCAGCAAAGAAATGCTGGTGAGTACATAGGTTTTATAAGAGTATCGGAATCATGGCTTGTTTACTTATATTGCAATACCTCGAAAACCTTGTTTTTGAAAAGTGTATAATATTGCAACATGATTAACCAACTCCAAATCAAGATGGTTATAATTTATAAAATTTCGTTAGCCATGATTATTAACCCAACAGCTTTTTGTTTTAGGAAAACCAACTTGTAAAACACCTCGTATAAACTCGTTAATAAAACTCATATATTATTTGGAAAACATCGTTGAGTGACATCGTTTCACTATCGTTTACCCAAGTGAACTAAATAATGCCACGGTATGTAATATGTTAAAAACACTTATATATAAGAAGTACCAGCGGCGTATCTACCATGTTTTCACCATATTACACCCGTCCCATTATCTAAACACTTATCCAAAAGCCAATCGTTTACCCAAATCGTTTTAACATCGTTTCCAAATCGTTCCCAAATCATTCCCAAATCGTTCCCAAATCGTTTATCGTTTAACATCGTTTCCAAATCGTTCCCAAATCATTTACTCGTTTAAATCGTTTAAATCATCCTTGTTTTAATTGTGAAAACTTATATATGGTCGTCTCGTTAATAACATTCAAACCTTTGTGACTCGTTCATCGTTCAACTCGTTCTTGCAATAACAAACCTCCAAAGGGTAAGTTAACAATCATCAGATTCAGTCGTTACCCACAACACCCACACATAACCATGGGTATAGTGCAATAACGGGATTTGTCATATCCTATGGTACCATAACCTAATACTGGTCGGCTTGATCAATGCTAATGAATGTCGTTCGTTATGTAACTACAACCAACAAGTTCGTTCACATTATCGAAATCGTTAATAGTTTAGTATAAATCGTTCTATTCGTTTTTGAAATCATCGTTTAAACCTTGAAAACATTTTGTACATATGAATCACCCCAAAACAATTGAAAACAGTAAAATAGGGGAACTATGTACTCACATGTAGTTCAAGGTATCCTCAATCAACATTACTTCAACAAACTCGAGTAAACCAGAGAAATCAAGTAGCACCTAGTAATTTAATCACTAGTCAAACAATAGACGCCTAAATCGGAAGATCGGACAGAATGAGGTCTTGCAAACCAAATGAGTGTTGGAACTCATGTGATATGGTTTAACAAAGCCTACATTCTAAATCGGAACCTAGCCTAAGTGCTTTCGACCCATCGCGACCCATTAAGGTAGCTTATGCTACTTTAACGCGTCGTGCGCGCAAATGCGCGTTCGAGACGTCTAACTAGTCCGATGACAAGTATTATATGCCTATGAAAGTTTAATCATGTTGTATAATTAGTTATGGGACAAAATTTTAGGTTACATATGCTCAATTACCAATTATACATGAAAAGGGTATTTTGGTAATTTACCTAAGGCATATAATCTACTTATCATACAACTACCTAAACTAGGTGACCATAAGGTATAACCTCGGAAGGTTATTCCCTATGCAACTATGGTCTCCAACCATGTTTGGTCGGATCCTAATGATCGACCAAACGGGTCGTGTTCGAAAGTCTTAGCGGGTGTTTAGTCCGCTTGACTTACGACTCTACATAAGCACCAAACTAAAAAGTGACGAGCTAAGCATGTTAAAACATGCTTAACTAAGTTAGAAAACAATTTTGGTATCAAAACAAACGGTTTTGATACCTAAGAGTAGTTTGGTTACAAAATACGTAAGAATACACATTTTGGCCGAAACTACGACTCGTCACTAAGCCTAGATAACTTGGTAATCAGTAGGTATAGTCACTAAGGACTATAACCATCGTGATTACGCTCACATTATGAAGTTCAAACAAACTTCACATTGACCATAAGCTGGTCAATGCAGAAAGTCAAACGCAGTTTGACTTTAACGCTAAAACGAATGAAAAGAACGAAAGAACACTTACAGAAGGTCCCCGCAAGATTTGATTCCGATTTTTCTCTCAGGTAGGAAGCATATACTTCCACTTAGAGAGCATAAATCAGATTTCAAATTGTGGGTTTTGAAGTGAAATGGATGGGGTATATATATGATTTCTAGAACCGTTAAGATCGTTCCTCGAAAACTAAGCTTTGATCTGGACCTTACATGTGTGCCCATGGTTTTCTAAAACCATGGGAGCCCCTAATATGGACTATGTTCATTGAATACCAGCCCATGGTTTTGCAAAACCATGGGTGAAAACCATCAACACTTCAAAATGGAATAGGTTCATTGAATCTGCCAGAAATTTCAAAAATGGTCCCTGCACTTGTAAAACTTGATTTTTTTTGGCTCTTTTAAGCCCCGTTAACCCCATTTCAAGGCTCTAAAATAAAGTTAAAGTATAGGGAACTTAAAATATGCTCAAAAACATCTCGGATGTCGGTTCGTTTGGTCGTACGGTTGCGTTATTCGCTTAATTACGACGGAAGTCGTAACGAACGCAAAAACGATCCAAATTAAGCGACGAATGGAATTTTATCATGCCTAACACTAAAATAAAATATTTTAATGCTTACATAAATTTTTTTGGATGTCTGGATGTATTCAGAACGTAAGTTATGAGCGAAAATGCAAACTTATGCACTTTTTGACGCTTTTAGTCCCTGAATGAGCATAAAGTTTATTTTAGCATACCGAACCCCTCAAAGCCTATTTCTAAGCTATGTAAAGGTTATTTAGGGTATTTTTAAGTTATGATCAAGTTCCGGAATGTTCGTTACTATACAAATCGGCATAGTTTCGCAGTTTGACACAAATAGTCCCTGCGATCGAACAAAGTTGATTTAGACACACCAAACCATTCAAAACTTATTTCTAAGTTATGTGGAGGTTATTTAAGGTATGTTAAGCCTATGTCACTATTCCGGAGTGTTTTTCGCGTTATACTGACTGCATTTAAGCACCAGTTTGCGTATAACCTTCTAGAAAGCGATTTAGAGCTTGAAATTGGAATCGAATCAAATTGTAAAATCACTAAACACAATTACACACATAATAACACCAAAGCACATTGTTTTATTAATAATCATCATTGTTTTACATCGTACATCGATTACAGAACACAGTTGTCACACCAATCATGTACATAGATATGAACCCGTCTCATACATTCAAGTTCAAAACCTTTCCGTGAAATCCCCACATCAACCTCAACGACTGTTTTTCTTCCATTACTATATAATCAGACGAAAGGGTTCTTCGTTCCTTTTTTTACCACACCTTTCTCCACCCACTAGACCAGTGAAACCACGCCAAAGAAGAACCGCAACCTGTCGGAACTCGAAGACGTCACCGGAGCACAAGCCGGAAACGTACGGACCCTCGTTTCGGCATATCGTTCTGCATCCTTTACCTATCTAGATTATCCTATGTATAAACGATACCAATTCTTTGTTAATTATAAACTGTATGTGTTATTTTTGGGATTTACATATTGGTTTCTGTGGGTTGTTATTGGAGTGAAGAAAATGATACAGAACTAGTGTTTAAAAGAAATAAAAATCCAATTATTACAGATCTGGTAACATGGTCCAGTGGGTTAGGATGTTTGTAAGTGACCAGAAGACGCGGGTTTGAACCCGGGCTCTTGTTTCATGTCGTATTTCTTTTCTTTTTAAATGAAACAGTACATGGGAGTCACCAGTTTCACTATAAGTTAATTAAAGAACGAATGATTTTTGTGTTAGACACATAGCCTAGCGGTAGGTCTATGTGCAAACAACATCGAGGTCACCGGTTCGACTCCCCACATACCCGGTTTTTGGGGTATTAATTTTAAATTCATTTTTTCTTTTTTTGAAACCTTTTAAACCAATAATAAATTCAATAATCAACGGTTTTTATTTTTTTTTTTAACTTTTTTCTTTTATAATAAAACCCTTTAATTCCATAATAACTTAAATAATTAAAATAATTTATTATAAACCTTTTTATAACATTAGAGGTTAATAATAAGATAAATTATAATAACTAAATAATTAAATTGTAAACCATAAATATTAGGAAATTTATTTAACTTATAATAATTAAATCGTCTCTCGTATGGTATTTTCTATCTAGGATAATCGCTCCCATTCGTTCGGTTTTCCCAACTTTTTTCCTCGTGCGTTATCTTCAATGAATCCTTATACGCAACCACTGTGAGTGAATCTTACAGCTCCCCTTTTTATATTATTTAATCGTTTTTGGGGTGTATCATGTGTCGCTTATATTGTTACCTTTTTTAATTACGTGCAATTACCATCATGTGCAGTATATGTGTTATTGGTTGATGTTTACTTGGTTCATTACATTCATTTCAGACGTTACATCATCATAGGCTCTTCGGTTCCCCATTACCTATGAGAGGAACCTGATGTTGCCAACCATACGAGGTCAGCTCCATTTGATTGAGCTTAGATATTGCAGCACACCATAATACCTTGCAACATGCTTACATTCATTAGCACACCATAATACCGTGCAACATGCGTACATTCATTTGAATCATTTCAATTGGTTTGTTTTTTGTTTGAGGTTTGACATATGACATACAACATATTTACTTATATTGGTTAATGCACGTTTTCTCAATACACAAACTAGATATATTATTTTTCTAATAACAATAAGACTCACCAACCTTTGCTGACTCAAAAACTATTTTTCCACATGATATAGGTGAACAGGCTTGAAGAGAAGATTGGACATAGCATGAGCCTTAGTTAACAAGAAACGGATTAATGTAGTTTATTTGTTATGAACAATGTCGTATATATGTAATTATTTATTTGGATTATTTTGTTGTGTGAAACATTCAACATTAATTAATGATTATTTAAGACATGTAATAGCAAGTCATAAGCTTTGGATCAACCAAATCATGCCCCGATCACCTATTTCGCTGCGTGTCGAGGTGTGACAGGCGGTGAGCATGGAATGCATACCCTCGTCGGGAATGGATGCGGAAGTGTCGTTATGGAAAACCATGGGTGAGTTCAAGAATGAAAGCACCATTGATAAGGATCCGTTGAGTGGATCAAACTCTAAAAATAGATAATTACCGTTTTATGACGCACTATGTGCGTCAAAAAAATGTGTATTTTCTAATAGTGAGGGCCAATTAGAGATCACAAATCTCTCAAGAAATAAGATAAAAGAACAAAATAGCTTTTACAACAACTTTCTTCTTAATTTCCATTCATCCAAACGAAACTTAAATAACAGAGCATGGAAGTAATACTACTACGTGGGAAGAACATGGAGTATTTGATAAAACTACTTATTGTTCTAAATGAATGCATGGGAAAATTGAAAAACAACGTGCAACGTGGAACGGTTCATCCGGATTTATCAGCATCAAGCGGGATAATCTCACTGTAAAATATTTAAATAACAGAGCATGGAAGTAATACTACTACGTGGGAAGAACATGGAGTATTTGATAAAACTACTTATTGTTCTAAATGAATGCATGGGAAAATTGAAAAACAACGTGCAACGTGGAACGGTTCATCCGGATTTATCAGCATCAAGCGGGATAATCTCACTGTAAAATATTATTGAATTCTAGTGTTGTATTAAAAATCAATTGTACCAGCATCAAGCGACTTTTATATATATTAAAAATCAATTAGAACGTAAAATATTCAATTAAAAAGTTGTTTTTTTTGTTTCTAAATAAAACTCGTATCGAAACTTTTTTTTTTTAACGTCCAACATAAGAATCGCCGGATACTCCGTACGCGGCACCCATTGGCCGAAAGGTAGCCCGCGGCAGCCCAACCTGCACGCACGGAGCCCCTAGCCCACCATGCCACCAGTTACGGGGAAAACCCGACCCTACACCCGCCCGAGGGCACGACAATGCAGAGCCGGTAAAACCCGGGTGGATCAGGAATCGAACTCGAGACCATTCGGCCAGGAGTCTTTCCCTCATTTCCTCGTAACCGCTTAGCTATAATATAAGCCCAGGGTTAGTTTTGAAGAGACCTACAACACATCATTCTGCCGTATATGAAATTAAATTTAGTATTAAAAGGGTAAGTAATAAATTCAGTTAGTTTTGAAGAGGCACTGGGTTACATATTAAGAATTTGTTTCTTTTTCTTTTTAATTTACACACCCTTGAATCATAATCTATTTTTGTTGCTGTTAAACCTTGTGCTTCAAATAAAGTTGTTCCGATAATGCTACATCTTAGACTGTTTTTGTTGTTATAAACCTTGAGCTTCATATAAAGTCATTTCGATAAGGTTACATCTTAGACTCCTCTCTTCAACCTGTCTTGCACAAAGAACAACATATTCGTGTTACATGTATCTTAAGAAACTAATTAAACATTTACATTTTTGGAATATTTAAATACTATAAAAGTTGCAAATATGTAAACATGAAATAATACGTGAGTATCTTTTCATATTAATGTTACATGTAGCTCCTAATAAATTAGGATGGTTGTGAATTCCATCAAATTTATTTATACTTAGTAATGTGTAGTGGTAGAGTTCTATAGTGAGGGTTATGTGACAAGTGGTACTTGTGTAAGAAGTGGGGGTTATAGAAACTTGAGTGTGTAGTGGGGTTATATATGTATGTGGGTGGGGAATGAAGGGTCACACCTTTATATACATCGCGGGGAGGCAAAAAAGTTACCATATAGCGCCGGCCGTAACGGTGTAGCCGAGCGCTATGGGGCGCCATAGCGGGTTCCGAGGGTATATACCGCCCCACTACTGGGGGGCTTAGGAGCGTGAAAAGTAACTCCAAACTTCAAAACTTAACTCAAACTTACTTGTGAATTGAACATTTATTTTCGTAATCAACTTTAAAAAAACCGATAATCATAAGTTTGGATATAATGAAGACCTCTAGTGTCGAAATGACTCTAATATGTTCAAAGCACTCTTCAAGCAACAATCTCTCTTCAATGGCAACCTTTGCGAGCTCCGAAAATGTTGATGCTGTCTCATCACTCTGTTGAAATGAGATTATAATGTATTAACAGTAACTTAAAAGTTCAATATATTTTTATTCTTAATTATATACAGAATGATACCGTGGGCATGAAAGACGAAGCCATAAGCATGGCAGATTCCACCAGATCTACTCCTTGTCTAAGTGAAATCGTAGTTGCTTGAGGATCCATCTACACAAAGAAACAATTAGTAAAGATGTAAACTGAGTAAATAGCATAAATCATCCTTGTACTTTATATGCAATTTACTTTTTTATTATAAACTTCTTGAAATTACTCGAATCGGGTTTGAAAATGAATTGATTTTTTCTTTCTTTTTTTCTTTTCAAACATGATAATGAGTAAATTTATATAACCATAGTTTAACTTTCTTATTTTATTTATGTACTAAGATTTTAATTATTTTCATTTTATAGGTATACCAGTGTAATCACTCTGTTTAAATTTTCTTTTTCGTATTCTTCTTTATTAATTAATTTTTTTTATCATATAAAATTTTTATGTGGCTATGTTACATACTTTAGGATAAACATATGTTATAAGTAAATAAATTTGAGAAAAGAGAAAAGAGTTTATATAGTAGTACTAGTAAAACACTAAATATTTTATAACTACCTTATTAATTATTTCTTCTCTAATTAATTAGTCAAAAACATTTTATCTTACACATATCAATGTTGAAAAGTTTTAAATGTTGATATGTTAATTTAAACGGCGACACGTACAATAAATTTTGTGACACGTTTTATAAATTTTGATTTTATATTAGTAATTTAAAAGAAGAAATAAGTAATATAATATTTTAATGTTTTTAGTATATTTACATTTCTTTTAAAACAATTTAAGGGCAATACCTTAGCTCCTTCAATAAGGGGGACCCTGCAAGCAATGGCTTCTAAACAATCTTTGGTCGTGGAAACATCCGATGTATGTGTTCTTTCCATGTCTCTCCAAGCTTCCAACATTTTCATCTACACAATATTCACATAATTACATGAATAATGATACCTACATGCTCTAATAATGGACTGACTGCTCGTTAGTTAATGAAAATCAGATTGCTAAATTTAATAAAAAAATAAGAAAAATTACAAGTTTTGTGCTTTATCTATATACCACTTTTCAAGGGTGTTCTTTTCAATGAATTTTGATAGGTTTTGCCTTTATAGGGAGTTTTTTTGCAAGTTACGTCTTTTAAGCCTAACCCAGTTAAATTTTTCAGGAAAATCTTATTACACATGGGTAATTTAGTCTTTTTACTTATTTAAAGGACAAAACTTGTAACTTATTTTTTTAAAAATATTTCTAAAAACTCATTGATGCTGCATCCGGGTTTTCAATCTCGTATCCAGAGCTCCAACGGTTGGTGAAATCAATGGCAGTGGACTTCATCAAATGGGTGTTTAAAAAGGTGATGTTGTGTTGATTCTTTTGCCGAATTCTGTTTATTACCTTGTGATTCTTTGGAGAACGTTTATTTAGCGGTTATACCGATGTTTATTACCTTGTGATTCTTTGGAGAACGTTTATAGTGATTCTTTGAATATATTTTTTAAAGAATAAATTACAAGTTTTGTCGTTTAAATAAGTAAAAAGACTAAATTACCCATGTGTAATAAAATTTAACTGAAAAATTTAACTGGGTTAGGCTTAAAAGACGTAACTTGCAACAAAATTCCCTATAAAGGGCAAAACCTGTCGGATTCGTCGAAAATGACACCGGCTGAAAAGTAGTATATAGATAAAGGACAACCCTTGTAATTTTTCCAAAAAAAAAAAATAAGTTTCATGCCAGTCATAGTTATAAAATATAAACAGGTATAATATTTATATTAAATATACTATAGATTATTTATACAACATTATCTATAAGTATATAAATACATAACCAATATTGTTATCTACACATTCCTATTAATATAATATATTATGTTATTTATATAATTATAGACGTATATAAAAATATTGTTTAGAAATACACAAAAAATAATTGAATAATTAATAAATTATAAACGAGCTAAGCTCGAACCAAGCTTGAGTTATACAATCATTCACGAGCCAGGCTTTATCGAGCTTTCTAAATAGAACTCGAAATGGGCTATGATCCAATCCCCTTGAGTTTATGAGCAGAGCTTAAGTTTCATCGAAGTTAATACCATACAAACAGAATCGTTAAGCCATGTTATATTTAGTTTTTTAAATTTGACGAGCTGAGCTCATATATATATATATATATCAGGCTTAATACCACTCAAACTGAATCGTTAAAGGCGATAGTGTTAGTTTAGAATTGGATTTACTCACTTGAGAATGAAATATCGAGTTGAGCTTAATTTCCATCTTCTCTTTCTCCATTTGTAATCTCTTTTGTAACACAGATTGTTGCAACTTCGCGACACTTTTCCATGCATGAAATGAATCATTCTGTAGTCGTTATATCATAAATCACGTGATTCTGAACTATGATAATGTGCTTATACAAATTTATTGGGTTTGACCCTTTGAAGTCAACTTAAATGGAATTATCATAAATTTAAGGTAGGTTTAATAGAAAGTACTTCATATCTTTCTTAATATGAGTATATAATATTATTAGACGTCCACCAAATGAAATACCCGTAATTGGTCTTATTAATATGTATATGAAAAATTTAATGATAATACTACTAATGTTTTTCACTTGATTATTTGAATGTTTCATTTTTATAGGACGTGGGCCCTACAAGTATAATATATATAATACTAGGTTATAACCCCGTGTATTACACGGGTTGAATAAATAAATTTTATATACTAAATAATAAAACAATATATCTTTAAAAACCTTCTTTATTGCACGAGTTGAATAAATATAATTTTATATATTAAATAATAAAAAGTTATATTTATAAGAACAATATTGTACATGTTGAATAAATGTAATTTTATATACCAAATAAAAAAGTTATATTTTTAAAACCACGTGTATTACAAAAGTTGAATAAATATAATATTGTTTACCAAATAATAAAATAATACATCTTTAAAAAACCTCATTTATTACACGGGTTGAATAAATGTAATTTTATATACTAAATAATAAAAAAATTACAACTTTAAAAATATGCGTATTACACGGTTTGAATAAATGTAATTTTCTGTACTAAATAATATATATATATATATATATATATATATCCTTAAAAAACCTCGTGTATTGTATGAATTGAATTTTATACATCAAATAATAAAATTACGATTTTGGCCCCCGTGGTTATATCACTTTTACCCTTTTAACCCAAAAAAGATTTTTTTTGATATTTACACCCCCAACGTCTTTTTTCTAACCTTTTTGGCCCCCTAACGTCTTTTTTTAACCCTTTTGGCCCCTAACATTTAATGGATGAGGTTAGTGTTAGGGGGCAAAAGAGTTAGAAAAGAAGACGTTGAGGAATTAGATGTTAAAAAAATCATTTTTGAGCTAAAAGTGTTAGGGGCCAAAAGGGTTAGAAGAGAAGACGTTGAGGGCTTAGATGTTAAAAAAATTATTTTTGGGCTAAAAGGGTAAAAGTGATAAAAAAAATACGTCTTTTTTAACCCTTTTGGCCCTTAACATTTAATGGATGGGGTTAGTGTTAGGGGTCAAAAGAATTAGAAAAAAAAGTTGGAGGCTCAGATGTTAAAAAATTATTTTTTAGGCTAAAAGGGTAAAAATGATATAACCACAGGGGCCAAAATCGTATTTTTCTGTAAATAATATTATAAAGGAGAAGAAGATTAAACTAAATAATAATTATCCATAAGATATTAATTTAAATAATATTTAATAAAAGAGTTATCTATAATTAATTAGAAAATATTAAATTAAAATAATAATTATCTATAAGAGATGCTCTAATATGATGACAAGTGTCCCTAAAGTGGTTTCTTTTATTATATAGTATAGATTTAATTAATTTATTTTGTTTTATATTAAGGGCATTTTAGTCATTTTACACCCACTTAACAATAAAAACTAACATCCATCTGTTTCAGGGACTATCCGATAACGAATGTGCAAAAGTTGTGTACTATAATTGTAATTTAAAAAACGTATGGACTATAAATGAAAAAAGAAGCAAACGAAAAGAACTATCCGGGTATTTTTCTCTAACAAAAATCATAAACTTTTAAAAACATTCAATTATTGATTTTTAAAAGTGAAACAAAATGAAAATGGTTAAGTTTTAGCTAAGGGTGTTCGTAAACTGATGAAACTAAGGCCATTCGGTGTGAGGCTCGGCTTGGCCCGTCCTTGCCTGTTGTCGTGCCTCAACACCATTTCCCCTTAGTGTCGTCGTAATCATCCCACCTCAGACAATGAGGACGGGCACTAAATGACAAAAAATTTGACCGTTTGATTCCTAGCCGTTATAAAAAAAATATTTTTCGGTCCCACTTTATAAACATACAACCTTTATTCTCCCATTTTTACCCCAAATCTTTCCAATATCATTTATTTTTTTATACACCATCATACTTTTATAGGAATATAGGCATGTCTTCTTATTTTTTAAGATTAATTTTAGTGTGAGAACGGTGAGAACGATTCTCAGCAACAAGATCTTAGTGGTTTGTGGTTGAGATTGATGTGGTGACATTTTTGTAAATAATAATGTCCTTGCAACTACTAAAAGGGGTAAAATAGGAAGATATAAACAAAGGTGCACATGCTAACCATATGCCATTTTCCCTATCATATTTATACGACAATAATTTTTTTTATACGTGATTATTTTTCTAGAAAAATTACACCATAAAACTCAGCGTTTTTTTATCTTTCCAACAAGTATACTATTGATATACTTTTCGAAAAAAAATTAACTGGATTTTATGGAGTTTTTCTGAACTGTGTTTTATGGCTTTTTAGACTATGTATTTTCATGGCGTTTTTCTGAACTAAGTGTTTTTATGGCGTTTTAACTAGGTATTTTCATGACGTTTTTCTGAACTGAGTGTTTTATGGCGTTTTCAACTGAGTTTTTTCATGACGTTTTTCTGAAATAAGTGTTTTATGGCGTTTTTAACTGGGTATTTTCATGGCGTTTTTCAGAATTACGTTTTTTTTGGCGTTTTATTTGAAAACCCAGTTCATGTGAGTGGGTTTTTTTGACAATATTACCCCTTAGTGTAATTAAGTATCAATGCCACATGTCACCACCAAAATCGTTTTCACCGTTCTCACACTTTTCACTGTTCTCTCTAAATCCTGACTCTATATATATATATATATATATATATATATATATTGCATATTTAATTTGCCAAAATTAAAAAAATTGAATAAATTACATGGTGGGGTAGGCTAATCCTACATTTCCTTGGTTCCATCCTTAGAGGGACATCCTTTAAGAACTATTACGTGGCGTTGAGGTGGAGGGTCATCTTACAAGAACTACCATCTCTCATACCGAGTAGCCTAATCGATACGTTCAAGTAAAGTAAATTGATCGGTTAAACATGATTGGGATTTATGGCAATGTCCATAGGTTGAAACAATGGATTTAACGGTGGGTCTGACTTTACGTTTTAAAATCGGTTGTGTAAAACGAGCATGCCGAATTTAACTTTTTTATATATCACTTTAGAAATATGCACTTACCTATGTGTGTAATATTAATAAACCATCTTTATTATTTAGAAAATACTAATAAAACTAAAAATTTGGAAAAAAAATTTACAAAAATTTCCAAAACTGTATTAACGTTTGACCCAGTTTTACCTATCAAACGGATGGTGAACAACCCTAGTTTTACCAATTCTCCCCTCAAGAAGCAAAAGTTTTAGCATACCTTAGCTTTGTTATCTAATGTTTCATTAATAACATTTGCTCTAGCATTGGCATATCTCCACTGCATCCAAGTTCCATGCATCATTCTTAACTGATGAACATTCTCCACCATAGTCACACCCGCCCCAACAGGAGACAAACAACCCGACCCGTTTTTC
The DNA here is from genome assembly GCA_030545235.1 of Helianthus tuberosus. Taxonomy (NCBI): domain Eukaryota; kingdom Viridiplantae; phylum Streptophyta; class Magnoliopsida; order Asterales; family Asteraceae; genus Helianthus; species Helianthus tuberosus. The sequence continues at coordinate 115,361,902 of CM060408.1, forward strand.
TTCATCTTGATCAAATCAAGACCCATATGCAGAATATTCCGTTTAGCCGTTCTAGATGGACTTGTTGGAGGCTTAAAGCTCGAAAGTGGCGAGTTGGGCGATTCAGGTCGGCCCGGTGATGAACCCCATTTCGATGACAATGATAATGCATTCGCTTTCTTCATCGCGTTCTTGATGATGGTGGATTTTGTTGGTGAACTGGATATAGATTTTCTTGAGCTTATTGTTGAGGCCATGTATGATGCCAGAGAGTTTTTGTCTGTGATGAACGGAGAGCCCATATCACTGCACTCAGAGTCGTCAGAGAAGGAACCAGATTTCATTCGGGAGTATGTTCTCCGGCGAAGTTCTTTTTCGTCCACGGACAATCTTCCAGGCATTATAGCTGCGCGTAAACAGACGTTTTATACTCAGGTATGAATTTCTAACATAACACGACATGAATCGAAAACGAGTTTCAAAGGTTAGGGTCAGTTTCACGTTAAACTAACGACAAACGTTTACATGTCATGTTTGTCTCAACCCGGCGGCGAGTTCACATGCTGACATCCAGATACTATTTTTTTAAAGACAAATTAACTTACTCTTAAATACTCATATGCCTCTACCTCGTAAGATTTTTACCATTCACCTCCAGGATAGATATGAAACACCTGATTGTCACCATGTCCCTTAAGGACATTTAACCCAAATATTTATGTTTTAAATGTGCGTTGTGAAACAACTTAAACTATTTCATGTTTGTGTTGTGTAAAATGTATAAGTTGGTGTCGGGTTCAACCCGTGCATACAACACGACCCCATTCATGTAAAAGTAGAAGTAGTTTGTTTTTGTTTTTAGTTGATGATTACCAAACTCCTATCCTACATCACCGGAGTGCATACCCCACTTGATGCATTCATGTAAAAGTAAAAATATATTTCTTTTAATTTGATTTGATTTGATTTGATTTGATGATTACCTAAGTCCTCCATGGTTCCATCACCGGACGAGGAAAAAGAAGTTGATGATTTTCCGGTGTACCTCATCGACCCACCTCCAGTAACCGGCTTCCGATTCTCCTTCAACTTGTTTTCCTTACGCTCAAACCGATCAAATTCTGAACAACTGGTTTGCTTTCTAAGAAACGATGAACCCACACTATCCTTTCTACGATCGCTTCCAAGGTAATCCGCTAGCGTGGGTTGATTGTCTGGTTTCGATAAGTTAGGAGAGGAAGAAGGCCAAACTCCACGAAGCAATCTGGTGTTTCTAAAAGATGATCTTGGTTTAGGGTAATGGGAGACATTGTGGTTGGGGGACGGTGGTGATTCCGCGACGGAGATCGACTTGAACGTATGTTTACCGGATATCATAATGTAGAGAGAGAGAGAGATGGAAAACAAACATTCCGTTGGAAACTGTTGGCTAAATAAGATATATGGTGCCGGCGGCCTGCACAGGAAGTTAATTACTTTTAAAGATTTCCTTTTCTTGTTTTATAAAAAACTATAGACTATAGAAGCTTATTTCTGATAAAAAAAAACCTTTGAATTTAAAAAACTCCTTAAAGATATTGGGGGACCCGGAATTTTTTGTTTGGGATGCGGATGATATGTTTAACCATATTTTCAAGAGGTGCGGTCAGATTTTTTTCCTAAAATATACACTAATTTTTTTTTCAAGAGGTGCGGCCGTCCACCCTGACTAAAGGCTAGGTCCGCCCATGAAGATATGAAAAGTTTGTTAGGGGTTATATCATAATTTAAAGATTGAAGAGATGAAGTCAAAGAAAATGAAAGTCGAGTTTTCAAGTGCCACATTATGGTTTTTAAATATACCAAGTGCTTCCATTTGGACATTGATTTTGATGCCTAGATTGGTGATTGGAGATACATAGCTGAGACCGGACCTTCTTCAAGAGGGCTGGACCGAAACATAAGGGACGCGTATCACAAAAAGCTTCGTCCCTCAGCCACAAACGGACGCAACATCAAAAGGTGCGTCCTACCGAATGACGTCATCAAGTTGACTAATATAAATACCCCCACCAAGTACACCACAATTACGATTTTCCGAATATTCGTCCTTACTTTCCTTCTCTACTTTCTCTCTCTAGCAAATACTTATCCTCACGCCGGATGGTGGTCGCAGAATGGCCCTCTCACCTCTGTGACGAGCCTAACGGTTTGCTCATTGTGCAGGTTCGGATCCTCGTGTTCTTAACAAGGTCTAAACGTGGTTTAAAGTGTCCAGCCACTTTTTGGATCTTCAATTGGCTCCATCCGATTAAACGCTCAAAGTTTTTCACTAGTTGAACTTCTTGCGCAAAAAATCATCTGATCTATGGCTGCCCCAGGTTCTGTGAATCTGGGATCTACTGTCAGCTCACAAGCTATAGCTCCTACGAATACTATGATCATCGTTTCAGCTCCTCTGAGCTCGAGACCAGGAACATCATTGCCATTTATAATGATGCCAACTCCACCTGCGTTGGAATTCGATGCAGAGTTCCTCACCAAAAATGCTAGTCTCTTGAGACGTTTGAAAGCTCAGCAAGCTCGCGACGAGCAGATCCTCGGTTTACGAACCAGGCTTTTCACGGAAGAATCACCAGTAAGGACTATGGGTCCCATGGCTTTCGCTACTCCTACTTACTCCACAATTGTTACTCCGACAGAAGGAATTTATAACAATTATTTTGTGTAGGGATCCATGGGACCATCTTCGGCAATCATGATACATTCGGACCCTCAACTGGCCATTGCCAGTGACTCAGAGCTCACAAAGCCTTATCATCCAGTGTCGATGACGGCAAAGTCGAAGTTCAGTGCACGAATAGTTCATGCCAAGCTTCCACCAAAGTTAAAAATACCATCTACGATTAAAAAATATGATGGCACTAGAGATCCAGATGACCATATGTTCGATTTTGATGGGGCTACACGAGTCAAACAGTGGTCAATGCCAGCTTGATGTTTTATGTTCTCTTAGACTTTAACCGGGGTAGCTCGGGTATGGTTTGACGTACTCACCAAGGGAGAAATCAACGTTTCGAGGAACTCCGGAGGTTGTTCCTCCAAAATTTTAGCCAGCAAAGGGATTACTCAAAAGAGATCATTGAAGTGCATAACATCAGGAGACGAGACAGAGAGTCCCTTGACAGTTTTATTGACATATTTAATCGAGAAAGTATGCAAATCAGTGGAGTGGTGGACCAACTGCGGGTCTCTGGCTTTTGCCATGAAGTCCGAAACAACCAGCTTGTAGAAAAATTACATGAGAATCTCCCCAAGATGATGGAAGTATTGATGGAGCGTGCCCGAGAATTCGCTAGGGGAAAGAACGCTTGTAGCTCAATGACTGAGCCAGATCAAAGAATGTCTTCCTGGAAGAAGAATGGAGGTTCTGTCTTTGATAAACCTCCGGTCGGAAACAGGGGACGAACGCACCCTTATAAAAGGAATGATCGAGCCCCACGGGGAAGAGGTGCTAATCCACGATTCTATAACCTGTCAGATATTTTGAAAACTCCTAGCGAGATCCTCGTCACCGATGGAGCAAGCTTCCCCACACCACCCAAGCTCCGAAACACAGGCGACAAGAACTCCAAAAAGTACTGTGATGACCATCGGGCAAAAGTCCACAATATAGATGACTGTTGGTCTCTAAAACAAGAAATTGAAAACGTTGTCCGGTCCGGTAAGTTGTCACACCTAGTAAAAGAAGTCAAAGAAGGCAAGTCCGCTACGACACCGATTGATAATCCCAACAACCAGTCCGGAATTTGCATGATCCGAATAGCAAACAGTCAGGGTATAAAACGGTCCAACCAACATTTGGCCTCATGGATGCAACAACCATTTGGTTTTCCACCCATTTCCTCCAGAGACATCAAGGAAAGACCGATCATTGTGTCCGCAGTAATTGCAGGTCATAAGGTCCTGTGGATTTGTGTAGACAGTGGTAGTGCCTCAGAGATCATGTACCTGCAGTGTTTCCAACAGATGGCACCACAAACTAAGGCAAAGCTAATTCAAGTGTCCATGCCGTTGGTAAGTTTCTCCGGAGAGGTCGTTCAGCCCATTGGACAAATCACCTTGCACACAACTTTGGGTACTAGAAACGTAATGCGTGTAACGCCCTGCGTCCCTGAACTTTTACCTTTTGTCAATTTTAGTCCTTATACTATGTGAAACTTGACTCTTTGATACTTGAATCTTGATACTTGATTCTTGATACTTGGTACTTAATACTAGATACTTGATTGTTAAAGCTAGATTCTTGATACTTGATTCTTGATACTAGATGTTTGATTCTTAAAACTAGAGACTTGATGCTTGACTCTTAACACTTGATTCTTGAGACTCGTGAAACTTTGATACTTGGTTAAATGAGAAACTTGAGACTTGACACTTATGTAAACTTGGAAACTTTTGTGTTAATTAAATAACTTACTTATCAAGTAATGATATTACCCAATAATACACAACGCAATGCTTAACCTAACTCACAAAACGAACCCAAGACGGAAAAGTAGCTGAAAGGATTCGGCTGTCCGAATGGACATCCGATCCAACCTACTTGCACAGCCTTTCTCTCCTCTTGCACTATAAATAGGAGCTGTCACATCATTCTTCACTAATGTGACAGACCCCTCCGATCCAGACGCACGCACTCCCATTCTACGGCACTTTTCTTCCATTTTTGGGTAAATCTCGTAAGTTTCCCACTTGATTCTTGTACAACTTTCATCTATACACATTTCCTCACATGATTCTTCATCAAAATCACACTTTTCACCATGAAATCACTAAGATTCAAGCTCTCGAGGATGACGTCATCATGGCGGTTTGTACAAACGGCTTTGATGTCATTTTCGTCAAGCTTTAGCTCAAATCTAAGAGATTTCTACGTATTTTACCATGAATCTTTACAAATTTAAATGTTTTCGGTTGATTTCATACTTTCTTCAAATTTTCTTAAAACCTTTACTCAAATCGGTGGTGTTTGTATCCAAAATAGGCTTAGGACTTGTTCCTTAGTCTGGAGTCGGCTCGATAACAGATTCCCACCGGAGAAGATGACCGGATTACGGATCAGACATGAAACCCAGCCAAGAGCAGTCGTCCGATCGAACGGGGTGATTCCCATCCGATCAGACGAGCTGAACCTTAGTGAGTTTTCCATTGTCTTGATATGTTACCATGTTATTGCCGTTAAACTCAAACTTGGAAACTATACGATGGTTGCAAAAAGGAATAGATCACACCAGTCGAATGAACATCTGATCGGACGACCATCCAATCGAACGACATGCTCCTCACAACCTTCAACACTTAAACTATTTTTCAGAACTTTAAACTTTGAAACTTACACTTGAACAATCATTCGACCGAACGGTCATCCGATCGGATGACCATCCGATCGAACTTCTTGGATTTACACTACAATGAAAACTTCAAAAGGTTGACTATTTTGGAAATTCACCCTATGATCGAATGACCATTCGATCGAATGGTCATCCGTCCGGATGACCATCTGATCGGATGGTGATTCGTTTAAATCTAACAGGTCATCCGACCGGATGACCATCTGTCCGGATGGCCATCCGATCAGGAGCCTGGTTCGACACTTTGCACGATTCTTCTATTTTGTCCGACGCTTATCTGTTAAACTATAATCAGGTTAATCTCAGCGCTCCCTTAGATCCAATCAGTAGGTGTCGATACTTAGCACCCACTGTGAGTATACTTGATCCCTTTTTGTTTTAAACTTTTGGGATGCAACATGTATTCTATGAAACTTGACACTTGAAACTATTTGAAACATACTCTATCCTCAAGGAACGTGAAACTTGATACTTTTTGGATTCTTGATTCTTTATGCTATGTGAACGTTTAATCCTTGTGTGTAGTTCTGCCTTAACAATAGTAATGCTATAGGAGTAATGCGCCTCCCCATTATTCTCGGGGGTATTGTTAGGAGGAGTCTATTTTGCTTTCCTTGAGACTTGGGAAAGTGGTAAACGCATTGGGATACTTGGGCTATCACTCGGACTACGTGAACTAGCATGGCTAAAACTAATATATGTTTACATGACGGATATGAGTCTTTTAAACTATTATACTATATACTCAAACTTGTATACTCGCTAGTACATTATTGTATTGGCATCATTTTAATACATGTTGCAGGCTGATAGGATGATGGATCCAAGAAACAAGTTAGGATGATGCTTAGAAACTCACCTAGTTAATTATCTATTTTGAACAATATTTGGATGTTTTGTAATCGTTACTTGTGGTTGTGAAACCTGTCTAGACAATGTTATGAATTCGGTTAATCTCTATATTGAAACCGCTAGTGTTATGGAAACTTTTGAGCAATCTGAACACTTAGTGTCGCACCCCGATGTTTCCGCCATTGGTTGGGGTGTGACAGATTGGTATCAGAGCCATAACTATAAGGAATTAGGAAAAGTAGGAATGTTTTGCCTAGTCTATTCTTCTAGGAATCTTGACTCTTAATTGTTGTTAAGACTTATGCATTCTACCATAATTGCTTCCTAGCAACACATCTTCCTGTTAAAACTTACATGCCTTTCCTAAGGCTGACACAATATACACTTGGATACTTTGAAAACGCTGTTATGCAGTGTTTGTATTTTCGCACGAGATTTGCCCCAAGTCAGGAGTGACATCCGAACCTTGATGGGAAATTTCCATACTATATTCTAATAGGTTTTATCTTTTGATAAGTACCGAAACAACAATTAGGGTATGAAGTTGTCAAGTTAGAGGTGAAACTCATACGTTGATAACTAGTCCCACTCTTTGATTTTTTTCTGTCTCGCCAAGGTCCCGAAATTCCCAATCAATTAGGAATGTGTAATGATCGAAAGGACAGTTATCGTAGGCCTAACATCGATGACATATTTGTCTAAATAAGTCAAGACACGTTACCTCAATTCGAAAGTGGTTCGAATCACTTTGGTTAGTCAACGTTCCTCTACCCAGAACAATCTAAAGCGATAATCATAATCTCTCAGGATCGAACTAAATTTATGAGCCTATCTTTTATGTTATCTCGAATTTTTACATATGGTTTTAAACTTGATTCTTTGTTCATTTTGAGACTTTCACACAAATCGCACGTGTCTGCAATCTAAAGCGATAATCATAATCTCTCAGGATCGAACTAAATTTATGATGCCTTGTTCATAATGGTAAACTACGTGGAATCTTGATTAAACTATGTGAAGCATGATTGCACGAGATACTATGTGAAACTATTTGGTTAATCTATGTACTATTATGGGTAGTAAAACACTATATGTATCATGGCACCGAAATGCGAGACAGAAGTAACGCTGACGAAACATGGTGGATACGCCGCTGGTACTTCCTATATATAAGTGTTTCTAACATGTTACCAACTTTCGTAACACGTGCCATGCGAAATCTAGTGTTTTGCAGGCCGGTGATGAAAATGTTGAACACTACGCTACGTGAAACTACATGTTTAAATCTATGTGTACTCTAATGCGTATGTGTTGTTGTGAGTGGCAAAATACGATGCGTAACCTAGCACTGACGACGAGATGGATGTAGCATGATCGAAACATGGTGGATATGCCGCTGGTACTTCCTATATATAAGTGTTTCTATCATGTTGCCGAACTTTCGTAACACATGCCATGTGGAATTCGTGGTTTGTGGACTGTGGTGAGGATGTTGAACGATAAGCTACGTGAAACTATTTGATTGATCTACGTGTATGTGACACGTAAAATATGACACGTAACATGACACCGAATACGAGGCGGACGTGATATGCCCGGAACATGGTGGATACGCCGCTGGTACTTCCTATATATAAGTGTTTCTGACATGTTGCCGAACTTTTGTACAACGTGCCATGCAAAAGTCGTGGGATTGCGGCGGTTGAATCTTTTGAATTATGAGAAACTTGTTGAACGTTTGAAACTATGTGAAACTTGAGTCTTTATGCAACCGTGTGTGAATCTATATATACTATGAGACTTTAAGATCTAGATTTATATGACCCTTTTCTTGGATCTTTAGATGTCTTCCCACAAACTATCCGACTTTCTCAAGAGATCCAGGGAAAACTCTCAGAAAAAGATGATGTCATTCATGGCCGATTAGATCGCTCGCATCATGCCAAAGATCGTCTCTGAGATCCAAGGATCAAACACTCCTCCTTCCTTTGTGGAATATAAAGGCGAGAAGCTAAAACCTATGAAGTTCAGTTACAAACACTTCGTCTCTTGCAACCCTAAGCCTTTCACGGGCAGTGATGGGGTGACCGCAATGCTAGAATGGTTTGACTGCATAGAGGTTACCTTCATTAACAACGAGTGCCCAGAACATATGAAGACTAGGAGTGCAACGGGCATGTTTCAAGGCCGAGCTTTGGAGTGGTGGTCAAATGAGAGAAACATCCACTTGAACGAAGAAGCTTATGCTCTTCCATGGTCTGAGGTGCGAGAGGTAATGATGCTCGAATTCTGCCCACCCCCCCCCCCCCCCATGAACAGCTAAAACTTGAAGAAGAGTTCTGGCATCTCAAGCAGATTGGTGATGACAATCTGGCTTATACTACTCGTTTCAAGCAACTCAGCATAATCGTTCCTCACTTGGTTTCTACTCCTAAGCGCATGATAACCAAGTACATTAATGGGTTACCTCCTGCAATGCGTGATTCGATCAAAGCAACTCAGCTAGAGACTATTGAAGAAGTTTACCGTCTTGCCGCAAGCTTAAACAACAACCGTATCTGTGACAAACAGTTCGCTACTCCTACTCCCTCAAAGTCAGCTAACCAGGTTACTCAGCAGCCAAGTAGCAGCAGGAACAAGAAGAGAAAGTCTCAGGGTTCAGGCTGTAATACGATTGTCCCTGCTGCAAACCCTACTGTTAAGACTGCTCCTGCTGCTACTGTTCCAAACCCTCCTGTTCCTGAGAACAAAAAGCAGTACACTGGGCCTCAGCCTGATCGGAGTGTCGCGCTCCGATCAAAGATAAGATTTATAAGCCCTATTTACCCTTAACAAATAGCTAGTGGTAGCAAGGGGTCGAACCACGAAGAGTATGTGGTTTGTGTTTGGATTCGATTTAATTATTAAAAAGGGTCACAATTATGAAGCTTGTTATCTTGTTTTTGTGTATTTTTGTTTGATTGAAAAGATGTGAATTGGAATTACTAAAGTAATTGGGTTGATAATTACTAATGATTAACAATTGCAAAAATGTAATTAAAGGTTTAAACAAGATAGAGAAAACAAGCCTCACACCCGGTTCGGTAATTGCAATCCTAGGGTTCTTACACGTTTTAAATTTGATTTACTTGAATATGTTATTAACGGATTTCTATCATCAAAGCTTAGGTGCCAATTGTTATCAACGCATACCACGGACCACAATGCACTTCGTTACTTCGGACATGTAAATCCTAACCTAAGATAAGGCATAATTGCACATAACCATTTCGCAAAGTCATAACTTTATCATCGTTCGACAATTTACGAATTCGAAACAAATGCAAGACACTTATCAAAGGTTTCAAATAAAATTCAAGTTGTCACAAAATCAAACTAAAACCTTGTTCAAACCCTAGACTTACAATAACCTACACCGGGGTGAAACCTCCAAGAAATTAGCCGCTCATGGTGAACGACACTTGATCAACGGATGCTTGGAACTTGATTGAGACCATCTTGAAACTTGAAAAATGGAAGAATGGTAGATGATTAGGGTTTTGGGATGGTTGGTGATGGTGAAGTGTATGATGATCTTGTATGATGATTGATAATTCGGGTGATATGTGTAATGGTAGGTGAGATTAGGCTCCCATGATGATTCCCACTTCAAAATAATGTGTAACTGACGAATTGATGAAAAAAAATTGTTTTTATTCGTCCAAACCTCAACCAAAGTCAAAATTTGCGAAACAAGAAAATAAGTGCCGTCGCCGACGGCCTGGCCCACCGTCGGCGACGCCATGTCTGGCTCTCAATTTCAGGCAATGTGCTATCTTGCTGTCTACGAGTTTTCTGGGTGACGGTACTTTCCAACATCCGTCGGCAACGGTGCATACCTGTTGTTGATGTCCCATAATGATGATGTTGTTGACGTGTGTGCTTGTTGGCTTCTCAAATGAACAACAGCCATCAAAAACATGATGGTGAATTATAATTCTCCTCTCAATCAAAATCCTCCCATGTGCTTCTTCGAGATCCCCACCTTAGCTGCCGTTAATATGATGATTATTATTAAAAACAACAATCCCTCTCACCTACTAAGACGTGCCGCCAACACAAACCCTCATGTGTGTCACACCCCCAAAATCCACATGCGGAGTATCACCGCTTGGAGGCGTGACTGACCAGGATCCAGCCACCAATCATATTGAATAAGCATGTAAGTAATTATAAAAATCCAACCAATACAATTGGTGTCCAAACAAACTTAGTTTAAGTTGCAAGCGGAAGCATAACGATTAAATCCAAAACCAAAATATAAGTTCAAATGTTTCAATGTTTAACATGGCACACAATTGTCCATCTCCCACAACGACTCTTCCCCATGCAAGCTCCAGCTAAGTACCTATTGACCTGGAAAGCATGTAGTAACGAGTCAACAATAATGTTGAGCGAGTTCACAGTTGGGTGTTTGTTTTAAGTTGTTCCAAAAACAGTTTCCTTTAACTGGCATCCTGCCGTGGAGGTTACCCCATAGTTGAAAACGTGTTCTGTTTATATCCCGTTTACTCTGGCAATCCAGCCGTGGGGGCTACCCCATGTTTAGTTATCTGGCTTTTCGGCCGTGGGGGCTACCCCATGTATATACTACTAGACTCGTTACCATATCGACTGCTGACTGTAGTCATGTTTATGTGCCCTGAACTGTCAATGTCTATCATCATTGACGTGCCCAGATCCATTAGTTCACGCCCGTCCTCTGCGGCACGGTGTGAGGCTTGTCAGACCTAAATAGCGCTATCTAACTAATGACCCGCTCGCCATTGGCCCGGCGATTAAGTCGATATAAAAAGGAGGGACTTCGTGATAGAGTTTTGGTCTAGTAAAAGTTATCTGTCCACGAGGACGAGGAATTTATATTCCTGAACCTGTACTGTCCTACCCAAGGAGGACGAGGAATCCCTATTCCTTAACCCATTCCCAACCCCTGGGAATCCCATGCTTTGTAGAAAGTGTGAACTCACCTTAGGTTAGCTCGGCAGATAAACGAAAGGTCAATCGAGCTGCTAGGGGTCAACCACGTCCTAACATGGTTACCATACAAGTCAGGTCTAGGTTCAAATAGTGCACGTATGTTTACACAAGTTAACAGGTTACTAACACGTATTGATCATGGCAAACATGTATAACACATTAGCAGTCAATTACATAACATCTGATACTTGTACGATCCCAAAGGTAAAGCCCAACAAATAGGCGGCCCAACCCCTTGTGCGATCAGCATAACTTGTGCGATCCACAATGGGTTGTGCGATTGAAAACCACCCCGGCCCAATAATAAATCCCAACATGTACACGGCCCAACAAACAATCATGAGTCTTGTGCGATCCGGATAGACTTGTGTGATCCGGATGGCTTGTGCGATCGAGAGAACTTGTGCGATTGGTTTTATTACCCGAATATATTGCTAAACAGTTACAATGTTTCCAAAATTCAATTCAGTTACAATCATTCAAGGGTTTCCCCAAATTATGAATTCTATCAATTAACAACAGTAACAATAACCATCCTTCATAAGGTCCAATTTCATACATCAACCCATAAGTCATAATCATGTGTTCTAATCCCTAATAATGTACGTGTGAACAACCCTAACTTATTGTTATCGAGATCGATACACATCTCAGATTCATCGCTTAATTACATGAAGAATCCAAACCATAATCGGTTCCCTTAGCACATATTATGCACAATAGTTTACAACAATTAATCAATGAATAATATACCCATTTAGGCTTAATGATGAGCAATCAATTAAAGTCTGATGCATGCACAAACAACCAATCTTTCAAGAATATATGTTAACATTAAATACCTTCCTTCATTGTTTACAAAGATCACGTGTCATCAAATCGGAAATCAATTTATCAACCTAATCACCCTCTCAAAACCCTATGGACCGTCCCACTATCTCGATCTCCTCAATCACATGACCACATGATTACAATTCTAATCTCATTAAAGCTTCAACAAACTTTTAATGTTTCACATGATTGCAATTTATTATGTAAACCATTTAATTCATTGATAAACAATACTATTCGAACATTCTGTGATCACCTTCATTCCATACATACATATTAATATGAACTATGCGACCCTATATCAATTAATAATAACCATCACCAATTCACATGATCGTATAATAATCTCACACATTATCACAAATAATTAATCACATATGAATGTCACGCCTTCAATATCACATATGAAACAATACCACACAAGTATGAATGTCGCAGGTAAGAATCACTAACCAATAATCTGACTGAACAAGATGCTATCTCGGAGGGGAGGGGGGTTTGCTACTGCTGTCGTACGCCCAGGAGAACCTAGTGTTTGAGTATGTTTGAGTTATAATATTACGTGCCTTCATGTGTGTGTATAAAAGCTAGAGCACCTAGCCGGCCCCAAAGTAATAATCCATTTGGGCTCTACCAAGCCCACACGTAAATCCAAATCATAAAGGTGTTCGGTACCAAGCCCAACCTAAATGTGATCCAATTAGACTCATTTACATGCTAAGAGTTGGTTCTCTAAATCAGTTGTACGACACACAAACATGTATACTACCATCTACAAACAACACATGTATTGCACATCAAGTAATTATAAAAACACACTTGCAAATACGTAATAAGTTAAGTCGAATAGAGACCTTGAAACTCGGGTTGTCACAATGTGTCTCCTCTAAGCGTAATGATGATGTTGTTTTTAATTAATGCTCCCGTTGAAAGTTGTTTAACATGTGCATCCAAAGTGATGTTGACCGAAAATCCTTTCTTCAATTGTATTTGTCGGTTGCCCATGTGCATGTATATATTTAAGATTTTAAACCCTTTTCAATTCTTGATAACCACCTCCATGCAAAGTCCACTATTAATGATGATAATGTTTCCTTTTTATAAGAGCCATGTGATGCTTGGTAGTAATTAACGTTGATGTCATGCCAATGTTGATGTTGTCCTTTGTTTTGTCTCAAGATTCACATGTAGAAGTCTCCAAATAAGTCACCGTGAGCTCTGCTTATAGTCTCATCTGTAATTACATGGCGCTTCTTGCACGTTTAAGCTATTTCGTGGATCCGAACATCTACCAAATGATATCTTTCGCATTGTTCGTCATCCCCGGTAGTTCCGCTTCATCACCACGCACTCTAACTTCACCGAATTAGGTGATTTACCTGTACAACCCACGAACACTCGTAGTTAACATATTCAAGGTATATAGTCATGTAAAACAATCTAAACCACACAAAATCAACCCTTAAACACCCATGTTTCACACTCTACATCACAGCCCAAGTGTACCACTTGCAACTTTCATCATCCAGCTACAGCTGCTTGTCGTTGTGTACTAACTACAATTGTTATGGTCACACGACTCCCCACTTCGTTAAGCCAACCAAGCTCAGCAAGCCCCAGTTCAGGCAGCTCTACCAGCTCCCCAAGTTCCTCATCAGAATTCTAGGCCAGTCAACGCTGTTCGTGCATGCTACAAGTATGGAGATACTACTCACCTTCGTAATTAGTGCCCCAGCTAAACTAGGAGCAACAACCAGGAGCAACGACGTCGTGAATGGTACGTTTCTCGTCAATAATCTTTACGCTTCGATACTATTTGATACTGGTGCCGATAGAAGCTTTGTGTCCGTAGAATTTGAATCTTTGTTAAACTGTGCATGCTCTAAGCTACCTAAGTCGTTTTCGGTTGATATTGCCGATGGTAAATCGATTCTAGTTGATTCTATTCTCAGTGGTTTTTCCTTGACTCTTAACGACCACGTATTTACTATTGATCTTATACCCATGCAATTGGGTAGTTTTGATGTCATAATCGGCTTGGATTGGTTGCGTAAGAATCATGTCGAGATCGTTTGTCACGAGAAGTTCGTTCGTTTACCTCTTCCGTCTGGTGATATTTTGCACGTTTACGGAGACCGACCTTCGAAAGGACTGAAGTTGTTGTCATGCACTCAAGCGAACAAGTGCTTACGTAAACAGAACCTTGCCTTCTTGTCCCACATGGTGGAACAAAAGGGCAAGGGGAAGAAAATAAGCGACGTTCCAGTAGTGTGTGGCTTCCCTGACGTCTTTCCTGGAGATCTTCCTGGTCTTCCTCCTCCTCGATCTGTTGACTTTCGTATTGATCTCATACCTGGTGTGACTCCTGTCGCCAAGGCTCCCTACCGACTTGCACCTTCCGAGATGCAAGAACTATCTAGTCAACTACAAGAACTGCTCGACAAGGGATTCATTCATCCAAGTACCTCTCCATGGGGTGCTCCCGTACTATTCGTCAAGAAGAAAGATGGTTCGTTTCGTATGTGTATCGACTACCGTGAACTTAATAAACTTACCATTAAGAATCGTTATACTCTTCCTCGTATCGATGACCTACTCGACCAACTACAAGGCGCGTCCTGTTTCTCAAAGATGATATTCCCAAAACCGCATTTCGCACTCGTTATGGACACTACGAGTTCGTGGTTATGCCTTTTGGCTTGACCAACGCACCTGCTGTGTTCATGGATCTTATGAACCGTGTTTGCAAACCCTATTTGGATCGTTTTGTGATAGTCTTTATTGATGATATTCTTGTTTATTCGAAAACTAGAGCTGATCATGAACGTCGTTTACGCTTGATGCTTGAACTATTGCGTGGTGAACGCTTATACGCTAAATTCTCTAAGTGTGAGTTTTGGATTGACGAAGTACAATTTCTAGGTCACGTTGTTAGTAAGCAAGGTATTCATGTTGACCCATCTAAAATCGAAGCTGTGAAGAATTGGAGTACGCCTAAATCGGCGTCCGAAATCCGTTCCTTCCTAAGATTGGCGGGTTATTACCGTCGATTCAATTCGGATTTTTCTAAGATCGCATTCCCTCTTATTTCCTTGACTTAGAAAGAGAAATCTTTTGCTTGGGGTCCTAAGCAAGAGGAATCTTTTCTGACTCTTAAGACTCTTCTTTGTAATGCTCTTGTTCTTACTCTTCCCGATGGGAATAACGACTTCATTGTATATTGTGATGCCTCGAACCGTGGCTTGGGCTGTGTGCTCATGCAGCGGGACAGGGTTAATGTTTATGCCTCCTGTCAACTCAAAATACATGAGAAAAACTATACTACTCACGATCTGGAGCTTGGTGCAGTTGTATTTGCGTTAAAGATCTGGCGATACTACCTATATGGAACTAAGTGTGTGGTTTTCACTGACCATAAGAGCCTACAACACATCTATAACCAAAAGGAGCTGAACATACGACAGAGATGCTGGGTGGAGTTACTTAACGACTACGACTGCGAGATTCGCTATCATCCTGTCAACGCGAATGTCGTGGCCGATGCTCTTAGTCGTAAGGCTCATGTTAGTACTGGTGTGTGTAAGGTGTGTTATGTTTTTATTGATAATTTAAGCCCATTTTACACATTAGTCAAGTTTTAAATTTATAAAACATGATATTCTACTAACACTAAACACACACATGGGCAAGTACACCCATTGTGATCGTAGTATAGCGTTGGTAAGATACCAAGGTTGTCCAAGGACACAAGAGCTTTTAGTACCGGTTTATCCTCAACGTCTAATCAAATCAAAATTTTTAGAAAAGGTTTGAAACATGAAAAATAAAACCTAAAATGCTGAAAATAAAAATAAAAACAGATAGATGATGTGTGTAAAATGCAACATATAAATTACATCAAATGAGGCATAAAACTAACCCTTTTTAGTACTAACGTTGGAAAAAGTGTGCTTTTGTCTTTCTTTTGTATTTTCAGGACTAAATGTGCGTAATTGAACAAAAGGAACAAATATGCAGCCAAATCTAACATAACTACAAAGAAGAGGAATAAGCGTGGCATGCCGGACCCCTCGACAGCATCTTCCCAAGCAAAAACTGGATATCATAAGGCTGACCACGACCCCGTGCCCAGCGGACACGGGGGCGTGGCCAGATACCTGCAGAAAAGACAAAGCCATAGAGGCTTCTACTGCCAACACGGGGGCGTGCCCAGCTCAACACGGGCCGTGGTCAACGCTAAGATTCGCAGAATCCAGCAAATCTTGATAGTACAGATACGCTTCTGCACACGAGGTCGTGCCCAGCGAACACGGGGGCGTGTGGAGCAAATGCAGACAAATTGTAATTAATGAATAAAGAGAAAGAGGATGGACATGGGGCCATGCCCAATGGACACGGGACTGTGTCCGGGATTCTGTGCAGGCTATAAATAGGGGTACTTGGTTCACTTTAAAGGCATCCCTTAGCAAACCACCTCTCTCCCACTTCACCCACACTCCACCACCATCACAACACCCACACCCACCACCATCATCCATCATCCATCTTAGAGTGTGTGTAGTAGTCTCAGGATCCAAGATTCATAGTAAGAGTTCTTGACAATCAAAGGCCATGTTTGCCTAAGTCTCTTACATCACTTGGTGAATACAAGCATTTAGTGTAATACTTTTGATTTTTAAAATTTTCGCACTTTTTATTTGGTTTTGTATTAATGACTTTAATAACTAGTTTCTTATGTTGAAGGTGAAACTTCCTTATCATTTGTCAGTGGTGTCTTGGCGTTATTTTACTGTCTATATAAAATAAAAGATTTACACCATTCATATCTCTACGGTCTATATCGAGATATGTTGGCTACCTGGTCGGGGGTTAAGGGAATGGTTTGGTAAGGTTCTTGCCTTGTTCAATGTATAGATCCTGCGAGGACCAGGGTCAAGCTTACTAGGACCTCCTTCAATACCCACTGGTATTGGATGGCGAGGGTGCGAATGGCTTGATCCCCTCATATGTAAACTACTATTAATACATTAACCCGGCTACTTGGGATTGTATCCTTGCTGACTCAAACCACTTATTCGAGGGTAACGTCACCTTCAAAAGAGGGGCCTACCACATTACACATTAATAACTTAATTAATTATCTTTGAATATTCCGACCCTTTAGGATTGTATCCTTATTGACTCAAACTACTGGGTTGAGGGTAACGTCACCTTCAAAAGAGGGGCCTACTACTATAACTAAGATAATCTCTTAAAAAGTGCAAAAGTGCGGAAATCATCAAAGGTTACATTAAAGACGAGTCGGATCCAAGTGATTCATCTTGTCTATCTGTTTTATTTTTATTTTTTCTTACTTTTCAGCATTTTAGTTCTTATTTTTCATGTTTAAAACCTTTTCTAAAACTTTTGATTTGATTAGATGTTGAGGATAATCCGGTACTAAAAGCTCTTGTGTCCTTGGACGACCTCGGTATCTTACCAACACTATATTACGCTCACCATGGGTGCACTTGCCCATGTGTGTGTTTAGTGTTAGTAGAATATCGTGTTTTATAAATTTAAAACTTGACTCACGTGTTAAAAAGGGCTTAGAATATAAAGAAGAACATATACACTCGACACACACCAAGTTTTTGGCGCTGTTGCCGGGGACACAAGGATTTTAAGAAAGTTAGGAATCAACGGCCTAATCGTTTTTCTTATTTTTCTGGGTTTTAGGATTTTACTTGATTTTTCAGCTTCTGCAGACTGCAGCATGGAGCCGTGCCTGGTCGGATACGGGCCGTGCTCAGCTGCCTTACTGGCAGTTTTTATTTTCCGAGTTACAGAGAGCTGAACACGGGGCAATGTTGGTGCAGCACGGGGCCGTGTCAAACTCCCCAGTAACAGGGATCCGGAAAACAATCACTGTAACCACGACCACGGGGCCGTGTTCAGCTGAGCACGGGGCCGTGGTGAGACTTCTGACCAACAATCTTTTTGTTTTTATCTCAGGACTTGGAACTAAGGCTCCGCACCTGAACTTCCTACGCTGTGCAGGAGCTCCAGTTCCAATAAAGACATAAAAGAACCTCTAAACGAACCTGAACGCTTTCTAAGAAAAAGACTTAAAGCTAAAACCCAAGAGAAAGTTTCGGGGGACCCACTTCCAATGGCGGACCAACGTACCCGAATGGATTACCTACGATCCACGGTCGGTAATCTCGGCGCCGCTATCAATGCACCAAATGTTGATGCCAACAACTTCGAACTTCGGCCGCATTTGTTTCAAATGCTCCAAAACTCCGCAACTTTCCATGGGCTTGCGGACGAAGATCCCCAATTACATATCACCAACTTTTTGGAAATATGTGATACTTTTCGGATCAACGGAGCATCAAATGACGCCATCTGCCTCCGAATGTTCCCATTTTATCTAAAATACCGACCTAAGGCTTGGCTTAACACCCTCCCAGTTGGATCGGTGAACACCTGGGATGAACTAGCCAAAAGTTTTTGTATAAGTATTTCCCTCCTTAAAAAACGGCTAAATTAATGACTGAAATTAATACATACTCACAAGAGGACGGGGAATCCTTATATGAAACTTGGGAAAGGTTCAAGGAGCCACTAAGAAAGTGTCCCCATCATGGTCTTGCGGTATGGCAACAAGTATCCACTTTCTATAATGGGTTGTTGCCACACAAAAAACAAACACTTGACTCTAGCTCTGGGGGACTTCTAGGTAATCGTCGCCCAAATGAAATTTATAATGAGATTGAGGAAATTGCTGAAAACAATATTCAATGGCACACTCCCCGAGGCACAAAATCTATTGCCCCGGGCACCCATAAGGTAGACGAAAGCACTTCTTTACAAGCCCAAATCAAGTCCCTTTCTTCAAATAAGGCATAAAACTAACCCCTTTTTAATACTAATGTTGGAAAAAGTGTGCTTTTGTCTTCCTTTTCTATTTTCAGGACTAAATGAGCGTAATTGAACAAAAGGAACAAATATGCAGCCAAATCTAACATAAATACAAAGAAAAGGAATAAACATGACATGCCCGACCCCTCGACAGCGTCTTCATAAGCAAAAACAGGATATCAGTAGGCGGACCACGGCCCCGTGCCCAGCGGACACGGGGGCGTGGCCAGATACCTGCAGAAAAGACAAAGCCATAGAAGCTTCTATTCCCAACACGGGCCGTGGTGAACGCTACGATTCGCATAATACAGCAAATCTTGATAGTACAGATACGCTTCTGCACACAGGGTCATGCCCAGCGAACACGGGGGCATGTGGAGCTAATGCAGACAAATTGTAATTAATGAAGAAAGAGAAACATGATGGACAAGGGGCCGTGTCCAATGGACACGGGGCCATGTCCAGACTTCTGTGCAGCCTATAAATAGGGGTACTTGGTTCACTTCAAAGGCATCCCATGGCAAACCACCTCTTTTCAACTTCACCCACACTCCACCACCAGCACAACACCCACATCCACCACCACCATCATCCATCATCCATCTTAGAGAGTGTGTAGTAGTCTCGGTTTCAAGATTGATAGTAAGAGTTCTTGACAATCAAAGGCCATGTTTGCCTAAGTCTCTTACATCACTTGGTGAAGAAAAGCATTTAGTGTAATACTTTTGATTTTTAATCTTTTCAGACTTTTTATTTGAGTTTGTATTAATGACTTTAATAACTAGTTTCATATGTTGAAGGTGAAACTTCCTTATCATTTGTCCGTGGTGTCTTGGCGTTATTTTACTATCTATATAAAATAAAAGATTTACATCATTCATATATCTACGGTCTATATAGAGATATGTTGGCTACCTGGTCGGGGGTTAAGGGAATGGTTTGGTAAGGTTCTTGCCTTGTTTAATATATAGATCCTGCAAGGACCTGGGTCAAGCTTACTATGACCTCCTTCAATACCCACTGGTATAGGATGGCGGGGGTGCGAATGGCTTGATCCCCTCATATGTAAACTACTATTAATACATTAACCCGGCTATTTGGGATTGTATCCCTGCTGACTCAAACCACTTAGCCAAGGGTAACGTCACCTTCAAAAAAGGGGCCTACCACATTACGCATTAATAACTTAATTAATTATCTTTCAATATTCCGAACCTTTTGGATTGTATCCTTGCTGACTCAAACTACTGGGTTGAGGGTAACGTCACCTTCAAAAGAGGGGCCTACTACCATAACTAAGATAATCTCTTTAAAAGTGCAAAAGTGCAAAAGTGCGAAATCATCAAAGGTTACATTAAAGGCGAGTCGGATCCAAGTGATTCATCTCGTCTATCTGTTCTATTTTTTTTTATTTTTCAGCATTTTAGTTCTTATTTTTCATGTTTAAAAACTTTTCTAAAACTTTTGATTGGATTAGACGTTGAGGATAAACCGGTACTAAAAGCTCTTGTGTCCTTGGACGACCTCGGTATCTTACCAACGCTATACTACGCTCTCGATGGGTGCACTTGCCCATGTGTGTGTTTAGTGTTAGTAGAATATCGTGTTTTATAAATTTAAAACTTGACTCACGTGTTAAAAAGGGCTTAGAATATAAAGAAAAACATAATACACCCGACACACACCAATAGACAAGATGAATCACTTGGATTCGACTCGCTTTTAATGTAACCTTTGATGATTTCCGTACTTTTGCACTTTTTAAGAGATTATCTTAGTTATAGTAGTAGGCCCCTCTTTTCAAGTTGACGTTACCCTCAACCCAGTGGTTTGAGTCAGCAAGGATACAATCCCAAAGGGTCAGAATATTGGAAGATAATTAATTAAGTTATTAATGCGTAAAGTGGTAGGCCCCTCTTTTGAAGGCGATGTTACCCTCGGCTAAGTGGTTTGAGTCAGCGGGGATACAATCCTAAGTAGCCGGATTAATGTATTAATAGTAGTTTACATATGAGGGGATCAAACCATTCGCACCCCCGCCATCCAATACCAGTGGGTATTGAAGGAGGTCCTAGTAAGCTTGACCAAGGTCCTTGTAGGATCTATACACTGAACAAGGCAACAACCTTACCAAACCATTCCCTTAACCCCCGACCAGCTAGCCAACATATCTCTATATAGACCGTAGAGATATGAATGGTGAAAATCTTTTACTTTATATAGACAGTAAAGTAATGGCAAGACACCACGGACAAATGATAAAGAAGTTTCACCTTCAACATAAGAAACTAGTTATTAAAGTCATTAATACAAAACCAAATAAAAAGTGCGAAAAGATTAAAAATCAAAAGTATTACATTAAATGCTTGTCTTCACCAAGTGATGTAAGAGACTTAGCCAAACATGGCCTTTGATTGACAAGAACTCTTACTATCAATCTTGGATCCCGAGACTACTACACACACTCTAAGGTGGATGATGGATGATGGTGGTGGAT
The DNA here is from genome assembly GCA_030545235.1 of Helianthus tuberosus. Taxonomy (NCBI): domain Eukaryota; kingdom Viridiplantae; phylum Streptophyta; class Magnoliopsida; order Asterales; family Asteraceae; genus Helianthus; species Helianthus tuberosus. Next base: position 115,383,376 of record CM060408.1, read on the forward strand.
GTGGGTGTTGTAATGGTGGTGGAGTGGTGGCAAAGTGGGAGAGAGGTGGTTTGCCAAGGGATGCCTTTGAAGTGAATCAATCACCCCTATTTATAGCCTGAACAGTAGCCCGGCCACGGCCTCGTGTCTGCTGGACACGCCCCCGTGGCCATCCTCTTTCTCTTCGTTCATTAATTGCAATTTTCTACATTAGGCTCCACACGGCCCCGTGTTCGCTGGGCACAGCCCCGTGTGCAGAAGCGTATTTGTACTATCAAGATTTGCAGGATTCTGCGAATCTTAGCATTGACCATGTCCCGTGCTGAGCTGGGCATGCCCCCATGGTCGGAATAGAAGCTTCCATAGCTTTGTCCATTTCTGCATACACCTGACCACGCCCCCGTGTCCGCTGGGCACGGGCCGTGGTCAGCCTTCTATTTCTTGTTTTTGCTTGGGGAGATGCTGTTGAGGGGTCGGGCATGCCACGTTTATTCCTTTTGTTTGTATTTATGTTAGTTTTTGCTGCATATTTGTTCCTTTTGTTCATTTAAGCTCGTTTGGTCCTGAAAATACAAAAGGAAGACAAAGGCACACTTTTTCCAACATTAGTACAAAAAGGGTTAGTTTTATGCCACATTTGATGTAATTTATATGTTGCATTTTACACACATCAAATACCCCCACATTTGAATCTTTGCTTGTCCTCAAGAAAAACCCTTTATTATGTGGCTTACACACCCAAATGGAATGGGTAGAAGAGAAGTTTTTGGGCTTGTCTTGACTGTTGGGAATCCAAGATCTTTATTAGGTTTTATTTTTATACTATTTACAATCCTATTCGTTATGATTTATTTAGAACTTTTCATAAGAGAAATAACTTATTTGGGCATAACATGCCTCTTTAAAATTCTATTTATATACATGTTCACATATCACACGGGAGATCACTCAACACTCGTCCGAAAATGTATTTTTTTTTTTTTTGTGAAGCACTCGAGACCGGCATGGAACTTACTTCTACCATATCCTTCCCAAGCAATCAATCCTCCTCCTTTTTAACTATAAACCTTTGTAAATATCAAGAGGACTTGGGGAAGGGTTAGCCTTTGGTTAATGGTAGGTGGTTTTGGGTTAATGGTTAGTAAAAAGGGCTAAAAGCTTAAAAAGCGTCGGTCGTAGTAAAACTTTTTGTTTTTGTGACTTTTATTCAAACTAAGCATTTTCAAACAAAGTTTCATTGAGGAACTTGTTTGTTTATTGCTAGACTTCATTTTTTTTATAAAGGAATGTCATAAGAAAACCACGCTTTTTACTAAAATAAAGGGTTGAAAAGAAAAAAGGTTTTGGTGGGTAAAGGGTGTTTGTTTTGTGGGTTTAGAAATGAAAAGGTTTAGACTCAAATGGGTTAACAAAGGTGATTTTGGGTAGGTGATAAAGAAAATGAAAAATAATGGTGTTGAAAGGAAAATGGGTTAGTCCTAATGCCTCCATCATTTACTTACTTGGGTTTAACTTGATAAGGACTGGGAATGTATTGTCGTGGAAAGTTCTAGAGTCATAAGAAACAAGCGGCTATTCACACAAGAAACGAAAAAATTAGCATTTAGTTTAAAGATGTATGCTTGTATGCTCAATAAAGGCTCAAAACTCACTTATTGTGGGAATGGGTTTATAATGTGATCAAGTATATATAATCAAATTTTAACTAGATTTTTCATGCCATTTCATAATTTTCTTATGTTGGTTCTTTTTATCACGACGCTATCGGTTGTAAATTTGTAAAAATATAACCTTTTAGAACTTGTTATTCCCAAATTAAACCAAGACAAGTAAAAAAATGAAAAGTTTTTGAAAAAATTTGGGGTGATTAGCGGTTCCAATAGAGTTTTGTGTAAGGCTTGTTATTAGAACTTGCAAAAGTCAAGGTTTTAGCATCCCGCCACACTTAAATTACACATTGTCCCCAATGTGTCTCAAAAATAAGTTTTTAGGTTGATTTAATGTGTAAAAAGGTGTTTAAAAACAAAGTTTTATGTTACTGGGCGTTTGGAAACGGGCCCGTGTTGGTCCGGGCATGGCCCCGTGCTCAGCTCGCCAGTATCATATTAAACAAAAGGCTGGGCATGGGGGCGTGTTCAGTGAACACGGCCCCGTGTCCAGTTACATGTACTAGGCATTTTCTGTAGAACCACGGGCACGGGGGCCTGTTGGGCTGAGCACGGCCCCGTGCTGAACTTGCTGTAATGAAGAAAAATTGTCGGGAGGCTCTGTTTTTGTGCATGGGGTGTGGGTTCAAGGTTCCCTTAGTAACCTCCACCCTTTCGAATGTATTTTACCATTATAACATCATCCAAACACCATATAATACTTAAAAACCATCATTCATTAAAAATAGAGTAAACTGTCATTTTGGTCCCTGTGGTTTGGCCAGTTTTGCCACTTTAGTCCAAATCTCAAACTTATTACATCTGGGTCCCTGTGGTTTGCATTTTGTTGCCATTTTAGTCCAAAATCCCTCTTATTTGACTGTTGAAAGAAAGTTATTTTGTCCTTTAGTGCAGGGGCATTTTGGTCCATCTTAATTTATTATAACATATTAATAATTAGATTAATTATACTTAATTCATTTAACTCTAATAAACATACACAACAACAGATAATCTTCATCTACCTTCATAACTTCATTTCTCTGCTCTCACCCCCTCCCACCTTTCAAATTAACTCTGGTCCATCTTCATCTTCCCTAGTAAAAGATCCCCCAAAACCCCACCTCTCCATCACACTTAGGTACCAAATTACACACACACGCACCCCTCACAACCCTCATTTACTCTATATTTTCTCACAGCCGCACATGGAGACGAAAGGGAGAGACGGCAACAACTCCGGCGTCAGCGCCGCCGTGCACGGTGATCTGGTCGGAATCGGCTCCGACCGTTTCTTTTCTGTTGATGACGTTTGAAGATAATGATGATGTTGAAGACGACAAGATGACGGGGCGGTGGTGATTGATGGGGCTGAGAACGGCAACGCGGACACCGGCCAAAAGAAGCCGCCGGCGTTCCTCTCTCTCTCTCTCATGTTTCTCTCTTGTTTGGCTCTCTCTCCTATTTCTGGGAGAGAACGAGGTCTTGATTTCTGGGTTTTAGTTCGGCTCTCTCTCTCTCCTGGGTTTTAGATTTCTGGGTCTTGATCTCAGGCGGTGATGGTTGCGGTGTTCTTGATTTTTGGGTTTTAGTGCAGGTGAACTTTTCATTTTTTTTCTTTTGTTTTGAAATCGGTATTGATAGTTGATCTGATTTCGATTTGATTTAGTGGGCTTGTTTGTAATTTGGATACGGTTATTGGGTTTTGATCAAGATTTGATTTTGTTTGTGGGTTTGCTTTTTAAGTTTGTGGGTGGTGTTGGAATCTGGGTTTTAATGATGTTCTTGATCTGGGTTTTATTGCAAATATGATATTTGATGATGTTTTGATGATGTTCTTGATCTGGGTTTTGATGATGTTCTGATGATGGTTTTGATGATGTTTTGATGATGTTCTTGTCTGGGTTTTGATGATGTTCTAGATCTGGGTTTTGATGATGATGTTTGGAGTGGCGGTGGTGGTGGTGCTATAGAGAGAGAGAGAGAGATGGAGGATGTGGCGGTGGTGGTGGTGCTATAGAGAGAGAGAGAGAAGAGAGAGATGATTATTTTGTTCTCTCTTTTATTGAAAAACAAAATGAAATTTAAAAAATGACCAAAATGCCCCTACACTAAAGGAAAAAATAGACAGCTTTTAACAGTCAAAAATGGGGGTTTTTGGATTTTGGATCAAAATGGCAACAAAAACCAAACCACAGGGACCCAGATGTAATAAGTTTGAGATTTGGACTAAAGTGGCAAAACTGGCCAAACCACAGGGACCAAAATGGCAGTTTACTCTTAAAAATAACAATTACAAAGGATCCTAGAAAATGAAAATAAAGTTAAAAATGAAGAACCAAAAAGTCCTAGGATAGATAGGTCATGTAATGCAGGAAATCATTTTAAGGAGTTCTACCCTTATTGTAGGAATGTCAAAAACCCAGAAATAACTTTCCGGTACTTAAGGGTTTTATAGAACTCAGAACCGAGGGATGTATTTTAAATGTCATTGAGCCATTCCTCTATCTCCCTAGGGAGAAAGTAGGCGGGCTCATTCTCCACGATGTCTTGTGGAGGAGGTGCGACGGCCACCGGGACCCCGTGTAATATGTCTAGAGGGGGTTCCGTGGGCATGACATACCACTCGGCCGGAATAATAACTTCCAGCACAACATTCCACTCCCTTTGTGCGATGATTGGCACCATAGGAGGAGAAGCAAGAATATTCAACCTTTGGTGCAAAAGGTTGACTTCTCGAAGGCACCCCTCTAATCCCACCGTCAAGTGATTTATACGGTCAACCAAGGCTTCCTCTACTCCTGTCATTTCATCGATGGCTTCTCTCAAGGCATAGACGTAGTTGACTAGGGAGTCTTCCACTAATGATCTTCTTCCTCGTCGGTCATTCCTTGAGTGAGCTGAGGATGTTCCGCTATTCCTGCTCGACATTCTAAGAAAACAAGCCGAAAATTTTCAAATTAATGAAAAAGTAACCCTGGCCACGGCCCCGTGCTCGCTGAGCACGGCCCCGTGGCCACCAATCTGCAGATTTTAAAACAAGGAATCTTGAGGTTTTAAATTATTTTTCTGGCTTTTGAAACATTTCTGAGCAGAAATAACTTAAAACAGTGTTGTAAAACTTATTTTTGATAAGATTCCTTGATTAAACACCTAACAAATACCACAATAAAGCTTGAAAACATGGAGATTTCAAGCTTTAATAGAGGTTTTGAGGAGTTAGAGAAGAAAAAGACAATAGACAAAAGTAGTAAAGACAAGATGGTTTTTGAGAACCTTCTTTAGAATATACCTTATAGGGTATATGTGAAGATCCCACCAGATCTTTGTCTTTGGAATGGGTCCAAGAGTGCAAGAATCTTGCTGCATTTATAGAAAACGACAACACGCTGACCACGGCCCCGTGTCGGCTGGACACGACCCCGTGGTCAGACAAGAGTCTGACACTTTTTGTCTGTATTCTGACTTAAAGTCAGATACAAATCTTCAAGTGGGCACTGGGGCGTGTTGACCTGGACACGGCCCCGTGGCTAGAGGATTTTATGAAGTTTTGTCTCTTTTTAAGGAATTTATCCATATCGGGCGGTTCCTTACTTGACTAAACAACACCGAAGTGCCTGAGGTACCCTAATTTCCCTAGCTTTAGACAAGAACGCAAGAGGTTATCGAAAAGGGTGAATCCTAAGCTAAATACCGGTGGGTGAGACCAACCTTTATTTCCCTTATACAGGCTCTCCTTAAAGAAGGTATATGTCGAATCACACAGGTCTATATATGCATCGGCGGAGACTGATGGAGAGTCCTTCATGGCACAATTAACACAGGGACGACTATCGCTCATGTACTCACAAGAGTTAGAGGTGCTTTCGGGAACTACGATGATGTTAGATTCCGAATGCGATCTCAATAATTCTCCTTGATCGTCATCTTGAGATGAATTAGTTATTTCCATCTCAAGATCTTTTATCAATTGGAGAATTACTTCTTCCATTTGAAATAATTCTTCGAGAATCATATCATCTAGAAGAGATGATTGAGAGCATTCGAGGGAGAGATAGGGATTGTTTTTACTATCGCCCATCTTAAGGTTACAGGAAAATGATAGGTCTATATAGTGGGGAGTGTAATTTAAAAAATAACATTTTAAATTTTCATGAGTTCTGCCACATATTTGACACCACGCACCATAAGAGGAGCGAAAGTAAAAATGATCAGTATCACTCATGTTTGTGTCAGAAATCACCAACCGTCGGAATCTTACGGTTCTGTTTTCAGTATCCGAAACTTGGGCACGGGGGCGTGTTCAGTGGGCATGGCCCCATGTTCAGCTACTATCTGACTTAAAACAGGATTGCCAGTACCAAAGATTTGGCACGGGGGCGTGTTCAGCGGGCACGACCCCGTGCTGAGCTCTGCAGAAGCTGAAAAATCTAGAAAAATCCTTAAAAAATAGAAAAACAGGAAAAACGATTAGGCCGTTGATTCCTAACTTTCTTAAAATCCTTGTGTCCCCGGCTACGACGCTATAAACTTGGTGTGTGTAAGGTATTTTATGTTTTTATTGATAATTTAAGCCCATTTTACACATTAGTCAAGTTTTAAATTTATAAAACACGATATTCTACTAACTCTAAACACACACATGGGCAAGTGCACCTATCGTGAACGTAGTATAGCGTTGGTAAGATATCGAGGTCGTCCAAGTAAACAAGAGCTTTTAGTACCGGTTTATCCTCAACGTCTAATCAAATCAAAATTTTTAGAAAAGGTTTTAAACATGAAAAATAAAAACTAAAATGCTGAAAATAAAAATAAAAACAGATAGACAAGATGAATCACTTGGATCCGACTCGCCTTTAATGTAACCTTTGATGATTCCCGCACTTTTGCACTTTTTAAGAGATTATCTTAGTTATAGTAGTAGGCCCCTCTTTTGAAGGTGACGTTACCCTCAACCCAGTGGTTTGAGTCAGTAGGGATACAATCCCAAGTAGGCGGTTTAATGTATTAATAGTAGTTTACATATGAGGGGATCAAGCCATTCGCCCCCCCCCCCCCCCGCCATCCAATACCAGTGGGTATTAAATGAGGTCCTAGTAAGCTTGACCCAGGTCCTTGCCAGATCTATACAGTGAACAAGGCTACAACCTTACCAAACCATTCCCTTAACCCCCGACCAGGTAGCCAACATATCTCTATACAGACCGTAGAGATATGAATGGTGAAAATGTTTTACTTTATATAGATACTAAAGTAATGCCAAGACACCACAGACAAATGATAAAGAAGTTTCACCTTCAACATAAGAAACTGGTTATTAAAGTTATTAATACAAAACCAAATAAAACGTGCGAAAAGATTAAAAATCAAAAGTATTACATTAAATGCTTGTCTTCACCAAGTGATGTTAGAGACTTAACCAAACATGGCCTTTGATTGACAAGAACTCTTACTATCAATCTTGGATCTCAAGACTACTACACACACTATAAGGTGGATGATGGATGATGGTGGTGGATGTGGGTGTTGTAGTGGTGGTGGAGTGGTGGCAAAGTGGGAGAGAGGTGGTTTGCCAAGGGATGCCTTTGAAGTGAATCAAGCACCCCTATTTATAGCCTGAACAGTATCCCAGCCACGGCCCCGTATCCGCTGGACACGCCCCTGTGGCCATCCTATTTCTCTTCCTTCATTAAATGCAATTGTCTGCATTAGGCTCCACACGGCCATGTGTTCGCTGGGCACGACCCCGTGTGCAGAAGCGTATCTGTACTATCAAGGTTTGCAAGATTCTGCGAATCTTAGCGTTGACCACGCCCCGTGCTGAGTTGAGCACGCCCCCGTGGTGGGAATAGAAGCTTCCATAGCTTTGTCCATTTCCGCAGACACCTGACCACGCCCCCGTGTCCGCTGGGCATGGGCCTGGTCAGCCTTCTGTTTCTTTTTTTGCTTGGGGAGATGCTGTCGAGGGGTCGGGCATGCCACGTTTATTCCTTTTCTTTGTATTTATGTTAGTTTTTGCTGCATATTTGTTCCTTTTGTTCATTTAAGCTCGTTTGGTCCTGAAAATACAAAAGGAAGACAAAAGCACACTTTTTCCAACATTAGTACTAAAAAGGGTTAGTTTTATGCCACATTTGATGTAATTTATATGTTGCATTTTACACACATCAGTACCATCTGTTGTTTTCATATTTCTAGTGATCTTTATACTTGTATTCGTGAAGCTCAGTATTCGTCAGCTAATGAAGGTAGTCTATTTATTGAAGTACGAGGTGCTACTGTGGATCAACTCGAAACTAAGTCTGATGGACTTCAATACTATCTAAATCGCATCTGGGTACCAGATCGCGATAATCTTCGTGAGCTCATTATGAACAAGGACCACAAATCCAGATACTCTATTCATCCAGGTGCTGATAAGATGTACCATGACTTGCGTATGACTTATTGGTGGCCTGGTATGAAAAGGGACATTACTGCTTACGTCTCCAAGTGCCTTACTTGCATAAAGGTAAAGGCTGAACACCAACGTCCTTCAGGTCTTTTAGAATAACCCGAAATCCCTGTTTGGAAATGGGATAGCGTCGTTATGGACTTTATAGCTAAACTACCCCATACCCCTACTGCTCATGATAGTATTTGGGTGATCATTGACCGGTTGACTAAGTCAGCCCACTTTCTTCCTATTCATGAAGATTACAAAGTGTAGAAACTTGCTAGAATCTATACCGATGAGATCATTTGCCGTCATGGCATACCTCTTGACATAATATCTGACCGTGATGGTCGTTTTAATTCACGTCTTTGGCAAACTTTCCAGTCCGCTATGGGTTCTCACTTGAATCTTAGTACGGCCTTTCATCCTCAGACGGATGGACAAACCGAACGTACTATCCAGACCCTAGAGGATATGCTCCGTTCCTGTGTCATCGACTTTGGTGGTGTACATTTACCATATATTGAGTTCTCATACAACAACAACTATCATTCCAGTATTCAGATGGCTCCTTTCGAAGCTTTGTATGGTCGCAAGTGCCAATCTCCTCTCAGCTGGCATGAGGTAGGTGACAAACAACTTACTAGCTCTGAAATTATTCAAGAGACCACGGATAAGATTCTTCAGATCCATGACAACTTGATCAAGGCTAGGAGCAGACAAAAGAGCTATGCTGATGAAAGGCGCAAGCCTCTGGAATTTTATGTTGGAGATCGGGTTCTTCTCAAGGTATCTCCCTGGAAGGGAGTAGTTCGTTTTGGTAAAAAAGGAAAGCTCGCTCCTCGATATGTGGGTCCTTTCATGATACTCGAAAGGATTGGCAAGGTGGTGTACAGACTCGACTTGCCACAAGAACTAAACAACATACATCCGGTGTTCCACGTTTCTAATCTCAGAAAATGTTTAGCCGACGAGGAACTGTAGTTCCCCTCGAAGACTTGCAAATAAATGAGGCCTTACACTTTGTGGAGAAACCAGTCGAAATCATGGCTCGAGGTGTCAAGCGATTGAGGCACAACAAAAATTTCCATAGTCAAGGTTCGATGGGAAGGAAAGCGTGGCGCCGAATTCACTTGGGAACTCGAGAGTGAGATGAAGACCAAGTATCCGCAGCTCTTCGAGCAGTCTTCCTCTTAGATTTTGGGGACGAAATCTCCTAAAGGAGGAGAGACTGTAACGCCCTGCGTCCCTGAACTTTTACCTTTTATCAATTTTAGTCCTTATACTATGTGAAACTTGACTCTTTGATACTTGATTCTTGATACTTGGTACTTAATACTAGATACTTGATTGTTAAAGCTAGATTCTTGATACTTGATTCTTGATACTAGATGATTGATTCTTAAAACTAGAGACTTGATGCTTGACTCTTGACACTTGATTCTTGACTGTTGAGACTTGATTCTTGACTCTTGAGACTCGTGAAACTTTGATACTTGGTTAAACGAGAAACTAGACTTGACACTTAGGTAAACTTGGAAACTTTTGTGTTAATTAAATAATTTGTCATGTAATGATATTACCCAATAATACGCAACGCGACGCTTAACTTAACTCTCAAAACGAACCCAAGACGAAAAAGTAGCTGAAAGGATTGGGCTATCCGAATGGATGACCATCCGATCGAAGGGCCATTCGACCGAACGACTATCCGATCCAACCTACTTGCACCGCCTTTCTCTCCTCTTACACTATAAATAGGAGCTGTCACATCATTCTTCACGGATGTGACAGACCCCTCCGATCCAGACGCACGTACTCCCATTCTAAGGCACTTTTCTTCCATTTTTGGGCGATTCTTGTAAGTTTCCCACTTGATTCTTGTACAACTTTCATCTATACACATTTCTTCACATGATTCTTCATCAAAATCACACTGTTCACAATGAAATCACTAAGATTCGAGCTCTCGAGGATGACTTCATCATGGCGATTTGTACAAACGGCTGTGTGATGTCATTTTCGTCAAGTTTTAGCTCAAATCTAAGAGATTTCTACGTATTTTACCATGAATCTTTACAAATTTAAATGTTTTCGGTTGATTTCATCCTTTCTTCAAACTTTCTTAAAACCTTTACTCAAATCGGTGGTGTCTGGATCCAAAATAGGCTTAGGACTTGTTCCTTAGTCTGGAGTCGGCTCGATAACAGATTCCCACCGGAGAAGATAACCAGATTACGGATCAGACATGAAACCCAGACAATAACAGCCGTTCGATCGAACAGGGTGATTCCCATCCGATCAGACGAGCTGAACCTTAGTGAGTTTTCCGTTGTCTTGATACATTACCATGTCATTGCCGTTAAACTCAAACTTAGAAACTTTATGAAGGTTGCAAAAAGGAATAGACCACACCAGTCGAATGACCATCCGATCGAACGGTCATCCTACCGAACGATATGCTCCTCACAACCTTCAACACTTAAACTATTTTTCAGAACTTTAAACTTTGAAAGTTACACTCGAACAGTCATTCGACCGAACGGTCATCCGATCGGATGACCATCCGATCGAACGACTTGGATTTACACTATAATGAAAACTTCAAAAGGTTGAATATTTTGGAAACTCACCCTCTGATCGAATAACCATTCGATTGAATGGTCATCCGTCCGGATGACCATCCGTCCGGATGGTCATCCGATCAGGAGCCTGGTTCGACACTTTGCACGATTCTTCTATTCTTTCCGACACTTATCTGTTAAACTATAATCAGGTTAATCTCAGCGCTCCCTTCGATCCAATCTGTAGGTGTCGATACTTAGCACCCACTGTGAGTATACTTGATCCCTTTTTGTTTTAAACTTTTGGGATGCAACATGTATTCTATGAAACTTGACACTTGAAACTATTTGAAACATACTCTATCCTCAGGGAACTTGAAACTTGATACTTTTTGGATTCTTGATTCTTTATGCTATTTGAACGTTTAATCCTTGTGTGTAGTTCCGCCTTAACAATAGTAGTGCTATAGGAGTAATGCACCTCCCCATTATTCTCGGGGGTATTGTTAGAAGGAGTCTATTTTTCTTTCCTTGAGACTTGGGAAAGTGGTAAACGCATTCCTCGTACTGCGTGAACTAGCATGGCTGAAACTAATACATGTTTACATGACGGATATGAGTCTTTTAAACTATTATACTATATACTCAAATTTGTATACTCGCCAATACATTATTGTATTGACATTATTTTAATACATGTTGCAGGCTGATAGGATGCTGGATCCAAGAAACAAGTTAGGATGATGCTTAGAAGCTCACCTAGTTAATTATCTATTTTGAACAATATTTGGATGTTTTGTAATCATTACTTGTGGTTGTGAAACCTGTCTACACAATGTTTTGAATTCGGTTAATCTCTATATTGAAACCGCTAGTGTTATGGAAACTTTTGAGCAATCTGAACGTTTAGTGCCGCACCCCGATGTTTCCGCCGTCGGTTGGGGTGTGACAGATTGGTATCAGAGCCATAACTATAAGGAATTAGGAAAGGTAGGAATGCTTTGCCTAGTCTATAGTTCTAGGAATCATGACTCTTATTTGTTGTTTAAGACTTATGCAATCAACCGTAATTGCTTCCTAGCAACACATCTTCCTGTTAAAACTTACATTCCTTTCCTAAGGCTGACACAATATACACTTGGATACTTTGAAAACGTTGTTATGCAGTGTTTGTATTTTCGCACGAGATTTGCCCTCAAGTCAGGAGTGACATTCGAACCTTGATGGGAAATTTCCATACTATATTCTAGTAGGTCTTATCTTTTGATAAGTACCGACACAACCATTAGGGTACGAAGTTGTCAAGTTAGAGGTGAAACTCATACCTTGATAACTAGTCCCACTCTTTGAGTTTTTTTCTGTCTCGCCAAGGTCTCGAAATTCCCAATCAATTCGGAATGTGTAATGATCGAAAGGACATATATCGTAGGCCTAACATCGATGACGTATTTGTCTAAATAAGTCAAGACACGTTGCCTCAGTTCGAAAAGGGTTCGATTCACTTTGGTTAGTTAACGGAGTTCGATTATGCATTAGAGTCGGAAATTGATAATATAACAAGATGGTATGATATTATATGAAAATACACCTTGTCTAGACAATCATTTGGACACTAGGTTTTAGTGTGTTATCGTGGGTACCAAATCACCCATTAGAATACAAAGTGAGGAATCAAGAACTAGGATAATGAATACCATAACTAATAATCTTCAACCATGAATTGGTTGAAGTTAGGGTTCGGTTTTGCAAGTATATTACATATATACATTGGTATAGTTAGTCATGTAAGGTCATGTATGAAGGTAAGATGAATTCCTCCATTTAACCTCATTATATTGATTCACCAAAGCACAAAATCATCAATTTAGTTGATGATTTCGGTTGGTCATGAATATAAATAAAATAAAATCTCCTAATTCCCCAAGACAACCAAGTGAATTGACTAGACGAGTGCATTCCAAGCATGGATAGTGTTTGGAGACTTAATGTAGTCTTGTTCACTTTGTTACTTAGAAGTTGTTTTGGTGACTTAGAAATGAGTTAAAATTCCTCTCATTTCTAAAAAAAAAAATACTTCAATCCAACTTATCCAACCAATGGGATATGTGGCAACTTGAAGATGTTGAAGAAATGAGGAAGGATGAACAACGTTTGAAAGAGTTTGTTAAAAACAGAAAATAAACCAAATTTGGACCTCAAAAATGATGAAGTACCAACTTAGTTTACCATGGTAAACTTGTGGTAACATTCCTAGAGGTGTTCCAAAGAAAGAGGAGAAGAAAAACATGAAGAAAAAGTGAAGAAACAAGCTCAAAACTCACTGTTCTGCTCAAAGTTGAGAAATGTAGATATTTGAGAGTGTTAGAGAGAATGTTTGGAGTGTGGAAAATGTTTAGGAGGTGTTAAGGGGTTGTGCGCTTCAGGTGCACGGTCACGTGGGTCTCAGCATGCATGGTCATTTGCACCAGTTGCATGGTCGTCGCCACCTGTAGAATTCACCAAACTTTCCAGAATTTGCAGTTTGACTACTAGAGTTTGATAATTCCATTATTTTAAGGGGTATGCAAGTATGTGTAATGTGTAAACACATGTGAATAATATTCTGAAGATAAAGTAGACTCGGTGTATGTCTAGGTTTTGTATAAAACACGTATTTTGTAATTGATTACTTATCATGCAACTATGATTTAAACAAGGTAAGTATAAAATACGATTTCTATTATGATTAAATCTTGAATTACAAAATATTGAAGATAGAATACAAATTAAAATATAATGGAAAAGGGAAGAAAAATAGGGTTATACGACCCGTATGAAATCAGATGACATGACAAAGGTTGTGCATACGGGTCATATAACCTTATACGGCAGGCTGCGCATACGGGTCGTGTAACCTTATACGGCCATATATAGAGTGTTAAAACAAGATTATATGGTGTATCTTTATTATCCCCAATAATTATGGTAAAATTAAGGATAATATATGGCATATGGTTAAATAAGGACGATCACTGTATTAGAGATGTTCGTATTTCAATATAACTTGTTGAAATGTTAACTTCTAGTGAAAATTTTAATAAAATACTACTAATAAATTTGAATGCTGGAAATTGATATTGAAAGTATTAAATGCATAATATCAAATTAATAAAATTGCTTACATACAACAATACGTGTTTCTTAAGAGAAAATAACTATATTTAGTTGTGATCTTTCGCTTTGCAACATTCATTAGAAGTAATACAAAAAAGTTACGCATGTAAGTGTAACTTTATGGATAGATAAGGCTTCACATTAAACTTTAAGCATCAATTTGTTATATACTCCCTTTGTTTAAAAGAGACAACTTTAGATTTAATTATTTTTTAGTTAATAATAAGAGGTATGTCAATAAAAAGTAAAATATATATAGCATCAAAGTAAACTAAACATCCACAAGAAATAATTTCTTGTTTTCTTTATTATAAGACCATGTGTAGTGGTAATGTGTTATAATGCCCCCACCATGGGGCATTATCCGACACGTGGCGTCCTAGTCAGCGATGGGGCATTATAGCAAAAGTGGCGTAGTGGGGTATTATGCCAATAACCCCCATATTATTTTTAATGAAAAAAAAAAAGCATGTGGGTGTGTCAGGTTGAAAAGTAAGTGGCATGTGGGTATCTCAAATTCATTGGTGGACAAGACCATTTTGTCAGAGACCATTTGCAACTTCAGTGTTTTAATTCAAACGCCCACAACCAATTTTTCCAAAAATAACGCCCCAAAACGCCGGGTGTAATGGGGTGGGGGGCGTTTTGGGGCGTTTTTTTTCAATTTTTTTTTTAAAAAACGCCCCACTACGGGTGGTCTAAGGATTTAAACTCACACCACTTTCATAGAAAACAAATACCATATGATACCATACCACTAAGCCATATTAATTCGTAGATGTACAACTTCTCTTTTGAATTCGGTTTCATAATGATTTTAATCAGCTACACAACTATATAACCTGAATTACTTATATGGTTTTGTTCCCACAATGTGTCAAAACTGAAGCCCCAACAACTAATTCGTACTTTGCTTCGGATACATCGATATTTGATTCATATGAATTCACTTTGTTGTAATTACTCAAAATTAGGGGGCAATCTTGACCCAAATGATATGAAATGGGTCAATATCAGCATTTTATAAATGTAGAATGGGTGGATTTTGTGAACAACTTAAGTCAAGGGGGTCAAACTAGGTTAGTTTAAAAAAATAACCCTCATCCACGGGTCAAACGGGTTGACAAAATTCAAGCGGGTCATTTAGGGTTTAAACAAACAAAACCACTAGTCAGCCAACACTTCCCAAAACTAGTTAGTCTAACTAGTGACAGTCAACCCATACGAAACAAATCGACAAAGTTCTGGTTTCTGGTCTGACTAGACAATTCATTGTCAATAACACTATTTTAACATATAACTTCACATTTAGACTAAACTTCCTAGTAGGGGTGCAAACGAGTCGAGTCGAGCCCGAGCTCGAGCTCGTTTTGTTGACCCGTTAATTGTTTGACCCGGGCTTTAATGGGTTACGTAAATGATGCATGAAGATAAAGGTTGAAGGTTGTGTGAATACGAAGTCTGCATGAAGATAATTAAATTAGTGATAATATAGTTTATGTTTATCTCCTATTGTTCAGTTATTATAATTTGAGTAAAATTAGGTTTCTTCTACAGCAAGGTTACTTTTAGTATAAATAGGTCAATTGTATTGTTTAGTTTCAAGAGTTTATTGAGTTAATAAAACAGAAAAGAGTCGTGGTTTTAGTCCCCCACAAATCACTGTGTTCATATTCGTGTTCCATTATATCGATTGTTTGCCAACATTTGGTATCAGAGCTGATACGGTTCCGAGATCGTTGAACGGAAGCTGATCATAGCTCGTAAAGAAGGATCAAGCAGAAGGACGGTTGGGGTGACAAACCAATCGAAACCAGAGCTTACGAAGGGTTGTTTCGCGTAACAAGCTTCAACTTCTGGGTTTAATACTTGATCAAAATAAAAACGAGGGTATGGGAGATCAACCAGTTAATGCATTAGCGAATGTTCGGGACCATACAATGTCCAAAACTAACTGCAACCAACTATTCGTCTTGTTCGGTTGTAGTCCGAACAGTATTGGGAACATACGGGTTGTCTGACACGATTGATCCGGTGACCGGGGGAGCGGTAGAACCCCGAAAAAATAAACGGCCATGGCGTTGATTTTTCAATCGTTACCCGAAGACATTCTTCTACAGGTGGCAAAGTACACGAGTGCGCGAGATGTGTGGGAAGCTATAAGGGTCCGTTTTCTAGGTGCAGATCGAGTACATAAGGCTCGGTTACATGTGCTACGATCTGAACTGGAAAACTTAAAGATGAAGGAGAACGAGTCCATTGATGATTTCTCCGGGAAGATCAGCGCTATTGAGGGTAGGTTCAATAACCTTGGTTCGGTGATTGAACCAGAAACCTTAGTGAGAATTTTTTTTAACTCACTACCAATAAGGTTTCTTCCAATCGTAGCCTCAATAGAACAATCAGAAGATCTAGAGTCGATGCCGTTTGAAGAAGCTATAGGCAGGCTTAAGGCGTTTGAAGACCGGGTTCGTTTATATTCTGGTAATGAAAGTGATGCATATAGTAAACTTATGTTCTCAAAAATTGATAGCCAAGGGAAGCAGAAGCATACTGATAACCGTGGTAATCAAGGAAGAGGTCAAGGGTCATCCGTGTGACAACCGGTGATTTACGGCTCTTAATTACGTGATTAACAGGTGATTAAAGCGATAATAAATAGTGTTTACAGCGCAAATTAACTTAATTAGGCCTTTGGAGTGCCTAGGAACGTTTATCCGACTTTACAATACGCGTATGAAGATTCGCGTGGAATATGCGGAACATCAAACGGCAACGAACTGATACCGTACAAAATACTGAAAACGCCACTATTATATGCCTCTTAACTTTAAAAATTTTATTCTATGGAGTTTGGGTTACGATATCGGGTCTCGTAGGAATTACGGGCCACTTACACATGAGATGGGCATGTGGGCCCTGGGCCCAAGCCCAAAACCCACAAGCCTAAACCTGCACATAATATGCTAGATCTCTTCCTTAAAAATCTTACCAAGATCTTATAAGATCTCATCAAAATCTTTTCAAATCTGCAAAATCTCTACAAAATCCTTATAAAATCTTAACAAGATCTTACAAGATCTCTACTAGATCTCTATAAAATACTCAAACCAAACACAAACAACATAGAGCCTAGTCCCTTTCTCATCTATCTCCTTGAAATCACAGACCAAAACATACACACACAAACATAACCCAAATCAAACACAGAGAAATCACACACACACATAACTCTCAGCCAAACACCCTCTCCTGTTCCCCTTCCCCCCTACGTTCGCGTATGCCGGCGATCGGAGAAATTATGGCCGGTGGCGGCTGTTCCCCGACAAACGCAAACACACACCCTCATCTTCTACCCCTCACCTCTCGATTACATACAACGGACACCCCCACCCTCTCATTTTACTCCGGCGACAACCACAGAGAACCGACGGCGGTTGTCCAGCCGACGACCCCTCCCCCCTCTGCGTCGGTAAATGGAATGGACCACCACCACCATCCGGTGGTGGTGAGCGGCGATTGGCGAAGCGAAGAGAAAGAAAACGAAGAGAGAGACGGAATGAGAATGAAAGGGGAGCACGGCAGCGGCGCCGCCGCTCACGGCGGCGGTAGTGGAGGCGACGACGGTGGTTGAGGGGGAGTTCCAGTTCGGGTGGTCTCGGTCAGATCTGGGTCACGTTTAAGCAGGTCAGTTATGGATTTCGGGTCACCCACGGGTTTTTGGGTCATCACAGGGTCAAACCCGGTCAAGCATGGTCAACAACAGTCAAAGGTTCGGGTCCAGGTCAAACAGTCAACAGCAGGTCAATTGGTCAACGGCTCGGTCAACACGGTCAGGTTCGGTTTTGGTGCGGTGCGAGTCGACTCGGTCAAACCTGGTCAACTCAGTCAACTCTTTCCGTGAGACGACGCGCGAGACGGTAAAGGTTTAACGAGGAGATTAATTTGTTATTTTTATAGTTTTTATCGTACGTGACAAACGAGCTCGAACCAGTTAATTATAGTTTACGTTTAATATATTTGACGAATTACATTATATTGATTGAATATTGTTGAAGTTTGCTAAAACTAACGACACTTTAGTTGTCGGGGCCGTAAAAAAAAGAGGAAACTCTGCCCTTTTTTCGAGAAAATCCGTAAAAATAACGTGTTTTATTATAAACCAAAACCATCGGATACAAATAATACTTTTGAAAAACAGATACAAATATACGATTACTTTCGACGGCGTTTTATAAATACTACTTATTTTCATAAAAATAAATATATTGTATATTTATTTTAACAATCAAACAACATAACTCTTTTCTGAGAATAAATATAGTTTATATATTTCAAACATTAAACGACTCGTAAACTTCATAAAATAAATATAACATTTTGTATTTATTTCAAAAACCTAAACGGCAAATACCATATTTTGATAACTATCATACAAGGCACAATATATAATACGAGTTCGTTATATATTATTTTCATAAAAGTATTCGCTACATAAATGCACGACTTGTAGAGACAACTAACGAAATACTTTCGATATGTTTATATATTTTATATAAATATTTACATACTTTAAATCTCACGAAAACTAAGTATTTCCAAAACTTAGTGATCATCATCGACATTAAACAAGACTTAACACGTATAACTTAGTCATTTTTGTTAAGTTAACAATTTACCATCAAATCGTTCGGTCAACGATTTGGTAGAGCTCGGTAACACGTAGTTTAGTTACCGCTTTTGTTTAGAAACTTATAAGATATTCCATGATTAGGGATGTTATATAATGCACACTAGCGAGTCACGTCTTGGAAACGACATTACGAAGTCGTATATAGCTAGCTTTGCATAGGAATATTCAGGTGAGTTCATAACCCCACCTTTTACGGTTTTACATTTTTCTAAATGTTTTCGGGGTGGAATGACATGCACTTTTTGCAAAGCATACAAGTTTTTCAATAAACAAGAATTACATATTTCTTAACCATTTTACAAGCAAGTTTTCACTGACACAAATGGTTTACGAAAAGCTTATGTTCTATACCGGTTTTTCAAGCAAGAATATTTTTCGAAATGTGCATACACACGAATTCTAGTTTTCTAAACTACGGGAAAATACAAGTACCAAGAGGTACATTAAACTAAGGAATGACACAATAGATCATGTCACGAATAGGGTACCAGAAGCACCATTAATCGTGTACATACTAAAACCGCAGAACAAAAGGTTAGATCTAATGGGTTTCAGGCAGCCACACTCTTGGTGATAACTAGTACCAAGTAGTGCTTTTGTGTCTCAGTCATGAATCGACTACTAAAAATGCCTATGGTTTGGATGCTTCCTATGTCGTTACATATGTTAGTGGCCTCGCGAACCATTAGCGATCTCGTATTCCTTACATATACATAACTCAGTTTCAATACGTCTTTATAAATTACGTACCACGTTTTATACAAATTCAAAGCATAGAATTATTGTAACACCCCGAAAACGGGTTTGGTAATTAAACCCCGTTAATACTAAAAGACGGGTAAAAGTAACCCGGTAAATATTAGGATTTAAATAAATAATCCTACTATTAAATACAAGTGAATAAAAGCTTTTAAGGAAATAAGTTTATAAGAGGCCCGAGTTAACGAGACTTAAAATAAACTTAATCATAAATTCCCCGAACCCACTAAGTTAACTAGGAACATTTAACCTAGTTAATTAGTGGGAATATTGTTTAAAATAATTAGGTTGTGACCTAGTTAATAATGAACCAAATAATAGATGGGGGACCAAAGTTGTTGTAACACCTGTGTCATTTCAACCATCAAACAAATTCCAAACCAATGAAATATTGTATTTCATACTTTGGACTTGTATAAATATGTGTATCTTTTGCACATATCAAGTCTTGTTCGATTTCAAGCTCTAAATCGCTTTCTGGAAGGTTATACGCGCACTGATGCGTAAATATAACCAGTTTAATGCAACGAACACTCCAGAATAGTGAAATAGGCTTAACATACCTTAAATAACCTTTACATAACTTAGATATAAGTTTTGGAAGGTTTGGTGTGGTGAAATCAAAGTTTAATCGCTTACAGGGACTAAAGTTGACAAACTGCGAAAGTATGCCAATTTGAACTGTAACAGACATTCCGAAGCATGACCATAAGTTAATCATACCATAAATACCCTTCACATAGCTTAGAAATAGGCTTTGAGGTGTTCGGTATGCTAAAATAAACTTTGGTGTCATTCAGGGACTAAAAGTGTCAAAAAGTGCACAAGTTTGCATTTTCGCGCATAACTTACGTTCTGAATACATCCGGAGATCCAAAAATTTATGTAAGCATGACTACATTATATTTTATTGTTCGCCTAAAGAAAAATCCATTCGTCGCGTCATTTGGATCGTTTTTCGCGCTTGTGCGCATTCCGTCGTAATTAAGCGAACATCGCGTTCGTACGACCAAACGAACCATCATCCGGCATATTTTTGAGTATGTTTTGAGTTCCCTATACTTTAACTTCATTTTAGAGCCTTGAAATGAGGTCAACGGGGCTCAAACGCATCGAAAAAGGGCTTAAACACGTGCAGGGACTAAACCTGTCATTTATGAAACATTTCTGGAACAGGGAGGGGTGTCGCGTAGCGCGAGCCCTAAAGACTTACCAGTCGCGCTACGCGACTGCCTATTCTGGACCATATTCCATGTTTTTAACACAAGTTGCAGCTGATTGATCCTTAACCACATGTTTTAAGTTGCTTAGTCACTAAGATAAGGACTCATATGTAGCTTCCATAAGGTTCCGACAAGTGTACGGGTTGGATCATGGCACGTTTTCCATGAAACGATCCTAACGGTTCGGGTATTCCTATAAATACCCAACCCACACAACCTCATTTTGCACAAGAATTCTGATTTGAGAGCTCTAAGTTGAAACCATTGTTTCATACCTGAGTTCTTGGATCGGGATTAGCATTCGGGGACCCTTCGTAAGTATTCTTTCGTTCTTTTCCTTATTTTACTGCTTTTCGAGTCAGAAAGTCAAACTTTGTTTGACTTTCAGCGTTGACCAGTAATGGTCAATGCGAAGTTCGTTTGAACTTCGCAACGTGAGTGTAATCACGTTGGTCATAGTCCCTTGGGACTATGCCCACTGATTACCACGTTGTCTAGGGTCGTAGGGTAGGCGATCTAATAAATCGCCTATACCTTCGAACTCGACCCAGTTTGGTCGATCATTAGGATCCGACCAAATACTTTAGGTGACCCTAGTATAGGGCATAACCTTCCGAGGTTATACCCTATGGTCACATCGTTTAAGTAGTTGTATGATAGGTAGTTTATATGCCTTAGGTAAATTACCAGAATACCCTTTTCATGTATAATTGGTAATTAAGCATATGTAACCTAAACTTTTGTCACATAACTGATTTTGTAACATGTTTAGGCATATAACACTTGTCATAGGGCTAGTTAGGCGGTCCGAACGCGTTTCACGCAAACGACGCGTTAAGGTAGCATAAGCTACCTAAACGAGTCGTAATGGGTCGTAAACACTTAGGTTAAGTTTCATTTAGTATGTAGGCTTTGTTAAACCAAATGACACGAGTCTCTACACTCGTTTGGTTTACAAACCCTAATGCTACCCGATCTTCCGATCTAGGTCCGGTTTATTAATGTAGTTACCTATATTAGGTGCCGTTTGATATTCCGCGATCTCTAGCATTGCTTGGTGGTTATCCTAGGACTTCTGAGCAATCTCAAGTGAGTACATAGACCCCTCTTTTACTGTTTTCCAAACTGTTTTGGGGTGGAACACATGTGCCTACTTGTTACTTTCATGCTTTCCTGTTTTAACATCATATACTGCTATGTTCGTTAGTACATTATAGTACATGGTTTTATGACATTTCATGCTAGGTGTGCCCAATTGTGTGCATTACTTAGTACATCGTTTTACATGACATTTTGACATAGACATTTCGGCATAGACATTTTAACATGATTGACATTTGATCATGCATTTCCCACAAAACATAACTTTGATTTAAATTAAGTTTTACTTCAATACTTTGTTTTTGTGCATATGGTTTAGTTGAGACATTTCACTTGCCATACATGGATATTTGACATAGACATTTGACATGGGTATTTGACATAGACATTTGACATGGATATTTGACATAGACATTTGACATGGATATTTGACATAGACATTTTGACATGATTTACATCTTGACATGAATACTTTGACATATTATTCAATACATTTGACAATTTATTTAAACATAGACATTTTACATTGTTTGGTTTGGTTTGATTAAGTGATTAAGTAACGATGTGTGTGTAATATGATACAAGCATGGTGGATACGCCGCTGGTACTTCCTATATATAAGTGTTTGTATGGTATTACATATTGTAGCGTTATTTGAATCATTTCAGTTTGATACATATAACATTTTATACAAATAACATACTTTTCACAAGACATTGTTTTACAAACAACTTATCTTATACAAATCCATTTTACTATGGTTATTCATTTAACCATACATTATTCACTTATTTATACATATCATCTGAACTCATTGTTTTTCAAATGATTTACAAAACAAAGCAAATTACAAGGTTCATGACTAAACATTTTCTCAAACATAAGTCATGGAACCTATTTTCACAAAACATATGTATCTCACAGGCATTTTTATGCTGACGTACCTATTTTCACATGTGTTTTTCAGGAGCTGTTGCATAAGATGATCAAGATACACATAGGCAGACTTGGGCTTTAGTGACAATAAAAGATGCAAGACTAGTTAATTATGTTGTATTTCTTTGTTTGTTAAGACATTGTAACACCTTTAATCAATAAAACGAAACTTCAATTGCCATGGATTTGAAACAATTAATTCTGTTACAACACTCCCCGACATTTCCGCCACGTTTTGTATGTTCCACGTGGTCGGGGTGTGACAGAAAAGATGGTATCAGAGCCAATGGTTATAGGGAATTAGGTTATTAGGAATGCTTTGACCTAGTCTATAACTTTCTTAGGACCCTAACGCGAGTTTACTTGCGTTTAGTCATAAAACAATACCGTCACCTATCCTTAGGCGACTACCACAACAAGAGCATAATTTTCGAAACCGCTTTGAAAACTAATCATCTGTTCTAGGATGATTAATTACTAGGTTTTGAACCCTCTGTTATAAGGTTTTGAACCCCTTTGAGTTTTCAAAAATCTCGTCAAGGTTTTGGGTTTTAAATAATGTGAACACGTGCAAACTGGAAGGGTGAATGCCTGTATTCTGAGTTTTCTGTCTAGGCAAGCACCTCGTATACATCTCAACCAGACGCGAGACCAGTTGTGCTTACCTGGGAATTCTTGGGATGAGTGTTCACTTATAGGCGAGCATGTCTTCGCGATACATTATTTTTGACCTATTTACTTTGATTTTTCACCGAGGTCGTTTGTTGCTTTGTAGTAACAAACAAATGACCACTATCCTTGCTTTCATCAGATTTGTTTCATCTCATTCTTTTCGTATAAATCTCTCACTCGTTTCTTTTCATGTTTCCTCTTTTAGAATGCCTCCTCGACGCGAGAACCAGATAGCGACTGCCGAGCTGGCAGAAATCATTGCGCAGCAAATGGCTGCTCAATTCCCAAACCTCTTTGCTCAATGGAATCAAGCCAACAACAACAACAACAATGTTACATGCAAATACAAGGATTTTAACCAGGCTAAACCACTCAAGTTTAGTGGTTCTGAAGGGGCGACTGGGCTTCTTCAATGGTTCGAGAGCATTGAGAATACTTTCCGCCACGTGCAGTGTCCTGACAATCGCAAGGTCGAGTTTTCTTCGAGTGTGTTTCAGAAGAGGGCTCTCACATGGTGGAACGGGGTTATGAGGGATCGTGGTGCAGAAGTTGCTCTAGCACAGACATGGGCCGAACTTAGGGCTCTCATGATGAAGGAGTTTTGTCCTCGTCACGAGATCAGGGCTTTGGAAAGGGAATTTGATGATCTTAAGCAAGATAGCGGTGAGCATCGAGCCTACACGGACCGTTATGAGGAGTTAAGTCTGTTATGCCCAAACATGGTCACACCTTTGGATAAGGCTATCGAAAAGTACATTGATGGCCTTCCCGACTCAATACAAGACATTCTGACAGGTAGCAACCCTACTACTGTTAGGCAGGCCATTGAGCTATCTGCAACCTTGACTGAATCGCAGATCAGGAAACGTAAGCTTTTCCGAAAGGGTGACAAGAAACTGGTCGAGGAATCGAAACCAATCGAGGAATCAAAGACCATGGATGAACAGACTGGACCCTCTAAGAAGTCAAAGAAGCAAAAGGCTTCTCAGAACTTCGCCGTGGTCGCTCACAATGATCAAGCCGTCCCCAACCAACCAGCTCAACCCCTTGCCAGGAAACCCTACAACGGAACTGCACCCTTGTGCAACCAATGTGGCCTACATCATCATGCTGGTGTGAAGTGCCGCATATGCCAAGTTTGCGGACTTATAGGTCATACCGCGAGGGTTTGCCCAATAGCAGCAGCACCAAATCAGATTAACAACAACCCTGCTCAAGCTCGTTTTCCACCGGGGTCTTGCTACAACTGTGGCGAGATGGGCCATTTTAGTAGGAATTGCCCAAGACTTGCTAATGCAAATCCAGCGCAGGGATGAGCATATGACCAACCAGAAGACAACATCGTTTAGAAATAATCACGTCTTATGTATTATTTTCTTTTGTTGTCACGATCCATGAAACGGTTGTTGTTATCATTGTTTATAAATAAATCTTTTATTTACATCGCAATGTATTTATGTGATTGTATGTATAAACAACATATCCTCTACAATACCGACAATCAAGGAACCGTATTCCTTGAAGAACAGACTACCCCCAAATTTCTTCCATTTTATGATCTCTTGCGTTTTTCACGAAAATCCTAAGTACCCGTTTCTTCCAAGAGAAACAAAGTACGAGGTGCCAAGTTAATAGCAATCAATAACAATATGATAACAATTAAACAATTATGTGGTTATGTGCTTATGTGTTCCCTTTTATGTGTCATGTAATTCAAATTATGTTATCCAAATCCTCGTAAAATCTTACATATCCTTGTGCAAGAGATTCCTAGTAGGATACCCAAAGGTACTACCTAAAATCCTTAATGGACTTCTACGTTGTAGATAAGTCCCTTGGATTATAAAGTACTGCTTCATAATTAGATCCCTTGAGTGGTCTAGTTAAACTGGATGATACAAGCTGAAAGGACTCCTTGGTGGCCTAATTAAGAAGATCCTCTGTTGATCTAATTAAAAGGACCCTATGGTAGTCTAGTCACCGTCATCACTAGTTCGACATCCTTCCCCACAACATTATTAAACAAACTGTGCGGACTGTGCAAGGAATTACGTAATTATGGATGCATACATAATTATGGAATTTAGTGCACGAAAATCACAGCAAGTTCTATCATGTATCTAGAGTAAACCCTATTCATTTCCAATTCTGATGAAGCATCCGTTGAGGAAAAATGAACTAGCTATTCATTTTTCACTTCTGAAGAATATCCGTTGAGGAAATGAATATCCGTTGTTTATCTTTTCATTTCCATTATGAAGAATAACCGTTGAGAAAAAAATGAATTATTCATTCATTTTTGTTCTGAAGAATATCCGTTGAGGAAATGAATACCCGTTGTTTATCTTTTCATTTCCATTCTGAAGAATAACCGTTGAGGAAAATGAATTATCCATTCATTTTCGTTCTGAAGAATATCCGTTGAGGAAATGAATATCCGTTGTGTAATCCTTCATTTCCAACTCTGAGGAAATAACCGTTGAAAATGACTCCGTTAGTTCATTTTCGTTTCTGAAGATTTATCCGTTGAGGAAATGAATATCCGTTGTGTAGTCTTTCATTTCCAACTCTGAGGAAGCAACCGTTGAAAATGACTCCGTTAGTTCATTTTCGTTTCTGAAGATTTATCCGTTGAGGAAATGAATATCCGTTGTGTAATCCTTCATTTCCAACTCTGAGGAAATAACCGTTGAAAATGACTCCGTTAGTTCATTTTCGTTTCTGAAGATTTATCCGTTGAGGAAATGAATATCCGTTGTGTAGTCTTTCATTTCCAACTCTGAGGAAGCAACCGTTGAAAATGACTCCGTTAGTTCATTTTCGTTTCTGAAGATTTATCCGTTGAGGAAATGAATATCCGTTGTGTAATCCTTCATTTCCAACTCTGAGGAAATAACCGTTGAAAATGACTCCGTTAGTTCATTTTCGTTTCTGAAGATTTATCCGTTGAGGAAATGAATATCCGTTGTGTAGTCTTTCATTTCCAACTCTGAGGAAGCAACCGTTGAAAATGACTCCGTTAATTCATTTTCGTTTCTGAAGATTTATCCGTTAAGGAAATGAATATCCGTTGATTTTTCTTTCATTTCAAATTCTGAAGAACAAACCGTTGAGGAAAATGACCCTGTTCATTCATTTTCACTTCTGAAAAATATCCGTTGAGAGAAATGAATATCCGTGGATTATTCCTTCATTCCCATTTCTGACGAAGAATCCGTTGAGAAAGAATGAATCATCCATTCATTTTCACTTCTGAAGAATATCCGTTAAGGGAAATGTATATCCGTTTAGTTAATTCCTTTATTTTCCATTTCCGAAGAACCCGTTGAAAAGAAAATGACCCTGTTCATTCATTTTCACTTCTGAAAAATATCCGTTGAGGAAAATAATCAGATTATGCTTTACATATCTTTGATGACTATTTGACACAAAGTCATAGACAGACTCCTACGAATAAATTTCGGGACGAAATTTCCTAAAGTAGGGGAGACTGTAAAACCTGTGTCATTTCAACCATCAAACAAATTCCAAACCAATGAAATATTGTATTTCATACTTTGGACTTGTATAAATATGTGTATCTTTTGCACATATCAAGTCTTGTTCGATTTCAAGCTCTAAATCGCTTTCTGGAAGGTTATACGCGCACTGATGCGTAAATATAACCAGTTTAATGCAACGAACACTCCGGAATAGTGAAATAGGCTTAACATACCTTAAATAACCTTTACATAACTTAGATATAAGTTTTGGAAGGTTTGGTGTGGTGAAATCAAAGTTTAATCGCTTACAGGGACTAAAGTTGACAAACTGCGAAAGTATGCCAATTTGAACTGTAACAGACATTCCGAAGCATGACCATAAGTTAATCATACCATAAATACCCTTCACATAGCTTAGAAATAGGCTTTGAGGTGTTCGGTATGCTAAAATAAACTTTGGTGTCATTCAGGGACTAAAAGTGTCAAAAAGTGCACAAGTTTGCATTTTCGCGCATAACTTACGTTCTGAATACATCCGGACATCCAAAAATTTATGTAAGCATGACTACATTATATTTTATTGTTCTCCTAAAGAAAAATCCATTCGTCGCGTCATTTGGATCGTTTTTCGCGCTTGTGCGCATTCCGTCGTAATTAAGCGAACATCGCGTTCGTACGACCAAACGAACCATCATCCGGCATATTTTTGAGTATGTTTTGAGTTCCCTATACTTTAACTTCATTTTAGAGCCTTGAAATGAGGTCAACGGGGCTCAAACGCATCGAAAAAGGGCTTAAACACGTGCAGGGACTAAACCTGTCATTTATGAAACATTTCTGGAACAGGGAGGGGTGTCGCGTAGCGCGAGCCCTAAAGACTTACCAGTCGCGCTACGCGACTGCCTATTCTAGACCAGATTCCATGTTTTTAACACAAGTTGCAGCTGATTGATCCTTAACCACATGTTTTAAGTTGCTTAGTCACTAAGATAAGGACTCATATGTAGCTTCCATAAGGTTCCGACAAGTGTACGGGTTGGATCATGTCACGTTTTCCATGAAACGATCCTAACGGTTTGGGTATTCCTATAAATACCCAACCCACACAACCTCATTTTGCACAAGAATTCTGATTTGAGAGCTCTAAGTTGAAACCATTGTTTCATACCTGAGTTCTTGGATCGGGATTAGCATTCGGGGACCCTTCGTAAGTATTCTTTCGTTCTTTTCCTTATTTTACTGCTTTTCGAGTCAGAAAGTCAAACTTTGTTTGACTTTCAGCGTTGACCAGTAATGGTCAATGCGAAGTTCGTTTGAACTTCGCAACGTGAGTGTAATCACGTTGGTCATAGTCCCTTGGGACTATGCCCACTGATTACCACGTTGTCTAGGGTCGTAGGGTAGGCGATCTAATAAATCGCCTATACCTTCGAACTCGACCCAGTTTGGTCGATCATTAGGATCCGACCAAATACTTTAGGTGACCCTAGTATAGGGCATAACCTTCCGAGGTTATACCCTATGGTCACATCGTTTAAGTAGTTGTATGATAGGTAGTTTATATGCCTTAGGTAAATTACCAGAATACCCTTTTCATGTATAATTGGTAATTAAGCATATGTAACCTAAACTTTTGTCACATAACTGATTTTGTAACATGTTTAGGCATATAACACTTGTCATAGGGCTAGTTAGGCGGTCCGAACGCGTTTCACGCAAACGACGCGTTAAGGTAGCATAAGCTACCTAAACGAGTCGTAATGGGTCGTAAACACTTAGGTTAAGTTTCATTTAGTATGTAGGCTTTGTTAAACCAAATGACACGAGTCTCTACACTTGTTTGGTTTACAAACCCTAATGCTACCCGATCTTCCGATCTAGGTCCGGTTTATTAATGTAGTTACCTATATTAGGTGCCGTTTGATATTCCGCGATCTCTAGCATTGCTTGGTGGTTATCCTAGGACTTCTGAGCAATCTCAAGTGAGTACATAGACCCCTCTTTTACTGTTTTCCAAACTGTTTTGGGGTGGAACACATGTGCCTACTTGTTACTTTCATGCTTTCCTGTTTTAACATCATATACTGCTATGTTCGTTAGTACATTATAGTACATGGTTTTATGACATTTCATGTTAGGTGTGCCCAATTGTGTGCATTACTTAGTACATCGTTTTACATGACATTTTGACATAGACATTTCGGCATAGACATTTTAACATGATTGACATTTGATCATGCATTTCCCACAAAACATAACTTTGATTTAAATTAAGTTTTACTTCAATACTTTGTTTTTGTGCATATGGTTTAGTTGAGACATTTCACTTGCCATACATGGATATTTGACATAGACATTTGACATGGGTATTTGACATAGACATTTGACATGGATATTTGACATAGACATTTGACATGGATATTTGACATAGACATTTTGACATGATTTACATCTTGACATGAATACTTTGACATATTATTCAATACATTTGACAATTTATTTAAACATAGACATTTTACATTGTTTGGTTTGGTTTGATTAAGTGATTAAGTAACGATGTGTGTGTAATATGATACAAGCATGGTGGATACGCCGCTGGTACTTCCTATATATAAGTGTTTGTATGGTATTACATATTGTAGCGTTATTTGAATCATTTCAGTTTGATACATATAACATTTTATACAAATAACATACTTTTCACAAGACATTGTTTTACAAACAACTTATCTTATACAAATCCATTTTACTATGGTTATTCATTTAACCATACATTATTCACTTATTTATACATATCATCTGAACTCATTGTTTTTCAAATGATTTACAAAACAAAGCAAATTACAAGGTTCATGACTAAACATTTTCTCAAACATAAGTCATGGAACCTATTTTCACAAAACCTATGTATCTCACAGGCATTTTTATGCTGACGTACCTATTTTCACATGTGTTTTTCAGGAGCTGTTGCATAAGATGATCAAGATACACATAGGCAGACTTGGGCTTTAGTGACAATAAAAGATGCAAGACTAGTTAATTATGTTGTATTTCTTTGTTTGTTAAGACATTGTAACACCTTTAATCAATAAAACGAAACTTCAATTGCCATGGATTTGAAACAATTAATTCTGTTACAACACTCCCCGACATTTCCGCCACGTTTTGTATGTTCCACGTGGTCGGGGTGTGACAGTTGTTAAGTTTGAAACTAATAATAATTAAAACAATAAAAAAATTAAAACCAGTATGTCTGGTTCGATCAAACACACAGAGGGGCGACAAAGGATTCCTCAAACCCTAAACTCAACAAATCTCACAAATTAAAGGCACAAATCGGTTCTAAAACAAAATCTGAGCATAGATTGGTGATCTCCTCTGAAAAAAGGGTCATAAGGTATGTAAATTTTGTAGAAAATTTCCATCTAAATTTCTGGATGAACTTAGAGAATTCGAATTAGATGGTTGCATGTTCGTTATATGATGAAATAGGAACATTGTAGTGTCTAGGAGTAAACCCTAGACAAGCATATGATGAAATTAGGTCTAAATCTTGTGAATTCATAATCACCATTGAAGGTGATAAGTGTGATGATGCTAAATGCGTGTAATGTGATGTTTTTAGGGTTTTTGATGGCTAAAAATAGTGCTATAATGTCATAAACATGTTTCGATTGAAAGCTGAATTCAAACAGCTTCTGATCAGAATTTACAGCCGACTTCTATTGGCTGTAACGTGGACAAAACATGACAAAAACGTTTGTTTCTTGAGTCTAAAATGTAATTCCAGGAAATATCTTTAAAACCCCACTGGAATCGCATTTTTTCGATGAAAATTGAGCGTTTTATGCATTTTTCCGTATCAAAGGTTCAAGCTGTGTTTTCTGGCAGAATTTGCAGCCCATTACGAATGTCATAACTCAATTTAGGAATTGAGTTATGATCTCAAATTCTTACTGTAGAAAGTATTAAGTGATTAAAAGAATCTTCAATTGGAATTTCGTCAATCGGATAAACGAGGAATTTTTAATGAATTTTTCCATAAGCTGCAGTCAGAAGTGACGAATCTGATTGCAGCTTAGTAGATGAATTTTTACGAATTTTTGGTAAAGAGTTAGATCTTGAAATTTTTACACAAGGTCTAACCCTCCGAGAGGTAGGCCACATAAAAAAAATCATAATTTTTGAAGACTTGTAAACAGGCTAAACAGGTCACCAAAAACAGTCTATTTTCAGTTATACGAAACTTGATTGTTGATGTTATAAATTATGCCCACAATGTTCATATGTTGAAATTATGAATCAAACGCGTAATTTCGTAGTTCGACTAATTACGTCTGATGTGGGGTAATACAAATTTTAATTATGAAGTCGATTTAGCTTATATGCACATATCATATAATTAAGGGTAGTTAACTTTTGAAAAGTTAAACTAACCATGGACTGAGTCGAATAGTAGTTTTGACATAGAAAATACGTAAGGTGGAATAGTCATGGTTGTAATGACTAATCTAACCACCTTGTGAATTATGATGATAGTTTGACTCTTGACAAGCTAGATGGAGGCTTGGGAATGAAGCGGGTCAAACGGAGCAAGTACGAAAAGGAAAGCGTAATTTGGATGCGAGGTAAGTAAAATCTTACACCCTTTTTAGTATACATCAGTTGTGTGTATTGAAAATGAATAAGGAAAAGTTAGTAATAGAGTTATAATGTTCCGACGCAAATAATATGAGTCGGAACTAGTGCAATGGTGAGAAATCATAAACAATGGCAAAAAGGGTAAATTGGTAAATTAGTCATATGACGATGAACTAATAAGAAATTTTGAAACACTACGTTATGGTGTAAACCGGAATGGGTAAAAGGGCGAGATGGTAACTAGATATCATCTCATAACAGAAAAGGGTCGTTCGGACTAAACGAGTCAAATGACATTGGCAAGATCATTTGACAATATTAATTGATGATCGCTTGTTGAGTTTTGTGATTACAGGAAATATCATACGGTTCGCGTTGGTATTAATTAGAAATTAATAGTGAAAGATATTTAAACGGGTCAATTCTATGACTCGAGCCAGGTACGTATATTTAGAATTATTGTTAAAAGCAATATTCTTGGTCAAATATTAGCGAAAGTCCTTCGTCGTAAAATGAAGGATTAAAATTGACCAAAAACTCCTTGATTGGAAAACCAGGAAAACGAACCTTAGAGGTTGTTTAGGAATTAGTACTAAGATTACGAAATAAAAGTAGATACTTTAATGTAGCAAAATGATGGGTGAAAGTGGTTTAAGGAATCATGAAACGGGTCAAAAGTGTTAAAAAGGGATTTCAAGCCGAGAGCTTGAAATCTGAATTTTTGAACTAGTGGAATGTCAGGTTTTAACTCCATAAGATGGAGAATTAAATTTCGAACGCATAGGAAAAAGAATCGCCTAAAATGGACTAGTAGATAAAAAGATATGGTCGTTTAAAGTTCGATTTTTGTTGAATAATTGAGCTGGGCAGAAAATGCAGGTTTAGAAACGGACCTGCTGGAAATTAGTCTCCCTCGCGACACGCGACAGGGTCCCTCAATTGGGGCGCGGCACGCGACAAGTGTCGCGACTCGCGACAGATTAAAGGTTGCCTTCCGCGGCACGCGGGAGGCATGATTTTGGAAATTCTATTTTGATTATCATTATTTGATATTGGAACTTATTTATACATGTTTATAAGCTGTCAAAACTAACTTTTAAGTTGGTTTTGATCATAGGTGAGTATAGCAAGCATCCGGAAGACGATCAAGCAATCAAGTGAACCGAACACATGTCAAATGAAGCTTCCGCAATGACTTATGTTGTTTTTGTTTTAAGTGAACTATGTAAACATTTGGAACTATAGTTTGTTTACTTTAAACACGCATGAACTTTGACTTAACAAAGTTTTTAGAAAGTCACATTTTTCATATAAAATGCGCAATTAAGGTTATAAACATGTTAAATTGAGACGGATGTTACAAGTTGGTAATCAGAACTCATGGTTAAAGAATAAAGTGTGTTCGGTTCGAGGCTTGATTGCAAATCCGGTAAGTACATGTATGTTAATAGTTTAGTAGGATTAAAGTGTTGTGAACAACACATAGGGTATCGTGTAATACACGTTACATCAACGAAAATGATTAGTATAGTTAACGAAATCACGTGCAGTAAAAAGCCTTGTATTACAATACGTGCATTTATTAATGTTGAAATTACTAACTTTTGTAAATATTTAGTTGAAGGATACTCGCATCTGAAGATGACGAGAGTTGAACGAATTGTGGATATGACGGTGGAACGGTCCGAGGTATGACAAGCAGAGCATACTCATCAAGGACCTAAATCGCGTGACGATCGCGAACAAAGTCAAAGGCAAGGAAAGCCCATTAAGGGCAAGCATTATCAGGTACACACTTTTAAATTTAATTGCACAAGTAGTAATATGCAACAAACACGTAGGGGATAACGGTTGCATATATCTGATAAAACCTGAATAGGATATCTATTCAGGATGATGTTTCTAAGAGAAGTTTAATAGAAACATGCGTTATTCACGATAATGAATATCAAAACTATAATAGAAATAGTTCATATGAAAACTTGGACGGGGGGTAATTATCCAAGTGGAAAAAAAAAACTCTCAATATAATGCTATTGAGAAAAGTAGCGATCACATTAACAAATGTGATTATATAATAGTTCGATAGAAAAGAAAAACATTTTATATGTTCAAATGTAAAACTAGTAAAACTAATGATTGTTGTTTTGCAATTAAATAAAGTTTTACTAAAGGAAATCAGAGATATGAAATAAATAGAGGCATTACTTGCATAGGGTGTGATGTGAAAGCTATAAAAAGGTCATGTGTATCATGTGCTGATCGCTTACTCTGGCCAAGTAAGTAGTGGCATATGATACCATGAACTTTTTGTAGTAGACACATTTACGCCCGATGTAGTAAGGATGGGGTGAATGGGACTAACTTAAATGGTACCCAAATGAATCAAATAAATAAGATGTTTGATAGTAAACGTAAACGCAAGTCGGATGACGGAAGCGTATTACGTTAAAATGACGAGCCCGAGAGAAGGGACAAAGATTGAAGTAAATGAAAATACAAACCAACTAATGAGAATGCTAAGGAATGGGGATAAAGGTTTGACTGACATAAGTGATGAAATTCATATGGACAAGTCAAACAAATTAAATAATGAATAAAGGACTTAATTGAATAAAAGCGATGGATTTCGCTAAGACGACCAAATGAATTAAAATGACGTCTAAAACCATATAAGAATGGTTACTTGATAATGATTACGGTAAAGATACCTGATGGACGGGTAGGATTGTGGGTGAATGCTTAAACCGAGAGACGGGAACGCGAAATAGAAAGTCAAAAGACTCGGAATATGAGTCATGACTAAAAGATGACAAGAATTTTCGCAAACACAAATTTTGGTAATTACGTTCAACCATTTCAAAGTTGGACGGGTCAAATAAAGAATGAAGTCTGACATTCATAAGTGATAAAACCTCACACGAATAAGTCAAACGAGACAAATACAATATAAGAAATTGGTAGTACAAATAGGCGCAAACCGAATAATAGAAGCGTGAAATATTAATGAACCTATGTGATGGGTCGTAAAGGAATGTAGATAGAAAAAACGCAAACTAGCGAAACAAGAATGTTAAAAACATTAAAATAAAGAACTCGGGTAACGGGTTGTAAAGAAGTACAGGTAAGAACCGGATAATGGTAAGCGTAGGACAAACTGACGTGTAAATGACGTTAGAAGTCATAAAGTCGGAAATATATTTCGAAAGAAAACAAAGGAAGCCTTAGACTACGGTCAAGGTCAAATGAAACCCAAAAAGCAAAAGTAAATGATTCTAAACATAAAAAGGGGTACCTTGAGACCATAAATATATATATACAGTTAAGTAAAGACACAAATAAAAGATGATCTACGGGATCATCATAACCTATTGGATTATAAATAGTGTTAAAGTCTAAGGGACCAAAAAGACCTTCGGGTCACAAATAGAAAGAAACGAATTGTAGGGGTCTCACCTTAAAGGGGTAAAAAGGTGAAAATCTAAATAAATAGCCTACAAAGCTAAGTGAAAGAACCTACGGGACATATGGGTCTAGCGTGGGAATTCGTTATAATTCCCCGCATTAAATAATAACTAAAAGGAATGGATCCTCGGAAGTAACATTCCTAAAAATGAGAGAAAGAGGTAAGACAAAGAGGAAACGTAAACTAATAACTTAGTCTTTAGTCAAAAGCAACGTTTTAACAAAACGTAAGTGGTAAGAGGTGGTTTAGAAAATATTAAAAAAAAAAAAACCTAAGGCCGATGATGGCGAAATAGTATACTCGGGTGACGGGGTATGAAATGAAGGCGACTAATTAGTCTAGGCGGTAAAACCAATCGAAGTCGAAATAAGATTAGGAACTATGTAAAGCGCTCATCAATATAAGATTAGCGTGAAGTAAAAATATTGAAAGACTTAGTGACCGGGTGATCAAATGACAACTCGGTCAAATAGACAACAAGGATAAGAAATACATGATAAAAGTTACAGCCCATGAGGCCATACACATGAAAGATGCACACGTCAATACAAATGATCACTATAGACCGACAAGAAGGAAAGCCTTTAAAACGAAGCTAAGTTCGTTTGGTTTAATCAACGAACTACATAAAGAAGGTTTCGGGGACGAAACCTCTTTAAGGGGGGTAGACTTGTAACACCCCGAAAACGGGTTTGGTAATTAAACCCCGTTAATACTAAAAGACGGGTAAAAGTAACCCGGTAAATATTAGGATTTAAATAAATAATCCTAATATTATATACAAGTGAATAAAAGCTTTTAAGGAAATAAGTTTATAAGAGGCCCGAGTTAACGGGACTTAAAATAAACTTAATCATAAATTCCCCGAACCCACTAAGTTAACTAGGAACATTTAACCTAGTTAATTAGTGGGAATATTGTTTAAAATAATTAGGTTGTGGCCTAGTTAATAATGAACCAAATAATAGATGGGGGACCAAAGTTGTTAAGTTTGAAACTAATAATAATTAAAACAATAAAAAAAATTAAAACCAGTATGTCTGGTTCGATCAAACACAGAGGGGCGACAAAGGATTCCTCAAACCCTAAACTCAACA
Organism: Helianthus tuberosus; assembly: GCA_030545235.1. NCBI lineage: Eukaryota > Viridiplantae > Streptophyta > Magnoliopsida > Asterales > Asteraceae > Helianthus > Helianthus tuberosus. Next base: position 115,419,224 of record CM060408.1, read on the forward strand.
AATCTCACAAATTGAAGGCACAAATCGGTTCTAAAACAAAATCTGAGCATAGATTGGTGATCTCCTCTGAAAAATGGTCATAAGGTATGTAAATTTTGTAGAAAATTTCCATCTAAATTTCTAGATGAACTTAGAGAATTCGAATTAGATGGTTGCATGTTCGTTATATGATGAAATAGGAACATTGTAGTGTCTAGGAGTAAACCCTAGACAAGCATATGATGAAATTAGGTCTAAATCTTGTGAATTCATAATCACCATTGAAGGTGATAAGTGTGATAATGCTAAATTCGTGTAATGTGATGTTTTTAGGGTTTTTTATGGCTAAAAATGGTGCTATAATGTCATAAACATGTTTCGATTGAAAGCTGAATTCAAACAGCTTCTGATCAGAATTTACAGCCGACTTGTATTGGCTGTAACGTGGACAAAACGTGACAAAAACGTTTGTTTTTTGAGTCTAAAATGTAATTCCAGGAAATATCTTTAAAACCCCACTGGAATCGCATTTTTTCGACGAAAATTGAGCGTTTTATGAATTTTTCCGTTTCAAAGGTTCAAGCTGCGTTTTCTGGCAGAATTTGCAGCCCATTACGAATTTCATAACTCAATTTAGGAATTGATTTATGATATCAAATTCTTACTGTAGAAATTATTAAGTGATTAAAAGAATCGCCAATTGGAATTTCGTCAATCGGATAAACGAGGAATTTTTAATGAATTTTTTCGTAAGCTGCAGTCAGAAGTGACGAATCTGATTGCAGCTTAGTAGATAAATTTTTACGAATTTTTGGTAAAGAGTTAAATCTTGAAATTTTAACACAAGGTCTAACCCTCCAAGAGGTATGCCACATAAAAAAATCATAATTTTTAAAGACTTGTAAACAGGCTAAACAGTTCACCAAAAACAGCCTATTTTCAGTGATACGAAACTTGATTGTTGATGTTATAAATTATGCCCACAATATTCATATGTTGAAATTATGAATCAAACGCGTAATTTCCTAGTTCGACTAATTACGTGTGATGTGGGGTAATACAAATTTTAATTATGAAGTCGATTTAGCTTATATGCACATATCATATAATTAAGGGTAGTTAACTTTTGAAAAGTTAAACTAACCATGGACTGAGTCGAATAGTAGTTTTGACATAGAAAATACGTAAGGTGGAATAGTCGTGGTTGTAATGACTAATCTAACCACCTTGTGAATTATGACGATAGTTTGACTCTTGACAAGCTAGATGGAGGTTTGGGAATGAAGCGGGTCAAACGGCGCAAGTACGAAAAGGAAAGCGTAATTTGGATGCGAGGTAAGTAAAAGCTTACACCCTTTTTAGTATACATCAGTTGTGTGTATTGAAAATAAATAAGGAAAAGTTAGTAATTGAGTTATAATGTTCCGACGCAAATAATATGAGTCGGAACTAGTGCAATGGTGAGAAATCAGAAACAATGGCAAAAAGGGTAAATTGGTAAATTAGTCATATGACGATTTACTAATAAGAAATTTTGAAACACTACGTTATGGTGTAAACCGGAATGGTTAAAAGGGCGAGATGGTAACTAGATATCATCGCATAACAGAAAAGGGTCGTTCGGACTAAACGGGTCAAATGACATTGGCAAGATCATTTGACAATATAAATTGATGATCGCTTGTTGAGTTTTGTGATTACAGGAAATATCATACGGTTCGCGTTGGTATTAATTAGAAATTAATAGTGAAAGATATTTAAACGGGTCAATTCTATGACTCGAGCCAGGTACGTATATTTAGAATTATTGTTAAAAGCGATATTCTTGGTCAAATATTAGCGAAAGTCCTTCGTCGTAAAATGGACTAAAATTGACCAAAAAGCCCTTAATGGGAAAACCGGGCAAATGACCCTTAGAGGTTGTTTAGGAATTAGTACTAAGATTACGAAATAAAAGTAGATACTTTAATGTAGCAAAATGATGGGTTAAAGTGGTTTAAGGAATCATGAAACGGGTCAAAAGTGTTAAAAATGGATTTCAAGCCGAGAGCTTGAAATCTGAATTTTTGAACTAGTGGAATGTCAGGTTTTAACTCCATAAGATGGAGAATTAAATTTCGAACGCATAGGAAAAAGAATCGCCTAAAACGGACTAGTAGATAAAAAGATATGGTCGTTTAAAGTTCGATTTTTGTTGAATAATCGAGCTGGGCAGAAAATGCAGGTTCAGAAACGGACCTGCTGGAAATTAGTCTCCCTCGCGACACGCGACAGGTGTCGCGACTCGCGACAGATTAAAGGTTGCCTTCCGCGACACGCGGGAGGCATGATTTTGGAAATTTTAGTTTGATTATCATTATTTGATATTGGAACTTATTTATACATATTTATAAGCTGTCAAAACTAACTTTTAAGTTGGTTTTGATCATAGGTGAGTATAGCAAGCATCCGGAAGACGATCAAGCAATCAAGTGAACCGAACACATGTCAAATGAAGCTTCCGCAATGACTTATGTTGTTTTTGTTTTAAGTGAACTATGTAAACATTTGGAACTATATTTTGTTTACTTTAAACACGTATGAACTTTGACTTGACAAAGTTTTTAGAAAGTCACATTTTTCATATAAAATGCGCAATTAAGGTTATAACACATGTTAAATTGAGACGGATGTTACAATTATGCAGGCATGAAGTCAAAGTCAGGGTGAGCATTGACGGTTACACAAACTTTACAAATACATGGTTTTACGAACATAAAGCGTTACAAATACAAAGTTTCCATATAACATGACAAGAAAATGATTTTAAATTCATTTTCTCAACAATATTTCAAAAACCGGTTATTCAAAAAGATTTATTTCAAATCTTTTACAAATAAACTATGAACTCGCTCAACTTTATGTTGACTTTTTCGCATGTTTCTTTCTCAGGTTACTTTTTAGAAACTATGGCACGGTTGGAATAGGAGAACCATGTGGAATCAAGTACTTAGTGGGCGTTCGCATTCTAAAAGTCTTAGCTTATTTGCTTCCGCTGTGCAATGAAGATGCCAGTCCAGTCACGCCAGCTCTGATATTTTTGGGGTGTGACAATCCGAGTCGGAAAATAAGGGCTGAGGACGAGGCCGTGGACGCGGAGGCAATTATCGAGGTCGTGGACGTGGAAACTCCTCAAATAACCGGTCTAATAATAATCAATCAAGGGATAAAAGCACGGTGAGGTGTTATAATTGTAATGAACACAGGCACTTCTCATGGGAATGTCCAAAGCCGAAGAACCAACAGGGAAACCAGAGTCAAGTAGCAAAAGATGGTGAGGAGCTAATGATGGCTCGTGTTACAATCGGAGAAGGAGAAATTCTTCTTAATGAAGATAAGGTACACCCGAAGCTATACCTTAACGATCGTAAAACTGATAATACATGGTACCTTGACAACGGTGCATCAAACCATATGACCGGGAACAAATCCCACTTCACAGAAATTAACTCAAGCATTAATGGCGTAGTCAAATTTGGAGACGGGTCCACAGTTCGTATTGAATGCAAAGGAACTATAATTTTCGATTGCAAGAATGGTGAACAAAGAATTAAGGAAGACGTGTATTATATACCGAAGTTGTGTAGCAACAATCTTAGTCTCGGACAATTGACCGAGATTGGTTGCAAAATCATTATGGTGGACGAGTACCTTTGGTTATACGAGTATGATGGAGGCTGACTTTTGATGAAGGTGCCACGGTCCGAAAACCGACTATACAAAAAAAGAATTAAAGATCGGTAAACCGGTTTGTTTTTTAAACTCCATAAGTGACCAAGCATGGCTTTGGCATGCTAGATTCGGTCACTTAAATTTACAATCTTTAAGTTATATGACTAACATGCAGCTAGCCAAAGGAGTCCCAAAAATATCACACCAAAAACAACTGTGTGATGCATGCATGTTGGGAAAACAAAGCAGGTCATCGTTTCCGAAAAAAGGCAATTTTCGAGCTGGCAAGCCGTTGGAGCTCATTCACACAGACCTTTGCGGTCCGATTACTCCTTCAACTCATGGGGGTAAGCGATATTTCATGCTTTTGGTGGATGATTATAGTCGCTACATGTGGCTCTATGTTATCAAAACAAAGGACGAGGCACTAGACGTATTCAAGAAGTTCAAAACAGAAGCTGAGCTCGAGACTTCGCTCAAAGTAAAGGCACTACGAAGCGACCGAGGTGGAGAGTTTTTGAATAAACTTTTTACCAGTTATTGTGAAGAGACGGGGATTAAAAGACAATTTTCGGCTCCCTACACACTGCAACAAAACGGTGTCGTAGAGAGACGAAACCGTACAGTTTTAAACACCATGAGAAGTATAATGAAAGCAATGAAAGTTCCTCATGATCTGTGGGGTGAAGCTGCGAGACACTCGGTTTACATTCTAAATCGAGTCCCGACAAAAGCCTTGAAGGCTACCACTCCTTACGAAGTTTGGAAGGGTCGTAAACCAAATCTTGAGTATCTTCGAGTTTTTGGGTGTCGGGGATTCATGACAACACCTCCTGTTGGAGTGCAAAAATTAGATGATCGGGGTATAGAGGTGGTCTATCTCGGTACAGAACCCGAAAGTGAAGCATACCGACTCTATGATCCGGTTCACAAACGTGTATACGTAAGCCCGAACGTAGACTTGGACGAGGGAACTGGATTCGATTGGTCAAAGGATGACGATAGCGGAAGATACGGGTTGGAGTGGATAGAATTACAAGTTGAGAACGATAATAATTTTGAACCAGAAACTTCGGTACCAGGCGCGGTATCCTCATCCCATTCAAGTCCTGAACAAGAGATGAGTACAAGACATGAAGATGTCTCAAAAGATAATGACAACTTTAATGAAGGTCACCATGGTTCTTGGTTAGAAGGTGCAGCAGTTTAACGAAAATCTTCGAGACAAAAAATGTTACCAAAAAAATATGATGAGTACGTGATGTTGCAACAAGAAGAATGTTTATTTCTAGATGAAGAGCCAACGAATTATCACGATGCTAAAGATGACCAGAATTGGGTAAAGGCCATGCAATCAGAGATGATTTCCATAGAGAAAAATAATACATGGAAGTTATCTAATCTACCGGAAGGTCACAAAGCCATCGGGTTAAAGTGGGTTTATAGAGTTAAAAGAGATGCGAATGGTGACATAATCAAATACAAAGCGAGATTAGTCGCAAAGGGTTATATTCAGAAACATGGTGTGGATTTTGACGAGGTTTTCGCTCCCGTAGCAAGGATAGAAACGGTCTGATTAATACTCGCGTTGGCGGCTCGAGCAGGGTGGAAAGTACACCACTTGGATGTTAAATTGGCTTTTCTCCATGGAGTCTTGAACGAAGAAGTTTACGTGCTACAACCAGAAGGTTTTGTGAAGAAAGGAAAAGAGAACATGGTATATCGTCTAGACAAGGCACTATATGGTTTACGACAAGCTCCTCGAGCTTGGAATCATAAGTTAGATCAAACCTTGAAAGATTTGAGCTTTGAAAAATGCCCACAAGAGCCAGCTGTTTACAAACAACTTAATAAGAATGGGTTGTTAATTGTAGGAGTCTATGTAGATGATTTGATTGTTACGGGAGAAAGCTACAAAGAAATTGAAATTTTTACTAAACAAATGGAGTCAAAGTTTGAGATGTCCAATATGGGTCTTCTATCCTATTATCTGGGAATAGAGGTAAAGCAAAGAATGGATGGAATTATTTTAAAGCAATCTGCATATGCCAATAAAATATTAGAAATTGGTGCTATGCAAGATTGTAATGCAAGTAAATATCCAATGGAGCCAAAATTAAAATTGACTAAGGAAGGTGTTGGATCAGAAGTGAACGAATCATACTTTCGGAGGCTGGTTGGTTGTCTTCGTTATTTGACACATACAAGACCCGATCTTAATTACTCGGTAGGTTGGTGAGTCGGTTCATGGCAGCGCCTAAAGAAGATCATCTACAAGCAGTCAAACAAATACTAAGGTATATAAAGGGAACAATCAATTACGGTATCCAATATCGTAAAGGTGGTGGAAATGAGTTGGTTGGCTATAGTGATAGTAGCTTTTCCACGGATCGAAACGATGGTAAAGGAACAACCGGGATGGTGTTTTTCTTTGGAGACGGACCAGTGGCTTGGGCGAGTCAAAAACAACAAACGGTTTCTTTATCTTCGTGTGAGGCGGAGTTTATGGCGGCAACCGCCACGGCATGCCAAGCGATTTGGTTGCAAAACGTGTTGAGTGAGTTAACCGGAGCGGAAAAGAAACAGGTAAGGTTAAAGGTTGACAATAAGTCTGCAATTGAGTTAATGAAGAATCCCGTCTTTCATGGTCGGAGCAAACATACAGATACCCGATAACATTTTATACGGGAGTGTGTAGAAGAATAGAAAATTGTCGTGGAACACGTAAGCGGGGAAGAACAAGTTGCGGACATACTCACGAAAGCGCTACCGAGACTGATGTTTACGGAAATGAGAGAGTTGTTGGGTATGAAAGAGTTCATTGATGCGGGTCAAAAATTAGGAGGGTGATTGTTGACCCGTTAATTGTTTGACCCGGGCTTTAATGGGTTACGTAAATGATGCATAAAGATAAAGGTTGAAGGTTGCGTGAAAAACGAAGTCTGCATGAAGATAATTAAATTAGTGATAATATAGTTTATGTTTATCTCCTATTGTTCAGTTATTATAATTTGAGTAGAATTAGGGTTTCTTCTACAGCAAGGTTACTTTTAGTATAAATAGGTCAATTGTATTGTTTAGTTTCAAGAGTTTATTGAGTTAATAAAACAGAAAAGAGTCGTGGTTTTAGTCCCCCACAAATCACTGTGTTCATATTCGTGTTCCATTATATCGATTGTTCGCCAACATGTTTAACATATGAAAGCTCGAGCTCGGCTCGATTCGAGCTTTATTTCTATAGCTCGAGTTCGGCTCCAAAGTAATTTTTCAAGCTCGAGCTCAGCTCGGACTCGACTCGTTTATTATTTTTTGCCATTTTGGTCCCTAAGGTTTGGTCACTTTTGCCATTTTAGTCCAAAACTCAAACCTTTTGCATCTGGGTCCCTGTGGTTTCAGTTTTATTGCCATTTTGGTCCAAAAGTGAAATCAGATCATATTTGTCTTATAAAATTATGCTATTTTGTCCTTTTTCACAGGGGCAAAATGGTCATTTTTAATAAAATTAAAAATAAACTATTTTAAAAAAAATCTTAATTTCTGTAAAACCCATCACCACCACCGTTACCACCTCCTCCACCATCAATCCACCATCTCCACCCAACCACCGCCTCCACAGCTAAAGATTTTCTTTTCTGGTGGCAAAGAATACGATTCCGAATAAAATAAATCAAACAAATCCATATACTTAAAATAAATACAGAAAAAGGTAATAAACACATCATCTATTGATATTTATTAGTACTAAAATAAAAATATAAACAAACAAATATCTATAAAAAGATCAAAACTCATCAGCAATCATCATCAACACTCGTAACTAATAATTGGGTTGGTGTCGTATCCACTGGAGTTACCTTTTCTGATAGAAAGATTGAAGAAGACGGGGTGTTGGGTGAGATGGTGGGGTTGCCGGAGACGATGACAATGGTGAAGGAGGTTGTAGGCGGCTTCCGGGTCTCACCACCAAAACACCCACCAACACCGAAACCCACCACCACCAACGAACACCTCCACCACCGGGCAGGCCACCACCACTGCCGTAACCACCACATCAGCCTCGTCGCCCCTGCTGCTTAACACTGCCACAACCACAGCGCCACAAGCATCGCCCTCCACCGGAGGAAGCCACCGGAAAACAGATCTGAGATGGTGGGATGTTGTTTGGTGGGTGAAAGAGACTTTTGTTAAAAGGGGGATTAGAGATCTGGAGAAGAAAGGAGTTTTTATTAAGAGAGTGATATAGAATTAAACATATATATAAAAGGGTTTAGAAAGAGATTTTTTTTAATTAAAAATGACTATTTTGCCCCTGAGGAAAAAGACAAAATAGCAGGATTGTATAAGATAAATATGACATGATTTCACTTTTGGACCAAAATGGCAATAAAACTGAAACCACAGGGACCCAGATGCAAAAGGTTTGAGTTTTGGACTAAAATGGCAAAAGTGACCAAACCTCGGGGACCAAAATGGCAGTTTACTCTTATAATTATTATTATACATACTGTTTAGTTATTTTTTTATATTTATATGAATGGTAATTATTGTATAAATATATGTTTAATATATTAATAAAAAATATATAAACAGAAAGCTCGTTTAGTCTTGCGAGCCAGCTCGAGCTCGATAAGCGAAGCTCGGGCTCAGGCTCGTTTACTAAATGAGCTTGTTTTTAAGCTCGCTCGAACTCTAGCTCGTTTAAGCTCGGCTCGTTTGAGCTTTTTTTCGAGCCGAGCTCGAGTAGCTTGCGAGTAGCTCGGCTTGTTTGCACTCCTACATGCTAGCTTGAACCTTATAAGATGCAAGGTAAGCGTGAACGAGGTGGGTGCGGCAAACTATGGGGTAAACTAGTACCTCGTGGGGAACACCGCCACTATCAAAGTTTACCTTGCGAGGGGACTTAATTTCGGTGCATAATCACCGCATAGGGGAAGAAGAGAGAGGGAGAGTTGGATAATGTTGGGGCCTACTCTTTTCAATGTATCACATTTTTTTTATTTTTTTTTATATTTAAAAAAAATAGTTTACCTCTACCAAGAGAAGTCAGCACCACTTATGTTTTTTGGCAAAAGGGGAGTTGACATGGTAATAGATTATTGGGTGGGTGCAGAGTTTACCTCTTCCCATGAGTTGACCACCCCTTTCACTGTGAGTAGAAAATTTCCAATGGCTAATTTGAATTATGGTTGGCAAAAACCTGAACGCAACATGTACACTCGAAACTCAAAACATCGAGGATAGGTATACCTGCTACCTGACGAGTATGAGATATAATAAAAAGATCGAGGATAGGTATACCTGCTACCTGACATGTATGGGATTGGGTCATACCAATCCAATTATCCAGAACCATATACTCGTTTACCCAAATTCCCAATATTGTCCTTTGGCCAACACTTACAATAAAGACGCAATCACCAATTAAGGAGCCCATTTTTACCCGTCGTCCATGGCATTCGAAATATCAGAGACGGATCTAAATTACACAATATATGTGGATGTGCCCGATACTGGATGATTTTTGAACCACATGTGAGACTAGGAAAAGGATTAAACCATATCTGGGCCATTGTTGTGATTAGTCATATCTGGCCCATTGTTGTCTCTAATTTGAAGGAAAAGTTTTCCACCGTTTGATTAACGTCAATGGTTTTCAGCAAAACTTTATAAGTGTCATGTAAGTTAAAAAAAATTATTTGGTATGTACTTGCTATATAACTAATTAATGATGACCTCATACTTCATACGAGTGGTGTTGGGTTTGACGACATAGGTTAAGTAATATATGGCTGAATGGTACGGTACACGTGTAATACTTACTGCTTACAGTTATTAACATTTATTGTGAATACAGAATAATCAGAGTGAAGTAGTCTTAATGTCACGGGGTTAGTTTTCGACCCCGTGTGGCGTCTCAAGATCCCCAGGGACAAGCCAATCCATCCAGCTTTTTTGTGTGGGTCACTAGTTTCGTCCTGTCTTGGACTCATCATAAGAGCGATGCCAGCTCTCGACCAGTGGGGCGTTCGTCGTAGATACGACTAGGCACGTGCACATCTTCATTGACACTGACTCCGTCCCCCGATAAAGTATAGGACTGGCCAGTAACCCAAGCGTTCAAGCACAACCCAGAGCATTGCGACCTTCAAATATATGGCACGTGACACTGTTCCACCACCATTTCATGCACGTCCTCATGCATGCTCGCGGTCTCATACCAGCTCACATACTTGACTATGCATGGTCCCCTTATGTTGAGCATGATTCATATTGGGAGGGTAGGACACCCGAAAGCACAGCAACAATCAATGACAGAACTAGAACCTTTTAATTGAGGGGTCGTAATAAAAATATTTTGCATTTGTAATTTGTTAATGTACATGGATTACATTTTTTAACAACAGTTGTTAATTGTAAACGTCGAGGACCCGTTACTTGAAATCGATGTAAAAGTGCTTCATTTTGAACACTTGTAGAAACACATCCACAAATACTACCAACAATTTCCTCTTTGGATAAATTAACTTCTTTTTATTATGAGTTAAATGTCCGGATAGTCCCCGTAGTTTGCTCTTTTTTCACCTTTAGTCCCTAACTTTCTAAAATTACAGCTATAGTCCCCAACTTTTACAACTTCGTTCCCGGATAGTCCCTGAAGCGGATGGAGGTTAGTTTTTTTGTGTTAAGTGGGTGTGAAATGACAAGATTGCCTTTACTAATAAATATTAATAAATACAATATTAATTATCTAATAATAATGGGACCCACTTTTACCCACCCACACTCCACCCCTTTTCTCTCTTTCCTTTTTGTGTCTGCACCCATATTCAGATCAAAGCACCACCACCACACCTAAATCTCAACCACCACCTCACCCCGTCATCAGACCGCGATCACCACCTCACTCTGTCATATCCGGCAGACCACCACTTCCAGACAAACCCACCCCTACCCACCCACACCATCGCCAGAAAAAAGTCTAAAACAATTGTCCAATCTCTTTATTATCAGCAACTTGACACAAAACTCAGTATCTTAGACAGTGACCGCAATTAAAATCCCATTTGACAACTAGATTTATTTGAGCATATACTAACCACCCATTCTCTATGGCCTTGAAGACCATCAGGCTTTAAAGTCTTGACTGCAAGCGTGATACCGGACCCAAGCTTAGCATCAAAACACCCGTTAAACACGAACCCGAATCCTCCTTCACCCAATATGCTATCCGGTATGGAGTTTCCTGTAGCCGATTTCAGCTCATGAAAGTTGAACTGAAGAAGATGATTTGGGTTAAGATCAGAAGAGTTTCGTGGTTCGTTAGGAGCATACATCAGTTGATATGCTATCCGGTTGAAAGTTTCCTATAGCCGATTTCAGCTCATGAAAACTGAACTTACTCCTCAGTCTATGCAGCTTTTCGAGATTCTTTCGTATGCAATTCAAGATCAGTTGATGCTTGAAAGGGACCCACATGGCAATGTCTAGGTATTAGTGGTCTTTTCCAGCGATGGTGTGGGTGGGTTGGGGTGGGTTAGTCTGGAAGTGGTGGTCTGTCGGTTATAACGAGGTGAGGTGGTGGCGGCGGTCTGATGACGGGGTGAGGTGGTGGTTGAGATTTAGTTTTGGTGGTGGTGCTTTAGTCTGAATATGGGTGCATGCACAACCAAAGAAAAAATAGAGAAAAACAACCACCAATACCTGGACATTGCCATGTGGGTCCCTTTCAAGCATCAACTGATCTTGAATTGCATACGGAAGAATCTCGAAAAGCTGCAGAGACTGAGGAGTAAGTTCATTTTTCATGAGCTGAAATAGGCTACAGGAAACTTCAGACCGGATAACATATCAACTGTTGTGTGCTCCTAACGAACCACAAAACAATTCTGATCTGAACCCAAATCATCTTCTTCAGTTCAATTTTCATGAGCTGAAATCGGCTACATGAAACTTCAGACCGGATAGCATATTGGGTGAAGCAGGATTCGGGTTCGTGTTTAAAGGGTGGATTGATGCTAAGCCTGGGTTCAGTATCACGGTTGCAGTCAAGAGTTTAAAGCCTAATGGTCTTCAAGGCCATAGAGAATGGGTGGTTAGTATATGCTGAAATAAATCCAGTTGTCAAATGGGATTTTAATTGCGGTCACTGTCTAAGATAGTGACTTTTGTGTCAAGTTGTTGATAATAAAGATATTAGATAATTGTTTTAGACTTTTTTCTGGTGGTGGTGTGGGTGGGTTAGGGTGGGTTGGTCTGGAAGTGGTGGTCTGCCGGTTATGAAGGGGTGAGGTGGTGGCGGCAGTACGATGACGGGGTGAGGTGGTGGTTGAGATTTAGGTGTGGCTTTGGTCTGAATATGGGTGCAGAGTGTAGACACAAACAAGAAAGAGAGAAAATGGACTGGGGGTGGGTAAAAGTGGGTCCCATTATTATTAGATAATTAATATTATTTTATTAATATTTTATTAATAAGGGCAATCTTATCATTTCACACTCACTTAACACAAAAAACTAACCTCCATCCGCTTCAGGGACTATCCAGGAACGAAATTGCAAAAGTTGAGGACTATAGCTATAATTTTAGAAAGTTGCAAAACAACCTCCATCCGCTTCACACCCACTTAACACAAAAAACTAACCTCCATCCGTTTCAGGGACTATCCGGGAACGAAATTGCAAAAGTTCGGGACTATAGCTGTAATTTTAGAAAGTTAGGGACTAATGGTGAAAAAGGGCAAACCACGGGGACTATCCAGGCATTTAACTCTTTTTATTAATATTTTATTAGTAAGGACAATCTTGTCATTTCACACCCACTTAATACAAAAAAACTAACCTCCATCCCCTTTAGGGACTATCCGAAAATGAAATTGCAAAAGTTGAGAACTATAGCTGTAATTTTAGAAAGTTGTGGACCAAAAGTGAAAAAAGGGCAAACCACAAGAACTATCCGGGCATTTAACTCTAAAAGTAAAAGACTCTCTAGGTAAACAAGCAAACATACACACAATTTCCAAATGGACCACCTTAACTTTTCACTTCAATTTACATTACAAGTGAAATAGTGAACCACAGCTGCAATCAACAAACACAACATACTTCTACCTTAACCAAAAAACCACAGAATCAAAAATTCTAAAAGAGCTGTAAGAAACACAAAAAACGGTCCCAAAGGAACGTTTAGACTTCTTATGTAAACATTTGAAATATGTTTCGGATCGAACTTATTATTGAATTCATAATACTATGATTTATACATTTACAATTTTATCGAACCTTTATTTTATATTTTATACTAGGCTTGTTGGTTCAGTTCTGTTCATACATGAGGGAAAACAGTAAAACATACCTGTTACAGCAGACAGTGCGTTGGAGAATCCAGTAATGGAGTTCGACATGCTTGTCATCGTGATCTGGTTCCTTCTTAGGGTGCTGACTGATGATGGGGACTTAGAAAACCGAAAAGGGGTATCGGCTTAGGAGAGGAGGTCGATGATGGTGTTATGACTAATGGGGTGTGTCTAATTGTGTAACTGAGTAACCCCTTAACCTCCACATAATTCTCCTTATATAAGCACACAGGAGGAAACCTAATTAGTTAATAAGGGTAATATGGTCCATCAACAATTACCAACTAATTATTTAATAGGTTATTATATATTTTGATCTATATTATGTAAATGATTATAATGGCTATAGATTAAATATTAATACATAATATATTTAATCTTACAAGGCTATCACCCAGGATTGCTCCCCGGGCTGGAGAAAGTTTTTAATATATCATTATTTATTGCTTATGATTCATTTGTATAAATTACTTTGTATTAAAAGAAATAATTTTTTAGCGTATTACATACAAAACGCCTCTTAAAAGAGTTGAAATAATTACAAATCAATAGAAAAAATGATGTATTTTTATTATAAATCAATAGAAAAAAAGTTAAAATAATTACAAACCAAAAGCAAAAACTTGCCCTCCTTTGCCATTTCACTATAAGCTCAATCTAGCTGCTCCACTAGTTTCATTCCTAACATAATTTAAGAGAAATAGTTGATATAACACTTGTATAAAATCTTTCAAACTTCCTAGATGGATTTATCCAATCGAATTACATACTATTCTAATTATACAGTTTTGTAATGGCGCTGAAAACACTACAGGTAAAAATATTATCAACAAAAAAAGTAGTGGGATGTTAACCCAACCTGGCCTGCTTTCAGCCTATTAAGAAATCTACTTTTTCCCTACCAGTTACCCTTTAGACCTTTTTTGAAAAAAAAAAAATACCATTTCACACAACCCATTATGACCCTTGCGACCAAAAAAAACCCATACCTGAATCGAGACAACATTCTTTTCAACAGAAGCCTTCCCTTTGCTAGAGCCAAACAACTTTTCAGCATTAGCTTTTTAGGGTCCTTCTTGGTAGCTCCAACCTTGGCTCTTGAGGATGTAGACAATTGTCGGGAGTTTCACAACTGATGCAGCGGTGATCAGGGTTGTTGGTCGAGGGTATATAATAATCCTATTGCAAAACAAAATAATAATACAAAGTTAATTCATATTATCTAAGAATCACTAACCTGGTGAAATCATGCTTTGCATCAAAATCAACAATAATGGCATCAAAACCATTGAAACTCCCTTTGTAACTTATCACAAGTTGTCCTTCTAAGAGAGATCACAAGTTTTAATCCTATTTTTTAAAGCAGACTTTGATTTGCCTTTTGTTTTTTGCCTAAGATTTGAAAGCCGTTATTTCACCATCCCATTTCTTCCTGTACTCATCATACTTGCATTGAAGTTGGCCTATACTATGAAAAAAACCAACCCCCATTATTATAATAATAGATCAACAATTTAATCACAGTAGATCTAACTTAACAATATGCAATCAAACCTACCTTAATATCTTCCAGAATTATTTTTCTGAACTCCATTTTATCTTGGATCTTAAGTGTAGTAAAAAACAAAGCTTTTGCGGTTTTTGATGATAATATGAAATATTTAAAAAAAGAAACTTCCAACATTAAAAGCTAAAGGCGTGAGTAGGGGTGTAAACGATGCGCAACGGCTCGAGAGCTACTCGGGATCGGATCGGTAAAAAGCTCGAACGAGTCGAGCTTTAACGAGCCCGAGCTCGAGCCTGAAATATGACTCGTTTAGCTATCGAGCCCGAGCTCGAGCTTTGCATACAAAGATCGTTTAGGCTCGCGAGCCTAAACGAGCCTAAACATAATTTTATATTAATTATATATATATATATATATTACATAACATTGGTGGGCCGAGCTCGAGCCGAGCTTTGACTCGTTTAAGCTATATTGAAACGAGCCGAGCTTTGAACTCGTTTAAGATTGTTCTCAAATCATCTCGAGCCGAGCCGAGCCGGACTCGAGCTTTGGATTTTACTTACGAGCCGAGCTCGAGCTCAAACTTTTAGGCTCGAACCGAGCCGAGCCCGAGCTCGAGCTTCACTGAAACATCACGAGCCGAGCTCGAGTAGTGGAAAGCTCGGGCTCGGCTCGGCTCGTTTACACCCCTAGGCGTGAGACGTTTAATTCATAAATCAAACATGAATCAAGTACATTGATCATTACAATGCAGTTTTAAGATGCTTAACAAATTTCCATGGAATTCCTCTACTATGCAACTAACTAAAGTTCCTTTAGTTCTAGCAGCACGTTCGTTTTGAAAGTTTCGGATCCGGTGGGTTTAGACGGAAGTTTGGATAAGATAACGCTAATTCGGTAAAAATCTTGAAGAATAGTTAAAAGTAGAAAGCTTCCATTAATACCGAAAGAGCATACATCGTTGACAGGCTGGAGAGACCTCTAAGGTCTCTCCAACCGTTCCTCAAAACTTAACAAATTCTAACACATGACACTATATATAGACATGAGGATTTTGTGAGGATGAACTCATTCGTGCAGATGAGTTGTCATCCGTGCGGATCAGTGCTCGTCCTCATCAAAATGTCAAGTGTTTTAATCTCACTATTAACTATACAATATTTAACACACACTTTATCTTGCCTATTCGCATAGTGGCGGACATACATAATATGCACTAACAAATTCCCCCTTGGCCGTCACTGTAATGATTTAGGTTTGCATTATCTACTATATGAAAGCCATGTTTGAATATTCTGTAACTTCAATCAAACATTTTAATGTCTTCAATTAATTCCCCTTTTATTGATGATTGTTGGTGCATGCGTCTGTCGACTTCGTCTTGTATCGAGTCTTATATGTTTGTAGATAGATTAGGGCACGCTAAACGAGGAATATGTCAAGAATAGGTTGAGTGGCATGTTCAAACGAAATCACTCTTTGTAATTTTGTTTGAAACTGAAGTGTTATGTTCAAACGAGATTGCTTATTTCGTTTGAATATAATTTCGTTTGAGTCACTCTCAAACGAAATTACTCACCTTATATATACCTCATGTGTCTAGTCATTTGTAACTTTCCGGTCAGTGTAACGAAGTGCTGTCGAAGTGCTGTCAGACTGTAAATCATTGTAAAATCAATCATACAACAGTTTAAAGTGTATATCTTGCTGAATTGACCTCTACACGTCTGTTTCCGCCTCTCGTGTTGAGTAAAACTCTTCTGAACGACTCGTTCGGGTCTGAAAACGATCCTACAAGTGGTATCAGAGATCAGGAGGAAGAGTTCTTGCCAAATTCAGCTTGAAAATCTGTTTTCTACACTTTCTTTCACAGTTGAACAAGTTTTCACGGTTAAAATTGGACAATTTTCAAATATCATGTGCGCAACACTGTTTTAATAAACCCTAGAAAGTTTCAGAACCAAAATCGACCATTTACATGACCAATTGGACCAAAATATGACCGAAATGATGATGTCATGGTGATTTCGTTTGAAGGAACTTGGTGATTTCGTTTGAGATGGCATCATTTGACTGATTTCGTTTGAAAATCAAGGGTATTTTCGTTTGAATTTGGAATTTCGTTTGAGGAATTAGGTGATCTCGTTTGAAACAAGTTATCTCGTTTGAGGGTTTCGTTTGAACTAGGCAATCTCGTTTCAAGTGGCAATCTCGTTTGAAGGTCATACAAGTTAAGTGATTTCGTTTGAAATAGTGGGTGTTTCAAACGAAATTAGGTAGATTGATTGAACAGGGATTTCGTTTGAGGATAGCTATTTTGTTTGAGACTGATATTCCGTTTGAAACAGTTTGTTTATGAACATTTGAAAATCAAATCATGAGTGAAGAGTTCTATAACGCGTTTGCTACATCCCCGACTAGTCCAACAGTCATTACTCAAAACATGAACATGGAAAATGAGACTGGAACTACGCAAAAGCCCCCGAAGCTAATGAGCATTGAAGAGTATTACGGTTGGAAAGATCGATTTGAAAACTGGGTTCAAGCTAATCATTTAAGATCTTGGGAGTGTATTTTGAAGAAGTATGTTCTACCACGTACTGATCTACAAGTTGAGAAAGAAATCTTTGAATTTAATGACAAAGAACGAGACATGTACAAAGCTGAAAAAATGATGATTAGTCTACTTCAGCAAGCTATTAAAGAAGACATCTTTGTATTGCTTCAACATGACAAAACTTCAAAATCAATTTGGGATGCTCTTAAAATTAAATTTGAGGGAAGTGAGAAGATGATCAAAAGTAAAAAGGCACTGCTTAAGAAAGAATTTGATCTATTTACAAGTCTGCCAGGGGAAGATACAAAGAAACTGATTGAAAGATACTGCCACTTAGTTCGTTCCATGTCGTTGTGCATAACCAAAGATCGTGAAGAATGGGTAGACAAATTGGCTGATGCTTTACCTCAGAAAGAGTGGGGTACATTCTTGATGATCTTAAAGAACACAGGAGTTTATGATGGTTTAACAATATCTCAATTCATCGAGAAGATTGAAGGTCAAGATCTTGAACATCAAAAGATTACAAGGATGAATAATCCAAGTAATCAACAAGATGTGAAGATGTATTACAAAGTGTAGGATCGGTTTCGGATCCGAACGAGTCGGTTAGAAGAGCCTTTCACCAAAACAAGAGGCGGAAACAAGTGTTTCGGTTCAATTCAGCGAACATTCACTTTAATCTGTTGTTATTATTGATCTGCAAACGTTTACAAGCTCTGACAACACTTCGGCAGCACTTCGTGGCTCACCGGAAGACAACACACACACTAACTATGTGATTTCGCTCCTAGACACTCCTATATATAGTCCTCCTGATTTCGCTCCTAGCTACACCTAGACATCAGGAGCGGAATCAGCATGTTAACATCAGGAGCGAAATCAACAACATATAACTATGAGCGAAATCAGCTTCATACGAACTCTCGGGCGGAATCAGAACAATGAGATTTCGCTCCAAATGACAACATCCCATTTGGAGTGGAATCACTTCCTAAAACAAATTTCTAGGATTCCATGACCCGTTCTATCCTAATCTATACAAGACTCGATACAAGACGTAGGCGACAGACGGATGCACCAACAAACTCCCCCTCGGATGTTGACGGAGTCTTCAGTGTCGAGTCTTTGGTTGTCAAACCTTAAGTCTTTATTAGACTTCGAACTTCTCTTCGAAATATTCTCCAATATAAGCATCTTCAATCAATCTTCTTTTCTCTCTCTCTTCCAGAATCACAATCTAGCTCTGAGCTCTATATTGATGTCCTCAGACTCCCCCTTTCACTAAGTTGGGATTGCAATCTGGAAATCATCATCTGCTCAGATATCTGAATCTGGCTTTGGTTCTCTACCACACACATAAGTTTCTCAAAGATTAACTCTTTAAAAATTAGAAACTATTTGCAAAAAATCTTCAAAATAATTTGATCTCTATAAACACTTGTAAAAATTTCTTCATATACCCTCTCCCAAACCTGTTCATCAAGTTTAGCACTTGGAATTTTGAATGTCAGCTCTCCAACATCAGTTGTCGAAAATCTTTTTGGATTTGTTTTTAAAAAATTTAAGCTAAAACACACTTAAAATCTTTTTGAATTTTTGACCGAAACTGAAATGCAGAAAATGAAAAATTTACAAACAATTTTTTTTTTTAAATTGTGCAAGAGGATCATATCAGTTAATGAGATCAATCACCAACACCGTTAAGCTTGATTTCATTTTAAGTTCTAAATGATTCACATTGATTGACGATATTGTTATCTACTTAAACTCAATCTAAAAACTTTCGAAATGCTTACCGATACGTTAAGGTATATTAATTTTGCACTAAGTTCTTATGGACCCCACGATCTCAGCATATCCCCTCATCATGCAATACACTATCTCAAGCAATGCCTTTAAACTTTTATCAACTGTGATTTGTGCGAAAACAAAGCAGAATATTTAAACATTAACAACCAGGTCGATACTTCCGTATACGCAGAGAAAGTCCAATGTTTAAACAAAATAAGAAAAATAAAACAAGTTGAAGTTGTTTAGGCTTTAACCACCAGGTCGATACTTCCGTATACGCAGAGGAGGTCCAAAGCTTAAACGAAACACCAAAGAAAATAAAGCAGAACGTTTAGGCAACAACATCCAGGTCGATACTCACGTATACGCAGAGGATGTCCGATGCTTAAACAAAATAAAGAAATAAAACAAGTTTAAATCTTTGCAAAATGAAATGCACAATCACAGTGACTTTTCAGCAAAGTTGTGAAAGTTCACAAACTTAACCAGTTTTATGTATTTCGACAATCAGCGATTACTGAGTAGGTACACAGTCAAGAAGGACAAAACTAAGTACTATGCTTTCGACCATGTTTCCCACTAGAACTAGGCTTTTTCATTTAAGTTTGTTTCGTTATCGCAAATCTACTAGTCTAGCTGAGCCTATCGTCACATCTTTAGTGAGACCGTTTATCACATTTTAACTTTCCATTTCTTTAGCGTGTTGTGACAGTCCACTGATGTACTATCATTTCCTCTTTTATGCAACAAAAACTCATTTTTCATTTTATCATGTTTTTGGCTTTTTCAAATTTTCTAATGTTTTTGGATTTTCTGAAAAACTACTTACTCCCCCTAAAATACAAATACATCTAAAGAAAATTGAAAACAAACTGTACAAGAACATGACAACTGATATCGAATTGCCTTAATTCGCCATCCACTTGGCATAAACAATCAGAACTCCCCCTCACAACAAACTATTTTCCCATTATGATCTCAAAACACTTAAGTTTTGTAACATCTGTGCTTGTAATCATTGTGAACAGTTCAGTTATCAATAAAACAATTTTATTTGATCCCAATATTTGTTTGGTTGTGTTTTACATTTTTCATGTTTTGACTTTTATTCAATTTCAAACTCTACATCGCTTTCTGGAGAGTTATACGCAAACTGATACGTAAACATAATCAGTTTAATGCGAAAAATACTCCGGAACATCAACATATGCTAAACATACCTTAAATAACCTTTATATAACTTAGAAATAAGTTTTGAAGGCTTTGGTATGGCAAAAACAAGTTAATTCGCTTACAGGGACTAAACTTGACAAACTGCGAAAGTATGCCAATTTGAACTGTAACGAACATTCCGGAACATGACCATAAGTTAAACATACCATAAATATCCTTTACATAGCTTAGAAATAGGCTTTGAGGGGTTCGGTATGCTAAAACAAACTTTTGGGTCATTCAGGGACTAAAAGTGTCAAAAAGTGCACAAGTTTGCACTTTTGCGCATAACTTACGTTCTGAATACATCCGGACATCCAAAAATTTATGTAAGCACTATAATATTTTATTTTAGTGTTTGGCTTGAGAAAAATCCATTCGTCGCGTCATTTGGATCGTTTTTCGCGCTTATGCGCATTCCGTCGTAATTAATCGAACATCGCGATCGTACAGCCAAACGAACCGACATCCGAGATATTTTTGAGCATGTTTTGAGTTCCCTATACTTTAACTTCATTTTAGAGCCTTGAAATGAGGTTAACGGGGTTCAAACGCATCGAAAATAGCTTAAACGGGCTGCAGGGACCATTTCTGCCATTTTTGAAACTTTGCTGATACTGGTGGGCAGTGGCGTAGCGCGAGCACCTCATGCATTGGCAGTGGTGCTACGCGACTGCCTAACCTGGACAGAAACATTGTATTTGGTCCATTTTCACTTTCGCACATGGTTTTGGCAATACCGTGGGCTCAAATGGTTTTGTAATACCATGTTCTTGAGGTGTATGGTTGAGATCAAAGCACGGTTTCCTAGAAACGATCCTAACGGCTAACCAAACACTATAAATACCCCATGCCATCCATTGCAAAACCCACTAGAATTTTGATTTGAGAATCTCTAAGTTGAAACCATTGTTTCATACCTGAGATTCTTGGATCGAGATTAGCATTCGGGGACCCTTCGTAAGTATTCTTTCGTTCTTTTATTGCTTTTCGAGTCTGAAAGTCAAACTTTGTTTGACTTTCTGCGTTGACCAGTTTATGGTCAATGCGAAGTTCGTTTGAACTTCGCAACGTGAGTGTAATCACGTTGGTTATAGTCCCTTGGGACTATCCCTACTGATTACCACGTTGTCTAGGGTCGTAGGGTAAGCGATCTAATAAATCGCTTATACCTTCGAACCCGACCCATTTGGTCGATCATTAGGATCCAACCAAATACATTAGGTGACCATAGTAGGTAGGGAATAACCTTCCGAGGTTATACCCTATGGTCACATCGTTTGAGTAGTTGTATGATAGGTAGTTTATATGCCTTAGGTAAATTACCAGAATACCCTTTTCATGTATAATTGGTAATTAAGCATATGTAACCTAAACATTTGTCACATAACTGATTATGTAACATGTTTAGGCATATAACACTTGTCATAGGACTAGTTAGGCGGTCCGAACGCGTTTCACGCGAACGACGCGTTAAAGTAGCATAAGCTACCTAAACGGGTCGTAATGGGTCGTAAGCACTTATGTTAGGTTTCATTTAGTATGTAGGCTTTGTTAAACCATATTACACGAGTCTCCATACTCGTTTGGTTTACGAACCCTCATTCTATCCGATCTTTCGATATAGGTCCAGTTTATTAACATAGTTACCTATATTAGGTGCCGTTTGATTCCGTGATCTCTAGCATTGCTTGGTGGTTATCTTAGGACTACTGAACAATCTCAAGTGAGTACATAGACCCCTCTTTTACTGTTTTCCAAACATTTTGGGGTGGAACACATGTGCCTACTTCTTACTTTCATGCTTTCCTGTTTTCACATCATATACTTGCTATGTTTATTAGTACATTCATAGTACATGATTTCATTACATTTTATGCTATGTGTGCCCATTGTGTGCATTACTTAGTACATCGTTTTACATTACATTTCATGCTATGTGTGCCCATTGTGTGCATTACTTAGTACATCGTTTTACATTACATTTCATGCTATGTGTGCCCATTGTGTGCATTACTTAGTACACTGTTTTACATTACATTTCTGCTATGTATGTTAACTGATAGCATGCTAGCACATTGATTTACATGACTTTTCTGCTTTGTATGTTAACTTAGCATACTTAGTACATTGTTTTCATATAACATGTTCACTTTTGCTATGACATTTGGTTTGCACAAACGAGACTATTATGTGTTCATTAACATTAGCTACGCCGCTCGGTAGTAAGTACTGGTACCATAGGACTTGACAAATCCCATTCCTGACATCCCGGGTTTGTTTGGATGTAAGGAATGACTGAATCCGAAAACATTTCTTTTGATAACCTTGACTGAAAGGGTTATCCGACTGTCTCAAGGCTTGAATGTATGCGTTAACTTACCAAAAAAATGTTTGTATAAATGTAACATGTATTACTTTGCGAAACATAACTTTTTGATATATTCAAATTACTTTGTTTTGTACATTTCTACATTTGGATTATGTGACAATACTTTACTTATAATACATAACATTTGTTACACATTACTTGACTACTTTTGGACTTATAAACATTTGACATGGCTTATACAAGGACTTTTGACTATTGGTTTAAACATAGACTTTATACATTGGTGGTTTGTTTAAGTGATTTAAGTAACGAGGCATGTGTAATATGATACAAGCATGGTGGATATGCCGCTAGTACTTCCTATATATAAGTGTTTGAATGGTATTACATATTGTAGCGTTATTTAAATCATTTCCATTTAGACATATGACATTTTATACAAATAACATACTTTTCACAAGACATTGTTTTACAAAACAACTTATCTTATACAAACTCATTTTACTTGGTTATTTATTTAACCATACTTTATGATCTTATTTATACATATAATCTGATCTTATCGTTTTTCAAATGATTTACAAAGACAAAACAATTTACAAGGTTCATGATTGACTGTTATTAAACAATTTCTTAAACTTAAGTCATGAATCCTATTTTCACAAAACCTATGTATCTCACAGGCATTTTTATGTTGACGTACCTATTTTCACATGTGTTTTCAGGTGCTTTTCCGTAGGATGATGATCGTGACACTAGGGCGGACTTGTGCCTTAGAGACTAAAAAATGAAGATAGAACTAGTTTAATTTTGTTATAAACTCTTTATTTCCTGTATTGACAATGTAACACGCTTGTTGATAAATAAAATACAACTTTGAATGCCATGGTTATGAAACAATTAATTCTGTTACAACACTCCCCGACATTTTCCGCCACGTTTTGTATGTTATACGTGGTCGGGGTGTGACAGAAGAGTTGGTATCAGAGCCAATGGTTATAGGGAATTAGGTTATTAGTAATGCTTTGACCTAGACTATAACCTTTCTAGGACCCTAACACAAGTTATCTTGTGTTTAGATTTTAAAACATGCACTTCACCTATCCTTAGGTGATTATCAAAACAAGAAACCAAATTTTTCGAAACGATTTTTGAAAAACAATCTTCTGTTTTTGAATGATTTATTACAAGGTTTTGAACCCTCTTTTGTAAGGTTTTGAACCCTTTCAGTTTGACTAAATTTTTGGCCTTGTGCCTTCAAATTTTCAAAATCTCGTCAACGTTTTGGGTTTTAAATAATGTGAACACGTGCAAACTGGAAGAGTGAATGCATCTATTCTGGGTTTTCTGTCTAGGCAAGCACTTCGTATACATCTCATCAGACGCGAGACCAGTTGTGCTTACCTGGGAATTCTTGGGATGAGTGTTCACTTATAGGCGAGCATGTCTTCATGATACATTATTTTTGATCCATTTACTTTGATTAGTCACTGTGCGTCGTTTGTTTGCTTGGTAATGCGGACAAATGACCACCATCTTTGCTTTTGTTAATTTTATTTCATCTCATTCTTTTCATCCAATCATCTCACTCGTTTCCTTTCATGTTTTCCTCTTTTAGAATGCCTCCTCGACGCGAAAACCAAATAGCGACTGCCGAACTGGCAGAAATCATTGCGCAGCAGATGGCTGCTTAATTCCCAAATCTCTTTGCTCAATGGCAACAAGCCAACAACAACAACAATGCTCCATGCAAATACAAGGATTTTAACTCGGCTAAACCACTCAAGTTTAGTGGTTCTGAGGGAGCGACTGGGCTTCTTCAATGGTTTGAGAGCATTGAGAATACTTTCCGCCACGTGCAGTGTTTGGATAATCGCATGGTCGAGTTTTCTTCGAGCGTGTTTCAAAAGAGGGCTCTCACATGGTGGAACGGGGTTATGAGAGATCGGGGTGCAGAAGTTGCTCTAGCGCAAACTTGGGCTGAACTTAGGGCCCTTATGATGAGGGAATTCTGTCCTCGTCATGAACAGCGAGCGTTGGAGAAGGAGTTTGAGGACTTGAAACAAGACAGTGGCGAGCACAGGGCTTATACTGATAGGTTTGAAGAGTTGAGTCTGTTTTGCCCAACTATGGTTACCCCACTCGACAAGGCTATCGAAAGATACATCGACGGCCTACCTGACTTGGTACAAGACATCATTACTGGTAGCAACCCTACCACACTCCGTCAGGCGATCGAGTTATCAGTGACATTGACTGAGTCGCAGATTCGAAAGGGGAAACTACACAAAAAGGGTGACAAGGGTAAGAAGCAGGTGTCTGATAAGGAAGATAGCAAGAAAGGTCAAAACAAGAAGGGAAAGAATTCTAGAGGGTCTAGGAAGCGGAAGGCTTCCCAAAACTATGTTGTTACTGCACAGGCTCAAGCTGCACCAAATCAGCCTGCGCAACCACTAGCCAAGAAGCCTTATCTTGGCAATGCACCTTTGTGCAACAGGTGTAACGGCCATCATCAACCACACCTCCAGTGTCGTCAGTGCACCAATTGCGGAAGGCCTGGTCATCTTGCTGCCACCTGCCGCATTCCTGTTAACCAGAACCAGGCAGTTCAGAACCAAGCCCAACAAGTTGCTCAACCTCTTGCTCAGCAACAAGGTCAAGCTGCACGACCTCATTTTCCTCCTGGTTCGTGCTACAATTGTGGGGATCTGACCCACTACAGGAACCGGTGCCCAAGGCTAGCCAACCAAAATCAGAATCAGAACCAAAATCAGGCTCAGGCTCGAGGGCGAGCTTTTAACTTGAATGCCCAAGAGGCGCAGGCGGACGATAATGTGGTGAACGGTACGTTCTTTATTAATAATCAGCCTGCATCTGTTCTTTTTGATTCGGGTGCCGACAAGAGTTTTGTGTCTTTGTCTTTTGAGCCATTACTTCGCGTGTCTAGAACAAAACTAGGTAAACCTTTGACAGTAGAAGTTGCTAGTGGTGAACCCATTGTTCTTGACTCTGTTCTTCACAACTGCCAGTTGAATCTTAACGACCATCTTTTTCCTATTGACCTCACGCCTATGCAACTTGGAAGCTTCGACGTCATAGTGGGTATGGATTGGTTATCCAAGCATCACGCAGAGATAGTTTGTTCTGAGAAGATTGTTCGTGTGCCGCTTTCGACAGGCGAGATCCTACAGGTTCAAGGTGAGAAACCTGCTGGTGGTCTCAAACTCATGTCTTGTTTTAAAGCTCGGAAGTATCTGCGGAAGAACTATGTGGCTTTCTTAGCACATGTTACAGCAGATAAAGGCAAGGGTAAGTCTATTTCAGATATTCCTGTCGTTCGGAATTATTCTGAAGTTTTCCCTGAAGAGTTACCTGGTCTACCTCCAGCACGCCAAGTCGAGTTCCGCATTGATCTCGTACCTGGTGCAAATCCCATTGCCAGAGCTCCATATCGTCTTGCACCGTCTGAGATGCAAGAGTTGTCTAAGCAGCTTCAGGAGCTCTCTGACAAAGGTTTTATCCGTCCTAGCTTTTCACCCTGGGGTGCTCCCATTCTTTTTGTCAAGAAGAAGGATGGATCTTTTAGGATGTGTATCGATTATCGCGAGCTTAACAAGCTTACCATCAAGAATCGATATCCCCTACCGCGCATAGACGATCTCTTTGATCAGTTACAGGGCGCTTCTTATTTTTCGAAGATTGATCTACGTTCCGGATATCATCAACTTCGGGTGCATGAAGAAGATATTCCCAAGACAGCTTTCCGTACTCGTTATGGGCATTATGAATTCATAGTCATGCCATTCGGTTTGACTAATGCTCCTGCTGTTTTCATGGACTTAATGAATAGGGTCTGCAAACCTTATTTGGATCAGTTCGTCATTGTTTTTATTGACGACATCTTGATTTATTCTAAGACGCGAGCTGATCACGAGCAACATCTTCGTCTTACTCTGGAACTCCTAAAGAAAGAGCAACTTTTCGCCAAATTCTCCAAGTGTGAATTCTGGCTTAAAGAAGTTCAATTTTTGGGGCATATCATCAACGAACAAGGTATCCATGTAGATCCCTCCAAGATCAGTGCGATTAAGGATTGGGATACGCCTACTACTCCTACTGAAGTTCGTTCTTTTCTGGGTCTGGCGGGTTATTACCGCCGCTTCATTGAGAACTTCTCAAAGATTGCAGTTCCTCTAACTGCTCTAACTCAGAAGAACAAACCCTTTGATTGGGGATTCAAACAAGAGGAAGCTTTTCAACACTTGAAGCAGAAGCTTTGCGACGCGCCTGTTCTAACTTTGCCTGAGGGCAATGATGATTTCGTCGTTTATTGCGATGCATCTAAATTGGGTCTTGGCTGTGTCCTGATGCAAAGGAACAAAGTCATAGCATATGCATCGAGGCAGTTGAAGATACAATAGAAGAACTACACCACTCATGATCTTGAGTTGGGTGCAGTTGTCTTCGCTCTTAAGATCTGGAGACATTATTTGTACGGTACAAAATGTGTGGTTTTCACTGACCACAGAAGTCTTCAACATATCTTCAACCAGAAAGAACTCAACATGAGGCAACGACGTTGGGTTGAGCTTTTAAACGAATATGACTGCGAAATTCGCTACCATCCGGGTAAGGCGAATGTCGTAGCTGATGCATTGAGTCGTAAGGAACGTACTAAGCTTCATTGTGTACGTGTTCAATCTGTTATTCAAGCTCAATCCGATATCCAAGCACGCATTTCACAGGCTCAACAATCTTGTGTTTCACAAGGTTTAATGGATAAGGAATTTCCCTATCACATAACGCCTGCTTTGGAACTGAAGGACAATGGATCGTATTACTTCATGGACCGTTTGTGGGTCCCAAGCCAGGATGATCTTCGTACCTTGCTTATGGATGAAGCCCATAAGTCGCGTTATTCTATTCATCCGGGCTCAGATAAGATGTATAAGGATCTTCGTATTCACTATTGGTGGCCTGGTATGAAGAAAGACATTGCCTTATACGTATCAAAATGCCTTACTTGTCTTAAGGTTAAGGCTGAACATCAGCGTCCTTCTGGTTTATTGGAGTAACCAGAGATCCCGGTTTGGAAATGGGAAAACATTACTATGGATCTCATCACCAAACTTCCACGCACAAAGAAAGGTCATGATGCCATCTGGGTAGTTGTTGATCGTCTTACGAAATCAGCGCATTTCTTGCCAATCCGCGAGGATTTTCCTGCTGACAGACTTGCAAAAATCTATGTGGATGAAATTGTGGCTCGACATGGTGTTCCTTTGAACATCATTTCTGACAGAGATGCTCGTTTCACGTCTCATTTTTGGAGAACCATGCAATCTTCTATGGGGACCCAACTTAATCTGAGCACGGCTTATCATCCGCAAACGGATGGTCAATCTGAAAGAACAATCCAGACTCTGGAGGATATGCTTAGAGCTTGTGTGATCGATTTTGGTGGTAGTTGGGATTCACATCTTAAGTTGATTGAATTCTCCTACAACAACAGTTATCACACCAGCATCAAAATGGCTCCTTTCGAGGCTCTCTTTGGTCGAAAATGTCGTTCACCAGTCTGCTGGAATGAGATCGGCGAGGCTCAACTTACTGGACCTGCTCTCATTTTAGAGACAACTGACAAGATAAAGAAAGTTCGTGATAACCTTCAGACAGCTAGAAGCCGTCAAAAGAGTTACGCGGACCCAAAACGCAAGCCCTTGGAATTTCAAGTCGGTGATCGAGTATTATGTGACACCTGTGTCACTCCAACCATCAATCAAATTCCAAACCAATGAAATATTGTATTTCATACTTGGGATTTGTAAAAATATGTGTATCGTTTGCACATATCATTTCTTGTTCGATTTCAAGCTTTAAATCGCTTTCTGGAGGGTTATACGCGCTCTGATGTGTAGATATAACCAGTTTAATGCAACGAACACTCCGGAATAGTGAAATAGGCTTAACATACCTTAAATAACCTTTACATAACTTAGATATAAGTTTTGGAAGGTTTGGTGTGGTGAAATCAAAGTTAAATCGCTTACAGGGACTAAAGTTGACACACTGCGAAAGTATGCCAATTTAAACTGTAACAGACATTCCGGAACATGACCATAAGTTAAACATACCATAAATATCCTTTACATAGCTTAGAAATAGGCTTTGAGGTGTTCGGTATGCTAAAATAAACTTTTGTGTCATTCAGGGACTAAAAGCGTCAAAAAGTGCACAAGTTTGCATTTTCGCGCATAACTTACGTTCTGAATACATCCGGACATCCAAAAATTTATGTAAGCACTAAAATAATTTATTTTAGTGTTCGGCATAAGAAAAATCCATTCGTCGCGTCATTTGGATCGTTTTTCGCGCTTATGCGCATTCCGTCGTAATTAACCGAACATCGCAACCGTACGGTTAAACGAACCGACATCCGAGATATTTTTGAGCACATTTTAAGTTCCCTATACTTTAACTTCTTTTTAGAGCTTTGAAATGGGGTTAACGGGCCTTAAACGTGTCGAAAATGACCTTATTGCATAACAGGGACCAAAAGTGTAAATCTGCCAAAGTTCATGCCTACGATGCGCATGCACATTTGCCCTACGATGCGTAGGGGGTCTGCAGACCAGATGCAGAGTACTTAACAGCCTGTTTGCAGCAGTTTAACTCACAACCACACACTCACATTTGTCTAGTCAGCTGATAAGAACCCATTTTTAGTCACCATAACATTCCAACACGTGTACGCACATGATTCAATCACGTTATTCCATGAAACGATCTTAACGGTGGACCGAATACTATAAATACCCCACCCCCCATGCTTCATAATCACTAGAATTTTGATCTTAGAAACTCTAAGTTGAAACCATTGTTTCATACCTGAGATTCTCGGATCGAAATTAGCATTCGGGGACCCTTCGTAAGTATTCTTTCGTTCTTTTATTGCTTTTCGAGTCTTTCGAGTCTGAAAGTCAAACTTTGTTTGACTTTCTACATTGACCAGTTATGGTCAATGCGAAGTTCGTTTGAACTTCGCAACGTGAGTGTAATCACGTTGGTTATAGTCCCTTGGGACTATGCCTACTGATTACCACGTTGTCTAGGGTCGTAGGGTAAGCGATCTAATAACTCGCTTATACCTCGAACCCGACCCATTTGGTCGATCATTAGGATCCGACCAAACACATTAGGTGACCATAGTAGGTAGGGAATAACCTTCCGAGGTTATACCCTATGGTCACATCGTTTGAGTAGTTGTATGATAGGTAGTTTATATGCCTTAGGTAAATTACCAGAATACCCTTTTCATGTATAATTGGTAATTAAGCATATGTAACCTAAACCTTTATCACATAACTGATTATGTAACATGTTTAGGCATATTCTACTTGTCATAGGACTAGTTAGGCGGTCCGAACGCGTTTCACGCGAACGACGCGTTAAAGTAGCATAAGCTACCTAAACGGGTCGTAATGGGTCGTAAGCTATTAGGTTAGGTTTCATTTAGCATGTAGGCTTTGATAAACCATATGACACGAGTCTCTATACTCGTTTGGTTTACGAAACCTCATTCTATCCGATCTTCCGATTTAGGTCCGGTTATTAACATAGTTACCTATATTAGGTGCCGTTTGATTCCGTGATCTCTAGCATTGCTTGGTGGTTATCCTAGGACTTCTGAGAAATCTCAAGTGAGTACATAGACCCCTCTTTTACTGTTTACTAAACTGTTTTGGGGTGAAACACATGTGCCTACTTGTTACTTTCAAGCTTTCCTGTTTTCACATCATATACATGCTATGTTCGTTAGTAAATTATAGTACATGATTTCATTACATTTCATGCTAGGTGTGCCCATTGTGTGCATTACTTAGTACATCGTTTTACATTACATTATATGCTACGTATGTCTATTGTTGTATACGTAGTACAGGTCACACGCTACGTATGTCTATTGTTGTATACGTAGTAGAGGTCACATGCTACGTATGTCTATTGTTGTATATGTAGTACAGGTCACATGCTACGTATGTCTATTGTTGTATACGTAGTACAGGTCACATGCTACGTATGTCTATTGTTGCATACTTAGTACAGGTCACATGCTACGTATGTCTATTGTCGCGTACTTAGTACATTTGTTATTCATCACAGGCTTACATTTTGGATACATATTACATGATTTACATTAGACATGAACATTTTACTTTGATAGTTTGGTTTGAGTAAGTGATTAAGTAACGAGGCGTGTGTAATATGATACAAGCATGGTGGATACGCCGCTGGTACTTCCTATATATAAGTGTTTGTATGGTATTACATGTCGTAGCGTTATTTGAATCATTTCAGTTTGAGACATAGAACATTTTATACAAATAACATACTTTTCACAAGACATTGTTTTACTAACAACTTATCTTATACAAACTCATTTTACATGGTTATTCATTTAACCTTACATTTATTTATACATATCATCTGATCTTATCGTTTTTCAAATGATTTACAAGACAAAGCAAATTACAAGGTTCATGACTAAACATTTTCTCAAACATAAGTCATGAAACCTATTTTCACAAAACCTATGTATCTCACAGGCATTTTTATGCTGACGTACCTATTTTCACATGTGTTTTTCAGGAGCTGTTGCATAAGATGATCAAGATACACATAGGCAGACTTGGGCTTTAGTGACAATAAATGATGCAGGACTAGTTAATTATGTTGTATTTCCTTGTTTGTTAAGACATTGTAACACTTGTAATCAATAAAACGAAACTTCAATTGCCATGGATTTGAAACAATTAATTCTGTTACAACACTCCCCGACATTTCCGCCACGTTTTGTATGTTCTACGTGGTCGGGGTGTGACAGAAAAGATGGTATCAGAGCCAATGGTTATAGGGAATTAGGTTATTAGTAATGCTTTGACCTAGTCTATAACCTTCTTAGGACCCTAACGCGAGTTTACTTGCGTTTAGTCATAAAACAATACCGTCACCTATCCTTAGGCGACGACCACAACAAGAACATAAATTTCAAAACCGCTTTGAAAACTAATCATCTGTTCTAGAATGATTGATTACTAGGTTTTGAACCCTCTATTGTAAGGTTTTGAACCCTCTGTTATATGGTTTTGAACCCCTTTGAATTTTCAAAATCTCGTCAAGGTTTTGGGTTTTAAATAATGTGAACACGTGCAAACTGGAAGGGTGAATGCCTGTATTCTGGGTTTTCTGTCTAGGCAAGCACTTCGTATACATCTCATCAGACGCGAGACCAGTTGTGCTTACCTGGGAATTCTTGGGATGAGTGTTCACTTATAGGCGAGCATGTCTTCGCGATACATTATTTTTGACCTATTTACTTTGATTAATCACCAAGGTCGTTTGTTGCTTTGTAGTAACAAACAAATGACCACTACCCTTGCTTACATCAGATTTGTTTCATCTCATTCTTTTCGTCTAATTCTTTCACTCGTTTCCTTTCATGTTTCCTCTTTTTAGAATGCCTCCACGACGCGAAAACCCGGTATCTATTGATGAGCTGGCAGCTGTCATTACACAGCAAATGACTGCTGAAATCCCGAACGTCGTTGCTCAATGTTACCAAGCTATCAACAACAATAATGCCCTCTGCAGCTTCAAGACGTTCAACTCGGCCAAGCCATCAAAGTTTTCTGGGTCTCAAGGAGCGACTGCACTTCTGCAATGGTTCGAGAGTCTAGAGAGCACCTTCAGGCATGTTCAATGTCCAAACGAGCGAAAGGTAGACTTCGCATCTAGTGTCTTTGAGAAACGAGCTTTGATGTGGTGGAACGGTGTAGTGAGAGATAGGGGTGCCGAAGTAGCACTGGCCCAAACTTGGGAAGAACTTCGAGCACTGATGATGAAGGAATTTTGTCCTCGTCACGAGATCAGGGCATTGGAAAGGGAATTCGACGATCTTAAGCAAGACAGCAGTGAACATCGAGCATACACCGATCGATAAGAGGAGCTGAGCCTGTTGTGTCTTACCATGGTTACGCCTTTGGATAAGGCTATCGAAAAATACATTGATGGTCTCCCTGACTCAGTTCAAGACATTGTTACTGGTAGTAACCCCACTACAGTTAGGCAGGCCATTGAGCTATCTGCAACCTTGACTGAATCTCAGATCAGGAAACGTAAGCTTTTCCGAAAGGGTGACAAGAAACCGGTCGAGGAATCGAAACCAATCGAGGAATCAAAGACCATGGATGAACAGACTGGATCCCTTGAGCGGTCAAAGAAGCAAAAGGCTTCTCAGAACTTCGCCATGGTCGCTCACAATGATCAAGCCGTCCCCAACCAACCAGCTAAACCCCGTACTAGGAAGCCATACAATGGAACTTCACCCTTGTGCAACAAATGTAACCTTTATCATCATGCTATGGTGAAGTGCCGCGAATGCCAAATTTGTGGACGTAAAGGTCATACAGCAAAAGTTTGCGTAGCAGCAGTTGCACCAAATCAAGCTAACAACAAACCTGCTCGAGCTCGCTTTCCATCAGGTTCTTGCTACAAGTGTGGCGAGATGGGACATTTCTGAAGAAATTGCCCAAAGCGTGCTAATGCTAATCCAGCACAGAGATGAGCATCTGACCGACTAGAAGACAACACCGTTTAGAAATAATCATGTCTTATGTATTATTTTCTTTTGTTGTCAAGGTCCATGAAACAGTTGTTATCATTGTTAATAAATGAATCTTTTTATTTACATTGCAATGTATTTATGTGATTGTATGTATAAATAACATATCCCCTACAATACCGACAATCAAGGAATCATATTCCTTGAAAAGCAAACTACCCCCAAAATTCTTCCATCTTACAATCTCTTGCGTTTTCCACAAAGATCCTAAGTACCCGTCTCTTGCAAAGAAACGGAGTACAAGATGCAAGTAATAAATCTGTAAGAATACCCCAAGTACCACTATAAATTCTTAATAGGGTACCTAAGGGTATTTCCGTATCTTCAAATTATTGTGTACCTTAATTCGAATATTACGTTTTCCTGAAAACGAAAATCGAATTTTTGGTAGATCATCCTATCTTCATGAATGTATTCTTGAAATGATTAAAGTGCCAAATGAAATCCACGAATTGGATTCCTGGTGTACTTTAAGTATCCGCGTCCAAAGATAACAAATTAATAAACAAGTTAAACAACTATGTGATTATGTGCTTATGTGTTTCCTTTTATGTTTTTGTGTAATCCAAGTTTTTGTTATCCAAATCCTCGTAGAATCTTCCATATCTTCGTATAAGGAATTCATAGTAGGATATCCAAAGGTACTATATTAAATCCTCAATGGGCTTGTACGTAATAGTAAAGACCCTTGGATTATATTGTACCATTCCATAATTAGACCCCTGAGTGGTCTAGGTAAACAGATTGATCCAAAAATCTGGTTAGGAATATCATGTGATGATATAGCTGAAAGGACTCTTTGGTGGCCTAATTAAAAGGATCATTTGTCGATCTAATTAAAAGGATCCTATGGTAGTCTAGTCACACTCATCACAGGTTTGATTTTCCTCCCCTTCACATTACAAGCAAATTGTGCGGACTATGCAAGGAATTGCGTAATTATGGATGCATACATAATTATGAAATTCAGTGCACGGAAACCACAGCTAGTTTGGTCGTGTGTCTGGAAAATGACTCTTTTCGTTCATTTTCGGTTCTGAAGAAATGGTGGAAAATGACTCTTTTCGTTCATTTTCGGTTCTGAAGAAGTGGTGGAAAATGACTCTTTTCGTTCATTTTCGGTTCTGAAGAAGTGGTGGAAAATGACTCTTTTCGTTCATTTTCGGTTCTGAAGAAGTGGTGGAAAATGACTCTTTTCGTTCATTTTCGGTTCTGAAGAAATGGTGGAAAATGACTCTTTTCGTTCATTTTCGGTTCTGAAGAAGTGGTGGAAAATGACTCATTTCGTTCATTTTCGGTTCTAAAGAGGTTGTGGAAAATGACTCATTTTGTTCATTTTCGGTTCTGAAGAGGTTGTGGAAAATGACTCATTTTGTTCATTTTCGGTTCCGAAGAGGTTGTGAAAATGACTCATTTTGTTCATTTTCGGTTCTGAAGAGGTTGTGGAAAAAGACTCATTTCGTTCATTTTCGTTTCTGAAGAATGCCTGTTGAAAATAACTCCGTTCATTTTTCAATTCTGAAAAATGTCCGTTAAAGAGGAATAACAGGATTATGCCTTGCTTATCTTTGATGGTTACTTCACACAAAGCCACAGATAGACTCCTACGAATTAATTTCGGGACGAAATTTCCTAAAGTAGGGGAGACTGTGACACCTGTGTCACTCCAACCATCAATCAAATTCCAAACCAATGAAATATTGTATTTCATACTTGGGATTTGTAAAAATATGTGTATCGTTTGCACATATCATTTCTTGTTCGATTTCAAGCTTTAAATCGCTTTCTGGAGGGTTATACGCGCTCTGATGTGTAGATATAACCAGTTTAATGCAACGAACACTCCGGAATAGTGAAATAGGCTTAACATACCTTAAATAACCTTTACATAACTTAGATATAAGTTTTGGAAGGTTTGGTGTGGTGAAATCAAAGTTAAATCGCTTACAGGGACTAAAGTTGACACACTGCGAAAGTATGCCAATTTTCGAGTCTTTCGAGTCTGAAAGTCAAACTTTGTTTGACTTTCTACATTGACCAGTTATGGTCAATGCGAAGTTCGTTTGAACTTCGCAACGTGAGTGTAATCACGTTGGTTATAGTCCCTTGGGACTATGCCTACTGATTACCACGTTGTCTAGGGTCGTAGGGTAAGCGATCTAATAACTCGCTTATACCTCGAACCCGACCCATTTGGTCGATCATTAGGATCCGACCAAACACATTAGGTGACCATAGTAGGTAGGGAATAACCTTCCGAGGTTATACCCTATGGTCACATCGTTTGAGTAGTTGTATGATAGGTAGTTTATATGCCTTAGGTAAATTACCAGAATACCCTTTTCATGTATAATTGGTAATTAAGCATATGTAACCTAATCCTTTGTCACATAACTGATTATGTAACATGTTTAGGCATATTCTACTTGTCATAGGACTAGTTAGGCGGTCCGAACGCGTTTCACGCGAACGACGCGTTAAAGTAGCATAAGCTACCTAAACGGGTCGTAATGGGTCGTAAGCTATTAGGTCAGGTTTCATTTAGCATCTAGGCTTTGATAAACCATATGACACGAGTCTCTATACTCGTTTGGTTTACGAAACCTCATTCTATCCGATCTTCCGATTTAGGTCCGGTTATTAACATAGTTACCTATATTAGGTGCCGTTTGATTCCGTGATCTCTAGCATTGCTTGGTGGTTATCCTAGGACTTCTGAGAAATCTCAAGTGAGTACATAGACCCCTCTTTTACTATTTTCTAAACTGTTTTGGGGTGAAACACATGTGCCTACTTGTTACTTTCAAGCTTTCCTGTTTTCACATCATATACATGCTATGTTCGTTAGTACATTATAGTACATGATTTCATTACATTTCATGCTAGGTGTGCCCATTGTGTGCATTACTTAGTACATCGTTTTACATTACATTATATGCTACGTATGTCTATTGTTGTATACGTAGTACAGGTCACACGCTACGTATGTCTATTGTTGTATACGTAGTATAGGTCACATGCTACGTATGTCTATTGTTGTATACGTAGTACAGGTCACATGCTACGTATGTCTATTGTTGTATACGTAGTACAGGTCACATGCTACGTATGTCTATTGTTGCATACTTAGTACAGGTCACATGCTACGTATGTCTATTGTCGCGTACTTAGTACATTTGTTATTCATCACAGGCTTACATTTTGGATACATATTACATGATTTACATTAGACATGAACATTTTACTTTGATAGTTTGGTTTGAGTAAGTGATTAAGTAACGAGGCGTGTGTAATATGATACAAGCATGGTGGATACGCCGCTGGTACTTCCTATATATAAGTGTTTGTATGGTATTACATGTCGTAGCGTTATTTGAATCATTTCAGTTTGAGACATAGAACATTTTATACAAATAACATACTTTTCACAAGACATTGTTTTACTAACAACTTATCTTATACAAACTCATTTTACATGGTTATTCATTTAACCTTACATTTATTTATACATATCATCTGATCTTATCGTTTTTCAAATGATTTACAAGACAAAGCAAATTACAAGGTTCATGACTAAACATTTTCTCAAACATAAGTCATGAAACCTATTTTCACAAAACCTATGTATCTCACAGGCATTTTTATGCTGACGTACCTATTTTCACATGTGTTTTTCAGGAGCTGTTGCATAAGATGATCAAGATACACATAGGCAGACTTGGGCTTTAGTGACAATAAAATATACAGGACTAGTTAATTATGTTGTATTTCCTTGTTTGTTAAGACATTGTAACACTTGTAATCAATAAAGCGAAACTTCAATTGCCATGGATTTGAAACAATTAATTCTGTTACAACACTCCCCGACATTTCCGCCACGTTTTGTATGTTCTACGTGGTCGGGGTGTGACATATTACTTATGGTCTCACCTTGGAAAGGTGTGATCAGATTTGGAAAGAAAGGAAAACTTGCGCCTAGATACGTTGGACCATTCAAGATCGTCGAAAGAATCGGAAAGGTAGCCTACAGACTTGAGTTATCTCCCGAACTTGGAAATGTTCATCCAACTTTTCACGTGTCCAATCTCAAGAGGTGTTTAGCTGATGAGAACCTCCACATACCGCTTGACGAAATTCGTGTTGGCAAAACACTGAAATTTGTTGAAAAGCCAGTGGAAATCATGGAACGTGAAGTCAAGTGGCTCAAACGCAAGCGCATTGTCACACCCCGACCGCGTAAAACAACAAATCGCGGCGGAAACATCGGGGCGTGTTGCAACAGAATTAATGTTTCATAACCATGGATACCAAAGAGTGTTTCGTTTTATTAAACATTGAATAATTACATCGTCTTGAAATCTAAATACACAATTTAAACATAGTCTATCATTGTTATTGAGTCACTAAGGCCTCGTCCAATCCTATGTGAGCATGCATCTTATCAATCGATATAATTCAACAATACCTGAAACATATGTGAAAACGAGGTCAGCAAAGAAATGCTGGCGAGATACATAGGTTTTGTGAAAATAAGATTCATGACTTCTGTTTTTGAAAAATGTTTAGTCATGAACCTTGTAATTTGCTTTGTCTTTGTAAATCATTTGAAAAATAATAAGTTCGGATGATAAGTTTAAATAAGAGAATAATGCATGATTAAATGAATAACCATGTAAAATGAGTTTGTGTAAGATAAGTTGTTTGTAAATCAATGTCTTGTGAAAAGTATGTTACTTGTATAAAATGTTCTATGTCTCAATACTGAAATGATTCAAATAACGCTACGATATGTAATACCATACAAACACTTATATATAGGAAGTACCAGCGGCGTATCCACCATGCTTGTATCATATTACACACGCCTCGTTACTTAATCACTTAATCAAACCAAACCAACAATGTATAATGTCTATGTCAAAACCCTGTCAAAATGTCATGTATAACGAAAATGATATGTATGGCTAGTGGAATGCATCAACTAAACCATATGTGAAACGCACAAAACAAAGTATTGAAGTAAAACTTGGTTTAAATCAATACTATGTTTCGTGGAAATGCATGATCAAATGTAAATCATGTCCAGATGTTTACCCAATCGTTACCCATTCGTTCAAATCGTTCTTGTTTTAATCGTTCGAATCGTCCTTGTCTTAATTGTTCAGATCGTCCTTGTTTTAATTGTGAACTACTTTATGGTCAATTCTATAATAACATTCAAACCTTCTTGACGCGTTCCTCGTTCCATCTCGCTCTCGCTCTCGTTCTTAACAAACCCTTACCAAAGGATAAGTTAATAATTTCAGATTCAGTCGCTACCCACAACTCCCACACATAACAATGGGTGCAGTAAATAACGGGATTTGTCAGATCCTATGGTACCATAACCTAATACTGGTCGGCTTGATCATTGCTAATGAATGTCATTGGTTATGTAACTACAACCAACAAGTTCGTTCACTTTATTGAAATCGTTCTTGAAACCATTGTAATTGTTTTTGAAACCATTGTTATCGTTCTTGAAACCACATTCTAATTGTTATTGTAATCATTGTTAAAACATTTAGCACATATGAGTCACCCCAAAACAGTTGAAAACAGTAAAAGAGGGGAATAATGTACTCGCCTGAGAGTGCTTAGGAGTCTTGAACAACTACCAAGTAAGCTAGAGAAGTCCCGGAAATCAAATGGTACCTAATATAGGTAACTACATAAATAACCCGGACCTAAATCGGAAGACTGGGTAGCAGGAGGGTTTGTAAACCAAATGAGTGTAGGAACTCATGTGATATGGTTTAACAAAGCCTACATACTAAATGAAACTTAACCTAAGTGCTTTCGACCCATCACGACCCATTAAGGTAGCTTATGCTACTTTAACGCGTCGTGCGCGTGAAACGCGTTCGGGCCGTCTAACTAGTCCTATGACAAGTGTTATATGCCTAAACATGTTACATAATCAGTTATGTGACAAAAGTTTAGGTTACATATGCTTAATTACCAATTATACAAGAAAAGGGTATTCTGGTAATTTACCTAAGGCATATAAACTACCTATCATACAACTACTTAAACGATGTGACCATAGGGTATAACCTCGGAAGGTTATTCCCTACCTACTATGGTCACCTAATGTATTTGGTCGGATCCTAATGATCGACCAAATGGGTCGAGTTCGAAGGTATAGGCGATTTATTAGATCGCCTACCCTACGACCCTAGACAACGTGGTAATCAGTGGGCATAGTCCCAAGGGACTATGACCAACGTGATTACACTCACGTTGCGAAGTTCAAACGAACTTCGCATTGACCATTACTGGTCAACGCTGAAAGTCAAACAAAGTTTGACTTTCTGACTCGAAAAGCAGTAAAATAAGGAAAAGAACGAAAGAATACTTACCCAGGGTCCCCGAATGCTAATCTCGATTCAAGAACTCAGGTATGAAACAATGGTTTCAACTTAGAGCTCTCAAATCAAGATTCTTGTGAGAAAATGCAATGGGGGTGGATGGGTATATATAGTTTTCGGGTAACCGTTGAGATCGTTTCATGGAAAAGAGGGCACGATC
The DNA here is from genome assembly GCA_030545235.1 of Helianthus tuberosus. Taxonomy (NCBI): domain Eukaryota; kingdom Viridiplantae; phylum Streptophyta; class Magnoliopsida; order Asterales; family Asteraceae; genus Helianthus; species Helianthus tuberosus. Next base: position 115,458,917 of record CM060408.1, read on the forward strand.
AAGGCCGTACATGTGTTGGAATGTTGTGGTGTGTCAAATGGCCACTCACCATAGGGAATTGACATGTGGAAGAGGGATTGGAGGTGCTAAACAGCTGCAACCAGCTGTAAAAACAATGAATCTGGTCTGCAGAGGCTGAGGCGGCCCGCTTCAGCATTAGATAAATCTAATGCGGGCCGCTTGGGGCTTCTGATCCGAAAATAAGTTTCAAAAATGACAGTTTCAGCCCCTGCACGTGTTTAAGGCCATTCCCGACACTTCTAAGGCCCGTAAAGCCAACTTTAAGGCCCTAAAATGTTGCCTAAACATTGTGGACATGAAACATGCTCAAAAATATGTCGGATGTCAGTTCGTTTGGTCGTACGAACGCGATGTTCGCTTAATTACGACGGAATGCGCATAAGCGCGAAAAACGATCCAAATGACGTGACGAATGGATTTTTCTTATGGCGAACACTAAAATATAATATAGTCATGCTCACATAAATTTTTGGATGTCCGGATGTATTCAGAACGTAAGTTATGCGCGAAAATGCAAACTTGTGCACTTTTTGACACTTTTAGTCCCTGAATGACCCAAAAGTTTATTTTAGCACACCGAACCCCTCAAAGCCTATTTCTAAGCTATGTAAAGGATATTTAAGGTGTGTTTAACTTATGGTTATGTTCCGGAATGTTCGTTACAGTTCAAATTGACATACTTTCGCAGTTTGTCATATTTAGTCCCTGTAAGCGAATTAACTTGTTTTTGCCATACCAAAGCCTTCAAAACTTATTTCTAAGTTATGTAAAGGTTATTTAAGGTATGTTAAGCCTTTTTCACTATTCCGGAGTGTTTGTTGCGTTAAACTGGTTATATTTACGCATCGGTGCGCGTATAACCTTCCAGAAAGCGATTTAGAGTTTGAAATTGAACAAGAATTGATATGTGCAAATGATACACATATTTTTACAAATCCCAAGTATGAAATATAATATTTCATTGGTTTGGTATTTGTTTGATGGCCGTGAAGGCACAGGTGTTACAGTCTCCCCTACTTTAGGAAATTTCGTCCCGAAATTTATTTAGAGGAAACTTATGAGAGCTTGAAAATATGAAGTTGAAAAGATCAAACAACATTGGTTAGGGTTCTGAACTTCTAGTAACTTTAACAACATCATGTTTGCAATGTAAGAGGGATACTTATATACAAGTATATGAAGCGTCATTGGTGCGTCCACCGTACCTCCATTACATCGTTCTCATTTTGTTATTGTTGTCACTATCGGTTCTTACACATAATAAACCTTACTGGGTTTCTATGCACTAAATTTCATAATTATGTACGCGTCCATAATCAGACAATTCCTTGCACAGTTCACACAGTCTATTTTATAATGTGTAGGGTAAAACCAAATGAACATTCTTATGATGAGTGTGACTAGACCGCCATAGAGTCCTTTTAATTAAATCAATAAATGATCTAAATAGACTATCAAGGAGTCTGTCCAGCTACATCACTAGATGTCGTTCTTTAACCAAATTGTGAATCAATCTTTTTGACTAGACCACTAAAAGGGTCTCTTATCGAACCATGGAGTGGTACCATATAACCCAAGGGTCTTAACTACAACGTAGAAGCCCATAAAGATTTAGGTAGTACCTTTTGAATATCCTACTATGAATCCCTCATATGAAGATATGGAAGATTCTATGAGGATTTGAAAATCGTATCACACAAAAACATAGAGGAGAACACATAACATATAATCGCATAATCGTTCAATTTGTTTAATTGTTTAATTTGTTATCGTTGGACACGGGTATTTAAAGCATACTAGGGATCAAATCCTTAATTGCGGTAATTTGGATTGATCCATATGAATACCCTGCTTGTTGACTACATGACCCAAGAACTGAACTTCTTTAAGCCAAAATTTCCCCTTGGAGGATTTAGCGAAAAGTTTGTTCCTTCATTAAGGGTTCTAGTGTCAATGAAAGTGTTGATCGTTACCAGCTCGGGATATGAATAGATCAAGATGTCATAAATAACAATGACGAACTGATCCAAATAAGGCTTGCAGACTCTATTTATTAAGTCCTTGAAGATGGCTGGAGTATTTGTCAACCTAAAAGGCATGACTGTAAACTCGTAATGGCCATACTTCGTGTAGAAAACCGTTTTGGGAATATCTTCTTCGAGAATACAAAGTTGATGATACCCAAAACGCAAATCGATCTTGGAAAAGCATGAACGCTATGCAGTTGATCGCAGAAATCGATGATTTAAGGTAGGGGGGATATCGCTTCTTGATGGTAAGCTTACTAGGCTTACGTTAAGCGATATACATTCGAAAAGATCCATTTTTTTTCTTTTCACAAGGAGAACAGGAGTTTCTCCAAGGTGAAAAGTTCTGACGGATGAATCCTTTATCAGACAACTCTTGAAGCTGTTTTGATAATTCTTGCATCTCGAACGGTGCAAGACGATAAAATACTTTAGATTTAAAAGAAACAAGTGTTTGAGGTTCTTAGGGAGATCACAAGTGATCATAGAAAAATGACAGAACCACACGAGTAGTTTTGTCTCTGTGTTGACATCATAAGGTTGGATCAAACATTCATACAATTGCATTAGTTAAAAATAAAAACCAGAAATTTTTATTTATATAACAGCCGCATTGTTTTTAAATGTTACAAGATAACAACCAGAGGAATCACAAAATACTAAAAGTTCACTCCTTCATCATCGATTGCCTCATTGATGTTAAACACTCGACCGCGTGCTGGATTCACATTGACATTCGCATTCGGGTTTGCGTTAGCATTTGCATTCACCAGTCTTGGGCAGTTGTGGCGGAAGTGACCAATTTCTCCGCAGTTGAAACATGAACCCAGTGGGAATCTCGCAGCATTCCCTTGAACCGGAGCTTGAACCTGAGCAGCCTGATTTTGTCCCAAACGACAAATCTTGGCCAAATGCCCAAGTTTACCACACGTCGTGCATTGCCAGCAAGCTTGTTGTACTGCGTGATGACCGTTGCAGCGTGCACAATAAGGTGCGGTACCGGCATATGCTTTCTTTGCAGGTGGCTGAGCTGGTGGGTTCCGCGGGTTCTGAGCAGTCTGTGCTGTAACAGCAAAATTTTGGGCACCCTTTCGCTTCTTTGATTTCTTTGACGTCTCACCTTCCTTACCCTTCTTGTTTTGGCCTTTCTTGCTATCCTCCTTGTCAGCTGACTGTTTCTTGCCCTTGTCACCCTTCCTGTGTAACTTGTTCTTCCGAATCTGCGACTCAGTCAATGTCGCTGATAACTCGATCGCCTGACGGAGTGTGGCAGGGTTACTACCAGTAAGGATGTCTTGTACCGAGTCAGGTAGGCCGTCGATGTACCTTTCGATAGCTATGTCAAGTGGGGTAACCATTGTCGGGCAAAGCAGACTCAGCTCCTCAAACCTATCAGTATACGCCCTGTGCTCACCGCTATCTTGCTTCAATTCATCAAATTCCTTCTCCAAAGCTCGCTGCTCATGACGAGGACAGAATTCCTTCATCATAAGAGCCCTAAGTTCAGCCCATGTCTGTGCGAGAGCAACTTCCGCACCTCGGTCTCTCATTACCCCATTCCACCATGTAAGAGCCCTCTTCTGAAACACGCTCGAGGAGAACTCGACCTTGCGATTATCCGGGCACTGCACGTGGCGAAAAGTATTCTCAATGCTTTCGAACCACTGAAGAAGCCCAGTTGCTCCTTCAGAACCACTAAACTTGAGTGGTTTAGCCTGGTTGAAATCCTTGTATTTGCATAGAACATTGTTGTTGTTGTTGGCTTGTTGCCATTGAGCAAAGAGATTTGGAAATTGGGCAGACATCTGCTGCGCAATAATTTCTGCCAGCTCGGCAGTCTCTATCTGGTTCTCGCGTCGAGGAGGCATTGTCTAAAAGAGGAAGCATGAAAGGAAAAGAGTGAGAGAATTTAGACGAAAAGAATGAGATGAAACTAATCTGATGAAAGCAAGGATAGTGGTCATTTGTTTGTTACTACAACGCAACAAACGACCTTGGTGATTAGTCAAAGTAAATAGGTTAAAAATAATGTATCGCGAAGACATGCTCGCCTATAAGTGAACACTCATCCCAAGAATTCCCAGGTAAGCACAACTGGTCTCGCGTCTGATGAGATGTATACGAAGTGCTTGCCTAGACAGAAAACCCAGAATACAGGCATTCACCCTTCCAGTTTGCACGTGTTCACATTATTTAAAACCCAAAACCTTGACGAGATTTTGAAAATTCAAAGGGGTTCAAAACCATATAACAGAGGGTTCAAAACCTTACAATAGAGGGTTCAAAACCTAGAAATTAATCATCCTAGAACAGATGATTAGTTTTCAAAGCGGTTTTGAAATTTATGTTCTTGTTGTGGTTGTCGCCTAAGGATAGGTGACAGTATTGTTTTATGACTAAACGCAAGTAAACTCGCGTTAGGGTCCTAAGAAGGTTATAGACTAGGTCAAAGCATTACTAATAACCTAATTCCCTATAACCATTGGCTCTGATACCATCTTTTCTGTCACACCCCGACCGCGTAAAACAACAAATCGCGGCGGAAACATCGGGGCGTGTTGCAACAGAATTAATGTTTCATAACCATGGATACCAAAGAGTGTTTCGTTTTATTAAACATTGAATAATTACATCGTCTTGAAATCTAAATACACAATTTAAACATAGTCTATCATTGTTATTGAGTCACTAAGGCCTCGTCCAATCCTATGTGAGCATGCATCTTATCAATCGATATAATTCAACAATACCTGAAACATATGTGAAAACGAGGTCAGCAAAGAAATGCTGGCGAGATACATAGGTTTTGTGAAAATAAGATTCATGACTTCTGTTTTTGAAAAATGTTTAGTCATGAACCTTGTAATTTGCTTTGTCTTTGTAAATCATTTGAAAAATAATAAGTTCGGATGATAAGTTTAAATAAGAGAATAATGCATGATTAAATGAATAACCATGTAAAATGAGTTTGTGTAAGATAAGTTGTTTGTAAATCAATGTCTTGTGAAAAGTATGTTACTTGTATAAAATGTTCTATGTCTCAATACTGAAATGATTCAAATAACGCTACGATATGTAATACCATACAAACACTTATATATAGGAAGTACCAGCGGCGTATCCACCATGCTTGTATCATATTACACACGCCTCGTTACTTAATCACTTAATCAAACCAAACCAACAATGTATAATGTCTATGTCAAAACCCTGTCAAAATGTCATGTATAACGAAAATGATATGTATGGCTAGTGGAATGCATCAACTAAACCATATGTGAAACGCACAAAACAAAGTATTGAAGTAAAACTTGGTTTAAATCAATACTATGTTTCGTGGAAATGCATGATCAAATGTAAATCATGTCCAGATGTTTACCCAATCGTTACCCATTCGTTCAAATCGTTCTTGTTTTAATCGTTCGAATCGTCCTTGTCTTAATTGTTCAGATCGTCCTTGTTTTAATTGTGAACTACTTTATGGTCAATTCTATAATAACATTCAAACCTTCTTGACGCGTTCCTCGTTCCATCTCGCTCTCGCTCTCGTTCTTAACAAACCCTTACCAAAGGATAAGTTAATAATTTCAGATTCAGTCGCTACCCACAACTCCCACACATAACAATGGGTGCAGTAAATAACGGGATTTGTCAGATCCTATGGTACCATAACCTAATACTGGTCGGCTTGATCATTGCTAATGAATGTCATTGGTTATGTAACTACAACCAACAAGTTCGTTCACTTTATTGAAATCGTTCTTGAAACCATTGTAATTGTTTTTGAAACCATTGTTATCGTTCTTGAAACCACATTCTAATTGTTATTGTAATCATTGTTAAAACATTTAGCACATATGAGTCACCCCAAAACAGTTGAAAACAGTAAAAGAGGGGAATAATGTACTCGCCTGAGAGTGCTTAGGAGTCTTGAACAACTACCAAGTAAGCTAGAGAAGTCCCGGAAATCAAATGGTACCTAATATAGGTAACTACATAAATAACCCGGACCTAAATCGGAAGACTGGGTAGCAGGAGGGTTTGTAAACCAAATGAGTGTAGGAACTCATGTGATATGGTTTAACAAAGCCTACATACTAAATGAAACTTAACCTAAGTGCTTTCGACCCATCACGACCCATTAAGGTAGCTTATGCTACTTTAACGCGTCGTGCGCGTGAAACGCGTTCGGGCCGTCTAACTAGTCCTATGACAAGTGTTATATGCCTAAACATGTTACATAATCAGTTATGTGACAAAAGTTTAGGTTACATATGCTTAATTACCAATTATACAAGAAAAGGGTATTCTGGTAATTTACCTAAGGCATATAAACTACCTATCATACAACTACTTAAACGATGTGACCATAGGGTATAACCTCGGAAGGTTATTCCCTACCTACTATGGTCACCTAATGTATTTGGTCGGATCCTAATGATCGACCAAATGGGTCGAGTTCGAAGGTATAGGCGATTTATTAGATCGCCTACCCTACGACCCTAGACAACGTGGTAATCAGTGGGCATAGTCCCAAGGGACTATGACCAACGTGATTACACTCACGTTGCGAAGTTCAAACGAACTTCGCATTGACCATTACTGGTCAACGCTGAAAGTCAAACAAAGTTTGACTTTCTGACTCGAAAAGCAGTAAAATAAGGAAAAGAACGAAAGAATACTTACCCAGGGTCCCCGAATGCTAATCTCGATTCAAGAACTCAGGTATGAAACAATGGTTTCAACTTAGAGCTCTCAAATCAAGATTCTTGTGAGAAAATGCAATGGGGGTGGATGGGTATATATAGTTTTCGGGTAACCGTTGAGATCGTTTCATGGAAAAGAGGGCACGATCAAGGCCGTACATGTGTTGGAATGTTGTGGTGTGTCAAATGGCCACTCACCATAGGGAATTGACATGTGGAAGAGGGATTGGAGGTGCTAAACAGCTGCAACCAGCTGTAAAAACAATGAATCTGGTCTGCATAGGCTGAGGCGGCCCGCTTCAGCATTAGATAAATCTAATGCGGGCCGCTTGGGGCTTCTGATCCGAAAATAAGTTTCAAAAATGACAGTTTCAGCCCCTGCACGTGTTTAAGGCCATTCCCGACACTTCTAAGGCCCGTAAAGCCAACTTTAAGGCCCTAAAATGTTGCCTAAACATTGTGGACATGAAACATGCTCAAAAATATGTCGGATGTCAGTTCGTTTGGTCGTACGAACGCGATGTTCGCTTAATTACGACGGAATGCGCATAAGCGCGAAAAACGATCCAAATGACGTGACGAATGGATTTTTCTTATGGCGAACACTAAAATATAATATAGTCATGCTCACATAAATTTTTGGATGTCCGGATGTATTCAGAACGTAAGTTATGCGCGAAAATGCAAACTTGTGCACTTTTTGACACTTTTAGTCCCTGAATGACCCAAAAGTTTATTTTAGCACACCGAACCCCTCAAAGCCTATTTCTAAGCTATGTAAAGGATATTTAAGGTGTGTTTAACTTATGGTTATGTTCCGGAATGTTCGTTACAGTTCAAATTGACATACTTTCGCAGTTTGTCATATTTAGTCCCTGTAAGCGAATTAACTTGTTTTTGCCATACCAAAGCCTTCAAAACTTATTTCTAAGTTATGTAAAGGTTATTTAAGGTATGTTAAGCCTTTGTCACTATTCCGGAGTGTTTGTTGCGTTAAACTGGTTATATTTACGCATCGGTGCGCGTATAACCTTCCAGAAAGCGATTTAGAGTTTGAAATTGAACAAGAATTGATATGTGCAAATGATACACATATTTTTACAAATCCCAAGTATGAAATATAATATTTCATTGGTTTGGTATTTGTTTGATGGCCGTGAAGGCACAGGTGTTACAGTCTCCCCTACTTTAGGAAATTTCGTCCCGAAATTTATTTAGAGGAAACTTGTGAGAGCTTGAAAATATGAAGTTGAAAAGATCAAACAACATTGGTTAGGGTTCTGAACTTCTAGTAACTTTAACAACATCATGTTTGCAATGTAAGAGGGATACTTATATACAAGTATATGAAGCGTCATTGGTGCGTCCACCGTACCTCCATTACATCGTTCTCATTTTGTTATTGTTGTCACTATCGGTTCTTACACATAATAAACCTTACTGGGTTTCTATGCACTAAATTTCATAATTATGTACGCGTCCATAATCAGACAATTCCTTGCACAGTTCACACAGTCTATTTTATAATGTGTAGGGTAAAACCAAATGAACATTCTTATGATGAGTGTGACTAGACCGCCATAGAGTCCTTTTAATTAAATCAATAAATGATCTAAATAGACTATCAAGGAGTCTGTCCAGCTACATCACTAGATGTCGTTCTTTAACCAAATTGTGAATCAATCTTTTTGACTAGACCACTAAAAGGGTCTCTTATCGAACCATGGAGTGGTACCATATAACCCAAGGGTCTTAACTACAACGTAGAAGCCCATAAAGATTTAGGTAGTACCTTTTGAATATCCTACTATGAATCCCTCATATGAAGATATGGAAGATTCTATGAGGATTTGAAAATCGTATCACACAAAAACATAGAGGAGAACACATAACATATAATCGCATAATCGTTCAATTTGTTTAATTGTTTAATTTGTTATCGTTGGACACGGGTATTTAAAGCATACTAGGGATCAAATCCTTAATTGCGGTAATTTGGATTGATCCATATGAATACCCTGCTTGTTGACTACATGACCCAAGAACTGAACTTCTTTAAGCCAAAATTTCCCCTTGGAGGATTTAGCGAAAAGTTTGTTCCTTCTTTAAGGGTTCTAGTGTCAATGAAAGTGTTGATCGTTACCAGCTCGGGATATGAATAGATCAAGATGTCATAAATAACAATGACGAACTGATCCAAATAAGGCTTGCAGACTCTATTTATTAAGTCCTTGAAGATGGCTGGAGTATTTGTCAACCTAAAAGGCATGACTGTAAACTCGTAATGGCCATACTTCGTGTAGAAAACCGTTTTGGGAATATCTTCTTCGAGAATACAAAGTTGATGATACCCAAAACGCAAATCGATCTTGGAAAAGCATGAACGCTATGCAGTTGATCGCAGAAATCGATGATTTAAGGTAGGGGGGATATCGCTTCTTGATGGTAAGCTTACTAGGCTTACGTTAAGCGATATACATTCGAAAAGATCCATTTTTTTTCTTTTCACAAGGAGAACAGGAGTTTCTCCAAGGTGAAAAGTTCTGACGGATGAATCCTTTATCAGACAACTCTTGAAGCTGTTTTGATAATTCTTGCATCTCGAACGGTGCAAGACGATAAAATACTTTAGATTTAAAAGAAACAAGTGTTTGAGGTTCTTAGGGAGATCACAAGTGATCATAGAAAAATGACAGAACCACACGAGTAGTTTTGTCTCTGTGTTGACATCATAAGGTTGGATCAAACATTCATACAATTGCATTAGTTAAAAATAAAAACCAGAAATTTTTATTTATATAACAGCCGCATTGTTTTTAAATGTTACAAGATAACAACCAGAGGAATCACAAAATACTAAAAGTTCACTCCTTCATTATCGATTGCCTCATTGATGTTAAACACTCGACCGCGTGCTGGATTGACATTGACATTCGCTTTCGGGTTTGCGTTAGCATTTGCATTCACCAGTCTTGGGCAGTTGTGGCGGAAGTGACCAATTTCTCCGCAGTTGAAACATGAACCCAGTGGGAATCTCGCAGCATTCCCTTGAACCGGAGCTTGAACCTGAGCAGCCTGATTTTGTCCCAAACGACAAATCTTGGCCAAATGCCCAAGTTTACCACACGTCGTGCATTGCCAGCAAGCTTGTTGTACTGCGTGATGACCGTTGCAGCGTGCACAATAAGGTGCGGTACCGGCATATGCTTTCTTTGCAGGTGGCTGAGCTGGTGGGTTCCGCGGGTTCTGAGCAGTCTGTGCTGTAACAGCAAAATTTTGGGCACCCTTTCGCTTCTTTGATTTCTTTGACGTCTCACCTTCCTTACCCTTCTTGTTTTGGCCTTTCTTGCTATCCTCCTTGTCAGCTGACTGTTTCTTGCCCTTGTCACCCTTCCTGTGTAACTTGTTCTTCCGAATCTGCGACTCAGTCAATGTAGCTGATAACTCGATCGCCTGACGGAGTGTGGCAGGGTTACTACCAGTAAGGATGTCTTGTACCGAGTCAGGTAGGCCGTCGATGTACCTTTCGATAGCTATGTCAAGTGGGGTAACCATTGTCGGGCAAAGCAGACTCAGCTCCTCAAACCTATCAGTATACGCCCTGTGCTCACCGCTATCTTGCTTCAATTCATCAAATTCCTTCTCCAAAGCTCGCTGCTCATGACGAGGACAGAATTCCTTCATCATAAGAGCCCTAAGTTCAGCCCATGTCTGTGCGAGAGCAACTTCCGCACCTCGGTCTCTCATTACCCCATTCCACCATGTAAGAGCCCTCTTCTGAAACACGCTCGAGGAGAACTCGACCTTGCGATTATCCGGGCACTGCACGTGGCGAAAAGTATTCTCAATGCTTTCGAACCACTGAAGAAGCCCAGTTGCTCCTTCAGAACCACTAAACTTGAGTGGTTTAGCCTGGTTGAAATCCTTGTATTTGCATAGAACATTGTTGTTGTTGTTGGCTTGTTGCCATTGAGCAAAGAGATTTGGAAATTGGGCAGACATCTGCTGCGCAATAATTTCTGCCAGCTCGGCAGTCTCTATCTGGTTCTCGCGTCGAGGAGGCATTGTCTAAAAGAGGAAGCATGAAAGGAAAAGAGTGAGAGAATTTAGACGAAAAGAATGAGATGAAACTAATCTGATGAAAGCAAGGATAGTGGTCATTTGTTTGTTACTACAACGCAACAAACGACCTTGGTGATTAGTCAAAGTAAATAGGTTAAAAATAATGTATCGCGAAGACATGCTCGCCTATAAGTGAACACTCATCCCAAGAATTCCCAGGTAAGCACAACTGGTCTCGCGTCTGATGAGATGTATACGAAGTGCTTGCCTAGACAGAAAACCCAGAATACAGGCATTCACCCTTCCAGTTTGCACGTGTTCACATTATTTAAAACCCAAAACCTTGACGAGATTTTGAAAATTCAAAGGGGTTCAAAACCATATAACAGAGGGTTCAAAACCTTACAATAGAGGGTTCAAAACCTAGAAATTAATCATCCTAGAACAGATGATTAGTTTTCAAAGCGGTTTTGAAATTTATGTTCTTGTTGTGGTTGTCGCCTAAGGATAGGTGACAGTATTGTTTTATGACGAAACGCAAGTAAACTCGCGTTAGGGTCCTAAGAAGGTTATAGACTAGGTCAAAGCATTACTAATAACCTAATTCCCTATAACCATTGGCTCTGATACCATCTTTTCTGTCACACCCCGACCGCGTAAAACAACAAATCGCGGCGGAAACATCGGGGCGTGTTGCAACATAATTAATGTTTCATAACCATGGATACCAAAGAGTGTTTCGTTTTATTAAACATTGAATAATTACATCGTCTTGAAATCTAAATACACAATTTAAACATAGTCTATCATTGTTATTGAGTCACTAAGGCCTCGTCCAATCCTATGTGAGCATGCATCTTATCAATCGATATAATTCAACAATACCTGAAACATATGTGAAAACGAGGTCAGCAAAGAAATGCTGGCGAGATACATAGGTTTTGTGAAAATAAGATTCATGACTTCTGTTTTTGAAAAATGTTTAGTCATGAACCTTGTAATTTGCTTTGTCTTTGTAAATCATTTGAAAAATAATAAGTTCGGATGATAAGTTTAAATAAGAGAATAATGCATGATTAAATGAATAACCATGTAAAATGAGTTTGTGTAAGATAAGTTGTTTGTAAATCAATGTCTTGTGAAAAGTATGTTACTTGTATAAAATGTTCTATGTCTCAATACTGAAATGATTCAAATAACGCTACGATATGTAATACCATACAAACACTTATATATAGGAAGTACCAGCGGCGTATCCACCATGCTTGTATCATATTACACACGCCTCGTTACTTAATCACTTAATCAAACCAAACCAACAATGTATAATGTCTATGTCAAAACCCTGTCAAAATGTCATGTATAACGAAAATGATATGTATGGCTAGTGGAATGCATCAACTAAACCATATGTGAAACGCACAAAACAAAGTATTGAAGTAAAACTTGGTTTAAATCAATACTATGTTTCGTGGAAATGCATGATCAAATGTAAATCATGTCCAGATGTTTACCCAATCGTTACCCATTCGTTCAAATCGTTCTTGTTTTAATCGTTCGAATCGTCCTTGTCTTAATTGTTCAGATCGTCCTTGTTTTAATTGTGAACTACTTTATGGTCAATTCTATAATAACATTCAAACCTTCTTGACGCGTTCCTCGTTCCATCTCGCTCTCGCTCTCGTTCTTAACAAACCCTTACCAAAGGATAAGTTAATAATTTCAGATTCAGTCGCTACCCACAACTCCCACACATAACAATGGGTGCAGTAAATAACGGGATTTGTCAGATCCTATGGTACCATAACCTAATACTGGTCGGCTTGATCATTGCTAATGAATGTCATTGGTTATGTAACTACAACCAACAAGTTCGTTCACTTTATTGAAATCGTTCTTGAAACCATTGTAATTGTTTTTGAAACCATTGTTATCGTTCTTGAAACCACATTCTAATTGTTATTGTAATCATTGTTAAAACATTTAGCACATATGAGTCACCCCAAAACAGTTGAAAACAGTAAAAGAGGGGAATAATGTACTCGCCTGAGAGTGCTTAGGAGTCTTGAACAACTACCAAGTAAGCTAGAGAAGTCCCGGAAATCAAATGGTACCTAATATAGGTAACTACATAAATAACCCGGACCTAAATCGGAAGACTGGGTAGCAGGAGGGTTTGTAAACCAAATGAGTGTAGGAACTCATGTGATATGGTTTAACAAAGCCTACATACCAAATGAAACTTAACCTAAGTGCTTTCGACCCATCACGACCCATTAAGGTAGCTTATGCTACTTTAACGCGTCGTGCGCGTGAAACGCGTTCGGGCCGTCTAACTAGTCCTATGACAAGTGTTATATGCCTAAACATGTTACATAATCAGTTATGTGACAAAAGTTTAGGTTACATATGCTTAATTACCAATTATACAAGAAAAGGGTATTCTGGTAATTTACCTAAGGCATATAAACTACCTATCATACAACTACTTAAACGATGTGACCATAGGGTATAACCTCGGAAGGTTATTCCCTACCTACTATGGTCACCTAATGTATTTGGTCGGATCCTAATGATCGACCAAATGGGTCGAGTTCGAAGGTATAGGCGATTTATTAGATCGCCTACCCTACGACCCTAGACAACGTGGTAATCAGTGGGCATAGTCCCAAGGGACTATGACCAACGTGATTACACTCACGTTGCGAAGTTCAAACGAACTTCGCATTGACCATTACTGGTCAACGCTGAAAGTCAAACAAAGTTTGACTTTCTGACTCGAAAAGCAGTAAAATAAGGAAAAGAACGAAAGAATACTTACCCAGGGTCCCCGAATGCTAATCTCGATTCAAGAACTCAGGTATGAAACAATGGTTTCAACTTAGAGCTCTCAAATCAAGATTCTTGTGAGAAAATGCAATGGGGGTGGATGGGTATATATAGTTTTCGGGTAACCGTTGAGATCGTTTCATGGAAAAGAGGGCACGATCAAGGCCGTACATGTGTTGGAATGTTGTGGTGTGTCAAATGGCCACTCACCATAGGGAATTGACATGTGGAAGAGGGATTGGAGGTGCTAAACAGCTGCAACCAGCTGTAAAAACAATGAATCTGGTCTGCAGAGGCTGAGGCGGCCCGCTTCAGCATTAGATAAATCTAATGCGGGCCGCTTGGGGCTTCTGATCCGAAAATAAGTTTCAAAAATGACAGTTTCAGCCCCTGCACGTGTTTAAGGCCATTCCCGACACTTCTAAGGCCCGTAAAGCCAACTTTAAGGCCCTAAAATGTTGCCTAAACATTGTGGACATGAAACATGCTCAAAAATATGTCGGATGTCAGTTCGTTTGGTCGTACGAACGCGATGTTCGCTTAATTACGACGGAATGCGCATAAGCGCGAAAAACGATCCAAATGACGTGACGAATGGATTTTTCTTATGGCGAACACTAAAATATAATATAGTCATGCTCACATAAATTTTTGGATGTCCGGATGTATTCAGAACGTAAGTTATGCGCGAAAATGCAAACTTGTGCACTTTTTGACACTTTTAGTCCCTGAATGACCCAAAAGTTTATTTTAGCACACTGAACCCCTCAAAGCCTATTTCTAAGCTATGTAAAGGATATTTAAGGTGTGTTTAACTTATGGTTATGTTCCGGAATGTTCGTTACAGTTCAAATTGACATACTTTCGCAGTTTGTCATATTTAGTCCCTGTAAGCGAATTAACTTGTTTTTGCCATACCAAAGCCTTCAAAACTTATTTCTAAGTTATGTAAAGGTTATTTAAGGTATGTTAAGCCTTTGTCACTATTCCGGAGTGTTTGTTGCGTTAAACTGGTTATATTTACGCATCGGTGCGCGTATAACCTTCCAGAAAGCGATTTAGAGTTTGAAATTGAACAAGAATTGATATGTGCAAATGATACACATATTTTTACAAATCCCAAGTATGAAATATAATATTTCATTGGTTTGGTATTTGTTTGATGGCCGTGAAGGCACAGGTGTTACACGCATTCCTTTGGTAAAAGTTCGCTGGGAAGCTAAACGTGGACCCGAGTTTACTTGGGAACGCGAAGATCAAATGAAGGCGAAATATCCACATCTTTTTCCACGAGTTTCCTCTAAATAAATTTCGGGACGAAATTTCCACAAGTAGGGGAGACTGTAACATCTGTGCTTGTAATCATTGTGAACAGTTCAGTTATCAATAAAACAATGTTATTTGATCCCAATGTTTGTTTGGTTGTCTTTTACATTTTTCATGTTTTGACTTTTATTCAATTTCAAACTCTACATCGCTTTCTGGAGAGTTATACGCAAACTGATACGTAAACATAATCAGTTTAATGCGACAAATACTCCGGAACATCAACATATGCTTAACATACCTTAAATAACCTTTACATAACTTAGAAATAAGTTTTGAAGGCTTTTGTATGGCAAAAACAAGTTAATTCGCTTACAGGGACTAAACTTGACAAACTGCGAAAATATGCCAATTTGAACTGTAACGAACATTCCGGAACATGACCATAAGTTAAACATACCATAAATATCCTTTACATAGCTTAGAAATAGGCTTTGATGGGTTCGGTATGCTAAAACAAACTTTTGGGTCATTCAGGGACTAAAAGTGTCAAAAAGTGCA
Source organism: Helianthus tuberosus (assembly GCA_030545235.1). Classification (NCBI taxonomy): domain Eukaryota; kingdom Viridiplantae; phylum Streptophyta; class Magnoliopsida; order Asterales; family Asteraceae; genus Helianthus; species Helianthus tuberosus. Next base: position 115,474,389 of record CM060408.1, read on the forward strand.
CAAGTTTGCACTTTTGCGCATAACTTACGTTCTGAATACATCCGGACATCCAAAAATTTATGTAAGCACTATAATATTTTATTTTAGTGTTTGGCTTGAGAAAAATCCATTCGTCGCGTCATTTGGATCGTTTTTCGCGCTTATGCGCATTCCGTCGTAAGTAACCGAACATCACGATCGTACGGCCAAACGAACCGACATCCGAGATATTTTTGAGCATGTTTTGAGTTCCCTATACTTTAACTTCATTTTAGAGCCTTGAAATGAGGTTAACGGGGTTCAAACGCATTGAAAATAGCTTAAACGGGCTGCAGGGACCATTTCTGCCATTTTTGAAACTTTGCTGATACTGGTGGGCAGTGGCGTAGCGCGAGCACCTAATGCCTCGGCAGTGGCGCTACGCGACTGCCTAACATGGACAGAAACATTGTATTTGGTCCATTTTCACTTTCGCAAATGGTTTTGGCAATACCGTGGGCTCAAATGGTTTTGTAATACCATGTTCTTGAGGTGTATGGTTGAGATCAAAGCACGGTTTCCTAGAAACGATCCTAACGGCTAACCGAACACTATAAATACCCCATGCCATCCATTGCTAAACCCACTAGAATTTTGATTTGAGAAACTCTAAGTTGAAACCATTGTTTCATACCTAAGATTCTTGGATCGAGATTAGCATTCGGGGACCCTTCGTAAGTATTCTTTCGTTCTTTTATTGCTTTTCGAGTCTTTTCGGGTCTGAAAGTCAAACTTTGTTTGACTTTCTGCGTTGACCAGTTTATGGTCAATGCGAAGTTCGTTTGAACTTCGCAACGTGAGTGTAATCACGTTGGTTATAGTCCCTTGGGACTATGCCTACTGATTACCACGTTGTCTAGGGTCGTAGGGTAAGCGATCTAATAAATCGCTTATACCTTCGAACCCGACCCATTTGGTCGATCATTAGGATCCGACCAAATACATTAGGTGACCATAGTAGGTAGGGAATAACCTTCCGAGGTTATATCCTATGGTCACATCGTTTGAGTAGTTGTATGATAGGTAGTTTATATGCCTTAGGTAAATTACCAGAATACCCTTTTCATGTATAATTGGTAATTAAGCATATGTAACTTAAACTTTTGTCACATAACTGATTATGTAACATGTTTAGGCATATAACACTTGTCATAGGACTAGTTAGGCGGTCCGAACGCGTTTCACGCGAACGACGCGTTAAAGTAGCATAAGCTACCTAAACGGGTCGTAATGGGTCGTAAGCACTTATGTTAGGTTTCATTTAGTATGTAGGCTTTGTTAAACCATATTACACAAGTCTCCATACTCGTTTGGTTTACGAACCCTCATTCTATCCGATCTTTCGATATAGGTCCGGTTTATTAACATAGTTACCTATATTAGGTGCCGTTTGATTCAGTGATCTCTAGCATTGCTTGGTGGTTATCTTAGGACTACTGAACAATCTCAAGTGAGTACATAGACCCCTCTTTTAATGTTTTCCAAACATTTTGGGGTGGAACACATGTGCCTACTTCTTACTTTCATGCTTTCATGTTTTCACATCATATACTTGCTATGTTTATTAGTACATTCATAGTACATGATTTCATTACATTTTATGCTATGTGTGTCCATTGTGTGCATTACTTAGTACATCGTTTTACATTACATTTCATGCTATGTGTGCCCATTGTGTGCATTACTTAGTACATCGTTTTACATTACATTTCATGCTATGTGTGCCCATTGTGTGCATTACTTAGTACATTGTTTTACATTACATTTCTGCTATGTATGTTAACTGATAGCATGCTAGCACATTGATTTACATGACTTTTCTGCTTTGTATGTTAACTTAGCATACTTAGTACATTGTTTTCATATAACATGTTCACTTTTGCTATGACATTTGGTTTGCACAAACGAGACTATTATGCGTTCATTAACATTAGCTACGCCGCTCGGTAGTAAGTACTGGTACCATAGGACTTGACAAATCCCATTCCTGACATCCCGGGTTTGTTTGGATGTAAGGAATGACTGAATCCGAAAACATTTCTTTTGATAACCTTGACTGAAAGGGTTATCCGACTGTCTCAAGGCTTGAATGTATGCGTTAACTTACCACATAAATGTTTGTATCAATGTAACATGTATTACTTTACGAAACATAACTTTTTGATATATTCAAATTACTTTTTTTTTTGTACATTTCTACATTTGGATTATGTGACAATACTTTACTTATAATACATAACATTTGTTACACATTACTTGACTACTTTTGGACTTATAAACATTTGACATGGCTTATACAAGGACTTTTGACTATTGGTTTAAACATAGACTTTATACATTGGTGGTTTGTTTAAGTGATTTAAGTAACGAGGCATGTGTAATATGATACAAGCATGGTGGATACGCCGCTAGTACTTCCTATATATAAGTGTTTGTATGGTATTACATATTGTAGCGTTATTTAAATCATTTCAATTTAGACATATGACATTTTATACAAATAACATACTTTTCACAAGACATTGTTTTACAAAACAGCTTATCTTATACAAACTCATTTTACTTGGTTATTTATTTAACCATACTTTATGATCTTATTTATACATATCATCTGATCTTATCGTTTTTCAAATGATTTACAAGACAAAACAATTTACAAGGTTCATGACTGACTGTTATTAAACAATTTCTTAAACTTAAGTCATGAATCCTATTTTCACAAAACCTATGAATCTCACAGGCATTTTTATGCTGACGTACCTATTTTCACATGTGTTTTCAGGTGCTTTTCCGTAGGATGATGATCGTGACACTAGGGCGGACTTGTGCCTTAGAGACTAAAAAATGAAGATAGAACTAGTTTAATTTTGTTATAAACTCTTTATTTCCTGTATTGACAATGTAACACGCTTGTTGATAAATAAAATACAACTTTGAATGCCATGGTTATGAAACAATTAATTCTGTTACAACACTCCCTGACATTTTCCGCCACGTTTTGTATGTTATATGTGGTCGGGGTGTGACAAGTTTGTTTTAATCAAAATGGTTTTTCCGGAAAATTAGTTTTGTTGATTTTACCATTTGTAAATTCGGGGAAAACTCATCACATTGTTTACCAACACTTTTAAATGATAGTTAAATCAAGTTCAACTTAATGACCTTGATTAACCATTTGTAAGATCAAAAAATCAAACATTTTCAACCGATCATCATCTGTTGGTTGAATTCTCAAGGTGCCGATTCCTACTCCACACTTACCAACCTGGGAGTTCCGGCTATTCCTGCAGTATGAATTGCCAAAATTTTCATTATAAAATGCATTTTCATCAACAATTATTAAGAAAAAAATGCCGATTCCTGATCCACGATTACAAACTTGGGATCTCCGGCAAGTCAGGTTTTTACTGTTTGAAAAATATATCCACCCAAGCCTGACCTTCCTTGGGTGAAACAACCTCTTCTTCATCTTTACTTTCAACCGACCTGTGAACATTTCTTTTGGAAGCATAAAATTCTTTCACTCCTTTGGCCTTACCCTCGACCATTTTTCCAAAAATGTGTTTCACAGTTCCGTTGAAAGCCTTATCAACATCAAATTTTTTCTTGTCAGAATAAAATTGATTTGAAATTTCAACTTTCCCAACTTTCTTTTTAAAGATTTCAGCCCGCAGAGGTGGAAAATTCACATCATCCACATTCGGAACTGATTTCTCAATCTTTTCTTTAACAACTTTTGGCTCCTCTGATTTTGTGGAATCAGATTCATCACCAAAACTGTTTCCTGAACCCTTAACAACCCATTTTTGATTTTTCAGATTTTCTTTTCTTTTAACCACATTCTTTGAACATTCACCAATCTCAAAGGTTGAATTTTCAAAGCCTGTAAATGTTTTGATTGTTAGTTCAGTTTTCTCAACAACTTTTTCTTTCAATTTACCAGAGACTTCCTGTTTTGGTTTGAATGTTTTCGGACAATTTCAAGCAATATGACCAGCAGTTTTGCACTGAAAACAGGTTCTTGTCTCAGTCTTCTTCTGAATAACACTTTTCTTCATCTCATCTTGCTTCTTTGCAAGGAATTCTTGATTTGTCTGCTTTCTGAATGCTTGCTCTTTCTCATCATCTAAAGATTTTCCTGAAACAAATACAATTTTTGGTTTAGAAAATTTTTCATTTTTATAATTTTTCTGTTGATTAAATCCTGCTCCTTTCTTTTTGAAATTACAGTTATGGTTTTGTTTTTTATGAATACCAGAACCAGAACTGTAACCCTTTTTCTTGTTTAATCTTTGTTGCATTCTTGAGGTGTAAGGTCTTGGATTTTCAGAAAGATTAATATCTTTTATTTCAGAAATGTTGATTTCTGTTAGTTTGAAAACCTTTTTAATCATTTCAGTTTTATCTCCTCTTATTGGAAAAGTCTCATCAGAATATAATTTGTCAGAATCTTTCAAAGTATATGCTACTTTGACCGGTTCGTCATTCAAATTAGATTTTGATAGCAAAAATTCCTTATCATAAACCCGTTTGTCCTTTTTGATTGTTGACTTTGACTTGTCGGACCCAGACTTTGACTCGGATTTGGACTCCGGTTTTGACTCCTCTATGTCATCTTTGTCTAACACCTGATCGACCACACTTTTTATCAACTTGGACTCATGATCAGTATCGGACGATGTGAACATGACATCAATATTTTCTGGTAAGTTATCCGACGACACAGACTCCCATTGTAAGTTAATGGCCTTTTTGACTCTTTCGGAATTTGGATTTCCAGACAAATATCCATTTTCGACCGGGGGTGGACATTTGTTATAGACAACAGTTGGTTTCTCACCAGAAATTTTCACTTCATCATCTTCTTTTGTCTCGGACTTCTTTTCTTCTGAAGTCTTCACTTCTTCAAACGTCTTCATTTGTTCCACAATTGGATAAATCCTGTCAACAACAAAAGTAGAACATGAGTAACTTTCTAATACTCTCTCAGTTTCTATTCTCTCGGATCCGAACGAGTCAGTTAGAAGAGCCTTTCACCAAAACAAGAAGCGGAAACAATTGTTTCGGTTCAATTCAACGAACATTCACTTTAATCTGTTGTTATTATTGAACTGCAAACGTTTACAAGCTCTGACAACACTTCGGCAGCACTTCGTGGCTCACCGGAAGACAACACACACACTAACTATGTGATTTCGCTCCTAGACACTCCTATATATAGTCCTCCTGATTTCGCTCCTAGCTACACCTAGACATCAGGAGCGGAATCAGCATGTTAACATCAGGAGCGAAATCAACAACATATAACTATGAGTGAAATCAGCTTCATACGAACTCTCGGGCGGAATCAGAATAATGAGATTTCGCTCCAAATGACAACATGTCATTTGGAATGGAATCACTTCCTAAAACAAATTTCTAGGATTCCATGACCCGTTCTATCCTAATCTATACAAGACTCGATACAAGACATAGGCGACAGACGGATGCACCAACACAAAGGCAGTGTTCAAGAGATTGAAAGGAGTCCTAAAATCCAAACCGCTTTTAGTGCTGGAAATTCGTCTGAAAGTGTTGAACAAAGTCCAAACAACAGCAGTGGATTCTCTTTATTTCCAAGTGTTAATCCAAAGATTTCAACTTCAAGTTTTCATTTTCAAAGTTCAAAAGGTGGAACTGGTTGTGTGATACAGTGCAACATTGCATTGAATCTTCCAGACGGTCAAAGTTTTTCTGAAGAAATTGCAAAAGATCATATGGTGTTACTTGCAACTGTGCTACAATCCTATGAAGGTTTGGTTGCAGGGAGGATCGGAAATCCTATGCTGACAAAAGAGGATTACGATCAGATAGATGCTGAAGAAATGGAACTCATGGACATCAAATGGTGTCTAGCTAGTGTCTTGAGGAGAGCAGAAAAGTTTAAAATGATAACAGGGAGAAATGATTTTCTGGATGCACATGTTTCTACTTTGGGTTTTGATAAATCTAAAGTTACTTGTTTTCGATGCAGGGAGAAAGGTCATTTCAAAAGAGAATGCAAAAATCAAGAGGCTAGTGGAGCAAAGAATCCTTTTGGAAAAGATGATTACTATCGGAAAGCCATATATCAACAAGTTGCTCATCAACCATATCAACAAAAAGAAGCACAAAATGCTCATGGGAAAATGATTGAAGATGCAAACAAGAAAGCTTATTCTGGTATAATTGATCAAGATGATGAGAAAATGGTTCCAGGATTCCATTGGGACAAATATATATCAGCTGATAGTAAAGCATGTTTAATAAACCAAGATGATGAAAAGTTACCTGAAGGTTTCAGCTGGGATCAGTTTGCGGATGAGAATGGGAATTTTAAAGCTTTCATTGCAAAGTTAGTTCAAGAACCTGATTTGTTTACTGAATGGATGAAAGCAATTGGTGTTCATGGGAAGAATCAAAAAGAAGAATCTGTTTCATCCGAAGAAAGTTCAGAAGAAGAAATTGTTGTTGACCAAACATCATCTGATTCTGATTTTTCAGATGATAGTTCTGAAAAGACATTAAATCTTGATCAAACACCATCTGATTCTAGTTCTTCAGATGAGAGTTCTGGGAAGAAAATAGATTTTGATCAATCACCAAATGATGACAGTGGTGATGATGAGGAAGAAAGACATATTAATGTTGCAAAAACTCATCTATCTCCTGAAAGTTTTCAATTTTATTTTGCAGATCGCTTGGAGAAGCTAAAGGAGAGGCGAGCAGCAAAAGAACAAAAGAAAATGAAGAGTGAAAGTGTTGATAAAAAAGAAGAGACTGTTCAAAATGAAGAAGTTAAAGCTGAGACGGTGACTGAATTTGAACCAGTGATTGAGGTTGAAAATATCATCGAAGTTGAAAAGATTATGGAAGTCATCAAGCCTTGTTTAAAGTGTTCCAAATCTTGCAAGCAATGTGCAGAAAAAGATGAGAAACTGAGCGAGCAAGACAAGATGAAAGAACAATTATTGTTCAATCTCAACTACGTGAAAGAATCATACGATGTGCTAAACAGAACAGTAACCGGTCTGCAAAAGACTAACTCTGAAAGAGAAGACGCGTTGACTATGATGAATGCTGTGATGATGACAAAGCAGAAGGAGATTAATCATTACATTGAAGAATGTGCAAAGTTACAGCGGGAGTTGGAAAATGAAAAGATAGAGAATGAGAGAATTAGACGTTTACTACAGAGTTATTTTAGTTCTGATTATCTCATTGATCGAATTTATCCAACTGTTGCAAGCTTTGAAGCATTTAAAGATGATGAGAAGTCAAAGAAGAAAGATACTGGAACAAGCTCGGAAGAAGAAGCAAAAAGCCCATTCTGGAAGCAATCAAACAGAGAATTCCTTGCCAAGAAGCAAGAGAATGTGAAGAATGGAGCTAATCAAAGAAAGGAGACAAGAACCTGTTACAAGTGCAATGAAGCTGGTCACATTGCATGGAACTGTTCTCAAGCTACAAAAACAAAACAGGAAGTCTCTAAGAAACTCAAAGAGAAAGTTGTTGAGAAAAATGAACCACCAACTGAAAAATTCAAAATTTTTGAAAATTCAACATATGAAGTTGATGAGTGTTCAAAAACTTATTTTTATAAAAGGAGAGCTAAGGACAACCAAGTGTGGGTTGTTAAGAAGGTTCATGGCGATGAATCTGATTCCACAAAGTCAGACGAGCCACAGGTTGAGTTAAAAGATGAAAACTCAGTACCTCCAATGGATGATGTTCATTTTCCACCATTGAGGGCTGAGAATTTTAAATCAAAAGTTGGGAAGGTTGAGATCTCAGATCAATTCTATTCTGAGAAGAAAGAATTTGATGTTGAGAAAGCATTTAATGGAAATGTGAAAAACATTTTTGGAAAAATGTTTGAGGGTAAAGTCAAAGGGGTAAAAGACTTTTATGAAACAAAGAAGTCAACTTACTACCCAAGTGCAGGTGAGGAAGAAACATCCAAGTTTTGTGAAGCTTGGATGTCTGTTTTTTATAAGTGATAAGTATGACTTGCCGGAGCTCCCAGGTTGGTAAGCGTGGAGCAGGAATCGGCATTATTCTTGAAAGGTTTGGTTGGTAAATCTACAGGTGATATCATTATATTGTTATTTTTTTTATATACAAGTGGTTTGAGTTGATAAGTGAATCTACAAGAGGTTGAAGAAGGCTTTCACTGACAAGTGGTAAATCAAGGACATTAGTTTGTACTTGTTTTTCCGACTTATAATTGAGAAACAATGTGATGAATGAATCCCCATACCTACAAGTGGTTTGTAAAATCAACAAAACTTATTTTCCTGAAAAATCATTTTGGTTAAAACAAACTTAAGTGTTTTGAAATCATAATGAGAAAATGTTTTTTTGATAGGGGGAGTTCTGATTGTTTATGCTAAGTGGATGGCGATTTGAGACGATTTGATATCAGTTGTCAAGTTTCTTGTACAGTTTGTTTTCAAATTTCTTTAAATGTGTTTGCATTTTAGGGGGAGTAAGAATTTCTGAAAATCCAAAAAACATTTGAAATTTTGAAAAAGCCAAAAACATGATAAAATTCAAAATGAGTTTTGTGTCAAAGAAGAGGATATGATAGTACATCAGTTGACGATCACAGCATGCTAAAGAAATGGAAAGTTAAATGTGATAAACGGTGTCACTGATGATATGCCAGTGGGTTTTTGCACATTTAGTAGATTGTGACGAGATATAAACCTAAATTCAAACTTGCTTATATCGTGGGTAACATCTCTCGGATATATGGGTAACCCCCGAAATCTTGTTTGAAAGGTCCCTCTTTCTGAGGTATTATCCCGGGACTTCTGATTTTGCGGTGATAAACGGTGTCACTGATGATATGCCAGTAGGTCTTTATGCTCAGTGATATCTGGGGTATTATCCCGGGACTTCTGATTTTGCGGATGCAATGGCCTAGTCCCCGTATAATACTTTGCAAATTGCTTGAAATATAGCATCGCCTTCAGTACAAAAAATGATGAAACATTGTAAAATGCTAATCATGTGCTGTTGAAGAGAAGATTCTCTAAAGGGAACACACCAAAAGTCGAGCCGTCATCTCTCTGCTGAACGGAAGTTCTGACCTGAGCTCTCACGGTTTCTCAATTAACCCCTTACAGATATCATCTGTGGTATACTCACCTGTAAGACTGAATATTGGGATCTGGATACGGGAGTATATTCTGAGGTGGGACATGCGATTAAGTTTAAGTTCTTAAGACATTAATCTCGTATCTCGAAACAGTTGAACTTTGTGTGAGAATTTAAGTGGATCAGTATACTTACAATCTAAGTGAATCCTTTAGAACTTAAAATGTTTAAAGCTTAACGGTGTTGGTGATTTGTCTCATATACTGATATGATTCTCTTTCACAAACTCACAAAAATATTGTCTGTAAATATTTCTTTATTGCATTTCATTTACTTTCAAAAATTCCAAAAAGATTTTAAGTTTGTTTTAGCATAAATTTTGAAAAATTCAAAAAGATTTTCGATAACTGATGTTGGAGAGCTGTTTTTCAAAATTCCAAGTGCTAAACATGATGAGTGATGTATTTAAAATCATACACATTTTACACATCGAATTCCTTACAATTTAATAAATTTGGATGTGGTTTTCTCGCGATTTAGATACTTATTTGGTTAAATTATGGATTTGCAGGATTTGATGAAAAACCTGTTGATTTCGCGATGAAAACCAGAGGGAATAATTACAGCAAAGAAATCATGGAAAAGACGTGTCGGAAAACAAGAAAAAATAATTAAATTTGCTGATCAAGACCCCTTACGGACCGTAAGACCTAGTATTTACGGTCCGCAACGGATTAGGTGAACTCAAAGTAACCAAACCACTTACGGACCACAAGGCTTGACCTTTACGGTCCGTAAGTAGATAGTGCGCAGACAAGCAGACAAACAGAAAAGCAGAAAAGCAGAAAAGTAACCTAACTGCTTACGGACCGCAAGGAATGACCCTTACGGTCCGTAAGGGGTTCGGTTTTTGGCAAAAATTCACTATAAATAGAGCTAGTCCGATCCTCACAATTCATCTCACAATTCCTTCGGGTGTGGATCACTTTGGACGACTTTGGAGCATCTTGGAGCTTTGCAAGGGTCTAGGAAGCTTCCGGTTCGAGTTCTAAGCTTCCGGGTTCGGTAAATATTCGTTTTTTCAGTTTCTATAAGCTTTGTATTATGTTTTCAGTAGTTTTCAAGCTTTGTTAAGTTGTGTTATTGTATAATATGTGTAGCTAAACTTATAAACTACCTGGGTTATGACGAACTGATGATTGTAATGTATATTTGACGTAATTTCGGTTATTTGATGTGATTTACATAACAGAGTTCTGTAATTAATCTTGGTATTGCATGTCGGTGTGTTTTGATTGATTGTTAATCGATAAATTCAGCTGTTTAAACATGAAGAAATTCCCCTTAAACTTAGAATTTAATTTGATTCGTTTATCTTTTGATTTTCGGGTTAAATATTGAGTTGAGAAATTGACTAAGTCCATTAATAATTAAAATCAATATACTAAAACTTGCATCCTCATCTTATGAATCGAAAGACGATTAGGGTGAGCTAGGTTATTAGCTAATCATTGGTGGATAGATTGGGTGACCGATAGCTCGGGCTCGTTTATTACATCGTGGTTAAGGTTTCCTAGGATTTTAATAATCAAGGTTTGGTTTGCTTTGCGAGTTTTAAAGATCTTCTCACAACTTAGTCTCTGAGGTCCCAAAGGTCGGATACTCGTGGGATTTGGTATCGATAGCTCGAGCCGGTTCGTTCTAGCACTTCACATTTCGTCTTGATCTTTTGTTTAATACATCTCTAACGGGGGGGTTAATCGAGGGAAAAAGATATTTAACCGTTATTATTGTCAAATTGGCATTGCATGATTCTAGGGATTCAATACCCAGGTAGTCCTTTTTCATATATATTTTTTATCACACTTTATTTCTGTATTTGTTACACTTTGTTTCTAAAATTTTTACATTTTGTGTCTATATTTGTTTCACTGTGTTTTTGTATCTAGTTTACTTTGCTTGTTTTGTTTTATTCATTCTCGTAATTAATTAAGTTATTATTTAAAAAATCAAAAAATCAATTTAAATCAAAATTCCAAATTTAACTTTATATTCGATAGAGGTTCATTATCTAAAGTTTGCATATAGTGTCCATAGATTGATATCCGGTCTTGCCATCTACACTACACTGCGACCGGTGCACTTGCCGATTATGTGTGGTTTAGTTAGCGATTCCATTTTAAAACTTGTAAGAAATTTATAAACGCATAAGCAACATCCACATCAAGCTTTTTACACACCAAGGCTTTTGAACAACACGTTTCATACAACATTAAAGTCTTTAAACATAAAAGTAGGTTGCTAGCAAGACACATCAAGTTTTTGGCGCCGTTGCCGGGGACACTGGCATTTTAGAGAATGACCCGAGTCATCTATTTAGTTGTTTACTTGCTTTCTTAGATTTTCATTGCCTTTAGGTTCCTTTTGCTCGCAATTTGTGCCTTTAGAGTTAGATTCGCTTTAACAATTCTTTTCGTTGTATGTACCACACTCGTTCACAACGGCTACCTTTAATTGTTGTTTCGTCTGAGCCCGAGCGAGATTTTCACGAGCGCCTTCGCATTTTCCGAGATAGTCAGGCACACATGGCTGAAAACGATCCCCACCTAGGAGAGTCGTAGCAGACTACGCTCGACCAAGCGCGGAAAACGGTCGATCCAGTATCTCTCGACCCGCTATTGAAGCTAATAGGTGGCAGATTCCACCTCAGATCATCTCGATGGTTACAAATACTATCCAGTTCCATGGGTTACCTTCTGAGGACCCTAATGTCCATCTTTCTCGCTTTTCAGCTATCTGCGATACGTTTCAGGAGCAAGGTGTCAGCAAGGACGCATGTAAACTGCGTCTATTTCCATTCTCACTTGCCGATAGAGCCCATGCTTGGTTAGAATCCCTTCCTACGGGATCCATCACCACCTGGGCCGGTATGAAAGAAAAGTTCTTAGGCAAATACTTTCCTCCTTCCAAAACCGCTCGTCTGAGGAGCATGATTCAAGAGTTTCGCCAAAAAGAAGGAGAGTCTTTCTACGAGACGTGGGAGCGTTTCAAGGAGCTGTTACTCAAGTGTCCACATCATGGATTTGAGGATTGGGCTTTAGCCGAGAAGTTTTATCATGGAGTGACGCCCGCCACAAGGAATATGCAAAACACTACAGCTGGTGGTAATCTGATGACCGCCAAAACACCAGAGGAATGCACTGAGATGTTCGAGGACATAGCAATGAGTAGTTACGAGTTTCCTTATTCTAGAAATTCGTCCACTACACATAAAGGAGTGCATAAGGTCGATGATACAACCCTGATGCAATCACAGATTGACACCCTGAAGAAAAAGTTGAATGATATGGAGTTGAAGAAAGAGCAGTTGTGCGAGATATGCACTGGGTGGCATGACACGACCGCGTGTCCTATTGCCCCTGTGGAATCACCAGAGTAGGTAGAGTTCATAGGCAATCGAAATCAGAACAATTTCGGAGGTGGTTACAATTCAAATTGGAGGAACCACCCAAACTTCAGCTGGAAGAACAACAACCCACCAGGGTTTCAGCCGCGTCAGAGTTTGTTTCAGGACGCAGAAGCAGGACCGAGTTCAGGAACGAAAAACCCGAGGATAGAGGAGATGTTGAGGCAAAGCCAGGAGACATTATCCAAGCAGACGCAATTACTTACACAGTTCATCACGCAACAGGATACTCGACATCAGGAAACACAGTCGAGGTTCATGGAGCATGAGGCCTTCATGAAAAATCAGAGCACTGCACTACAGAACTTGGAGAGGACAGTTGGTTCGCTGGCCGAGCAGCTGAACCAAAGACCTCAAGGCAGTCTCCCTAGTAACACTGTCGGAAATCCAAATGCCACTGCAAAGGCTGTTACCACTAGGAGCGGACGAGGAGCTGTTGAGATCGAACAAGTAGATGAAGAAGACCCAGAGGTCGACAAGGAGATTGAGATGGAGACTCCTGCTGGCAATGTGCAACCTAGGCTACGCCCAACAAGTACAGCACAGCCCAGCGGATCTCCTGGAGAGAAGAAAGAACCAGAAAAGGAACCAGCAAAGGAACCGATGAGGGTATATAAACCAACACCACCTTATCCTGGTAGGTTACTGAGAGGAAAGGATGCAGAACAGTATGGTCAATTCATAGAAATGCTGAAGAAACTGCATGTGAATATTCCATTCGTCGAGGCTTTGGCGAAGATGCCAAAGTATGCGAAGTTTTTGAAGGATCTTCTTACAAATAAGAAGAAATTAGAGGATCTTTCTACTATCACCCTGAGTGAGGAGTGTTCCACTGTCTTACAGAACAAGCTGCCAAAGAAAATGACTGAACCTGGTAGCTTTACTATCCCATGTCTGATTGGGAATCTTATTGTCAGTAATGCGCTCGCAGACCTAGGTGCCAAGATAAATCTCATGCCCTATTCCATATTTGCTAAGCTCAACCTAGGAGAACCTTCCCCTACGCGCATGAGTATTCAACTCGCTGATCGATCAGTAAAGTATTCTAGGGGAATTGTGGAGAACATGTTGGTAAAAGTCGACAAGTTCGTATTTCCAGTCGACTTTGTCATTCTCGACATGGATGAAGACTCTGAAGTCCCATTGATTTTAGGTCGTCCATTCCTTGCCACTGCACGAGCAGTCATTGACGTATATGATGGCAAGTTAACTCTTCGTATCGATAAGGATGAAATCACTTTTGATATCCAACAATCTATGAAGCACACCCATAAGCATGATGACACTCTCTACTTTATTGACACTCTTATGTCACAAGTAGGTAGCATTCTCAGCGAGATTTATGGGAAAGACAAGTCTGATACACAGGCTGTGACTATGGATGATCAGAAGAGTGGTATCACTGAGTTGGATGTTGAGCAGGACCCTTTACCGCATGCCACTTCTAGAAATGAGGTGTTTGAAGTTATCAAGGAGGAGGAAATCACAAAGGAGAGACCGTCTGTTGAGGTACCTCCGCCCCTAGAGTTGAAAGAATTACCGTCTCATCTAGAGTATGCATTCTTGGGTGAAGGATCTCAGTTACCCGTCATCATTTCTGCTGGATTGACTGAGGAGGAGAAGGAGAAGCTGATGAGTGTCCTGAAAGATCATAGGCAGGCAATTGCGTGGAAGCTGATGGATATCAAGGGTATTAACCCTTCGTTTTGTACGCACAAGATCTTGATGGAAGAAGAGTTCAAGCCAGTGGTTCAGCCTCAGAGAAGGCTAAACCCTAATATGCATGATGTTGTGAAGAAAGAGGTAATCAAGTTGCTGGATGCAGGACTGATTTACCCAATTTCGGACTCTGCATGGGTGAGTCCCATCCAGGTGGTCCCCAAGAAGGGGGGTATGACAGTAATCATCAATAACAAGAATGAATTGATACCCACCAGACCGTCACCGGCTGGAGAGTTTGCATAGATTATCGCAAACTGAACGATGCCACACGCAAGGATCACTTTCCTTTGCCATTCATTGATCAGATGTTGGAGCGACTGTCAGGACAGCAATTCTATTGCTTTCTTGATGGATTCTCAGGTTATTTCCAGATCCCTATTGCACCAGAAGATCAGGAAAATACCACATTTACATGTCCTTTCGGCACCTTCGCATATCGACGCATGCCATTTGGGTTGTGTAATGCTCCGGCCACATTTCAGCGATGTATGGTGGCAATCTTTCATGAATTGATCGAGGATTCCATGGAGGTGTTTATGGATGATTTTTCTGTCTTTGGAAGTTCTTTCGATCAATGTCTACTTAATCTTGAGCGTGTACTTATTCGATGTGAGGAGACGAACCTGATGCTTAACTGGGAAAAGTGTCATTTCATGGTTCGAGAAGGAATTATGCTAGGGCACAAGATTTCACAAGCGGGGCTTGAGGTTGATCAAGCAAAAATCGATGTTATTTCCAAGCTCCCGCCGCCTACTTCTGTGAAATCAATTAGGAGTTTCTTGGGTCATGCGGGATTCTACCGCCGTTTCATCCGCGACTTTTCAAAGATTGCTCGTCCAATGACCCAGCTGTTAGAGAAGGATAGGCCGTTCGTATTCGACGACAAATGTTTGCAAGCCTTCGAGTTGATTAAAGAGAGGTTAGTGAGTGCTCCCATTCTGATTTCTCCAGGTTGGAGCCTCCCTTTTGAGATCATGTGCGATGCCAGTGACTTTGCCGTTGGGGCCGTTTTAGGGCAGCGTAGGAAAAACACTTTCATCCTATTTACTACGCAAGAAAAACCCTAAACGACGCCCAAGAAAATTATACCACGACAGAAAAAAAGTTGCTAGCAGTCGTATTCGCGTGTGATAAATTCCGTTCTTATCTTGTACTGTCAAAGACCATTATTTTCACGGATCACGCGGCTCTTAGGTACTTGTTTGCGAAGAAGGATGCGAAGCCTAGGCTTATTCGATGGATTTTGCTGCTTCAAGAGTTTGATCTAGAGATTAAGGACAAAAAGGGGGCTGGAAATGTTGCAGCAGATCATCTGTCAGGATTGGAAAACCCCGAGTTAGAGAGAACTCGGAAGGAGAGAATAGGGGATGACTTTCCCCATGAGGTTTTGATGTTCTTGAAAGCCACCGATGAAGGCTTTCCCTGGTTCGCTGATCTAGCGAATTACTTGTCTACAGATGACCTTGTGCAGGGCATGACGTACCAGCAAAAGAAGAAATTCTTTGCGGATGTCAAGCACTACATTTGGGAGGATCCGTACTTGTTTAGGATCGGTGCAGACCAGGTTATTAGGAGATGTGTGTTTGGTTCCGAGTCTCGTAATATTCTACGACATTGTCACGAGGGACCGACTGGAGGCCATTATGGTGCGGCCTACACCGCCAAACGAGTGTTTTACGCGGGTTATTATTGGCCGACCATCTTTAGAGATGCACATGAGTTTGTGCGTAGTTGTGATGCCTGTCAGAGGACAGGAAGAATCTCATCTCGTAATGAGATGCCTCAGAACCCCATTCAGGTGGTTGAAATCTTTGATATTTGGGGCATCGATTTTACGGGCCCGTTTCCTATGTCAAGAGGAAACTGACACATCCTAGTCGCGGTAGATTATGTTTCTAAGTGGGTGGAGGCAGAGGCCTTGCCTAAAAACGACGCTAGGGTTGTTATGAGATTCTTGAAGAAATTGTTTGCTAGGTTCGGAACACCAAAATCCTTGATATCTGATCGAGGCACCCACTTCTGCAATGCACAGATGGAGAAGGTTTTGAAACGCTATGGGGTAACCCATCGGCTTTCAACGGCTTATCATCCACAAACAAGTGGGCAAGTGGAAAATTCGACAGAGGAATTAAGAGAATCTTGGAGAAAACTGTCGGAAACAGTCGTATTGATTGGTCCGAGAAGTTAGATGATGCACTTTGGGCTTTCCGTACTGCGTACCGGACACCTATTGGGACCACACCCTTTAGGTTAGTTTATGGGAAAGCGTGTCATCTACCGGTCGAGCTAGAGCATCGTGCATATTGGGCACTGAAAGCAGTCAATCTGGACATGCCAGCTACAGGTAAAAACAGGTTTCTTCAGATTCACGAGTTAGAGGAGTTACGCGATGAGGCGTATGAGAAGTCGTGGGCATATAAAGAGCGAACAAAAGCTTTGCACGACAAACACTTGAAGCAGGTGAAAGAGTTCAAGTGTGGGGAAAAGGTGTTGCTATACAATTCCCGGTTGAAGCTGTTCCCTGGAAAGTTGAAATCACGTTGGAGTGGACCGTATGTGGTTACTCAGGTGTTTCCGTACGGAACAATTGAGGTTGAAAATGAAGACGGTCAGATGTTTAAAGTAAATGGACATCGTTTGAAACATTTCTTCGAAGGACTGACCGAGGACAGAGAGGAGGAGGTGATGGACCTCCCCGTTATGAGCACGTAAAACGAGGTAAGAGGTAGTGTAAACAATAATAATAATATTAATAATAATATTATAAATAATAATAATAAACAATAAATATATATTTACATTAAACTTTAAATAAAATAAATAATTTCGGTAAAAAAAAATTCTGATTTTGAAACCTATTACGGACCGCAAGGCCTGACCCTTACGGTCCGTAAGTGTTTTGCAGATCGAAAAAAAATAAAACCCCCTTTCGGGGGTCTTCTTCCCCAAAACACAAACACACACAAACACCACAACCTCCGCCATCTCCATAACCGCCCACCTTCGCACCATCTCCGACCACCACTTCCGACACCACTCCACCCCCATTATCTCAACTCACCGGTATCCACCACCGTCTCCACTCTCACCTCCACCTTCGCCAACCACCGCTGTCACGAGCCACCACACCCACCATTTCCTTCACCTCCACTCATTTCCACCCACACCATCTTCTCCCACCGCCCCAACCACTCCGCTAGACCCATTCACCCGGACCACCGTCTTCAGCCACCTCTCAGCCGCCGCCACCATCACCTCAGATGGCCACCACTTTCCACCGACTGTCACAAGCAACCACCTACCACTCAAGCCTTCATCCGCCACACCACTGCCATCCAACCACCGTCGGTACCCGCATTCCGCCGCTGCCATCATCACCGCCTCGGACCGCCGCACCGTCCCTCGGTTTCACCACTACGCACTAACCGACTTTCAAGTATAAATTTTGAATTTTAGAGTCGAGTCTTAATTTTGTGAAGTCGTGTCCGTGTCGTGTCGATTAAATTTTAGGCGTAAATATTGTTATGTTTTGTTTCGTTTCGAGTCGTTATAAAAGTAGTCAAGTCAAGTTGTATAAAGTGGTTTTTAGCGCTTGAATTTTTAGTAAATATTTATGGTTCGTTTTGATTTTTAGGTTGTAAAGTATAGAGTTAGTATGCATTGTTCCATTTGCGTTTTTTGTTGTTCTGCGTCGAATTGACATTAGTCTTAAAGTGTTGATTAAGTCGTGTCGTGTTTGTCGTTTAGTTTTAAATTTAAGTATTGATATTGTAAATATTGTTATATTTCATTTTGTTTAGTTTCGAGTCAAGTAGAGTCGTTTTGTAAAGAAGTGTCGTTTTAAAACTTTAGGTGACTTAATGTTTTGTTTTTGTTTTTGTTTCGAGTCATCTAGTTATAAATGTCAAATTGTAGTTATCAAGTCGAGTCGTAATTAAAGTCGTCTTTTAGTAGTTTTGTTTAGTTTAGTTTAAATAGAATTCAGTTTCGGCCGCCTTAAATTTTTTAGCGTGAATTGCTTGATTTGTATCAAATATATATTTGCGCTTTATTTGCAGGTTTCGCCTCCTCGCCCGTACTCAATCTCCATTCGGATGGGGATGGTTGGTTTTTCTTGTAAATACGTCGGGGTCATGCCGAAATTTCTAATTTTTAATTTTATATTATTGTAGTTGTTATTTTATTGCGACCGCGAACGAAATGATATACGGTCGCAACCACCACCTGAGCACACAAAAAAAAATATAACATTTTGTTTTCGTTTAGTTTATTTATAAATAAAATAAAATAATAAAAAATAATAGAAAATGCATCGTAAAACATGTTTAGGGGGCGGTGACTTGTATAGTTATTTTGTATTTCTGATTTTTGTAAATAAGTGCAGATATGGCTTCTTTGTCCCAGTCAGGACGAAAGAGAGGAAGTCCATCGCGTACAACAGCAGTACAGCCACCACCCGAGCGTCCTGCTTGGGTTATTCGATATTCAGAGGATGCAGTGAGGCCCGATCCTACTGCAGCACCACCGGCACCAGCCGACCTTCCACCAGAGGAGGAACACACCCTGCTTCAGTTTGAGCATGATTCACCCGAGTATACCGCTTTACAGTGGTATCTCGGTCTACGATTTCAGCGAGCGAGGGTTTTCGACTGGACTTTGATGGAGACTATGGGTGTGCGTGACCGACTGGAGGGATTGATATCACCTTGATGGAGGAGGTTACTAGATGAGAAGCGAGCATTTCATAGGGAGCTAGTATTGGAGTTTCACTCGACATTTATGTTTCATCATGCTCGCCTCACTAAGCCCGCTGTGGTAAGTTTCGCTTTAGGACGGCGGACACACATATTGTCCATCGCTCAGTTCGCCGTCCTCGCAGGACTGTACACATTGGAGGAGACTACACAGCCTACTTTTACAGAGAGTTTGATGGGCTGGACATATTTGGATTTACCTCAGTGTGTCACTACGACACAACTGACGGCTTTTTGGTCCACCATAGGAGATGGTGCTTGGTCTTCAGGGATTCCAGCCTCACAGATCAGAGATCCGGTGATACGCTTTATTCACCGTATTCTTACATGCACCATCCTTTCTTGACACATGAGTCTCGAGAAAGTGACATATCATGATCTGTTTGCGCTATATTGTATGATAGAGGGCCGAGAGGCCAATCTGGCAGCTTTTCTACTTCATGCATTCGACAGAGATCGAGGACGCGGTACAGATTCCAGGATTTGCATGGGCTCATATGTCGCTGTACTCGCAGAGAGCTTGGAGGTGTATTAGGATTTTCCGCCAGCTTGGCTGCATGAGGAGCGTACTGGGACGTTATTCAGGATCGGGGATATGAGGCAGATGACCCAGCTATTAGCACAGGGCGATCCACCGAGGTTTTTTGAGTCGAGGGCACCTCAGATAGTTCTTGGGCCTGCACAGGAGGATGCCCCAGTTGTTGGGGCACGTCATAGGCATGACGGTCGGCAGAGAGCTCAGGTTAGGGTACCTGTAGCTCCCGGGGCAGCGAGGACGGTGGATGAGAGGTTGGATAGTTTAGAGCAGGCTGTGCAGGAGGTTAGGCAGGCTGTACAGGAGGTTAGGGATACACAGATAGAGATGAGGATGATGCTTCAGAACATCGTGGATCATCTTCACATTCCTCCAAAGGTTCAGCAGCCGCCACCAGACCTGCAGTGATTGTTGGGTTTATTTTGTACTTTCGGTTTATTTCTTTTGTTTTATGATTATGGTGTGTACTGATACATATATTACTCTTTATGTTTATTGTATTTTTTTGGTTGTGTTTGATATATTGTTTCTAGCTGTGCAGTTTCATTTTACAGGTTATATCATTATTGCTGAAAGCTGATTGTCTACGAGCAATTTGTCAAACATATCAGGGGAGTTTTCGTTTCACCTCTCCTGTTTGTTGTTTGTGTGGTGTGAATTTATTTCCTTTTCCTTCACATTGGGGACAATGTGTCTTTCAAGTGTGGGGATGGGGAAATTTGTAAATTAAGTCTGATTTTACATATAAAAAAAATAAAATAAATAAATAAATAAATAAATTTGTATAATTATTGTTTTGTTTTTGTGCATATTTGACTTATTTTTACCTAATAATTATACATATGAGAAAATTTAAAGAGTTTTTCATAAATAGAAAATTTTCTAATTATTCATAAATTTGCATCTAAAATACACACCCAATTTAAGTGAGTTTTGAGCCTTTCTAAAAGCATTCATCATATGCTTAAAGACTTCATTTGATTGAGTGTGCTGCATAATAATATACATTTCAGAACTTGTCTTGAATATACTTGTTGAATTCATTAACTATAAAATTGTATAAAAATGATAGAGGCATTAGGATACAACCATGTGTTTACCCTTTATTGTTAAAACTTGAAAACCAAAAATATTATCCAATAGAAAACCAAGTTGAGCCTTTTCCTTTTTCGTTTGTTGTAAACCCACCATATTAAACCATATAAGCCTTTTTGTTTTACCTTTTCAACCATGTGTGAATTCCGGTTTAGTATAATTTTCCTTTCATAGGAATTTAGTTTGCTTTGTTGTCTACAATTCGCGAAACCAAGATTACCTACGAAGCTTAGAGAGAATATTTCATTTAAGCAAAGAAGTTAGAAAAAAAAGTGGCGATAACAAAAACAAACGCCACCATTTTGTGGGACATCCAAAAGTGCTATGAAAAGAAGAGCAAAACGATACGACAAATGCATGGGATGTGGAAACTGGTCTCACACAGGAAGATGTAGAAAAAGTCAAACTGAATCCCAACATGAATACACGCTTCTAATGAGGGTGGGGGCTATTAGGCTCGATGCCGAACGGTCCATTAGAGTTGGAAGTAATGTTCACTACAGGATTAAGGAAGATTTGATTCACATCTTGGATAAAACCGGTCTTGACGAACTGACCTTAAAAAGAGTCACTTGGTTTGTGAATATGTGTGATATATATGTAAAAAAAAAAATTAGTGTAAGGTTTGTTAGGATAATTTGCTAGACCGGATTGAAACACTTCACCCAGTAAATAGCCATATTTTCCTACCTTTAAACCCCCTAGCCAAGTTACAACCCACAATAAAAGTCCTCTTGATTTATATGATTTTTATATGTTAATTGGTAAAGATGAGATTTAATTACAAGCTTATGATAATGTTACTATATGGCCCGGCTTTTGAGTGAACACAGAAAAATACTAGTGCACTTTTCACTAGTTTACACAAGTGAGCCGAGGGAAGTAAATCAAAGATGCAAGTAAGTGAGTAATTGATGATAAAACTCTATTTTTGAAAAATCACATTTAGTTTTCTCATCTCTATCATTATTAGCTAATTTTAAATCATTTATGTACATTAATTTTTATGTGTGTTTAATTTATCACTTTAAAATAACCGTTTAAATGTCAGTTTGTACAGTTGTTTGGAATTTTGCTTAGGGACAAGCAAAAGGTTAAGTGTGGGGATGTTTGATGTATCTAAAATCATACATATTTTACACATCGAATTCCTTACAATTTAATAAACTCGGATGTGGTTTTCTCGCGATTTAGATACTTATTTGGTTAAATTATGGATTTGCAGGATTTCATGAAAAACCTGTTGATTTCGGGATGAAAACGAGAGGGAATAATTACAGCGAAGAAAGCACGGAAAAGACGTGTCGGAAAACAAGAAAAAATAATTAAATTTGCTGATCAAGACTCCTTACGGACCGTAAGACCTAGTCTTTACGGTCCGCAAAGGATTAGGTGAACTCAAAGTGACCAAACCACTTACGGACCGCAAGGCTTGACCTTTACGGTCCGTAAGTAGATAGTGCGCAGACAAGCAGACAAACAGAAAAGTAGAAAAGTAACCTAACTGCTTACGGACCACAAGGAATGACCCTTACGGTCCGTAAGGGGTTCAGTTTTTGGCAAAAATTCACTATAAATAGAGCTAGTCTGATCCTCACAATTCATCTCACAATTCCTTCAGGTGTGGATCACTTTGGACGACTTTGAAGCATCTTGGAGCTTTGTAAGGGTCTAGGAAGCTTCCGGTTCGAGTTCTAAGCTTCCGGGTTCGGTAAATATTCGTTTTTTCGGTTTCTATAAGCTTTGTATTATGTTTTCAGTAGTTTTCAAGCTTTGTTCAGTTGTGTTATTGTATAATATGTGTAGCTAAACTTATAAACTACCTGGGTTATGACGAACTGATGATTGTAATGTATATTTGACGTAATTTCGGTTATTTGATGTGATTTACATAACTGAGTTCTATAATTAATCTTGGTATTGCAAGTCGGTGTGTTTTGATTGATTGTTAATCGATAAATTCAGCGGTTTAAACATGAAGAAATTCCCCTTAAACTTAGAATTTAATTTGATTCGTTTATCTTTTGATTTTCGGGTTAAATATTGAGTTGAGAAATTGACTAAGTCCATTAATAATTAAAATCAATATACTAAAACTTGCATCCTCATCTTATGACTCGAAAGATGATTAGGGTGAGCTAGGTTATTAGCTAATCATTGGTGGGTAGATTGGGTGACCGATAGCTCGGGCTCGTTTATTACATCGTGGTTAAGGTTTCCTAGGATTTTAATAATCAAGGTTTGGTTTGCTTTGCGAGTTTTAAAGATCTTCTCACAACTTAGTCTCTGAGGTCCCAAAGGTCGGTATCGATAGCTCGAGCCGGTTCGTTCTAGCACTTCACATTTCGTCTCGATCTTTTGTTTAATACATCTCTAACGGGGGGTTAATCGAGGGAAAAAGATATTTAACCGTTATTATTGTCAAATTAGCATTGCATGATTCTAGGGATTCAATACCCAGGTAGTTCTTTTTCATATATATTTTTTTATCACACTTTATTTCTGTATTTGTTACACTTTGTTTCTAAAATTCTTACATTTTGTGTCTATATTTGTTTCACTGTGTTTTTGTATCTAGTTTACTTTGCTTGTTTTGTTTTATTCATTCTCGTAATTAATTAAGTTATTATTTAAAAAATAAAAAAATCAATTTAAATCAAAATTCCAAATTTAACTTTATATTCGATAGAGGTTCATTATCTAAAGTTTGCATATAGTGTCCACGGATTGATATCCGGTCTTGCCATCTACACTACACTGCGACCGGTGCACTTGCCGATTATGTGTGGTTTCGTTAGCGATTCCATTTTAAAACTTGTAAGAAATTTATAAACGCATAAACAACATCCACATCAAGCTTTTTACACACCAAGGCTTTTGAACAACACGTTTCATACAACATTAAAGTCTTTAAACATAAAATTAGGTTGCTAGCAAGACACATCAATGAGCGTGTGGTGAGGGGGAGTGTGTGTTTAAATGAGAAAATATTTTGAATAATTACTTACATGTGATTCATCAGAAATTATCATTGATAAATCATTCTGGTTGATTTTGAAGGAAGTTCGAATAGATAAATTTGTAAAATGTTAAATTTGTGAAATTTACTTTTGGGTAGAGAATGTGCAGATCTCTGTGAAAGAGAGCTAGGTTTCGATACCTGAGGATGTTGTGTTTTCAAAAAGCCAGGCTGCGGTTCCAGCAAATCGAAAGGGGGAGTCTGAAGACATCCGAGTAGATAAGATTGTTCGAGGAGGAGTCTGTTGATGCTAAAGAGAAGAAAAAGATAAAGATTTGAGGATACTTATAGTGTTGGATACTTCAAAGAGTTCGATAGGACTGATAAAGACTGAAGACGTTAAAGACTCGACACTTAAGACTCGTCAACATTCGAGGGGGAGTCTGTTGGTGCATGCGTCTGTCGACTTCGTCTTGTATCAAGTCTTATATGTTTGTAGATAGATTAGGGCACGCTAAACGAGGAATATGTCAAGAATAGGCTGAGTGGCATGTTCAAATGAAATTACTCTTTGTAATTTCGTTTGAAACTGAAGTGTTATATTCAAACGAGATTGCTTATTTCGTTTGAATATAATTTCGTTTGAGTCACTCTCAAACGAAATTACTCACCTTATATATACCTCATGTGTCTAGTCATTTGTAACTTTTCGGTCGGTGTAACGAAGTGCTGCCGAAGTGCTGTCAGACTGTAAATCATTGTAAAATCAATCATACAACAGTTTAAAGTGTATATCTTGTTGAATTGACCTCTACACGTCTGTTTCCGCCTCTCGTGTTGAGTAAAACTCTTCTGAATGACTCGCTCGGGTCTGAAAACGATCCTACAATGATTTAGGTTTGCATTATCTCCAATAAGTTCCCCCCTGAAATGAATCTTCAGTTCTTTGTTTGCACAGTTCCTGACATCCTCTGATTTTCTTAACTGAAATCTTCACGAATAATCACCAACTTGAAATTAATCAATGTAATTTTTCCGTTTCGACTTTAACCACATGCGCGTTCGGTTTTTGATTTCTCCCATCTTGCTCAAATCCTTTAATCTTCAAAAACCCAATCGATAATTGATAGAAACTTCGAACATCGCACTAGTAACCTTCAAGTCTGTGAACACCCATGAAAATCTGAAATCCCGTCTTCCGTAATCATCATTATGCTGAACTTGAATGACTGATCAATGTAAACGGTAATCTCTACAATCAGCAAAACTTCATCGGATAATAAATCATCTATTAACACATTTTGATCTAAGAAACATTCTTCCACGATCAAATTCACATTTTTCGATCTAAAATATTTATTTTTTCGAATTTTATGATAATTGATGCGTGTTAGGTGTATATGTAGGTTTAAGTATATTTTAAGCCCTTTTACACTTTCTTTAGCCAAGTTATAAATTTATAAAACACGATATTTACTAACACTAAACACACATATGGGCAAGTGCACCCATCGTGAGCGTAGTATAGTGTTGGTAAGATACCGAGGTCGTCCAAGGACAGAAGAGCTTTTAGTACCGGTTTATCCTCAACGTCTAATCAAATTAAAAGTTTTGAAAAATGTTTTAAACTAAGAAAATAAAAACTAACTAAAATGCTGAAAAATAAAAATAAAAGAAAAACAGATAGATAAGATGAATCACTTGGCTCCGACTCGTGTTTAGTGTAACCTTTGATTATTTCCGCACTTTTGCACTATTTAAGAGATTATCTTAGTTATTGTAGTAGGCCCCTCTTTTGGAGGTGACGTTATCCTCAACCCAGTAGTTTGAGTCAGCAAGGATACAATCCTAAAGGGTCGGATTATTGAAAGATAATTAATTAAGTTATTAATGCATATTGTGGTAGGCCCCTCTTTTGAAGGCGACGTTACCCTCGGCTAAGTAGTCTGAGTCAGCAGGGATACAGTCCTAAGTAGCCGGGTTAAAGTTTTAATAGGAGTTTAACTTATGAGGGGGTCAAAGAGTTTGGACCCCCGCCATCCAATACCGTTAAGTATTGAAGGAGGTCCTACTAAATTTGACCCAGGTCCTTTGCAGGATCTATACACTGAACAATGGCAAGACTCTTACCAAACCGTTCCCTTAACCCCCGACCAGGTAGCCAACATACCTCCATATAGACCGTGGAGATATGAATGGTGAAAATCTTTTATTTTATATAAGTAAAATAATGCCAAGACACCACAGACAAACGATAAGGAAGAATCACCTTCAACATAAGAAACTAGTTATTAAAGTCATTAATACATAACCAATTAAAAAGTGCGAAAAGATTAAAAATAAAAAGTATCACACTAGACACTTTGTCTTCACCAAGTGATGTAAGAGACTTAGGCAAACATGGCCTTGATTGTCAAGAACTCTTACGATCAATCTTGGATCCCGAGATGACTCACACACTCTATGATGGACAATGGATGATGGTGGTGGATGATGGTGTTATGGTGGTGGTGGGTGGTGGGTGAAGTGTGAGAGTGGTGGTGTGCCAAGGGATGGTTTGAGCTTGAGCCAAGCACTCCTATTTATAGGCTGAACAGAAGCTCGGGCACGGCCCCGTGTCCACATCCTTCTCTTTCTTTATTAATTACTCTTGTCTTTATTAGTTGACCACGGCCCCGTGTCCGCTGGGCATGACCCCGTGTGCAGAAGCGTATCTGTACTATCAAGATTTGCCTAGATTCTGCGAATCTTATAGTTGACCACGACTCCGTGTCCGCTGAACACGGCCCCGTGGTGGGCGATGGAAGCTTCTACAACTTTGTCTTTTATGCTGACACTTGGGCATGCTCCCGTGCTCACTGAGCACAGGGCGTGTTCAGCCTTCTGTTCTCTTGTTTTGCTTGGGAAGATGCTTTCGGGGAGGTCGGGCATGCCATATTTGTTCCTTTTCTTGTATTTATGTTAGATTTAGCTGCCTTTTTGCTTCTTTTGTTAATTTGAGCTCATTTAATCCTGAAAATACAAAAGGAAGACAAAAACACACTTTTTCCAACATTAGTACTAAAAAAGGGTTAGTTTTATGCCACAATTGATTTACTTTATATGTTGCATTTTGCACACATCAATAATTCTTCCACAGACATGGTTGAAATTCATTACTAATCAATCCTATGGTTTCAATTTTACTTTTCATCCATGGATTGACCTATAATTTGATGTTTTCATCTAAAAACCCATAAAAACTCATAAATCATGAGCTTATGTGATTCAATCAACTGTTAGATCGATTGAATCAGTATCATAGCTCTGATACCAATTGAAAGTTCCGGATCCGGTGGGTTTAGATGGAAGTTTGGATAGGATAACACTAATTTGGTAGAATTCTTGTAAGAACTGTTAAAAGTAGAAAGCTTCTATTAATACCGAAAGAGCATACAACGTTGACAGGCTGGAGAGAAATCTAAGGTCTCTCTTGCCGTTTCCCAAAACTTAACAAATTCTAAAACATGACACTATATATAGACATGAGGATTTGGTGAGGATGAACTCATTCGTGTGGACCAGTGCTCCTCATCACCAAAATGTCTAGTGTTCTAATCTCACTATCAACTATACAATATTTTTTACACACGCTTTATCTAGCCTATTCACACAGTGGTGAACATACATAATATGCACTAACAAGTTTGTACCAAGGTACATTAGACATTAGTAATATTTAAACAAACAATCTTGTTTGCAACTTTATGTTCACATTCCTTTATGTTCAATACACATATTGATGAAACAGGAAAATGTAACACCTCGTAAAATCGTGTCCAATAATGTGTTGACACGTGTAATGAACCCTAATAAAGTCAAACGTTGACTATGAGGGACTAATTTAGTCAAAAATTAAAAACCTTGATTATAGAAGGACTGAAAGTGTCAACATGCCTAAATTAGGCCTCTGAGTGACCTTATACGGTGTCTGTATTCTTAAATGAGCCACTTATCGGACGAGAGGAGCCGTTTGCGTAAATATGTGAAAGTTTGCGCAACGAACGGTTAAAAGTGTCAACATGTTAATTCTTACCTCTGAGTGACCTTTTAACACACCGAGAGCTTCATAATGTTTGATTATATTCTTGGGAATGCCTAATATTGGCCATTCAAGGCTTTTATGCCAATAAGTGAAGTTGCATGCAAGTTTGTAAGTTAGAGGGGTTAAAAGTGTCAACATGTTTAATTACACCTCTGAATGACCTTTTAATGAACCTGAAGTATTATGATGTACAATCATACTCTCGAGAATGCTTAACATAAGCTACATAGGGCTTTGATGCTATTAGATGATAATACGCGTAAGTTTTCGCGTTAGGGGACCGTAAGCGTCAACGTCGAAAGATACACCTTTGAGTGACCTTTTAAGCGAACAGGAGCGTCGTAATATTTGAGCATACGCTTGGGAATGCCTAGTATGGGCCATGGAAGGCTTTGATATCGATAAATGATATTACACATTACTTTGTGTGTAAAAAGGAGTAGAAAACGTCAAATGTGCGAATCTATGCCTTAAAGTGACCTCCTAAACGAAGCGGGAACTCCGTAATGCTCAGTATTACTTCCAGGCATGCCTAAGATTGGTCACTTATGATAATTACACCTTATATTAACATAATACATAATATATATGAAGTTTTGTGCCAAAAATGTCATAAAAGAAAGTTAAAAATGGCATTTAAGAAAGACATGGACCTAATTCGACATTTTGCCAAACTTAGAATCTGGGCTGCACCCCTAGGTGGGCCGCGTAGGCCTGGGCTACCCCTTTATGCGGGCCGTGAGGCCCATACCAGCTCCATTTTTTATCTTGTTGCCCAAACAAACAACCTATATCACTTGTTTCGAATGTATGGGCTGCAAACCGACTTAAGACACGTTATTAGGCACTTGTTATCATCTTAGGGACCCTCCAAACACCTGTTAATCATCCAAGAATCACCCAAAACCTATAAATAGGCCTCATATTCATCCATTTTCATTGCACATTTCATTCTATCTTCTTATCTTTCAAACCTAGAGCTTTCTAATCTGATTGGGAACTTATTCTTAGTAGAAAAGATAGCTAGGACCCTTTGTAAGTGTCTTACCCCTCTCTATAGTTCAGTTTTATGTT
Source organism: Helianthus tuberosus (assembly GCA_030545235.1). Taxonomy (NCBI): domain Eukaryota; kingdom Viridiplantae; phylum Streptophyta; class Magnoliopsida; order Asterales; family Asteraceae; genus Helianthus; species Helianthus tuberosus. The sequence continues at coordinate 115,503,216 of CM060408.1, forward strand.
TTAAAAACCGAAAAGTCAAGTTATCGTAAATTAACTTTGACTTTCGGTTTAACCTCAAATGGTCCAGCCACTGTTTGAAATGAATGTGGGTATGTGACCATAGTTAGGTAAGTGATTAACTCTTAAAAGGGCACCTCCTAATTCGTTCGTTTGCTTAGTTAATTGTCGGGTCAAACCATTTAGGTAAAAAGTCAAACTTGGTAGAATTCTAAATAATAATTAAAACCAATGATGCAGAGGTTTTAAATTATATTTTAACACTCTAATAACTTGGTAATTATTATTAGAACATGTCTAAGCATGTTCAACCCGACAATTCTGAGTTTAGGGTCGGTTCGCAACCGAAAGTCGCAAAAGCTTGACTTTTGCTTTGACTTTCAGTTCTAACCCAATCTAGCTTAAATCCTTGATGTTTTAAGCTTCCATTAGGGCCATATTATGTTGTAGTATAACCCCCTAAGGTTATATTACCTCGTCCTTAGTAGTTTGAATCATATGCTAATCTCTGTTATTATGCTTATAAATGCCCATTTCGCCCTTTTGACACATAAATGAGAATTTTGAAAATGTGAGAGGAGAAAAACCTTTGTTACTGATATATAAGTATGTCCCGAAAATTTCACATCAGTTCTTGGCCTCAAATAGGAGTTATGCTCGATGTCGTAAATAGAAGCTTTTTATTAATTAAATTGCGATATCTTGCATAAGGCATGTTTAAACTTGGATTTTGACCCAAAACTCATTACCTACTGTTAAGATATTATTTTTAGGGATTTTTGGAATTTTTGATCAGATTATAAACTGATCGTATCATAGAGTTCTTGGGTAATTCGGTAAATGACGATAATACCCTTTTCATGCTTAAAATGAGATTTACAAATGATTTGAATCTCAAACCTTTTCCTACTAATTTCATACATTAAATAAATTATTTTGAGCATTCAAAACTGATCAAAATCTCAGATTTCCGTAAAACACCTTAATTATCGTCAATTAGCGATTTTTACGCTATTTAAGAGCATTGTATGATTCTAAACCATAATTAAAACCTAAGACTTATTACCTACTGAATTTTTAAATAAATTTTAATATTTTTATAGTAGGTACAAGTCATGAACTCAGACTTCCAAAAATGTCCTTAAAAGTATATGTGAAATGACCAAAATGCTCTTTCGGGTCATAGTTTGGCCATAATTGGTAAACCTCACATATATATAATATCTTACTGATGTAATGTGATAAAATAAATATTTTTATTGATTACCAAAGACCAGAACCTCAGCTTGCTTTAAAATCTCTTTTATAAAAGGTAAAATGACCAAAATTCCCCTACGGGACTTAATTTGGTTTTAAATACTCTTTGGGCATATATGTTAACATCCTACTGATGTATTAACACATTTTAAGCATAATAACATATGGGACTTGTATATGATTCATTTGGTTACCCGTTACGCATTTACGCGTTCGGATCGGTTTACGTAACTAGTTTATGTAAGTTTGCCAAAACGGGTTTAACCTTATCGTTTTTATCTTAAAATACAGAATGTGTTTAGTTTAACCATATCATACAAGTCTTCGTACTTGTTCAGTCTAAATAACATTTTATTCCGGTCATCGCTTAATCTAGCGTATTGTACCGTTTTAGATACTTCAAGCTAGCCGTTCTAAGTGTACGACTTAAATGAGACCGTTAGCATTCTGAATTGGTTATATATTACCATCACTCCAGACTAGAGCCACCCGGTAAAAGCTACCTGCATTTAGATAGATTGGATATGACTGAGTTAGTTTGCTGTGAATCAAGTATTAGCTCAGGTAAATACTTTTAACTTATTTTCCTTTATACGGGCTTGGGATATGGTATTATAATAATACCACTTGGTTGGGTATGAAATCATTTAATCGGATTGTGATTAATCAATTTACATAACCCGTTTTATTTTGTCTTGTTTGATAACATAAGCATTGGGGGTTAATACGACCGTGTCCTGGATATCCTCGGCTCATTTCATTTGAAAATGGCCACGACCTATGCACGAGGTGTAGGCATACACCTGACAGATGCAACTGCTAAAATATAAACCCACATGTTGGGGATAACTCCTTTGTGGGCTCTATAAGTGGTGAGTCGGTTAATCAAGACCGACTTCCAACCGGCCCCAATTGTATGACAAACATATAAATCTATATACAAGATTATCTTTAAATGATTGTCCCAAGTTATAAATGGTTTATGCCTTGTGCACTTAAATATATTTTCATAAACTCTTTTCAAAAGAGTCAATTAATTGTATTTACCAGTGAAAACTGACGTATTTTTAAAAAGGCTAAGTGGCAGGTACTACTCGTAATAGGCTGGGAGTTGCTCGGTGTCGAAGTAGAGGATCTTGCAAATCCTTAAAGATGCCATAAAGTCTGCTCAACTTCATTTTATACATTCTGTAGAGATCCACCGGTGGATTTGTTATTACAGGCTCGTCTATGATAAATACTTTGATATTTTCAGACATTTGGGTTTGTAATAATATTTTATATTCCAAGACTTCCGCTATGCTATTCTGTGTATGTTTGACTATGATGATATCAACTACGTCACGATATTTGTAGGATCGTTGTGCGACCTGAATGAGTCGTTCAGAAGAGTTTTGGATCTGAATCAAAGGCGGAATCAATGAAATAGACGCTCGATTCAATTTAAATGTCTCTTGTATTGATCTAACAACAATTCACAACCTGGAGACAACTCGGCAGAGCTTCGCTACTCAAGTCCGAAATTTTAATTCTGTTTCAAATGACACACCATGCTCACCTATATATAGTGTTCTAATTCCGTTTGAAATGGCCAAGTGTCATTTCAAGCGAAATTAACAAAGTTAATTTCGTTTGAAATGGCCTTTGGCTATTTCAAGCGAAATTACCAACTAACACATAAATCTCATTTTCTAGCAACCCGAGCACTGATTTTTCCTATCCTATAACATGACTCAATACAAGACGAAGTCCACAGACATAGTGCACTAACAGACTCCCCCTTGGATGTTGACGAAGTCTTCGGTGTCGAGTCTTTTTCATGATACATCTTCAGTCTTGATCAGTCTTCACACTCTTTCCAAATTGTCTAACACTGTAAGCATCCATCAATCTTTCTTCATTGATCAGCTTCTATCTTTGAATGTTGTACCAGAATCTGACTCTGGCTTAAACATTAACAACTTCTTCAGGCTCCCATTTTCATCAAGCTTCCGTGCTTTTAGGGATCGACACCTTGCTTTCTGGTTACAAGCCCCCCTTACTTTGAGCTCGTCTTCAGACTCCCCCTTAGACTCGGCTATCGGGTGTATCAACCGTCACTTTTTCGTACATTCCGTACACGAAATGAACAGTAATTTGTGCTTAAATGACTGTGCATGATCTGGTTTACCAGACAAATAAATTTCTGAATTCCATGCAAGTGAATTCATGCATGATATATGCTACAAGAGTTACTTTATGATAGCGTTGCGTCAAAAATATTAGTAAACTCACCGGTAAGACACATCGTGTCAATGGAACTGCAGAAAGCAGTCAGACATTAGAATTGGAGCCTAAGTGTAGGTCCAACATCAAGAATGCAATAAAACCCAAGAGTACATACAAGGGTTTTATTATAGGCTTGCCGGAAGCTAAAATACGCCCTAAAAAGCACCCGAAACGCACTATAAGTTCAGAAATTCATAAAATGCAGAAATCATGATTTATCATCCAGAATACTTCCCTGAGTGTCGGGAATTGAAAGTGTTATAAAAGGACACTTAAAAGACACTAAACGGTGCAATTAAGCACTTTAACGGATCAGTATCCAACCGAACAACCGGACTTTACCCGGAACATAAAAATATTGACAATAACATTGTTTTCCTTTTCTGAGCCAGTTAGGGCCCCCGAATACCCTAACACCCGTTATATTTTATAACACACTAGTAACTTGTTTAAAGTTCGTAACTAAACAAACTAACACCTAACTATAACATCAAAATCCAACCATATAACCCCCCCCCCCCCAACCAATCGGTTTCCCCAAGGGGACATACCCCACCTCTTTTTGATTATTATAATAAGGCTTGTCTAATATCTTGATGACACCTTACCTATTGGTTAAACATATAACATGGGTTATAAGAAACACTAAGGGTTAATCACATTCATTCTCACAAATCACAACTCAAAACTCACTCTTCCTTCTCTCTTGGCTTGGTCACGGCTGAAACCATAGTCCACCATCCAACCATCATTCAACTTTGGTCTTGTAATTTCACATACATACAAGTGTGCTAGAGTTCACACAAGGAGGCTCGGTGCTTACGGAATCACAAGGACCTCTCTACATCGCTTTTATCCACCACATTTACATCTTGATTCTTCCCTAGCCTTGAGCAAGTTGTAAGTGCTTCTAAACACTCTCTTGTTCATATTTGAAGTGTTAATAAGAGATTTATCGGATAAAAATCAAGAACATGCAAGATCAAATCTAAAAGTCTTGAAGAAAGATGAATATGTTGGTTAAAGGGTATCAAATGGTAAAACATGATAAACCTGAGTTATATGAGCTATAACCTGCTGTAAATAACTTATGACATGTTGCTAATCGTTATTAGAAAGTGCGGTGATCGTATCTGTGTGTTTTAGTAACATATGAACTATAAACAGCATGCTGAGTTGTATTTTCAGCCAACTTTAACAGGCTGTAACAGGTCCTTAACTAAACGAAAAATGTATTTTCTGAAGTCTAGGTTTATGTACTATGAAATACGGTTCTAATGGCACCAGAATCATAATTTTTGGACTCCGTTTACTATTTTTAAAGTGTCTTTTCGTAAGAGCAGCTAGAGCTGCATTTTTGCTGCTGAAAATGTGCGTCCTATTTTCTGTCCTAACTTGTATTCTGTGTGGAGTCTGATCACAAAATTTATACCATAGTTGACCACTGATGTATTTGTAATCCTCCCACTGGAATTTCGTAAATCGGACTCACGATGAATTTTTAATGAATTATTTTGTAAACTGCAACCAGAAAGCGACAAATCTGATTGCAGTCCGGAGAATAAAATCTTATAAAATATTGGCAATGAACTGGACCCCGATATTTTTACACAATAATTTTTGGATCGTTTAAGACGTTCTGTAAAAATTTGGGAATTTTTTGAATAAGTTAACCATTTTATTTAAAGGTCCGAAAACAACCCAGTTTTGTATATTTAAGCTGAAAGGATATAAGTATGTATTTTTGTGAGGAAAAAATATATATTTATTGATCGCCACATTTTGTGCTAAGTGTATGTAGTATGTATTATACTTGATAGTGTATTAGGACTTAAGAATACACTAAATACTCATGGGAAGTAAAAACACAAAAATACACATACACCATACTTAGGCAAAATACATAATTCGGGTGCAAAGTGCAAAATACAAGAGACTTATAATTATTTTTGAGAAAATAATATAAGTAAGACACTTAGTTAAAAATATAACTTATTTTTAACACAAGAATACGTATACAAAAGATAGTGACTTTTACTTGTGCGTTACAAGTCTAGTGACTGACGATAATAAAACACGTTTAGGTCACGACGCTCTATAAGCAAAATCCGGTGAAGTTTACGACGCAAGGAACGCAAAGTTGTGAGTTCATGCTCCCCCTTTTCTCTTAACTGTTTTTGGTTTTATAACTCTCGGGGGTGAAATACATGTTACACATATTACAATTTTTACAAATGGTAAAAATACGAGAAGCACTCTTGGTAAGAACGAGTACCGAGTTCAATATGATTTGAGAATACAAAAGAATACGAGAAGCACTCGTGGTGAGTGCAATATGATGAGCTATAAGAAATGCCTAGAAAATACTAGATCATGTGAGCTTAAACTAGATATTGAGATGCCATTAATACTTAATTAGGGACGAGGGTTAGATCTAACGGGTACGGCCGAGCCCCACTCATGGTCCTTATGTGACCACTTGAGTGCTTCGGTGTCCCAGTCGAGGCAAATCGACACAATCGAGGTAAATCGACACAGTCGAGGGTAATCGACACAGTCGAGGGAAATTGACGCAGTCGAGGTTAATCGACACAGTCGAGGGTAATCGACACAGTTAAAGGAGAAAATACTATTTCCTCACATGCCTTGAAGGAGAATATACTAATGATCCCTATGTCCTCACGTGCCTTAATGTCCTTGTATAAACAATCATTTAATACGTGGGGTACACAAGAAAACTTGATTTATACTTGAAGTACGTGGGGTACTCAAGAAAACGGGAATTATACTTGAGTACGTGGGGTACTCAAGAAAAACTTGAATTATACATGACACACACTATGTTTTCATACAAAGTATACAAACGTGAAATACAAAAACGCATGAACTCGCTCAACTTTATGTTGATGTTTTTCCAAAATTACATGTATTTCAGGTGACAGGGTGGATCTTGGGCGCAAGTGACATAGCTAGAAGTAGACTTCAAGTTTAGATGTCATCCACTTTTGTTGAATTGTAACCTAGATGAAGGTTGTGTTTTTAAAACTTAAATAACGAGTATTTGTAATACTCAAATTTTCATGAATGGATGAACATCGTTTTGATCATGTAGTTGTCTATTATGATTGAATACAATGATAACAAACTAGTCACACATCGTACGCTTCCGCAAAAGGCAGGGTCTGACAGTTTGGTATCCGAGCTTCGATTGTAGTGAACTAGGATTCTTTCTCGAGTCTAGACTACAATCACTAGAGTTCTCTCACGAAAACATTTTACAAAAAGGTTTTCATTGCATTCACGAAAGCGCCAAGATCCACAAGTCAGACACTTTTCAAAAAGTGACAAGGCAAGGACATTAGTGAGGAATACCTTTAAAATAAGGTGCCAACCAAAGCATAGTCTACACGAGTTAGACTTGCCAAAAACAAAGTGACCACCCAAAAACGAGAGTTATACGTGATATAATGCATTAAATTGCTTGATTATACTAAGTAGCATATATGTTATTGATATACATACAAATAAGTGTACAGAATGATTATTGACGTGAATAAGATAACTTCGACTCCGACTCCTATTACTATACGTAACTCGCACGATGAAGCTACCGACCTCGCATCCTTTGCAAAGCTCATGGCTGGGAGTGATTACCAAACAAGAGTCTGAGCTTACTTCCGTTGGAGATGGCTGCCCTTCCCTCTCGAACGTGAAGATGCCAAACTACGGTGATGATGACGAGGCAGAGGCGGCAACCTTGAACAAATTCTTAATTAACGGGACGAGATCCCTACGACTTATGTGAAGCAAGATTGACGACATACTTGACCAGAGAAGGAAGATGAAGTATTCATCACGAAGGTGCCCCTCCAACTACTAGGAATCCTCTTTATTCCTACTTCACCTAATCATCGTGCCTATTCGCGCGTAACAACAACGAGTGTTAGCGCGTGGACCACTGCAATGGTCCTTTCCATGACAGAGGTATAAGGACAGTAGTGTCCCCTCCTTGATTGATCATCTGCTTGAACGAGAGAAAATTTGGGGTAACTGTGCAAGACAATTTATTATTATGGGGGCCCACGTAATAACGACTTGTAGTGCACAGAAATCCTGGTGGACTCTGCGGGTCGAGCTAATGAAAACCACACAAAAATAAATCCATAGGTGTTTACGCCTTCATCTGATAGAACAACACATAGATCAGTGCTTTAGCACGTTAGAAAGTAGGAGACCTGTCTTAGCCTACTTCGTGACCGACACTTCTACCTGCATACGAGACGTTTGAGAAAACGATATTTAAGCAAGAGAGGTGGAATGACATTCAAAAAGAATCAGCGGCGATACACTTTCTATCACCTCCACACGAACAACTCCATCTAAGGGAAATTATACACATCAATAAAGCTAATAGAGCAGGAAATAACTAAAACCTAAATGACCGAGGTGGTGTAACCTCGAGTTCATTTTATTACAAACAATAAGCCAAGTTGGCAAGCCTAAGTGAAGGCTCAGTAATTGTTTCCTCGCTCATACATTGATTATATATACGTGTGAAATTGGGTGATTACATAATGGTTTATGGTGCTATGTATCTCATAGACAATTGGAATGTTGTCTAACCTACTTCATACCATTTTGGCAGAAGAGAATGCCGCCCAGGCGAGACACAAACACCAGTACGTTGCCAAGGACAGAAGCCGAGCTGCAAGAACGCATCTCACAGGCAATTGCATGACATGAAGCCCTCCGCTCTGAGCACAGCGGTGGCGCTACCGGAAATAACCCTCCAACTAGCTGCACCTATAAACAATTCCTGGACTGCAAGCCATTAATTTTTGATGGCACAGGAGGTGCCGTTGCATTTGTTCGTTGGGCAGAAAAGACTGACTCCATCCTAAGAATGAGTAACTGTTCGCCCCAACAGAGTGTTACCTATATCTCAGGGTTATTCATAGATGGCGCTCTCTCCTGGTGAAACCTTCAGGTTCAAACCCTTGGTACAGATGCTGCTTATGCACTGAGTTGGGACGAGCTCAAGGAAATGATGGAAAAGAAATACTGTTCTAGGGCTGAAATCCAGAAGCTTGAGGTAGAGTTCTGGAACTTGAAAATGGACGGACTGAAGATTCCTGAATACGTCCAACGATTTCACGACTTGTCTAGGTTCGTCCCCTACTTAGTCAAACCAGAATTTAAAAGGGTTGAACGATTCATTTGGGGACTTGCACCTCAGATCAGGAGCATGGTTACTACCTCAAAGCCCTCAACCATTGCAGAGGCTATCGATATGAGTGTCACTCTTACTGAAGAAGCTCTACGTGCGGGAAAATTTTCAGAATCTGACGATAACAAGAAAGAGACTCATGTGGATACGTCAAGCAACAAGAAGAGGAAGTCCTCAAACCTAAAGATGAGCACCCAAGTCAACTATGGAAGCTCTAAAACAGGCAAAAGAAAGAAAGTGAAACCGCCGCATGACGGGAAAACTGATGGAGCCACTAATAAGGCTGGTGGTAAAATATACTCGGGGACTAAGCCGAGATGCGGGGAATGCACTTTTCACCATGAAGTTCGATGTCTAAGGCCTACGTGGGGAAAGTGTGGAAAAGAAGGGCACAGCAAGGATGCCTGTTGGGCGAAGGACCCAGATGGAAGAAATAAGAGAATACCAGGTTGCTACAAATGTGGTGAAGCAGGGCACTTTAGGAAAGATTGCCCTAGGAAGAAACAAGCAAGGAAGGGTTTTCACGATCGAAACTCGTGAAGCACGCCAGGATCCAGATGCGGTTACGGGTACGTTCCCTATTAACCAACCCAATGCATATACTTTTAATTAATACTGGCATCAACTTTTACCTTGCATGCTTAGAACTTAGGAAACTGCCTGGCCTAGTTTCAAAAATTAGACGTTCCGTATTCTTTAGAAATGGGCATATAGAAGGCTAGTTTAAATAGTCGAAGCAATTAAGGATTGCATTTAGGGACTCAGAAGGTCGGGACCTTCTGCTACCATTGACTTGCGAAGTCATAATATGATAGTCAACATGGATTGGATATCCAAGTATAGAGCCTGAGAACATCCCCGTTATGGAAGAAGTCCCAGTAGCCTTTCTGAAAACTTGCCAGGAATACCTCCACAGCGCCAAGAGGAGCTTGGGATACCCCTCATGCCAGGAGCGGTACCAGTGCCGAATGACGCCTTACCGACTAGCCTCGTCTGCGAAGCATGAGCCTCCGAGGTAACTGCCAGAGCTGCTAGACAAGGGGAAATCAAAGACATGACATCCGTAGTTAGGGAGACAAGGAGAAAATTGGTAGTCTCCACTTTACATAAACTTCAGAAAATCGAGAATCAGAATCCCTTGCCAAGGACTGATGACACAAACGAGCCAATCGTAAGGTTCCAGTTACCACGCAAAGATCAACTTGAGGACAAGATGTCCTCCACTGTGAATACAAGAGGAAATATCCCTAAAACGACCTTTAGGACTTGCTTTGAGCATTACGAGTTCCTTGTCGTATCATTTGGCTTAACACATGCATCGACAATATTCATGGAACTCATGAATCGAACGTGTAAGCCATACCTGGATAAGTCATATACTTATTGACTACATTCTTATATGGCCAACGACCAAGGAAGGTCGTGAGCAACAGCTGCAATTTACATTGCAACTCTTAGAGAAAGCCCAGTTATGTGCAATGATGTTCAAGTTCGTGAAGGGAGAACTTTAAGATACATGGTGGATAAGAACGAAATTCATGCCAACCCTGCAACCAAGAGCTAAGGAGCTAGAGTTGCAATTATGTGACGCCTCTCGACAAACTCTCGATTGTATGTCGATGCAATGAGACCACAACATTGCATACGCGACACATTGATTAAGGAATCATGAGAAAAGACCTTGAGATAGATACAGTAATTGCGCGCCGCAAACTGGACGTCATTACCTGAAAGAAAACGCTGCACGATCTTTACTGATCACAAGGGTTGCAGCACACCGGTGATCGTAAGAACTCGAGTATGAACTGAGCTGCTGAACGATGCAGACGGTACGAACACAATACGTGCTTGTGTGATAAACTTTAATGAAAAGTTGGAACACTCACTTGCCCTTAGTGGAGTTTTCCTACAACGGTATCTATCACACTGCCGTCTAAACTGCTTTGTGTAAAGCTTTAGACGGAACATAATGAGTCAATTCCCGTCATGTTGAACGGAGACCAGAAATAAACAATCAACTGGCCCGAGATGACCCAGGAAAACTGGAGGCCAGATCATTCAGATATGTGATCATATCAGGACAGCCCGCAGAATACAGAAAGATAGCGCCGATGAGCGGCAGAAGTCAAAAGAATTTGAGACAAGAAGTATGGCTTTAATGAGAGCCTCGCCTAGAGAAACGTAGTGTGAGTTGGAAAACGAAAAGGTTGAATCCCCGGTGTAGGGATCATAACCATTGTTCACAAGATGAAACTCCCAGAAAAAGATCAGTAGTGATCGCAACATATTCATGTTTCTAATCGTTAGAGGAGTCTGACTCAAGGAACAGTCGTTGTTCCCACAAATAAGATCCACGTCAATGACAAACGACAAGAAATACTATAGAAACCTGTTGAGGTTTTGGACCAAGAGTCCACAATACTATAGAAACCGGTTGAGGTTTTGGACCAAGAGTCCACAATACTATAGAAACCTGTTGAGGTTTTGGACCAAGAGTCCACAATACTATAGAAACCTGTTGAGGTTAGGGACCAAGAGTCCACAAGACACAGAAAAGTCATGATCGACTTACTCGAGTATGATAGAATACATGACATGAGAACACGAAGACGTGTTTCGAATATAAGTGACCATATTGGTTTCACAACTCCCCTGCGACCGATGGCATCGCTTGAATTTCGGGACGAAATTCTTTTAACGGGGGGAGACTGTGACAACCGTCACTTTTCCGTACATTCCGTACACGAAATGAACAGTAATTTGTGCTTAAATGACTGTGCATGATCTGGTTTACCAGACAAATAAATTTCTGAATTCCATACAAGTGAATTCATGCATGATATATGCTACAAGAGTTACTTTATGATAGCGTTGCGTTAAAAATATTAGTAAACTCACCGGTAAGACACATCGTGTCAACGGAACTGCAGAAAGCAGCCAGACATTAGAATTGGAGCCTAAGTGTAGGTCCAACGTCAAGAATGCACTAAAACCCAAGAGTACATACAAGGGTTTTATTATAGGCTTGCCGGAAGCTAAAATACGCACTAAAAAGAACCCGAAACGCACTTTAAGTGCAGAAATTCATAAAATTCAGCTATAAATCAGCTTTTAACACATAAATATCATGCAGAAATCATGTTTTATCATCCAGAATACTTCCCTGAGTGTCGGGAATTGAAAGTGTTATAAAAGGACACTTAAAGGACACTAAACGGTGCAATTAAGCACTTTAACGGATCAGTATCCAACCGAACAACCGGACTTTACCCGGAACATAAAAATATTGACAATAACATTGTTTTCCTTTTCTGAGCCAGTTAGGGCCCCCGAATACCCTAACACCCGTTATATTTTATAACACACTAGTAACTTGTTTAAAGTTCATAACTAAACAAACTAACACCTAACTATAACATCAAAATCCAACCATATAACCCCCCCCCCTAACCAATCGGTTTCCCCAAGGGGACATACCCCACCTCTTTTTGATTATTATAATAAGGCTTGTCTAATATCTTGATGACACCTTACCTATTGGTTAAACATATAACATGGGTTATAAGAAACACTAAGGGTTAATCACATTCATTCTCACAAATCACAACTCAAAACTCACTCTTCCTTCTCTCTTGGCTTGGTCACGGCTGAAACCATAGTCCACCATCCAACCATCATTCAACTTTGGTCTTGTAATTTCACATACATACAAGTGTGCTAGAGTTCACACAAGGAGGCTCGGTGCTTACGGAATCACAAGGACCTCTCTACATCCCTTTTATCCACCACATTTACGTCTTGATTCTTCCCTAGCCTTGAGCTAGTTGTAAGTGCTTCTAAACACTCTCTTGTTCATATTTGAAGTGGTTAATAAGAGATTTATCGGATAAAAATCAAGAACATGCAAGATCAAATCTAAAAGTCTTGAAGAAAGATGAATATGTTGGTTAAAGGGTATCAAATGGTAAAACATGATAAACCTGAGTTATATGAGCTATAACCTGCTGTAAATAACTTATGACCTGTTGCTAACCGTTATTAGAAAGTGCGGTGATCGTATATGTGTGTTTTAGTAACATATGAACTATAAACAGCATGCTGAGTTGTATTTTCGGCCAACTTTAACAGGCAGTAACAGGTCCCTAACTAAACGAAAAATGTATTTTCTAAAGTCTAGGTTTATGTACTATGAAATACGGTTCTAATGTCACCAGAATCATAATTTTTGGACTCCGTTTACTATTTTTAAAGTGTCTTTTCGTAACAGCAGCTAGAGCTGCATTTTTGCTGCTGAAAATGTGCGTCCTGTTTTCTGTCATAACTTGTATTCTGTGTGAAGTCTGATCACAAAATTTATACCATAGTTGACCCCTGATGTATTTGTAATCCTCCCACTGGAATTTCATAAATCGGACTTACGATGAATTTTTAATGAATTATTTCGTAAACTGCAATCAGAAAGCGACAAATCTGATTGCAGTCCGGAGAATAAATTCTTATAAAATATTGGCAATGAACTGGACCCCGATATTTTTACACAATAATTTTTGGATCGTTTAAGACGTTCTGTAAAAATTTGGGAATTTTTGGAATAAGTTAACCATTTTATTTAAAGGTCCGAAAACAGCCCAGTTTTGTATATTTAAGCTGAAAGGATATAAGTATGTATTTTTGTGAGGAAAAAATATATATTTATTGATCGCTACATTTTGTGCTAAGTGTATGTAGTATGTATTATACTTGATAGTGTATTAGGACTTAAGAATACACTAAATACTTATGGGAAGTAAAAACACAAAAATACACATACACCATACTTAGGCAAAATACATAATTCGGGTGCAAAGTGCAAAATACAAGAGACTTATAATTATTTTTGAGAAAATAATATAAGTAAGACACTTAGTTAAAAATATAACTTATTTTTAACACAAGAATACGTACACAAAAGATAGTGACTTGTACTTGTGCATTACAAGTCTAGTGACTGACGATAATAAAACACGTTTACGTCACGACGCTCTCTAAGCAAAATCTGGTGAAGTTTACGACGCAAGGAACGCAAAGTTGTGAGTTCATGCTCCCCATTTTCTCTTAACCGTTTTTGGTTTTATAACTCTCGGGGGTGAAATACATGTTACACATATTACAATTTTTACAAATGGTAAAAATACGAGAAGCACTCTTGGTGAGAACGAGTACCGAGTGCAATATGATTTGAGAATACAAAAGAATACGAGAAGCACTCGTGGTGAGTGCAATATGATGAGCTATAAGAAATGCCTAGAAAATACTAGATCATGTGAGCTTAAACTAGATATTGAGATGCCATTAATACTTAATTAGGGACGAGGGTTAGATCTAACGGGTACGGCCGAGCCCCACTCATGGTCCTTATGTGACCACTTGAGTGCTTCGGTGTCCCAGTCGAGGCAAATCGACACAGTCGAGGCAAATCAACACAGTCGAGGTAAATCGACACAGTCGAGGGTAATCGACACAGTCAAGGGAAATTGACGCAGTCGAGGTTAATCGACACAATTAAAGGAGAAAATACTAATGCTCCCTATGTCCTCACATGCCTTGAAGGAGAATATACTAATGCTCCCTATGTCCTCATGTGCCTTAATGTCCTTGTATAAACAATCATTTAATACGTGGGGTACACAAGAAAACTTGATTTATACTTGAAGTACGTGCAGTACTCAAGAAAACTTGAATGATACTTGAGTACGCGGGGTACTCAAGAAAACGGGAATTATACTTGAGTACGTGGGGTACTCAAGAAAAACTTGAATTATACATGACACACACTATGTTTTCATACAAAGTATACAAACGTGAAATACAAAAACGCATGAACTCGCTCAACTTTATGTTGATGTTTTTCCAAAATTACATGTATTTCAGGTGACAGGGTGGATCTTGGGCGCAAGTGACATAGCTAGAAGTAGACTTCAAGTTTAGATGTCATCCACTTTTGTTGAATTGTAACCTAGACGAAGGTTGTGTTTTTAAAACTTAAATAACGAGTATTTGTAATACTCAAATTTTCATGAATGGATGAACATCGTTTTGATCATGTAGTTGTCTATTATGATTGAATGCAATGATAACAAACTAGTCACACATCGTACGCTTCCGCAAAAGGCAGGGTGTGACATCGGGATCGTAGTCTGGTACAATATCTGCAAACACTCAAACATTTATAAGGAACAACATTTTGAATGACAAAAATATTTTTACAATGAAAGCAATTTCAGTTTTCCAGGAATCGTAACCTGACTTTATTCAACAGATTTTAACAATATAAGCATCCAAATCCCTCACAGTTAATCATCCAAGTCCAATTTAATGACCTTGGAGATATCACAAACTGTTTTTGATTTTTGTTAAAAACTTAAAGTTTCAAATTAATGAACTCGTTTTATTTTCAGAAACACGATCAGCATACTCAGATTTTGAAACTCAGCACTCAGACATCAGTTGTCGAAAATAAAGTAGAATAAAAAATCTTTTTGTATTTTTCTGAAATATAAAACAGTAAAGAAATATTTACAAACATATTTACAAGCAATATTTTTGTTTGAGTTTGCGTCAGAAGATCATATCAGTTTTTGACAAGCCACAAGTACCGTTGAGCTTAGTTACACATTAAGAATTAAACAATTCACTTAGATTGTCGATATACTGATCCACTTAAATTTTCACACAAAGTTCAACTGATTCAGGATACGAATTAGGTGTATTAAGAACTTAAACTCATTCATATGTCCCACCTCTTGAACATACTCCCGTATCCAGATCCCAATATTCAGTCTTACAGGTGAGTATACCTAGATGATATCTGTAAGGGGTTAAATTGCGAAGACCGTGAGAGCTCAGGTCAGAACTTCCGTTCAGCATAGAGATGACGACTTCGACTTTAGGTGTGTTCCCTTTAGAGAATCTTTTCTTCAACAGCACATGATTAGCATTTTTCAATGTTTCATCATTTTTGTACTGAGGGCGTTTGCTATATTTCAAGCATGCAGAAAGTATTATACGGGGACTACGCCATTGCTTCCGCAAAATCAGAAGTCCCGGGATAATACCCCAGATATCACTAAGCATAAATACCTAGTATCTCAGAAGAGGGGTCCTTCAAACGAGATTTCAGGGGTTACCTATATATCCAAGTAGTGTTCCCCACGAAACAAGCAAGTTTGAATTTATGTTTATATCCCGAAAAAGATTACTAAATGTATAAAAACCTATCGGCATATCATCAGTGACACTGTTTAACGCTATTTAATCATTACATTTATTTAGCATACTGTAACTGTCTACTGATGTATTATCATTTCCTCTTTTTACACAAAAACTCATTTCCAATTTTATCATGTTTTTTATTTTTTCAAATTTTCTAATGTTTTTTGTATTTTCTAACAATATTACTCCCCCTAAAATGCAAAACCATTCTAAAGAAAATTTGACAAACCGACACTGATAGCTTTGTCTCGCCATCCATTTTATGTTTCTCATGCACTAATTTGCAGAAAGTATAACGTACCCCCATGATTTACAACACATTGATATTTTACAGTTTGAAAACCGTTTTTTAATCTTGTGAAATTAATCATGTTTGCTCTGCCGTGAGGGTTTCGGCATATTCAAGTAACATATTTTTGAGTTTTTTTTTAATATTTGACAAAAATTTAAAATCAAACATATTTTTGGTTTTTAAATTTTTCAATTTTTAGGGTTTTTGAAATATTGTTTATTTATGTACAGAAAACAAACAAACTCCTTGTTTCAACCAACACAGGGTTCAGCAGCCTTCTCTTCCCCTTTTGCCAGGCTGCTCCAATTTCCATTCTTACAATCTTCAATTTTCTTGAGCACCTGCACATTCAAATTTCTCAATTACTTGAACAATTTAGCCCAGGTCTGTTGGACCTTAGGCATTTCAACACAATATGCATCATTCAACTTTGGAAAATCTTTGTCATTCTGAACAAAGACTTTTTCAACTTTGATTTCAATTTTTTCATCATTTACCGAAGTTACTTGTTTCTTAGCACTCCATATTTGACCTTTTGGAGTACCTCTTTTGTAAAAATGTGACTCTTTTTGAACAATTTCATTCTGAACAACTTTTGGTTTCAAAAATCATTTGGTTTCGTTGTATCGACAGTTGTTTTCCAACTTTGTGTTGTTCTTAATCTGGATGTGTGAGAATTCCAGGTCTGTCTAGAATCGAACCTATTCGGGTTTGATTTCCAAGTTTGGTTCGAAACAAACTTATTTGTGTTGTATTTCCAAGTTTGTTTTGAATCAAATTTGGTTGACCTTTGTTTCACATCCTCAGATTTTTGTTTCTCAACATCATCAGAATTCTTTTTGTCAACATCAATAGGTTTCAGATTTGGACACTTGCTTGCAAGATGTTCAATTTGATCACATTTAAAACATGTTCGATGCGAAACATCTTTGACCTGTGGTTGTTGCCTTTTCTTTTGAGCATAGAACTCTTCATTAGACTGTCGTCTAAATTGGAGTTCTTTCTCATCTTCAGAACTTGTTCCGTGAACAAAATTCATCTTTGTCTGAAAATTCAGCATTTCATTTTTATTTCTACTTTGTTTCTTTTTATAACCCAACCCACCCTTCTTATTTCTCTTCTTTTAACCAGGTTTGTTATAAAAAGTTTTGTGACCTTTTCCAGCAAACTTTGAAATATCAGATTTTTCAATTTCAACCATCTTGTAAACTTTATCAACCTTTTCTGAAATCACATTCTGAATCGGGAATACAACATCTAAGAATAATTTGTCCGATCCAATCATGGTATAAACCAATCCTTTTGAATCATCATTCAAATTTTTTTCAGATTTGGAGTTTTTCAGATATCCATCATGAAAATTACCTTCATTTTCATCCTGTGATTCCGATTTACCTGTTTCAACAGACTCTTTTTTCAACACACTTTCAACGACCTTACTAACCACCTCTGAATCACTAAAATCATTAGATTTGGAATAGGTTACGTCAATGTTATCTGGCAATTGATCTACCATGTTGAAAGCTTTTTCGACCTTTTCATCATCATAAAATGCAAACTTTTCCGGTGGTGGAACTTGATGTAATTTTGAGCCAATGCCTTTCTTGTTTTGCTCAGAATCTTTTCCATCCGGTTTTATGTTGAAAATTCTTTCAAGCACATATGACGACACGTGATAACTTTTTAACTTGTTATCCTGTTCTAAATCAGCAATCTGTCGATTTAGCTTAGCAACATCCTCAATGTAGGAATTTACAACATGTTGCTTTATTTCATACTGTCGCTTATGCTGATTAGTTGTTTCAGAATAGTAATTCAATCGTTATTGAGCAAATTTCATTTCACTCTTCACTTTTTCATATGACTCTTTAGTAATGTGATATGCCAGTTTTATTGAATCATATTCCTTTTTCATTTCTTGACAAACAATTTCTTTTTTATCACATTCTTCTATCGTTTTCAAAACATTTTCTTTCAAAACTACATTTTCCTTTTCTAACTTTTTACATTTTTCTGAAAGTTTTTCATCATTATCTTTCAAAACTTTTTCGTTTTCTAACATTTCTTTGTATTTATTTTTGAAAACTTCTTCTATTTTGGTAAATTCAAGATCTCTTGTTCTGAACCTTTCATCTTTTTCAGTACAAGCACTGCATGGTTCCATGCATTTCTTGCACTGTTCAACGGTTTTTGAGATTTTAGAATCAGAATTTACCTCAGTGATTGGCAGTTTGGTGTTTGCTGCAACTTCTATCTGATCAGCATCATTCTTTTGTTTTTTTTCAACACCAACTTCATCACCAACATCACCAGCTTTCAAATTCCCATTCTTCATTTCAATCAAACTTTCAACTTTCTTCTTAGTTTATTTAACTTGCTGTTTTTCGATAACAGCTTCTTTTTCAACAACTTCTTCATTCACAACAACTTTTTCTACCTTTACATCTTCCTCTTTAACTGCTTCAACTTTCACTTCCTCAGCAACCTTCTTCAACTCTTCAACCATACACTCAACATTCTTCTTCATTTTTTCTTCATCCCTCTTCCTCAAGCTTGAAGTCATAACATCTCTTATGATTTTTCCAAGCTTTTTCTCATATGATTTATCTTTCACAACATTTGAATAATATTCTCCGGCTCGAGTAATTACTAGAAGAACATCATCATAAATTATGTCCTTCTTAGAAACAACAGGTTCACCATACCTGTTGACATAACAGTCTTGCTTCTTATCCCATCTTTTGTAGCTGACAGCATCTTCATATTCTTCTTGCATTTCATTCATTCTGTTCCAAGCCATGATTTTTTCTCTGTATGTTTTCTCATTCAGAATCTCTTCTCTAGTTTTCTCTTTGATTTCAACTATAACATTTTCTTCTTTGTTTTCCTCTTTTATTTCAGCAAGAAAAACATAATGTTTACTCTTTGATGAACTTCTTCCATGAGCTGTAACTCGAGTATCAACACGAACTTCTTCTGGAATAATTTGACTCCAATCATATCCTTCATCATCATGGAATACAGCACAAGCTCTAGATTTCTCTCTGGGTTTATCTTCGATCATTTTCGGCTCTTTTTTACTTCGGTGGTAGATTGCCTTTCGGTAATAATCATCATTGAACGGATGTTCATTTCCACCAACTGCAGAATTATTGCATTCCCTCTTGAAATGACCTTTTTGCTTATATTTGAAGCAGGTCACTTTGGATTTATCAAATCCAAGTTTTGTTGATGCACCGCCTAATGATTGTTTCCAAGTAATCTCCATGTATCTTTGAGCTCCGCGGATGCAACTTGCCAAACACCATTGAATATCAATGAGTTCCATTTCTTCCGGATCAATCTGGTCGTAGTCTTCTTTGGTTAACTCTGAGTTTCCAATTTTGCCAGCTACAAGACCTTCATACGATTCCAGAAAAGATGCAAGAAAACTCATTTGTTGCTTGGCTGCATTAATGCTCATAGTCTGGGAATTCTTCAATTTGAGAGCAATGTTACAGAGAAATTCTTCAGATTCTTCAAGACTTGCTTTTGATGAAGACGAATGATATCCCGGATTGTAACTTGATGAGCTTTTCTGTGACTCTTTTGTCCTCTCACCACTGAATGCTGTCTTTGGTGATTCTCCAACTTTCATTGAATGTAAATAACCTTTGTAGTAGAGACCAACATTCTGTTGAAGTGAAGAACTGCTCATCTTGTTCTGCTTTTGCAATTTAAGCTCATGACTTTCTATCTTTTCTATCAAGACATCAAGAGAAATTGTGTCATATAAAGCATCATTTTTCAATATGAATACAAACGTTTGCCACTGATCAGCTCGTGGTAACGCTTCTATGATATTATCAAATATTTCTTCTCTAGTTTTAACAATACCAAACCGATCAAGTTCAATTTTTAAATGACCAAATCTCTCTATCATTTGTCTAACTGATTCATCTTTCAAACTATCAAACAAATCAAATTCTTTCTTTAATAATGCAATTTTATTTTTCTTGATTTGTTTACCCCCCTCAGCTTTAACCCTTAAGGCTTCCCAGACAGATTTTGATGTTCCGTCATGTTGCAATAAAGCAAACATGTCATTCCTGATTGAAGATTGAATCAAAGCAATCATTCTCTGTTCTGCTAAGAATTCTGCTTTGTCTTCTTTGGGTAAGTTCTTGAGTGGAAGCTCTTCTCCTTTATCATCAGTCGGCCTTTTATAACCAAATTCCAAACAGAACCAGCTCTCGTGTGCCTAAGCTTTTTCCCAGTTGAGAAACCATTCTTTCTACCAAGTATAGTCCTCAATATTATCAAGCTTGGGTGGTTTTGAATGAGTTCCATAAAAGTTGTCAGGATTTATGTTTTCATTGACTGCTTTTGTTATTGATTTTGGTGTGACAGTTGAAGTTTCAGAAGACTCGGATGTAAACGCGTTGTAGAACGTATTGTAGAACTCTTCAGCCATGATGTGAAATTCTTGAATTACCTGGAGATAAAAACAATCAAACAAACACAATCAGTATAAACAATATCAAACAACTTGTAATAAACTAACACTCGATTGACGTGAAATAATCTTGACGCGGAATTTTCACTTTCAAACGGAATATTGATCTTCAAACGAAATCAGAACTTCAAACGGAATACCCTTGGATGACACTTCAAACGAAATCACTTGGATGACACTTCAAACGAAATCAGAATTGAAAGTGTTATAAAAGGACACTTAAAGGACACTAAACGGTGCAATTAAGCACTTTAACGGATCAGAATCTAACCGAACAACCGGACTTTACCCGGAACATAAAAATATTGACAATAACATTGTTTTCCTTTTCTGAGCCAGTTAGGGCCCCCGAATACCCTAACACCCGTTATATTTTATAACACACTAGTAACTTGTTTAAAGTTCATAACTAAACAAACTAACACCTAACTATAACATCAAAATCCAACCATATAACCCCCCCCCCTAACCAATCGGTTTCCCCAAGGGGACATACCCCACCTCTTTTTGATTATTATAATAAGGCTTGTCTAATATCTTGATGACACCTTACCTATTGGTTAAACATATAACATGGGTTATAAGAAACACTAAGGGTTAATCACATTCATTCTCACAAATCACAACTCAAAACTCACTCTTCCTTCTCTCTTGGCTTGGTCACGGCTGAAACCATAGTCCGCCATCCAACCATCATTCAACTTTGGTCTTGTAATTTCACATACATACAAGTGTGCTAGAGTTCACACAAGGAGGCTCGGTGCTTACGGAATCACAAGGACCTCTCTACATCCCTTTTATCCACCACATTTACGTCTTGATTCTTCCCTAGCCTTGAGCTAGTTGTAAGTGCTTCTAAACACTCTCTTGTTCATATTTGAAGTGGTTAATAAGAGATTTATCGGATAAAAATCAAGAACATGCAAGATCAAATCTAAAAGTCTTGAAGAAAGATGAATATGTTGGTTAAAGGGTATCAAATGGTAAAACATGATAAACCTGAGTTATGTGAGCTATAACCTGCTGTAAATAACTTATGACCTGTTGCTAATCGTTATTAGAAAGTGCGGTGATCGTATATGTGTGTTTTAGTAACATATGAACTATAAACAGCTTGCTGAGTTGTATTTTCGGCCAACTTTAACAGGCAGTAGCAGGTCCTTAACTAAACGAAAAATGTATTTTCTGAAGTCTAGGTTTATGTACTATGAAATACGGTTCTAATGGCACCGGAATCATAATTTTTGGACTTCGTTTACTATTTTTAAAGTGTCTTTTCGTAACAGCAGCTAGAGCTGCATTTTTGCTGCTGAAAATGTGCGTCCTGTTTTCTGTCATAACTTTTATTCTGTGTGGAGTCTGATCACAAAATTTATAACATAGTTGACCACTGATGTATTTGTAATCCTCCCACTGGAATTTCATAAATCGGACTCACGATGAATTTTTTATGAATTATTTCGTAAACTGCAATCAGAAAGCGACAAATCTGATTGCAGTCCGGAGAATAAATTCTTATAAAATATTGGCAATGAACTGGACCCGATATTTTTACACAATAATTTTTGGATCGTTTAAGACGTTCTGTAAAAATTTGGGAATTTTTGGAATAAGTTAACCATTTTATTTAAAGGTCCGAAAACAGCCCAGTTTTGTATATTTAAGCTGAAAGGATATAAGTATGTATTTTTGTGAGGAAAAAATATATATTTATTGATCGCCACATTTTGTGCTAAGTGTATGTAGTATGTATTATACTTGATAGTGTATTAGGACTTAAGAATACACTAAATACTCATGGGAAGTAAAAACACAAAAATACACATACACCATACTTAGGCAAAATACATAATTCGGGTGCAAAGTGCAAAATACAAGAGACTTATAATTATTTTTGAGAAAATAATATAAGTAAGACACTTAGTTAAAAATATAACTTATTTTTAACACAAGAATACGTACACAAAAGATAGTGACTTGTACTTGTGCGTTACAAGTCTAGTGACTGACGATAATAAAACACGTTTAGGTCACGACGCTCTATAAGCAAAATCTGGTGAAGTTTACGACGCAAGGAACGCAAAGTTGTGAGTTCATGCTCCCCCTTTTCTCTTAACTGTTTTTGGTTTTATAACTCTCGGGGGTGAAATACATGTTACACATATTACAATTTTTACAAATGGTAAAAATACGAGAAGCACTCTTGGTGAGAACGAGTACCGAGTGCAATATGATTTGAGAATACAAAAGAATACGAGAAGCACTCGTGGTGAGTGCAATATGATGAGCTATAAGAAATGCCTAGAAAATACTAGATCATGTGAGCTTAAACTAGATATTGAGATGCCATTAATACTTAATTAGGGACGAGGGTTAGATCTAACGGGTACGGCCGAGCCCCACTCATGGTCCTTATGTGACCACTTGAGTGCTTCGGTGTCCCAGTCGAGGCAAATCGACACAGTCGAGGTAAATCGACACAGTCGAGGGTAATCGACACAGTCAAGGAAAATTGACGCAGTCGAGGTTAATCGACACAGTCGAGGGTAATCGACACAGTTAAAGGAGAAAATACTAATGCTCCCTATGTCCTCACATGCCTTGAAGGAGAATATACTAATGCTCCCTATGTCCTCACGTGCCTTAATGTCCTTGTATAAACAATCATTTAATACGTGGGGTACACAAGAAAACTTGATTTATACTTGAAGTACGTGCAGTACTTAAGAAAACTTGAATGATACTTGAGTACGTGGGGTACTCAAGAAAACGGGAATTATACTTGAGTACGTGGGGTACTCAAGAAAAACTTGAATTATACATGACACACACTATGTTTTCATACAAAGTAAACAAACGTGAAATACAAAAACGCATGAACTCGCTCAACTTTATGTTGATGTTTTTCCAAAATTACATGTATTTCAGGTGACAGGGTGGATCTTGGGCGCAAGTGACATAGCTAGAAGTGGACTTCAAGTTTAGATGTCATCCACTTTTGTTGAATTGTAACCTAGACGAAGGTTGTGTTTTTAAAACTTAAATAACGAGTATTTGTAATACTCAAATTTTCATGAATGGATGAACATCGTTTTGATCATGTAGTTGTCTATTATGATTGAATGCAATGATAACAAACTAGTCACACATCGTACGCTTCCGCAAAAGGCAGGGTGTGACATCGGGATCGTAGTCTGGTACAATATCTACAAACACTCAAACATTTATAAGGAACAACATTTTGAACATCCAGGATTAAATGACCTGGCTATTTTATCATATGACAAAAATATTTTACAATGAAAGCAATTTCAGTTTTCCAGGAATCGTAACCTGACTTTATTCAACAGATTTTAACAATATAAGCATCCAAATCCCTCACAGTTAATCATCCAAGTCCAATTTAATGACCTTGGAAATATCACAAACTGTTTTTGATTTTTGTTAAAAACTTAAAGTTTCAAATTAATGAACTCGTTTTATTTTCAGAAACACGATCAGCATACTCAGATTTTGAAACTCAGCACTCAGACATCAGTTGTCGAAAATAAAGTACAATCAAAAATCTTTTTGTATTTTTCTGAAATATAAAACAGTAAAGAAATATTTACAAACATATTTACAAGCAATATTTTTGTTTGAGTTTGCGTCAGAAGATCATATCAGTTTTTGACAAGCCACAAGTACCGTTGAGCTTAGTTACACATTAAGAATTAAACAATTCACTTAGATTGTCGATATACTGATCCACTTAAATTTTCACACAAAGTTCAACTGATTCAGGATACGAATTAGGTGTATTAAGAACTTAAACTCATTCATATGTCCCACCTCTTGAACATACTCCCGTATCCAGATCCCAATATTCAGTCTTACAGGTGAGTATACCTAGATGATATCTGTAAGGGGTTAAATTGCGAAGACCGTGAGAGCTCAGGTCAGAACTTCCGTTCAGCATAGAGATGACGACTTCGACTTTAGGTGTGTTCCCTTTAGAGAATCTTTTCTTCAACAGCACATGATTTGCATTTTTCAATGTTTCATCATTTTTGTACTGAGGGCGTTTGCTATATTTCAAGCATGCAGAAAGTATTATACGGGGACTACGCCATTGCTTCCGCAAAATCAGAAGTCCCGGGATAATACCCCAGATATCACTAAGCATAAATACCTAGTATCTCAGAAAGAGGGGTCCTTCAAACGAGATTTCAGGGGTTACCTATATATCCAAGTAGTGTTCCCCACGAAACAAGCAAGTTTGAATTTATGTTTATATCCCGAAAAAGATTACTAAATGTATAAAAACCTATCGGCATATCATCAGTGACACTGTTTAACGCTATTTAATCATTACATTTATTTAGCATACTGTAACTGTCTACTGATGTATTATCATTTCCTCTTTTTACACAAAAACTCATTTCCAATTTTATCATGTTTTTGATTTTTTCAAATTTTCTAATGTTTTTGTATTTTCTAACAATATTACTCCCCCTAAAATGCAAAACCATTCTAAAGAAAATTTGACAAACCGACACTGATAGCTTTGTCTCGCCATCCATTTTCTATTTCTCATGCACTGATTTGCAGAAAGTATAACGTACCCCCATGATTTACAACACATTGATATTTTACAGTTTGAAAACCGTTTTTTAATCTTGTGAAATTAATCATGTTTGCTCTGCCGTGAGGGTTTCGGCATATTCAAGTAACATATTTTTGAGTTTTTTTTTTTTTTTTAATATTTGACAAAAATTTAAAATCAAACATATTTTTGGTTTTTAAATTTTTCAATTTTTAGGGTTTTTGAAATATTGTTTATTTATGTACAGAAAACAAACAAACTCCCTGTTTCAACCAACACAGGGTTCAGCAGCCTTCTCTTCCTCTTGTGCCAGGCTGCTCCAATTTCCATTCTTACAATCTTCAATTTTCTTGAGCACCTGCACATTCAAATTTCTCAATTACTTGAACAATTTAGCCCAGGTCTGTTGGACCTTAGGCATTTCAACACAATATGCATCATTCAATTTTGGAAAATCTTTGTCATTCTGAACAAAGACTTTTTCAACTTTGATTTCAATTTTTTCATCATTTACCGAAGTTACTTGTTTCTTAGCACTCCATATTTGACCTTTTGGAGTACCTCTTTTGTAAAAATGTGACTCTTTTTGAACAATTTCATTCTGAACAACTTTTGGTTTCAAAAATCATTTGGTTTCATTGTATCGACAGTTGTTTTCCAACTTTGTGTTGTTCTTAATCTGGATGTGTGAGAATTCCAGGTCTGTCTAGAATCGAACCTATTCGGGTTTGATTTCCAAGTTTGGTTCGAAACAAACTTATTTGTGTTGTATTTCCAAGTTTGTTTTGAATCAAATTTGGTTGACCTTTGTTTCACATCCTCAGATTTTTGTTTCTCAACATCATCAGACTTCTTTTTGTCAACATCAACAGGTTTCAGATTTGGACACTTGCTTGCAAGATGTTCAATTTGATCACATTTAAAACATGTTCGTTTCGAAACATCTTTGACCTGTGGTTGTTGCTTTTTCTTTTGAGCATAGAACTCTTCATTAGACTGTCGTCTAAATTGGAGTTCTTTCTCATCTTCAGAACTTGTTCCGTGAACAAAATTCATCTTTATCTGAAAATTCAGCATTTCATTTTTATTTCGACTTTGTTTCTTTTTATAACCCAACCCAGCCTTCATATTTCTCTTCTTTTAACCAGGTTTGTTATAAAAAGTTTTGTGACCTTTTCCAGCAAACTCTGAAATATCAGATTTTTCAATTTCAACCATCTTGTAAACTTTATCAACCTTTTCTGAAATCACATTCTGAATCGGGAATACAACATCTAAGAATAATTTGTCCGATCCAATCATGGTATAAACCAATCCTTTTGAATCATCATTCAAATTTTTTTCAGATTTGGAGTTTTTCAGATATCCATCATGAAAATTACCTTCATTTTCATCCTGTGATTCAGATTTACCTGTTTCAACAGACTCTTCTTTCAACACACTTTCAACGACCTTACCAACCACCTCTGAATCACTAAAATCATTAGATTTGGAATAGGTTACGTCAATGTTATCTGGCAATTGATCTACCATGTTGAAAGCTTTTTCGACCTTTTCATCATCATAAAATGCAAACTTTTCCGGTGGTGGAACTTGATGTAATTTTGAGCCAATGCCTTTCTTGTTTTGCTCAGAATCTTTTCCATCCGGTTTTATGTTGAAAATTCTTTCAAGCACATATGACGACACGTGATAACTTTTTAACTTGTTATCCTGTTCTAAATCAGCAATCTGTCGCTTTAGCTTAGCAACATCCTCAATGTAGGAATTTACAACATGTTGCTTTATTTCATACTGTCGCTTATGCTGATTAGTTGTTTCAGAATAGTAATTCAATCGTTATTGAGCAAATTTCATTTCACTCTTCACTTTTTCATATGACTCTTTAGTAATGTGATATGCCAGTTTTATTGAATCATATTCCTTTTTCATTTCTTGACAAACAATTTCTTTTTTATCACATTCTTCTATCGTTTTCAAAACATTTTCTTTCAAAACTACATTTTCCTTTTCTAACTTTTTACATTTTTCTGAAAGTTTTTCATCATTATCTTTCAAAACTTTTTCGTTTTCTAACATTTCTTTGTATTTATTTTTGAAAACTTCTTCTATTTTGGTAAATTCAAGATCTCTTGTTCTGAACCTTTCATCTTTTTCAGTACAAGCACTGCATGGTTCCATGCATTTCTTGCACTGTTCAACGGTTTTTGAGATTTTAGAATCAGAATTTACCTCAGTGATTGGCAGTTTGGTGTTTGCTGCAACTTCTATCTGATCAGCATCATTCTTTTGTTTTTCTTCAACACCAACTTCATCACCAACATCACCAGCTTTCAAATTCTCATTCTTCACTTCAATCAAACTTTCAACTTTCTTCTTAGTTTATTTAACTTACTGTTTTTCGATAACAGCTTCTTTTTCAACAACTTCTTCATTCACAACAACTTTTTCTACCTTTACATCTTCCTCTTTAACTGCTTCAACTTTCACTTCCTCAGCAACCTTCTTCAACTCTTCAACCATACACTCAACATTCTTCTTCATTTTTTCTTCATCCCTCTTCCTCAAGCTTGAAGTCATAACATCTCTTATGATTTTTCCAAGCTTTTTCTCATATGATTTATCTTTCACAACATTTGAATAATATTCTCCGGCTCGAGTAATTACTAGAAGAACATCATCATAAATTATGTCCTTCTTGGAAACAACAGGTTCACCATATCTGTTGACATAACCCTCTTGCTTCTTATCCCATCTTTTGTAGCTGACAGCATCTTCATATTCTTCTTGCATTTCATTCATTCTGTTCCAAGCCATGATTTCTTCTCTGTATGTTTTCTCATTCAGAATCTCTTCTCTAGTTTTCTCTTTGATTTCAGCTATAACATTTTCTTCTTTGTTTTCCTCTTTTATTTCAGCAAGAAAAACATAATGTTTACTCTTTGATGAACTTCTTCCATGAGCTGTAACTCGAGTATCAACACGATCTTCTTCTGGAAGAATTTGACTCCAATCATATCCTTCATCATCATGGAATACAGCACAAGCTCTAGATTTCTCTCTGGGTTTATCTTCGATCATTTTCGGCTCTTTTTTACTTCGGTGGTAGATTGCCTTTCGGTAATAATCATCATTGAACGGATGTTCATTTCCACCAACTGCAGAATTATTGCATTCCCTCTTGAAATGACCTTTTTGCTTACATTTGAAGCAGGTCACTTTGGATTTATCAAATCCAAGTTTTGTTTATGCACCGCCTAATGATTGTTTCCCAGTAATCTCCATGTATCTTTGAGCTCTGCGGATGCAACTTGCCAAACACCATTGAATATCAATGAGTTCCATTTCTTCCGGATCAATCTAGTCGTAGTCTTCTTTGGTTAACTCTGAGTTTCCAATTTTGCCAGCTACAAGACCTTCATACGATTCCAGAACAGATGCAAGAAAACTCATTTGTTGCTTGGCTGCATTATTGCTCATAGTCGGGGAATTCTTCAATTTGAGAGCAATGTTACAGAGAAATTCTTCAGATTCTTCAAGACTTGCTTTTGATGAAGACGAATGATATACCGGATTGTAACTTGATGAGCTTTTCTGTGACTCTTTTGTCCTCTCACCACTGAATGCTGTCTTTGGTGATTCTCTAACTTTCACTGAATGTAAATTACCTTTGTAGTAGAGACCAACATTCTGTTGAAGTGAAGAACTGCTCATCTTGTTCTGCTTTTGCAATTTAAGCTCATGACTTTCTATCTTTTCTATCAAGACATCAAGAGAAATTGTGTCATATAAAGCATCATTTTTCAATATGAATACAAACGTTTGCCACTGATCAGCTCGTGGTAACGCTTCTATGATATTATCAAATATTTCTTCTCTAGTTTTAACAATACCAAACCGATCAAGTTCAATTTTTAAATGACCAAATCTCTCTATCATTTGTCTAACTGATTCATCTTTCAAACTATCAAACAAATCAAATTCTTTCTTTAATAATGCAATTTTGTTTTTCTTGATTTGTTTACCCCCCTCAGCTTTAACCCTTAAGGCTTCCCAGACAGATTTTGATGTTCCGTCATGTTGCAATAAAGCAAACATGTCATTCCTGATTGAAGATTGAATCAAAGCAATCATTCTCTGTTCTGCTAAGAATTCTGCTTTGTCTTCTTTGGGTAAGTTCTTGAGTGGAAGCTCTTCTCCTTTATCATCAGTTGGCCTTTTATAACCAAATTCCAAACAGAACCAGCTCTCGTGTGCGTAAGCTTTTTCCCAGTTGAGAAACCATTCTTTCTACCAAGTATAGTCCTCAATATTATCAAGCTTGGGTGGTTTTGAATGAGTTCCATAAAAGTTGTCATGATTTATGTTTTCATTGACTGCTTTTGTTTTTGATTTTGGTGTGACAGTTGAAGTTTCAGAAGACTCGGATCTAAACGCGTTGTAGAACGTATTGTAGAACTCTTCAGCCATGATGTGAAATTCTTGAATTACCTAGAGATAAAAACAATCAAACAAACACAATCAGTTTAAACAATATCAAACAACTTGTAATAAACTAACACTCGATTGACGTGAAATAATCTTGACGCGGAATTTTCACTTTCAAACGGAATATTGATCTTCAAACGAAATCAGAACTTCAAACGGAATACCCTTGGATGACACTTCAAACGAAATCACTTGGATGACACTTCAAACGAAATCAGAATTTCAAACGGAATTATCTAATTTCGTGTGAACCTTCTCAAGCGGAATTACACTTTGGAGCGAAATCAGGTGAACTTTTCAAACGAAATTACTTTTTGGTGCGGAATTACCCTCTTCACACGGAATTAACAAGCTATTTCAAACGGAATTGCGTGCTAATTTCAAACGGAATTATGATGACATCAGCATATCGGACCAATTTTTGTCCAATTAATCCAGTAATAGGTCGAATTATGATCTGAAACTTTCAAGGATTTATTAAAACACTGTTTCGCATATAATATGTGAAATTCAATCCATTTTGTCCGTAAAATCTTGTGAATTTTGAAAAAGAAGGTGTAGAAGTCAGAAAACTGATGAAATCAAGCTTAACTCTTCCTCCTGAGCTCTGATACCTCTTGTAGGATCGTTGTGCGACCTGAATGAGTCGTTCAGAAGAGTTTTGGATCCGAATCAAAGGCGGAATCAATGAAACGGACGCTCGATTCAATTTAAATGTCTCTTGTATTGATCTAACAACAATTTACAACCTGGAGACAATTCGGCAGAGCTTCGCTACTCAAGTCCGAAATTTTAATTCCGTTTCAAATGACATACCATGCTCACCTATATATAGTGTTCTATTTCCATTTGAAATGGCCAAGTGTCATTTCAAGCGAAATTAGCAAAGTTAATTTCGTTTGAAATGGCCTTTGGCTATTTCAAGCGAAATTACCAACTAACACATAAATCTCATTTTCTAGCAACCCGAGCACTGATTTATCCTATCCTATAACATGACTCGATACAAGACGAAGTCCACAGACATAGTGCACTAACAATATTCCCCACCGGGCCCACCAGTAATATGTGGAAATATTGGGGTGTGACAGAAAACCAAATCGAGCAACCTTGGATGGATTCCACATACCATTGGGATTATTCACAAGGTCCAATAGAAGATCTTATGAAATAAGTTGGATCTGAATATCTTTTAAGCAAGATCACAGGACTCTAATATCAAATCTGAAAGTCAAGTATGAAGGTCAAACATCTACCACTTTTATAGAACTACAATCAAATACCAAACTGCATTTTCATACATGTCAAACTTGAACAAACGCAAGGGATCATGGAAATCTTCATACGTCTCCATAACACAATGTTGCAAGTCACCATAAATGATATGATTTTGTTCGGTTCTGAGTCGAGTATGCCTGTGAGAACCTGCAATATATGATAAGACAACACACATTCATGTTCATGTTCGTATTCAAATTCATTTGAGGGTTTTAAATTCCTAAACTTGATTGGTGTTACCGTTAACAGCTGTGTAGCAAAATGTAAGTGACTCCTCTGTGTCAAAATAGCCTTCTCTAATGGAGGAAGTTTAGTTTCAACAGTGTGTACTCGTTCTACCGATTTACATAAATTTAACCAAATGGATTATCTCATAATTGAATATGAACAACACTAGTAATGATGAAGCTTCATGAATATTGATTGAGTTTGTGAAAATGAAGCTTCAAACTAAAACCCTAGAAACATAAAAATGAATGAATAGAAACAAAAATCGGCCTTAATAAAGATTTAAACAAAAAATAAAAAAATGCACTTGATGAAAAATAACCACTTTAATTAAACATTTATACCATCAATTCCAATCAAACAAATGAATAACCTTTTAAGTGTGGACCCTAACCTATTGTAGTGGAATAAGATAGTTTACAGAATTTGTAGTTGACATACCATATTGTTGAAGTTGATTTCTAATAAGATTGGTAAACAACAACTATTGCGAACCATTTGATGCAAATAGAAGTTAAATACTTTAGCATGTAAGAGGCCTCTCTGTCGTCGTTTCTCCTCTCTTTCTTCCAACATCTTTTGCCTAAGAGGCCTTCCAACTTCATTCCAGTATTTTCTATACTCTGGGTCACCATCACGCTTCCTATCCCATCGTGGGATCTTGTTTTCCTCTTTCTCAATCGGTGTCTGGTCAGTTGGAGGAGGTCTCATCAGCTTGTACCTGCCAAGCCTTGCAGCTTTATCAGCAATTTCCTTGAATTTCTGACTGCGATTGTACTTCTTCAAGAATTCATCAATCTCCAAGTCTCTCCACTTTGATTTCCAATATCTGCCAGAATTAATGTCTTTTGCATAGCACACGTCCACTATTTTCTGATATTGAAGAGCTTAGAATTTGTCTGGCTTCTCATACACAATCTTGTTGTAGAATAAACAATCTATATCCTTCTTCGAGCAGTTAACTAGCCACATCGGATCCAACACACATATTCTCCTCACTTCACCTTTTGATTTGTCAAATAAGGATGTCACCGCTTCCGCTGTGCTTTGATTATACATCCAACCCTGAAAATCTTCATGAAAGTCTTGCTCCATAGCACGTAGCGGCATATTCTTCAAACATCGCGGCGGCTTTATATCCAAGGTGATATCTTTCTCTCCTGATTCCAAAATAGTGACAATTTGTTTTGGATACTGCGGCTTCCAATCTGGAAATCTTTCTTTTGCTTGCTGCTTAATGTATTTCCACAAATGTTGATCGTGCTGCTTTACATCCAAACCATAATAGTATTGCTTGATATTCTTTGTTTGCACCAATTTTTCAACATCCCACCACGGGAGGGTTTTAATGTCTGACAGAAATTCGAAGTACTGAACCCCCATCTCCCGTCTAATGGCATATACTTGAAGATTTTCCAAGTAACCCCAAG
Source organism: Helianthus tuberosus (assembly GCA_030545235.1). Classification (NCBI taxonomy): domain Eukaryota; kingdom Viridiplantae; phylum Streptophyta; class Magnoliopsida; order Asterales; family Asteraceae; genus Helianthus; species Helianthus tuberosus. The sequence continues at coordinate 115,536,012 of CM060408.1, forward strand.
ATAAGATGTCTCCCCACGAAATATCAGCATCATGCGTGAAGTATTGTAGAGGTCTTATGAACTTTCTTTCCTTTGGCATCACCTAGAACCATTTCTTTCTTTCTTCAACAAGATTTTCTTGCGGAATAGTTCTTGGAACACCATCAGTAATGATCTTGTCCACAATTTTTCTTCTAACTTCGTCTTCATTCGGTTCTTTAAACATTTCAGCAAGTGACAAAAACGTTTCATCAACACCAGCATAATGAAACACTATGTTTTCTTCAGAACTATCCGAATAATCTTCAACTATAACATCATTATACTTATCAGCTTCATGAGCATACTTAAATTCATATTCCTTTTAAGGTGACAAAGGAATCTCATCTTCAATGTCAAACTTGAATTTCCCGTCATCCAAGCCTAATTCCTCTAACATTTCAACCCTTGACCTAGGCACCACTATTTCCCCCTCAACTCGAGCATTTAAGTAAATAACAGTAGGTTGCGTGAGGAATACCTGGTCTGCATGTTTCTTTCCCGAAGACGAAGACTCTTGTTGTTGATCCTCCTCTTGTTCGTTGATTTCGTCATTCATAAAGTCATCTATCTTCTGTTGAACAGAGGGGTTCACAATCAACAATCCTGAAGATCCTTGGTCTTTATCATCATCTTTGTCTATAAACTCATCCCATGAAGGATCATAGTTCTCAATTGTGATAACTCGTGTTTCAGAACCTATCTTTATGCTAAGTGTAGAATGTTTTGAACTTATGTAATGTATGTGAACTCGGTGTGATTGTCTGATATGTTGGATTAATAAATATCTATGAGTTAATTGTTTGATATGTGCTATGTGTAATGTATGTATGTATGCAAACGAGCCCAAACGCACAACACTCACCCGATCGCACAAGCCCATTCAGGCTACACTCTTTACATCCGAACCAAGGGCAGCCCATGATGGGTTCGGCCCACTCCTTTTATGCGCATACAATCACCTAGGGTAGGAGAATGTTTCTCATAACTTGCAAACATAACACACACACAAAAACCCTACGCTCCCTTCCTCTCAAACCCGACGGCAACAAGGAGTGTATCTCTCGAAGCTTTATCTTTCGGATCAACTCTCACCCCATTCTTTAACCGGTTAGTGTCTAACTATCGATTGTATGTTATGCGATGTTGTGATTATGCACGTTTCATGTGATGATTTATAAGTGATAGGTAATTAATCATGAATGAATGTAATCGGCCATATATGTATTCTATTCGGATCCGAATGGTTTGGTTATGTTTAGGTATGAATGATGAGGTTTAGTGTTCATGAAATCGGCTTGCATATGTGTATTAGATAATGTTCATGTTAATCGGATTGCATCTTATGGTTCTAAGAATCGAATGCTTGTTAATCGGCTGCATGTATGTTGAAATCGGATCAGTTGTATGGTCAAATAAGAAGTAGTATATGATGATTTGAAACCCCTAATTGAATAGTTTAATGTTATGAATCGTTTGAATGTTTTGAATTTGTCTAGGGTTCTTATGAGATTTATGTTAAAGACCATTGTTTGATCGGATATGTTATGATTGGAAAATGATAACGTTGTTGATTGATATCTACATACATGGAAACAATAAAACTGATTGCCATAATTTTCGGATATTAAAACAAATAGCACAAGACCAGATTTTATAAGATCTGATCGCACAAGACGACTGATCGCACAAGTGCTGGACGCACAAGCTCAGTCGCACAAGATATCAAAAGTCGCACAAGACTATTGGATCGCACATGTTATGCTCTGTTAATTGTTTGGGCCGGGTACATGTTGGGCCAGGCTAGTTCCAATCGCACAAGAGATCCCGGATCGCACAAGAGATCCATGTTTAATTATTTGGGCCGTTTACTTACTGAACAGTTATGTTAATTGGGCCGGGTTTTCTGAATCACACAACCCATTGTGGATCGCCCAAGTATGCTGATCGCACAATAGGTTGGGCCGTTGTTTTATTGGGCTTCATCTTTCGGGTCGCACAAGTTTGGACATTTCGTGTTTAACTGTTTTGCTTGACATGTATTATGTGTTTGCCATGATCAACACGTGTTCATAACCTGTTAAACTATGTGTAATCATACGTGCACCTAGACCTGACTTGTATGGTAACCATGTTAGGACGTGGTTGACCTCTAGCAGCTCGATTGACCTTTCGTTTATCTGCCGAGCTAACCTAAGGTGAGTTCACACTTTCTACAAAGCATGGGATTCCCAGGGGTTGGGAATGGGTTAAGGAATATGGATTCCTCGTCCTTTCTTGGGTAGGACAGTACGGGTTCAGGAATATAATTCCTCGTCGTCTTGGACAATTTTCACTAGACCAAAACTCTATCACGAAGTCCCTCCTTTTTATATCGACTTAATCGTCGGGCCAATGGCGAGCGAATCATTAGTTAGATAGCTCTATTTAGGTCTGACAAGCCTCACACCGTGCCGCAGAGGACGGGCGTGAACTAATGGATCTGGGCACGTCAATGATGATAGACATGACAGTTCAGGGCACATAAACATGACTACAGTTAGCAGTTGATATGATAACGAGTCTAGTAGTATACATGGGGTAGCCCCCACGGCCGAAAAGCCAGATAACTAAACATGGGGTAGCCCCCACGGCTGGATTGCCAGAGTAACCGGGAATAAACAAATCACGTTTTCAACTATGGGGTAACCCCCACGGCAGGATGCCAGTTAAAGGAAACTGTTTTCGAAACAACTTAAAACGAACACCCAACTGTGAACTCGCTCGACATTATTGTTGACTCGTTACTACATGCTTTGCAGGTCTATAGGTACTTAGCTGGAGCTTGCATGAGGAAGAGTCGTTGTGGGACATGGACAACTGTGTGCCATGTTAAACTTTGAAACATTTAAACTTAAGTTTTGGTTTTAAACATTATGCTTCCACCTTGCAATTTAAACTATGTTTTGTTTGGGACACCAATTGTATTGTGTTGGTTTTTATTATACTTACATGCTTGTTCAATATGATTGGTGGCTTGATCCTGGTCAGTCACGCCTCCAAGCGGTGATACTCCGCAGGTGGATTTTGGGGGTGTAACAGATTGTTATCAGAGCCATTGGTTATAGTGAACTTGGTTTTAATAAGGGAAAATGTTTTTGTTAAAACCAGACTATAACTTGTACAGTGCTCTAAGATCCACAACGACGCTTCGCTCCAAGTGCAAGACTCAACATTCTAGGTGATATGGTTTATGTCTTGTTGCCTACTTGCTAGGTTACATAGAACTTTGCTTATGGCATGCTTAGATAAACGTAACAACTATAGTTTGAAAACACATGTGTGCTTACTCTCTTCTGTCATCGCACTGTCGCGAACCCTTCTCACTCATGTTTCCCTTGATATGAAGATCATGTCTGGACGCGTTAACATGACTCAAGCCCAGTTGACGGCTATGATTAACCAACAAGTTGCTGCGGCACTTGCAGCCGCACAAGCAGGAGGTATACCCTGCGGTTTAAACTCATTCTAGGATCTTTAGATCCTACTCTCGTGAATCAACCTTTGTGTTAAACTTTGTCCTTTCTTACTCTCACGGCAGGTCAACCTGCACAGACTCCTGTATATGTACTTTCAAAACTTTTATGGACTGCCGACCAACTACTTTCAGCAGCACAGAAGGAGCGGTAGGCCTCCTCCACTGGTTTGAAAAGCTCGAATCTGTTTTCGAGATGTGTGAATGCCCTGAGGCTCGCAGGGTGAAGTATGCTACCGGTACTCTCGAGGGTTTAGTGCTCACGTGGTGGAACGCTCAGGTTCAAATGCTGGGGTTGGTTGCTGCTAATGCCACCCCATGGAACAATTTTAAGGAAATGATTAAGGAAGAGTACTGCAATCGTGATGAAATTCACAAACTGGAAGTCGAGTTCTTCAACCTCAAGATGACGGGGTTAGAAATTGAAGCGTACACGAAGAGATCGAATGAGCTTGCTATTCTGTGTCCTACTATGGTGGATCCTCCCATCAATCGCATTGAACTATACCTTAAGGGCTTAGTGCCAGAGATCTAAAATCATGTGACTTCGGCTAACCTCGCCACCATCCAGCAAGTTGTTCAGTTGGCTCATCGTCTCACTGATCAGGCGGTGGAGCAGAATAGGTTACCAAAGCGCATTAGTGCTACTACTTATGATGCTCCCAACGACAACAAGCGTAAGTGGGAGGGAGCTTCAAGCAAAGGTTCAACTTCTATTCAGTCTCAGTCTCAGCAGCAGAGGACTGACGACTACAAGAGCCCTAGCCAGCAATCATCTAGTAGTCAAAGTCATGGTGGGTACAAGGGAAATCACCCCAAATGCAATCGCTGTAACCTACACCACAGCGGGCCATGCACCAGGGGTAACTGTCATCGGTGCAACAAGCCAGGCCACGCCGCAAAGGATTGTAGAAGTTTATACCCCACAAACCAGAATCGTCAGCAACAACAAGCCCAACAAAATCAACGCCAGCAGCAGCAGCAGCAAGGTAACAACAAAGGTTGCTTTCAGTGTGGAGCTGAAGGTCACTTCAAGAGAGATTGCCCCCAACTGAACAGGAACCAGAACAACAACAACAACAACCAGGGGAATGGAAACAACGGGGGTAACAATGGCAATGGTGCAAGGGGTCGTGTGTTCGTTATTGGCCAAGGTGAAGCAAGGAACGATCCCAACGTGGTGACGGGTAAGTTCCTTCTCGAAGACTTTTACGTTACTGTATTATTTGATTCGGGTGCTGATACTAGCTACGTGTCCTTAAAAGTTAGTCAAATGCTTAAGCGCACCCCAACACCATTGAATACCAAGCACACTGTAGAGTTAGCTAATGGTAAAAGTTTAGAGGTCACACATGTAGTCAAGGGTTGTAACCTAGTTCTTGATGGTCATACTTTCTCAATCGACCTCCTTCCTATCATTCTGGGTAGTTTCGACGTTGTCACTGGGATGGACTGGTTATCCTAACATCAAGCAGAGATTCTTTGCAATGAAAAGATTGTCCGCATTCCTCGTTCAGGTGATGAACCTCTCATGATTCGTGGCGACAAGAGTGGTGCTGTGGTGAGCATCATCTCTTTCCTTAAGGCCCAGAAGTGTTTGAGAAAGGGCCACACTGCTATTCTGGCTCTCGTTACTGACACCTCAAAGAAAGAGAAGAAGATAGAATATTTTCCGATTGTGTGTGACTTCCCTGAGGAATTACCTGGCCTTCCGCCTCATCGTCAAGTCGAGTTTCAAATCGAGCTAGCTCCTGGAGCAGCACCTATAGCTCGTGCACCTTATCGCTTAGCTCCATCAGAGTTAGAAGAACTCTCTACGCAACTACAAGAACTCTTGGATAAGGGTTTTATTCGTCCTAGCTCTTCGCCCAGGGGAGCTCCAGTGCTATTTGTAAAGAAGAAAGACGGTACCTTCAGGATGTGCATCAACTACCGTGAACTCAACAAAGTGACCGTGAAGAATCGCTATCCTCTGCCACGCATCGACGATCTATTCGACCAGCTGGAAGGGTCGAGCTTTTACTCCAAGATTGATTTGAGATCAGGATATCACCAGCTAAGAGTCCGAGAAGAGGACGTCTCCAAAACAGCCTTTAGAACTCGTTCTGGACACTATGAGTTTTTGGTCATGCCTTTTGGGCTGACAAACGCACCTGCGGTCTTCATGGACTTGATGAATCGAGTGTGCAAGCCTTACCTGGACAAGTTCGTCATAGTTTTCATCGACGACATCCTGATCTATTCGAAGAGTCAGGAGGAACACGAGCAGCATCTACGACTCATTTTGGAACTCCTTCGAGCAGAACAGCTATACGTAGGTTTTCAAAATGTGACTTCTGGCTTCGTGAAGTCCATTTCTTAGGCCATGTGGTAAACAAGGACGGGATTCATGTTGATCCATCCAAGGTAGACTCGATTAAGAACTGTCCTGCACCTCGTACACCAACGGAAATTCGCCAATTCTTGGGCTTGGCAGGTTATTACAGAAGGTTCATTAAGGATTTTTTCAAGATTGCACAGCCTCTCACCTCACTAACGCAGAAAGGCGTTGTTTATCGATGGGGGAAATGCACAGGAATTAGCATTTCAGCACTTAAAGGATAGACTTTGCAGTGCACCTATTCTTTCATTGCCAGAGGGCACAGACGACTTTGTGGTTTACTGTGACGTGTCAATTCAGGGTCTTGGTTGTGTATTGATGCAACGGGATAAAGTTATAGCCTACGCCTCACGCCAACTTAAAGTTCATGAAAGGAACTACACTACCCACGATTTAGAGCTGGGAGCTGTTGTTTTTGCACTTAAGATATGGAGACACTACCTGTACGGTACCAAGTGCGCCATCTACACTGATCACAGGAGTCTCGAGCATATCTTCAAACAAAAGGAATTGAATATGCGACAACGACGATGGGTCGAGCTACTGAATGACTACGAATGCTCGATCAGGTACCACCCAGGCAAAGCCAATGTTGTGGCTGACGCCCTCAGTTGAAAGGACACTACGCCTAAGCGCGTACGAGCTTTACAACTCACCATTCAATCTAGTCTTCCCTATCAGATACGAGATGCTCAGGTAGAAGCATTGAAACCAGAGAACGTCAGGGCTGAAGCCCTATATGGCTCAAGGCAACGGTTAGAACAAAGGAAGACAGCGCCTACTACGTAACAGGACGCATTTGGGTCCCACTCTAGGGAAACCTACGAGAGCTTGTGATGGATGAGGCACACAAGTCTCGCTACTCAGTACACCCTGGTTCGGATAAGATGTACCACGACCTCAGAACTACATACTTGTGACACCCGTGTCACTTCAACTATCAAACAAATGCCAAACCAATGAAATATTGTATTTCATACTTGGGATTTGTAAAGATATGTGTATCGTTTGCACATATCAACTCTTGTTCGATTTTAAGCTTTAAATCGCTTTCTGGAGGGTTATACGCGCTCTGATACGTAAATATAACCAGTTTAATCCAACGAACACTCCGGAATAGTGAAATAGGCTTAACATACCTTAAATAACCTTTACATAACTTAGAAATAAGTTTTGAAGGCTTTGGTATGGCAAAAACAAGTTAATTCGCTTACAGGGACTAAACTTGACAAACTGCGAAAGTATGCCAATTTGAACTATAAGGAACATTCCAGAACATGACCATAAGTTAAACACACCTTAAATATCCTTTATATAGCTTAGAAATAGGCTTTGATGGGTTCGGTGTGCTAAAATAAACTTTTGGGTCATTCAGGGACTAAAAGCGTCAAAAAGTGCACAAGTTTGCACTTTCGCGCATAACTTACGTTCTGAATACACCCGGACATCCAAAAATTTATGTAAGCACTATAATATTTTATTTTAGTATTTGGCATAAGAAAAATCCATTCGTCACGCCATTTGGATCGTTTTTCGCACTTATGCGCATTCCGTCGTAATTAAGCGAACATCGCGATCGTACGACCAAACGAACCAACATCCGGCATATTTTTGAGCATGTTTCATGTCCACAATGTTTAGGCATCATTTTAGGGCCTTAAAGATGGCTTAACGGGCCTTAAACGTGTCGGAAATGGCCTTAAAACACAACAGGGACCAAAACTGTCATTTTTTAAACTTGGATTCTGATCAGGACTTTAGGCGGCCCGCGTAAAACTAGGGCTATCCTTTACGCGGCCCGCGTCAGCCTCTCAGACCAGATTCGATGTTTAAACAGGCTGTTAACAGCTGCATTACCCACAAAACCCACATGCACATGGTATTTCTCAATACTAGGGGCTCAAATGGTTTTGTAAAACCATGTTCTTGAGGTGTATGGCCAAGATCAAAGCACGGTTAACAAGAAACGATCTTAACGGCTCACCGAACACTATAAATACCCAACCCACTTCATTGCAAAACCCACAAGAATCTGATCTTAGAAGCTCCAAGTTGAAACCATTGTTTCATACCTGAGCTACTTGGATCAAGATTAGCATTCGGGGACCGTTCGTAAGTATTCCTTCGTTCTTTTATTGCTTTTCGAGCCCGAAAGTCAAACTTTGTTTGACTTTCTGCGTTGACCAGTTTATGGTCAATGCGAAGTTCGTTTGAACTTCGCAACGTGATTGTAATCACGATGGTTATAGTCCCTTGTGACTATGCCTACTGATTACCACGTTGTCTAGGGTCGTAAGGGTAAGCGATCTAATAAATCGCTTATACCTTCGAACCCGACCCATTTGGTCGATCATTAGGATCCGACCAAACACATTAGGTGACCATAGTATATAAGGAATAACCTTCCGAGGTTATACCTTATGGTCGCTTCGTTTAAGTAGTTGTATGATAGGTAGTTTATATGCCTTAGGTAAATTACCAGAATACCCTTTTCATGTATAATTGGTAATTAAGCATATGTAACCTAAACTTTTGTAACATAACTGATTATGTAACATGTTTAGGCATATAACACTTGTCATAGGGCTAGTTAGACGTCTCGAGTGCGCTTTTGCGCGCACGACGCGTTAAAGTAGCATAAGCTACCTTAATGGGTCGTGATGGGTCGAAAGCACTTAGGTTAGGTTTCATTTAGTATGTAGGCTTTGTTAAACCATATGACACGAGTCTCCATACTCGTTTGGTTTACGAACCCTCATTCTATCTAAATCCTCCGACTTAGGTCCGTTTTATTAACATAGTTACCTATATTAGGTGCCGTTTGATTCCGTGATCTCTAGCATTGCTTGGTGGTTATCTTAAGACTTCTGAGCAATCTCAAGTGAGTACATAGTTCCCCTCTTTTACTGTTTTCAAACTGTTTTGGGGTGAAACATGTGTACCTATCTGTTATTTTCATGTTTTCCAAAGTATAATTGATTATACATGTTAGTACTTATCTGTGACAAACTGAATGACTATCTATGGTTTAAATACTAATTTCTCAAAGAACATAAAATAAAAATGTTGAATTGTTCTTATTTTATGTTCACCAGACCGATTGTTAGTATGATATAGCGCTATAGGATTAGACACCCCATTCCTGTTGTCATGGAATGTCTGAAACCAATTTGTTTCTCCATCCAAATAGGGATTTCCTTTGTGGTATCCCTATAGTCTCAAAGGTGTATTTTGATGCACTAGGTCTGAATGAATTCTTAAATCACACATTTAAAGTATATTTTGATATACTCCCAAAAGTGTAGTTTGATATACTCTCAGGTGTTGTAACACCTGTGCCTCCACGGCCATCAAAAAAATACCAAACCAATTAATTATTATATTTCATGCTTGGGATTTGTAAAAATATGTGTATCATTTGCACATATCAATTTTTGTTCATTTCCAAACTCTAAATCACTTTCTGGAAGGTTATACGCGCACCGATGCGTAAATATAACCAGTTTAATGCAACAAACACTCCGAAATAGTGACATAGGCTTAACATACCTTAAATAACCTTTACATAACTTAGAAATAAGTTTTGAAGGCTTTGGTATGGCAAAAACAAGCTAATTCGCTTACATGGACTAAACTTGACAAACTGCGAAAGTATGCCAATTTGAACTGTAACAGACATTCCGGAACATGACCATAAGTTAAACACACCTTAAATATCCTTTACATAGCTTAGAAATAGGCTTTGAGGGGTTCGGTGTGCTAAAATAAACTTTTGGGTCATTCAGGGACTAAAAGTGTCAAAAAGTGCACAAGTTTGCATTTTCGCGCATAACTTACGTTCTGAATACATCCGGACATCCAAAAATTTATGTAAGCACTAAAACATTTTATTTTAGTGTTTGGCATAAGAAAAATCCATTCGTCGCGTCATTTGGATCGTTTTTCGCGCTTATGCGCATTCCGTCGTAATTAAGCGAACATCGCGTTCGTACGACCAAACGAACCAACATCCGACATATTTTTTAGCATGTTTCATGTCCACAATGTTTAGGCAACATTTTAGGGCCTTAAAATTGGCTTTACGGGCCTTAGAAGTGTCGGGAATGGCTTTAAACACATGCAGGGACTGAAACTGTCATTTTGGAAACTTATATTCAGATCAGAAGCTCCAGGCGGCCCGCATTATACTTGCCTGATCCTGAAGCGGGCCGCGTCCGACCTTCTGACCAGATTAAACGAATCTAACAGCAGATTGCAGCTGTTACATTCACAACCACACACTCACACTTGCTTAGTCAGCTGATAAGAACCCATTTTTAGTCACCACAACTTGCCAACAAGTGTACGCACGAGATTCGATCACGATATTCGAGAAACGATCCTAACGGTTCGGGTATTCCTATAAATACCCATCCACCCCCATTGCTAAACTCACTAGAATTCTGATTTGAGGAGCTCTAAGTTGAAACCATTGTTTCATACCTGAGCTACTTGGATCGGGATTAGCATTCGGGGACCCTTCGTAAGTATTCTTTCGTTCTTTTCTTTATTTTATTGCTTTTAGAGTCAGAAAGTCAAACTTTGTTTGACTTTCAGCGTTGACCAGCTTATGGTCAATGCGAAGTTCGTTTGAACTTCGCAACGTGAGTGTAATCACGTTGGTTATAGTCCCTTGGGACTATGCCTACTGATTACCACGTTGTCTAGGGTCGTAGGGTAAGCGATCTAATAAATCGCTTATACCTCGAACCCGACCCAGTTTGGTCGATCATTAGGATCTGACCAAATACATTAGGTGACCATAGTGTAGGGAATAACCTTCCGAGGTTATACCTTATGGTCACATCGTTTAAGTAGTTGTATGATAGGTAGTTTATATGCCTTAGGTAAATTACCAGAATACCCTTTTCATGTATAATTGGTAATTAAGCATATGTAACCTAAATTTTTGTCACATAACTGATTGTGTAACATGTTTAGGCATATAACACTTGTCATAGGACTAGTTAGACGGTCCGAACGCGTTTCACGCGAACGACGCGTTAAAGTAGCATAAGCTACCTAAACGGGTCGTAATGGGTCGACAGCACTTAGATTAAGGTTTCATTTAGTATGTAGGCTTTGTTAAACCATATGACACGAGTCTCTATACTCGTTTGGTTTACAAACCCTCATTCTATCAAATCTTCCAATTTAGGTCCGGTTTATTAACATAGTTACCTATATTAGGTGCCGTTTGATATCCGCGATCTCTAGCATTCTTTGGTTGTTACTCAAGGACTACTAAGAAATCTCAAGTGAGTACATAGACCCCTCTTTTACTGTTTTCCAAACTGTTTTGGGGTGAAACACATGTGCCTACTTGTTACTTTCGTGCTTTCCTGTTTTCACATCATATACTTGTTATGTTCATTAGTACACTATTAGTACATGATTTACATTACATTTCTGCTATGTATGTTGACTGATAGCATGCTAGCACATTGATTTACATGACTTTTCTACTTTGTATGTTAACTTAGCATACTTAGTACATCATTTTACATTGCATCTCTGTTGCATATGTTCCAGTAACATATGGACACATTGTTTTACAGCTCTACCTTGTATGTTTACTCTACCATACTAGGTACATTATCTTCATCACATGCTTACATTTTGGTATGACATTTGGTTTGTTTAAATGAGACAATGTACATTCATTAACACCGATCATGCCGCTCGGTAGTAGGTAGTGGTACCATAGGAGTTGACAAATCCCATTCCTGAAATCTCGGGTTTGTTTGGACGTAAGGAACGACCGAATCCGAATACATACTTCTTTTGATAACCTTAACTAAAAGGGTTATCCGGCTGTCTCAAGGCTTGGATGTATGAATTTTCACAACACCGCATAAATGTTCATATTCAGTATAGCATGCATATATTTTACAAAACATAACTTTGATTTAAACCAAGTTTTACTTCAATACTTTGTTTTGTACATTTTTTACTTATGGTTTAAGTAGTCTTATTTTACTTACCATACATATCATTTTGGTTACACATTACTTGACTACTTTTGGACTATCAACATTTGACATGGTTTATACAAGGACTTTTGACAATTGGTTTAAACATAGACATCTTACATTGTTTGGTTTGGTTTGAGTAAGTGATTTAAGTAACGAGGCGTGTGTAATATGATACAAGCATGGTGGATACGCCGCTGGTACTTCCTATATATAAGTGTTTGTATGGTATTACATATCGTAGCGTTATTTAAATCATTTCAGTTTGAGACATATAACATTTTATACAAATAACATACTTTTCACAAGACATTGTTTTACAAACAACATATCTTATACAAACTCATTTTACATGGTTATTCATTTAATCATACATTATTCTCTTATTTATACATATCATCTGATCTTATTGCTTTTTAAACGATTTACAAAACAAAGCAAACTAAAAGGTTCATGACTAAACATTTTCTTAAACATAAGTCATGAATCTCATTTTCACAAAACCTATGTATCTCACAGGCATTTTTATGCTGACGTACCTATTTTCACATGTGTTTCAGGAAATGAAGCATAGGATTGATCAAGATACACTTAGGTGGACATGGGCCTTAGTGACAATAAAAGATGCAAGACTAGTTAATTATGTTGTATTTCCTTGTTTGTTAAGACATTGTAACACTTTTAATCAATAAAACGAAACTTCAATTGCCATGGATTTGAAACAATTAATTCTGTTACAACACTCCCCGACATTTCCACCACGTTTTGTATGTTCTACGTGGTCGGGGTGTGACAGAAAAGATGGTATCAGAGCTCATGGTTATAGGGAATTAGGTTATTAGTAATACTTTGACCTAGTCTATAACCTTTCTAGGACCCTAACGCCAGTTTACTTGCGTTTAGTCATAAAACAATACCGTCGCCTATCCTTAGGCGACGATCACAACAAGAACATAAATTTCCAAACCGCTTTGAAAACTAATCATCTGTTCTAGGATGATTGATTACTAGGTTTTGAACCCTCTATGGTAAGGTTTTGAACTCTCTATTATATGGTTTTGAACCCCTTTGAGTTTTCAAAATCTCGTCAAGGTTTTGGGTTTTAAATAATGTGAACACGTGCAAACTGGAAGGGTGAATGCCTGTATTCTAGGTTTTCTGTCTTGGCAAGCACTTCGTATACATCTCATCAGACGCGAGACCAGTTGTGCTTACCTGGGAATTCTTGGAATGAGTGTTCACTTATAGGCGAGCATGTCTTCGCGATACATTATTTTTGACCCATTTACTTTGATTTGTCACCATCTCATTTGTTTGCCTTAGGTAACAAACAAATGATCACAATTTTCATTCGTTACCATTCTGTATTGATTATCCAATAACCTTTCACTTGCTTCTTCCTATGTCTTTCATTTTCTTCTAGAATGTCTATTCCTCTCAGCACTGGTCTAATGTCCGAGCAAACAGCCAAATTTGCCCAGCAAATAGGCGAGGTGATACTGAAGTCTGTGGATCTAGGCATTGCCATGTCTCGTCTCAAAAATGAAGCCACTCAAGAGCCACCAAAGGAAGCAGAAGTCAAGCCAGCACCAAAATCAAGGAAGCGTAAGGCTTCAAGGAAACCCGCAACAGTTACACCTAATCAAGCGGGACCTAGCCTAGTGACAGCACTACCAGTCAGGAAGCCATACAACGGAATAGAACCCTTGTGCAACCAATGTACCCTTCATCATCACCCTAGTGTGAAGTGCCGCAAATGCCAAATTTGTGGACTTAAAGGTCATACGGCAAAAGTTTGCGTAGCAGCAGTACCAAATCAAATAGGACCCAATCGGGTGGCAACACCACCTGCTAAGAAGCAATACAAAGGAACAACACCAATATGCGACAAATGTAATGCACACCACTTAGCTCACCTACAGTGTCGTTTGTATGCATCATGTGGGCGACTCGGTCACCTGGCAAATGTTTGTCGATTTACCCCAAACCAAGGTGGTCCAAATCAACTCCAAGTCAACCCTACTCAAGCTCGCTTTCCGCCTGGATCGTGCTACAACTGTGGCGATACGAGCCATTTCAGGAACAACTGCCCGAAGATTTTCAGTGCAAATCCAACCCTTGGATGAGCATTCGGCTGAACAAAGGATGTTGCTGTCTTATGCCTTTGTTTCTTTTGTTTTCGTGTATTGTGAAACAATATGTCTTGTTCATAAATAAAAGTTGTTGATCACAGTTCTGATATACAAGTGTAATAACAAGTGTTTATGGCATTTCCCTATAATACCTGCATTAAGGAACTATGTTCCTTACAAACTACTCTTGTGATTCTCTCTTTCAAATGATCGCTCATGAGTCCCTCGAAAATTTTAAGTACTCGTTTCATTCTAAGATGCGAAGTACAGAAAATAAAGTGACATTATGAGTAATCATGCTTCAGCACATCTTTACCTTTAAATCCTTGGTTAGATAACTAAGGGTATTTTCAAATCTCATACCCATTATGTTTTGATTTTTCAACATACACAGTACAAGTATTTCAACACAATCTTCATGATCTCAAAACATTTCATATAGTTTGAAAACAATTTTTCTAGATACATTGTCTATGTTATTTCAAAAACATTGGCCATGTTATCAAAACCAACCTTTCTAATTTCAAAATATTTCATATAGTCTGAAGACAATATTAACACAATACATTTTCTTATCAAGTGCATGATTTCGAAAAGCATCATTCATGTCTTTCAAAAACCTTATACATAATTTCAAAATTCATCTCGCATGATTTTAAAACATTTTTGTAAATATATCTATCTAATACACCTACTTTATGATTTCAAAAGTATTATATATAAGGTTTTAAAAACGTTAAACACATTTTTCTTAAAAGAACCCCATGCATAGTTTTCAAAAATATTTTCCTCATACATTGATTTAACTTTCAAATTTCGCTTCATATGTCGCCTTGGCATATCTGGCATCTCAACTTCATAAGCATTTTTACTTCATGTTTTGACTTAAGCACGTCCAGTGCAAGGTTTCAAAACATCTTCAACTTCTAAAATCCATATGGGATCTTTTTATCTTCACCTTTAGACCCTTGTGGATAATTATCATTCAAATCAGAGTCCTTAATTGGATTCCTTATGTACCTAAATTCGAACATTTTGGTTCCTTATAATCGAAAACGAATTTTTCTTTTAAAAATCTTTCTATCTTTATAGTTAGATTCTTGATAACGTTTAAAGTACCAAATGAAATCCACGGAATGGATTCCTAGTGTGCTTTAAATGCATGTACGCAATTAACAAGACAAATTAATAAACAATCTTTGTGGTTATACGACTATGTGTTTATTCATCTTATGTTTTCTTTTATGCATTTTTTTGTGTTTTTGTATACTCTGGATATTCGTTATCCAAATCCTCGTAGAATCTTTCATATCTTCATATGATGGATTCGTAGCAGGATATTCAAAAGGCGCTACCTTAAATCCTTAATGGGCTTCTATGTAATAGTTAAGACCCTTGGATTATATAGTACCACTCCATGATTCATAAGAGACCCTTTAGTGGTCTAGTCAAAAAGATTGATTCACAATTTGGTTAAAGAACGACATCTAGTGATGTAGCTGAACAGACTCCTTGATAGTCTATTTAGATCATTTATTGATTTAATTAAAAGGACTCTATGGTGGTCTAGTCACACTCATCACAGGATTGTTCATTTGGTTTTCCCTACACATTATAAAATAGACTGTGTGAACTATGCAAGGAATTGTCTAATTATGGACGTGTACATAATTAAGAGATTCAGTGCACAGAAACCTAGTAAGATTTATTATGTGTAAGAATCGATAGCGACAACAATAACAAAATGAGAACGATGTAATGGAGGTACGGTGGACGCACCAATGGCGCTGCATATACTTGTATATAAGTGTCCCTCTTACATTGCAAGCATAATGTTATTAAGGTTACTAGAAGTTCAGAACCCTAACCAATATTGTTCGATCTTTTCAACTTCATGTTTCCAAGCTCTCACGAGTTTCCTCTAAATAAATTTCGTGACGAAATTTCCTAAAGTAGGGGAGACTGTAACACCTGTGCCTCCACGGCCATCAAACAAATACCAAACCAATGAATTATTATATTTCATGCTTGGGATTTGTAAAAATATGTGTATCATTTGCACATATCAATTTTTGTTCATTTCCAAACTCTAAATCACTTTCTGGAAGGTTATACGCGCACCGATGCGTAAATATAACCAGTTTAATGCAACAAACACTCCGTAATAGTGACATAGGCTTAACATACCTTAAATAACATTTACATAACTTAGAAATAAGTTTTGAAGGCTTTGGTATGGCAAAAACAAGCTAATTCGCTTACAGGGACTAAACTTGACAAACTGCGAAAGTATGCCAATTTGAACGGTAACAGACATTCCGGAACATGACCATAAGTTAAACACACCTTAAATATCCTTTACATAGCTTAGAAATAGGCTTTAAGGGGTTCGGTGTGCTAAAATAAACTTTTGGGTCATTCAGGGACTAAAAGTGTCAAAAAGTGCACAAGTTTGCATTTTCGCGCATAACTTACGTTCTGAATACATCCGGACATCCAAAAATTTATGTAAGCACTAAAACATTTTATTTTAGTGTTTGGCATAAGAAAAATCCATTCGTCGCGTCATTTGGATCGTTTTTCGCGCTTATGCGCATTCCGTCGTAATTAAGCGAACATCGCGTTCGTACGACCAAACGAACCAACATCCGACATATTTTTTAGCATGTTTCATGTCCACAATCTTTAGGCAACATTTTAGGGCCTTAAAATCGGCTTTACGGGCCTTAGAAGTGTCGGGAATGGCTTTAAACACATGCAGGGACTGAAACTGTCATTTTGGAAACTTATATTCAGATCAGAAGCTCCAGGCGGCCCGCATTATACTTGCCTGATCCTGAAGCGGGCCACGTCCGACCATCTGACCAGATTAAACGAATCTAACAGCAGATTGCTGCTGTTACATTCACAACCACACACTCACACTTGCTTAGTCAGCTGATAAGAACCCATTTTTAGTCACCACAACTTGCCAACAAGTGTACGCACGAGATTCGAGAAACGATCCTAACGGTTCGGGTATTCCTATAAATACCCATCCACCCCCATTGCTAAACTCACTAGAATTCTGATTTGAGGAGCTCTAAGTTGAAACCATTGTTTCATACCTGAGCTACTTGGATCGGGATTAGCATTCGGGGACCCTTCGTAAGTATTCTTTCGTTCTTTTCTTTATTTTATTGCTTTTAGAGTCAGAAAGTCAAACTTTGTTTGACTTTCAGCGTTGACCAGCTTATGGTCAATGCGAAGTTCATTTGAACTTCGCAACGTGAGTGTAATCACGTTGGTTATAGTCCCTTGGGACTATGCCTACTGATTACCACGTTGTCTAGGGTCGTAGGGTAAGCGATCTAATAAATCGCTTATACCTCGAACCCGACCCAGTTTGGTCGATCATTAGGATCTGACCAAATACATTAGGTGACCATAGTGTAGGGAATAACCTTCCGAGGTTATACCTTATGGTCACATCGTTTAAGTAGTTGTATGATAGGTAGTTTATATGCCTTAGGTAAATTACCAGAATACCCTTTTCATGTATAATTGGTAATTAAGCATATGTAACCTAAACTTTTGTCACATAACTGATTATGTAACATGTTTAGGCATATAACACTTGTCATAGGACTAGTTAGACGGTCCGAACGCGTTTCACGCGAACGACGCGTTAAAGTAGCATAAGCTACCTAAACGGGTCGTAATGGGTCGACAGCACTTAGATTAAGGTTTCATTTAGTATGTAGGCTTTGTTAACTCATATGACACGAGTCTCTATACTCGTTTGGTTTACAAACCCTCATTCTATCAAATCTTCCGATTTAGGTCCGGTTTATTAACATAGTTACCTATATTAGGTGCCGTTTGATATCCGCGATCTCTAGCATTCTTTGGTTGTTACTCAAGGACTACTAAGCAATCTCAAGTGAGTACATAGACCCCTCTTTTACTGTTTTCCAAACTGTTTTGGGGTGAAACACATGTGCCTACTTGTTACTTTCGTGCTTTCCTGTTTTCACATCATATACTTGTTATGTTCATTAGTACACTATTAGTACATGATTTACATTACATTTCTGCTATGTATGTTGACTGATAGCATGCTAGCACATTGATTTACATGACTTTTCTACTTTGTATGTTAACTTAGCATACTTAGTACATCATTTTACATTGCATCTCTGTTGCATATGTTCCAGTAACATATGGACACATTGTTTTACAGCTCTACCTTGTATGTTTACTCTAGCATACTAGGTACATTATCTTCATCACATGCTTACATTTTGGTATGACATTTGGTTTGTTTAAATGAGACAATGTACATTCATTAACACCGATCATGCCGCTCGGTAGTAGGTAGTGGTACCATAGGAGTTGACAAATCCCATTCCTGAAATCTCGGGTTTGTTTGGACGTAAGGAACGACCGAATCCGAATACATACTTCTTTTGATAACCTTAACTAAAAGGGTTATCCGGCTGTCTCAAGGCTTGGATGTATGAATTTTCACAACACCGCATAAATGTTCATATTCAGTATAGCATGCATATATTTTACAAAACATAACTTTGATTTAAACCAAGTTTTACTTCAATACTTTGTTTTGTACATTTTTTACTTATGGTTTAAGTAGTCTTATTTTACTTACCATACATATCATTTTGGTTACACATTACTTGACTACTTTTGGACTATCAACATTTGACATGGTTTATACAAGGACTTTTGACAATTGGTTTAAACATAGACATCTTACATTGTTTGGTTTGGTTTGAGTAAGTGATTTAAGTAACGAGGCGTGTGTAATATGATACAAGCATGGTGGATACGCCGCTGGTACTTCCTATATATAAGTGTTTGTATGGTATTACATATCGTAGCGTTATTTAAATCATTTCAGTTTGAGACATATAACATTTTATACAAATAACATACTTTTCACAAGACATTGTTTTACAAACAACATATCTTATACAAACTCATTTTACATGGTTATTCATTTAATCATACATTATTCTCTTATTTATACATATCATCTGATCTTATTGCTTTTTAAACGATTTACAAAACAAAGCAAACTAAAAGGTTCATGACTAAACATTTTCTTAAACATAAGTCATGAATCTCATTTTCACAAAACCTATGTATCTCACAGGCATTTTTATGCTGACGTACCTATTTTCACATGTGTTTCAGGAAATGAAGCATAGGATTGATCAAGATACACTTAGGTGGACATGGGCCTTAGTGACAATAAAAGATGCAAGACTAGTTAATTATGTTGTATTTCCTTGTTTGTTAAGACATTGTAACACTTTTAATCAATAAAACGAAACTTCAATTGCCATGGATTTGAAACAATTAATTCTGTTACAACATTCCCCGACATTTCCGCCACGTTTTGTATGTTCTACGTGGTCGGGGTGTGACAGAAAAGATGGTATCAGAGCTCATGGTTATAGGGAATTAGGTTATTAGTAATACTTTGACCTAGTCTATAACCTTTCTAGGACCCTAACGCCAGTTTACTTGCGTTTAGTCATAAAACAATACCGTCGCCTATCCTTAGGCGACGATCACAACAAGAACATAAATTTCCAAACCGCTTTGAAAACTAATCATCTGTTCTAGGATGATTGATTACTAGGTTTTGAACCCTCTATGGTAAGGTTTTGAACTCTCTATTATATGGTTTTGAACCCCTTTGAGTTTTCAAAATCTCGTCAAGGTTTTGGGTTTTAAATAATGTGAACACGTGCAAACTGGAAGGGTGAATGCCTGTATTCTAGGTTTTCTGTCTTGGCAAGCACTTCGTATACATCTCATCAGACGCGAGACCAGTTGTGCTTACCTGGGAATTCTTGGAATGAGTGTTCACTTATAGGCGAGCATGTCTTCGCGATACATTATTTTTGACCCATTTACTTTGATTTGTCACCATCTCATTTGTTTGCCTTAGGTAACAAACAAATGATCACAATTTTCATTCGTTACCATTCTGTATTGATTATCCAATAACCTTTCACTTGCTTCTTCCTATGTCTTTCATTTTCTTCTAGAATGTCTATTCCTCTCAGCACTGGTCTAATGTCCGAGCAAACAGCCAAATTTGCCCAGCAAATAGGCGAGGTGATACTGAAGTCTGTGGATCTAGGCATTGCCATGTCTCATCTCAAAAATGAAGCCACTCAAGAGCCACCAAAGGAAGCAGAAGTCAAGCCAGCACCAAAATCAAGGAAGCGTAAGGCTTCAAGGAAACCCGCAATAGTTACACCTAATCAAGCGGGACCTAGCCTAGTGACAGCACTACCAGTCAAGAAGCCATACAACGGAATAGAACCCTTGTGCAACCAATGTACCCTTCATCATCACCCTAGTGTGAAGTGCCGCAAATGCCAAATTTGTGGACTTAAAGGTCATACGGCAAAAGTTTGCGTAGCAGCAGTACCAAATCAAATAGGACCCAATCGGGTGGCAACACCACCTGCTAAGAAGCAATACAAAGGAACAACACCAATATGCGACAAATGTAATGCACACCACTTAGCTCACCTACAGTGTCGTTTGTATGCATCATGTGGGCGACTCGGTCACCTGGCAAATGTTTGTCGATTTACCCCAAACCAAGGTGGTCCAAATCAACTCCAAGTCAACCCTACTCAAGCTCGCTTTCCGCCTGGATCGTGCTACAACTGTGGCGATACGAGCCATTTCAGGAACAACTGCCCGAAGATTTTCAGTGCAAATCCAACCCTTGGATGAGCATTCGGCTGAACAAAGGATGTTGCTGTCTTATGCCTTTGTTTCTTTTGTTTTCGTGTATTGTGAAACAATATGTCTTGTTCATAAATAAAAGTTGTTGATCACAGTTCTGATATACAAGTGTAATAACAAGTGTTTATGGCATTTCCCTATAATACCTGCATTAAGGAACTATGTTCCTTACAAACTACTCTTGTGATTCTCTCTTTCAAATGATCGCTCATGAGTCCCTCGAAAATTTTAAGTACTCGTTTCATTCTAAGATGCGAAGTACAGAAAATAAAGTGACATTATGAGTAATCATGCTTCAGCACATCTTTACATTTAAATCCTTGGTTAGATAACTAAGGGTATTTTCAAATCTCATACCCATTACGTTTTGATTTTTCAACATACACAGTACAAGTATTTCAACACAATCTTCATGATCTCAAAACATTTCATATAGTTTGAAAACAATTTTTCTAGATACATTGTCTATGTTATTTCAAAAACATTGGCCATGTTATCAAAACCAACCTTTCTAATTTCAAAATATTTCATATAGTCTGAAGACAATATTAACACAATACATTTTCTTATCAAGTGCATGATTTCGAAAAGCATCATTCATGTCTTTCAAAAACCTTATACATAATTTCAAAATTCATCTCGCATGATTTTAAAACATTTTTGTAAATATATCTATCTAATACACCTACTTTATGATTTCAAAAGTATTATATATAAGGTTTCAAAAACGTTAAACACATTTTTCTTAAAAGAACCCCATGCATAGTTTTCAAAAATATTTTCCTCATACATTGATTTAACTTTCAAATTTCGCTTCATATGTCGCCTTGGCATATCTGGCATCTCAACTTCATAAGCATTTTTACTTCATGTTTTGACTTAAGCACGTCCAGTGCAAGGTTTCAAAACATCTTCAACTTCTAAAATCCATATGGGATCTTTTTATCTTCACCTTTAGACCCTTGTGGATAATTATCATTCAAATCAGAGTCCTTAATTGGATTCCTTATGTACCTAAATTCGAACATTTTGGTTCCTTATAATCGAAAACGAATTTTTCTTTTAAAAATATTTCTATCTTTATAGTTAGATTCTTGATAACGTTTAAAGTACCAAATGAAATCCACGGAATGGATTCCTAGTGTGCTTTAAATGCATGTACGCAATTAACAAGACAAATTAATAAACAATCTTTGTGGTTATACGACTATGTGTTTATTCATCTTATGTTTTCTTTTATGCATTTTTTTGTGTTTTTGTATACTCTGGATATTCGTTATCCAAATCCTCGTAGAATCTTTCATATCTTCATATGATGGATTCGTAGCAGGATATTCAAAAGGCGCTACCTTAAATCCTTAATGGGCTTCTATGTAATAGTTAAGACCCTTGGATTATATAGTACCACTCCATGATTCATAAGAGACCCTTTAGTGGTCTAGTCAAAAAGATTGATTCACAATTTGGTTAAAGAACGACATCTAGTGATGTAGCTGAACAGACTCCTTGATAGTCTATTTAGATCATTTATTGATTTAATTAAAAGGACTCTATGGTGGTCTAGTCACACTCATCACAGGATTGTTCATTTGGTTTTCCCTACACATTATAAAATAGACTGTGTGAACTATGCAAGGAATTGTCTAATTATGGACGCGTACATAATTAAGAGATTCAGTGCACAGAAACCCAGTAAGATCTATTATGTGTAAGAATCGATAGCGACAACAATAACAAAATGAGAACGATGTAATGGAGGTACGGTGGACGCACCAATGGCGCTGCATATACTTGTATATAAGTGTCCCTCTTACATTGCAAGCATAATGTTATTAAGGTTACTAGAAGTTCAGAACCCTAACCAATATTGTTCGATCTTTTCAACTTCATGTTTCCAAGCTCTCACGAGTTTCCTCTAAATAAATTTCGTGACGAAATTTCCTAAAGTAGGGGAGACTGTAACACCTGTGCCTCCACGGCCATCAAACAAATACCAAACCAATGAATTATTATATTTCATGCTTGGGATTTGTAAAAATATGTGTATCATTTGCACATATCAATTTTTGTTCATTTCCAAACTCTAAATCACTTTCTGGAAGGTTATACGCGCACCGATGCGTAAATATAACCAGTTTAATGCAACAAACACTCCGTAATAGTGACATAGGCTTAACATACCTTAAATAACATTTACATAACTTAGAAATAAGTTTTGAAGGCTTTGGTATGGCAAAAACAAGCTAATTCGCTTACAGGGACTAAACTTGACAAACAGCGAAAGTATGCCAATTTGAACTGTAACAGACATTCCGGAACATGACCATAAGTTAAACACACCTTAAATATCCTTTACATAGCTTAGAAATAGGCTTTAAGGGGTTCGGTGTGCTAAAATAAACTTTTGGGTCATTTAGGGACTAAAAGTGTCAAAAAGTGCACAAGTTTGCATTTTCGCGCATAACTTACGTTCTGAATACATCCGGACATCCAAAAATTTATGTAAGCACTAAAACATTTTATTTTAGTGTTTGGCATAAGAAAAATCCATTCGTCGCGTCATTTGGATCGTTTTTCACGCTTATGCGCATTCCGTCGTAATTAAGCGAACATCGCGTTCGTACGACCAAACGAACCAACATCCGACATATTTTTTAGCATGTTTCATGTCCACAATGTTTAGGCAACATTTTAGGGCCTTAAAATCGGCTTTACGGGCCTTAGAAGTGTCGGGAATGGCTTTAAACACATGCAGGGACTGAAACTGTCATTTTGGAAACTTATATTCAGATCAGAAGCTCCAGGCGGCCCGCATTATACTTGCCTGATCCTGAAGCGGGCCACGTCCGACCTTCTGACTAGATTAAACGAATCTAACAGCAGATTGCAGCTGTTACATTCACAACCACACACTCACACTTGCTTAGTCAGCTGATAAGAACCCATTTTTAGTCACCACAACTTGCCAACAAGTGTACGCACGAGATTCGATCACGATATTCGAGAAACGATCCTAACGGTTCGGGTATTCCTATAAATACCCGTCCACCCCCATTGCTAAACTCACTAGAATTCTGATTTGAGGAGCTCTAAGTTGAAACCATTGTTTCATACCTGAGCTACTTGGATCGGGATTAGCATTC
This sequence comes from Helianthus tuberosus, assembly GCA_030545235.1. NCBI lineage: Eukaryota > Viridiplantae > Streptophyta > Magnoliopsida > Asterales > Asteraceae > Helianthus > Helianthus tuberosus. The sequence continues at coordinate 115,559,984 of CM060408.1, forward strand.
GGGGACCCTTCGTAAGTATTCTTTCGTTCTTTTCTTTATTTTATTGCTTTTAGAGTCAGAAAGTCAAACTTTGTTTGACTTTCAGCGTTGACCAGCTTATGGTCAATGCGAAGTTCATTTGAACTTCGCAACGTGAGTGTAATCACGTTGGTTATAGTCCCTTGGGACTATGCCTACTGATTACCACGTTGTCTAGGGTCGTAGGGTAAGCGATCTAATAAATCGCTTATACCTCGAACCCGACCCAGTTTGGTCGATCATTAGGATCTGACCAAATACATTAGGTGACCATAGTGTAGGGAATAACCTTCCGAGGTTATACCTTATGGTCACATCGTTTAAGTAGTTGTATGATAGGTAGTTTATATGCCTTAGGTAAATTACCAGAATACCCTTTTCATGTATAATTGGTAATTAAGCATATGTAACCTAAACTTTTGTCACATAACTGATTATGTAACATGTTTAGGCATATAACACTTGTCATAGGACTAGTTAGACGGTCCGAACGCGTTTCACGCGAACGACGCGTTAAAGTAGCATAAGCTACCTAAACGGGTCGTAATGGGTCGACAACACTTAGATTAAGGTTTCATTTAGTATGTAGGCTTTGTTAAACCATATGACACGAGTCTCTATACTCGTTTGGTTTACAAACCCTCATTCTATCAAATCTTCCGATTTAGGTCCGGTTTATTAACATAGTTACCTATATTAGGTGCCGTTTGATATCCGCGATCTCTAGCATTCTTTGGTTGTTACTCAAGGACTACTAAGCAATCTCAAGTGAGTACATAGACCCATCTTTTACTGTTTTCCAAACTGTTTTGGGGTGAAACACATGTGCCTACTTGTTACTTTCGTGCTTTCCTGTTTTCACATCATATACTTGTTATGTTCATTAGTACACTATTAGTACATGATTTACATTACATTTCTGCTATGTATGTTGACTGATAGCATGCTAGCACATTGATTTACATGACTTTTCTACTTTGTATGTTAACTTAGCATACTTAGTACATCATTTTACATTGCATCTCTGTTGCATATGTTCCAGTAACATATGGACACATTGTTTTACAGCTCTACCTTGTATGTTTACTCTAGCATACTAGGTACATTATCTTCATCACATGCTTACATTTTGGTATGACATATGGTTTGTTTAAATGAGACAATGTACATTCATTAACACCGATCATGCCGCTCGGTAGTAGGTAGTGCTACCATAGGAGTTGACAAATCCCATTCCTGAAATCTCGGGTTTGTTTGGACGTAAGGAACGACCGAATCCGAATACATACTTCTTTTGATAACCTTAACTAAAAGGGTTATCCGGCTGTCTCAAGGCTTGGATGTATGAATTTTCACAACACCGCATAAATGTTCATAATCAGTATAGCATGCATATATTTTACAAAACATAACTTTGATTTAAACCAAGTTTTACTTCAATACTTTGTTTTGTACATTTTTTACTTATGGTTTAAGTAGACTTATTTTACTTACCATACATATCATTTTGGTTACACATTACTTGACTACTTTTGGACTATCAACATTTGACATGGTTTATACAAGGACTTTTGACAATTGGTTTAAACATAGACATCTTACATTGTTTGGTTTGGTTTGAGTAAGTGATTTAAGTAACGAGGCGTGTGTAATATGATACAAGCATGGTGGATACGCCGCTGGTACTTCCTATATATAAGTGTTTGTATGGTATTACATATCGTAGCGTTATTTAAATCATTTCAGTTTGAGACATATAACGTTTTATACAAAGAACATACTTTTCACAAGACATTGTTTTACAAACAACATATCTTATACAAACTCATTTTACATGGTTATTCATTTAATCATACATTATTCTCTTATTTATACATATCATCTGATCTTATTGCTTTTTAAACGATTTACAAAACAAAGCAAACTAAAAGGTTCATGACTAAACATTTTCTTAAACATAAGTCATGAATCTCATTTTCACAAAACCTATGTATCTCACAGGCATTTTTATGCTGACGTACCTATTTTCACATGTGTTTCAGGAAATGAAGCATAGGATTGATCAAGATACACTTAGGTGGACATGGGCCTTAGTGACAATAAAAGATGCAAGACTAGTTAATTATGTTGTATTTCCTTGTTTGTTAAGACATTGTAACACTTTTAATCAATAAAACGAAACTTCAATTGTCATGGATTTGAAACAATTAATTCTGTTACAACACTCCCCGACATTTCCGCCACGTTTTGTATGTTCTACGTGGTCGGGGTGTGACATGTGTGGTATTGTACAGAACCAACATATATATTTTATCAACAAACCAAAACATATTTTTAATATGTTATTTACAAATCCAAAGTATATTTTTAATATGCTACAATAAGGTTATTCGTTTAACCTTACATTATTTTACAAAGCATAACTTTTGATTTATTCAAACACTTTGTTTTGTACATTTTTACTTGTGGTTTAAGAAATCTCATTTTACTTACCATACATAACTTTTGTTTACACATTACATGGTTTACATTTAACTTGAGTTATACAATAACATTGGACTATTGGTTTAAACATGAACATTCTATATTGGTGGTTTGGTTTAAGTAAGTGACTTAAGTAACGAGGCGTGTGTAATATGATACAAACATGGTGGATACGCCGCTGGTACTTCCTATATATAAGTGTTTGTATGGTATCACATATTGTAGCGTTATTTGAATCATTTCAATTTGAGACATATAACATTTTATACAAATAACATACTTTTCATAAGACATTGTTTTACAACAACTTATCTTATACAAACTCATTTTACATGGTTATTCATTTAACCATGTATTATTCTCTTATTTATACATATCATTTGATCTTATTGTTTTTCAAACGATTTACAAAACAAATCAATTTACAAGGTTCATGACTAAAATTTATTAAACATTTTCTTAAACTTACAAGTCATGAATCCTATTTTCACAAAACCTATGTATCTCACAGGCATTTTTATGCTGACGTACCTATTTTTACACATGTTTCAGGTACTGCTTTGCAATGATTGTTGATACATGCTACATTTAGGATGGACTCGTGCCTTAGCAACTTTAAAACTTGGAAGATCATAGTTGTACTTATTTGATTGTATTAAAACAATGAGTTCATTTATTCAATAAAACAAAATTTATTTATTCCATGGTTATGAAACAATGTTTCTGTTACAACACTCCCCGACATTTCCGCCACGTCTAGTTGCTTTACGTGGTCGGGGTGTGACAGAAAAGTTGGTATCAGAGCTAATGGTTATAGGGAATTAGGTTATTAGTAATACTTTGACCTAGTCTATAACCTTCCTAGGACCCTAACGCGAGTTTACTTGCGTTTAGTCATAAAACAATACTGTCATCTATCCTTAGGCGACAACCACAACAAGAACATAAATTTCTAAACCGCTTTGAAAACTAATCATCTGTTCTAGGATGATTGATTACTAGGTTTTGAACCCTCTATTGTAAGGTTTTGAACCCTTTAAGTTTTCAAATCCCGTCAAAGTTGGTCTAAATAATGTGAACACGTGCAAACTGGAAGGGTGGGTGCCTGTACCCTGAGTTTTCTGTCTAAGGCTAGAGTATTCGTACAAATCCACATAATCGGACCAGTCACTCTTACCTGGGAACTCTTGGGGTGAGTGTCCACTTATAGGCGAGCATGTCTTCGCGATACATTATTTTTTACCTATTTACTTTGATTAATCACCGGGGTCGTTTGTTGCTTTGTATTAACAAACAAATGACCACTATCCTTGCTTTCATCAGATTTGTTTCATCTCTTTCTTTTCGTCTAATTCTCTCACTCGTTTCCTTTCATGTTTCCTCTATTAGAATGCCTCCTCGACGCGACAATCAGATGGCGAATGCCGAACTGGCGGAAATCATCGCGCAGCATATGGCTGCTGCCTTCCCAAATCTTTATGCTCAAATGATTCAAGCCATCAACAACAACAATGCTCCATGCAATTTCAAGAATTTTAACTCGGCTAAACCGCTCAAGTTTAGTGGTTCTGAGGGAGCAACTGGGCTTCTTCAATGGTTCGAGAGCATTGAGAATACTTTCCGTCATGTTCAATGTCCTGAAAATCGCAAGGTCGAGTTTTCTTCGAGTGTGTTTCAGAAGAGGGCTCTTACGTGGTGGAACGGGGTTATGAGAGACCGCAGTGCTGAGGTTGCATTAGCACAGACTTGGGCTGAGCTTAGGGCTCTTATGATGAAGGAATTTTGTCCTCGTCATGAGCTAAGGGCTCTAGAAAGGGAATTTGATGATTTGAAGCAAGACAGTGGGGAACATCGAGCCTATACTGATCGCTATGAGGAATTGAGCTTGTTATGCCCTACTATGGTTACGCCTGTGGATAAGGCGATTGAGAAATACATTGATGGTCTTCCTGACATAGTTCAGGATATCGTTACTGGCAGCAACCCTACTACTGTCAGACAAGCCATTGAATTGTCTGCCACTCTGACTGAATCCCATATCAGGAAGCGCAAGCTGTTTCGGAAGGGCGACTCAAGACCATCTGACAAGACTGCTCAAGTGGAACCAAAGGAAGAACATGCTGAGGTGTCCAAGAAGAAGAAGCGCAAAGCCTCTCAAAACTATGCTGTAACTACTCAAGACAAACAGGTTGCACCAAACCAACCAGCACAACCTCGCAAAAGGCAAAACTATGTTGGTACCGCACCTTTGTGCAACAAGTGCAACCGTCATCATCTAGAGCAAGAGCAGATACAAATGTACCCACTGTGGGCGGTTAGGACATTTGATCAATGTTTGTCGTTATGCAAATCAAGCTGCTGCAAACCCTGCTGTTGTTCAACCACGGTTCCCTCCAGGGTCATGTTATAACTGCGGTGACCTTACTCACTACGGAAACAATTGCCCAAGACTCGTTAACGCACCTCCAGCACGTGGACGAGTGTTCAACATCAATGAGGCAAACGTGAACAATGATGCAGCAGTGAACAATTAGTGTTTAGTATTTCCTTGGTTGTTATCTTTTGACACTTCAAGACAATTCGGTTGTTACATAAATAAAGATTTGTTGTTTTTATTTCTGCAAAATTTATGCGTTTGTGTGAATGCTTGATGCAACCTTATGATGTCAATCCAAAGACAAACTACTCGTGTGGTTCTGTCATTTTATGATCACTTGTGATCTCCCCAACAACCTTAAACACTCGTTTCTTTTAAGAAACAAAGCCAAACTCTTATTGAAAATCCTTCTATCTTTATAGATGGATCCTTGGAAATCATTAAAGTGCCAAATGAAATCCATGGATTGGATTCCTAGTGTACTTTAAATGTCCATGCCCAAAGACAACAAATTAAAGAATCAAGTTAACTAATTTTGTGCTTATGTGTTTTCTTACATGTTTTGTGGTTGTATGTGATCCATCCAAATCCTCGTAGAATCTTCCATATCTCATATGAGGGATTCATAGAAGGATATCCAAAATTACTATCTTAAATCCTTAATGGACTTCTATGTTGTAGTCAAGTCCCTTGGGTTTTAAAGTACTATCCTATAATTGGACCCCTTGGGTAGTCTAGTTAAACAGATTGATTTAAAAATCTGGTTAGAAATATCATGTGATGATATAATTGAAAAGATCCCTTAAGTGGTCTATTTAAGGAGATCGTACGACGATCTAGTTAAGAAGATCATGTGTTGATCTAGTTGAAAGGCTCGTTCGATGATCTAATTAAAAGGACCCTTTGGTGGTCTAGTCAGGTCGCTTCATGCTTATTCAAGTGATTTTTTTCCTACGCATTATGAAATGAACTGTGCGGACTGTGCAAGGAATTACGAAATTATGGAGGCCTACATAATTATGGAATTCAGTGCACAGAAACCACATGAAGCTTTGTCATGTGTTAAGACCTATAGTGACAAGAATAATGATACGGGAGAAGTCTTGGACCTCGACCAATGTCATTTATTCTCACACTCCCTAATTCTGATTTCAAGCACACACAAGTTTCCTATGATAAGTCTTCATAAGAAACGTTCTTCTGTCCATAGTTCAAAAATTCCATGTTTTACTACTACAAGGAATTCACTTTGAGGGTTAACAAATTCGCTAAGAGTCCTAACATGGCCCAGAGTTTTACTTAAGGGTTCAATGGATCTATTAGAAGGTGAAACCGTCACAGCTGTCTTCACAAGTTTCCTCTAGAATTAAATTTCGGGACGAAATTTCCTAAAGTAGGGGAGACTGCGACACCCGTGTCACTTCAACCATCAAAAAAATTCCAAACCAATGAAATATTGTATTTCATACTTGGGATTTGTAAAAATATGTGTATCGTTTGCACATATCAACTCTTGTTCGATTTTAAGCTTTAAATCGGTTTCTGGAGGGTTATACGCGCTCTGATGCGTAAATATAACCAGTTTAATCCAACAAACACTCTGGAATAGTGAAATCGGCTTAACATACCTTAAATAACCTTTACATAACTTAGAAATAAGTTTTGAAGGCTTTGGTATGGCAAAAACAAGTTAATTCGCTTATAGGGACTAAACTTGACAAACTGCGAAAGTATGCCAATTTGAACTATAACAAACATTCCGAAACATGACCATAAGTTAAACACACCTTAAATATCCTTTATATATCTTAGAAATAGGCTTTGATGGGTTCGGTGTGCTAAAATAAACTTTTGGGTCATTCAGGGACTAAAAGCGTCAAAAAGTGCACAAGTTTGCACTTTCGCGCATAACTTACGTTCTGAATACATCCGGACATCCAAAAATTTATGTAAGCACTATAATATTTTATTTTAGTGTTTGGCATAAGAAAAATCCATTCGTCACGCCATTTGGATCGTTTTTCGCACTTATGCGCATTCCGTCGTAATTAAGCGAACATCGCGATCGTACGACCAAACGAACCAACATCCGGCATATTTTTGAGCATGTTTCATGTCCAAAATGTTTAGGCATCATTTTAGGGCCTTAAAGATGGCTTAACGGGCCTTAAACGTGTCGGAAATGGCCTTAAAACACAACAGGGACCAAAACTGTCATTTTTTAAACTTGGATTCTGATCAAGACTTTAGGCAGCCCGCGTAAAACCAGGGCTATCCTTTACGCGGCCCGCGTCAGCCTCTCAGACCAGATTCGATGTTTAAACAGGCTGTTAATAGCTGCATTACCCACAAAACCCACTTGCACATGGTATTTCTCAATACTAGGGGCTCAAATGGTTTTGTAAAACCATGTTCTTGAGGTGTATGGCCAAGATCAAAGCACGGTTAACAAGAAACGATCTTAACGGCTCACCGAACACTATAAATACCCAACCCACTTCATTGCAAAACCCACAAGAATCTGATCTTAGAAGCTCTAAGATGAAACCATTGTTTCATACCTGGGCTACTTGGTTCAAGATTAGCATTCGGGGACCCTTCGTAAGTATTCCTTCGTTCTTTTATTGCTTTTCGAGTCTGAAAGTCAAACTTTGTTTGACTTTCTGCGTTGACCAGTTTATGGTCAATGCGAAGTTTGTTTGAACTTCGCAACGTGATTGTAATCACGATGGTTATAGTCCCTTGTGACTATGCCTACTGATTACCACGTTGTCTAGGGTCGTAAGGGTAAGCGATCTAATAAATCGCTTATACCTTCGAACCCGACCCATTTGGTCGATCATTAGGATCCGACCAAACACATTAGGTGACCATAGTATATAGGGAATAACCTTCCGAGGTTATACCTTATGGTCGCTTCGTTTAAGTAGTTGTATGATAGGTAGTTTATATGCCTTAGGTAAATTACCAGAATACCCTTTTCATGTATAATTGGTAATTAAGCATATGTAACCTAAACTTTTGTCACATAACTGATTATGTAACATGTTTAGGCATATAACAATTGTCATAGGGCTAGTTAGACGTCTCGAGTGCGCTTTTGCGCGCACGACGCGTTAAAGTAGCATAAGCTACCTTAATGGGTCGCGATGGGTCAAAAGCACTTAGGTTAGGTTTCATTTAGTATGTAGGCTTTGTTAAACCATATGACACGAGTCTCCATACTCGTTTGGTTTACGAACCCTCATTCTATCTAAATCCTCCGACTTAGGTCCGGTTTATTAACATAGTTACCTATATTAGGTGCCGTTTGATTCCGTGATCTCTAGCATTGCTTGGTGGTTATCTTAAGACTTCTGAGTATAATTGATTATACATGTTAGTACTTATCTGTGACAAACTGAATGACTATCTATGGTTTAAACACTGATTTCTCAAAAAACATAAAATAAAAATGTTGAATTGTACTTATTTTATGTTCACCAGACCGATTGTTAGTATGATATAGCGCTATAGGATTAGACACCCCATTCCTGTTGTCATGGAATGTCTGAAACCAATTTGTTTCTCCATCCAAATAGGGATTTCCTTTGTGGTATCCCTATAGTCTCAAAGGTGTATTTTGATGCACTAGGTCTGAATGAATTCTTAAATCACACATTTAAAGTATATTTTGATATACTCCCAAAAGTGTAGTTTGATATACTCTCATGTGTGGTATTGTACAGAACCAACATATATATTTTATCAACAAACCAAAACATATTTTTAATATGTTATTTACAAATCCAAAGTATATTTTTAATATGCTACAATAAGGTTATTCGTTTAACCTTACATTATTTTACAAAGCATAACTTTTGATTTATTCAAACACTTTGTTTTGTACATTTTTACTTGTGGTTTAAGAAATCTCATTTTACTTACCATACATAACTTTTGTTTACACATTACATGGTTTACATTTAACTTGAGTTATACAATAACATTGGACTGTTGGTTTAAACATGAACATTCTATATTGGTGGTTTGGTTTAAGTAAGTGACTTAAGTAACGAGGCGTGTGTAATATGATACAAACATGGTGGATACGCCGCTGGTACTTCCTATATATAAGTGTTTGTATGGTATCACATATTGTAGCGTTATTTGAATCATTTCAATTTGAGACATATAACATTTTATACAAATAACATACTTTTCATAAGACATTGTTTTACAACAACTTATCTTATACAAACTCATTTTACATGGTTATTCATTTAACCATGTATTATTCTCTTATTTATACATATCATTTGATCTTATTGTTTTTCAAAAGATTTACAAAACAAATCAATTTACAAGGTTCATGACTAAACTTTATTAAACATTTTCTTAAACTTACAAGTCATGAATCCTATTTTCACAAAACCTATGTATCTCACAGGCATTTTTATGCTGACGTACCTATTTTTACACATGTTTCAGGTACTGCTTTGCAATGATTGTTGATACATGCTACATTTAGGATGGACTCGTGCCTTAGCAACTTTAAAACTTGGAAGATCATAGTTGTACTTATTTGATTGTATTAAAACAATGAGTTCATTTATTCAATAAAACAAAATTTATTTATTCCATGGTTATGAAACAATGTTTCTGTTACAACACTCCCCGACGTTTCCGCCACGTCTAGTTGCTTTACGTGGTCGGGGTGTGACAATACTGGTGGCCTAGCATGAAGGCCCACATAGCAACTTACATCAGCAAGTGTTTGACTTGTGCGAGAGTCAAAGTCGAATACCAGAAACCTTCAGGCCTACTCCAACAACCAGAGATACCACAATGGAAATGGGAGCAAATTTCCATGGATTTTGTTACTGGCCTGCCTATATCTCAACGTGGTAATGATACTATTTGGGTGATCGTGGATCGACTCACAAAGTCTGCACACTTCTTGGCTATCAAGGAAATGGATAAGTTCTCCACTTTAGCAGACGTATATCTTAAGGAAGTTGTCTCGAGGCACGGGGTGCCCACCTCTATTATCTCGGATCGTGATGCACGTTTTACTTCAGAACTGTGGCAAGCAATGCACAAATCCTTTGGCTCACGTTTAGATATGAGCACAGATTATCACCCGCAAATGGATGGGCAGTCTGAACGCACCATCCAGACCCTTGAAGACATGCTTAGGGCATGTGTAATTAACTTTGGCAACGGCTGGGAAAAGCATCTGCCACTTGTGGAATTTTCGTACAATAACAGCTACCACACCAGCATTAAAGCTGCTCCGTTTGAGGCATTGTACGGGCGTAAATGCCGGTCACCTCTTTGTTGTGCAGGGGTGGGGGATAGTCAGATCACTGGCCCAAAACTTGTGGTAGACACAACAGAAAGAATTGCTCAAATACGACAACGAATGGCGGCAGCTCATGATCGTCAGAAAAGCTATGCTGATAAGGGTAGGAAACCACTCGAGCTCCAGGTTGGGGAGCGAGTGCTACTCAAAGTTTCACCCTGGAAGGGTGTGGTTCGTTTTGGCAAGCGAGGCAAACTTAACCCACGATACGTTGGACCTTTCGAAACTATAGAGAAAATAGGCAAGGTGGCCTACAAACTGAACCTACCAACAGAACTCAGTGCAGTTCACAACGTTTTCCGCGTGTCGAATCTGAAGAAGTGTCTGTCAGATGAGACCCTCATAGTTCCTTTGAAGGAGCTCACTATCGACGAGCAGTTACGATTCATCGAGGAACCAATTGAAATCACGGACCAGGACGTTAAGGTCCTCAAGCGCACTAGAATACCTCTCATTCGAGTTCGTTGGAACTCACGTCGCGGCCCAGAGTTCACCTGGGAACGTGAAGACCAGATGAAACAAAAGTATCCCCAACTATTCGCAAACAGTACAACCACTACTGAGGCTGAAGCTACGGAATTTCGGGACGAAATTTCAGATCAACGGGGGGAGGATGTGACACCCTAGGAAAACCAGGAAAACCATGCAACTTAACTAGCTTCCTTAGTGAGTATGTACCAAATTTCGGGACGAAATTTCTTTCAACTTGGGGATAATGTGACAACTCGTATTTCAGAACCTATCTTTGTGCTAAGTGTAGAATGTTTTGAACTTATGTAATGTATGTGAACTTGGTGTGATTGTTTGATATGTTGGATTAATAAATATCTATGAGTTAATTGTTTGATATGTGCTATGTGTAATGTATGTATGTATGCAAACGAGCCCAAACGCACAACACTCGCCCGATCGCACAAGCCCATCCGGGCTACACTCTTTACATCCGAACCAAGGGCAGCCCATGATGGGTTCGACCCACTCCTTTTATGCGCATACAATCACCTAGGGTAGGAGAATGTTTCTCATAACTTGCAAACATAACACACACACAAAAACCCAACTCTCTCTTCCTCTCAAACCCGACAGCAACAAGGAGTGTATCTCTCGAAGCTTTATCGTTTGGATCAACTCTCACCCCATTCTTTAACCGGTTAGTGTCTAACTATCGATTGTATGTTATGCGATGTTGTGATTATACACGTTTCATGTGATGATTTATAAGTGATAGGTAATTAATCATGAATGAATGTAATCGGCCATATATGTATTCTATTCGGATCCGAATGGTTTGGTTATGTTTAGGTATGAATGATGAGGTTTAGTGTTCATGAAATCGGCTTGCATATGTGTATTAGATAATGTTCATGTTAATCGGATTGCATCTTATGGTTCTAAGAATCGAATGCTTGTTAATCGGCTGCATGTATGTTGAAATCGGATCAGTTGTATGGTCAAATAAGAAGTAGTATATGATGATTTGAAACCCCTAATTGAATAGTTTAATGTTATGAATCGTTTGAATGTTTTGAACATGTCTAGGGTTCTTATGAGATTTATGTTAAAAACCATTGTTTGATCGGATATGTTATGACTGGAAAATGATAATGTTGTTGATTGATATCTACATACATGGAAACAATAAAACTGATTGCCATAATTTTCGGATATTAAAACAAATAGCACAAGACCAGATTTTATAAGATCTGATCGCACAAGACGACTGATCGCACAAGTGCCGGACGCACAAGCTTGGTCGCACAAGATATCAAAAGTCGCACAAGACTATTGGATCGCACATGTTATGCTCTGTTAATTGTTTGGGACGGGTACATGTTGGGCCGGGCTAGTTCCAATCGCACAAGAGATCCATGTTTAATTATTTGGGCCGTTTACTTACTGAACTGTTATGTTAATTGGGCCGGGTTTTCTGAATCGCACAACCCATTGTGGATCGCACAAGTATGCTGATCGCACAATAGGTTGGGCCGTTGTTTTATGGGGCTTCATCTTTCGGGTCGCATAAGTTTGGACATTTCGTGTTTAACTGTTTTGCTTGACATGTATTATGTGTTTGCCATGATCAACACGTGTTCATAACCTGTTAAACTATGTGTAATAATACGTGCACCTAGACCTGACTTGTATGGTAACCATGTTAGGACGTGGTTGACCTCTAGCAGCTCGATTGACCTTTCGTTTATCTGCCGAGCTAACCTAAGGTGAGTTCACACTTTCTACAAAGCATGGGATTCCCAGGGGTTGGGAATGGGTTAAGGAATATGGATTCCTCGTCCTTTCTTGGGTAGGACAGTACGGGTTCAGGAATATAATTCCTCGTCCTCTTGGACAGTTTTCACTAGACCAAAACTCTATCACGAAGTCCCTCCTTTTTATATCGACTTAATCGCCGAGCCAATGGCGAGCGGGTCATTAGTTAGATAGCGCTATTTAGGTCTGACAAGCCTCACACCGTGCCGCAGAGGACGGTTGTGAACTAATGGATCTGGGCACGTCAATGATGATAGACATTGACAGTTCAGGGCATATAAACATGACTACAGTCAGCAGTCGATATGGTAACGAGTCTAGTAGTATACATGGGGTAGCCCCCACGGCCGAAAAGCCAGATAACTAAACATGGGGTAGCCCCCACGGCTGGATTGCCAGAGTAACCGGGAATAAACAAATCACGTTTTCAACTATGGGGTAACCCCCACGGCAGGATGCCAGTTAAAGGAAACTGTTTTCGAAACAACTTAAAACGAACACCCAACTGTGAACTCGCTCAACATTATTGTTGACTCGTTACTACATGCTTTACAGGTCAATAGGTACTTAGCTGGAGCTTGCATGAGGAAGAGTCGTTGTGGGACATGGACAACTGTGTGCCATGTTAAACTTTGAAACATTTAAACTTAAGTTTTGGTTTTAAACATTATGCTTCCGCCTTGCAATTTAAACTATGTTTTGTTTGGGACAACAATTGTATTGTGTTGGTTTTTATTATACTTACATGCTTGTTCAATATGATTGGTGGCTTGATCCTGGTCAGTCACGCCTCCAAGCGCTGATACTCCGCAGGTGGATTTTGGGGGTGTGACATCAATTGCCTCAAGATCATCTTTCAGCTCTTCTTCCTCTTCCTCTTCTTTCCACCTTAGCAATAATACCTCAGGTTCTTTCGCCTTTCGTTTCCTTTGTTCTATTTGCGCCAAGCGAATAATATCATCATAATTGTAAGATAGAGGAGAAGATTCACCAACAAGTACGAAGCTTTGATCTTGATCATCTTCAACATCTACCATTTCAACGTCAACTTGACTTGAGGAACCAAGAATTTCTTCCGTATCAACAACTAACCCTTTCTTCTTCTGAGTTGCTTCTTGAGCCAACTCTTTCTCTTTCTGAGCCCTACGCTCTTCATCTCTTTAAATCTCAATGCTGTTGTAGATAGCTTGAACATTAATACCCAGATGACTTTCCATCACTGTATACAACATATTGAGTTGTTCATCCTTCACTGTCTTGTCAGCTCTAAGTGCTTCCATCTCTAGCTTCATCGCTTTCATTTCATTAGATGATGCTTCATGAAGTTCACTTAACAATTGATTCAGCGTTTGATTTATCTCATTCAGCTTCTTCATCTTCACTTGCAAATCAGAAAACTCTGAAGAAAGTTGATCAAAGAGCTTTGCGTTATCATCCCCATCTTCTTCCATATTCTTTATATTCTTCGCTTGTTTGATCATGACAGTGCTTATTTCTTCATTCACTTTCAAAAACTCTTCAACTTGTTTCTTCAACTCATCACGATCAGCCTCTGCCTTTGCCTTTTCTTTCTCAAGCATACTCACTTTCTTTTCCAGAGCTTTAACAGATGCATCATGAAACATATCAAACTCATCATCAGGAAGTAAGTCATCTTTGAGTTCACCATGAATATTCAGAAAACCTTCAAACATACCTGGAAGAACAGTTTTCTTTGGTTGCGAAGAATCACCACTTTCTGGAATGTGCTGACTTTCTGGTGGTGGTGGTGGTGGTGGTGGTGTAGCAACTCTTTCATTAATGGTTTCAACTTCAACATCATAACCAACTTTCTTTTGAACTTCAACTTCAGGCATACTTTGAACATCTGGAACTTTAGGAATTTCAACAGTTTCAGGATCCTTTGAAGTTGTAACATGTTGTTCACTTTTACCACTTTGACTCTTAGGCATAGAAGCACTTCCTTTACTTACCCTGACGTTTCTTGGAATGACGCCTGTTAGTACTGCTTTGCGCTTTATGCGTAGTTTCTTTTTCTCTTCAGCAGTTGGCATATATGTAGAATCCTCTTCATCAGAACCTTTTCTTTTCTTATGAGGCTTCTTTTTCAAAGTAACTTTTCTAACGCCTAGCTTTGACATATCAACCTCTGGCTCTGTCTCTGTAGATTCATCGTCAGCATCATCTGAATCATCATGAGCAACACCTTTAGGCTCTTTTTATTTAACACTTTCAGCTTGAACACTTGTACTTTGATCTTTTGCAATTGTAGCTTCAGTATGCTTTATGTATTGCTCAAACGTCACCTTTGTCAAATCAATACCTTCTTGAGGAATGCTCGTTGGATCTAACATTGGATCATCAACCAACTTTTGTTGTGGTTCTATTGAAGTCCCTGCAAAACAAGCATTGAACAATCATTAGAATAAAATAACATTTAAAGATCTAACTTCTCTAATGACTCCCACTTTCAACTATACCCTTAACAACTATCTTTGGTGTTGGCACTTTAGGAATAGATACAACTGGGGATGTCTTCGGTGTTCTCTTCCTTTTCCCTTCCTTCACAAACCAGTATCGAAGCTTTTTCTCATTCATCTCCCTCAATCTATCAGTTTTATCTTCTGAATTGCTGTTTTCATATCTCCAAGCATCGTTTTCAGGAGCAACGTATGCTGGATTATCAATCTTGCAAATCATTCTTTTTGCCCTTGATTCAGAACCTTTAGATAATCTGCTAAAAGTATCAGCTGTCATGTTTCGTACACCTAATATATCAGCAGGATCCTTTGGAATGTCTTTAAATTGATCATCTATCATCATTTGGATAAACCTGGGGTACATGATGTACTTACCACTCCCTATATTCTCTACCATATGATCAAATAACACCTGGGATACATTGTATGGTCTATTCAGCACCAAACATGTAATGATATTCATGATGTAGTCTGATGTCTCATCATAAGCTCCCTTTCGATGCGACAAAGCATGCACTACACAGTGAATTAGGAACTTATATAGTGGACTAAACATAGTCTTATTATATTTCCCATTCAAATGACATGTAAATCCCATTCTGCAACACAATCGTTCAGGAATAATGATAGGATCATTATCTGAATCTCCTAAATCCAAAACTCTCCTTCAATCACCAACATTAAACTTAATCTCTAAATCCATGTCCTGATCATTCTCGTCCTTCTTTCTAACTGCAGAATAAATCATCTTTTCACTCTCCTTATATCTCACCGAACTCAAAAATCTTCTAACATGTGATTCATATACTATGGTTCTATCGGTTAAGGCCTTATGAATCTTGCTCTCTCTAAAAAATTTTGCCATGTCTTTAAACGGAGTTGTGTCTGTATAGTGAGCATCCAATATACAGTTGATATTATGAGACTTATCCCAATCCGATGCTCTTCCCTGCAATAATACACAACATTAGCATTTGCACAAAGTTCGAGACATAAAGTGACCAGTATCAAAAATTTGAAAATTTCAAAAAATTTTCTAACACCTGAACTTTCACTCTATATAGTACTGAGGATCGGATGGTCATCCGATCGGATTGCTATCCGATCGGGTGAACCATCAACATAAAAGAACAAGCAATCAAGTCATGTGCATATGGATCAGATGGCCATCCGATCGGATTGTCACTCGATTCATGTGACTAATCAGAAAGCACCTTTGAAAAGTCAACTCTTTTGAGTAAGTGATATGGATCGGATGGCCATCCGATCGGATTGTCATCCGATCGGATTGTCACTCGATCCATGATAAGATTGAACAGTTGAAGATCAGTTTTGTCATTTTGTGATGAGGATCGGATGGCCATCCAATCGGATTGTCACCCGATCGGATTGCCACTCGATCTTCGACAAGATAGTACATTGAATATCTCAAAACACAGTAATGTAGATCTGATGGCCGTCCGAGGGGATTGCCACCCGATCGGATTGCCACTCGATCACTGGCATGAAAACACATGAGTAAACAATCTTATGAAGGTGTATTTTGGATCAGATGGCCATCCAATCAGATTGCCATCCGATCGAGATGCCATTTTTCTCAAAAACAACTTGTTTAACAATTAAGGCACATATATCAAGGTTAAACACTTAGAAAAATTCAAACACTTTATATGCATTGAATTGGATGGACATCCGATCGAGTTGCCACTCAAACCATGAACAATGAAGAACGGTTTGAACATCTTTTGAACATAAAAAATTTTCTAACTTATTCTCAAAATTGAACACATATCCATATAGAGTTTTCGCCGATGATCAAAACCCTATGTTCAAAATTTTCTAACTCGGCCTGATTTTGGCTTAATTTGACAAAGAAAGGTCTGATAGCCGACAACTTCTAATCATCAATTCATCAGATTTATTATGTTTTTGCACAAATTGAGACGGTAAACCTATAGATCTAAGGCCCGTGAACAAAACCCTATGCTTGGATTCTATCATGACATCCTAACAAAGCCTAGATCTACGAAACTTGGTCCGAACAGTAGCCGAACCCAAAAACATCATCAAAACCTCAAATTTAACAGTTAAAATTAGCAAACTTACCTTTCCCATTGTGAAGGTTGAGCGTGCCTACAATCCAATGAAGTGTGGAAAGCAATATTGTGAAAATCAGATGAGAGTGTTTAAGAGATTGTCGGATGGTCGCCCGATCGAGTAAAGGTTTGACTGATCAACATTGACTTGTATTTATAGGGGTGACCAAGTATCGGATGACCATCCGATCGGATTGCCATCCGATCGGATTGTCACACGATCCAAACAACTCTCATTTGACTTTAGTGTTTTGATCTTTTGAATTTTTGCCGTTTTATCAGATTTAGTCAGTTTTAGAAATCCACTTAAGTATCTAGGTCTAAATTAATGACCCTAGGCACTTAATTTGTCTACCAAGTCCAAGTTAATGACCTTGGATGACCCGAAACGAAACAAACTGACAATTTATTCAAACTTATCAAACACATTTTCATGAAAATTTACAAGTGTCAACTTAATGAACTTGCTTTGACTTTGAATTTTCAAACCTTTTTCAAGATTAGCTCCCAACCCTGTTGTCCAGTTCAGAAACTTCCTGCTTTGCTTCACGACAGATAGTCTGAATATCAGCTTTCTACCTTGGTTTATCGAGAAACTAAAGCAGAAATGTAAAATCTTGTTGGGATTTTAAGAAAGTTTAAACTAGAAAACTATGAAATCTTTTTGGGATTTTAGACTAACTATGAAAAGAAATGCAGTAAACGTAAAGTATTTACAAACATATTTTTGGTTAGTGTGTTAGGGGATCATATCAGCTACTGACAAGCTACAAGGGCCATTGAGCTTGATTACACACTAGGTATTAAACAATGCACTTCGATTGCCGATATACTGATCCTTTTAAATTTTTACACAAATTTCAACTTATTCAGGATACAGATTAGTGTTTTAATAGCTTAACTTATACGTGTGTCCCGCCTCAGAATATACTCTCGTATCCAGACTTCTATATGCAGTCTTATAGGTGAACGTACAATAATGATATCTGTAACGGGTAATGCGAGGCCATGAGAGCTTAGGTTAGAACTTCCGTTCAGATAAAGAGATGATGGCTCGACTTTTGGTGTATCCCGTTTGGGGATCTTTTCTTCAACAGCACATGATTAGCATTTTGCAATGTTTCATCATTTTTTATGCTGAGGGTAGGCTTTAGGATTAAAGCAGTGCAGAGTATTATACGAGGACTAGGCTATTGCTTCTGCAAAATCAGAAGTCCCGGTATAATACCCCATATATCATCAAGTACATAGACCTAGTATGTCAGAAATAGAAAGCCTTTCAAACAAGATTTCAGGGGTTACCTATATATCCGAGAGATGTTCCCCACGAAATAAGCAAGTAATGTTTTTAGGTTTATATCCCGAAAAAATCTACTAAGTGTATAAAAACCTATCGGCATATCATCAGCGAGACTGCTTAACACCTTTTAAACATTACATATCTTTAGCATACCGTAACTTTCTAGCTGATGTACTATCATTTCCCCTTTTTACACAAACTCTTTTTGGTTTTCTATTGTTTTTGGATTTTTAAAATATCTCATGTTTTTGGATTTTTTGGATTTTTTATTGTTTTTGTATTTTCTGAAAATATTATCTATCTCCCCCTAAATACCAAAAGAACTAAAAATACGACAAACCAGTGCAGTCTGCTTTTCAACATCATCTGCAGTGGTATTCTCATCAACGCCAAGTAACTTCTCCGCATCCGACAACAATTTCATACCATTTAGTTTTAAAAGATATTGAAAACGAGCTTTATCGAAAGCTTTGGTATGTAAATCTGCCTTTAGTTCGTCGGTGTGGATTTTGTCAATTCGTATCAACTTCTTCTCGAAGCAATCTCGGATGAATTGATGTCGAATTTCTATATGTTTGGTTTTAGGGTGATGTACTGGATTCTTTGTTATGTTTATTGCTTCCTCATTATCAATAAAAATAGGTGAAGTAATAAATTGCAAACCGTAATCGGGCATCTGTTGTTGAATCCACAGGATCTGATAGCAGCAGATGCTGGTAGATACGTACTCTGCTTCACATGTTGATAAAGCAACAAAGGTTTTCTTCTTACATTGCCATGTGACCAATCGGGGTCCGAAAATTGGCAATCTGCTGCTGTTGGAGTACATTAGCGTAGGATACCACAACCCCAGTGTTGGAGTTACTTTCAGGTAGCGTAGGATCCTCTTGACGATGGTCATGTGTGAAACTCTAGGATTCGACTGATATCGGGCCACGAGGCATGTTGGGTACATGATATCGGGTCTGGATGCTGTCAAGTACATTAGTGAACCGATCATTGAACGATACAACGTCTCGTCCACCTTCTCTCCGGTGAGATCAGGGTTGATTCCATGATTGGTTGCTAATGGGGTGGATATTGGAGCTGTCTCAGACATCCCGAATTTCTCCAGAACATCGTAAACATACTTTGTTTGATGAATGAAAGCTCTTTCAGGCAGTTGGTCAACTTGCAGCCCTAGAAAGAACTTCATCTCCCCCATTGACGACATCTCGAACTTCTGCTTCATAACTTTTTCAAAATCTTTGCAGAGTTCTTCGTTTTTTGACCCAAAGATTATATCATCAACATAAATATGTACAATCAGTAAGTGCCCATCGACTTCTTTTGTGAAGAGGGTAGAGTCCACTTTTCCTCGGATAAAGCTGTTGGCAAGCAAGTGTAGAGAGAGCGTCTCGTACCAGGCTCTCAGTGCCTGATGCAAACCATACAGTGCTTTGTCTAGCAGGTAGACCTTATCTTTGTTGACTGGGTCGGTAAAGCCCGGTGGCTGACCAACATATACCTCCTCTTTCACTTTTCCGTATAGAAATGCCGATTTGACATCTAACTGGTACACTTTGAATCCCTTCCATGAAGCAAAAGCTAGGAAAATTCCGATAGCTTCAAGACGAGCAACTGGAGCGTAAACCTCAGTGAAGTCTATCCCCTCTTGCTGACTGAAACCCTAGACCATGAGTCGAGCTTTGTTTCTGACAATAACTCCTCGGTCGTCTCTCTTACACTTAAACACCCACTTCGTGTTTATCTTCCGGTGTCCGTCAGGTAGATCCACAAGCTTCCATACACCAAGTTTTTCAATCTGACTCAGCTCCTCCTGCATTGCAATGACCCATGAATCTTCTGTCAGTGCTTCCTTGTAGGTTCGTGGTTCGATCTACGAGATAAAGCAACTGAGTGAAAATTCAGTTTGTAAAGGAGCAATTTTAGTATAAAAGCAAGTAAGGCCATGATCAATCTGTCTTCTGGTGCGAACGCCTGACTGCAGCTCTCCTATTATCAACTCTTCTGGATGGTATGAAAGAGTCATCGGCATAACTTCAACAGGAACATCCACCTCGCCTTCCAAATTAGTAACGTTCTGATCCACAACTTGTTCAATGTCAAGAACTGTCTGTTCTGAAGATTGGATTTGCTCCCCCTCAGACTCTGAATCACCACGATCAAAAGTAGGTCTATCATCATATTCTAATTCATCATTGACTGTCGTCTGATTTGCAGGAGCAGATCCTCGTTCTCAAGTAGTCGGAGTTTGCTGAGCTTCATCATTCTCTTTAGCATGACTGGGACCAGCTTCATCATTATTGGAAGTTCGTTGTTAACGTTTAGAAGAACTTGCTGGAAATCTTCCCTGAGATGCTTCATATTCTCTTAAATATCCAAATCATCAAAGAATTCTGGCTCTTCTTCTAACTCGAATGAATCCCATAAGGTATCGTAGTTGAATCGCTATGAGTCTGCGGGCTTCTGTGGAGGCATAGTATAGCCTTGACATTCAACATGCTGTGCTTCAATGATCCTTTTGAGACTTGGAACAAAGACGCATTTGAGTGGACTTGAATACCTCACGAAAATCCCTTCAATGCTCTTTGGACCAAATATGCCATCGGGATCTAGAACTGTGCAGGTAGAGCCGAACGACTCTAAATACTCGAGATTAGGCTTGCGATTGTTGATCAATTCGAAACATGTCTTGTTATGCTTCTTCACAGTAAGTACCCTATTGAGTGTATAGCAAGCGGCTGATACTGCTTCTGCCCAGAAATTAATCGGTAACTTGGAATCAGCTAGCATCGTTCTCGCCATTTCAATCAGTGTTCTATTCTTTCTTTCTGCGACTCCATTCTGTTGCGGAGTATATGGTGCGTTGAATTCTTGCAATATACCTCTTTGATCACATAATTCCTCCATTCTGTTGTTCTTGAATTCCGTACCATTGTCGCTTCTTAGTCTACGAATTGGTGTTCGGTACAAATTTTCTATCTTCCTGAATAACCTCAGTAAACTCTCAAACGTTTCATCTTTTGTCTTCAGGAACGACACCCACGAGAATCTCGAATAGTCATCAGTGACTACGAGGCAATAAAGATCACCTGTAATACTTTTGACATTCACAGGACCAAAGAGATCCATGTGAAGTGTCTCCAGCGGCCTCGAGACTGAGTTCATCTTTTTACCAGGATGGGATTTCTTCCGTTGCTTTCCCTTTATACAACTGATACACTCCCCCTCAAGATGAAGACTCTTCAAGTGAACACCTTTTAATAAATCATTATGTACCAGGTAGTTCATCTTGCGTAGGTGAATGTGGCCCATCTTTCGATGCCACAACTGAGACTCCTTTTCAGTGGCTCTTGACATGAAGCAATGAGTTTGACCCATGGTGGTCGTAGCGATAGTCATATCCAACACGTACAGATCATTAACTCATGGTGCTCTCATGATGATCCACTCCTCGGGGATGACAAACCCCGGCTTCAGGATCAGACATTCCTTGTCAGTGAAATGTGTCGAATACATATTATCACAAATTTGAGAAATGCTAAGAAGATAATTCTCCAGCTCTGCTATGTAATTGACTCTTTCAAACGTGATAACACCATTTGATAATGTTCCTTCACCAATGACACGTCCTCCTTGATTACCAGCAAAACCGACGTATCCACCATTAAACCCTCTAACATCGTAAAGCAGGGTTTTTCTCCCCCGTCATGTGCCGAGAAGCTCCACTATCCATAATCCAATGTGAAATAGATCTTGGAAGCTCATGCATATTTCAGCAACATTTAGTTAGAAAGTGAAGCAACCCAAGCCTCATTCGACTCAGGTAGCTTGACGTTAAGGTGAGTTGTCGTGGTGTACAATGGTGGGAAATTTTTTTCATTCATTTTCAAGCTTTCATCAGACCCAACCTCAACCTCTTTGTATAGGAAAAATTCGTCTTTTTGAGGTTGACCAGATAGTTGGTTTTTCTTAGGAACATACTTCTTCCCTGGTGGAATTGAAGTTTGTTTCTCCAACTTCTCATAATAATCCAAAGGTACATTCATCTTGACTGGTTTGGTCGTAGATGATTGTTTTGCAGAATCAGAAACCTTTGGTTTTGAAACACTTGATGTCTTAACCTTAGATTTTGGCTTCCAAGTTTATTGTGGAGAAGCAACCCTTTTGTAAAATTTATCAGTTTTCTTTACCTGCTGTTTTATGGGTTCAGTTTTCACTTTGATGTTTTCATTTTTCAAAATCTTCTTCTCAACAAACATTGGCGCTTTTCCTTTGACATCGTTTTTCTTTCTTGGATTCTCGAAAACCACAGACTTAGGCTTCGAGTTGGTGAACTTTCGTGCAATGTGTCCAACTTCATTGCATTTGAAGCATGTGCGGGTGTCAACTTCCCGACTTTTGCCTTCAGTCTGAGGCTGTGAGGCCTTTTTCTCAAAGAATTCTTCGTTTGATTTCGAAAAGATTTCCTATTATTGTTCGGAATGTGAACTTGAGCTTTTAACAAACACTTTCTTTTTGACAAATCTTTTGTTTTGAAAATTCCTCTTTTGATAGTTCTTACCACCCTGATAACCACCCCACCATTTGTTTTGGTTGTTGTTATTAAAACGTGGCAGTACAACAGGTTTCTTATAGTAAGATTTATCTTTTTCGAAGTTCAAAAACCTTTTGGAATTCTTTAAACCCTCAATTTCAGAAACATCAATTTCGACCAATTTGAACACTTGTTTCAGCTTATCAACATTCATGTTCTCAAGTGGAAATTCAATATCCGAATACAACTTATCAGAACCCGACATCTTGTACATCACAAGAGTAGGTTCGTCATTTGAGTTGTTTTGAGATTTTGATTTCGGAATATAATTGTTGAGAAAACATTCTTCATCTTCAGTCGAATCGCTGACTGATTTTAAAATGTTTTCAACCACACTTTTTACGACTTCAGACTGAAAACTATCTTCATCGGATGATGGAGTGAATGTGACATCGATTGTTTCTGGAAGTTTCTCAACATCTGATTTCTCATTTGTCTCGGAAATTTTATCCAACCCAGATTGTTTCTTTGAAAAGTTGTTTAACACAGGCGGTGGAACTTGATGATAACCCACGACTGTCACACCCCGATATTTACAGCTCAGCCCGGTGGGGAGTATCGTGACGTAGTTGATATCATCAAGGTCAAATAATCACAGTTTAATGCACAACGGAAGTCTTGGAAGAAAATATAATACAAACCGAAATGCAAAGTATAATAAAATATTATACAAACGGTTGTGAGTGGATCCACAGGCAGATCTAAAATAGAAAACAAATTTATTACTCAACAGACTTTAAACATTAAGAACTTGAAAGATTCCTTAATTAGTGCTCAGAAGCTTCCAGCCCATTTCGCGTAGTACCTGTCACTTAGTCTTTTGAAAAATACGTTAGTTTACACTGGTAAATACAATTAACTGACTCTTTTGAAAACATTTATGAAAATTGATTTAAATGCACAAGGCACAAATGTTCTTTTATAACTTGGGACAATTATATAAAATAATCTTGTATGCAGATTCACATGTTAGTCGTCCATTCAGGGCCCGGGATAGAAGAGCCGAGACAAGATTAATAGACACACCACTAGTATAGGCCCACAAGAAGTTTCCTCACGATTGAGATACCGTTTTACATACGCAACTGTTAGGTGTATGCCAACACCCCATGCTTAAGTCGTGGCCATTTCAAATGAATTAGCCGAGGATATCCAGGACACGGTCATATTAACACCCAAAGGCTTTGCATCAAACAAAACAGATTAAAACGGGTTATCTCAATGATTTAACCACTAATCGATTAAATATTCAATACCCGACCAAGCGGTAATAATTTACCGTATCCCAAGCCCGTATAATGGAAAATAAGTTAAAAGTATTTACCTGAGCTTAGAAATGTAATTTAATCTCAGCCGCATATTCTATTCAGCAAGTGTAGGTAGCTTTTACTAGGCTCCTAATCTGGAACGAATGTATTATTATCCTATTAGATTTCCTGACGGGTCTTATTTAAGTTATAACTTAGACCGGTTAGTTTTAAAGAAAAGTTTATGGCACGAAACACTTGATTAAACGATGACCGGATTGGAATGTGATTTAGACCCAACAAGTATGAAGACTTGTATAAAATGGGTAAACTAAATACATTATGGAATTTGAAGTGAAGATGAAGACTTACAATATTTGGCAATGTTTGATGGTACACTATCTAGCTCAACAAGACTCAGGATGTTGGAGGTCTGTTTTGTACGGACCACACATTCCAATGTTACCTTGTGTCGAAAATCCTGATGTCTATGAGCCAAAGAAACCGGAAGATTACTCTATCTTTGATTTCAAAAAGTTTGAAATAGATGCCAAAGCACTCATTATAATTGCAAAGGCTCTACCAAACGAGATCTATGAAGAGCTATTACACTATAATAGTGCAAAAGAGATATGGGATGAGTTAAAAGAAAAATTCAGTAAATCTGAGGAAACTGTTAAAGACAACCAGGAAATTCTTAACACACAAAGTGTTGAGTGTCACACCCCGACCACGTAAAACAACAAATCGTGGCGGAAACGTCGGGGAGTGTCGTAACAGAATTATTGTTTCACAACCATGGATTAAATAATTTTGTTTTATTGAATTATTGAACTCATTGCTTTATTACAAATCAGATAAATACAAATATTGTCTTTCAAGTTTTAAAGTCGCTAAGGCACAAGTCCATCCTATGTGTAGCATGCATCAACATTCATCATATAGCAGCACCTGAAACATATGTAAAAATAGGTACGTCAGCATAAAAATGCATGTGAGATACATAGGTTTTATCTGAATAGGATTCATGACTTATAAGTTTAAAGAAAAATGTTTAACAACAATAGTCATGAACCTTAAAATATTTTCTTTAATAAATCATACTAAAATTGATAAGAAATCAGATGATATGACAGAATGATGCATAGACAAATAAATAACCAAGTAAAATGAGTTTGTATAAAATGTGTTGTTTGTAAAACAATGTTTTTATAAAAAGGTTTGTAGTACATATAAAAATATACCTTGGTTTTAAGAAAATCGGTTAAGTAATATATTAAAATATATTTTAGTTCCAAAATAGATGAACATATAGTATATCAAACATACTTTGGTTTTATTAATAACATATTAAACTATGCTTTGGTTTTGTAAATAACATGTCAAACTATGCTTTAATAATTAACAAAATATATGTTGGTTTTGAACATAGTATATCCAAATATACCTTGGTAAACAATATCACATATGAGAGCATATCAAGCTATACCATCTTTGATAGTTTTAGGGCAGTTAGTTCTGATGTGGCCTTTCTCGCCACAGCCGAAACAGACGGCATTCTTTATGTCCCTACATTCGTGGGACTTATGACCAGTTCTCTTACAGACGCCACACTACTAAAGCCTTTGTTCCAATCGACACTGTCCCCAGTGTCTTTTATAGCAGGTCTTGCATACAGGCTTTTTATTGGACTTTTGTTGGTCCGTATCGAGTCCAGGCTTTCCTTTCTTTCCTAGATTTTTGGGAGTTATCCCTTTCCCTTTCCCTTTTTGGTTCATCCTTTGCATTTGAGGCATGAACAAAATTCTTCTCATGAGCAAGGAGTATGGTTTTAAATGGGATTTGGAGCAAGTAGCATCGGGCTTCTTGAACTTTTTCATGACCTTTCTCATAGCTTTTCCAACAGTTGCGTCAATCATAGCTTGGAGATCATCTCTGTTAATTTTGAGGTTCACAATTGTAGCATCATTAGCATGTGTCGTATCACCAATGACGCGATTGTTTGGTTGTCTTATCCGAGTTTGCCATACTCAAGACTTGGTTCCTAACACCAAATGAAACAATCACTTAGTTGCATTATAACAGCTAGTCATCATCCTGATGACCTAACATACACTAACCATGGTATCATTAAACCATATAGGCTAATAGGTTATGAACATTCCTAATGAATGTTATTTGTATGTATATCAATTACATTTAGTCTAGGTAACAAAAGGACCATCAATGGCATTTAGGGTTTGGCCCGAGTCCATTATCTTTTAGACAGGGGATCACAATGTCACAACTGTCTTTGTCATGTTGACGATTTTGGATAGTTCGAAAGCTTGCCACAAGAAATTTTTAAAGTTGGAACATAAGTCCGTCATGTAGGACATGAAAATGTAGTACATAGGCTTGTCTCAAAGGACATATAATAGCCATATGGCACGAAGGCCTTGGCGCAGAGGACATATAGGATATGGCATAAAAGGTCTGTCACAGAGGACATTAATATAAGTCGCAATCTCATTTGATCAGGGATTTTAAGGTTTAAACATAGTTCTTTACCTTTGGGGCAGAGAGTCATAGGCTACATCTGTCATTGCTTGAAAGACACTTTATTTTGCCACATAGGCCATTCAATGGACATCACTAATGGATGATTATACATATATATACATACATATATATATATATATATACATACATATATATATATATATGTATATATATATATATACTAGTCGTTTACCCGCGCGATGCGGCGGAAAACATATCACTTAGGTAGGGGATTTAACCGGTTAAAGAACATCGTTATGCAATAATGTATGGGACTAAGATAGTAAGATTAGGACTCTTATTAGTCCGTATCCCATTGTCCTTTTTAACAACCGAATCTTGCAAGTCCATGATGACCGAACTTTCTTAAGAGTACTCTTTTCCTGATAGTTTATCATTCCTCCCGATAGACAACATTTGTGATGTAAACTCCACATACTAATACCTTTGAGTTTGTGATATTCAACTTGACCCATTTGTTAAAAAGGGCAATTTAAATTGTAAAATTTGTTAAAAGAAAAAAAAAGTTGGGTCAAACGTGACAAAGAGGTGAAACGGAGTGTCAAAATAACCTAACATGTAGCATCAAATGCTTTAGTTTGCCGTTAAAAAAACAAAAAATAAATAAATAAAATAACTATCTTCGTGATCAAAAAGTGTTAATGGGTCGGCCTAACCCAACCTATTTCACCCCAAACCCGTTTGACCCGTTATCACACCCGTTTGACCCGTTCAACATATATTTCATGCGGACCCGGTACCAAATCTTGATGGACTACCACATCACCAGATGTGCATTCTAATAAATGCAAATAGTATGTTCGACCACAGATTAATCAGCCATACTCAATAAAAAAGGGTTACAGGCATCATGTATAGACCAACTGTTCAACACTGAAAATAATAAAGTAGTAACATTTTATGAAACTGTGGAAAATATAAGCTCCAGTGTATTCAGTTAACCAATAATACAAACAAAAATGTACATAAGAAAAAACTAAAATAACAAACATATTGCATCCTTCTTATGTCAATAGCAATTACAAGTTATAACTATAAAAAGTACCATGAATTTCTTTAACCTAGACTTGTTATCAGCATACCAGGCTAGAGCAGGGGCTACCTCCTTATTATGCAGAGCATCGATAACTATTGGCTTCATAAACAGATCTCAATATCAACATGATCCTGTCAGTAAATAGTCCTCAATATTAACCATGCTTGTTGTTTGGGAACAAATTCCTTTTAGAACCTAGATAGTTCCTCTATATGAAACCTTTACATGTACCACTCAATGAAAGAACATAATCAACTGACATGACGCCAACAAAGTCTCAAACTTTTAAAATATAGATCTACTTCGAAACAGAACCTTCTATGGTCCCAACTCTGATCTACTTCGAAACAGAACCTTCGAAACATAAAAACAATACCATAGACACGTTTGCCAAATACCTGTAAGTTGCTGCTTTCAGCAAGCTTTGTGACAGTGTCATAGTGTGACATTCGCAGCATATAGTCCACCAGAAATCGCTTCAACCACGTGTTATTCCACTCTGATATATCGTCACCGTCTGCAGATTCTAAATGATCAAGTCTGGCCCAACACCATTACGCTTGAAGGCACTCAACCCTACTCCCATCTTCTAACTGATTCATTGCAAATTAAAACACATTTATTGACAAAACATTTTCCAATCAAAAGTTCCAATCTATATTATAACAATCAACTCCCGCATTCAGATAATTGTAACCCTATGAAACTAATCCCAAATTAGAATACACTGATTAACAAAATATTTTCTGACAAAAAACTCTAGTTTTCAGATTAGAGTTTGGTCTACGGTTTGACAAGGATGTGCATCGAGTCTTATAAAAAATAGTGTCTAGCATTTATAAATCATATTAACTAAAACAAAGAAATATTTGACGTTAGGTTTTTTTGAGTTCTATAATTTTATAGAGTTCTATAATTCTATAAAAATCTACCAGACTAATATTCTGTGAGTAAAATTTCAAATGTTTAGTATAGTTCATTATATCATTAACTAATATTATCACCCACCTTATAAGCCACATACACACTGATACTTTTATGTAGAATTTCAAGTTCTACATATTTTCTCCAAGTATGCCTTCTTTTTATAATTCTGTCGAAAAATGAAAAAGAAAATGGAAGAATAGTATAAAAAGGGTTGTTTTGGTTCTGGTCGGAACGGGTCCGGGTCAAAACGGGTCAGTTACAAAAAGGGTTGTTTTGGTTCGGGTCGGAACAAAAAAATCCGTCCGACTCGAAACGCGTCCCGTGCGAAAACTCATGTCGGCCTGAAACACGTCCCGTACGGAAACCCGTGCCGACCCAAAATCCGATCCGAACCAACTACGTTCCGATCCAAAACCCGTCCCGGCCGCCCAAAACTCAATCCGAACCGAACCCGTTTCGATCCGAAACTTGTCCCGTTTCTTTAAGACACCAACCCACGTTGATCCATTTCTTTGAAGTTGTCGACCCGTTTTGACTCGAAAATATATGAGATGGAATATTAAATGACCCATTTTGACCCATTGAGTGAAAATATCTTACCCAAACCAACCCATATAATTTAAAAAGCAACCCAAAGTGACCCACATGGAAGGCTTTGGGTCAAGATTGCCCCCTCTATGAAAAAGCAAGTAAATATATATATGATGCATACCTTTATCTTAAGAAAGATTATAGATAACTTCTTGAAGCACCTCCTTGCAATGTGTCTATCAGGTACATAAAAACTACAAAATATAAAATAAAAGTAAATCATAATCCAAATGACACCAGTATCAAGGTGCGATTTAAAGATGTCACTAATCCAAAACAATTTTCAAAAACTCAATCTTAGACTAAATCGTACCTATTAACGGCAACACAAATGTTGTCAATAGCTTTTATTAAATAAATTCAATAGGATGCTATATGCATTAAAAGTACACCTTGGGCGACTATGAACCGTTCAATCCATTCAACCCGTTTTCTGTTAAACTAAATTTCTTTTATGTCTGTTAAAAATAAAACATAGCCGAAATCGACTCATTCACAAGTTGTGCCATTACGGCTCGGTTCACACCACGTGTTGTCATTTCAGGATTGATTGTCACCTAAACAACTCAAAATAATGAGCACAACTTATAATACAGCAATAAAACTTGCAATAACAAAGAACCAAAGACAAGAGCTTACATCGTATTGGTGTAGATCCTTATCAGGCAGCTCAGCAAAAAAGTGGTTAGCTTTGACAATGCAACTTTCTCTGATGCGACCTTTTCCCGGACGCAAAGGAAACCTTAATGATTTGCTGGAGGCAGGTGTGACAGACTGGCTGGGTTCTTCTTGCTGCACTGATAGCTGCTGTAACTGATCCGCTGACTCATCCACCATCTGCTTAGTGGATGATGACTCGACATGCACTTCAACTGGTGTTCCAGGTGTCGCTGGCTGCAATGTCGACATAGGCTGTTGAGGAGCTTGTGTTGCTTGGTACAGCTCGGGAACGGGCGTCCTAGAAGGTCCACCAGAATACTGAGGTCCAGGCCCACCACGTCGCTGAGGTGGCGCAGTTCCTCTTGGAGCATACTGCTGTGGATCACCGCCACCTCGACCACCGTGTCCTCCCCTTTGTGCCCAACCTCTTCACCCTTGAGGCTGTCCACCTTGGTAGCCACAGTGTCCGCCTTGATAGCCACCGTGTCTGCCTTGGTAACCACCCTGTCCGCCTTGGTAACCACCCTGCTGCCCTCGCCCTTGATAACCACCACCATAGCCTCTTCCCTGATAGCCACCTTGTTGCTGCTGCTGCTAATGTTGTTGCTGCTATGCTGGTTGTCTTTGAGCACCACTTCCTTCCTGGGGCTCAGAGCTTTCACCACCACTGGGACCTTCAGTTCTCCTCTTCCTTACCATTGTGTCAACTAAAACAAACAAAAACCATCATCCGCTTAGTCACCATAAAACAGTGTGACAGTCGAGTATTAACACGTCTTCGGTAGTTAACTCGTCCTGAGTGTAACTGAATATCTCTTTTACCTGAAAGTGTTCAAAAAAAGAATTTGTAAGATTGATGAACAGTAATACATATGTATACACTATGAACACCGGTTTTTTACTCAAAATGCTTTCAGTTGTAACACCCAATTTATAGATTCATATAAGCCATAAATTCTTGCATATTAAGAAAAAAAATCAAATTTTTAACATTAATCAGTAAAAAAAGTGTTACCTTGAGATCACTTGATTGAGAACCCACACCTGGTATCAAAACAAGTCACAAACCAGAATAATAATAAAAAATACAGTAACATACAAAAAATGCTTTATGACATAATAAATATAATTTCTTTACCTTCTGTGAATGTACAAACAAACAAATGTGGATCTTCAATGAATCATTTTACTTCTCTTTCCTACATGTGTGAGGGGAAAAAGCTTTAAAATGAACCTGTGTGACTCACCAAAACCCTCTCAATCGATCATCTTGTTCATCCGTTAAACGAACAGCTGGGAGCTGATAAATGAACCTGTGTGACTCATCAATTGGAATCTCCACAACCCTATCCCCACCTTTAAAAACTGATTTGTAGCCTCCACCTACATGTGTGAGGCGCAAAAGCTTTAAAATATCTCCATTGTTTTCAATGACTTGAACAATGTCACAATCACCAGCATCCACATCCACATCCTGCTCCTTACATAAAACCCAGATCTCATTTTTTCTACCTAAACATATATTATTATAGTGTTCAGAATCAAAAGAACGGTGTCACTTACCCTTGACGAATGTTGCAAAATGCCAATAAAAGCCGGAAAACAGAACCAGGAGGTCAGAATCTTCATCGATCTGTTGAAACTTCATAGATCTGGTGAAATCGTTCCTGAATCACCAGAGAGAGAGGAGCAGATCCGGTGAAATCGTTCCTGAATCGCCAGAGAGAGAGAGGAGCAGGGAAGCGGGCGTTTTGAAATGTTTTGAAATCGTTTCTGAAACCCTAATCGATGTAATGTGTATCCCGTGTTTTTTTAGTAGAAGGGTATAAGTGGAAAGTGATGTTTTTTGATGCTTAAAAGACTTGTACATTATGCTTTAGGGGTGTTTTAAGGAAATTTCAATGACCTTAAGAAGTCCTTTGGATATGCTTATTAATATAAGTATATATATATATATATAATTTTCGTAATGTAAGATATCTGTCACAATCTTATCGATCTTATCGATCTTATAGACTATAAGGCTTGGGCATTGCCCATCACCTTTGATGGTGAACCATAACGGTCATAATTGTCAATGTCACTAATGGACAATATAGTATATAGCCCGTAAGCGAAACATCATTAAAGGATGTTAAATAATATGATCATCGTATCAGATAATATTAATCATGATCGTATTAATCATATATAGACTATTAGGCTTGAGCATAGCTCACTACCTTGGACAGGGGATCATAAAGATCACAATGTCAATGTCTTAAATGGACAATATGTTATAGCCCGTAGGCACTTCATCACAAATGGATGTTTATTTTTTGATTATCACATTGATGATACTTGCCATGATCTAATTCGATCATACAGGTTTTAAGGCTTGGACTTAGTCCAAATACCTTGATGGCTGGTGTGGTTTCTCAAGTCACACTACTAGGAGTGTTAACATGTTCTTAGATCTTAACAAGGATTAATTGTCTTAAGAGGGTTTTACCATTATACCATGTCTGTAATGACATATTGGCTAGGTTATACCATTAAAAAGATCTTTTGAAAATATTTAGCAGATCGATGAAGTTCGAATAAAATTGATACTATGGTTTGATAAAGGACGAAATGAATACCTATATAAAATTTTAAAAACTTTCCATAAATCATTAGGAATCTACAATAGAGCCTTTATCAGGACTTTTAGCATCCTATTTGTCCACAGAGGACTAAAAGGAAAATATAAGTTCGTATAAGGACTATAAAATCTTATAAGTCCACAAAAGGATTATATTGAAACAATTTGCCCATAAAGGGACTTGTGATGTAATGTCATATCTACAAAGGGGTTATAATGTAATATCATGTCCTCTAAGGGACTATAATGAAATCTCGTGTCCACGGAAGGACTATATTGGTACAGCATGCGCAAAAGGACTTTGCTGAACAGATGCCCTCACAGGTACTTAAATTGATAGATATGTTCGTGTAAGGATTTTAATAAACAAATGTCCATACTGGGACTATATAGAAGAGTTAGGTCCTTATAGGGACTTTGAAGCGATACTAGCCCACGTGGGAATTGAAAGGAAAATATAAGTCCATATAGGGACTATAAGTTATATTAACATTGGGACTATAGTGCAATGATATGTCCTCGAAAGGACTATTATTAATTATTATATTCGCCAGGGGACTTTGATGACATAACATGTCTACAAAAGATTTTAATGAAATAACATGTTTACAAAAAGATTTTTATTGAAATAACACGTCCATGTAAGGACTATATAGCAAATGCCCATACAAGGTCTTAAGTCAAAAGGTATGTCCACACAGAGACTATTTAAATAGTGTATCCACAAAAGGGATTTTTAATAAAATCACTTGTCCATGAAAGGACTATATTGAAATAGCATGCCCACCGAGGGACTTTATTGAATTATAATGTCCACAAAGGGGCTATATTGAAATATAATGTCCATGAAAACACTATTTTGAATACCAAGCCCACGAAGGGACTATATAGGAATATGACGTCCACTAAGGGATTTTATTGTAATATAATGTCCACAAATGGACTATTTTGAAATATAATGTCCTCAAAGGGACTATGATAAACATACGTATATACAAAGTCTTATCAGGAGACGTAGGTCCACAAGGATTATGATGAAATAATATGTCCACAAATGACTTTAGTAATCAAATGCCCATACGGGGACTGATGTGACATCTGTGTATTTTAATCTTTGTACTGTTCCGAAAAACTTTGTATTTAATGAAATATGGTGTTTTAATTTCAATATTTGTTTAATTATTTGTGACATTAGTACGTTTTCAATCATTGTTTAATTCCGAACTCTCAAACCTGTTCTGGAAGTGAAATCATAAACCGTTACGTTAACATAATCAGTTTAACGCGACGTACACTTCGGAACTGTGACATAAGCCAAACATACCCTAAATACCCTTTACATAACTTAGAAATAAGTTTCGAGGGATTCAGTATGGCAAAAACATGTTTATTCGAACTTAAGAACTAATTGCGACAAAACTGCGAAACGAACGTTGGTGACCGCCCGGATAATATTTAAATCCTAAAAATATTCTGTTATGATTAAAATTTTATTTTTAATCATGTTCGTGTTGAAAAATAAATTAAAACGCTTAAAAACGTTATTTTTTTAAGTTTAAGCGCGTACCGTGTGTTACTGCGCAACACAGTGCTTATAATGCAAAACGCAGACAACGCAGCCAGTCTCGGCAACTGATATTTATTTCAGTAATATTTTGGCGAGTTTATTTTTATAGAATAATAAAAATAATTTAAAACACCATAAACCGGGATTTAAACGCTAGATAAAATACCCGGTATCCAGTTTAATACCCGTTTTTAACCTACACATAATAAATATATGTATGTATGCATATTATAGGTGTGTGTTGTCATAGAATTTGCCACTTCTCTTATCCCTTGCCACTTGTTGATGCATGCCATCTTCATATATCTTCCATATCTCTTTATATCTTGCATAATCTTTCAAAGATCACAAACTCAATCAAACCAAGATCACTCAATCTTCCTCCCTCTCTCTCCCCCATAACCGTAAACACCATCACCACTCCCATCTTCAACTTTGCAACCTTGTTCTTCAAGATTAAACCCCATTCCAATCTAGTTTCAAGTTGGTGTGAAGATCCAAAGGAGTTTCCAAGGTGTTTTCAAGTGATTTCAAGCTCCATATCATCAAAATGTCATCAAAAACTTACTTGAATCTTGAAGGTATAAAGTTTATGTTTAAATCATACACTTGATTCTTGGTTGTTCTTGATGATTGGAAGTTTCTCTTGAATCTTGGAATTTTTCACAAACTTGAAATCTAAAAAGAAATGGGTCTTGATACAAAATAAAAATGGTGGTATATATGTGTGTACATATAGCCGTATATATATTTATATATATATATATATGTGTGTGTGTGTATGAGATTTGAGTTCGATTTTTGATAAATACTTGTTTAGGATATTTGCTTGCATGAACAAGATTATGTGTATATATGTTAGAGATATAAAGGAGTGATTGAATCATGAGTTATAATTTGAAATAATGTTAATATTTTGACATGTAAATGGCCAAAACTTTATTAGACATATTTGAGAAATTTTTTTTAGATTGTTGCTTGTTCTTGAATGATAGTTAAAATGCAAGTGTTTGATGATTTGTGCATGATATGATAAATGTTCAATTAAATCAGTAAGTAAACATGAATAAATTACATGTTTGTTGCATTTAAATTCATATGAAATGATGATGATATGATAGTGTGCTTTAGGCTCTTGTACATAAAAATACATGTTGATTTAAAGCTCAAGAAATGATAAAAAATGATTGTATGACAAAACTGTTTTAGAACAGATTATAAACACTAAAAATAACCTTATTTGGTATATAATAATGGCATGAAACTTTGTCATAGGTTTGATAGCTTTGCATGTTGTACATATAACTTAGAAAGTGATAAAATATGTGAA
This sequence comes from Helianthus tuberosus, assembly GCA_030545235.1. Lineage (NCBI taxonomy): Eukaryota > Viridiplantae > Streptophyta > Magnoliopsida > Asterales > Asteraceae > Helianthus > Helianthus tuberosus. The sequence continues at coordinate 115,595,494 of CM060408.1, forward strand.
ATTTGCATGATTTTTGTGCTTTATGTGAGACCTGCACTATCATGAGTATAACTACAGTTTTATTCAGTAAATAACATGGGTTATGTTAAAATATGAAGTCGTTACGATTTGGGATGGTTAGGGTAACGTTTGATGCAAAACTATGCGGTAAAACGGTTAAAAATCGGCTTTTCGGAGGATTTTTATAAAACTGTTTTAGATCAGTAATAAACTGATATTTTTGATATAAAAATAAGTATTTTAACTTATATTAAGTTTACTTGGAGTTTGGTTAGTCATACGTGACTTCTGGCGCCCAAAAACGTTACGAAATGGCTAAAATACGTGTTTTTCAACATACACTATAATGGGTTGTTCATGGGCTAATTTTATGTGTTACAAGATGTTATGTGATTTATAATATGTGTATGAAGACATGATAATACTTGACAAGATTATGTGTATTACGATATTTATTTTATGTCACAATAAGTATATATATAACGACGCGCAAATCGTAGATATATTGCTTATAATATGAAGAGGGTCACCAATAAAATCGTTCAAGTCGCAAAGTTTTTTTTAAATATATATGAACTCATATATATATAAATACACCAATATAATAAAAAATAATAACTTTTCGAGAAAATCTCAAAGTTATGTGAAAATTCTAAGTATCGGAGAAACTTATGTATTTTTGTGGGTTTTTGATTATTAAATCGTTCTTATTTAATTTAGGACGAATAAACGATTTGAGGGATTGTGTTAACATATAAAAACGCACCCAAAGGTGAGTACATAGTTCCCCTATTTTACGTTTTCAAATGTTTTGTGGTGAAGCATATGTGCATAACTTTACTTTTCGTTTTCATGACATTATACATGTTTTATTACATATTACATATAATACATTATTTCAGAGACATTTTTCTATGGTATATTGACTTAGTATACCTAAAATTTGATTTCAAAGACATTTTATTGGCATATTGACTTAGTATGCCTATTACATGGTTTTACAAAGACATTTTCATGACATGCTTACATTGAAAAAGACATTTGGTATGTTTAACGGAGTAGTACATTCATTAACATTGATCACGCCGCTCGGTAGTATGTAATAGCGCTATAGGACTTGACAAATCCCGTTCCCGCTTTCTAGGTATTTCGGAAGGGGAATGACAGAATCCGAATACATTTTTTTTATAAACCTTGATCCTGATAAGGGTTTATCCGACAGTCTCAAGGCTTGAGTGTCTGCGATAGACAAACCGTATAAATGTTCATATCGATAAAAGCAATGGTTTTCAAAACATAACTTTTGTTTTAAACTTTTGTTTATTCAAAAACTTTGTTTTGTACATGACATCTTGATTACATAAGACATTTTTTTATACATGACATTATGCATTTGGCTTGAGTAAATACTATTTATTCGCCATACAAGACAAGGTTTATACTGGACATTTGAGATTTGAGATTTGACATTGGACATTGACATTTAGACAAGACATGACATATTTTATACTTATTATTTTCATTTGGTTATTCACTTAACCATACATCATTCTTTTAAATCATTTGATTTTTCATATGATTTTATAAAAGAAAATATTTTATAAGGTTCATGACTACTTTTCATTAAACATTTCTTTTAACATTCAAAGTCATGAATCTTCAACACTAAACCTATGTTACTCACAGACATTTTTATGCTGACGTATTTACTTTCACATATGTTTTAGGAGCGAATGTTTGATGTGAGCAAGCTACACTTAGGGCGACTTGGGCCTTAGCAAATTTAAAATCAAGAAAGTCATCGTCTTTTATGTTGTGTGTTTCGTTCGAACTAAGACAATGTAATAATTTAAGCTTGTAAAACTTAACTTTAATTATCATGTGTTTTGAAACAATAATTCTGCCACACGACTCCCCGACGTTTCCGCCGTGGTTTGTTGTTTTACGCGGTCGGGGTGTGACAGAAGAGTTGGTATCAGAGCTCATGGTTATAGGGAATTAGGTTATTAGTAAAATTTTGACCTAGACTATAACCTTTCTATCCTTAGATGATTTATTTTTAGGCTTTACGCCTTTAAAGTTTTCAAATCTCGTCAAAGTTTGGGTCTTAATAATGTGAACACGTGCAATCCGAAAGGGTGGGTGCCTGTACCCTGAGTTTTCTGTCTAAGGCTAGAGTGTTCGTACAAATCCACATAATCGGACCCGTCACTCTTACCTGGGAACTCTTGGGGTGAGTGTCCACTTATAGGCTAAAGCATGTCTTCATTATGCATTATATAGACCTATTTACTTTGATTAGTCACCGTGTGTTGTTTGTTTGTTTTAAGTAATGGACAAATGACCACCTTCCTTTGTTTTGTCGATATTTTCAATACTCCTTTTGATTGTCTTACGTCAATCTCACACATTTCCTTGTGTTCCTTTTCTTTTAGATGCCTCCTCGACGTGATCAAACTCAAGACGCCGCAATGGTAGCCTTGATCACTCAGCAAATTGCTGTTGTACTCCCGAACCTAGTAACTCAGTTAAACCAAGCAAACAACAATAACAACGCACCTGTTCCGTGCAACTTTAAGACATTCAATTCGGCTAAACCGCTTCAGTTTTCAGGGTCAGAAGGAGCAATTGGGCTCCTACAGTGGTTCGAGAGTCTCGAGAGTACGTTTCGTCACGTTCAATGCCCGAATGAGCGAAAGGTTGAGTTTTCGTCAAGTGTGTTTCAGAAAAGGGCGCTTACTTGGTGGAATGGTGTGATGAGGGACAGAGGTGCCAACGTGGCAATGGCTCAAACATGGGAAGAGCTTCACGCACTTATGATGAAGGAGTTTTGTCCTCGTCATGAACAGAGGGCACTGGAAAACGAATTCCACGATCTCAAGCAAGATAGTGGAGAGCACCGTGCCTACACAGACCGATACGAAGAACTGAGCCTGCTGTGTCCCACCATGGTCATGCCTTTGGACAAGGCGATTGAGAAGTACATAGATGGCCTTCCTGATCCCGTTCAGGATATTGTCACCGGCAGCAACCCTACCACGGTTAGACAAGCTATTGAGCTAGCTGCAACCTTGACTGAGTCTCAAGTCAAGAAGGGTAAACTCCACTACAAGGGTGACAAGAAACCATCTGACAAGACAGAGAAGAAGAATGGAAAGATAGCTAAAACCTCGAAGAAATCTAGGAAGCGTCAGGCTTCCAAGAACTTTGCAGTTGTCGCACCGACCAATCAAGTTGCTCCTACCCAGCCAGCACAACCACCCGCCAAGAAACAGTATGTTGGTACTGCACCTCTTTGTAACAAGTGAAATTGTCATCATCAACAGTGTCGTCTTTGCAACAACTGTGGAAGATATGGCCATTTAGCTAACACATATCGCTCTCCTCCTGCTCCGAATCAAGCGGCACAAAACCCTGCCCAACAGCCAACAAATCCTGCAAGACCTCCTTTTCCGCCTGATTCTTGCTACATTTGTGGAGATTTGACTCACCACAGGAACAAGTGCCCGAAGTTGGCTAATGCGAACCCGGCTCGTGGACGAGTATACAACATCAATGCCAATGAAGCGCGTGCCGACAATGAGGTGGTCAACGGTACGTTCTATGTTAACAACCAACTTGCTTCTATTCTTTTTTATTCGGGTGCCGACAAGAGTTTTGTATCCCTAGCCTTTGAACCATTGCTTGCAAAGCCTAGAACAAAACTAGGAAAACCCTTGACATTAGAATTAGCCGGCGGTGAATCCTTTGTACTCGATTCCGTCATTCGAAATTGCCAGTTGAACCTCAACGGTCATCTTTTTCCCATTGATCTCATGCCAATGCAACTTGGGAGTTTCGACGTTATAGTAGGGATGGATTGGTTGACCCAATACCGTGCAGAAGTGATTTGCTTTGACAAGATTGTTCGTGTGCCTCTTTCGTCTGGTGAAGTCTTAGAAGTTCGTGAAGATAAACCCGCTAGTAGCCTTAAACTGATGACAAGCACCCAAGCCCAGAGATACCTAAGAAAGAATTATCTGGCTTTCTTGGCACATGTCGTAGAGGAGAAAGACAAGGGTAAAACTGTTCAAGACATCCCTGTCATTAGGGATTATCCTGAGGTTTTTCCTGAAGACTTACCTGGTTTACCCCCAGCACGTCAAATAGAGTTCCGTATTGACCTTGTACCTGGTGCTAACCCGATTGCCAAATCTCCATGCCGTCTTGCACCGTCTGAGATGCAAGAGTTGTCGAAGCAGCTGCAAGAGTTATCAGACAAAGGATTTATTTGTCCAAGCTTCTCCCCTTGGGGCGCACCTGTCCTATTTATAAAGAAGAAGGATGGATCATTCCGAATGTGTATCGATTACCGTGAGCTTAACAAACTCACCATCAAAAATTGATATCCCCTACCTCGCATTGATGATCTCTTTGATCAGCTTCAGGGTGCTACCTGCTTTTCGAAGATTGATCTACGTTCTGGGTATCATCAGCTTCGCGTATCCGAAGAAGATATTCCCAAGACTGCTTTCCGCACACGAGACGGCCACTATGAGTTTACTGTTTTGCCTTTCGGTTTAATGAATGCTCCTGCCGTCTTCATGGACTTAATGAATAGAGTTTGTAAGCCTTATTTAGATAAGTTCATCATCGTCTTCATTGATGACATTTTGATCTATTCCAAGACACGAGCTGACCACGAACAACATCTTCGTCTGACAATGGAACTCCTAAAGAAGGAACAACTTTTCGCTAAATTCACCAAGTGTGAATTTTGGCTTAGGGAAGTTCAATTTTTGGGACATATTGTTAACGAACAAGGTATACATGTAGATCCCGCCAAAATCAGTGCGATTAAGGATTAGAATACACCAACTACTCCTACCGAGGTTCGTTCATTTATGGGTCTCGCGGGTTATTACCGCCGCTTTATTGCAAACTTCTCCAAGATTGCGGTTCCTCTCATAGCCTTAACTCAAAAGAATAAACCTTTTGAGTGGGGATCCAAACAAGAAGAATCTTTTCAGACCTTGAAACATAAACTCTGCGACGCTCCAGTGTTGTCTTTACCTGAGGGAAACGACGACTTTTTCGTATATTGTGACGCATCGAATCTAGGTCTTGGTTGTGTTCTCATGCAAAGGAACAAAGTCATAGCCTACGCGTCAAGACAATTGAAAATCCATGAGAAAAACTACACAACTCATGATCTTGAGTTAGGCGCTGTTGTTTTTGCTCTCAAAATTTGGGGCACTACCTTTATGGAACAAAATGTGTGGTTTTCACTGACCATAAAAGTCTCCAACAAATCTTCAATCAGAAAGAACTAAACATGAGGCAACGACATTGGGTAGAACTTCTAAACGACTACGACTGCGAGATTCGCTACCATTCTGGTAAGGCGAATGTCGTAGCCGATGCGTTAAGTCGAAAAGAAAGAGTCAAGCTTCATTGTGTTCGAGTTCGATCTGATATTCAAACCCGCATCTTTCAAGCTCAACATACTTGTGTTACACAAGGCTTGATGGGTAAAGAATTACCATGTCACATTAAACCTGAGCTTGAATTGAGAGACTTTGGGATATTCTATTTCATGGGCCGTTTGTGGGTCCCATGTATAGACAATCTTCGCACATTGCTTATGGATGAAGCTCATAAGTCTCGTTATTCAATCCATCCTGGTGCAGATAAAATGTATAAGGATATTCGAACCTAGTTTTGGTGGCCGGGAATGAAGAAAGACATTGCCTTATACGTATCAAAATGCCTTACTTGTCTGAAGGTTAAGGTGGAACATCAGCATCCCTCTGGATTATTGGAACAACCAGAGATACCGGTTTGGAAATGGGAAAACATTGCCATGGATCTCATTACCAAACTACCACGCACTAATAGAGGTCATGATGCCATTTGGGTGGTAGTTGATCGTTTGACAAAATCTGCTCACTTCTTGCCAATCCGTGAGGATCTCTCTGCTGACAAGCTTGCCAAGATCTATGTGGATGAAATTGTATCCCGACATGGTGTTCCTTTGAACATCATATCAGACCGAGATGCTCGATTCTCATCTCACTTTTGGAGAACCATGCAATCTGCTATGGGAACCCAACTCAATTTGAGCACAGCTTATCATCCTCAAACGGATGGACAATCTGAACGAACAATCCTGACATTGGAGGATATGCTTAGAGCTTGTGTGATCGATTTTGGTGGTAGTTGGGATTCGCATCTTCCATTGATCGAATTCTCCTACAATAATAGTTATCACTCCAGCATCAACATGGCTCCTTTCGAAGCTTTATACGGTCGAAAATGTCGTTCGCCGGTCTGCTGGAATGAGATTGGTGAAGCTCAGATCACTGGAACTGAAGTCATTCTCGAGACTACAGACAAAGTCAAGAAAATTCGCGACAACCTCTTAAGAGCTCGAAGTCGTCAAAAGAGTTACGCGGACAGACGACGCAAGCCTTTGGAATTCCAAGTCGGTGATCTCGTCCTACTCAAGGTATCTCCTTGGAAAGGTGTAATCAGATTTGGGAAGAAAGGAAAACTTACACCACGATATGTTGGACCATTCAAGATCGTTGAAAGAATCGGAAAAGTAGCCTACAGACTTGAGCTGCCTCCTGAACTTGGAAATATATTCATCCAACTTTCCACGTGTCCAATCTGAAAAAGTGTTTGGCTAATGAAAACCTCCACATCCCCTTTATGAAATTCATGTCGACAACACGATGCACTTCGTCGAGAAACCTGTAGAAATATTGGACAATCAAGTCAAGAAGCTCAAGCGCAGGCGCATACGGATAGTCAAAGTTCGTTGGGAATCCAAACGTGGCCCAGAGTTTACTTGGGAACGAGAGGATCAAATGAAGGTGAAATATCCACACTTTTTCCCACAAGTTTCCTCTAATTAAATTTCGGGAAGATTTTTTCCAAAAGTAGGGGAGACTGTGACATCTGTGTATTTTAATCTTTGTACTGTTCCGAACAACTTTGTATTTAATGAAATATGGTGTTTTAATTTCAATATTTGTTTAATTATTTGTGACATTAGTACGTTTTCAATCATTGTTTAATTCTGAACTTTCAAACCTGTTCTGGAAGTGAAATCATAAACCGTTACGTTAACATAATCAGTTTAACACGACGTACACTCCGGAACTGTGACATAAGCCAAACATACCCTAAATACCCTTTACATAACTTACAAATAAGTTTCGAAGGATTCGGTATGGCAAAAACATGTTTATTTGAACTTAAGAACTAATTGCGACAAAACTGCGAAACAAATGTTGGTGACCGCCCGGATAATATTTAAATCCTAAAAATATTCTATTATGAATAAAATTTTATTTTTAATCATGTTCGTGTTGAAAAATAAACTAAAACGCTTAAAAACGTTATTTTTTAAGTTTAAGCACGTACCGCGTGTTACTGCGCAACACAGTGCTTATACTGCAAAACGCATACAACGCAGCCAGTCTAGGCAACTGATATTTATTTCAGTAATATTTTTGCGAGTTTATTTTTATATATGTATGTATGCATATTATAGGTGTGTGTTGTCATAGAATTTGCCACTTCTCTTATCCCTTGCCACTTGTTGATGCATGCCATCTTCATATATCTTCCATATCTCTTTATATCTTGCATAATCTTTCAAAGATCACAAACTCAATCAAACCAAGATCACTCAATCTTCCTCCCTCTCTCTCCCCCATAACCGTAAACACCATCACCACTCCCATCTTCAACTTTGCAACCTTGTTCTTCAAGATTAAACCCCATTCCAAGCTAGTTTCAAGTTGGTGTGAAGATCCAAAGGAGTTTCCAAGGTGTTTTCAAGTGTTTTCAAGTGATTTCAAGCTCCATATCATCAAAATCTCATCAAAAACTTACTTGAATCTTGAAGGTATAAAGTTTATGTTTAAATCATACACTTGATTCTTGGTTGTTCTTGATGATTGGAAGTTTCACTTGAATCTTGGAAATTTTCACAAACTTGAAATCTAAAAAGAAATGGGTCTTGATACAAAATGAAAATGGTGGTATATATGTGTGTACATATAACCGTATATATATATATATATATATACATATATATATATATGTGTGTGTGTGTGTGTGTGTATGAGATTTGAGTTTGATTTTTGATAAATACTTGTTTAGGATGTTTGCTTGCATGAACAAGATTATGTGCATATATGTTAGAGATATAAAGGAGTGATTGAATCAGGAGTTTTAATTTGAAATAATGTTAATATTTTGACATGTAAATGGCCAAAAATTTATTAGACATATTTGAGAAAAAAAATTTAGATTGTTGCTTGTTCTTGAATGATAGTTAAAATGCAAGTGTTTGATAATTTGTGCATGATATGATAAATGTTCAATTAAATCAGTAAGTAAACATGAATAAATTACATGTTTGATGCATTTAAATTCATATGAAATGATGATGATGATATGATAGTGTGCTTTAGGCACTTGTACATAAGAATACATGTTGATTTAAAGCTCAAGAAATGATAAAAAATGATTGTATGACAAAAATGTTTTAGAACAGATTATAAACACTAAAAATAACCTTATTTGGTATGTAATAATGGCATGAAACTTTGTCATAGGTTTGATAGCTTTGCATGTTGTACATATAACTTAGAAAGTGGTAAAATATGTGAAATTTGCATGCTTTGTGTGCTTTATGTGAGACCTGCACTATCATCAGTATAACCACTATTTTATTCAGTAAATAACATGGGTTATGTTAAAATATCAAGTCGTTATGATTTGGGATGGTTAGGGTAACGTTTGATGCAAAACTTTGCGGTAAAACAGTTAAAAATCGGCTTTTCGGAGGATTTTTATAAAACTGTTTTAGATCAGTAAGTAAACTGATATTTTTGATATAAAAATAATTATTTTAACTTATATTAATTTACTTGGAGTTTGGTTAGTCATACGTGACTTCCGGCGCCCAAAAACGTTACCGAATCTCTAAAATACCTGTTTTCCAACATACACTATAATGGCTTGTTCATGGGCTAATTTTATGTGTTACAAGATGTTATGTGATTTATAATATGTGTATGAAGACATGATAATTCTTGACAAGATTATGTGTATTACGATATTTATTTTATGTCACAATAAGTATATATATTACGACGCGCAAATCGTAGATATATTGCTTATAACATGAAGAGGGTCACCTATAAAATCGTTCAAGTCGCAAAGTTTTTTTTTAAATATATATGAACTCATATATATATATATATATAAATACACCAATATAATAAAAAATAATAACTTTTCGAGAAAATCTCAAAGTTATGTGAAAATTCTAAGTATCGGAGAAACTTATGTATTTTTGTGGGTTTTTTATTATTAAATCGTTCTTATTTAATTTAGGACGAATAAACAATTTGAGGGATTGTGTTAACATATAAAAACGCACCCAAAGGTGAGTACATAGTTCCCTATTTTACGTTTCAAATGATTTGGGGTGAAGCATATGTGCATAACTTTACTTTTCGTTTTCATGACATTATACATGTTTTATTACATATTACATATAATACATTATTTCAGAGACATTTTTTATGGTATATTGACTTAGTATACCTAACATTTGATTTAAAAGACATTTTATTGGCATATTGACTTAGTATGCCTATTACATGGTTTTACAAAGACATTTTCATGACATGCTTACATTGAAAAAGACATTTGGTATGTCTAACGGAGTAGTACATTCATTAACATTGATCACGCCGCTCGGTAGTATGTAATAGCGCTATAGGACTTGACAAATCCCGTTCCCGCTTTCTAGGTATTTCGGAAGGGGAATGACAGAATCCGAATACATTTTTTTGATAAACCTTGATCCTAATAAGGGTTTATCCGAGAGTCTCAGGCTTGAGTGTATGCGATAGACAAACCGTATAAATGTTCATATCGATAAAATCAATGGTTTTCAAAACATAACTTTTGTTTTAAACTTTTGTTTATTCAAAAACCTTGTTTTGTACATGACATCTTGATTACATAAGACATTTTTTATACATGACATTATGGATTTGGCTTGAGTAAATACTATTTATTCGCCATACAAGACATGGTTTATACTGGACATTGGACATTGACATTTAGACAAGACATGACATATTTTGTACATATTATTTTCATTTGGTTATTCACTTAACCATACATCATTCTTTTATATCATTTGATTTTTCATATGATTTTATAAAAGAAAATATTTTATAAGGTTCATGACTACTTTTCATTAAACATTTCTTTTAACATTCAAAGTCATGAATCTTCAACACTAAACCTATGTTACTCACAGGAATTTTTATGCTGACGTATTTACTTTCACATATGTTTCAGGAGCGAATGTTTGATGTGAGCAAGCTACACTTAGGGCGACTTGGGCCTTAGCAAATTTAAAATCAAGAAAGTTGTCGTCTTTTATGTTGTGTGTTTCGTTCGAACTAAGACAATGTAATAATTTAAGCTTGTAAAACTTAACTTTAATTATCATGTGTTTTGAAACAATAATTCTGCCACACGACTCCCCGACGTTTCCGCCGCGGTTTGTTGTTTTACGCGGTCGGGGTGTGACAACTTAAAGGTAAAAATTTAAATGTCATGGAAGAAGGGTTTCTAATGTCTTCCTTGCTTTATTCTGATTGTTTCTTCTTCTTTATTTATCGTGCGCGGTAGCGACTCTAAAGATTTTAGTGAATAAAGTAAACATTTCAAATCTTGATCCATTGCAGAAGTAGAATCCAAGGATTCAATGGTTAAAGAAATGACATGGATCACGAATTAGGTTTTGACTGGTATAGTCCAAGTCTGGAATTCCAAAACTTGGAGGTAGGAAATAGGGATTAATAGCATCCACATGTATCATCTACAATATGGGAGCCTCAGGGATCTCCTGGTATGGACTCCACAGTTTGTTTAAAAACTTAATGGGTTTTGTTTTAGGAATGATTCCATAAAGGTCTTCCTCCAAACCGGTCGCACGCCCATTCTAGTTGTGGTATGAATCTTAGCATTTCTTGGCCTCGAACGGGAAGAATCTCCATTAACGGCTTCTTTGCTTGGCGACATATTTAAAACACATAAATCGAAAACAATGTTTACTTAATAGGGATGAGAGCATTCCTATGTTAAGTCTAGACTCAGAAAGTCTAAGGAATATGCTACTGTGTCATTTGAGATTAAACACTAAAGGCTAGTGTTTAATTCACTCAAACGTTGGCTCTGATACCAACCTGTCAGCCACCCCCGTTCCATCCAAGTATACATCTTCACCAGCTTTGTTCTTTCCAATGGGTTTGGGAACTATGTGTTGGAGAACAAAGCTCGCGGAGCTGTAACTGTTCAATTTCAAAGTGATCCTTTCATTTTCAATCTTAGCTTCCTGGAATTGAAGCTTAAGATTTGCGATCTCATCTAAGTGTTGGTTGATTTGTCTTTCTTTTGCCTGAAGAACTCCAGACATATGAAAATTCTCTTTAGAAGTTTTCGCATTTTGCTCATCAGAATCTTTAACAGTTCTTTTTAACTTTTCAAAATTTTCAGAAATGTTTCTGTTTTCATGAATTAACTTCTCATTTTCTTTCTTAAAGCGTTCAACATCAGTTTTATCTTTTTCAATCTTTTCTGTTAATTCTTTTATTCTCTCATTTGAAATTTTAAGAAGTTTGTCTCGATTTAAAAAACGTTCTTCAGTCGTTTTAACTTTCTCAACCAGTTCTTGGGTCTTTTTCATTGTGAGATACGCATTTGTGCTACAAACTTTGCATTGTTTCATGCAATTCTTGCAATCACTTTCTATTTTAACCCCATCAGTCTTACCTGATTCATTGTTTGGACCATTATTACTGACCTTTCTTGTTGACTCAGACGCATATTTGCAATCTACCTCTAGTTCCTTTGCCATAAGCACTTTGTCTGCCATCTTTGTCAGGTTTTCAGCTGTCATCTTGTCACACCCCGACCACGTAGGACAACAAAACGTGGCGGAAACGTCGGGGAGTGTTGTAACAGAATTATTGTTTCACAACCATGGAAAATTAAAGTTACATTTTATTTATCAACAAGAGAGTAACATTGTCTTAAACACGAAAACAAAGAGTACATAACCTAGTTAAACTAAGTCTATCTTCATTTTATGTCTCTAAGGCACAGGTCCGCCCTAGTGTCACGATCATCATCCTATGCAAAAGCTCCTGAAAACACATGTGAAAATAGGTACGTCAGCATAAAAATGCCTGTGAGATACATAGGTTTGTGAAAATAGTAGTCATGACTTAAGTTTAAGAAATTGTTAAATACAATTTAGTCATGAACCTTGTAAATTGTTTTGTTTTGTAAATCATTTGAAAAGCGATAAAATCAGATGATATGTATACATAAAAGAATAATACATGGTTAAATGAATAACCAAGTAAAATGTGTTGTATAAAATAAGTTGTTTATAAAGCAATGTCTTGTGAAAGATATGTTATTTGTATAAAATGTTATATGTCTAAATTGAAATGATTCAAATAACGCTACGATATGTAATACCATACAAATATTTATATATAGGAAGTACCAGCGGCGTATCCACCATGCTTGTATCATATTACACACGTCTCGTTACTTAAATCACTTAAACAAACCACCAATGTATAAAGTCCATGTTTAAACCAATTGTCAAAAAGTCCTTGTATAAACCATGTCAAATGTTAAAAAAATCCAAATGTAGTCAAGTAATGTGTAACAATGTTATGTATTGTAAGTAAGGTATTGTCACATAAACCAAATGTAGAAATGTACAAAACAAAGTATTTTGAATGTATCAAAAAGTTATGTTTTGCAAAGTAAATGCATGTTTTATTGATACAAACATTTATGTGGTAAGTTAACGCATACATTCAAGCCTTGAGACAGTCGGATAACCCTTTTAGTCAAGGTTATCAAAAGAAATGTTTTCGGATTCAGTCATTCCTTACACCCAAACAAACCTAGGATGTCAGGAACGGGATTTGTCAAGTCCTATGGTACCACTACTTACTACCGAGCGGCGTAGCTAATGCTAATGAACGTATATAAGTCTCGTTTGTGCAAACCAAATGTTATAGCAAATGTAAACATGTTATATGAAAACAATGTACTAAGTATGCTAAGTTAACATACAAAGCAGAAAAGTCATGTAAATCAATGTGCTAGCATGCTATCAGTCAACATACATAGCAGAAATGTAATGTAAAACGATGTACTAAGTATGCACACAATGGACATACATAGCATGAAATGTAATGTAAATCATGTACTAATAGTGTACTAATGAGCATAACAAGTATATGATGTGAAAACAGGAAAGCACGAAAGTAACAAGTAGGCACATGTGTTTCACCCCAAAACAGTTTGGAAAACAGTAAAAGAGGGGTCTATGTACTCACTTGAGATTGCTCAGAAGTTCTAAGATAACCACCAAGCAATGCTAGAGATCACAGAATTAAACAGCACCTAATATAGGTAACTATGTTATTAAACCGGACCTATATCGGAGGATCGGATAGAATGAGGGCTCGTAAACCAAATGAGTATGGGAACTCATGTAATATGGTTTAACAAAGCCTACATACTAAATGAAACCTAACCTAAGTGCTTACGACCCAATACGACCCGTTTAGGTAGCTTATGCTACTTTAACGCGTCGTTCGTGTGAAACGCGTTCGGAATGCCTAACTAGTCCTATGATAAGTAAAATATGCCTTAACATGTCTAATATTGTTACCAAATCAGTTTAGATACCAAACATTATGTTACATATGCTTTAAATGAATTTTGGCGTAAAAAGGGCATTTTGGTAATTTTCCTAAGGCATATAAACTACCTATCATACAACTAACTAAACGTCGTGACCATAAGGTATAACCTCGGAAGGTTATTCCCTATACAACTATGGTCACCTAATGTGTTTGGTCGGATCCTAATGATCGACCAAACGGGTCGGGTTCGAAAGTATAAGCGATTGTTTAGATCGCTTACCTTACGACCCTAAATAAGCACTAAACTAAAAGTGACGAGCTAAGCATGTTAAAACATGCTTAACTACGTTTAGAAAACAGGTTTGGTATCAAAACAAACGGTTTTGATACCCAAGAGTAGTTTGGTTACAAAATACGCGTAAATGCGCATTTTGGCCGAAACTACGACTCGTCACTGAGACTAGATAACGTGGTTATCAGTAGGTATAGTCACAAGAGACTATAACCATTGTGATTACGCTCACGTTATGAAGTTCCACCGAACTTCGTGTTGACCATAAACAGGTCAACGCAGAAAGTCAAACATAGTTTGACTTTCGGACTCGAAAAGCGATAAAAGAACGAAGGAACACTTACAAAGGGTCCCCGCTAGTAAATCATAATCGAATAGCTCAGGTATGAAGTAATGGCTTCAACTTAGAGCTTTTAGATCAGATTTGTGGGTTTTTGTAAATGAATGGGGTTGGGTATTTATAGTTTTCGGAGAGCCGTTAAGATCGTTTCTTGGAAACCGTGCTTTGATCTTGGCCATACACCTCAAGACCCTGGTTTTAGAAAACCATTTGAGCCCATAGTATTGCCCCAAAACCATGTGCACAAGTGGAATGGACTAGATGCAATGTTTCTGCACATTCTGCTATCTGGGGAATCCTTACGGACCGTAAGGGTGATGGCTTACGGTCCGTAAGCCAACAACTTTCGCAGAATGTCAGTTTTGGTCCCTGTTATGCATTAAAGCCATTTCCGACACGTTTAAGGTCCGTTAAAACAACGTTAAGGCCCTAAAATGATGCCTAAACATTGTGGACATGAAAGATGCTCAAAAATATGCCGGATGTTGGTTCGTTTGGTCGTACGATCGCGATGTTCGCTTAATTACGACGGAATGCGCATAAGCGCGAAAAACGATCCATATTGCGCGACGAATGGATTTTTCTTATGCTAAACACTAAAATAAAATATTTTAGTGCTTACATAAATTTTTGGATGTCCGGATGTATTCAGAACGTAAGTTATGCGCGAAAATGCAAACTTGTGCACTTTTTGACGCTTTTAGTCCCTGAATGACCCAAAAGTTTATTTTAGCACACCGAACCCCTCAAAGCCTATTTCTAAGCTATGTAAAGGATATTTATGGTATGTTTAACTTATGGTCATGTTCCGGAATGTCTGTTCTAGTACGAATCGTCATACTTTCTCAGTTTGTCAAATTTAGTCCTTGCAGGCGAAATAACTTGTTTTTGCCATACCAAGGCCTTCAAAACTTATTTCTAAGTTATGTGAAGGTTATTTAAGGTATGTTAAGTATATGTTGATGTTCCGGAGCATTTTTCGCGTTAAACTGATTACGTTTACGCACCAGTTTGCGTATAACTCTCCAAAAAGCGATATAGAGTTTGAAATTGAATAAAAGTCAAAACATGAAAAATGTCAAACATAAACAAACAAACATTGGGATCAAATAACATTGTTTTATTAATAATTTAACTGTTTACAATGATTACAAGCACAGATGTTACAGTCTCCCCTACTTGTGGAAATTTCGCCCCGAAATTTATTTAGAGGAAACTTGTGGGAATAGATGCAGATACTTCGCCTTCATTTGATCTTCGAATTCCCAAGTAAACTTAGGTCCACGTTTAGATTCCCACCGAACTTTGACCAATGGAATGCGCTTACGTTTGAGCCACTCGACTTCACGTTCCATGATTTCCACTGGCTTCTCAACAAATTTCAGTGTTTTATCAACACGAATTTCGTCAAGTGGTATGTGGAGGTTCTCATCAGCTAAACACTTCTTGAGATTGGACACGTGAAAGGTTGGATGAACATTTCCAAGTTCAGGAGGTAACTCAAGTCTGTAGGCTACCTTACTGATTCTTTCGACGATCTTGAATGGTCCAACGTAACTAGGTGCAAGTTTTCCTTTCTTTCCAAATATGATCACACATTTCCAAGGTGAGACCTTAAGTAATACACAATCACCGACTTGAAAATCCAAGGGCTTGCGTTTTGGGTCCACGTAACTCTTTTGACGGCTTCTAGCTGTCTGAAGGTTATCACGAACTTTCTTAATCTTATCAGTTGTCTCTAAAATGAGGGCAGGTCCAGTAAGCTGAGCCCCACCGATCTCATTCCAGCAGACTAGTGAACGACATTTTCGACCATAGAGAGCCTCGAAAGGAGCAATGTTGATGCTGGAGTGATAACTATTATTGTAGGAGAATTCAATCAACGGAAGATGTGAATCCCAACTACCACCAAAGTCGATCACACAAGCTCTAAGCATATCCTCCAGAGTCTGGATTGTTCTTTCAGATTGACCATCCGTTTGCGGATGATAAGCTGTGCTCAGATTAAGTTGGGTCCCCATAGCAGATTGCATGGTTCTCCAAAAATGAGAAGTGAAGCGAGCATCTCTGTCAGAAATGATGTTCAAAGGAACACCATGTCAAGCTACAATTTCATCCACGTAGATTTTAGCAAGTTTGTCAGCAGAAAAATCCTCACGGATTGGCAAGAAATGCGCTGACTTCGTAAGACGATCAACAACTACCCAGATGGCATCATGACCTTTCTTTTTGCGCGGAAGTTTGGTAATGAGATCCATAGTAATGTTTTCCCATTTCCAAACTGGGATCTCTGGTTGCACCAACAAACCAGAAGGATGCTGATGTTCAACCTTAACCTTAAGACAAGTAAGGCATTTTGATACATATAAGGCAATGTCTTTCTTCATACCAGGCCACCAATACTGAATACGAAGGTCCTTATACATCTTATCTGAGCAAGGATGAACAGAATAACGAGACTTATGGGCCTCATCCATAAGCAAGGTGCGAAGATTATCTTGGCTTGGGACCCACAAACGGTCCATAAAGTAATACGATCCATTGTCTTTCAGTTCTAGATCAGGTGTTATGTGATAGGGAAATTCCTTATCCATCAAACCTTGTGAAACACAAGATTGTTGAGCCTGAGAAATGCGTGCTTGGATATCGGATCGAGCTTGAATAACAGATTGAACACAAACACAATGAAGCTTAGTACGTTCCTTGCGACTCAAAGCATCGGCCACGACATTCGCCTTACCAGGGTGGTAGCGAATTTCGCAGTCATAGTCGTTTAGAAGCTCCACCCAACGTCGTTGCCTCATGTTGAGTTCTTTCTGATTGAAGATATGCTGAAGACTTTTGTGGTCCGTGAAAACCACACATTTTGTACCGTACAAATAGTGTCTCCAGATCTTAAGAGCGAAGACAATTGCACGCAACTCAAGATCATGAGTGGTGTAGTTTTTCTCATGTATCTTCAACTGCCTCGATGCATATGCTATGACTTTGTTCCTTTGCATCAGAACACAGCCAAGACCCAATTTAGATGCATCGCAATAAACGACGAAATCATCATTGCCCTCAGGCAAAGTCAGAACAGGCGCGTCACAAAGTTTTTGTTTCAAAGTCAGAAACGCTTCCTCTTGCTTGAATCCCCAATCAAAGGGTTTGTTCTTCTGGGTTAGAGCGGTTAGAGGAACTGCAATCTTTGAGAAGTTTTCAATGAAGCGGCGATAATAACCCGCAAGTCCAAGAAAAGAACGAACTTCAGTAGGAGTAGTAGGCGTATCCCAATCCTTAATCGCACTGATTTTGGAGAGATCTACATGAATACCTTGTTCGTTGACAATATGTCCTAAAATTTGAACTTCTTTAAGCCAGAATTCACACTTGGAGAATTTGGCGAAAAGTTTCTCTTTCTTTAGGAGTTCCAAAGTAAGACGAAGATGTTGCTCATGTTCAGCTCGCGTCTTAGAATAAATCAAGATGTCATCAATAAAAACAATGACGAACTGATCCAAATAAGGCTTGCAGACCCTATTCATTAAGTCCATGAAAACAGCAGGAGCACTAGTCAAACCGAATGGCATGACTGTGAACTCATAATGCCCATAACGAGTGCGGAACGCTGTCTTGGGAATGTCTTCTTCATGCACCCGAAGTTGATGATATCCAGATCGCAGATCAATCTTCGAAAAATAAGAAGCACCTTGTAACTGATCAAAGAGATCATCGATGCGAGGTAGGGGATATCGATTCTTATGGTAAGCTTGTTAAGCTCACGATAATCGATACACATCCTAAAAGATCCATCCTTCTTCTTGACAAAAAGAACGGGAGCACCCCAAGGTGAAAAGCTAGGACGGATAAAACCTTTGTCAGAGAGTTCCTGAAGCTTCTTAGACAACTCTTGCATCTCAGACGGTGCAAGACGATATGGAGATCTGGCAATGGGGTTTGCACCAGGTACGAGATCAATACAGAACTCGACTTGGCGTGCTGGAGGTAGACCAGGGAACTCTTCAGGGAATACTTCAGAATAATCCCGAACAACAGGAATATCTTGAATAGATTTACCTTTGCCCTTATCTGCTACAACATGTGCCAAAAAGGCCACATAGTTCTTTCGCAGATACTTCCGAGCTTTAAAACAAGACATGAGTTTGAGACCACTGGTAGGTTTCTCACCATACACCTGTAGGATCTCTCCTGTTGAAAGTGGCACACGAACAATCTTCTCGAAACAAACTACCTCTGCGCGATGCTTGGCTAACCAATCCATACCCACAATAACGTCGAAACTTCCAAGTTGCATAGGCGTGAGGTCAATAGGAAAAAAGATGGTCGTTAAGGTTCAACTGGCAGTTTCGAAGAACAGAATCAAGAACAATGGGTTCACCACTAGCAACTTCTACTGTCAAGGGTTTTCCTAGTTTCGTTCTAGACACGCGAAGCATTGGCTCAAAAGACAATGACACAAAACTCTTGTCGGCACCCGAATAAAAAAGAACAGATGCAGGCTGATTATTAATAAAGAACGTACCGTTCACCACTTCATTGTCCGCTTGTGCCTCTTGTGCATTCATGTTGAAGACTCTACCTCGAGGCTGAGCCTGATTCTGATTTGCATTCACCAATCTTGGGCACTGGTTACGGTAGTGGGTCAGATCCCCACAATTGTAGCATGAACTAGGAGGAAAATGAGGTCGTGCAGCTTGACCTTGTTGCTGAGCAAGAGTCTGAGCAACTTGTTGAGCCGGGTTCTGAACTGCCCGATTCTGATTAGCAGGAATGCGGCAGGTGGCAGCAAGGTGACCATTTCTTCCACAGTTGGTGCATTGACGACACTGGAGATGTGGTAGGTGATGGCCGTTACACCTGTTGCACAAAGGTGCATTGCCAAGATAAGGCTTCTTGGCTAGTGGTTGCGCAGGCTGATTTGGTGCAGCTTGGGCCTGTGCAGTAACGGCATAGTTTTGGGAAGCCTTTCGTTTCCTAGACCCTCTTGAGGAACTAGAATTCTTTCCCTTCTTGTTTTCACCTTTCTTGCCATCCTCCTTGTCAGACGCCTGCTTCTTACCCTTGTCACCCTTTTTATGCAGCTTTCCCTTTCGAACCTGCGACTCAGTTAATGTTGCTGCTAACTCGATCGCCTGACGGAGTGTGGTAGGGTTACTACCAGTAATGATGTCTTGTACTGAGTCAGGTAGACCATCGATGTACCTTTCGATAGCCTTGTCGAGTGGGGTAACCATTGTTGGGCAAAGCAGACTCAACTCCTCAAACCTATCAGTATACGCCCGATGCTCACCACTATCTTGCTTCAAATCATCAAACTCTCTCTCCAAAGCTCGCAGTTCATGACGAGGACAGAACACCCTCATCATAAGGGCCCTAAGTTCAGCCCATGTCTGTGCTAGAGCAACTTCTGCACCACGATCTCTCATAACCCCGTTCCACCACGTAAGAGCCCTCTTCTGAAACACACTCGAAGAAAACTCGACCTTGCGATTGTCAGGACACTGCACATAACGGAAAGTATTCTCAATGCTCTCGAACCATTGAAGAAGCCCAGTCGCTCCCTCAGAACCACTAAACTTGAGTGGTTTAGCCGAGTTAAAATTCTTGAAATTGCATGGAGCATTGTTGTTGTTGTTGGCTTGGTTCCATTGAGCAAAGAGGTTTGGGAATGCAGCAGCCATTTACTGCGCAATGATTTCTGCCAGTTCGGCAGTCGCTATCTGGTTTTCGCGTCGAGGAGGCATTCTAAAAGAGGAAACATGAAAGGAAACGAGTGAGATGATTGGTTGAAAAGAATGAGATGATACAAAAATCAACAAAAGCAAAGATGGTGGTCATTTGTTCGCATCACAAAGCAAACAAACGACACACAGTGACTAATCAAAGTAAATGGGTCAAAAATAATGTATCGCGAAGACATGCTCGCCTATAAGTGAACACTCACCCCAAGAGTTCCCAGGTAAGAGTGACTGGTCTGATTATGTGGATTTGTACGAACACTCTAGCCTTAGACAGAAAACCCAGGGTACAGGCATTCACTCTTCCAGTTTGCATGTGTTCACACTATTTAAAACCCAAAACTTTGACGAGTTTTTTAAAATTTAGAAGGCACAAGGCCAAAAATCAAACTGGAAGGGTTCAAAACCTTACAACAGAGGGTTCAAAACCTAGTAATCAATCATCCAAAAACAGATGATTAATTTAAAGCGGATTCGAACTTGATGTTCCCGTTGTGGTTATCACCTAAGGATAGGTGAAGTGCATGTTTTCAAATCTAAACACAAGATAACTTGTGTTGGGGTCCTAGAAAGGTTATAGTCTAGGTCAAAGAATTACTAATAACCTAATTCCCTATAACCATTGGCTGTGATACCAACTCTTCTGTCGCACCCCGACCACGTAGGACAACAAAACGTGGCGGAAACGTCGGGGAGTGTTGTAAAAGAATTATTGTTTCACAACCATGGAAAATTAAAGTTACGTTTTATTTATCAACAAGAGAGTAACATTGTCTTAAACACGAAAACAAAGAGTACATAACATAGTTAAACTAAGTCTATCTTCATTTTATGTCTCTAAGGCACAGGTCCGCCCTAGTGTCACGATCATCATCCTATGCAAAAGCTCCTGAAAACACATGTGAAAATAGGTACGTCAGCATAAAAATGCCTGTGAGATACATAGGTTTGTGAAAATAGTAGTCATGACTTAAGTTTAAGAAATTGTTAAATAAAATTTAGTCATGAACCTTGTAAATTGTTTTGTTTTGTAAATCATTTGAAAAGCGATAAAATAAGATGTTATGTATACATAAAAGAATAATACATGGTTTAATGAATAACCAAGTAAAATGTGTTGTATAAAATAAGTTGTTTATAAAGCAATGTCTTGTGAAAGATATGTTATTTGTATAAAATGTTATATGTCTAAATTGAAATGATTCAAATAACGCTACGATATGTAATACCATACAAATACTTATATATAGGAAGTACCAGCGGCGTATCCACCATGCTTGTATCATATTACACACGTCTCGTTACTTAAATCACTTAAACAAACCACCAATGTATAAAGTCCATGTGTAAACCAATTGTCAAAAAGTCCTTGTATAAACCATGTCAAATGTTAAAAAAATCCAAATGTAGTCAAGTAATGTGTAACAATGCTATGTATTGTAAGTAAGGTATTGTCACATAAACCAAATGTAGAAATGTACAAAACAAAGTATTTTGAATGTATCAAAAAGTTATGTTTTGCAAAGTAAATGCATGTTTTATTGATACAAACATTTATGTGGTAAGTTAACACATACATTCAAGCCTTGAGACAGTCGGATAACCCTTTTAGTCAAGGTTATCAAAAGAAATGTTTTCGTATTCAGTCATTCCATACACCCAAACAAACCTAGGATGTCAGGAACGGGATTTGTCAAGTCCTATGGTACCACTACTTACTACCGAGCGGCGTAGCTAATGTTAATGAACGTATATAAGTCCCGTTTGTGCAAACCAAATGTTATAGAAAATGTAAATATGTTATATGAAAACAATGTACTAAGTATGCTAAGTTAACATACAAAGCAGAAAAGTCATGTAAATCAATGTGCTAGCATGCTATCAGTCAACATACATAGCAGAAATGTAATGTAAAACAATGTACTAAGTATGCACACAATGGACATACATAGCATGAAATGTAATGTAAAACGATATAATAAGTATGCACACTGTAACACCTGGGTCGCTGCGACCATCAAACAACTGCCAAGTCAATGAAATATTGTATTTCATACTTGGGATCTGTATGAATATGTGTATCTTTTGCACATATCAACTCTTGTTCGATTTCAAGCTCTAAATCGCTTTCTAGAAGGTTATACGCGCACTGATGCGTAAATATAACCAGTTTAATGCAACAAACACTCCGGAATAGTGACATAGGCTTAACATACCCTAAATAACCTTTACATAACTTAGAAATAAGTTTTGATGGCCTTGGTATGGCAAAAACAAGTTAAATCGCTTACAAGGACTAAACTTGACAAACTGCGAAAGTATGCCAATTTGAACTGTAACAGACATTCCGGAACATGACCATAAGTTAAATATACCACAAATATCCTTTACATAGCTTATAAATAGGCTTTAAGGGGTTCGGTATGCTAAAATAAACTTTTGGGTCATTCAGGGACTAAAAGTGTCAAAAAGTGCACAAGTTTGCATTTTCGCGCATAACTTACGTTCTGAATACATCCGGACATCCAAAAATTTATGTAAGCACTAAAATATTTTATTTTAGTGTTCGGAATAAGAAAAATCTATTCGTTGCGTCATTTGGATCGTTTTTCGCGCTTGTGCGCATTCCGTCGTAATTAAGCGAACATCGCGTTCGTACGACCAAACGAACCAACATCCGACATATTTTTGAGCATGTTTCATCTCCACAATGTTTAGGCATCATTTTAGGGCCTTAAAGTTGGCTTTACGGGCCTTAGAAGTGTCGGAAATGGCCTTAAACACGTGCAGGGGCTGAAACTGTCACTTTTGAAACTTATTTTCTGATCAGAAGCCCCAGGCGGCCCGCCTGAGGTTTGTCTGATTCTGAAGCGGGCCGCATCAGCCCTTCAGATCAGCAAAGGTCAAGTAAACATCTGATTTCAGCTTTTAAACCCCTCCAAAGGTCAAGTGCCACATGTTAAACTCTTATGGTGGCCAAAAATCAGTCACCACAACATTGCAACAAGTGTACGGGCTAGATCATTCCCTCTTTTCCAAGAAACGATCCTAACGGTGGACCGAAAACTATAAATACCCAACCCATTTCACTTCTTTTCTCACTAGAATCTGATCAATTGTGCTCTAAGTTGAAACCTTTGTTTCATACCTGAGCTATTTTGATCTAGATTAGCATTCGGGGACCCTTCGTAAGTGTTCCTTCGTTCTTTTATTGCTTTTCGAGTCCGAAAGTCAAACTTTGTTTGACTTTCTGCATTGACCAGTTTATGGTCGATGCGAAGTTCGTTTGAACTTCATAACGTGAGCGTGATCACGATGGTTATAGTCCCTAGTGACTATACCTACTGATTACCACGTTATCTAGGCTCAGTGACGAGCCGTAGTTTCGGTCAGAATACATATTCTTGCGTATTTTGTAACCAAACTACTCTTAGGTATCACAACCATTTGTTGTGATACCAAACCTGTTTTCTAAACTTAGTTAAGCATGTTTTAACATGCTTAGCTCGTCACTTTTAGTTTAGTGCTTATATAGGGTCGTCAGGTAAGCGATCTAAACAATCGCTTATACTTTCGAACCCGATCCGTTTAGTCGATCATTAGGATCCGACCAAGCACTTTAGGTGACCATAGTATATAGGGAATAACCTTACGAGGTTATACTGTGACAACTCGAATTTCCGACGTTCTTTATTCGCATTTAATGCACGTTAACTTTGACTATATGGTTGTGTTATGATAAAACCTAGTGTGTTTGCATGGTTATGTGTGATTTTATATCATGTGTACTGTTTGTAGAACTTAAACTGTTAAGAACCCGACGAAACACAAGGCTGTTTCGCCATAACCCATTCCGACGAAACAGGCTGTTTCGCCATGAACACTCCGACGAAACAGAAGTCTGTTTCGCCGGCCCAGTAATTCACGAAGCCCAGTTTGGGCCCAGAACGTAAACTCGCATACTACTACGTGAATCAACCTATTGTTTCACACTTTTGAACACTCTGAAACCCTAGAACACTCTCTCTTCTGTGCGACGGCAACAACCATTGTTCACCATCATCCCTAGCTCTCGAATCCTTGTTTCTTCATCTTGAATCGGTTAGTGTGTGTTTGTTAATCGATTCCATGTTTCTGTTATATCACGATTCTTGCTTGTGTATATGATTGATGTGTGTTACTGCTGTGATAAGAGTATGATCATGATGTTATAGATTTTGATATGTATGATGTAGTAGGATTTTTATAAAATGCTATGCGAAACTTAATATGATCGGATACTCGGTTCTGGATGTTGTTATTATAATCTGATTCTGAATGCAAGTTAGCATCTTGATAGGGTTTGATGATGTGATGTTGTAATCGATATGTTGTATACATAAGCTAGGGTTCATGCTAGATGTTAAAACACCGTGATGCTTGTGTTAGAATTATGTGACAATGAATCTTGTGAATGAATGATTCTGCATGATCGATGTTATTGATGTCGGCTGCTAACATGATTAGGGTTTCTGTGTATTTCGTAACTGCTGTAACTGTGTCTACGAATCAGACATTCGACGAAACAGGAATCTCGGCGAAACAGAAAGTGTTTCGCCAAGAGTCGTCGACGAATTAGAATCCTGTTTCGCCAAGCAAAGCCACGACGAAACAGAACATGTTTCGTCACTATATATGATTCGCCACTATGTGTGTTTCGCCAACTCACTTGTTTCGCCAACTTATGTGTTTCGCCATATATGTGTTTCGCCGAGCTGTGCTGTAACTTGAGTTAATTCTGTTAAGTGTTAACTG
Source organism: Helianthus tuberosus (assembly GCA_030545235.1). Classification (NCBI taxonomy): domain Eukaryota; kingdom Viridiplantae; phylum Streptophyta; class Magnoliopsida; order Asterales; family Asteraceae; genus Helianthus; species Helianthus tuberosus. The sequence continues at coordinate 115,620,421 of CM060408.1, forward strand.
AAATATTTAACGGCTGTTATATGTTAAATATGACTTGTATGATTGTGATTACGTGTTACCTGCTTATACATGAACAACTGAAACACAAACTGATTATGTATACGTGCATACCTTAGGACGTGATTGATTATTTGCGAGCACTTACATACCTAGCATACCGAGCAAACCAAGGTGAGTTCACACAAGCCAAGGCATGGGGTTCCCAGGGGGGAATGGGGATTTGATGATTACTGTACATACATAGATGACAGAACCTACTGCTAGACTAGTAACACTTATTGAACGATCTTCGCACACCTGCCAAGGACATTGGCCGCGATATTATGACTGACTTCGCACACCTGCCAAGGACATTGGCCGCGAACTAAATTTACAACATCTTCGCACACCTGCCAAGGACATTGGCCGCGATACAAACAAACCTAGTCTAGAATACTTGGGGAATAACATTCCCCAACATCTTCGCACACCTGCCTGGAGGGCCGCGATGGGAAATAATACAATACTTTGTAACGAACGAACATACTACTACTCACACTATACTATTACTGAACTGTTAACTGTGAACTCGCTCAACTAGTTGTTGACTCTCTCTTACATGCCTTGCAGGACCTTAGGTACATATGGAGCTTGCACAGGAAGGAGCAGGTCGTTGTGGGATACGGATCGTAGACGATATTTGAACTTATAACTTATTTTGGGTTTTCATTATTATGCTTCCGCTACTTAAACAATGTTTGGTTATGAACATCAGTCATGTCAAGATGAATTACCTTTTCCTACTTTTACACTTAAATACTATGTTTGATATGATTGATGGCTTGATCCTGGTCAGTCACGCCTCCCAAGCGGTGATACTCCGCGGGTGGATTTTGGGGGTGTGACAGATTGGTATCAGAGCCATTGGTTATAGAGAACTCGGTTTTAATAAAGGGAAAACGATTTTTGTTAAAACCAGACTATAACCAGAACAGTGCTCTCAACGATCCACAACGACGCTTCGCTCCACGTGCAAGGCTCAACACCATAGGTATTACTATTCATGTTACATTACCTACATGCTAGAACTACATAGAACTATGCTCGTGGTATGCCTAGAGTACAGAACCCACTATATGCTATTACTTGAGAACACTTGTGTGCTTACTCTCTTCTGTCATCGCACGATTCGCGAACCTATCTCACTTACGTTATCTTTACTATGAAGATCATGTCTGGACGTATCAACATGACTCAGGACCAGTTGACGGCCCTCATTAACGAACGAGTTACTGCGGCAGTTGCAGCCGCACAAGCAGGAGGTATACCCTGCAGTTACAACTCACACTAGGATCCTTAGATCCTACATTCCTAAATCAACTCTCATGTTTAAACTTGTCCTAATTCTTTTACACAACAGGTCAAGCACCTGTTTGCACTTTCAAGACTTTCATGGACTGTCGTCCATCCACTTTCAGCGGCACTGAAGGAGCCGTAGGTCTCCTGCACTGGTTTGAAAAGATAGAGTCTGTGTTTGAGATGTGTGAATGCCCTGAGGCACGCAGGGTGAAGTATGCTACCGGTACCCTCGAGGGTTTAGCCCTCACATGGTGGAAAGCTCAGGTCCAAATACTGGGGTTGGTTGCTGCTAACGCCACCCCATGGAACAATTTCAAAGAGATGATCAAGGAAGAATACTGCAGTCGAGATGATATTCATAAGCTGGAAGTTGAGTTTTTCAACCTCAAGATGACAGGGTCTGAGATTGAAGCGTATACCAAAAGGTCGAATGAGCTTGCGTTACTGTGTCCTACTCTGGTGGACAAACGTATCGAACTTTATCTTAAGGGTCTGGTGCCAGAGATCCAAAGTCATGTGACTTCAGCAAATCATGCCACTTACCAGCAGGTTGTTCAGCTGGCTCACCGTCTCACTGATCAGGCGGTGGAGCAAAACAGGTTGCCTAAACGCATCAGCGCTACTGCTACCGCTACCACTTCGGTTACTCCTGCTACTCCCAGCGACAATAAGAGGAAATGGGAGGGGGATTCTAGCAAGGGTTCAGCTACTGCTCAGTCTCAAGCTCAGCAACGCAAAACAAATGACCACCAGAGTCCGAATCAGCAATCATCAGGTAGTCAAGGGCAGAGTGGCTATCGAGGAAATCACCCATGGTGTAGAAGGTGCAACAAACACCACAGTGGAAGATGCCGCAGGGAACAGTGTCAAAGATGCCTCAAGATGGGTCATGAGGCTAAGGATTGTAGAAGCGTACGGCCAGCAAATCAGAACCAGCAACAACAACCACCTGCTCCACGAAACCAGCCTCAGCAGCAGCAGCAGGGAAACAGGGGATGCTACCAATGTGGGGCTGAAGGTCATTACAAGCGGGATTGCCCTCAGTTAAACCAGAACCAGAACAATAACAACAATAACAATCAGGGCAACGGGAACAACAACAATGGTGGGAACAATAACAACAATGGTGCTAGAGGCCGTATGTTTGTGATCGGTCAGGGTGATGCCAGGAATGATCCCAACGTGGTTATGGGTAAGTTTCTTCTTGACGACTTTTATGTTACTGTACTATTTGATTCTGGTGCGGATACAAGTTACATGTCTTTAAAAGCTAGTGAAATGTTAAAACGTGCACCAACTCTCCTAAATACCAAGCATGTCGTAGAGTTAGCTAACGGTAAGAGTTTAGAAGCCACACACATAGTTAAAGGGTGTAATCTTATTCTCGCTGGTCAGACTTTCTCCATCGACCTCATTCCTATAACATTGGGTAGCTTTGACGTCGTCATTGGTATGGATTGGTTATCTCAACAACAAGCGGAGATTTTATGCAAAGAAAAGGTTATTCGTATTCCTCGTTCGGGCAAGGAACCTCTCGAAGTTCAAGGCGACAAGAGTGGTGTCGTGAGTGGCATCATTTCCTTCTTGAAGGCCCAGAAGTGTCTGCGCAAGGGTCACACAGCTGTTCTAGCTCTCGTCACTGATACATCGAAGAAAGAGAAAAAGATTGAAGATATTCCTGTAGTACGTGACTTTCCTCAAGTGTTCCCTGAGGAATTACCTGGGTTACCGCCTCATCGCCAGGTCGAGTTTCAGATCGAGCTAGCTCCTGGAGCAGCACCCATAGCTCGAGCGCCTTATCGTTTGGCTCCAACTGAATTGGAAGAACTGTCAAAGCAGCTACAAGAACTCTTGGAAAAGGGTTTTATACGTCCTAGCTCTTCGCCCTGGGGAGCTCCAGTGTTATTCGTAAAGAAGAAAGACGGTACGTTCAGGATGTGTATAGACTACCGTGAACTCAACAAGGTGACGATCAAGAATCGTTATCCTCTTCCGCGCATAGATGATTTATTCGATCAGCTGCAAGGGTCGAGCTACTACTCCAAAATAGACTTAAGGTCAGGATATCATCAGCTGAGAGTCCGGGATGAGGACGTCTCTAAAACAGCATTTAGAACTCGCTACGGCCACTACGAGTTTATGGTCATGCCATTCGGGCTAACGAACGCGCCTGCCGTATTTATGGATCTTATGAACAGGGTGTGCAAACCCTATCTCGACAAGTTCGTCATTGTTTTCATCGACGACATCCTGATTTATTCAAAAAGTCAGGAGGAACACGAGCAGCACTTACGGCTTATTTTGGAACTTCTACGAACGGAACAGCTATACGCTAAGTTTTCTAAATGTGACTTCTGGCTTCGTGAAGTCCACTTCTTAGGCCACGTGGTAAACAGAGATGGGATCCATGTCGATCCATCCAAGGTAGATTCAATCAAGAATTGGCCTGCGCCTCGTACACCAACAGAAATACGCCAATTCTTAGGTTTGGCGGGTTATTACAGACGTTTCCTCAAAGACTTCTCAAAAATTGCTCAGCCGCTTACACTACTAACACAGAAAGGTGTTGTTTACCGTTGGGGTAATGCACAGGAAACAGCGTTCCAACACTTAAAGGATAGACTCTGTAGCGCACCTATCCTCTCACTGCCTGAAGGCACGGACGATTTCGTAGTCTACTGCGACGCATCTATCCAAGGTCTTGGATGTGTATTGATGCAGAGGGATAAAGTTATTGCTTATGCTTCGCGCCAACTTAAGATTCACGAACGGAATTATACGACACACGACCTAGAGCTGGGAGCGGTTGTCTTTGCACTTAAGATATGGCGACACTATTTGTATGGTACCAAATGTGCTATCTACACTGACCACAGAAGCCTCGAACATATATTCAAACAGAAAGAGCTGAATATGCGACAGCGACGATGGGTCGAACTGTTAAATGACTACGAATGCTCGATCAGGTACCACCCAGGCAAAGCCAATGTTGTGGCTGACGCCCTCAGTCGAAAAGACACTGCACCTAAGCGCGTACGAGCTCTACAACTCACTATACAGTCTAGTCTTCCTTCCCAGATAAGAAATGCTCAGGTGGAAGCATTGAAACCAGAAAACGTCAGGGCAGAAGCCTTACGCGGCTCAAGGCAACGCTTAGAACAGAAGGAAGATGGTGCTTATTACGTAACAGGACGCATCTGGGTTCCACTCTATGGTAATTTACGCGAGCTGGTAATGGATGAAGCTCACAAGTCTCGCTACTCGGTACACCCTGGTTCGGATAAAATGTACCACGATATTAAGACTACATACTGGTGGCCTAGCATGAAGGCCCACATAGCCACATACGTTAGCAAATGCTTGACTTGTGCGAGAGTCAAGGCAGAATATCAGAAACCGTCAGGACCACTCCAACAACCTGAGATACCACAATGGAAATGGGAGCAAATTTCCATGGATTTTGTTACTGGCCTACCTAGATCTCAGCGCAGAAATGATACTATTTGGGTGATCGTGGATCGACTCACAAAGTCTGCTCACTTCTTAGCAATCAAAGAAACAGACAAGTTCTCTACCTTGGCAGACATTTACTTAAAAGAAGTGGTCTCGAGGCACGGAGTGCCCACCTCCATCATCTCTGATCGTGACGCACGTTTTACTTCAGAACTGTGGCAAGCAATGCATAAATCTTTTGGCTCTCGTTTAGACATGAGCACAGCTTATCACCCTCAGACAGATGGGCAGTCTGAGCGCACTATTCAAACTCTAGAAGACATGCTTCGGGCGTGCGTAATTGACTTTGGCAATGGTTGGGAGAAACATCTGCCACTCGTGAAATTTTCATACAATAACAGCTACCACACCAGCCTTAAGGCTGCACCATTCGAGGCATTGTACGGGCGTAAATGCCGGTCACCTCTCTGTTGGGCAGAGGTGGGAGATAGTCAAATCACAGGTCCAGAAATGGTAGTCGATACTACAGAAAAGATTGCACAAATACGACAACGCATGGCGGCAGCACGCGACCGTCAGAAAGCATACGCTGATTTAGATAGGAAACTACTCGAATTCCAGGTTGGGGATCGAGCGCTACTTAAAGTTTCACCCTGGAAGGGTGTGGTTCGTTTTGGCAAACGCGGCAAACTAAATCCACGATATGTTGGACCTTTCGAGGTTATTGAGAAAATAGGCAAAGTGGCCTACAGATTGAACTTACCACCTGAACTCAGTGCAGTTCACAACGTCTTTCACGTGTCGAATCTGAAGAAGTGTACGTCAGATGAGACCCACATAGTTCCCTTAAAGGAACTCACTATCGACGAGCGGTTGCACTTCGTCGAGGAACCTGTTGAAATCACGGACCGGGATGTTAAGGTCCTCAAGAACACGAGAATCCCTCTTGTACGAGTTCGTTGGAACTCCCGCCGCGGCCCAGAGTTTACCTGGGAGCGTGAAGATCAAATGGAACTTAAATATCCCCAGTTATTCAGAAACCAAGCAACTACTACTGAGGCTGAAGCTACCAATGCTGAATTTCGGGACGAAATTCCAAATCAACGGGGGGATAATGTGACACCCCAAGAAAACCAGTAATCTTCGCAAACCTGCTCGAGGAGCCGCGATACGACACAGGTAAACAACGTCACACTACTAGCTTCCTCAGTAACTGCATGCTAAATTTCGTGACGAAATTTCTTTCAAGTTGGGTATAATGTGACAACTCGAATTTCCGACGTTCTTTATTCGCATTTAATGCACGTTGACTTTGACTATATGGTTGTGTTATGATAAAACCTAGTGTGTTTGCATGGTTATGTGTGATTGTATATCATGTGTACTATTTGTAGAACTTAAACTGTTAAGAACCCGACGAAACACAAGGCTGTTTCGCCATAACCCATTCCGACGAAACAGGCTGTTTCGCCATGAACACTCCGACGAAACAGAAGTCTGTTTCGCCGGCCCAGTAATTCACGAAGCCCAGTTTGGGCCCAGAACGTAAACTCGCATACTACTACATGAATCAACCTATTGTTTCACACTTTTGAACACTCTGAAACCCTAGAACACTCTCTCTTCTGTGCGACGGCAACAACCATTGTTCACCATCATCCCTAGCTCTCGAATCCTTGTTTCTTCATCTTGAATCGGTTAGTGTGTGTTTGTTAATCGATTCCATGTTTCTGTTATATCACGATTCTTGCTTGTGTATATGATTGATGTGTGTTACTGCTGTGATAAGAGTATGATCATGATGTTATAGATTTTGATATGTATGATGTAGTAGGATTTTTATAAAATGCTATGCGAAACTTAATATGATCGGATACTCGGTTCTGGATGTTGTTATTATAATCTGATTCTGAATGCAAGTTAGCATCTTGATAGGGTTTGATGATGTGATGTTGTAATCGATATGTTGTATACATAAGCTAGGGTTCATGCTAGATGTTAAAACACCGTGATGCTTGTGTTAGAATTATGTGACAATGAATCTTGTGAATGAATGATTCTGCATGATCGATGTTATTGATGTCGGCTGCTAACATGATTAGGGTTTCTGTGTATTTCGTAACTGCTGTAACTGTGTCTACGAATCAGACATTCGACGAAACAGGAATCTCGGCGAAACAGAAAGTGTTTCGCCAAGAGTCGTCGACGAATTAGAATCCTGTTTCGCCAAGCAAAGCCACGACGAAACAGAACATGTTTCGTCACTATATATGTTTCGTCACTATATATGATTCGCCACTATGTGTGTTTCGCCAACTCACTTGTTTCGCCAACTTATGTGTTTCGCCATATATGTGTTTCGCCGAGCTGTGCTGTAACTTGAGTTAATTCTGTTAAGTGTTAACTGAAATATTTAACGGCTGTTATATGTTAAATATGACTTGTATGATTGTGATTACGTGTTACCTACTTATACATGAACAACTGAAACACAAACTGATTATGTATACGTGCATACCTTAGGACGTGATTGATTATTTGCGAGCACTTACATACCTAGCATACCGAGCAAACCAAGGTGAGTTCACACAAGCCAAGGCATGGGGTTCCCAGGGGGGAATGGGGATTTGATGATTACTGTACATACATAGATGACAGAACCTACTGCTAGACTAGTAACACTTATTGAACGATCTTCGCACACCTGCCAAGGACATTGGCCGCGATATTATGACTGACTTCGCACACCTGCCAAGGACATTGGCCGCGAACTAAATTTACAACATCTTCGCACACCTGCCAAGGACATTGGCCGCGATACAAACAAACCTAGTCTAGAATACTTGGGGAATAACATTCCCCAACATCTTCGCACACCTGCCTGGAGGGCCGCGATGGGAAATAATACAATACTTTGTAACGAACGAACATACTACTACTCACACTATACTATTACTGAACTGTTAACTGTGAACTCGCTCAACTAGTTGTTGACTCTCTCTTACATGCCTTGCAGGACCTTAGGTACATATGGAGCTTGCACAGGAAGGAGCAGGTCGTTGTGGGATACGGATCGTAGACGATATTTGAACTTATAACTTATTTTGGGTTTTCATTATTATGCTTCCGCTACTTAAACAATGTTTGGTTATGAACATCAGTCATGTCAAGATGAATTACCTTTTCCTACTTTTACACTTAAATACTATGTTTGATATGATTGATGGCTTGATCCTGGTCAGTCACGCCTCCCAAGCGGTGATACTCCGCGGGTGGATTTTGGGGGTGTGACATATACCTTATGGTCGCTTCGTTTAAGTAGTCGTATGATAGGTAGTTTATATGCCTTAGGTAAATTACCAAAATACCCCTTTGAGGCCAAAATTCATTTTAAACATATGTAACATAACTTTTGACATCTAAACTGATTTGACAACAATATTAGACATGTTAAGGCATATGTTACTTGTCATAGGACTAGTTAGGCGGTCCGAACGCGTTTTACGCGAACGACGCGTTAAAGTAGCATAAGCTACCTAAACGGGTCGTAATGGGTTGTAAGCACTTATGTTAGGTTTCATTTAGTATGTAGGCTTTGTTAAACCATATTACACGAGTCTCCACACTTGTTTGGTTTACGAACCCTCATTCTATCTGATCCTCCGATTTAGGTCCGGTTTATTAACATAGTTACCTATATTAGGTGCCGTTTGATATCCGTGATCTCTAGCATTGTTTGGTTGTCACTCAAGGACTACTGAGCATTCTCATGTGAGTACATAGACCCCTCTTTTACTGTTTTCCAAACTGTTTTGGGGTGAAACACATGTGCCTACTTGTTACTTTCATGCTTTCCATGTTTTCACATCATATACCTGTTATGTTCGTTAGTACATTATAGTACATGATTTCATTACATTTCATGCTATGTATGCCCATTGTGTGCGTACTTAGTACATTGTTTTACATTACACTTATGCTATGTATGTCCATTGTGTGCATGCTTAGTACATTGTTTTACATTGCATTTCTGTTGCATATGCTCATTCAACATGTGAACACATTATACTACATTTTGAACCGTTGTAACCTTTTGACTATGAGAACCGTCGTAACCGTTTGATTATATGAACCGTTTGTAACTAGTGAACCGTGTGAACCATTTGTATCTGTTGAGAGGATTTACATTTGACAACAGACATTTGACAATACATAAACATTTCTACAATTGTTAAACATTACTTTGGTGGTTTGGTTTGATTAAGTAATTAAGTAACGATGCGTGTGTAATATGATACAAGCATGGTGGATACGCCGCTGGTACTTCCTATATATAAGTGTTTGTATGGTATGACATATCGTAGCGTTATTTGAATCATTTCAGTTTGAGACATATAACATTTTATACAAATATCCTACTTTTCACAAGACATTGATTTACAAACAACTTATCTTATACAAACACATTTTTACATGGTTATTCATTTAACCTAACATTTATTTATACATATCATCTGATCTTATCGTTTTTCAAATGATTTACAAGACAAAGCAAATTACAAGGTTCATGACTAAACATTTTCTCAAACATAAGTCATGAATCTTATTTTCACAAAACCTATGTATCTCACAGGCATTTTTATGCTGACGTACCTATTTTCACATGTGTTTTCAGGAGATGATGCATAGGACTTATCAAGACATACTTAGGCGGACCTGTGCCTTAGTGACTTAAAACGAGACAAGAACTAGTTAATTTATGTTATGTACTCTTTGTTTCTTGTTTAAAACAATGTAAACTTGTATGGTTGATTAATAAAACGAAACTTAAATTTCCATGGTTGTGAAACATTAATTCTGTTACAACACTCCCCGATGTTTCCGCCACATTTTGTATGTTCTACGTGGTCGGGGTGTGACAGAAAAGATGGTATCAGAGCCAATGGTTATAGGGAATTAGGTTATTAGTGATACTTTGACCTAGTCTATAACCTTCTTAGGACCCTAACGCGAGTTTACTTGCATTTAGTCATAAAACAATACCGTCACCTATCCTTAGGCGACGACCACAACAAGAACATAAATTTCGAAACCGCTTCGAAAACTAATCATCTGTTCTAGGATGATTGATTTCTAGGTTTTGAACCCTCTATTGTAAGGTTTTGAACTCTCTATTATATGGTTTTGAACCCCTTTGAGTTTTCAAAACCTCGTCAAGGTTTTGGGTTTTAAATAATGTGAACACGTGCAAACTGGAAGGGTGAATGCCTGTATTCTGGGTTTTCTGTCTAGGCAAGCACTTCGTATACATCTCATCAGACGCGAGACCAGTTGTGCTTACCTGGGAATTCTTGGGATGAGTGTTCACTTATAGGTGAGCATGTCTTCGCGATACATTATTTTTGACCTATTTACTTTGATTAATCACCGGGGTCGTTTGTTGCTTTGTAGTAACAAACAAATGACCACTATCCTTGCTTTCATCAGATTTTTTTCATCTCATTCTTTTCGTCTAATTCTTTCACTCGTTTCCTTTCATGTTTCCTCTTTTAGAATGCCTCCTTGACGTGAAAACCAGATAGCGACTGCCGAACTGGCAGAAATCATTGCACAACAAATGGCTGCTCAATTCCCAAACCTCTTTGCTCAATGGAACCAAGCCAACAACAACAACAATGGTCCATGCAATTTCAAGAGTTTTAACTCGGCGAAACCACTCAAGTAAAGTGGTTCTGAGGGAGCGACTGGGCTTCTTCAATGGTTCGAGAGCATTGAGAATACTTTCCGCCACGTGCAGTGTCCTGACAATCGCAAGGTCGAGTTTGCTTCGAGTGTGTTCCAGAAGAGGGCCCTTACGTGGTGGAACGGGGTTATGAGAGATTGTGGTGCAGAAGTTGCTCTAGCACAGACATGGGCTGAACTTAGGGCCCTTATGATGAAGGAATTCTGTCCTCGTCATGAGATCAGGGCCTTGGAAAGGGAATTCGACAATCTTGAGCAAGACAGCGGTGAGCATCGAGCCTACACGGACCGTTATGAGGAGTTAAGTCTGTTATGCCCAAACATGGTCACGCCTTTGGATAAGGCAATCGAAAAGTACATTGATGGCCTCCCTGACTCAATACAAGACATTGTGACTGGAAGCAACCCTACTACAGTTAGACAGGCCATTGAGCTATCTGCAACCTTGACTGAATCAAAGATCAGGAAAGGTAAACTTTTCCGAAAAGGTGACAAGAAACCGGTCGAGGAATTGAACCCAATCGAGGAATCAAAGACCATGGATGAACAGACTGGATCCCCTAAAAGGTCAAAGAAGCGAAAGGCTTCTCAGAACTTCGCCATGGTTACTCACAATGATCAAGCCATCCCCAACCAACCAGCTCAACCCCCTGCTAGAAAGCCATACAATGGAACTGCACCCTTGTGCAACCAATGTAGCCTCCATCATCATGCCAATGTAAAGTGCTGCAAATGCCAAACTTGCGGACTTATAGGCCATACATCAAGAGTCTGCCCAGCTGCAACTGCACCAAACCAAGCTGGCAACAATACCGCTCAAGGTCGTTTTCTACCAGGTTCTTGCTTCAACTGTGGCGAGATGGGTCATTTCCAAAGAAATTGCCCAAAGCTTGCTAATGCTAATCCAGCGCAGGGATGAGCATCTGACTGACTAGAAGACAACACCCTTTAGAAATAATCATGTCTTATGTATTATTTTCTTTTGTTGTCAAGGTCCATGAAACAGTTGTTATCATTGTTTATAAATAAATCTTTTATTTACATTGCAATATATTTATGTGGTTGTATGTATAAGGAACATATCCCCTACAATACCGACAAGCAAGGAATCGTATTCCTTGAAAAGCAAACTACCCCCAAAATTTTTCCATCTTATGATCTTTTGCATTTTCCACGAAATTCCTAGGTACCTGTTTCTTCTAAGGAAACAAAGTACAAGGCGCAAGTAACAACACTAGACGAATACCCAAAGTACCACTATAAATCCTTAATAGGGTACCTAAGGGTATTTCCGTAAATCCTAAAAATTTGTTGTGCTCCCAAATTCGAATATTACGTTTCTTTGAAAACAAAATTGAAATTTTTTGGGAGATCTTCCTATCTTTTCAGATAAATCCCAGAGGACATTGTAGCCCGTCGACTGCTTTCCATATCCGTTCTCAATCGATAACAAAATAATAACAAATTAATAACCAAGTCAAACAACTATGTGATTATGTGCTTATGAACATTACAAGACAAACTGTGCGGACTGTGCAAGGAATTACGTAATTATGGATGCATACATAATTATGGAATTTAGTGCACAGAAACCACAGCGAGCTTTGTCATATGCCTAGAAGTTAACCCTATTCATTTCCGTTTCTGAGGAAGCACCCGTTGAAAATGACTCCGTTTGTTCATTTTCGTTTCTGAAGATTGTCCGTTGAGGAAATGGATATCCGTTTGTCTATCATTTTCATTTCCATTTCTGAGGAAGCACCCGTTGAAAATGACTCTGTTTGTTCATTTTCGTTTCTGAAGATTTGTCCGTTGAGGAAATGAATATCCGTTTGTTTCTCCTTTTCATTTCCATTTCTGATGAAGCAACCGTTGAAAATGACTCTGTTTGTTCGTTTTCGTTTCTGAAGATTGTCCGTTGAGGAAATGAATATCCGTTTGAATATCCTTCTTCATTTCCGTTTCTGAGGAAGCAACCGTTGAAAATGACTCCGTTTGTTCATTTACGTTTCTGAAGATTGTCCGTTGAGGAAATGAATCCCCGTTTGTTTATTGTTTCATTTCCGCTTCTGAAGAATACTCGTTGAGGAAAATGACTCCGTCTATTCATTTTCATTTCTGAGGATTGTCCGTTAAGGAAATGACTGGAGTATGCCTGGTATATCTAGTGGTTACTTGACACAAAGTCACAGATGGACTCCTACGAATAAATTTCGGGACGAAATTTCCTAAAGTAGGGGAGACTGTAACACCTGGGTCGCTGCGACCATCAAACAACTGCCAAGTCAATGAAATATTGTATTTCATACTTGGGATCCGTATGAATATGTGTATCTTTTGCACATATCAACTCTTGTTCGATTTCAAGCTCTAAATCGCTTTCTAGAAGGTTATACGCGCACTGATGCGTAAATATAACCAGTTTAATGCAACAAACACTCCGGAATAGTGACATAGGCTTAACATACTCTAAATAACCTTTAGATAACTTAGAAATAAGTTTTGATGGCTTTGGTATGGCAAAAACAAGTTAAATCGCTTACAAGGACTAAACTTGACAAACTGCGAAAGTATGCCAATTTGAACTGTAACAGACATTCCGGAACATGACCATAAGTTAAATATACCACAAATATCCTTTACATAGCTTAGAAATAGGCTTTAAGGGGTTCGGTATGCTAAAATAAACTTTTGGGTCATTCAGGGACTAAAAGTGTCAAAAAGTTCACAAGTTTGCATTTTCGCGCATAACTTACGTTCTGAATACATCCGGACATCCAAAAATTTATGTTCGGCATAAGAAAAATCCATTCGTTGCGTCATTTGGATCGTTTTTCGCGCTTGTGCGCATTCCGTCGTAATTAAGCGAACATCGCGTTCGTACGACCAAACGAACCAACATCCGACATATTTTTGAGCATGTTTCATGTCCACAATGTTTAGGCATCATTTTAGGGCCTTAAAGTTGGCTTTACGGGCCTTAGAAGTGTCGGAAATGGCCTTAAACACGTGCAGGGGCTGAAACTGTCACTTTCGAAACTTATTTTCTTATCAGAAGCCCCAGGCGGCCCGCCTGAGGTTTGTCTGATTCTGAAGCGGGCCGCATCAGCCCTTCAGATCAGCAAAGGTCAAGTAAACATCTGATTTCAGCTTTTAAACCCCTCCAAAGGTCAAGTGCCACATGTTAAACTCTTATGGTGGCCAAAAATCAGTCACCACAACATTGCAACAAGTGTACGGGCTAGATCATTCCCTCTTTTCCAAGAAACGATCCTAACGGTGGACCGAAAACTATAAATACCCAACCCATTTCACTTCTTTTCTCACTAGAATCTGATCAATTGTGCTCTAAGTTGAAACCTTTGTTTCATACCTTCGTAAGTGTTCCTTCGTTCTTTTATTGCTTTTCGAGTCCGAAAGTCAAACTTTGTTTGACTTTCTGCATTGACCAGTTTATGGTCGATGCGAAGTTCGTTTGAACTTCATAACGTGAGCGTGATCACGATGGTTATAGTCCCTAGTGACTATACCTACTGATTACCACGTTATCTAGGCTCAGTGACGAGCCGTAGTTTCGGTCAGAATACATATTCTTGCGTATTTTGTAACCAAACTACTCTTAGGTATCACAACCGTTTGTTGTGATACCAAACCTGTTTTCTAAACTTAGGTAAGCATGTTTTAACATGCTTAGCTCGTCACTTTTAGTTTAGTGCTTATATAGGGTCGTCAGGTAAGCGATCTAAACAATCGCTTATACTTTCGAACCCGATCCGTTTAGTCGATCATTAGGATCCGACCAAGCACTTTAGGTGACCATAGTATATAGGGAATAAACTTACGAGGTTATACCTTATGGTCGCTTCGTTTAAGTAGTCGTATGATAGGTAGTTTATATGCCTTAGGTAAATTACCAAAATACCCCTTTGAGGCCAAATTTCGTTTTAAACATATGTAACATAACTTTTGACATCTAAACTGATTTGACAACAATATTAGACATGTTAAGGCATTTATTACTTGTCATAGGACTAGTTAGGCGGTCCGAACACGTTTTACGCGAACGACGCGTTAAAGTAGCATACGCTACCTAAACGGGTCGTAATGGGTCGTAAGCACTTATGTTAGGTTTCATTTAGTATGTAGGATTTGTTAAACAATATTACATGAGTCTCCACACTCGTTTGGTTTACGAACCCTCATTCTATCCGATCCTCCGATTTAGGTCCGGTTTATTAACATAGTTACCTATATTAGGTGTCGTTTGATATCCGTGATCTCTAGCATTGTTTGGTTGTCACTCAAGGACTACTGAGCATTCTCATGTGAGTACATAGACCTCTCTTTTACTGTTTTCCAAACTGTTTTGGGGTGAAACACATGTGCCTACTTGTTACTTTCATGCTTTCCATGTTTTCACATCATATACCTGTTATGTTCGTTAGTACATTATAGTACATGATTTCATTACATTTCATGCTATATATGCCCATTGTGTGCGTACTTAGTACATTGTTTTACATTACACTTATGCTATGTATGTCCATTGTGTGCATGCTTAGTACATTGTTTTACATTGCATTTCTGTTGCATATGCTCATTCAGCATGTGAACACATTATACTACATTTTGAACCGTTGTAACCTTTTGACTATGAGAACCGTCGTAACCGTTTGATTATATGAACCGTTTGTAACTAGTGAACCGTGTGAACCATTTGTATCTGTTGACAGGATTTACATTTAACAATAGACATTTGACAATACATAAACATTTCTACAATTGTTAAACATTACTTTGGTGGTTTGGTTTGATTAAGTAATTAAGTAACGATGCGTGTGTAATATGATATAAGCATGGTGGATACGCCGCTGGTACTTCCTATATATAAGTGTTTGTATGGTATGACATATCGTAGCGTTATTTGAATCATTTCAGTTTGAGGCATATAACATTTTATACAAATATGATACTTTTCACAAGACATTGATTTACAAACAACTTATCTTATACAAACACATTTTTACATGGTTATTCA
The DNA here is from genome assembly GCA_030545235.1 of Helianthus tuberosus. NCBI lineage: Eukaryota > Viridiplantae > Streptophyta > Magnoliopsida > Asterales > Asteraceae > Helianthus > Helianthus tuberosus. The sequence continues at coordinate 115,635,992 of CM060408.1, forward strand.
TTTAACCTAACATTTATTTATACATATCATCTGATCTTATCGTTTTTCAAATGATTTACAAGACAAAGCAAATTACAAGGTTCATGACTAAACATTTTCTCAAACATAAGTCATGAATCTTATTTTCACAAAACCTATGTATCTCACAGGCATTTTTATGCTGACGTACCTATTTTCACATGTGTTTTCAGGAGATGATGCATAGGACTTATCAAGACATACTTAGGCGGACCTGTGCCTTAGTGACTTAAAACGAGACAAGAACTAGTTAATTTATGTTATGTACTCTTTGTTTCTTGTTTAAAACAATGTAAACTTGTATGGTTGATTAATAAAACGAAACTTAAATTTCCATGGTTGTGAAACATTAATTCTGTTACAACACTCCCCGATGTTTCCGCCACGTTTTGTATGTTCTACGTGGTCGGGGTGTGACACACACAATGGACATACATAGCATGAAATGTAATGTAAATCATGTACTAATAGTGTACTAATGAGCATAACAAGAATATGATGTGAAAACTGGAAAGCACGAAAGTAACAAGTAGGCACATGTGTTTCACCCCAAAACAGTTTGGAAAACAGTAAAAGAGGGGTCTATGTACTCACTTTAGGTTGCTCAGAAGTCCTAAGATAACCACCAAGCAATGCTAGAGATCACAGAATCAAACGGCACCTAATATAGGTAACTATGTTATTAAACCGGGCCTATATCGGAGGATCGGATAGAATGAGGGCTCGTAAACCAAATGAGTATGGGAACTCATGAAGTATGGTTTAACAAAGCCTACATACTAAATGAAACCTAACCTAAGTGCTTACGACCCATTACGACCCGTTTAGGTAGCTTATGCTACTTTAACGCGTCGTTCGCGTGAAACGCGTTCGGAATGCCTAACTAGTCCTATGATAAGTAAAATATGCCTTAACATGTCTAATATTGTTACCAAATCAGTTTAGATACCAAACATTATGTTACATATGCTTTAAATGAATTTTGTCGTAAAAAGGGTATTTTGGTAATTTATCTAAGGCATATAAACTACCTATCATACAAGTAACTAAACGTCGTGACCATAAGGTATAACCTCGGAAGGTTATTCCCTATACAACTATGGTCACCTAATGTATTTGGTCGGATCCTAATGATCGACCAAACGGGTCGGGTTCGAAAGTATAAGCGATTGTTTAGATCGCTTACCTTACGACTCTAAATAAGCACTAGCTAAGCATGTTAAAACATGCTTAACGAATTTAGAAAACAAGTTTGGTATCAAAACAAACGGTTTTGATACCCAAGAGTAGTTTGGTTACAAAATACGCGTAAATGCGCATTTTGGCCGAAACTACGACTCGTCACTGAGCCTAGATAACGTGGTAATCAGTAGGTATAGTCACAAGAGACTATAACCATCGTGATTACGCTCACGTTATGAAGTTTCACCGAACTTTGGGTTGACCATAAACTGGTCAACGCAGAAAGTCAAACATAGTTTGACTTTCAGACTCGAAAAGAGATAAAAGAACGAAGGAACACTTACAAAGGGTCCCCGCTAGTAAATCTTAATCGAATAGCTCAGGTATGAAGTAATGGCTTCAACTTAGTTCTTTTAGATTAGATTTGTGGGTTTTTGAAAATGAATGGGGTTGGGTATTTATAGTTTTCGGAGAGCCGTTAAGATCGTTTCTTGGAAACCGTGCTTTGATCTTGGCCATACACCTCAAGACCCTTGTTTTAGAAAACCATTTGAGCCCATAGTAATGCCCCAAAACCATGTGCACAAGTGGAATGGACTAGATGCAATGTTTCTGCACATTCTGCTATCTGGGGAATCCTTACGGACCGTAAGGGTGATGGCTTACGGTCCGTAAGCCATCAACTTTCGCAGAATGTCAGTTTTGGTCCCTATTATGCATTAAGGCCATTTCTGACACGTTTAAGGTCCGTTAAGCCAACGTTAAGGCCCTAAAATGATGCCTAAACATTGTGGACATGAAACATGCTCAAAAATATGCCAGATGTTGGTTCGTTTGGTCGTACGATCGCGTTGTTCGCTTAATTACGACGGAATGCGCATAAGCGCGAAAAACGATCCATATTGCGCGACGAATGGATTTTTCTTATGCTAAACACTAAAATAAAATATTTTAGTGCTTACATAATTTTTTGGATGTCCGGATGTATTCAGAACGTAAGTTAGGCGCGAAAATGCAAACTTGTGCACTTTTTGACGCTTTTAGTCCCTGAATGACCCAAAAGTTTATTTTAGCACACCAAACCCCTCAAAGCCTATTTCTAAGCTATGTAAAGGATATTTATGGTATGTTTAACTTATGGTCATGTTCCGGAATGTCTGTTCTAGTACGAATCGTCATACTTTCGCAGTTTGTCAAATTTAGTCCCTGCAGGCGAAATAACTTGTTTTTGCCATACCAAGGCCTTCAAAACTTATTTCTAAGTTATGTGAAGGTTATTTAAGGTATGTTAAGTATATGTTGATGTTCCGGAGCATTTTTCGCATTAAACTGATTACGTTTACGCACCAGTTTGCGTATAACTCTCCAGAAAGCGATATAGAGTTTGAAATTGAATAAAAGTCAAAACATGAAAAATGTCAAACATAAACAAACAAACATTGGGATCAAATAACATTGTTTTATTGATAATTTAACTGTTTACAATGATTACAAGCATAGATGTTACACATCTCTTTTGTTGTGTCGATTATCCCATTGTCGACCTTTCTTGACTTTAGCTCTTCCTCTTCAGCTTTCTTTGCCGCATCTCTCTCTCTTTGTTCATCTTCTTGCTTCAAAGATTCTATGAGAGTTTCAATTATGAGTGATGATGGTTCCGCAATAAATTTTGCCTTTTGGATCCAAATAGCACGAACGATCAGGATCCCATCTATTTGCCTGCTTGGCTTCTTTCCAAGCTCGATAGTTTATATCTTTCATAGTTTGAGCTACCATCTTTCGATAAGTGTATTTTTGCTCTTCATTTCGTGTATCTTTGTATGGTTCAGTTTTTGCCATGAAAGCAAAACCTACTACATCATCTTCTGGTAAAAACTCACTCCAGTCGAAACCTTCGTCGTCTTGAATCACTGCTAAGGCTCTCGACTTCTCCTTCGGTGTCTCCTAGATTTGCTTCATTCCGGGCAGCTCTTCTCGATTACGGTGATAAACAGCTTTCTTATAGTAGTCGTCATGAAACGGATTAGTTGTTTCATCCACTGCTGAGTTTCTACATTCCCTCTTGAAGTGCCCTTTTTGTTTACATTTGAAGCACGTCACTTTAGACTTATCGAAACCCAACTTCGTCGAAGGCCCTCCGATGGAATTTCTTCCAGTTATTTCCATAAACCTTTGTGCTCTCCTGATTACGCTAGCCATACACCAGCGTATGTCAATTAATTCCATCTCTTCGGGATCAATCTGATCATAATCTTCCTTTTTCAGATTCGTATTCTTGATTTTCCCAGCGACCAGGCTTTCATATGATTCCAAGATTGAGGCAAGAAACACCATTTGTTGTTTTGCAGTTTCTTCATTGAAATTTTGAGCATTGTTCAAGTTCACTGCAATGTTACATTGAAACACGTTCTTAGGAAAAGTTTGTTGTTGTTGGCTTGGAGTAGATGAAGAAGACCCTCCGTGATAACCACTACTGGGCGCTGAACTGGTGCTTTGTCTTTCTTGAGTAACTGTGTTCGAGCTCTCAGCTGAAAATGCCGTTTTTGGTGAAGTGGTTTTCGGAATCATGCTACCCCTGTAGTAAAGATCAACATTTTGTTAATATGGGGTGTTGCTGACTTTGTTCATCTTCTTAATTTCTAGCTCATGACTCTCAAACATTTCGATCAGCCAGTCAACAGTCATTTCAAACAATTCCTTGGTATTTCTCAAAACCTGGCCATAATACTGCCAATCCTTTTCTTCAGGTAAAGATTCAAACAGTTTCTCGACCATCCTTCTTCAGTCATTGTGATTCCATGTCTAGCAAGTTCTATCTTCAAATGACAGAACCGTTCAACCATCTTTAACACATTCTCATTCTTCATGCACGCAAACAAGTCAAACTCTTTCTTCAGCAGACGTTTCTTGCTTTTAATGATATATGCTCCTCCAATACAATTCTTCTCTAACTTAGCCCACAGATCTTTTGAATTTTCGTAACTAATCAATGAAATAATATCATCTCTAACAGATTGATGCAACATGGCTATACATTTTTGTTCAGCAACAAATGTCTCTTGTTTACCTTCGTTTAAGTTTTCATAGTCTTTCCTTCCAACATCGTAACCATTCTTCATACACTTCTAGCTCTGATAAGCAAACACTTTCAACCAATCCTCAAATCTGCCTGCCCATCTGTTGTAGTCTTCAATCGCCATCAGTTTAGGCGGCTTGTTATATGTACCATAGGCGTTGTCGACACTGAGAGAATCAGCGATCGCCTTCTTCGGGTTTGGATTAGTGTTGGAGGAAGTATTTGTCGATGCGTCTCAAGTGTTGTATGCAAAGACATCGCTGAATGGGTTCAGGAATTCGTCTCCCATTTTTGAAAACACTTGAAAGGTATTCAAACACTTAGAAAAATTTTCACAATTTTCAAAGATTTCAAACTAAAGGACTTGGGTCGGATGGTGATCCGGTCGAGTGGTGATCCGATCGAGTGATGATCCGATCGGATGACACAACCAAGTACAATCGTCGGATAACAAGTGTTGGATAGGCACAAGGGTCGGACGACTATCAGATCAGATGGTGATCCGATCAGGTGGTCGTTCGATCGAGTGACACAAGCTCCTTGATACCTTTAACCCTCAACACTTCACCGATCGGGTGGTGATTCGATCGAGTGAGATGATGACGTCAGCTGTAAAACCTTCAAACTACAATACCACTTCTATTCGATGGTGATCCGATCGAGTGAGAATGATAACGAGCAAGAAATTCAAGAACAGTCTACGCAAAAATCCGATCGGATGGTGATCCGATCGGGTGGATGACGTCAGTACGAACAAAGAACTCGACATGGTTTTTGATTGATTTGATTCAGTTCAATAAAACTTTGTAGGATTTATCTATGTCAAATTCTGATTCGAATGATATCAATTTTACTCAATTTTATCTGTGAAACCTTGCTTAATTTTGTGTTTTTCTCGTTTTAAGGTGTGAAAATGTAAGAACAACAAAAAGTGAGGTAGAAGATGAGAAATTTGTCAAAATTTCCGGTGAAATTTGACAGAAATCGGCTGAAAATCACTGAAAATCTGGTGAATTTGCTGTTGTCGTCTCTGATTCAACCTCCTGTGGCTTTGATACCACTTGTTAGGCCGTGTTCGCAGGATCTGTTCGAGTAGAACGTGGCTGGATCGATCAGAATCAAGGTGCGGAATCCCTTGATAATGTTACAAAATCAACAACGACAAGTTCAACGTTTAACGCGTCTGATTTCTATTCAAAGATGATGAAAATACAGAGGTTCTGGTAGAAAGTCAGACTGGCAAAGCTTCCTTACAAGAATCAACCAAAAGTTCTAAATCTCTAGCACTAACCTCCTATTTATAGGCAACCAGGGAAGATAAGTGTCACCCGATCGGATGGTGGTCCGATCGGATGGTCATCCAGACATATGACTGGATGCAAAGCTCTACTGACAAACTTCCATTCTCATGGAGGTGTTGACATTTCCTTTGGTAATAATGCTAAAGGAAAGGTGATGGGGTCAGGGACTGTTCAAGCTGGAAAGTTAATTTGAAAATTTTAATCTAATAGAAAATTTATAATCTAATTTACTCAGTATTTCACATATGGGTGACAAAGGCTACGACTCATTTTTTACAAAGATAACTTGTAAAATCGTTGGACCTGGGGATGTCAAAATGATTGACAAAATTATAGCTTAAAGTACTACACAAGTTGTTTTTCATAGAAGTGGAAATGTTTATGTGGTGAACATGTCTAAAGAAAACCCAAAATCCAATGTTTGCCTATTCTCTGTTGCCTCAACAAAAGAAACAGGGTTATGGGATGGAAAGTGGGGATATGTTAATTTAAAAACAATTAACACTCTGATAAAGGAAAAGCTTGTCAGAGGTTTACCAACCAAACAACTCAAATGTAATGAACATTGTGTCTCCTATTTAAAAGTAAAACAACACAAGGTATCACACAAACACATTGAAGAGTCCAAAACAACCAAATGTTTACAACTGTTGCATATAGATTTGTTTGGCCCAGTAAAAATCAGGAGCTTGAAGAAAAAACAATATTGCTTGGTGATAGTTGATGATTTTTATAGGTTTACATGGAATTTCTTCTTTCACTCAAAAGATGAGAATGAAGGAATTTTAAAAGAATTTATCATAAAAATAGAAAAACAGAAGGATCTTCCAGTAAAGTCCATCAGAAGTGACAGTGGGATAGAATTTAGAAACCAAGAGGTTGATGAATTCTGCATATCCAAAGGGATACTGAGACACCCACAACACCTAATTAAAATGGGCTTGTTGAAAGAAAAAACAGAGCCCTTTTGTCACACCCCGATATTTACAACTCAGCCCGGTGGGCTTGGTGGGGAGTATCGCGACGTAGTTGATATCATCATGGCCAAATAATCACAGTTTAATGCACAGCGGAAGTCTTGGAAGAAAATAATAATACAAATCGAAATGCAAAGTATAATAAAATATTATACAAACGGTTGTGAGTGGATCCACAGGCGGATCTAAAACAGAAAACAAATTTATTGCTCAACAGACTTTAAATACTAAGAACTTGCAAGATTCCTTAATTAGTGCTCAGGAGCTTCCAGCCCATTTCGCGTAGTACCTGCCACTTAGTCTTTTGAAAAATACGTCAGTTTACACTGGTAAATACAATTAACTGACTATTTTGAAAACATTTATGAAAATTGATTTAAATGCACAAGGCACAAATGTTCTTTTATAACTTGGGACAATTATATAAAATAATCTTGTATGCAGATTCACATGTTAGTCGTCCATTCAGGGTCCGGGATAGAAGAGTCGAGACAAGATTAATAGACACACCACTAGTATAGGCCCACAAGAAGTTTCCTCACGAGTGAGATACCATTTTACATACGCAACTGTCAGGTGTATGCCAACACCTCATGCTTAAGTCGTGGCCATTTCAAATGAATGAGCCGAGGATATCCAGGACACGGTCATATTAACCCCCAAAGGCTTTGCATCAAACAAAACATATTAAAACGGGTTATCTCAATGATTTAACCAATAATCGATTAAATATTCAATACCCGACCAAGCGGTAATAATTTACCGTATCCCAAGCCCGTATAAGGGAAAATAAGTTAAAAGTATTTACCTAAGCTTAGAAATGTAATTTAATCTCAGCCGTATATTCTATTTAGCAAGTGTAGGTAGCTTTTACTAGGCTCCTAATCTGGAACGAATGTTTTATTATCCTATTAGATTTCCTGACGGGTCTTATTTAAGTTATAACTTAGACCGGTGAGTTTTAATGAAATGTTTATGGCACGAAACGCTAGATTAAGCGATGACCGGATTGGAATGCGATTTAGACCCAACAAGTATGAAGACTTGTATAAAATGGGAAAATTAAATACATTCTGGATTTTGAAGTGAAGATGATAAGGTGTGACCCGTTTCGGCTAATTTATGTAAACTAGTTACATAAACCATACTGAATACGTATATGCATAACGGGTAACCGGATGAGTCATGTACAAGTTCCATAAGTCATTATGCTTAAAATATATCATGATATTAGTAGGATATCAACAATTATGCCCCAAATGAATTTAAAACCAATTTAAGCCCCGTAAGGGTATTTTGGTCATTTTAAAGTGTATAAAGAGATTAAATAGCAAACTGAGCTTCTGGTCTAAAACATTCAGTAAAAATATTTATTTTATCAAGTTACATCAGTAAGATATCATATATATGTGACGTTTATCATTTATGGTCAAACTATGCACCGTAGGGGCATTTTGGTCATTTCACATATGTTTTTAAGGTCAAATTTGGAAGTCTGAGTTCAAGACTTATACTTACTATTAAAGTATTAAAATTAATTTTTAGAATCAATAGGTAACAAGTCTTAGGTGCTAAATATGGTTTTAAACCATACTATGCGCCTAATTAGCGTAAAAAGTCGATAATTGACGATATTTGAGATGTTGATGAAATTCTGAGATATTGATCAGTCTTAACTGTTTAAAATATTTTATTTATCATATTAAATCAGTAGGAAAAGGTTTGGCATGTAAAAGATATGTAAATCTTATTTTATTAATGAAGAGGGCATTATCATTAATTACCGAATTCATGCTAGAACTCTATGTTTTGTTCAGTATAATATCTGAAAATTTTTTCCAAAAATCCCTAAAAGTTATATCATAATAGTAGGTAATAAGTTTGGTGCCAAAAATTGGGTTTAAATATGATTTATGCTAAAAATGAAATTTAATTAACAAAAAGTTTCGTTTTACGATATCTTGCATAACTTTTGTTTGAGAACAGAAACTGAATTCAAACTTCTTGGACATACTTATAAATCAGTAATAAAGCTTTTTGTCCCCTCACATTTTAAAAAATCTCGTTTTTATAACATAAGGGCATAATAGTCAACTTTTAAGCAAATAACAGAACATACCAATAATTCAGATTTCTATGGGATCATGTAGTATAACCTCAGAGGGTTATAATAACATATAATATGGTCACAAAGGAACCTTAAGGCATAACTAAACTAAGCTAATTCGGGTCAGAACTGAAAGTCAAAGCAAAAGTCTACTTTTGCGATTTTCGGTTGCGAACCGATCCTAAACTCAGAACTGTCGGGTTGAACATGCCTAGACATGTTCAATTAATATTTACCAAGTTATTAAAGTGACAAAACTGATTTTATAGCTTCTACATTGTCAGTTATGAATTTTATTTATAAACTGACCCGTTTGACTTTAATTTTAATTACTTTGACCTGACAATTAACTAAGTAAACGTGATAATTAGGAGGTGCCCTTTTGAGGGTTTAACACCTACCTAATTACGATCACGTAGCCATGTTCGTTACGAACAATGGCTTGACCGTTTATTGCCTAGCTAAAAGTTAAAGCGTTTATAGTAAACGCTTGACTTTTTGGCTTTTTAAGCCAAATAAAATGAATTAGTCACGAAAGGACACTTACATAAGGTCCTATGGACTGAATATATCTCAGAGGAGGTTCCAAATGTTCAGGATCCTTATATTTGAGAGAGAGAGCAAGAAATCAAGAAATGGTGTTAATGAAAAAGTTGGGCGGACACTTCTATATATAGTGATTGAGGATAGCTAGGATGTTGACAAGCGTTTAAGAGGGATAACAAGATCATAACTGGTGTAATACAAGGTTTCTAAATCAGTTAACTCCCATGGAATTGATCAAATGGTTTTTTAAACCAAGTGTGGGAAACAAGTGTGAAGAACCTGCAGCTGGATGTAACATTCTGTCAAAATTAGGCCGTCGCAGCACGCCACAGCAAAAGGGGTAGGCTGAGGCGTCGCGCTACCACCCCACATCTCAGCAAACAAGTTTTGAACTTGTCACTTTTAGTCTCTGCACCTTTATAAGCTTAGTTACTTTCATTTTAGGCACAATGGGCCCTTGTAGTTAGTTTGTAAATGATCTAGGGAGTATAACCAAACGCCGTTAGGTCCGGTTTCGTTAAACGGTTACCGAAAACACTAGTTTCTGCTCGTTGACGCTTTTAACCCTTTAATTTGCGAACTTGTGCGTTTTAATGCGAAATGGCATAAAAGCCTTTCAAGATCAATAATAAGCATTCCCAAGAGTAAGATGGGATACTACGACACTCCATTTTACTCCAGTTCACTTCAATGGTCGCTCAAAGGTGTAGATTCCTACGTTGTCATTTCTAGGCCTTCTAACGCACATAAAGGTGTGTAGCATCGTTTAATGATATCAAAGCCTTGCGCAATCCATATTAAGCATTCTCATGAGTATAATTGCACTTCATAATACTTTAGGTTCGTTAAAAGGTCATTCAGAGGTATAATTAAACATATTGATGCTTTTAACCCCTATAACTTGCAAAGTTGCGCATAACGTCACTTATAGGCCTAAAAGCCTTAGATGACCAATATTAGATATTCGCGAGAGTATAAACACACATCATGAAGCTCTCGGTTTGTTAAAAGGTTACTCAGAGGTAAGAATTAACATGTTGACACTTCTAACCCTTCGATCAACAAGTGGCTCATTTGTGAATATAAATACCGTGTAACGTCAGTCAGAGGCTTAATTTAAGCATGTTGACACTTTTAGTCCTTTCGTATTCAAAGTTTTCGTTTTTGATGAAATTAGTCCTTCATAGTCAACGTTTGACTTTATTAGGGTTTAATACACGTGTCAACACATCGTTGGATACGGTTTTTACGAGGTGTTACATCCTCACCCCCTTAAAAGAAATCTCGACCTCGAGATTTGCTCAGAAAGATAGGAGTTCTTCTGTCACGTAGTGAACACGACCTCCCATGTATAATCAGGGCTTCTACGGCATCCCGTTTAACCTTAATAATAGGTATATGCTTTCTTTCGGAGCTTGTATTCCTGTCGATCCTTAATCGATACTGGTTTCTCATCAAACCATAAGTTTTCATTAATCTACACATCAATGAGATAATGCTATCGACTTATCAGCTAGACATAACCGGAGATCACCAGTGTGAAACACAATGTGATTACCATCAAGCTCCTTAGGCAAGTTTCAGCTTATAAGCTAACAATATTGACATATTCGATTTTTCTCGAATGGTCCAATATATTTAGAGTTTAACTTGTCCGTTATATCAAAATGCAGCACACCCTCCTAGGGTGGTACTTTCTGTTGAATCTTGTTCCTTATGGAAAACTTAAGAGATTTGCGATTTTCATCAAATATTGATTTTTCTGCCGATTACTGGCAACTTTCAGACGATCATAGATTTGTATAATCTTATCCATGTTCTTCAGAGTAATTTCAGATCCTGATAATTGGACTTACTAAACTTCTGTCCATCAAAAGAACGTTTGAAATTCCTTTTTATACAAGGTCTCCAAAGGAGCATCCTTGATGCTTATATACTAACTATTAGTTATAGGAAAGCTTATTTAAGGTGAGATAGTCATTCTTATTACCATTACTTTAATCAATCTTAAGGAATAGCTAACCTCATGGTTAGTCGAACAATTAGACGATCCTGGGGCAGCTGATAGCAATTCTTAATTGTTACCTAGTTAGGGTTGCGTTATTCAATGCATAAGCGCATTGAACCGTCTTTCTTAAATAATAATAATGGAGCTCTAAGAATGATGAGCTAGGCCTGATGAAACCTTCTCTAAAAGCTTATCTAATTGGTTCTTAGTTCTTCCATTCTTGTCGGTACTAACCGATATGGAGATTTCAAAATAATACAGCCCTAAGCGAGATGTTAATCTTAACTCTGCTTGTCTTAGGAGGTGAACAAGGTAGTTCTTATGTAGAAGATAATTAAGATACGCAGAGATTACAGAGATATTCTAAATCTCAGGCTTCATTTCATCTATCGTTATCCGTGCCATATAAATGACACATTTTCTTTATGAATGCATAGATGCCTTAACTAGAGACACTTATTTGGACACTTCTATTCTGGATATCTTCTTTGAATACCATTGGCTGACTTTAGTACAATATGACCATTGAAATATCTCAAGGGTTCCATGCATTAAACCTCCATACTGATCAGGCGTGGAAGCAATCTATGGAACACATTAAGATACACCAATCCTCATATGATGCTTTTATCATACAGTCTGGCATTCGCAGTTGATAGAAATCAATGAGATAATAAATAAAATAACATATATTGTCGTACTCTATCTGGGGAAAAAGTACTTTAGATTTTTGAATGAAGATTTTTGACAAAAACAAAAGAAATGGTTCCTATGATCTTCGTCGATAAGTTTTACCTTACACCTAATATCTGGAGTTCTTATGGGAGAAATTCTTAAAAATTTGCTAAGCTTATGTTATATGAAAGACTTAGTAGCACTTGAATCAAGACATAATTCTTAGTAATAATATCATTGATTCACAATAAGGGATGTACCTGGGGTCATTATTGATATGAATTGCCTCTTGCATTCATTAGGAGGGTTTAGTCGCCCCCATTCTTAGTCTCTTTATACTTAGCTATACCATCTTTGATAGTTTTAGGGCAGTTAGTTCTGATGTGGCCTTTCTTGCCACAGCCGAAACAGACGACATTCTTTATGTCCCTACATTCGTGGGACTTATGACCAGTTCTCTTACAGACGCCACACTGCTTAAGCCTTTGTTCCAATCGACACTGTCCCCAGTGTCTTTTATAGCAGGTCTTGCATACAGACTTTTTATTGGACTTTTGTTGGTCCGTATCGAGTCTAGACTTTCCTTTCTTTCCTAGATTTTTGGGAGTTATCCCTTTCCCTTTTTGGTTCATCCTTTGCATTCGAGGCATGAACAAAATTCTTCTCATGAGCAAGGAGTATGGTTTTAAATGGGATTTGGAGCAAGTAGCATCGGGCTTCTTGAACTTTTTCATGACCTTTCTCATAGCTTTTCCAACAGTTGCGTCAATCATAGCTTGGAGATCATCTCTGTTAATTTTGAGGTTCACAATTGTAGCATCATTAGCATGTGTCGTATCACCAATGACGCGATTGTTGGTTGTCTTATCCGAGTTTGCCATACTAAAGACTTGGTTCCTAACACCAAATGAAACAATTACTTAGTTGCATTATAACAGCTAGTCATCATCCTGATGACCTAACATACACTAACCATGGTATCATTAAACCATATAGGCTAATAGGTTATGAACGTTCCTAATGAATGTTATTTGTATGTATATCAATTACATTTAGTCTAGGTAACAAAAGGACCATCAATGGCATTTAGGGTTTGGACCGAGTCCATTATCTTTTAGACAGGGGATCACAATGTCACAGCTGTCTTTGTCATGTTGCCGATTTTGGAGAGTTCGAAAGCTTGCCACAAGAAATTTTTAAAGTTGGAACATAAGTCTGTCATGTAGGACATGAAAATGTAGTACATAGGCTTGTCTCAAAGGACATATAATAGCCATATGGCACGAAGGCCTTGGCACAGAGGACATATAGGATATGGCATAAAAGATCTATCACAGAGGACATTAATATAAGTCGCAATCTCATTTGATCAGGGATTTTAAGGTTTAAACAGAGTTCTTTACCTTTGGGGCAGAGAGTCATAGGCTACATCTGTCATTGCTTGAAAGACACTTTATTTTGCCACATAGGCCATTCAATGGACATCACTAATGGATGATTATATATATATAATTATCGTAATGTAAGATATCTGTCACGATCTTATCGATCTTATAGACTATAAGGCTTGGGTATTGCCCATCACCTTTGACGGTGAACCATAACGGTCATAATTGTCAATGTCACTAATGGACAATATAGTATATAGCCCGTAAGCGAAACATCATTAAAGGATGTTAAATAATATGATCATCGTATAAGATGATATTAGTCATGATCGCATTGATCATATATAGACTATTAGGCTTGAGCATAGCTCACTACCTTGGACAGGGGATCATAAAGATCACAATGTTAATGTCTTAAATGGACAATATGTTATAGCCCGTAGGCACTTCATCACAAATGGATGTTTATTTTTTGATTATCACATTGATGATACTTGCCATGATCTAATTCAATCATACAGGTTTTAAGGCTTAGACTTAATCCAAATACCTTGATGGCTGGTGTGGTTTCTCAAGTCACGCTACTAGGACTGTTAACATGTTCTTAGATGTTAACAAGGATTAATTGTCTTAAGAGGGTTTTACCATCATACCATGTCTGTAATGACATATTGGCTAGGTTATACCATTAAAAAGATCTTTTGAAAATATTTAGCAGATCGATGAAGTTCGAATAAAATTGATACTATGGTTTGATAAAGGACGAAATGAATACCTATATAAAATTTTAAAAACTTTCCATAACTCATTAGGAATCTACAATAGTGCCTTTATCAGGACTTTTAGCATCCTATTTGTCCACAGAGGACTAAAAGGAAAATATAAGTTCGTATAAGGACTATAAAATCTTATAAGTCCACAAATGGATTATATTGAAACAATTTTCCCATAAAGGGACTTGTGATGTAATGTCATATCTACAAAGGGGTTATAATGTAATGTAATATCATGTCCTCTAAGGGACTATAATGAAATCTCGTGTCCACGGAAGGACTATATTGGTACAGCATGTGCACAAAGGACTTTGCTGAACAGATGCCCTCACAGGTACTTAAATTGAAAGATATGTTCGTGTAAGGATTTTAATAAACAAATGTCTATACTGGGACTATATAGAAGAGTTAGGTCCTTATAGGGACTTTGAAACGATACTAGCCCACGTGGGAATTGAAAGGAAAATATAAGTCCATATAGGGACTATAAGTTATATTAACATTGGGACTATAGTGCAATGATATGTCCTCGAAAGGACTATTATGAATTACTATATTCGCCAGGGGACTTTGATGACATAACATGTCTACAAAAGATTTTAATGAAATAACATGTTTACAAAAAGATTTTTATTGAAATAACACGTCCATGTAAGGACTATATAGCAAATGCCCATACAGGGTCTTAAGTCAAAAGGTATGTCCACACAGAGACTATTTAAATAGTGTATCCACAAAAGGGATTTTTAATAAAATCACTTGTCCATGAAAGGACTATATTGAAATAGCATGCCCACCGAGGGACTTTATTGAATTATAATGTCCACAAACGGGCTATATTGAAATATAATGTCCATGAAAAGACTATTTTGAATACCAAGCCCACGAAGGGACTATATAGGAACATGACGTCCACTAAGGGGTTTTATTGTAATATAATGTCCACGAAGGGACTATTTTGAAATATAATGTCCTCAAAGGGACTATGATAAACATACGTATATACAAATTCTTATCAGGAGACGTAGGTCCACAGGGATTATGATGAAATAATATGTCCACAAAGGACTTTAGTAATCAAATGCCCATACAGGGACTTAAAGGTAAAAATTTAAATGTGATGGAAGAAGGGTTTCTAATGTCTTCCTTGCTTTATTCTGATTGTTTCTTCTTCTTTATTTATCGTGCGCAGTAGCGACTCTAAAGATTTTAGTGAATAAAGTAAACATTTCAAATCTTGATCCATTGCAGAAGTAGAATCCAAGGATTCAATGGTTAAAGAAATGACATGGATCACGAATTAGGTTTTGACTGGTATAGTCCAAGTCTGGAATTCCAAAACTTGGAGGTAGGAAATAGGGATTAATAGCATCCACATGTATCATCTTCAATATGGGAGCCTCAGGGATCTCCTGGTACGGACTCCACAGTTTGTTTAAAAACTTAATGGGTTTTGTTTTAGGAATGATTCCATAAAGGTCTTCCTCCAAACCGGTCGCACGCCCATTCTAGTTGTGGTATGAAGCTTAGCATTTCTTGGCCTCGAACGGGAAGAATCTCCATTAACGGCTTCTTTGCTTGGCGACATATTTAAAACACATAAATCGAAAACAATGTTTACTTAATAGGAATGAGAGCATTCCTATGTTAAGTCTAGACTCAGAAAGTCTAAGGAATATGCTACTGTGTCATTTGAGATTAAACACTAAAGGCTAGTGTTTAATTCACTCAAACGTTGGCTCTGATACCAACCTGTCACTAGGGGTGTAAACAAGTCCAGAGGCTCGAGAGCTACTCATGATCGGCTCGGTTAATAGCTCGAACGAGCCGAGCCTTAACGAGCCCGAGCCCGAGATCGAGCCTGAAATAGAGCTCGTTTTGTTATCGAGCCTGAAATACAAAGCTTGTTTAGGCTCGCGAGCCTAAACGTAAACGAGCCAGTATAAAATTTTATTTTTTTATACATAATATATTAATAATGATGATAACATTGATGAGCCGAGCTAGAGCCGAGCTTTGGCTCGTTTAAGTGATGTTGAAGTGAGCTCAAGCTGAGCTTTTAGCTCGTTTAAGGTTGTTCTCAAAATAGTGCGAGCCGAGCTCGAGCTTTGGGTTTTACTCGCGAGCCGAGCTCGAGCTCAAAGAAGTAGGCTCGAACCGAGCCGAGCTCGAGCTCGAGCTTCATATAAACCTAACGAGCCGAGCTCGAGCCTGGTCGAGCTCGGTCTCGGCCAGGCTCGTTTGGGAACTATGTGTTGGAGAACAAACCTCGCGGAGCTGTAACTGTTCAATTTCAAAGTGATCCTTTCATTTTCAATCTTAGCTTCCTAGAATTGAAGCTTAAGATTTGCGATCTCGTCCAAGTGTTGGTTGATTTGTCTTTCTTTTGCCTGAAGAACTCCAGACATATGAAAATTCTCTTTAGAAGTTTTCGCATTTCACTCATCAGAATCTTTAACAGTTCTTTTTAACTTTTCAAAATTTTCAGAAATGTTTCTGTTTTCATGAATTAACTTCTCATTTTCTTTCTTAAATCGTTCAACATCATTTTTATCTTTTTCAATCTTTTCTGTTAATTCTTTTATTCTCTCATTTGAAATTTTAAGAAGTTTGCCTCGATTTAAAAAACCTTCTTCAGTCTTTTTAACTTTCTCAACCAGTTCTTGGGTCTTTTTCATTGTGAGATGCGCATTTGTGCTGCAAACTTTGCATTGTTTCATTCAATTCTTGCAATCACTTTCTATTTTAACCCCATCAGTCTTACCTGATTCATTGTTTGGACCATTATTACAGACCTTGCTTGTTGACTCAGACGCAGATTTGCAATCTACCTCTAGTTCCTTTGCCATAAGCACTTTGTCTGCCATCTTTGTCAGGTTTTCAGCTGTCATCTATTTTGTTGTGTCGATTATCCCATTGTCGACCTTTCTTGACTTTAGCTCTTCCTCTTCAGCTTTCTTTGCCGCATCTCTCTCTCTGTTCATCTTCTTGCTTCAAAGATTCTATGAGAGTTTCAATTATGAGTGATGATGGTTCCGCAATTATTTTGCCTTTCGGATCCAAATAGCACTCACGATCAGGATCCCATCTATTTGCCTTCTTGGCTTCTTTCCAAGCTTGATAGTTTATATCTTTCATAGTTTGAGCTACCATCTTTCGATAAGTGTATTTTTGCTCTTCAGTTCGTGTATCTTTGTATGGTTCAGTTTTTGCCATGAAAGCAAAACCTACTACATCATCTTCTGGTAAAAACTCACTCCAGTCGAAACCTTCGTCGTCTTGAATCACTGCTAAGGCTCTCGACTTCTCCTTCGGTGTCTCCTCGATTTGCTTCATTCTGGGAGGCTCTTCTCGATTACGGTGATAAACAGCTTTCTTATAGTAGTCGTCATGAAACAGATTAGCTGTTTCATCCGCTGCTGAGTTTCTGCATTCCCTCTTGAAGTGCCCTTTTTGTTTACATTTGAAGCACGTCACTTTAGACTTATCGAAACCCAACTTCGTCGAAGGCCCTCCGATGGAATTTCTTCCAGTTATTTCCATAAACCTTTGCGCTCTCCTGATTACGCTAGCCATACACCAGCGTATGTCAATTAATTCCATCTCTTCGGGATCAATCTGATCATAATCTTCCTTTTTCAGATTCGTATTCCCGATATTCCCAGCGACTAGGCTTTCATATGATTCCAAGATTGAGGCAAGAAACAACATTTGTTGTTTTGCAGTTTCTTCACTGCAATGTTACATTGAAACACGTTCTTAGGAAAAGTTTGTTATTGTTGGCTTGGAGTAGATGAAGAAGAACCTCCGTGATAACCACTACTGGGCGCTGAATTGGTGCTTTGTCTTTCTTGAGTAACTGTGTTCGAGCTCTCAGCTGAAAATGCCGTTTTCGGTGAAGTGGTTTTCGGAATCATGCTACCCCTGTAGTAAAGATCAACATTTTGTTGATATGGGGTGTTGTTGACTTTGTTCATCTTCTTAATTTCTAGCTCATGACTCTGAAACATTTTGATCAGCCAGTCAACAGTCATTTCAGACAATTCCTTGGTATTTCTCAAAACCTGGCCATAATACTGCCAATCCTTTTCTTCAGGTAAAGATTCAAACAGTTTCTCGACCATCTCGTCTTCAGTCATTGTGATTCCACGTCTAGCAAGTTCTATCTTCAAATGACAGAACTGTTCAACCATCTTTAACACATTCTCATTCTTCATGCATGCAAACAAGTCGAACTCTTTATTCAGCAGACGTTTCTTGCTTTTAACGATATCTGCTCCTCCAATACACTTCTTCTCTAACTTAGCCCACAGATCTTTTGAATTTTCATAACTAATCAATGAAATAATATCATCTCTAACAGATTGATGCAACAAGGCTATACATTTTTGTTCAGCAACAAATGTCTCTTGTTCTGCTTCGTTCAAGTTTTCATAATCTTTCCTTCCAATATCGTAACCATTCTTCATACACTTCTAGCTCTGATAAGCAAACGCTTTCAACCAATCCTCAAATCTGCCTGCCCATCTGTTGTAGTCTTCAATCACCATCAGTTTAGGCGGCTTGTTATATATACCATAGGCGTTGTCGACACTGAGAGAATCAGCGATCGCCTTCTGCGGGTTTGGATTAGTGTTGGAGGAAGTATTTGTTGATGCGTCTCCGGTGTTGTATGCAAAGACATCGCTGAACGGGTTCAAGAATTCGTCTCCCATTTTTGAAAACACCTGAAAGATATTCAAACACTTGGGTCGGATGGTGATCCGGTCGAGTGGTGATCCGATCGAGTGATGATCCGATCGGATGACACAACCAAGTACAATCGTCGGATAACAAGTGTCGGATAGGCACAAGGGTCAGACGACTATCAGATTAGATGGTGATCCGATCAGGTGGTGATCCGATCGAGTGAGATGATGACGTCAGCTGTAAAACCTTCAAACTACAATACCACTTCAATCGGATGGTGATCCGATCGAGTGAGAAAGATGACGAGCAAGAAATTCAAGAACAGTCTATGCAAAAATCCGATCGGATGGTGATCCGATCGGGTGGATGATGTCAGTACGAACAAAGAACTCGACATGGTTTTTGATTGATTTGATTCAGTTCAATAAAATTTTGTAGGATTGATCTATGTCAAATTCCGATTCGAATGATATCAATTTTACTCAATTTTATCTGTGAAATCTTGCTTAATTTTGAGTTTTTCTCATTTTAAGGTGTGAAAATGTAAGAATAGCAAGAAGTGAGGTAGAAGATGAGAAATTTGTCAAAATTTCCGGTGAAATTTGACAGAAATCGGCTGAAAATCGCTGAAAATCTGGTCAAATAATCACAGTTTAATGCACTCAAACGTTGGCTCAGATACCAACATGTCAGTGCCACACCCCGATATTTACAGCTCAGCCCGATGGGGAGTATCATGACGTAGTTGATATCATCAAGGTCAAATAATCACAGTTTAATGCACAGCGGAAGTCTTAGAAGAAAATAATAATACAAACTGAAATGCAAAGTATAATAAAATATTATACAAACGGTTGTGAGTGGATCCACACGCGGATCTAAAATAGAAAACAAATTTATTACTCAACAGACTTTAAACATTAAGAACTTGCAAGTTTCCTTAATTAGTGCTCAGAAGCTTCCAGCCCATTTCGCGTAGTACCTCTCACTTAGTCTTTTGAAAAATACGTCAGTTTACACTGGTAAATACAATTAACTGACTCTTTTGAAAACATTTATGAAAATTGATTTAAATGCACAAGGCACAAATGTTCTTTTAAA
This sequence comes from Helianthus tuberosus, assembly GCA_030545235.1. NCBI lineage: Eukaryota > Viridiplantae > Streptophyta > Magnoliopsida > Asterales > Asteraceae > Helianthus > Helianthus tuberosus. Next base: position 115,655,833 of record CM060408.1, read on the forward strand.
ACTTGGGACAATTATATAAAATAATCTTATATAAAGATTTACATGTTAGTCGTCCATTCAGGGCCCGGGATAGAATAGCTGAGACAAGATTAATAGACACACCACTAGTATAGGCCCACAAGAAGTTTCCTCACGATTGAGATACCGTTTTACATACGCAACTGTCAGGTGTATGCCAACACCCCATGCTTAAGCCGTGGCCATTTCAAATGAATTAGCCGAGGATATCCAGGACACGGTCGTATAAACACCCAAAGGCTTTGCATCAAACAAAACAGATTAAAACGGGTTATCTCAATGATTTAACCACTAATCGATTAAATATTCATTACCCGACCAAGCGGTAATAATTTACCGTATCCCAAGCCCGTATAATGGAAAATAAGTTAAAAGTATTTACCTGAGCTTAGAAATGTAATTTAATCTCAGCCGTATATTCTATTCAGCAAGTGTAGGTAGCTTTTACTGGGCTCCTAATCTGGAACGAATGTATTATTATCCTATTAGATTTCCTGACGGGTCTTATTTAAGTTATAACTTAGACCGGTTAGTTTTAAAGAAAAGTTTATGGCACGAAACGCTTGATTAAGCGATGACCGGATTGGAATGTGATTTAGACCCAACAAGTATGAAGACTTGTATAAAATGGGTAAGCTAAATACATTCTGGATTTTCAAGTGAAGATGAAGACTTACAATATTTGGCAATGTTTGATGGTACACTCTCTAGCTCAACAAGGCTCAGGATGTTGGAGGTCTGTTTTATACGGACCACACATTCCAATGTTACCTTGTGTCGAAAATCCTGATGTCTATGAGCCAAAGAAACCGGAAGATTACTCTATCTTAGATTTCAAAAAGTTTGAAATAGATGCCAAAGCACTCATTATAATTGCAAAGGCTCTACCAAACGAGATATATGAAGAGCTATTACACTATAATAGTGCAAAAGAGATATGGGATGAGTTAAAAGAAAAATTCAGTAAATCTGAGGAAACTGTTAAAGACAACCAGGAAATTCTTAACACACAAAGTCTTGAGTGTCACACCCCGACCACGTAAAACGACAAATCGTGGCGGAAACGTCGGGGAGTGTCGTAAGAGAATCATTGTTTCACAACCATGGATTAAATAATTTTGTTTTATTGAATTATTGAACTCATTGCTTTATTACAAATCAGATAAATACAAATATTGTCTTTCAAGTTTTAAAGTCGCTAAGGCACAACTCCATCCTATATGTAGCATGCATCAACATTCATCATACAGCAGCACCTGAAACATATGTAAAAATAGGTACGTCAGCATAAAAATGCCTGTGAGATACATAGGTTTTATTTGAATAGGATTCATGACTTATAAGTTTAAAGAAAAATGTTTAACAACAATAGTCATGAACCTTAAAATATTTTCTTTTATAAATCATACTAAAATTGAAAATAAATCAGATGATATGATAGAATGATGCATAGACAAATAAATAACCAAGTAAAATGAGTTTGTATAAAATGTGTTGTTTGTAAAACAATGTTTTTATAAAAAGGTTTGTAGTACATATAAAAATATACCTTGGTTTTAAGAAAATCGGTAAAGTAATATATTAAAATATATTTTAGTTCCAAAATAGATAAACAGATAGTATATCAAACATACTTTGGTTTTATTAATAACATATTAAACTATGCTTTGGTTTTGTAAATAACATATCAAACTATGCTTTAGTAATTAACAAAATATATGTTGGTTTTGTACATAGTATATCCAAATATACCTTGGTAAACAATATCACATATGAGAGCATATCAAACTATACCTTAGGAGTCTAACAAAATATACAAAAAAAAATGTGATTTAGAATTCATTCAAACCTTAGTGTATCAAACTACACCTTAGAGAGTATAGAAATACCACAAAGGCAATCTCTATTTGGATAAAAAAATTGGTTTCTGACATTCCATACAACAAGAATGGGGTGTCTAGTCCTATAGCGCTATATCATACTACCAATCGGTCTCGTGAATGTATAAAACAAGTACAATCCAACAATTAATTTTATAATCTTTGAAAAATTAGTATTTAAACCATAAATAATCATTCAGTTTGTCAAAAGATAAGTACTAACATGTATAATTAATTTATACTTTGAAATCAGGAACATAACAAATAGGTACACATGTTTCACCCCGAAACATTGAAAACAGTAAAAGAGGGGACTATGTACTCACTTGAGGATGCTTAGAAGTCTTGAGTAACAACCAAGCAAAGCTAGAGTGTAGGATCGAAGGTTCGACCAAATGAGTCGATCAGAAGAGTTCTAGACCAAATCAAAGGTGGAATTCAATGATTTGGACATATTCACAGCTCGTTTAACACTAAGAATCACTTTAACTGTCGTTTAGATTGATTTGATAGTGTTTACAGATCATACGACACTTCGGCAGCACTTCGTCTCCGAAATCAGAATGTTACAAATGAAATCACAAGACTCCCTATTTATAGAAGATCCAGGTCGCATGAACCAGACCTCCAGGTCATACGAACTGGTTACCAGACATGCCAGTTCGCACGAACTGGACTATCCACTTCGTGAGGAGTGGCTGGTTCAGCCATGTTTCTCGTTATTCTCGAACTACGTGTCCTGGTCTATCAATCTAGTTACATGACTCGATACAAGACGAAGTCAACAGACATATGCACTAACAAACTCCCCCTTGGATGTTGATGAGTCTTTAGTGTATTGAGTCTTCAGTGTTGATCGGTCTTCTCATTCTTTCCAAAGTATCTTTCTCTGTAAGCATCCATCAATCTTTATCTTCTCTTCCAGAATCTAAGTCTGGCTCTTTTAAACTTCAAACTACCCTTTGCTAACAGACTCCCCCTTAATTTGTTCCGGGATCGCAATCTGACATAGCACTTTCACAGGTTCAGGAATGATTCCTGGCTCTCCGTAGCAACAGGATCAAGAACCTCAGGAGTCGAAACCTAGCTCTTTCAATGCTTTTTACCTGCACAAAACTCTACCCAAAAATAAATTTCACAAATTTTAAGATTTAACAAATTTAGAAACTGCTTGTAGAAATCATTCAATCACCAATAGTTATATCAAGTTCAAATTAATGACCTTGATTAACTAACACCTCAAATCATCACTTCTAAGATTATCTTTATAACATTTCTCAAATTATCTCAAACTTTAACTTCATTTTTCATTTCAAGCACACTTTCCCAACCCACTGTTGTTCATCATGTTTAGCACTTGGAATTTTGAAAATCAGCTTTTCAATATCAGTTGTCGAAAATAAGATAAAATAAAATCTTTTTAATTTTCAAAAGTTTATGCTAAAACACATTCTTTTTGGATTTTGGGAAATAAACTATATACCGACATATTTTTGTGAGTTTGTGTAAGAGGATCATATTAGTTTATGACAAATCACTAGTACCGTTGAGCTTTTAACACTTTAAGATCTACACGATTCACTTAGATTGTCAGTATACTGATCCACTTAAATTTTCACACAAAGTTCAATTGATTCGAGATATGAGATTGGTGTTTTAAGCACTTAACTTATTCGCGTGTCCCACCTCAGAATATACTCCCGTATCCAGACTCCTATATTCAGTCTTACAGGCGAATTTACACTAATGATATCTGTAAGGGGTAAATGCGAGACCATGAGAGCTCAGGCTATTGCTTCCGCAAAATCAGAGAGATGATGGTTCGTCTTTAGGTGGGTCCCCCTTGGGGATCTTCTTTTCAACGACACATGATTAGCATTTTTCAATGTTTCATCATTTTTTATGCAGAAGGTGAGCTTTAAGATTAAAACAGTGTAGAGCATTATACGAGGACTAGGCTATTGCTCCCGCAAAATCAGAAGTCCTGGTATAATACCCTAGATATCATCACGCACAAAGACCTAGTATGTCATAAATAGAAAGCCCTTCAAACAAGATTTTAGGGGTTACCTATATATCCGAGAGATGTTCCCCACGAAATAAATAAGTATTGATATTTAGGTTTATATCTCGAAAACAATCTACTGAATGTATAAAAACCTACTGGCATATCATCAGTGAAACCGTTTAAAAACATTTTGACTTTCCAACTCTTTAGCGTACTGTGATTGTCTACTGATGTACTATCATTTCCTCTTTTCCACAACAAAACTCATTTTGATTTTTCGATGTTCTTGGATTTTTCAAATTTTCAAAATTTCTAAATTTTTTACTCCCTTTAAAATCAAAAATATGTTTCAATTTTTTATTTTCCGGGAAAATTTGAAAGAAATTGCAATAAACTGTACAAATAAAATGACAAACTGATGTGAATTGCTTCAATTCTCTATTCTCTTGGCATAAACAATCAGAACTCCCCCTGTCAACAAACTATTTTCCCATTATGATTTCAAAACACTTAAGTTTGTTTTAATCAAATGGTTTTTCCGGAAAATTAGTTTTGTTGATCATTTCACAAACATGGGGTTTCATCACATTGTTCTTTCAACCACTTGTAACAACTTGTAGGTTTTTCAAAAACATTTTTCAAGAAAGATGCTGATTCATGCTCCACGATTACCAAGTTGGAAGCTCCGGCAAGTCAGGATTTTACTTTTTAAAGAATCTCACCCATGCCTGATCAATCATGGGTGAACCATCCTCATTTGGTTTGACAACTTTTGATTCATAAAATTCTTTAACTCCCTTCACCTTCCCATCAGCCATCTTACCAAAAATATGTAGCACTTTACCATTAAATGCTTTTTCAGCATCAAATTCTTTCTTATCAGAGAAAAATTGATCTGAAATCTCAATCTTACCAATTTTTTATTTCAAGTTTCCGTTTGTCAATGGTGGAAAATTTTCATCATCCATTGTTGGAACGGAATTCTCATCATTTAGCACAACATGTGGCTCTTCTGACTTTGACGAGTCAGATTCATTGCCAGAAACAACCTCTGAGTCCCTAGAAATCCATTTTTGTTTGTTTAAATTTGCTCTTCTTCTGTAAAAATGTTTCGAACATTCACCAACTTCGAAAGTTGAATTTTTGAACTCTTTAAATTTTTCTATTGGTTGTTCCTTTTTATCAACACATTTCTCTTTCAATTTAGTGTTAGAAGAAACTCCCTGTTTTGTGTTGGTGGACTTTGGACAATTCCAAGCAATATGTCCAACCTCTTGACATTTGAAACAGGTTCTTCTTTCAACTGTCGGTTCAGATTCCTTCAACATATTCTTTTGCTTTTCAGCGAGAAACTCCTTGTTTGACTGTTTCCAGAAAGGTTTCTCCTTCTCCTCTTCAGAACTTGTTCCTGAAACAAATTTAGTTTTTGGTTAAAAATTTTCTCATTTTTGTGATTTTCAGGTGGAATAAAACCTAAACCTTTCTTTTTGAAATTACTGTTATGGTTTGGTTTCTTTAGATAACCCGAACCAGAACTGTAACCCTTTTTCTTGTTCAATCTTTGTTGAACTCTTGAAGTGTATTCTTTAGGTTTTTCAGTAAGATTTACATCTTTTATTTCAGAACTATTAATTTCTGTTAATTTGAAAACCTTGTTGATCATTTCAGTTTTAACACTTCTTATTGGAAATTCTTCATCAGAATATAATTTGTCAGAATCATTCAAAGTATATGCTACTTTGAATGTTTCGTCATTCAAATTATTTTGTGACATCAGAAAATCTTTATTGTAGACCCTTTTGACCGGTGAACTCGAACTTATGTCTGATGAACTCGACTTTTCAGATTTAGACTCTGACTTTGACTCTTCATCTTTATCCAACACCTGATCGACCACTTTCTTAATTAACTCGGACTCATGATCAGTGTCAGACGCTGTGAAGGTAACATCAATATCATCTGGTAATCCATCGATAGACTCGGATTTCAGATCCAGATTGAGTGCTTCCGCCACCTTTTCAAAGTCTCGGGGGGTATAGCCATCCCACATTGGATTTGGAACTCTGTTATACTTCGAACCAGTTTTCTTACCAGAATTTTCTTCATCATTTGCAAACTTATGAGCTGCCACGGTAGGATAGATGTGATCAATAACATAATCTGAACTTTGATAACTTCGAAGTAAAGAATTCACTCTTTCGGTTTCGATCGTCATCGCTGCCAATTCTTGTTTCAGCCCAGCAACAATCTCGATATAACCATTGATTGCCGTTTGCTTTTGAAGAACTGTTGCTTTCAGAAGATTTTTCATCTGAATATATACAAGCTCCTTTGTACAAATTTACTTTGCTGCTTAGGAGATCATAGGATTCCTTTATGCTTCTCACATTATGCAATAAATTCTCTTTGAGCTTCTCTAATTCAGCAAGCTTTGTATCTTTTTCAGCACAATCGTTGCAAGGTTTTAAACACTTAGTACAAGGTTTTTCAACCTCTACCATCTTTTCCACTTCAACAATTTTTTCAATTTCAACTATTTTCTCCACCACCTTTTCAATCACAATCGGTTCTTTATCAAATTCTATATTCACTTCATTCTCTTCAACCTCGACCTTCTCTATTGGTTTTTCTTCAACTTCTGTTGGTTTTTCTTCAACTTTTGCTTTATCAGCTTCCATCTGAACTTTAGTCTGTTCTTCAGCAACCCTTCTTGCTTCCATTTCTCTATTCAGTCTAGCAGCCCCTTTCTATTTCAACATCTCGATTTTATCTGCAAAAAACAAATTAAAACTATAAGAATCCAATTGTTTTCTAGCTTTATCAATATACTCTTCCTCATCATCAGTGTCTTCATCACTTCCTGAAGATTTAAAAATCGGTTGTCTTCTAGGACTGTTCTTAGATTTGATTGTTTCTTCTTCCAAGGTTGAATCTTCAAAGAATCGAGCAACAAATGCATTAGAAACTGAAGGTCTAGAAGGATCATAATCATCCCAATTGAAATCTTTCGGAATCCTTTCATCTTCTTGGTCTAACAAACCATAACAAGCTTTTCCCTTTGATTCTTCAATAGTACGTGAGTGTGAAGATTGTTGTTGATATGGTTGTTGAGCAACATGATGATAAATTGCTTTTCTATGATAATCGTTGTTTCCGAAAGGATCTTGTCTTCCGGTTGCTTCTCTGTTTGTACACTCTCGTTAAAATGTCCTTTTTCTCGGCAACGAAAACAAGTAACCTTCGATTTGTCAAAACCTAGCTGAGATGTTGCAGCTTCACGAAGATCAACTCTTCCGGTGATTTGTTTGAACTTTTCTGCTCTTCTCAAAACACTAGCTAAACACCACTTGATGTCCATCAACTCAAGTTCCTCAGAATCAATCTGGTCATAATCTTCTTTAGTGAGCATCGGATTGCCAATTCGTCCAGCAACCAAGCTTTCATACGACTCTAACACAGTAACAAGTGATGCCATGTGTTGCTTCGCAATATCTGGAGAGAAATTTTGACCATTTTGAATATTTAATGTAACATTGCATTGCAAAACTTGACCATTAATGTTTGTTGAACTTTGTTGTTGAAAACTTGGTGTTGAGAAATTTTGTTCAAAACTTGAATAAGACGAAGAATATCCACTGCTCTGATTTGTATTGTTAGCATTTCTTCCGGAAGTACCATCAGCACCGAATGCAGTGTGAATCTTTGGACTCGGAGTGGTCTCAATCTTGTTTTCTCTGTAGTATAAACTAACATCCTGTTGAGCACTCGGACTTCTCATTGTAGCAGTTTTTCGAATTGCTAGCTCATGTTCTTCCAACTTCTGGATAAATTTACTCAAATTCATATCTTCAAATTGTCGGTTTTGCTTTAAAATCAACAGATATGTTCCCCATTCATTCTGTGGTATCGCATCGGCTAGCTTATCAACCCATTCTTCATCTTCTTTCTTGATGTCTAATCTTTTCATCTCCACGACTAGATGACAATATCTCTCGATAATCTTCCTAGTCGTTTCACCTTCAAAAGCTATAAACATATCAAACGATTTTTTTAGTAATGCACATTTATTTTTTATCATATCAGTACTACCCTTAAACTTTTTAATCAACACTTTCCAGATTGATGTTGCAGTTCCCTTATGTTGAAGCAAAACGAAAATATCTTCTTTTGCCGCTTGTTGGAGAATGCTAATCATCATCTTTTCACTGGTGTATCTTAATTTTTCATCCGGTGTAAATTGACTTAACGGTTTTCATTTCCAAGATCATCTTTTGGTAAAGTATAATCTTTCTCTAACGAAACCCATGCATCAAATTTATTAGCTTGCACCCAATTTTCGAAACGATTTTGCCATCCTTTAAAGTCCTTAATGTACATAAGCTTTGGAGGCTTTTGGAAAGTTCCCGTTTCATTTTCGATACCTACAGTTTCGGCAACTGTAACTGGAGCGACCGGAGTAGTAGCAAATGCATTGTAAAACTCGTTATACATGTTTTGGTATCAAAAGTTCACAAAAACACAATGTTCAAGCGAACTGGAAGTTCAAACGAACTGATGATTTGAAACGAACTTGATTTGGTACGATCTGGCTCAAACCGTGTGAGCTGAACAACTTCAAACAAACTGAGTTCAAACTACCTTTTCAAATGACCTGGTTAGGTTTCAAACAACCTGGCTGTTTAGTTCGTGCGGACTGAAGAACCTTTCAAACGACCTGACACTTTACACACGACCTGATACACTTCGTGCGATCTGGTTCACCTCCAAACGACCTGGACTACTTCGTGCGAGCTGAGATAGTCAAACCGTACGATCTGGCAGAATTTCACACGACCTGGTGTGATTCTCGAACGATCTGAATGGTTTTCATGTGGTTAGGTCAATTTTATCAAGAATTAGGTTGAATTCGGTCCTGATTTTTTCAGGGATTGATTATAACTCAATTTTACGTATTATATGTGAAAATCATATCATTTTAGCCGTGAAAACGTTCTGTTTTGATGAAAAAGTGTAGAAGAATGAGTAGAAATAAGAAGAAATCAGTTTTATCAATGAAAACAAGCTGGAATGGTAAGAACTCCTCCTCCTGAGCTCTGATACCACTTGTAGGATCGAAGGTTCGACCAAATGAGTCGATCAGAAGAGTTCTAGACCAAATCAAAGGCGGAATTCAATGATTTGGACATATTTGCAGCTTGTTTAACACTAAGAATCACTTTAACTATCGTTTAGATTGATTTGATAGTGTTTACAGATCGTACGACACTTCGGCAGCACTTCGTCTCTGGAATCAGAATGTTATAAATGAAATCACAAGACTCCCTATTTATAGAAGATCCAGGTCTCATGAACCAGACCTCCAGGTCGCACGAACTGGTTACCAGACATGCCAGTTCGCACGAACTGGACTATCCACTTCGTGAGGAGTGGCTGGTTCAGCCCTGTTTCTCGTTATTCTCGAACTACATGTCCTGGTCTATCAATCTAGTTACATGACTAAATACAAGACGAAGTCAACAGACATATGCACTAACATAGAGGGATCACGGAATCAAACGGCACCTAATATAGGTAACTAAGTAAATAAACCGGACCTAAATCGGAAGATCGGATAGAATGAGGTTTCGTAAACCAAATGAGTATGGGAACTCATGTAATATGGTTTAACAAAGCCTACATACTAAATCGAAACCTAACCTAAGTGCTTACGACCCATTACGACCCGTTTAGGTAGCTTATGCTACTTTAACGCGTCGTTCACGTAAAACGCGTTCGGAACGCCTAACTAGTCCTATGACAAGTATTATATGCCTAAACATGTTTAAATATGTTGCATAATCATTTTAGTGACAAAAGTTGGGTTACATATGCTTAAATACCAATTATGCATGAAAAGGGCATTTTGGTCATTTTATCTAAGGCATATAAACTACCTATCATACAACTACTTAAACGAAGTGACCATAAGCTATAACCTCGGAAGGTTATTCCTTATACAACTATGGTCACTAAACATGCTTGGTCGGTTCCTAATGATCGACCAAACGGGTCGAGTTCGAAAGTCTAAGCGGGAGTTTAGACCGCTTGACTTACGAATCTATACAAGCACTAAACTAAAAGTGACGAGCTAAACATGTTAAAACATGTTTAACGAAGTTAGAAAACAGGTTTGATATCAAAATAAACGGTTTTGATACCCAAGAATAGTTTGGTTACAAAATACACATTAATTTGACCGAAACTATGACTCGTCACTACGCCTAATCAATGTGATAATCAGTAGGTATAGTCACAAGGGACTATAACCATCGTGATTACGCTCACGTTGCGAAGTTCAACGAACTTCGTGTTGACCATAACCTGGTCAAAGCAGAAAGTCAAACACAATTTGACTTTCGTTCTTAAAAACGCATAAAAGCACGAAAGAATACTTACAAAGGGTCCAAGCAAGGAAATCTTGATTCAAATTGCTCAGGTATGAAGTATTAAACCCCAACTTAGAGCTATTTGAATCAGATTGTGAGGAATGAGAATGAAGGTGTTGGGTTTATATAGAAAACCCACAACCGTTAGGATCGTTCCTCGCAATCCGTGCTTCGATCTTGGCCCTCCACTTGGGCACATGGTTTTCAAAACCATGGGAACATGTAAAACCATCAAATTTTAGTCCATGATATACAAAACCTTGGGTTAAAACCATCAAAAACAGGCTGGAAGTCCAAATTCAATGTTTCTGATCAGAGCAGCTCTCGTGGGCCGCGTAAGAATAGGCTTGGGCTTTCGCCCCAGGCCTATGAAGTTTGGCAGAATTACAATTTTAGTCCCTGCAGGCCTAAAACTTGGTATTTGATGCATTTTTGACACGTTTAAGCCCTGTTAATCTCATTTCAAGGTTCTAAAATGAAGTTAAAGTATAGGGAACATGAAACATGCTCAAAAACATCTCGGATGTTGGTTCGGTTGGCCGTACGGTTGCGTTGTTCGGTTAATTACGACGGAAATAGTAACGAACGCAAAAACAATCCAAATTAAGCGACGAATGGAATTTTATCATGCCAATCACTAAAATAAAGTATTTTAATGATTACATAAATTTTTGAATGTCCGAATATATTCAGAACGTAAGATCTGCGCGAAAATCCAAACTTATGCACTTTTTGACGCTTTTAGTCCCTGTTGATCAAATAAGTTTATTTTTGCACACCAAACACCTCAAAGCCTATTTCTAAGCTATGTAAATGATATTTAGGGCATGTTTAAATTATGATCATATTCCGGAATGTTCATTACAGTACGAATCGGCATACTTTCGCAGTTTGTCGAAATTAGTCCCTATAAGCGAATAAACTTGATTTCGACACACCAAACCCTCCAAAACTTATTTCTAAGTTATGTAAAGGTTATTTAAGGTATGTTAAGCCCATGTCACTATTCTGGAGTGTTTGTCGCGTTAAACTGATTATGTTTATGCATCAGTTCGCGTATAACTTTTCAGAAAGCGATTTAGAGCTCGAAATCGAACGAGAATTGATATGTGCAAATGATACACATATTTATACAAATCCCAAGTATGAAACAAAATATATCATTGATTTGGTATTTTTTTGATGGTAAAAGAGGCACAGATGTCACAGTCTCCCCTACTTTAGGAAATTGCGTCCCGAAATTTAATTTTAGAGGAAACCTGTGAAGACAACTGTGATTGTTTCGCTTTCGAATGAATCCCTCGAACCCTAAGTAAAACTCTGGGCCATGTTTGGATTCTTAGAGAAATTGTCAACTGTCAAGGTGAAGTCCTTGTAGTAACAAAACATGGAGTTTCGAACTACGGACAGAAGAACGTTTCTTATGAAGACTATCATAGGAAACTTGTGTGTGCTCGAAATCAGAGTTGGAGAGTGTAAGATAAAATGGCATTGGTCAAGGTCCAGGACGTCTAGTAACTTAAATAATGCTACGTTCGCAGTGTAATAAGGAACACTTATATATAGGAAGTACCAGCGGCGTATCCACCATGCCCCTTTCTACATTGTTCCTGTTTCATTATTCTCATCACTATAGGTCTTAACACATGACAAAACTTGTTGTGGTTTCTGTGCACTGAATTCCATAATTATGTATGCATCCATAATTATGTAATTCCTTGCACAGTCCGCACAGTTCATTTCATAATGCATAGGGGAAAAATCAATCGAATAATCATGAAGTGACTTGATTAGACCACCAAAGGATCTTTTTAACTAGATTAACGAACGACCTTTTTAACTAGATCAACACATGATCTCCTTAACTAGACCGTCGTACGATCTCCTTAAATAGACCACTGAAGGGATCTTTTCAGCTATATCATCACATGATATTCCTAACCAGATTTTTGAATCAATCCTTTTTAACTAGACCACTCAAGGGTCCAATTATAGAATAGTACTTTATATTCCAAGGGTCTTAACTATTATGTAGAACCTCATTAAGGATTTAAGGTAGTACCTTTGGATATCCTACTATGAATCTCTTATACGAAGATATGGAAGATTCTACGAGGATTTGGACAACGAAAATTCGGATCACACAAAAACACAAGACATAAAGAAGTCACATAAGCACATAATCTTATAATTGTTTATCTTAGTTTAAAATTTGTTATTATTTTGTTAATTTTCTTGTTAATTGTACACACGAGTATTTAAAGCACACCAGGAATCCAATCCGTGAATTCCATTTGGCACTTTAAACATCTTCAAGAATCTTACTATGAAGATAGGAAGATCTCAATAGGAATTCGGCTCTGTTTCTTAAAAGAAACGAGTATTTAGGATTTTTGGAGAGATCACAAAATGACAGAACCACACGAGTAGTTTGTCTTGGTGTCGGCATCGTAAGGTTGTATTCAACATTCACACAATCGCATCAGTTTCGTAAAATAAAATTGAAACAACAAATTTTATTAATATAATAACTGAGTCGATTCAAACATCAAAAGATAACATGCAAGGAAATACAAAGGACTAATTGTTCACTGCTGCATCGATGTTTGCGTTTGCCTCGTTTATGTTAAACACTCGTCCACGCGCTGGATTCGCGTTAACAAGTCTTGGGCTATTGTTTCGGTAGTGAGTAAGGTCACCACAGTTATAACACAACCCCGGAGGAAACTGTGCTTGTGTAGCAATATGATTTGCGGCAACTTGATTTGCATAACGGCTGGTATTGATCAAATGTCCCAATCGCCCACAGTGGGTACATTTGTGACACTGCACTTGCTCTAGATGATGACGGTTGCATTTGTTGCACAAAGGTGCGGTACCAACATAATTTTTCCTTGCACGAGGTTGTGCTGGCTGGTTTGGTGCAACCTGATTGTTCTGAGCAGTTATAGCGCAGTTTTGTGAAGCCTTGCGCTTCTTCTTCTTGGATGCCTTGGTCGGTTTATCCTTCGGTTCTTCTTGTGTAGACTTGTCAGATGGTCTCAGTTTGCCTTTTCGGAAAAGCTTACCCTTCCTGATCTAGGATTCAGTCAGGGTAGCAGACAATTCAATGGCCTGTCTGACAGTAGTTGGGTTGCTACCAGTAACGATATCCTGAACTAAGTCAGGAAGGCCATCAATGTACTTTTCAATCGCTTTCTCCACAGGCGTAACCATAGCAGGACATAACAGGCTCAGTTCCTCATAACGGTCAGTGTAGGCTCGATGTTCACCACTGTCTTGATTTAAATCTTCAAATTACCTTTCCAACGCTCTAAGCTCATGATGAGGACAGAACTCCTTCATCATTAGAGCTCGAAGCTCTTCCCAAGTTTGAGCTAGTGCCACATCGGCACCCCTATCACGCATCACACCGTTCCACCAAGTAAGAGCACGCTTCTCGAATGCACTGGATGCAAACTCAACCTTACACTCATTCGGACATTGCACATGTCTGAATGTGCTTTCCAAACTTTCGAACCATTGTAGGAGCGCGGTTGCTCCTTGATACCCAGAAAACTTCAAAGGCTTAGCAGAATTGAAGGTCTTGAAACTACACTGAGCATTGTTGTTGTTATTGTTGTTGTATAGCTGATGGATCTGGGTTACTATGCCCAGAAGCACAACAACCATTTGCTGAGAGACAAGGGCTGTGAATTCTTCATTAGTTAGAGGTTGTGCATCTCGTTGAGGAGGCATTTTCTAAAAAGGACAAGGAATCATGAGAGAAAACAAGTGAAATGGCATTGGGTAAGGATAGAATGTTACAATTACCGACCAAAAAGGCATGGATGATGGTCATTTGTTCGAACTATGAAGCAAACAAATGACGCACAAAAGCAGAATCAAAGTAAATAGGTCCTTATAATGTATCGCGAAGACATGCTTTAGCCTATAAGTGGACACTCATCCCAAGAATTCCCAGGTAAGAGTGACTGGTCCGATTATGTGGATTTGTACGAACACTCTAGCCTTAGACAGAAGACTCAGGATACAGGCATCCACCCTTCCAGATTGCACGTGTTCACACTATAAGACCCAAACTTTGACGAGATTTTGAAAACTTAGAGGGTTCAAAACTGTGACAACTGTGTTCTATAATCGTCGTAAAACAATGTCAATTATCAATAAAACAATGTGATTTGGTGTTATTATATGTGTTTTGGTGTTATTATGTGTGTTATTGTGTTTGATGATTTTACAATTTGATTCGATTCCGATTTCAAGCTTTAAATCGCTTTCTGGAAGGTTATACGCAAACTGGTGAGTAAACGTAGCCAGTTTAATATGACAAACACTCCGAAATAGTGACATAGACTTAACATACCTTAAATAACCTCCACATAACTTAGAAATAAGTTTTGGATGGTCTGATGTGTTGAAATCAAGTTTGTTCGATCACAGGGACTAATTGTGTCAAACTGTTAAACTATATCGATTTGTATAGTAACGAACATTCCGGAACTTGATCATAAGTTAAACATACCCTAAATATCCTTTACATAGCTTAGAAATAGGCTTTGAGGGATTCGGTATGCTAAAATAAACTTTATTGATCAATAGGGACTAAAAGCGTCAAAAAGTGCACAAGTTTGCATTTTCGCGCATATCTTACGTTCTGAATATACCCGGATGTCCAAAAATTTATGTAATCATTAAAATATTTTATTTTAGTGATTGGCTTGATAAAATTCCATACGTCGCGTAATTTGGATCGTTTTTGCGTTCGTTACGACTTTCGTCGTAATTAACCGAATAACGCAACCGTACGACCAAACGAACCGACATACGAGATATTTTTGAGTATGTTTTGAGTTCCCTATACTTTAACTTCATTTTAGAGCCTTGAAATGGGGTTAACGGGGTTTAAACGCATCAAAAAAGGCCTTAAACATGTGCAGGGACCATTTCTGCCATTTGGGTAAAATTTCTGGAACTGGCACCAGGTGGCGCTGCGCCACCACCATATGCCTTTGCCGTGGCGCGACACCATGGCCTGATCTGGACAGAAATTTGATTTTTAGCATTTTTCAGCAACGGGGTTGAACTTGGGGGTCTTTTTGTAACTTTTACAATACCTTGAGCTGGTTTTCATCCCCCATTGTAGTCTAAAACCATGTACCCACATGTATGGCCAAGATTACACCCTCAAAACACATGGAATGATCCTATTGATCTTACCTTCCTAAAAATAACAAGCTTCCTCATTTGGGTTTTTCACACCTTGATTCAACTTTTGCTCTAAGTTGAGGTTTTAACACCTCATACCTGAGTAACTTTGAATCAAAACACCTTCTTGGACCCTTTATAAGTCCTCTTCGTGCTTGTTCTTGTATTTCAAGCATGATAGTTTGACTTTCAGCTTTGACCAGTCAATGGTCAACACAAAGTTCATTTGAACTTTGCAACATGAGCATAATCACGATGGTTATAGTCCCTTGTGACTATACCTACTGATTACCACGTTGACTAGGCGTTGCGACGAGTCATAGTTTCTGCCAAAATGCGTATTTATGCGTATTTTGTAACCAAACTACTCTTGGGTATCAAAATCATTTGTTTTGATATCAAAACCTGTTTTTTAACTTAGCTAAACATGTCTTAACATGTTTAGCTCGTCACTTTTAGTTTAGTGCTTGTGTAGAGTCGTAAGTCAAGCGGACTAAACACCCGCTTAGACTTTCGAACTCGACCCGTTTGGTCGATCATTAGAATCCGACCAAACATGGTTAGTGACCATAGTTGCGTAGGGAATAACCTTCCGAGGTTATATACCTTATGGTCACTTAGGTTTAATTAGTTGTATGATAGGTAGTTTATATGCCTTAGGTAAATGACCAAAATGCCCTTTTAATGCATAATTGAAAATTAAGCATATGTAACATAAACTTTTGTCACTTAATCGATTATGCAACATGTTTAGGCATATAACAGGGCTAGTTAGACGTCTCGAACGCGCTTTGCGTGAACGACGCGTTAAAGTAACGTAAGCTACCTTAATGGGTCGTAATAGGTCGAAAGCATTTAGATTAGGTTCCGATCTAGAATGTAGACTTTGTTAAACCATATCACATGAGTTCCAACACTCATTTGGTTTACAAGACCTCATTCTATCCGATCTTCCGATTGAGGTGTCAATTTATTTACTAGTGATTCGATTACTAGGTGCTGCTTGATTTTTCTGGTTTACTTGAGTTTGTTGAAGTTCTATTGATTGAGGATACTTTGCACTTCAAGTGAGTACATAGTTCCCCTATTTTACTGTTTTCAATTGTTTTGGGGTGATTCATATGTTAAACGATTTTCGAGGTTTAAACGATGGTTTCAAAAGCGATTAATATGGTTTATACTAAATTAATAATGATTTCGATAAAGTGAACAAACTCATTAGTTGTAGTTACATAACGAATGACATTCATTAGCATTGATCAAGCCGACCAGTATTAGGTTATGGTACCATAGGATCTGACAAATCCCGTTATCGTACTGCACCCATGGTTATGTGTGGGTTAGGTGGGTAATGACTGAATCTGATTGTTAACTTACCCTTTGGTGGTTTGTTAATACGAGAAGCGAGATAATCGAGTCACGAAGGTTTGAATGTTAATAGCGAGACGACCATAAATAGTTTTCACAATTTAAACGAGGATGCTTTAAACGAGTTAACGATTTGGAAACGATTTGAACAATTTAAACAAATGGAATAAACGATTGGTTTTTGGTTAAGTGTTTAGATAACGGGACGGGTGTAATATGGTGAAAACATGGTAGATACGCCGCTGGTACTTCTTATATATAAGTGTTTTCAACATATTACATACCGTGGCGTTATCTGGTTCACTTAGGTAAACGATTTGAAATGATGTCACATAACGATGTTTTCAAAAGGATAATTATACGAGATTTATTAACGAGTTAATACGAGATGTTTTACAATTTGGTTTATTAAAACAAATGTTTTTGGATTAAGAATCATGGCTACGAGGTTTTTTAAGTTATAACCCGCTTGGTTTGAGTTGGTTAATTATGTTGCAATATTATACTCTTTTCAAAACAAAGTTATAATTGTTAGTGCATATGTCTGTTGACTCCGTCTTATATCGAGTCTCGTGAAGAGAAGTTCAAGTCCCTGTGAAGACCTAAAGACCAAGACTGAAAACTCCGGCTGTATCCAAGGGGGAGTTTCTTAGTGCATGATGTCTAAAAGCCTTTGTTTTAAGTCTAGGGTCTAAATATGTCATGATTGTATAGTACAGGGGTCAAATTGTAAGTTTAAGTTTATGTTGAAGGGGTTTAGCTTGAAGGTGGTACATGTCAAGTTCAAGCTAAACCTGATGATTAGGGTTAGCTTGAGACTGGTTCAAGCTAAACCCAGGGCCTATAAATAGGTGCAAGTTGTTTCTCATTTGTAACATTCCCATAGTTCTGGTGCCGAACTGCTGCTGGATTTTTCCGTGATATATGAATGAGAAACAGTGTTTAAAGTGATATTCTTCTGTTTTCTACTCCATTCTCTTTGATTCAACCTGTTTGTGTGATTCCGCCACATAAACAGTGGTATTTTAACTCAGATTGACTCATTTGATCGTCAATATCGATCCTACAATTGGTCTCAGAGCCAGTCATGAGCAAATATACCTGAATCAAAGCATTTTTCTACACAAAATCTGATTTCTGGACTTTTACACGGACAAAATGGACTGAATTTTGGACAGTGTGTGTAAAACTGAGTTTTAATAAACCCTTGAGAATATCAGCTTAAAATTCGGAGTAAAACCTGTAAAAATGACCCGAAAACCTGGTTTAGCTTGAATGAACGTTTGGCTTTAGCTTGAAAATTTCAGGTTTAGCTTGAACTTTGCTGAGGTTTAGCTTGAATCATAAGCTTTAGCTTGAAAATTTCAGGTTTAGCTTGAAAATTTCAGGTTTAGCTTGAATTTTTGCTGAGGTTTAGCTTGAATCACATGCTTTAGCTTGAAAATTTCAGGTTTAGCTTGATTTTTGCTGAGGTTTAGCTTGAATCACAAGCTTTAGCTTGAAAATTTCAGGTTTAGCTTGAATCTTGCTGAGGTTTAGCTTGAATCACAAGCTTTAGCTTGAAAATTTCAGGTTTAGCTTGAACTTTACTGAGGTTTAGCTTGAATCACAAGTTTAGCTTGAAAATTGTTTTCATCTTGAAAACTGCTTTAGCTTGAGTATAGCTGATTTCTTAGAAAAGTCCATAGTGTTCGTGATACTGTTCGATCGTCTGATTTTGTGAAAAGTGTGTGTTTGAAAATCTAAAAAACAAAAAAATTCAATAACAAAACAAGGATTGTGAGTCGTATCGTGTTCAGAATCCAGCAGATATTGCACAGAAGAAATTTGATAGTTTTACGGGTATCAAGGGAGAGTCTACAAAAGAATTGATTGACCGATATTGCCATCTAGTTTTGGAGATGGGGAGATTGAAGATAACCAAAACTAATGAGGAGTGGGTTGACAAGTTGGCAAATGTTTTACAGGGTGATATGTGGGGAACGTATGTGTTAGCTTTGAGGAAGAGATATTTAGACTTGAATTTGAGCTTGTTTATCGAGAAGATCGGAGCTCAAGAACTTGAATCCCAAAAGATTAGAAAAATGAAGTTTGTTGATAAAAAATTCGAACCTGAGAAAAATGTTCAAGTGGTAGAGGAGCAGGTTAAAGAAATTTCAGCTATCAAGGTTGAGAAGAAAGCTGAAGCTGAAATGATGTCCGAGAAATGCTTAAACTGTGGAAAATCTGAATCAGACAATGCCAAACTCTTAAAAGATTTGGAGAGTTTGACATTGGAAATCAAAAATTTGAAGGAAGAGAAAAAATCTGATGATAAACAGATTCTTGAAATACAGGAAAATTTTGAGAATTTGAAATCTGAAAATGTCAAACTGTTGAGTGGTTTGGACAGTTTGACATTGGAAAACAAAATTTTGAAAGAAAAGGAAAAAGATTTTGAAAATGAAAAATTAAAATTTGAAAAAGATTTTCAAAGTCAAATGAAGATTTTAGAAGATGAAAAATCTGTTATTTTTAAAAATAATCTTGAAAAACAGATTGAAATAAATTCACATCTTCAGAAAATCATTCGGCTTGAAAATGAAGCTGAAATTGCTCGGAATAAAATTAATGAGCTTGAAAAGAAATTGAAAGGTTTTGTGAATTCATCAGTACCAGATTATATCTGTCTAAAACCGATCAATTCTGTTCCAATAAGTGACAATGTCACAAACTTTGACAAAGTCAAAGTTGAAGATTGTGATGAGAAAACTGATGATGAAATTGAGAAAAGAAAAATATTTTTAAAATTAAATGAAATATTTCAAGAAACCGTTCTACATTCTACTGAGAAAGGTGAATGCTCAACGCAAAAACCTGTAAAGAAGAATGTGGAACAAAAACAAAAGGATAAAAAGCTGAAAAATCTTCAAAAAGAAAATAAAAGCTCATCAGTTCAATCATCCAATCATGATAAAAAACCACAAAAATCGAAAACTCAAAAACTGTTGGTAATAAGTGGTCCAGGTTTGACCACAGTGCTCAAGCGTCAAATCAAGCTTATAGGAGAAGTCATGAGTACTACTAATCAAATCAGTGTTATGATTTGAGTGTTTGGATTGATGGTGGAGATTGGTACGATAACAGGGTGTGTTACAACTGTGGTTTTCAAGGACACATTGCTGTTCTCTGCCAGAGACAGAGATTTGAGACGAGAAGATGTTATGAATGCCAAATCAAAGGACATATTGCAAGAGATTGCCTAATGAGATCAATGGAAAGATCGAGGGCTAAATCTCAGAAAAAGGTGACAAAATCAGTAAAAGTCGATGAAAAGCCCAGAGCACAGAAAAAACAAGAAGTGAAAGAACCGAAAGTGAAACTCTCACAAGAGCAGAAAGATCGATTGAGAAAGAAAAGGAAGAAAGCATGAGAGTATCTCGAAAGGATTTTGTCCTCAGATACAACAAGTAAAACAAAGAAGAGTTCTGATAAATCGTCTTGCTCTTCAAAGAATGACAAATCAAGCAAAACGAATTCATCAGATGCAAATCTGAGGACATAATGGAGTGTGAAGAAAGGAAATGTTCCTGGCAATGAATTTGTTTCTTCGGAAACAAAAGAGCCACATTCTGGTAATGATTCTGATTCGTCAAAATCAGAGGAGCCACAAGTTGAGCTCAAAAGTGAAAATTCAGTTCCGCCAATGGATGACACAAACTTTCCACCATTGCAAACTGAAAATTTTAAACAAAAAGTTGGTAAAGTGAAAATTTCGAAACAGTTCTATTCTGAAAAGAAAGAATTTGATGTCGAAAAGGCTTTCAGTAGCAAAGTAAAAAATATTTTTGGAAAGATGGTTGAGGGTAAGGTAAAAGGGGTTAAAGAATTTTATGATTCAAAAAGGTATGTTCAAAACACCCAAGGACAGTCAGGCTTGGGTGAATCTCTTTAACTGAAAAACCTGACTTGCCAGAACTCCCAGGTTGGTAATCGTGGAGTAGGAATCGACATCTTTCTTGAGAAATTCACTTCGGTGATATTTTGACTTTCAAAAGAATAATCAGGGACATTAAGTTGTACTTGATTTATCTTTTCTTCAAGTGATTGTGTTGTGTTAATCCTACAAGTGGATTGTGAAAGAACAATGTGATGAAACCCCATGTTTGTGAAACGACACACAAAACTAATTTTCCGAAAAAACCATTTTGATTTAAACAAACTTAAGTGTTTTGAAATCTTAATGGGAAAATAGTTTGTTGTCAAGGGGAGTTCTGATTGTTTAAGCCAAGTGAATGGCGATTTGAAGCAATTCTCATTAGTGTGTCAGTTTTTCTGTATAGTTTGTTTTCAAATTTTCCCAGAAAATCAAAATTGAAACATATTTTGATTTTAGGGGGAGAAAATTTTTTTAAAAAAATTTGAAAATTTGAAAATGACAAAAACATTGAAAAATTCAAAAATGAGTTTTGTTGAGAACAAGAGGAAATGATAGTAAATCAGTTGGACTGTCACAGCATGCTAGAGAAATGAAATGTCAAATGTGATAAACGGTCTCACTAAAGATGTGACGATAGGCTCAGCTAGACTAGTAGATTTGCGATAACTATACAAACTTAAATGAAAAAGCCTAGTTCTAGTGGGAAACATGGTTGAAAGTATAGTACTTAGTTTTGTCCTTCTTGACTGTGTGCCTACTCAGTAATCGCTGATTCTCGAAAGACATAAAACTGGTTAAGTCTGTGAACTTTCACAACTTTGCTAAAAAGTCGCTGTGTTTGTGCATTTCATTTTGCCTAGATTTAAACTTGTTTTATTTCTTTATTTTGTTTAAGCATTGGACATCCTCTGCGTATACGTGAGTATCGACCTGGATGTTATTGCCTAAACGTTCTGCTTTATTTTCTTTGGTGTTTCGTTTAAGCTTTGGACCTCCTCTGCGTATACGGAAGTATCGACCTGGTGGTTAAAGCCTAAACAACTTCAACTTATTTTTATTTTTCTTATTTTGTTTAAACATTGGACTTTCTCTGCGTATACGGAAGTATCGACCTGATTGTTAATGTTTAAACATTCTGCTTTGTTTTCGCACAAATCACAGTTGATAAAAGTTTAAAGGCATTACTTGAGTTAGTGTATTGCATGATGAGGGGATATGCTGAGATCGTGGGGTCCATAAGAATTTAGTGCAAAATTAATATACCTTAACGTATCGGTAAGCATTTCGAAAGTTTTTTTAGATTGAGTTTAAGTGGACAACAATATCGTCAATCTACATGAATCGTTTAGAGCTTAAAATGTTTAAAGCTTAACGGTGTTGATGATATGTTTCATAAACTGATATGATCCTCTTACACAAACTCACAAAAATATTGTCTGTATATATTTCTTTACTGCATTTCAATATTGTTCTTTCTAGAAGTTTAGTTTTTATTTGAAAAACCAAAAAGATTTTAGACAACTGATGTTGAAGAGCTGATTTTCAAAATTCCAAGTGCTAAACATGATGAATGATATTAGGTTGGGAGAGTTTACTTGAGATGAGAAATTATTTTGAAATGTTTAAATGGTTCATTAATTTGAATCAAAATTTTTTGAGTATAACGAATTCAAGAGTTTATGTAGAGCTTATTCATGATAAAATTGTTTATCTTACTGTTGGTTAGAGTATATGCAGGTATGCAGCTAGTGAATTTCAGACTGCGATCCCAACTTGTCGAAAGGGGGAGTCTGTAGATGTAAAAGCCAGGTTCCTGATCTTGTTGCTATAGAGAGCCATGAGATGGTCCTGAATTTGTGAAAGCTGCTAATGCTGAGAAGATAGAGAGTGCTATATCAGATTACGATCCCGGAACAACGTAAGGGGGAGTCTGTTAGCAATAGGGTGATTGAAGAGAAAGAGAGAGTTTTAAGGATGCTTCCGCATCAAATATTTTGGAAAGCATGAAGACTGATTAAGACTCAAGTTTTGACATACTAACGTCTCGTATTGAAGACTCCATCAACATCCAAGGGGGAGACTGTTAGTGCATATGTCTGTTGACTCCGTCTTATATCGAGTCTCGTGAAGAGAAGTTCAAGTCCCTGTGAAGACCTAAAGACCAAGACTGAAAACTCCGGCTATATCCAAGGGGGAGTTTGTTAGTGCATGATGTCTAAAAGCCTTTGTTTTAAGTCTAGGGTCTAAATATGTCATGATTTTATAGTACAGGGGTCAAATTGTAAGTTTAAGTTTATGTTAAAGGGGTTTAGCTTGAAGGTGGTACATGTCAAGTTCAAGCTAAACCTGATGATTAGGGTTAGCTTGAGACTGGTTCAAGCTAAACCCAGGGCCTATAAATAGGTGCTAGTTGTTTCTCATTTGTAATATTCCCATAGTTCTGGTGCCGAACTGCTGCTGGATTTTTCCATGATATATGAATGAGAAACAGTGTTTAAAGTGATATTCTTCTGTTTTCTACTCCATTCTCTTTGATTCAACCTGTTTGTGTGATTCCGCCACATAAACAGTGGTATTTTGACTCAGATTGACTCATTTGATCGTCAATATCGATCCTACAATAATAAGGTATTGCAACATGTAAACTAGCCATGAATCCGACACTCCTATAAAACCTATGTGCTCGCCAGCATTTCTTTGCTGACTTGGTTTTTACATATGTTTCAGGTGATGTTGCTTGACGTTGATTGCTAGGATGCATGAGTCACATAGGATCTGGACGAGGCCTTAGTGACATAATAACAATATTAGTCGATATGTAACTTGTTGGTTTTGGTTTTAAAACAATGTTAATGTAAATATTCTAATAAAACGAAACTTTTTGTATCCATAGTTGTGAAACAATAATTCTGTTACGACACTCCCCGACGTTTCCGCCACGGTTTGTTGTTTTTACGTGGTCGGGGTGTGACAGAAAAGTTGGTATCAGAGCCAATGGTTATAGGGAATTAGGTTATTAGTAATGCTTTGACCTAGACTAAAACTTTTAGGACCCTAACGCAAGGAAATTTGCGTTTAGATTTTTAAAACAATACCGTCACCTACCCTTAGGTGATAACCACAACGAGAACACAAATTTCGAATCTGCTTCAAAAATTAATCATCCGTTCTAGGATGATTGATTACTAGGTTTTGAACCCTCTGTTATAAGGTTTTGAACCCTTCCAGTTTGACTCATATTTGGCTTAGTGCCTTCTGAGTTTTCAAAATCTCATCAAAGTTATGGTCTAAATAATGTGAACACGTGCAAACTGGAAGAGTGAATGCCTGTACCCTGAGTTTTCTGTCTAAGGCTAGAGTGTTCGTACAAATCCACATAATCGGACAAGTCACTCTTACCTGGGAACTCTTGGGGTGAGTGTTCACTTATAGGCGAGCATGTCTTCGCGATACATTATTTTGACTCATTTACTTTGATTAGTCACTGCGTGTCGTTTGTTTGTTCGAGGTAACGAACAAATGATCTCCTTCCTTGTGTTTTGTCGATACCTCTTTTGTTTTTCCTAATTATCAACCTCACCCGTTTCTCATATTTCCTTTTAGACAATGCCTCCTCGATGTGATGCACAATCTTTTACTGCTGAAGAAGTCGCAGCCCTTGTCTCTTAACAAATGGCTATTGTGCTTCCAGGCGTTGTGACCCAAATCCATGAGTTATACAACAAAAATAATAATAACAATGCACAGTGTAATTTCAAGAATTTCAATTCTGCTAAGCTGCTAAAGTTTTCTGGGTTGCAAGGAGCAACTGCACTCCTGCGGTGGTTCGAGAGTATCGAGAGCACATTCAGACATGTGCAGTGTCCGAATGGGCGTAAGGTTGAATTTGCATCAAGTGTGTTTGAGAAGCGTGCTCTTACATGGTGGAACGGAGTGATGCATGATAGGGGTGTCGAAGTGGCATTGGCACAGACATGGGAAGAGCTTCGAGCTCTCATGATGAAAGAGTTTTGTCCCCGTCACGAAATTCGAGCTTTGGAACGAGAGTTTGACGATCTGAAGCAAGATGGAGGAGAACACCGTGCGTATACGGATCGTTTTGAGGAGCTCAGTCTTTTGTGTCCTACTATGGTTACCCCGTTGGAGAAAGCGATAGAGAGGTATATCGATGGTTTACCCGATTCCATACAGGATATTGTGACTGACATTAATCCAACTACTGTTCGTCACGCGATCGAGTTGTCTGCTACCCTGACTGAGTCTCAAGTCAGGAAGGGTAAACTTACCCACAAGGGTGATAAGAAGAAGTGAACCGATTCTGTCAAAGAAAAGGGTAAGGGTAAGAAAGGTGAGTCGTCGAAGAAGTCGAGAAAGCGAAAGGGTGCTCAGAATTTTGCAGTAACTGCACAAAATGCTCAGAACCCTCAGAACCAACCAGCTCAACCTCCTGCGAAGAAAGTATATGCAAGTACCGCACCTTATTGTGCTTGCTACAACGGTCATCATGTTACACAACAAGCTTGTAAGCAATGTACAATGTGTGGTAAGCTTGGGCATCTGGCCAACATCTGTCGTTTGGGTCAGAATCAGGTTGTTCAGAATCAGGCTCTAGTTCTGGGGAATGCTGCGAGATTCCCACCAGGTTTATGTAAATGCGAATCCAAACGCAAATATCAATGCGAATGTGAATCCCGCTCGCGGACGAGCGTACAACTTGAATGCCAACGAAGCGAGGGCTGACAACGAGGTGGTCAATGGTAAGTTTCTTGTTAATAATCGACCTGCATCAATTCTTTTTTATTCTGGTGCCGATAGAAGTTTTGTTTCGTTATCTTTTGATCCTTTACTTGCGATACCTAGAACTAAACTGAGGAAACCCTTATCTGTCGAAGTTGCTACTGGTAAACCTCTTGTTCTCAATTCTGTTATTTGTGATTGTCAGTTAAACCTTGATAACCATCTTTTTCCTATTGACCTCACACCGATGCAACTTGGGAGTTTCAATATTATCCTGGGGATGGATTGGTTAACCAAACATCATGCTGAGGTGGTTTGTTTCAAAAAGATTGTTCGTATTCCTCTTCCGTCTGGCGATGTTCTGGAAGTTCGTGGCGAGAAACCTTTAGGTGGATTGAAGCTTATGTCGTGTACAAAAGCCCAAAGTTATTTGCGAAAAGGATATGTTGCTTTTCTGGCACATGTCACCGAGGAGAAAAGCAAGAGCAAGAGTATTCAGGATATTCCGATTGTTCAGGATTATCGAAAGGTGTTTCCTGATGAACTACCTGGTTTGCCTCCAGTTCGTCAAGTCGAGTTTCATATTGACCTTGTGCCCAATGCCAACCCAATTGCGAAAGCACCTTATCGTCTTGCACCGTCGGAGATGCAAGAGTTTAGCAAAACAGCTTCAAGAATTCTCTGATAAAGGATTCATCCGTCCGAGCTTTTCTCCTTGGGGAGCTCCTGTTCTCTTTGTGAAAAAGAAAGATGGATATTTTCGAATGTGTATCGATTATCGTGAGCTTAATAAGCTTACCATCAAGAATCGATATCCCCTACCTCGAATTGATGATCTCTTCGACCAGCTGCAAAGTGCTTCATGCTTTTCCAAGATCGATCTGCGTTCTGGGTATCATCAACTTCGTGTTCTCGAAGAAGATATTCCCAAAACTGCTTTCCGCACGAGATATGGGCATTACGAGTTCACTGTCATGCCTTTTGGTTTGACGAATGCCCCAACTATCTTCTTGGACTTAATGAATAAGCTCTGTAAACCTGATTTAGACAAGTTCATCATTGTGTTCATCGATGATATTCTCATTTATTCAAAGTCTAGAGCCGAGCACGAGCAACACCTTCGCTTAACATTGGAACTCCTTAAGAAGGAACAATTTTTTTTCTAAATTCTCCAAGTGTGAATTTTGGCTTAAAGAAGTTCAGTTCTTGGGTCATATAGTCAACGAGCAGGGTATTCATGTGGATCCATCCAAGATAGCTGCTATTAAGGATTGGAATACACCGACGACACCTACAGAGATTCGATCTTTTCTTGGTCTCGCTGGTTATTATCGACGTTTCATTTTGAATTTCTAGAAGATTGTGGTTCCACTCACTGCTTTAGCTCAAAAGAATAAGCCTTTTGAGTGGGGACCCATGCAAGAAGAAGCGTTCCAAACGCTAAAATAGAAGTTATGTGATGCTCCTGTTCTATCTTTGCCCGATGGAAACGATGATTTTGTTGTTTATTGTGATGTGTCCAACTTAGGCCTTGGTTGAGTTCTTATGCAACGGGGTAAAGTGATAGCTTATGCGTCAAAACAGCTGAAAGTTTATGAAAAGAACTACACAACCCATGATCTTGAGTTAGGTGCTGTGGTTTTTTCTCTAAAAATTTGGAGACACTATCTTTATGGCACGAAATGTGTGGTTTTCACAGACCACAAAAGTCTCCACCATATTCTAAATCAGAAGGAGCTGAACATGAGGCAACGACGTTGGGTTGAGCTCTTAAGTGATTATGATTGCGAGATTCGCTACCATCCTGGTTAGGCGAATGTCGTAGCTGATGCGCTTAGTCGAAAAGAGCGAGTCAAGCTTCATTCTGTTCGCACTCTATCTGATCTTCAAACTCGTGTCCATCAAGCTCAACAATTTTGTGTTTCACAAAATTTGATAGGTAAGGAATTACCACATCAACTTGAGCTTAAGCTCGAAAGGGAAGACGATGGTTTGCTTTATTTCAAGGAACGTTTGTGGATTCCGAAACAAGATGATCTTCGCACCTTGGTAATGAACGAATCTCATAAGTCTCGATATTCTATCCATCCTGGCGCTGATAAAATGTATAAGGATCTTCGTACTCAGTATTGGTGGCCTGGTATGAAGAAGGATGTTGCCTCATATGTATCGAAATGCCTAACTTGTCTCAAAGTTAAGGCTGAACATCAACGACCTTCTGGTTTGCTTGTACAACTAGAGATACCGGTTTGGAAGTGGGAGAACATTGCGATGGATCTCATCACTAAATTACCGTGTACATCTAAGGGTCACGATGCGATCTGGGTTGTTATCGATCATTTAACGAAATCAACTGATTTTATTCCGATTTGCGAGGATCTATCTGCTGATAAACTTGCAAAGATTTATGTTGATGAGATAGTATCTCGACATGGTGTTCCTTTGGATATCATTTCTGATCGTGATGCTAGATTTTCATCTCATTTTTGGAAGACCATGCAATCTGCTTTGGGGACCCAACTAAATCTAAGCACTGCTTATCATTCCTAAACAGATGGACAATCTGAGAGAACGATTCAAACTTTGGAGGATATGCTTAGAGCATGCGTAATAGACTTTGGTGGTAATTAGGATTCTCATCTTCCATTGATCGAGTTCTCTTACAACAATAGTCATCATGCTAGTATTAATATGGCACCATTCGAAGCTCTCTACGGTCGAAAATGCCGTTCACCTGTCTGTTGGAATGAGATCGGTGAAGCTCAACTTACTGGACCTGAGCTCATTCTAGAAACAACAGACAAAATCATGAAAATTCACGACAATCTTGTGACAGCTCGAAGCCGTCAAAAGAGTTACGCGGATATGCGACGCAAGCCCTTAGAATTTCAAGTCGGGGACCGTGTCCTACTCAAGGTGTCACCTTGGAAGGGAGTGGTGAGATTTGGAAAGAAAGGAAAACTTGCACCTCGATATGTTGGACCATTTAAGATTGTTGAAAGAATTGGAAAGGTTGCCTATCGACTAGAGCTACCTCCAGAGCTTGGAAATATTCATCCGACTTTTCACGTGTCCAATTTGCGAAAGTGTTTAGCTGATGCTGATCTTAACTTTCCTCTCGACAAGATTCAAATCGATGAAATGATGCACTTTATCGAGAAACCTGTGGAGATAGTGGACCGTACATTCAAACAGTTGAAGAACAAACGGATTCGATTGGTCAAGGTTCACTGGGATTCCAAACGTGGCACAGAGTTTACTTAGGAGCGTGAGGACCAAATGAAGGCGAAATATCCGCATTTGTTTTCACAAGCTTCCTCTAGTTAAAATTTCGGGCCGAAATTTCCTAAAGTAGGGGAGACTGTGACAACTGTGTTCTGTAATCGTCGTAAAA
The DNA here is from genome assembly GCA_030545235.1 of Helianthus tuberosus. Taxonomy (NCBI): domain Eukaryota; kingdom Viridiplantae; phylum Streptophyta; class Magnoliopsida; order Asterales; family Asteraceae; genus Helianthus; species Helianthus tuberosus. The sequence goes on from CM060408.1 coordinate 115,684,790, forward strand.
CAATGTCAATTATCAATAAAACAATGCGCTTTGGTGTTATTATATGTGTTTTGGTGTTATTATGTGTAACATCTGTGTATTTAATCCTTCTACTGTCCTGAACAACTTTGTGTTTAATGAAATATGACGTTTTAATTTCAGTATCTGTAATTATTTGTGACATTAGTACGTTTTCAATCATTGTTCAAATCCGAACTCTCAAACCTGTTCTGGAAGTGAAATCATAAACCGTTACGTAAACATAATCAGTTTAACGGGACGTACACACCGGAACTATGACATAAGTCAAACATACCCTAAATACCCTTTACATAACTTAGAAATAAGTTTCAAAGGATTCGGTATGGCAAAAACATGTTATTCGAACTTTAGAACTATTTACAACAAAACTGCGAAACGAACGTTGGTGACCGCCCGAAAAATATTTAAATCCTAAAAATATTCTGTTATGATTAAAATTTTATTTTTAATCATGTTCGTGTTGAAAAATAAATTAAGCGCTTAAAAACGTTATTTTTCAAAGTTTAAGCGCGTACCGCGTGTTACTGGGTAACACAGTGCTTCTACTGCAAAACGCAGACAACGCAGCCAGTCTCGGCAACTGATATTTATTTCAGTAATATTTTGGCGAGTTTATTTTTATAGAATAATAAAAATAATTTAGAACGCCATAAACCGGGATTTAAACGCTAGATAAAATACCCAGAATCCAGTTAAATACCTGTTTTTATCTACTTTTACCATCAAAAATTACACCTTACCCCCCCTATATTTGTTCACGGTCACATGGAGGGTGACCCCACCAAAATCTAGCCAAGATCTCTCAAAATTCTATTTGATCTTTCTTGATACACTTGGAGATTTTGTGATCTTGGAAGATTTAACTTAGATCTTGGCCTATATATACATCACAATCTTCACTCCACTCAACAAATCTTCTCCTATCTCCTCTCTCCCAAAACCGTAAGCCCCCATCACCATTCCCATCTTCATGTTCAACCTTGTTCTTGAAGAATCCAACTCCATTTCAAGCAAACTTCAAGTTGGTGTGAAGATCCAAAGGAGTTTCCAAGGTGCTTTCAAGTGATTTCAAGCTCCATATCATCAAAATCTCATCAACCACTTACTTGAATCTAGAAGGTATAAAGTTTATGTTTAAATCATACTCTTGGTTCTTGGTTGTTCTTGATGATTTGAAGTTTCTCTTGAATCTTGGAATTTTTCACAAACTTGAAATCTAAAAAGAAATGGGTCTTGATACAAAATAAAAATGCTGATATATATGTGTATAAAACCATATATATATATATATATATATATATATATATGTGTGTGTGTGTGTGTGTGTGTATGTGTATGAGATTTGAGCTTGATCTTTGGTAAATACTTGTTTAAGATGTTTGCTTGCATGAACAAGATTATGTACAAGTATATTAGAGATATAAAGAAGTGATTTAATCATGAGTTATACTTTGGAATAATGTTAGTATTTTGACATGTAAATGGCTAAAAATTTATTAGACATATTTGAGAATTTTTAAGTTATTGCTTGTTCTTGAATGATAGTTAAAATGCAAGTGTTTGATGATTTGTGCTTGATATGATAAATGTTCAACTAAATCAGCAAATAAACATAAATAAATCACATGTTTGATGCATTTAAATTCATATGAAATGTTGATGATATGATAGTGTGCTTTAGACACTTGTACATGAGAATACATGTTGATTTAAAGCTCAAGAAATGATAAAAAAATGATTGTATGACAAAAATGTTTTAGAACAGATTATAAACACTAAAAATAACATTATTTGGTATATTATAATGGCATGAAACTTTGTCATAGGATCGATAGCTTTGCATGTTGTACATATAGCTTAGAAAGTGGTAAAATATGTGAAATTTGCATGATTTAGGTGCTTTATGTGAGACCTGCACTATCATGAGTATAACCACTATTTTATTCAGTAAATAACATGGGTTATGTTAAAATATCAAGTCGTTTCGATTTGGGATGGTTAGGGTAACGTTTGATGCAAAACTATGCGGTAAAACGGTTAAAAATCGGCTTTTCGGAGGATTTCTATAAAACTATTTTAGATCAGTAAGTAAACTGATATTTTTTATATAAAAATAAGTATTTTAACTTATATTAAGTTTACTTGGTGTTTAGCTAGTCATACGTGGCTTCCGACGCCCAAAAACGTTACCGAATCGCTAAAATACGTGTTATTCAATGTATACTAGAATGGTTTGTCATGGGTAAATTTTATGCGTTACAATGTGCTATGTGTTTTATAATATGTGTATGATGACATGTTAATACTTGACAAGATTATGTGTATTACGTTATTATTAGTATGTTACATTTGAGTATATATATATTACGACGCGCAAATCGTAGATATATTGCTTATAACATGATGAGGGTCACCAATAAAATCGTTCAAGTCGCAAAGTATTTAAAATATATATATATATATATAAATACACCATTATAATAAAAAATAATAACTTTTCGAGAAGATCTCAAAGTTATGTGAAAATTCTAAGTATCGGAGAAACTTATGTATTTTTGTGGGTTTTTTATTATTAAATCGTTCTTATTTAATTTAGGAGGAATAAACAATTTGAAGGATTATGTTAACATATAAAAACGCACCCAAAGGTGAGTACATAGTCCCCTCTTTTACGTTTTCAAATGTTTTGGGGTGATACATATGTGCCGATACTATATTTTCATGTTTTCGACTATATGATTACACATGCATAAGTACTATCTTTTGACGAACTGAACTATTATCCAAGGCTTAAACACTGATTTCCAAAGTTTGTTAGAACTATTTGTCCATTTATACTGTTATTTATACATTCATTAACAGTGATCAGGCCGATTGATAGTACGATATAGCGCTATACGACTAGACACCCCATTCCTGTTGTATGGAATGCCATAAACCATGTTTTAACCAAATAGAATTTGCCTTTGTGGTATTTATATAGTCTCTAAAGTGTAGTTTGATGCACTAAGGTTTGAATGTATTGCTAAATCACGATTTATGGTATATTTCGATATACTACCAACGTGATACTGTTTACTAAAGCATAATTTGATATGCTATTGTTTACTAAAATATAGTTTGATATATTACCAAACCACGATTTAGGTATGTTCCGACATACTACCAACGTGATATTATTTACCAAAGTATAATTTGATATACTATGTACAAATCCAACATATATTTTGTTATTTACTAAAACATAGTTGATATGTTATTTACAAAACCAAAGTATACTTATGATATACTACCGAAAACTATTATTTTAACAACAAAAGTATATGTGATATACTATCTGTTTAACTGTTTTGAAACTAAAATATATTTTGATATATTACTTATCCGACTTTCTTAAAACCAAGGTATATTTTTATATATGCTACAAACTCATTTTTTAGTTGGTTATTCATTTCATTATTGCATTATTCTTTTATATCATCTGATTTCTTATCACTTTTTGTATAAAATATAAAAGAAAATGTTTTAAGGTTCATGACTACCTTTGTTAAACATTTCTTTAAACATTCAAAGTCATGAATCCTCAAAACAAAACCTATGTTACTCACAGGCATTTTTATGCTGATGTATTTACTTTCACATATGTTTCAGGTTTTATTTCGTGATGACTGTTGATTGCTTTACATAGGAAGGACATGGGCCTTAGTAATTATAAAAACATGAACGAAAATTGTACTGTTTGTTGATCTAATTCCAAGACAATGTAACTTATTATGTAATAAAACAATATTCTGAATTCCATGTGTTGTGAAACAATGATTCTGTTACGACACTCCCCGACGTTTCCGCCACGATTTGTTTTTTTACGTGGTCGGGGTGTGACATTATGTGTGTAATTGTGTTTGATGATTTTACAATTTGATTCGATTCCGATTTCAAGCTTTAAATCGCTTTCTGGAAGGTTATACGCTAACTGGTGCGTAACGTAGCTAGTTTAATACGACAAACACTCTGGAATAGTGATATAGGCTTAACATACCTTAAATAACCTCCACATAACTTAGAAATAAGTTTTGGATGGTCTGGTGTGTTGAAATCAAGTTTGTTCGATCACAAGGACTAATTGTGTCAAACTGTGAAACTATATCGATTTGTATAGTAACGAACATTCCGGAACTTGATCATAAGTTAAACATACCCTAAATATCCTTTACATAGCTTAGAAATAGGCTTTGAGGGGTTTAGTATGCTAAAATAAACTTTTTTGATCAATAGGGACTAAAAGCGTCAAAAAGTGCACAAGTTTGCATTTTCGCGCATATCTTATGTTCTCAATATACCCGGACATTCAAAAATTTATGTAATCATTAAAATAATTTATTTTACTGATTGGCTTATTAAATTCTATTCGTCGCGTAATTTGGATCGTTTTTGCGTTCGTTACGACTTCCGTCGTAATTAACCGAATAACGCAACCGTACGACCAAACGAACCGACATCCGAGATATTTTTGAGCATGTTTTGAGTTCCCTATACTTTAACTTCATTTTAGAGCCTTGAAATGGGGTTAACGGGGTTTAAACGCATCAAAAAAGTCCTTAAACATGTGCAGGGACCATTTCTGCCATTTTGGTAAAATTTCTGGAACTGGCACCTGGTGGCGCTGCGCCACCACCGTATGCCTCTGCTGTGGCGCAACGCCATGGCTTGATCTAGACAGAAATTTGATTTTCAACATTTTTAAGCAACGGGGTTGAACTTGGGGGCTTTTTTGTAACTTTTACAATACTTGGAGCTGGTTTTCGACCCCCATTGTATTCTAATACCATGTACCCACATGTATGGCCAAGATTACACCCTCAAAACACATGGAATGATCCTATTAATCTTACCTTCCTATAAATAGCAAGCTTCCTCATTTGGGTTTTTCAAACCTTGATTCAACTTCTGCTCTAAGTTGAGGTTTTAACACCTCATACCTGAGTAACTTTGAATCAAAACACCTTCTTGGACCCTTTGTAAGTCCTCTTCTAGCTTGTTCTTGTATTTCAAGCATGAAAGTCAAACAGAGTTTGACTTTCAGCTTTGACCAGTCAATGGTCAACACAAAGTTCATTTAAACTTTGCAACGTGAGCGTAATCACGATGGTTATAGTCCCTTGTGACTATACCTACTGATTACCACGTTGACTAGGCGTAGTGACGAGTCGTAGTTTCGGCCAAAATGCGTATTTGTGCGTATTTTGTAACCAAACTACTCTTGGGTATCAAAACCGTTTGTTTTGATATCAAAACCTGTTTTCTAACTTAACTAAACATGTCTTAACATGTCTAGCTCGTCACTTTTAGTTTAGTGCTTGTGTAGAGTCGTAAGTCAAGCGGACTAAACACCCGCTTAGACTTTCGAACTCGACCCGTTTGGTCGATCATTAGGATCCGACCAAACATGGTTAGTGACCATAGTTGCATAGGGAATAACCTTCCGAGGTTATACCTTATGGTCACTTAGGTTTAATTAGTTGTATGATAGGTAGTTTATATGCCTTAGGTAAATGACCAAAATGCCCTTTTCATGCATAATTGATAATTAAGCATATGTAACATAAACTTTTGTCACTTAATCAATTATGCAACATGTTTAGGCATATAACACTTGTCATAGGGCTAGTTAGACGTCTCGAACGCGCTTTGCGTGAACGACGCGTTAAAGTAACGTAAGCTACCTTAATGGGTCGTAATGGGTCGAAAGCACTTAGATTAGGTTCCGATCTAGAATGTGGACTTTGTTAAACCATATCACATGAGTTCCAACACTCATTTGGTTTACAAGACCTCATTCTATCCGATCTTCCGATTGAGGTGTCAATTTATTTACTAGTGATTCGATTACTAGGTGCTGCTTGATTTTTCTGGTTTACTTGAGTTTGTTGAAGTTCTATTGATTGAGGATACTTTGCACTTCAAGTGAGTACATAGTTCCCCTATTTTACTGTTTTCAATTGTTTTGGGGTGATTCATATGTTAAACGATTTTCGAGGTTTAAACGATGGTTTCAAATGCGATTAAAATGGTTTATACTAAATTAATAACGATTTCGATAAACTGAACAAACTCATTGGTTGTAGTTACATAACGAATGACATTCATTAGCATTGATCAAGCCGACCAGTATTAGGTTATGGTACCATAGGATCTGACAAATCCCGTTATCGTACTGCACCCATGGTTATCTGTGGGTTAGGTGGGTAATGACTGAATCTGATTGTTAACTTACCCTTTGGTGGTTTGTTAATACGAGAAGCGAGATAATCGAGTCACGAAGGTTTGAATGTTATTAGCGAGACGACCATAAATAGTTTTCACAATTAAAACGAGGATGATTTAAACGAGTTAACGATTTGGAAACGATTTGAAAAATTTAAACAAATAGGATAAATGATTGGTTTTTGGTTAAATGTTTAGATAACGGGACGGGTGTAATATGGTGAAAACATGGTAGATACGCCGCTAGTACTTCTTATATATAAGTGTTTTCAACATATTACATACCGTGGTGTTATCTGGTTCACTTGGGTAAACGATTTGAAACAATGTCACATAACGATGTTTTCAAAAGGATAATTATACGAGATTTATTAACGAGTTAATACGAGAAGTTTTACAATTTGGTTTATTAAAACAAATGTTTTTGGGTTAAGAATCATGGCTACGAGGTTTTATAAATTATAACCCGCTTGATTTGAGTTGGTTAATTATGTTGCAATATTATACTCTTTTCAAAACAAAGTTATAATAAGGTATTGCAACATGTAAACTAGCCATGAATCCGACACTCCTATAAAACCTATGTGCTCGCCAGCATTTCTCTGCTGACTTTGTTTTTACATATGTTTCAGGTGATGTTGCTTGATCTTGATTGTTAGGATGCATGAGTCACATAGGATCTGGACGTGGCCTTAGTGACATAATAACAATATTAGTCGATATGTAACTTGTTGGTTTTGGTTTTAAAACAATGTTAATGTAAATATTCTAATAAAACGAAACCTTTTGTATCCATAGTTGTGAAACAATAATTCTGTTACGACACTCCCCGACGTTTCCACCACGGTTTGTTATTTTTACGGGGTCGGGGTGTGACAAAAACCTAGTAATCAATCATCCTAGAACAGATGATTGGTTTTCAAGGCGGATTCGAAATTTGTGTTCTTGTTGTGGTTGTCACCTAAAGATAGGCGACGGTATTGTTTTAAAACTAAACACAAAATAACTTGTGTTAGGGTCCTAGGAAGGTTATAGTCTAGGTCAAAGCATTACTAATACCCTAATTCCCTATAACCATTGGCTCTGATACCAACCTTTCTGTCACACCCCAAGCACATAAAACAACAAATCGTGGCGGAAACCTCGGGGAGCGTGGTAACAGAATCATTGTTTCACAACCATGGATTAAATAATTTTGTTTATTGAGATATTGAACTCATTGCTTTATTATAAATCTGATAAATACAAATATTGTCTTTCAAGTTTTAAAGTCGCTAAGGCACAAGTCCATCCTATGTGTAGCATGCATCAACATTCATCATATAGCAGCACCTGAAACATATGTAAAAATAGGTACGTCAGCATAAAAATGCATGTGAGATACATAGGTTTTATTTGAATAGGATTCATGACTTATAAGTTTAAAGAAAAATGTTTAACAACAATAGTCATGAACCTTAAAATATTTTCTTTTATAAATCATACTAAAATTGATAAGAAATCAGATGATATGACAGAATGATGCATAGACAAATAAATAACCAAGTAAAATGAGTTTGTATAAAATGTGTTGTTTGTAAAACAATTTTTTATAAAAAGGTTTGTAGTATATATAAAAATATACCTTGGTTTTAAGAAAATCGGTTAAGTAATATATTAAAATATATTTTAGTTCCAAAATATATGAACAGATAGTATATCAAACATAATTTGGTTTTATTAATAACATATTAAACTATGCTTTGGTTTTGTAAATAACATATCAAACTATGCTTTAGTAATTAACAAAATATATGTTGGTTTTGTACATAGTATATCCAAATATACCTTGGTAAACAATATCACATATGAGAGCATTTCAAACTATACCTTAGGAGTATAACAAAATATACAAAAAGAAATGTGATTTAGAATTCATTCAAACCTTAGTGTATCAAACTACACCTTAGAGACTATAGAAATACCACAAAGGCAATCTCTATTTGGATAAAAAAAAAATTGGTTTCTGACATTCCATACAACAAGAATGGGGTGTCTAGTCCTATAGCGCTATATCATACTACCAATCGGTCTCGTGAATGTATAAAACAAGTACAATCCAACAATTAATTTTATAATCTTTGAAAAATTAGTATTTAAACCATAAATAATCATTCAGTTTGTCAAAAGATAAGTACTAACATGTATAATTAATTTATACTTTGAAATCATGAACATAACAAATAGGTACACATGTTTCACCTTGAAACATTGAAAACAGTAAAAGAGGGGACTATGTACTCACTTGAGTATGCTTAGAAGTCTTGAGTAACAACCAAGCAAAGCTAGAGGGATCACGGAATCAAACGGCACCTAATATAGGTAACTAAGTAAATAAACCGGACCTAAATCGGAAGATCGGATAGAATGAGGTTTCGTAAACCAAATGAGTATGGGAACTCATGTAATATGGTTTAACAAAGCCTACATACTAAATCGAAACCTAACCTAAGTGCTTATGACCCATTACGACCCGTTTAGGTAGCTTACGTTACTTAAAAGCGTCGTTCGCTTAAAACGCGTTCGAAACGCCTAACTAGTCCTATGACAAGTATTATATGCCTAAACATGTTTAAATATGTTGCATAATCAGTTTAGTGACATAAATTTGGGTTACATATGCTTAAATACCAATTGTGCATGAAAAGGGTATATTAGTCATTTTACCTAAGGCATATAAACTACCTATCATACAACCACTTAAACGAAGTGACCATAAGGTATAACCTCGGAAGGTTATTCCCTATACAACTATGGTCACTAAACATGCTTGGTCGGATCCTAATGATCGACCAAACGGGTCGAGTTCGAAAGTCTAAGCGGGTGTTTAGACCGCTTGACTTACGACTCTATACAAGCACTAAACTAAAAGTGACGAGCTAAACATGTTAAAACATGTTTAACGTAGTTAGAAAACAGGTTTCATATCAAAACAAACGGTTTTGATACCCAAGAATAGTTTGGTTACAAAATACGCATTATTTTGACTGAAACTATGACTCGTCACTACACCTAATCAACGTGGTAATCACTAGGTATAGTCACAAGGGACTATAACCATCGTGATTAGGCTCACGTTGCGAAGTTCGACGAACTTCGTGTTGACCATAACCTGGTCAAAGCAGAAAGTCAAACACAGTTTGACTTTCATGCTTAAAAACGCATAAAAGCACGAAAGAATACTTACAAAGGGTCCAAGCAAGGAAATCTTGATTCAAATTGCTCAGGTATGAAGTGTTAAACCCCAACTTAGAGCTATTTGAATCAGATTGTGAGTAATGAGAATGAAGGTGTTGGGTTTATATAGAAAACCCACAACCGTTAGGATCATTCTTCGCAATCCGTGCTTCGATCTTGGCCCTACACTTGGGCACATGGTTTTTAAAACCATGGGAACATGTAAAACCATCAAATTTTAGCCCATAGTATGCAAAAGCTTGGGTTAAAACCATCAAAAACAGGCCGTAAGTCCAAATTCAATGTTTCTGATCTGGGCAGCTCTCGCGAGCTGCGTAAGAATAGGCTTGGGCTTGCGCTCCAGGCCAAAAAAGTTTGGCAGAATTACAATTTTAGTCCCTGCAGGCCTAAAACTTGGTATTTGATGCATTTTTGACACGTTATGCAGTTAAAGTATAGGGAACATGAAACATGCTCAAAAACATCTCGGATGTCGGTTCGTTTGGCCGTACGGTTGCGTTGTTCGGTTAATTACGACGAAAATCGTAACGAACGCAAAAACGATCCAAATTAAGCGACGAATGGAATTTTATCATGCGAATAACTAAAATAAATTATTTTAATGATTACATAAATTTTTGAATGTCCGGATATATTCAGAACGTAAGATATGGGCGAAAATGCAAACTTATGCAATTTTTGACGCTTTTAGTCCCTGTTGATCAAATAAGTTTATTTTTGCGCACCAAACACCTCAAAGCCTATTTCTGAGCTATGTAAAGGATATTTAGGGCATGTTTAACTTATGATCATATTCCGGAGTGTTTGTTACAGTACCAATCAGCATACTTTCACTGTTTGTCAAAATTAGTCCCTGTAAGCGAATAAACTTGATTTCGACACACCAAACCCTCTAAAACTTATTTCTAACTTATGTAAAGGTTATTTAAGGTATGTTAAGCCCATGTCACTATTCTGGAGTGTTTTTCACGTTAAACTGATTACGTTTATGCATCAGTTCGCGTATAACTTTCTAGAAAGCGATTTATGTGACAATTGTGTTCTGTAATCATCGTATAATGTAAAACAATGTTGATTGTCAATAAAAAAATGTGCTTTGGTGTTATTATATGTGTTATTGTGTTTGATATTTTACAATTTGATTCGATTCCGATTTCAAGCTTTAAATCGCTTTCTGGAAGGTTATACGCAAACTGGTGCATAAACGCAATCAGTTTAACGCGACGTACACTCCGGAACTGTGACGTAAGCCAAACATACCATAAATATCCTTTACATAACTTAGAAATAAGTTTCGAAGGATTCGGTATGGCAACAACATGTTTATTTGAACTAAAGAACTAATTACGACAAAACTGCGAAACGAACGTTGGTGACCGCCCGGATAATATTTAAATCCTTAAAATATTCTGTTATGATTAAAATTTTATTTTTAATCAGGTTCGTGTTGAAAAATAAATTAAAACGCCTAAAAACGTTATTTTTCAAGTTTAAGCGCGTACGACGTGGTTCTGCGCGACACATTGCTTCTACTGCAAAACGCAGACAACGCAGCCAGTCTCGGCAAATGAAATTTATTTCAGTAATATTTTGGCGAGTTTATTTTTATATAATAATAAAATAATTTAGAACTCCATAAACCGGGATTTAAACGCTAGATAAAATACCCGGTATCCAGTTAAACACCTGTTTTTATCTATTTTACCATTCAAATTACACTTGGACCCCCTCCCCCTCTCAATTTACGATCACAATATATGTGTGGCCCCACCAAATATTTACTATATTTCCCAAGATTCTATTTGATCTTTGAATTGCCAAGTGTTGTTGCATGCTTTCCCCTAAATTCACCATATCTCTTTACATATCTTATAAATCTTTCTAAGATCTTAACATATATCCTACAAGATCACTCAACCCCTTCTTCTCTCTCCTCCATAACCATCCACACCCCTCTCTCTCCATCTTCAAACCTTCAAGCTTTGTTCTTCAAGATTCAACCTCATTTCAAGCTAAATTCAAGTTGGTGTGAAGATCCAAAGGTGTTTCCAAGGTGCTTTCAAGTGATTTCAAGCTCCATATCATCAAAACCTCATCCAACAACTTACTTGAATCTTGAAGGATGAATAAACAATTTGAGGGATTGTGTTAACATATAAAAACGCACCCAAAGGTGAGTACATAGATCCCCTCTTTTACATGTTTTCGATTGTTTTGGGGTGATTCATATGTATCAAAACGATTTCGACATTTTACGATGATTTCAAAAACGATTACGATGGTTTATACTAAACTAATAACGATTTTGACAATGTGAACGAACTTGTTGGTTGTAGTTACATAACGAATGACATTCATTAATTTTGGCCGAACCGACCAGTATTAGGTTATGGTAACATAGGATCCGACAAATCCCGTTATCAGACCGTACCCATGGTTATGTGTGGGTTAGGTGGGTAACGACTGAACCTGATAATTGTTAACTTACCCTTTGGTGGTTTGTTAATACGAGTTGAATGAGTTGAACGATGAACGAGTCACGAAGGTTTGAATGTTATTAGCGAGACGACCAAAAAGTAGTTTTTCACAATTAAAACGAGAACCATTGGAACGAGAATGATATTAAACGATTGTACGATTTTTGAACGATTATGAATGATTTAAACAAATGAACGATGATCTATAACGAGAACGAGTTAAACGATGTCACACAACGATGTTTACGAAACTATATAAACCATACGAGCTTTATTACGAGAACGATTTACGATTTGGTTTACAATAACAAATGTTTTGGGTTAAGATTCATGGCATTGAGGTTTATAAATTATAACCAATCTGTTTTGACTTGGTTATTCATTTTACAATACAAACATTTTACAAAACAAGGTTTCTAATATCGATTAACGAAGTTGTACGAGATATTTCAACATGTAAACGAGCCATGAATCTGATACTCACACAAAAACTATGTGCTCGCCAGCATTTCTTTGCTGACTTTGTTTTTACATATGTTTCAGGTGATGTTGCTTAATGTTGATTGCGAATAGGATGCATGCTTACTTAGGACTGGACGAGGCCTTAGTGATTTAATAACGATGATAGATTATGTTTGACTTGCTTGTTTAACTTTAAGACAATGTTTAATATTTAATAAAACGAAACTCTTTGTATCCATGGTTTGAAACAAAAATTCTGTTACAACACACCCCGACGTTTCCGCCACGGTTTGTTGTTTTACGTGGTCGGGGTGTGACAGAAGAGTTGGTATCAGAGCCAATGGTTATAGGGAATTAGGTTATTAGTAATGTTTTGACCTAGACCATAACTTTCTAGGACCCCAACGTAAGTTGATTTGCGTTTAGATTTAAAAAAAAAAACAAAACCGTCACCTACCCGTAGGTGATAGTTTGACTCATTTTTTGGCTTAGTGCCTTCTGAGTTTTCAAAATCTCGTCAAAGTTTGGGACTAAATAATGTGAACACGTGTAAAATGGAAGAGTGAATGCCTGTACCCTGAGTTTTCTGTCTAAGGCTAGAGTGTTCGTACAAATCCACATAATCGGACCAGTCACTCTTACCTGGGAACTCTTGGGGTGAGTGTTCACTTATAGGCGAGCATGTCTTCGCGATACATTATTTTGACTCATTACATTGATTAGTCACAGCGTGTCGTTTGTCTGTTCAAGGTAACGAACAAATGATCGCCTTCCTTATGTTTTGTTGATATTTTCAATACCTCTGTCGTTTTTCCTAATTGTCGACCTCACTCATTTCTCATATTTCCTTGTTAGACAATGCCTCCTCGACGTGATTCACAAACTTTTACTTCTGAAGAAGTCGCAGCCCTTGTCTCTTAGCAAATGGCTGCTGTGCTTCCAGGCGTTGTGACCCAAATCCACGAGCTATACAACAACAATAATAACAACAATGCACAATGTAATTTCAAGAATTTCAATTCTGCTAAGCCGCTAAAGTTTTCTGGGTCGCAAGGAGCAACTGCGCTCCTTCAATGGTTCGAAAGTATCGAGAATACATTCAGACATGTGCAATGTCCGAATGGGCGTAAGGTTGAATTTGCATCAAGTGTGTTTGAGAAGCGTGCTCTTACCTGGTGGAACGGAGTGATGCGCGATAGGGGTGCTGAAGTGGCATTAGCACAAACATGGGAAGAGCTTCGAGCTCTCATGATGAGAGAGTTTTGTCCCCGTCATGAAATTCGAGCTTTGGAACAAGAGTTTGACGATCTAAAACAAGATGAGGGAGAACACCGTACGTATATGGATCGATTTGAGGAACTCAGTCTTTTGTGTCCTACTATGGTTACACCATTAGAGAAAGCGATAGAGAGGTATATCGAAGGTTTATCCGATTCCTTACAGAATATTGTAACTGGCGTTAATCCTACTACTGTTCGTCAAGCAATCGAGTTATCTGCTACCCTAACTGAGTCGCAAGTCAGGAAGGGTAAACTTACCTGCAAGGGTGATAAGAAGAAATCGACCGAATCTGTCAAGGAAAAGGGTAAGGGTAAGAAAGGTGAGTCGTCGAAGAAGTCGAGAAAGCGAAAGGGTGCTCAGAACTTTGCAGTTACTACTCAGAACCCTCAGAACCCACCAGCTCAACCGCCTGCAAAGAAAGCGTATGCTGGTACCGCACCTCATTGTGCTCGCTGCAACGGTCATCATGTTGCACAACAAGCTTGTAGGCAATGCACAACGTGTGGTAAGCTTGGGCATCTGGCCAACATCTGTCGTTTGGGTCAGAATCAGATTGTTCAGAATCAAGCTCCAGTTCAGGGGAATGTTGCTAGATTCCCACCGGGTTCATGTTTCAATTGTGGAGAGTTTGGTCACTTCCGCAACAACTGTCCGAGGTTAGCGAATTCAAATGCGAATCTGAATGCGAATGTCAACGCGAATGCAAATCCCGCTCGTGGGCGAGCATACAATCTGAATGCTAACGAAGCAAGGGCTGACAACGAGGTAGTTAATGGTACTTTTCGTGTTAACAATCGACCTGCATCTATTCTTTTTTATTCCGGTGCCGATAGAAGTTTTGTTTCATTATCTTTTGAACCTTTGCTTGCGATACCTTGAACTAAACTGAGGAAACCCTTATCTGTCGAAGTTGCTACTGGTAAACCTCTTGTTCTTGATTCTTTTATTCGTGATTGTCAGTTAAACCTTGATAACCATCTTTTTCCCATTGACCTCACGCCGATGCAACTTGGGAGTTTCGATATTATCTTGGGGATGGATTGGCTAACCAAACATCATGCTGAGGTGGTTTATTTCTATAAGATTGTTCGTATTCCTCTTCCGTCTGGCGATGTTCTGGAAGTGCGTGGCGAGAAGCCATCTGATGGTTTAAAGCTTATGTCGTGTACAAAGTCCCAAAGTTATTTTCGAAAAGGATATGTTGCTTTCCTGGCACATGTCACTGAGGAGAAAAGCAAGGGCAAGAATATTCAGGATATTCCGATTGTTCGGGATTATCTAGAGGTGTTTCCCGATGAACTGCCTGGTTTGCCTCCAGTTCGTCAAGTCGAGTTTCATATTGATCTTGTACCTAATGCCAACCCGATTGCGAAAGCACCTTATCGTCTTGCACCATCGGAGATGTAAGAGTTATCGAAACAGCTTCAAGAGTTGTCTGATAAAGGATTCATCCGTCCGACCTTTTCGCCTTGGGGAGCTCCTGTCCTCTTTGTGAAAAAGAAAGATGGATCTTTTCGAATGTGTATCGATTATCGTGAGCTTATTAAGCTTACCATCAAGAATCGATATCCCCTACCTAGAATTGATGATCTCTTCGACCAGCTGCAAGGTGCTTCATGCTTTTCCAAGATCGATCTACGACTTGGGTATCATCAACTTCGTGTACTCGAAGAAGATATTCCCAAAACTGCTTTCCGTACAAGATATGGGCATTACGAGTTCACTGTCATGCCTTTTGGTTTGACAAATGCCCCAGCTATCTTCATGGACTTAATGAATAGGGTTTGTAAACCTTATTTAGATAAGTTCATCATTGTGTTCATCGACGATATTCTCATTTATTCAAAGTCACGAGCCGATCACGAGCAACACCTTCGTTTGACATTGGAACTCCTAAAGAAGGAACAACTTTTTGCTAAATTCTCCAAGTGTGAATTTTGGCTTAGAGAAGTTCAGTTTTTGGGTCATATAGTCAACAAGCAGGGTATTCATGTAGATCCATCCAAAATAGTTGTTATTAAGGATTGGAATACACCGACGACACCTATATAGATTCGATCATTTCTTGGTCTTGCTGGTTATTATCGTCGATTGATTTCTAATTTCTCAAAGATCGCGGTTCCACTCACTGCTTTGACTCAGAAAAATAAGCCTTTTGAGTGGGGACCTAAGCAAGAAGAAGCGTTCCAAACACTGAAACGGAAGCTCTGTGATGCTCCTGTTTTATCTCTACCTAAGGGAAATGATGATTTTGTTGTCTATTATGACGCGTCGAATCTAGGACTGGGTTGTGTTCTTATGCAACGAGGTAAAGTCATAGCTTATGCATCTAGACAGCTGAAAATTCACGAGATGATCTTGAATTCGGAGCTGTGGTCTTCGCACTTAAAATCTGGAGACACTACCTCTATGGAACGAAATGTGTAGTTTTAACAGACCACAAAAGTCTCCAGCATATTCTTAATCAGAAGGAGCTGAACATGAGGCAACGACGTTGGGTTGAACTCTTAAACGATTATGATTGCGAGATCCGCTACCATCCCGGTAAGGCGAATGTCGTAGCCGATGCGCTTAGTCGAAAGGAACGAGTCAAGATTCATTCTGTTCGAACTCTATCTGATATTCAATCTCGTGTCCTTCAAGCTCAACGATCTTGTGTGATCAAAGACTTATTGAAATATGAGCTACCGCTTCAACTCGAACTTAAACTCGAAACGAAGGACGATAGGTTGCTATATTTCAAGGATCGTTTATGGATTCCGAAACAAGACGATCTTCGCACCTTGGTAATTGACGAATCCCACAAGTCTTGATATTATATCCATCCAGGTGCAGACAAAATGTACAAGGATCTTCGTACTCAGTTCTGGTGGCCTGGTATGAAGAAGGATGTTTCCTTGTATGTATCGAAATGCCTAGCTTGTCTCAAAGTCAATGCTAAACATCAACAACCTTCTGGTTTACTTGTACAACCAGAGATACCGGTTTTGATGTGGGAGAACATTGCAACGGATCTCATCACTAAGTTACCGCATACATCTAAAGGTCACGATGCTATTTGGGTTGTTATCGATCGATTAACGAAATCAGCTCATTTTATACCGATTCGCGAGGATCTATCTGCTGATAAACTTGCAAAGATTTATGGAGATGAGATTGTATCACGGCATGGTGTTCCTTTGGATATCATTTCCGATCGTGATGCTCGGTTTTCATCTCATTTTTGGAAGATCACGCAATCTTCTTTGGGAACCCAACTAAATCTAAGCACTGCTTATCATCCCCAAACAGATGGACAATCTAAGAGAACGATTCAAACTTTGGAGGATATGCTTAGAGCATGCGTGATAGACTTTGGTGGTAATTGGGATTCTCATCTTCCACTGATCGAGTTCTCTTACAACAACAGTTATCATGCTAGTATTAATATGGCACCATTCGAAGCTCTCTACGGTCGAAAATGTCGTTCACCTGTCTGTTGGAATGAGATCGGTGAAGCTCAACTTACTGGACCTGAGCTCATTTTGGAAACAACAGACAAAATCAAGAAAATCCAAGATAATCTTTTGACAGCCAGAAGCCGTCAAAAGAGTTATGCGGATATGCGATGCAAGCCCTTAGAATTTCAAATCGGAGACCGTGTCCTACTCAAGGTATCACCTTGGAAGGGAGTGGTGAGATTTGGAAAGAAAGGAAAACTTGCACCACGATATGTTGGACCACTTAAGATTGTTGAAAGAATTGGAAAGGTTGCCTATTGACTAGAGCAACCTCCAGAGCTTGGAAATAATCATCAGACTTTTCATGTGTCCAATTTGCGAAAGTGTTTAGCTGATGCTAATCTTCGCATTCCTCTCGACGAGATTCAAATCGATGAAACAATGCACTTTGTCGAGAAACCTGTGGAGATAGTGGACCGTACATTCAAACAGTTGAAGAACAAACGGATTCGATTGGTCAAAGTTCGTTAGGAATCCAAACGTGGCCCCGAGTTTACTTGGGAACATGAGGACCAGATGAAGACGAAATATATGCATTTGTTTTCACAAGTTTCCTCTAAATAAAATTTCAGGACGAAATTTCCTAAAGTAGGGGAGACTGCGACAACTGTGTTCTGTAATCATCGTATATTGTAAAACAATGTTGATTGTCAATAAAACAATGTGCTTTGGTGTTATTATATGTGATATTGTGTTTGATGATTTTACAATTTGATTCGATTCCGATTTCAAGCTTTAAATCGCTTTCTGGAAAGTTATACGCAAACTGGTGCATAATCCTAATCAGTTTAACGCGACGTACACTCCGGAACTGTGACGTAAGCCAAACATACCCTAAATATCCTTTACATAACTTAGAAATAAGTTTCGAAGGATTCGGTATGGCAAAAACATGTTTATTTGAACTAAAGAACTAATTACGACAAAACTGCGAAACGAACGTTGGTGACCGCCCGGATAATATTTAAATCCTACAAATATTCTGTTATGATTAAAATATTAGTTCTAATCAGGTTCGTGTTGAAAAATAAATTAAAACGGCTAAAAACGTTATTTTTCAAGTTTAAGCGCGTACGGCGTGTTTCTGCGCGACACAGTGCTTCTACTGCAAAACACAGACAACGCAGCCAGTCTCGGCAACTGAAATTTATTTCAGTAATATTTTGGGGAGTTTATTTTTATAGAATAATAAAAATAATTTAGAACGCCATAAACCGGGATTTAAACGCTAGATAAAATACCTGGTATCCAGTTAAACACATGTTTTTATCTATTATACCATTCAAATTACACTTGGACCCCCTCCCCCATCTCAATTTACGGTCACAATATATGTGTGGCCCCACCAAATATTTACTAGATTTCCCAAGATTCTATTTGATCGTTGAATTGCCAAGTGTTGTTGCATGCTTTCCCCAAAATTCACCATATCTCTTTACATATCTTATAAATCTTTCTAAGATCTTAACATATCCTACAAGATCACTCAACCCCTTCTTCTCTCTCCTCCATAACCGTCCACACCCCTCTCTCTCCATCTTCAAACCTTCAAGCTTTGTTCTTCAAGATTCAACCTCATTTCAAGCTAAATTCAAGTTGGTGTGAAGATCCAAAGGTGTTTTGAAGGTGCTTTCAAGTGATTTCAAGCTCCATATCATCAAAACCTCATCCAACAACTTACTTGAATCTTGAAGGATGAATAAACAATTTGAGGGATTGTGTTAACATATAAAACGCACCCAAATGTAAGTACATAGATCCCTTTCTTTTACATGTTTTCGATTGTTTTGGGGTGATTCATATGTATCAAAATGATTTCGATATTTTAAGATGATTTCAAAAACGATTATGATGGTTTATACTAAACTAATAACGATTTCGACAATGTGAACGAACTTGTTGGTTGTAGTTACATAACGAATGACATTCATTAATTTTGGCCGAACCGACCAGTATTAGGTTATGGTACCATAGGATCCGACAAATCCCGTTATCAGACCGTACCCATGGTTATGTGTGGGTTAGGTGGGTAACGACTGAACCTGATAATTGTTAACTTACCCTTTGGTGGTTTGTTAATACGAATTGAACGAGTTGAACGATGAACGAGTCACAAAGGTTTGAATGTTATTAGCGAGACGACCAAAAAGTAGTTTTTCACAATTAAAACGAGAACGATTGGAACGAGAACGATATTAAACGATTGTACGATTTTTGAACAATTACGAACGATTTAAACAAATGAACGATGATCTATAACGAGAACGAGTTAAACGATGTCACACAACGATGTTTACGGAACTATATAAACCATACGAGCTTTATTACGAGAACGATTTACGATTTGGTTTACAATAACAAATGTTTTGGGTTAAGATTATGGCATCGAGGTTTATAAATTATAACCAATCTGTTTTGACTTGGTTATTCATTTTACAAAACAAGGTTTCTAATATCGATTAACGAAGTTGTACGAGATATTTCAACATGTAAACGAGCCTTGAATCTGACACTCACACAAAAACTTTGTGCTCGCCAGCATTTCTTTGCTGACTTTGTTTTTACATATGTTTCAGGTGATGTTGCTTAATGTTGATTTCGAATAGGATGCATGCTCACTTAGGACTGGACGAGGCCTTAGTGATTTGATAACGATGATAGACTATGTTTGACTTGCTTGTTTAACTTTAAGACAATGTTTAATATTTAATAAAACGAAACTCTTTGTATCCATGGTTTGAAACAATAATTCTGTTACCACACTCCCCGACGTTTCCGCCACGGTTTGTTGTTTTACGTGGTCGGGGTGTGACAATTTAGAGCTCGAAATCGAACGAGAATTGATATGTGCAAATGATACACATATTCATACAAATCCCAAGTATGAAACACAATATCTCATTGATTTGGTATTTGTTTGATGGTCGAAGAAGCACAGATGTTACATTGAGACTATATCTAACCTAGTACAAACAACATTTTGTGAAAAAAGTGATGATAGTGTTGTAAAAAACAATGACCCTTGGAATACAACTGATGATGAGAATAAGTGCGAATGCACATTCATGGGCACTAAAATGGGAGCATCTACATGCCTACATATGACTGGATGCAAAGCTCTACTGACAAACTTCCATTCTCATGGAGGTGGTCACATTTCCTTTGGTAATATTGCTAAAGGAAAGGTGATGGGGTCAGGAACTGTTCAAACTGGAAAGTTAATTTGAAAATTTTAATCTAATAGAAAATTTATAATTTAATTTACTCAGTATTTCACATATGAGTGACAAAGGCTACGGCTCATTTTTTACAAAGACAACTTGTAAAATCGTTGGACCTGAGGATGTCAAAATGATTGACAAAATTATAGCTTAAAGTACTGCACAAGTTGTTTTTTCATAGAAGTGGAAATGTTTATGTGGTGAACATGTCCAAAAAAACCCAAAATCCAATGTTTGCCTATTCTCTGTTGCCTCAACAAAAGAAACAGAGTTATGGGATGGAAAGTGGGGATATGTTAATTTAAAAACAATTAACACTCTGATAAAGGAAAAGCTTGTCAGAGGTTTACCAACCAAACAACTCAGATGTGATGAACATTGTGTCTCCTATTTAAAAGTAAAACAACACAAGGTATCACACGAACCCATTGAAGAGTCCAAAACAACCAAATGTTTACAACTGTTGCATACGGATTTGTTTGGCCCAGTAAAAATCATGAGCTTGAGGAAAAAACATTATTGCTTCGTGATAGTTGATGATTTTTATAGGTTTACATGGACTTTCTTCTTTCACTCAAAATATGAGAATGAAGGAATTTTAAAAGAATTTATCATAAAAATAGAAAAACAGAAGGATCTTCCAGTAAAGTCCATCAGAAGTGACAGTGGGATAGAATTTAGAAACCAAGAGGTTGATGAATTCTGCATATCCAAAGGGATATTGAGACACCCACAACACCTAAATAAAATGGGCTTGTTGAAAGAAAAAACAGAGCCCTTTTGTCACACCCCTATAGTTACAGCTCAGCCCGGTGGGGAGTATCGTGACGTAGTTGATATCATCATGGTTAAATAATCACAGTTTAATGCACAACGGAAGTCTTGGAAAAAAATAATAATACAAACCAAAATGCAAAGTATAATAAAATATTATACAAACGGTTGTGAGTGGATCCACAGGCGGATCTAAAACAGAAAACAAATTTATTGCTCAACAGACTTTAAACACTAAGAACTTGCAAGATTCCTTAATTAGTGCTTAGGAGCTTCCAGCCCATTTCGCGTAGTACCTGCCACTTAGTCTTTTGAGAAATAAGTCAGTTTACACTGGTAAATACAATTAACTAAATCTTTTGAAAACATTTATGAAAATTGATTTAAATGCACAAGGCACAAATGTTCTTTTATAACTTGGGACAATTATATAAAATAATCTTGTATGCAGATTCACATGTTAGTTGTCCATTCAGGGCCCGGGATAGAAGAGCCGAGACAAGATTAATAGACACACCACTAGTATAGGCCCACAAGAAGTTTCCTCACGAGTGAGATACCGTTTTACATACGCAACTGTCAGGTGTATGCCAACACCCCGTGCTTAAGTCGTGGCCATTTCAAATGAATGAGCCGAGGATATCCAGGACACGGTCATATTAACCCCCAAAGGCTTTGCATCAAACAAAACAGATTAAAACGGGTTATCTCAATGATTTAACCACTAATCGATTACATATTCAATACCAGACCAAGCGGTAATAATTTACCGTATCCCAAGCCCATATAAGGGAAAATAAGTTAAAAGTATTTACCTGAACTTGGAAATGTAATTTAATCTCAAGCCCGTATATTCTATTCAGCAAGTGTAGGTAGCTTTTACTGGGCTCCTAATCTGGAACGAATGTTTTATTATCCTATTAGATTTCCTGACGGGTCTTATTTAAGTTATAACTTAGACCGGTTAGTTTTAAAGAAAAGTTTATGGCACGAAACGCTAGATTAAACGATTACCGGATTGGAATGTGATTTAGACCCAACAATTATGAATACTGGTATAAAATGGGTAAACTAAATACATTCTGGATTTTGAAGTGAAGATGATAAGGTTTGACCCGTTTCGGCTAATTTATGTAAACTAGTTACATAAACCATACCGAACGCGTATATGCATAACGGGTAACCGGATGAGTCATGTACGAATTCCATAAGTCATTATGCTTATATTATATCATGATATCAGTAGGATATCAACAATTATGCCCCAAATGAATTTAAAACCAATTTAAGCCCTGTAAGGGTATTTTGGTCATTTTAAAGTGGATAAAAGAGATTAACTAGAAAACTGAGGTTCTGGTCTAAAACATTTAGTAAAAGTATTTATTTTATCAAGTTACATCAGTAGGATATCATATATATGTGACGTTTATCATTTATGGTCAAACTATGCACCGTAGGGGCATTTTGGTCATTTCACATATGTTTTTAAAATTTATTTTTAAAATTTATACTTACTGTTAAAGTATTAAAATTTATTTTTAAAATCAGTAGGTAAGAAGTCTTAGGTGCTAAATATGGTTTTAAACCATACTATGCGCCTAATTAGCGTAAAAAGTCGATAATTGACGATATTTGAGATGTTTATGAAATTCTGAGATTTTGATCAGTCTTAACTGTTTAAAATATTTTATTTATCATATAACATCAGTAGGAAAGGTTTGGCATGTAAAAGATATGTAAATCTCATTTTATTAATGAAAAGGGCATTATCGTCAATTACCGAATTCATGCTAGAACTCTATGTTTTGGACAACATAAAATATGAAAAAAATTTCCAAAAATCCCTAAAAATTATATCATAATAGTAGGTAATAAGTTTGGTGCCAAAAATTGGGTTTAAATATGATTTATGCTAAAAATGCAATTTAATTAACAAAAAGTTTCATTTTACGATATCTTGCATAACTTTTGTTTGAGACCAGAAACTGAATTCAAACTTCTTGGACATACTTATAAATTAGTAATAAAGCTTTTTGTCCTCTCACATTTTAAAAAAATCTCATTTTTATAACATAAGGGCATTATAGTTAACTTTTAAGCAAATAACGGATCATGCCAATAATTCAGATTTCTATGGGACCATGTAGTATAACCTCAGAGGGTTATACTAACATATAATATGGTCATAAAGGAACCTTAAGGCACAACTAAACTAAGCTAATTCGGGTCAGAACTGAAAGTCAAAGCAAAAGTCTACTTTTGCGACTTTCAGTTGCGAACCGATCCTAAACTCAGAACTGTCGGGTTGAACATGCCTAGACATGTTCAATTAATATTTACCAAGTTATTAAAGTGACAAAACTGATTTTATAGCTTCTACATTGTCAGTTATGAATTTTATTTAAAAACTGACCCGTTTGACTTTAATTTTAATTACTTTGACCTGACAATTAACTAAGTAAACGTGATAATTAGGAGGTGCCCTTTTGAGGGTTTAACACCTACCTAATTATGATCACGTAGCCATGTTCGTTACGAATAATGGCTTGACCATTTATGGTCTAGCTAAAAGTCAAAGCGTTTATCGTAAATGCTTGACTTTTCGGCTTTTTAAGCCAAATAAAATGAATTAGTCACGAAAGGACACTTACATAAGGTCCTATGGACTGAATAAAACTCAGAGGAAATTCCAAATGTTCAGGATCCTCAGATTCGAGAGAGAGAGCAAGAAATCAAGAAATGGTGTGAATGAAAACGTTGGATTGACACTTCTATATATAGTGATTGAGGATAGCTAGGATCTTGATAAGTGTTTGAGAGGGATAACAAGATCATAACAGGTGTAATACCAGGTTTCTAAATCAGTTAACTCCCATGGAATTGATCAAATGGTTTTTAAAACCAAGTGTGGGAAACAAGTGTGAAGAACCTGCAGCTGGAGGTAACATTCTGTCAAAATTAGGCCGTCGCCAAACACCACAGCAAAAGGGGTAGGCTGTGGCCTCGCGCTACCACCCCACATCTCAGCAAATAAGTTTTGAACTTGTCACTTTTAGTCCCTGCACCTTTATAAGCTTAGTAACTTTCATTTTAGGCACAATGGGCCCTTGTAGTTAGTTTCTAAATGATCCAGGGAGTATAACCAAACACCGTTAGGTCTGGTTTCGTTAATCGGTTACCGAAAACGCTAGTTTCTGCTCGTTGACGCTTTTAACCCTTTAATTTGCGAACTGGTGCGTTTTAACGCGAAATGGTATAAAAGCTTTTCAAGATTAATAATAAGCATTCCCAAGAGTAAGATGGGATATTAAGACACTCCAGTTTACTCTAGTTCACTTAAATGGTCTCTCAAAGGTGTAAATTCATACGTTGTCATTTCCAGTCCTTCTAACGCACATAAAGGTGCTAGCATCGTTTAATGATATCAAAGCCTTGTGCAATCCACATTAAGCATTTTCATGAGTATAATTGCACTTCATAATACTTTGGGTTCGGTAAAAGGTCATTCAGAGGTATAATTAAACATATTGATGCTTTTAACCCCTTTAACTTGCAAAGTTGCGCGTAACGTCACTTATTGGCCTAAAAGCCTAAGATGACCAATATTAGATATTCGCGAGAGTATAAACACACATCATGAAGCTCTTGGTTTGTTAAAAGGTTACTCATAGGTAAGAATTAACATGTTGACACTTCTAACCCTTCGTTGCGCATACTTTCAAATAATTACACAAACGGCTACTCTCGATCAACAAGTGGCTCATTTGTGAATATGAATACCGTCTAACGTCATTCAGAGGCTTAGTTTAAGCATGTTAACACTTTTAGTCCTTTCATATTCAAAGTTTTCGTTTTTGATGAAATTAGTCATTCATAGTCAACGTTTGACTTTATTAGGGTTTATTACACGTGTCAACACATCGTTGGATACGGTTTTTACGAGGTGTTACACCTTTTGGGATGAGGTTGAGAATACTACATGTTATGTTTAAAACATGGTCTTAATAAATCCTAGGCATCAAAAGACTGCCTATGAGATTTTGTTCAATATAAAACCATTATCTTGAATCTCAAATATTCAATTTCAAAGTTTGCAACTAAAGTGGATTATGGATATTTCTTAGGATATTCTGCTACAACCAAGGCCTATAAAGTGTTCAACACAAGGACCATGACTATAGAAGAAACATTAAATGTAAAGTTTAATGAATTATCATCCTTGAAAATCCCTAAAAATCCAGTAGAACTTTTTGATCTTGATCAATTCAATTTTGAAGAAGTAACGACAAAGGTTGAGGTTGATACAGGTAGACAAAAGGAAGCACAACAGGATTACAGATTTACATTGAGAAGCCATCTCAATACAAAGTTTCTTCTGATCCACAAAGCTCTTCTTCACAAAACTGCCGTCAGTCCACAACAAATGGAACCACTATTGACCACAGTCAACCACCAAAGTCAACCCCAAACCTCTGATGTTGCTTGTGGTTAAACAACTGATCTATCCACTTCATCAAATAGCTCACCACTTGGGCCAATCCCACCACCACCGTTTCAAACCACTGTTGGCCATTTTACAATGGCAACATAGGTTTCACCAGTAAATTCCCAATTATGCCCCTCATCACAAAATTCCATCATTCTATATACTCAAAACATCATTTTCTACAAATCTCATCCACCAGAACAAGTTATAGGAGACATCAATGTAGAAGTGCTCACAAGAAGCCAAACTTCAAATGTTTGCTTATTTGCAAGCTTTCTATCACTAATCCAACCTGTCAACTATTAAGAGGCATTCAAAGACAATAGTTGGGTAGGAGCCATGCAAGAAGAGCTTCTTTAGTTTAAGAGACAACAAGTATGAGAACTTGTACCATTACCAGAGGACACATGTCCAATTGGTACATAATGGGTCTTCAAAAACAAAACTGATGAAAGGGTATTGTTATAAAAAACAAAGTCAGGCTTGTGGTTCAAGAGTATAAATAACAAGAATGAATTGACTATGATGAAACATTTTATCCTATTACAAGGTTGGAATCCATAAGACTCTTCTTGGCCTTGCTGTTAACCACAACATGAAGGTGTATCAGATGGATATAAAGAGTGCTTTTCTCTATAGAAAAATCCAAGAAGAAGTTTATGTATGTCAACCACCTGGATTTGAAGACTCATTACATCCTAATTATGTCTAAAAGCTAAACAAAGCTTTGTATGGTCTGAAACAAGCACCAAGAGCATAGTATGATACTTTATCCACTTTTCTCCTATCTAATAAATTTAAAAGAGGTAAAATTGATAAAACTCTTTTTTTTCTAAAATGGGAAGGGAAAGATATGTTAATAGTACATATCTATGTGGATGATATCATTTTTAAATCCACATATGATAAACTGTGTGATGATTTCAGAAAATTGATGACGGCTCAATTTGAAATGAGTGCCTTAGGGGAGTTACTGTGTTTTCTTGGTCTCCAAGTACAACAACTTGAAAATGGAATTTTCATTCACCAAAACAAATATGTCAACACTCTTTTGAAAAAGTTTTGACATGAATGATTGTAAACCATGTACTACCCCATGAGTATAACAATACCATTCATATCTGATGAGAAAGATGACTTGATAGATCAGACACATTACAGATGTATGATTAGGTCATTGATGTACTTAACTACATCAAGGTTGATATTAAGTTTGCAACATGTGTTTGTGCAAGATATGTGACAACCGGTAGTTTACACCCTTAATTACGTGATTAACAAACGAACGCGACGACAATGCTACCGGTATTATTCTACATATTTTCAAAACTAAAATTTTATATTATGACGTTCCAACAATTTCGGGTTTTGATAACGGGTCTCATAGGAATTACGGGCCGCTTAAACACGGGGATTGAGCTTGTTATTGGACTTTGTATGCCCAAGACACATATTAAATTGACGTGGCTAGTACGTTATGATCCAAGTCGACTCATACCCAAATACAAGCTAGACAAACACTTACAATATTTATTTGTGATATGATCAAACAAATAAATATTAACACTTACAATATTTAAAAATTGGTTTTCTAAATAATTGCACTTGACAAACTAATAAATAATATGGATAATTTATTTTGAGAGAATATTTTATTTTGTTATTTAGTGGGTTAAATAACATAATAAAAATAGCATAAGTCTTATAACATATGATGTTATATTTTATAAAAGTTATAAAATACATATGTAAGACTTATATTATTTTATAAAAGAAAATTGAATTTTTTTTTATAAATAAAGCTAGCCCCCCCCCCCCCCCCACATGTGTTCTTCCCTAGATTTTTTAAGCCAATTAGTTTATATGCAATTGCATGAACCTTGATTGGGGAAGAATGATGGTCCAATGACATTTCATGCAAATGTCATAACTAGAGGCCTTTTGATTGGGTGAATTGGTGGCATCTTTTCTCACCTACTTTAAGAGAATTATGTATGAAAAATCAATAGAGATGAACTTGAAGGAAGGACCAAAACTCTCTCAAGATTTCGGTTATGGGGTCTTTAATCCAAGGGTTTCAAGTTCAATTTTTCAAGTGTAAGACTTGTTAAAAGGGCTCTCTAAAATCGGCCAACATGGAGCGCCATCTTAGAGGTTTTCTCAAGTGATTTTCAAGTGCAAAACTCAAGAAATTTCTCTCTAAATTTTGGCCATGTATGGTTGATGACGAGGGACTTTTAAGTGAGTTCATAAGTGCAGAAATCCTAGCTAAACACAAGGTATTTGTTGGAAGGTTTGGGGTATGCAAGCTTGAGGTCTTCTAGACTTGAAGGAAACCGTTCAAGAATCATCATCTTCTTCATATCCTTTGCTCCCTGGAAGGTAGTATTCTAAACACCCTATGGTTGTGTTTTATTTTGATAGCATGCATGTTCGTATACGGATCCGAGGATTGGGTTTTACATATAAAATGGGTTTTATATCTTGTAAGTAACATGTTTTAAATAAATATTTCCGCTGCGTTTTTTATTTTATAAGGATAAAATACTTTGATAAACATGTGAAAATCCCAACAGTGGTAACAGAGCCGCTTATATGAATGCATGCTTCATAGGATATGAAATTTTCGGGTTTCGGGTTTGGTTAAAACCCTATGGCCGAAATTTTGTATATGGTTATCCTTTTGTTTTTCAAGATTATTTTAATACATGCATAAAAGTATCTTGAAAAATTATGTCATTTGGATGATTTGTTTGTTTGGACAAAAACCCACTTGTTCGGTTTTTTCATTCTTGACCGAAAAGTAGGTTGTAAAAAGGAAACCATTTTTGTTTCTTGAATTTTATATATGTGGATATATATATATTTTGGTGTTCATAACCTAGCCATGACCTTGTGTGAATATGTTGAATATTTGTGTTTGTGATTTATATTTGATTATTTCAATGGGTTGTAATAATTAATTATCTTTGTTCTTCCATTTGTGAAATATGTAATTTATTTATTTATTTTCTTTTGGTATGTAAGTAAATAGATTAGGTGCATTTTATTTTTACTAGAAAAATGTATTAGGATATTTTTTTGTAAAAGAAGATGCACACAAAAATGCGATTTTGGTTTTGGCTAATTTCGGGCCAAAAGGACTTCATAGTTCTTAACGGGATTTTAGCCCGATAACCAAAACACATTTTTGAAGTCCAAAGGAGTTTGGACCTGAATATAAAAGACATTTGGAAGCCCAAAGAATGTGAAGAAATCACAACACAAGATGGAGACTTGAAGCATTCGGATGCGGGATCAAGTGGGAGTTCAACGACACATTATTTGTGTCAATATTCACCCTTTAGGAAGGACCTTTTGGCACACTTGTTTCGGCTAACAAGTGTGGTCAAAATAGTTGGCTATGGTTATACACCTAATGATATGTGTGTTGTGCTTGTGTGGTTGTTTATTTTGTTGTTTGATGATATTTGGATATGCATGCTTAACAAACTAATAATCAACAACAAGCTTAAAATTAGTTCTTTAAAAGATCATTAAAATTGGTTAATAAAAGGTTATTAAAAATTAATGATTTTATAATAAAATGGGTTTTATTAAAAAGAACCTTGAAATTTTATTTTCACTAAAGTACCAAGGATTTGAATGCATGCAAATATATGGTACTTAAAGTTTTCTAAACTAGAATTTTTGAAAACTCAAAAATCCCTTTTATAAAACAAGTCAAACACCATCCTTTTATACAACACTCGAATCACTTGGTAACTCTTTTGTGGGATAAAGGTCACCTAACCATATTTGAGGGAACTTGTATATTCGAGGTGGGTTTACCATGTTTGTGGGATAAAGATCACCTAACCACTTATGTGTATAAACTCACACGTGTGTGTAAGTTAGACGACTTGATTTGGAAACCATGAACTTAGGGTCACCGAAGCATGGCGAACAAAAGGTGTTGATGGGATTAAACATGCCAACTAAACATAAAGATGTTTAACCGATCCCATATGGCTAGAAGTTGCAAAGGGTTGCAATTGTCAAACGTTGACTACCTTGTTAATTTAAATAGAGGGATAAAGGTCACCTAACCAATATTTAAATGTAACGTTGGATTCTAGTTTTTAATTATTAATTGTCTATGAGACAAAAAAGGGTATTAATAATTAAAATATAATAATATTGAAAATACTAAAATTTGAACCTTGTTAAATTTTGTAGATGGCCGCTAACAATATTACCCAAACCGTCCGTAACCTATCACTAATTATAATCCTTGAAAAGGATCGTCTCAATCATAACACTTCATGGATTAATATCGAAACTTAAGAATGCCAATAACGATTGGATTAAGTAAGAGAAGATATCCTATATGTTGAACGATCCTAATCCCGATGAACATCTTATGGAAGATAAGGATGCCAATAATGATTGGATTAAGTATATCGAGGATACTATGCAAACCTCTTGCCTCATGTTAGGAATTATGATTCTCGAGATTCAAAAGGTTTTTGAACATCATGAGCATACAACATGGTTACCCAATTGTAGGAAATGTTCCTAAGGGTAGAACGCTTCGAAACGGTTCGAGTGCTTCAAAGCATGTCGAATGGAGGAAACCCAATCTGTCTCATCTTAAGTCTTTAAGATGAAAAAACCACATTAATCACCTCGAAAGGCTCAATATGGGTAAAAGGGTTTTATCCGTTATAACGATTAATGAGGGTGGCAACAAGAAAAGGGCATCACCCCGACACCAAAGCAAATATTGCAAATGGAAACGGGAAATGTTCAAACGGAAAAGAAAAGAAAGGCTAAAGCGAAATCACCGAAACCAAAAGAGAAGAAGGCAAAGGTTGCCATGAACGATCCATGTTTAGAATATGGTGAGATAGGGCATTCGAAATGTGACACCTATGCCTCCACGGCCATCAAACAAATACCAAACCAATGAAATATTGTATTTTATACTTGGGATTTGTTCAAATATGTGTATCATTTGCACATATCAATTCTTGTTCGATCTCGGGCTCTAAATCGCTTTCTGGAAGGTTATACGCGCACTGATGCGTAAATATAACCAGTTTAATGCAACGAACACTCCAGAATAGTGAAATAGGCTTCACATACCTTAAATAACCTTTACATAACTTAGAAATAAGTTTTGAAGGCTTTGGTATGACAAAATCAAGTTTAATCGCTTACAGGGACTAAATTCGACAAACTGCGAAAGTCCTATGGTACCATTTTTATTTTAGTGTTTGGCATAAGAAAAATCCATTCGTCACGCAATTTGGACCGTTTTTCGCTCTTATGCGCATGTCGTCGTAATTAAGCGAACATCGCGATCGTACGACCAAACGAACCGACATCCGGGATATTTTTGAGCATGTTTCATGTCCACAATGTTTAGGCATCATTTTAGGGCCTTAAAGTTGACTTAACGAGCCTTAAACATGTCGGAAATGGCCTTAATACACAACGGTGACTGAAATGGGAACTTTGGAAACTGTTTGCTGATCAGAAGGACCTAGGCGTGACACCTAGCCCCCTAGGCGTGACACCTAGCCCCCTAGGCGTCACGCGAGGCCCTTTCAGATCAGCAAAAGTTGTTTTAATAGCTGTTAACATCTCTTGTGCACTCTAAACCCAATTCCACATGTTGTTTCCTGCTTATGGGGGGCCAATGTGATGCACATGAGGTTACCAACAAGTGTAGGGATGAGATTATATCACGCTATTCAAGAAACGATCCCAACGGTGGTCCTTATCCTATAAATACCCCTCAAGTTCACTTCCAAAACCCACAAATCTGATCTAAGAATGCTCTAAGTTGAAGCCGTTGCTTCATACCTGAGTTACTTGGATCAAGATTAGCTTTCGGGGACCCTTTGTAAGTGTTCTTTCGTTCTTTTCATTCGTTTTTGTCGTTAAAGTCAAACTGCGTTTGACTTTCTGCTTTGACCAGTTTATGGTCAACGCGAAGTTCGTTTGAACTTCATAACGTGAGCGTAATCACGATGGTTATAGTCCCTAGTGACTATACTTACTGATTACCACGTTATCTAGGCTCAGTGACGAGTCGTAGTTTCGGCCAAAATGCGTTTTCTCGCGTATTTTGTAACAAAACTACTCTAGGATATCAAAACCGTTTGTTTTGATATCAAAACCTATTTTCTAACTTAACTAAACATGTTCTAGCATGTTTAGCTCGTCATTTTTTTAGATTAGTGCTTGTGTGGAGCCGAAAGTCAAGCAGACTAAACACCCGCTTAGACTTTTGAACACGACCCGTTTGGTCGATCATTAGGATCCGACCAAACATGTTAAGTGACCTTAGTAGCGTAGGGAATAACCTTCCGAGGTTATACCTTATGGTCACTTAGGTTTGATTAGTCGCATGATAGGTAGTTTATATGCCTTAGGTAAATTACCAAAATGCCTTTTTTTACGCCAAAATTCATTTTAAGCATATGTAACATAACTTTTGGTATCTAAACTGATTTGGCAACAATATTAGACATGTTAAGGCATATATTACTTGTCATAGGACTAGTTAAGCGGTCCGAACGCATTTCACGCGAACGACGCGTTAAAGTAGCATAAGCTACCTAAACGGGTCATAATGGGTCGTAAGCACTTAGGTTAGGTTTCATTTTAGTATGTAGGCTTTGTTAAACCATATTACACGAGTCTCCATACTCGTTTGGTTTACGAACCCTCATTCTATCCAATCCTCTGATTTAGGTCCGGCATATTAACATAGTTACATATATTAGGTGCCGTTTGATATCCGTGATCTCTAGCATTGTTTGGTTGTTACTCAAGGACTACTAAGCAATCTCAAGTGAGTACATAGACCCCTCTTTTACTGTTTTCAAACTGTTTTGGGGTGAAACACATGTGCCTACTTGTTACTTTCATGCTTTCCTGTTTTCACATCATATGCTTGCTATGTTCATTAGTACACTTATAGTACATGATTTACTTTACATTTCTGCTATGTATGTTGACTGATAGCATGCTAGCACATTGATTTACATGACTTTTCTGCTTCGTATGTTAACTTAGCATACTTAGTACATTGTTTTCATATAACATGTTCACATTTGCTATGACATTTGGTTTGCACAAACGGGACTTATATACGTTCATTAACATTAGCTACGCCGCTCGGTAGTAAGTATTGGTACCATCGGACTTGACAAATCCCATTCCTGACATCCCGGGTTTGTTTGGATGTAAGGAATGACTGAATCCGAAAACATTTCTTTTGATAACCTTGACTTAGGGTTATCCGACTGTCTCAAGTCTTGAATGTATGCGTTAACTTACCACATAAGTGTTTGTATCAATGTAACATGCATTACTTTGCAAAACATAACTTTTTGATATATTCAAAATACTTTGTTTTGTACATTTTTACAATTGGTTTATGTAACAACACACTACTTACCAGACATAACATTCGCTACACATTACTTGACTACATTTGGACTATTAACATTTGATATGATTTATACAAGGACTTTTGACAATTGGTTTAAACATAGACTTTATACATTGGTGGTTTGTTTAAGTGACTTAAGTAACGAGATGTGAGTAATATGATACAAGCATGGTGGATACGCCACTGGTACTTCCTATATATAAGTGTTTGTATTATATTACATATCATAGCGTTATTTAAATCATTCAATTTGGACTTATACATTTTACACAAGTAACATGATTCTCACAAGACTTTGGTTTACAAACATTTTACTTTATACAACACATTTTACTTGGTTATACATTTAACCACACATTATTCTTTTATTCATACATATCATTTGATCTTATCGCTTTTTAAATGATTTACAAAACAAAACAATTTACAAGGTTCATGACTGACTTTTGCTAAACAACTTTTTTTCTAAACTTATAAGTCATGAATCCTATTTTCACAAAACCTATGTATCTCACAGGCATTTTTATGCTGACGTACCTATTTTCACATGTGTTTTCAGGAGCTTTTGCATAGGATGATGATCGTGACACTAGGGCAGACCTGTGCCTTAGAGACTTAAAATAAAGATAGAACTAGTTAAATTATGTTCTGAACTCTTTATTTCCTGTTTTGAGACAATGTAACACTCTTGTTTGTTAAATAAAACGTAACTTTAATTTCCATGGTTGTGAAACAATTAATTCTGTTACAACACTCCCCGACGTTTCCGCCACGATTTGATGTTTTACGTGGTCGGGGTGTGACAGAAAAGTTGGTATCAGAGCCAATGGTTATAGGGAATTAGGTTATTAGTAATGCTTTGACCTAGACTATAACTTTCTAGGACCCCAACACAAGTTATCTTGTGTTTAGATCTTAAAACTTGCACGTCACCTATCCTTAGGTGATAACCACGACGAGAACATCAATTCTGAATCCGCTTTGAAAATTAATCATCTCTTTTTGGATGATTGATTACTAGGTTTTGAACCCTCTATTGTAAGGTTTTGAACCCTCTGTTATAAGGTTTCGAACCCCTTCGAGTTTTCAAAATCTCGTCAAAGTTTTGGGTCCTAAATAGTGTGAACACGTGCAAACTGGAAGAGTGAATGCATGTACCCTGAGTTTTCTGTCTAAGGCTAGAGTGTTCGTACAAATCCACATAATCGGACCAGTCACTCTTACCTGGGAACTCTTGGGGTGAGTGTCCACTTATAGGCGAGCATGTCTTCGCGATACATTAGGAGGATCTAATTGCTTTGATTCAGCCTTTGTGTGTCGTTTGTTTGCTTCGTGGTTCAAACAAATGACCATCACCCATGATTTGGTCGGTAATTGTAACATCCTATTCTTACCCAATGCATTTCATTTATTTTCTCTCTTGTTTCCCCTTTTAGAATGCCTCCACGACGCGAAAATCAGGTATCTATTGAAGAGCTGGCAGCTGTCATTACACAGCAAATGACTGCTGCAATCCCGAACATCGTTGCTCAATGTAACCAAGCTCTCAACAACAATAATGCCCCCTGCAATTTCAAGACGTTCAACTCGGCTAAGCCATCAAAGTTTTCTGGGTCTCAAGGAGCGACTGCACTTCTGCAATGGTTCGAGAGTTTAGAGAGCACCTTTAGACATGTTCAATGTCCAAACGAGCGAAAGGTAGATTTTGCATCTAGCGTCTTTGAGAAACGAGCTTTGACGTGGTGGAATGGTCTGATGAGAGATAGGGGTGCCGATGTGGCACTGGCCCAAACATGGGAAGAGCTTCGAGCTCTGATGATGAAGGAATTTTGCCCTCGTCACGAGATCAGGGCCTTAGAAAGGGAATTCGACGATCTTAAGCAAGACAGCGGTGAACATCGAGCATACACTGATCGATATGAGGAGCTGAACCTGTTGTGTCCTACCATGGTTACGCCTTTGGATAAGGCGATCGAAAAATACATTGATGGTCTCCCTGACTCAGTTCAGGACATTGTTACTGGTAGTAACCCCACTACGGTTAGACAGGCCATTGAACTATCTTCTACCTTGACTGAATCTCAAATCAGGAAAGGTAAACTTTTTCGAAAAGATGATAAGAAACCAATCGAGGAATCAAAGACCATGGATGAACAGACTGGATCCCCTAAGAGGTCAAAGAAGCGAAAGGCTTCTCAGAACTTCGCCGTGGTCGCTCACAATGGTCAAGCCGTCCCCAACCAACCAGCTCAACCCCCTGCTAGGAAGCCATACAATGGAACTTCACCCTTGTGCAACCAATGTAACCTTCATCATCATGCTAGTGTGAAGTGCTGCGAATGCCAAATTTGTGGACTTAAAGGTCATACAGCAAAAGTTTGTCGAGCAGCAGTTGCACCAAATCAAGCTGACAACAATCCTGCTCAAGCTCGCTTTCCACCAGGTTCTTGCTACAGTTGTGGCGAGATGGGTCATTTCCGAAGAAATTGCCCAAAGCTTGCTAATGCAAATCCAGCACAGGGATGAGCATCTGACCGACTAGAAGACAACACCCTTTAGAAATAATCACGTCTTATGTATTATTTTCTTTTGTTAACAAGGTCCATGAAACAGTTGTTATCATTGTTTATAAATAAATCTTTTATTTACATTACAATGTATTTATGTGGTTATATGTATAAACAACATACCCCCTACAATACCGACAATCAAGAATCGTATTCCTTGAAAAGCAAACTACCCACCAAATTTTTTTCCCATTTTAGGATATCTTGCGTTTCCACGAAATTCCTAAGTACCCGTTTCTTCTAAGGAAAACGAAGTACAAGGCGCAAGTTACAACACTGGACGAATACCCAAAGTACCACTATAAACCCTTAATAGGGTACCTAAGGGTATTTCCGTAAATCCTAAAATTGTTGTGTTCCTTAAATTCGAATATTACGTTTCTTTGAAAACAAAATCGAAATTTTGGGAGATCATCATATCTTTTCAGATAGATCCTAGAGAACATTGAAGCCCATCTACTGGTTTCCTGGTGTACCTTGAATATCCATATTCAATCGATAACTAGTTAATAACAAATTAATAACCAAGTTAAACAACTATGTGATTATGTGCTTATGTGCTTCCTTTTTTGTGTAATCCAAGTTTTGTTATCCAAATCCTCGTAGAATCTTCCATATCTTCGTATAAGGGATTCATGGTAGGATATCCAAAGGTACTATATTAAATCCTCAATGAGCTTTTACGTAATAGTAAAGACCCTTGGATTATATTGTACTATTCCATAATTAGACCCCTTGAGGGGTCTAGTTAAACAGATTGATCCAAAAATCTGGTTAGGAATATCATGTGATGAAATAGCTGAAAAGACTCCTTGGTGGTCTAATTAAAAGAGATCATTTGTCGATCTAATTAAAAGGACCCTATGATAGTCTAGTCACACTCATCACAGGTTTAATTTTTCTTCCCCTTCACATTACAAAACAAATTGTGCAGATTGTGCAAGGAATTGCGTAATTATGGATGCATACATAATTATGGAATTTAGTGCACAGAAACCACAGCAAGTTTGGTCGTGTGTCTAGAGTTGACTCAGTGCATTTTCGTTTCTAAAGAAATTGTGGAAAATGACTCATTCCGTTCATTTTCGTTTCTGAAGAAATTATGGAAAATGACTCATTCCATTCATTTTCGTTTCTGAAGAAATTGTGGAAAATGACTCATTCCGTTCATCTTCGTTTCTGAAGAAATTGTGGAAAATGACTCATTCCATGCATTTTTCATTTCTAAAGAAATTGTGGAAAATGACTCATTCCGTTCATTTTCGTTTCTGAAGAATACCCATTAAGGAAAATGACTCATTCCGTGCATTTTCGTTTCTAAGGAAATTGTGGAAAATGACTCATTCCGTGCATTTTCGTTTCTGGAGGAATTGTGGAAAATGACTCATTCCGTTCATTTTCGTTTCTGAAGAAATTGTGGAAAATGATTCATTCCGTTCATTTTCGTTTCTGAAGAATACCCATTAAGGAAAATGACTCATTCCGTGCATTTTCGTTTCTGAAGGATACCCATTAAGGAAAATGACTCATTCCGTGCATTTTTCGTTTCTGAAACACATGTGCCTCCACGGCCATCAAACAAATACCAAACCAATGAAATATTTTATTTTATACTTGGGATTTGTTCAAATATGTGTATCATTTGCACATATCAATTCTTGTTCGATCTCGGGCTCGAAATCGCTTTCTGGAAGGTTATACGCGCACTGATGCATAAATATAACCAGTTTAATGCAACGAACACTCTGGAATAGTGAAATAGGCTTCACATACCTTAAATAACCTTTACATAACTTAGAAATAAGTTTTGAAGGCTTTGGTATGACAAAATCAAGTTTAATCGCTTACAGGGACTAAATTCGACAAACTGCGAAAGTATGCCGATTTGAACTGTAACAGGCATTCCGGAACATGACCATGAGTTAAACATACCCTAAATATCCTTTACATAGCTTATAAATAGGTTTTGAGGGGTTCGGTGTGCTAAAATAAACTTTTGGGTCATTCAGGGACTAAAAGCGTCAAAAAGTGCATAAGTTTGCATTTCCGCGCATAACTTACGTCTTGAATACATCCGGACATCCAAAAATTTATGTAAGCACTAAAATATTTTATTTTAGTGTTTGGAATAAGAAAAATCCATTCGTCACGCAATTTGGACCGTTTTTCGCGCCTATGCGCATGTCGTCGTAATTAAGCGAACATCGCGATCGTACGACCAAACGAACCGACATCCGGGATATTTTTGAGCATATTTCATGTCCACAATGTTTAGGCATCATTTTAGGGCCTTAAAGTTGACTTAACGAGCCTTAAACATGTCGAAAATGGCCTTAATACACAACGGGGACTGAAATGGGAACTTTGGAAACTGTTTGCTGATCAGAAGGACCTAGGCGTGACACCTAGCCCCCTAGGCATCACGCGAGGCCCTTTCAGATCAGCAAAAGCTGTTTTAACAGCTGTTAACAACTCTTGTGCACTCTAAACCCAATTCCACATGTTGTTTCCTGCTTATGGGGGGCCAATGTGATGCACATGAGGTTACCAACAAGTGTAGGGATGAGATTATATCACGCTATTCAAGAAACGATCCTAACGGTGGTCCTTATCCTATAAATACCCATCAAGTTCACTTGCAAAACCCACAAATCTGATCTAAGAATGCTCTAAGTTGAAGCCATTGCTTCATACCTGAGTTACTTGGATCAAGATTAGCTTTCGGGGACCCTTTGTAAGTGTTCTTTTGTTCTTTTCTATTCGTTTTTGTCGTTAAAGTCAAACTGCGTTTGACTTTCTGCTTTGACCAGTTTATGGTCAACACGAAGTTCGTTTGAACTTCATAACATGAGCGTAATCACGATGGTTATAGTCCCTAGTGACTATACCTACTGATTACCACGTTATCTAGGCTCAGTGACGAGTCGTAGTTTCGGCCAAAATGCGTTTTCTCGCGTATTTTGTAACCAAACTACTCTAGGATATCAAAACCGTTTGTTTTGATATCAAAACCTATTTTCTAACTTAACTAAACATGTTCTAGCATGTTTAGCTCGTCATTTTTTTTAGATTAGTGCTTGTGTGGAGCCGAAAGTCAAGCGGATTAAACACCCGCTTAGACTTTCGAACACGACCCGTTTGGTCGATCATTAGGATCCGACCAAACATGTTAAGTGACCATAGTACCGTAGGGAATAACCTTCTGAGGTTATACCTTATGGTCACTTAGGTTTGATTAGTCGCATGATAGGTAGTTTATATGCCTTAGGTAAATTACCAAAATGCCTTTTTTTACGCCAAAATTCATTTTAAGCATATGTAACATAACTTTTGATATCTAAACTGATTTGGCAACAATATTAGACATGTTAAGGCATATATTACTTGTCATAGGACTAGTTAAGCGGTCCGAACGCATTTCACGCGAACGACACGTTAAAGTAGCATAAGCTACCTAAACGGGTCATAATGGGTCGTAAGCACTTAGGTTAGGTTTCATTTTAGTATGTAGGCTTTGTTAAACCATATTACACGAGTCTCCATACTCGTTTGGTTTACGAACCCTCATTCTATCCAATCCTCCGATTTAGGTCCGGTATATTAACATAGTTACCTATATTAGGTGTCGTTTGATATCCGTGATCTCTAGCATTGTTTGGTTGTTACTCAAGGACTACTAAGCAATCTCAAGTGAGTACATAAACCCCTCTTTTACTGTTTTCAAACTGTTTTGGGGTGAAACACATGTGCCTACTTGTTACTTTCATGCTTTCCTGTTTTCACATCATATGCTTGCTATGTTCATTAGTACACTTATAGTACATGATTTACTTTACATTTCTGCTATGTATGTTGACTGATAGCATGCTAGCACATTGATTTACATGACTTTTCTGCTTCGTATGTTAACTTAGCATACTTAGTACATTGTTTTCATATAACATGTTCACATTTGCTATGACATTTGGTTTGCACAAACGGGACTTATATACGTTCATTAACATTAGCTACGCCGCTCGGTAGTAAGTACTGGTACCATGGGACTTGACAAACCCCATTCATGAGATCCCGGGTTTGTTTGGATGTAAGGAATGACTGAATCCGAAAACATTTCGTTTGATAACCTTAACTTAGGGTTATCCGACTGTCTCAAGGCTTGAATGTATGCGTTAACTTACCACATAAGTGTTTGTATCAATGTAACATGCATTACTTTGCAAAACATAACTTTTTGATATATTCAAAATACTTTGTTTTGTACATTTTACAATTGGTTTATGTGACAACACACTACTTACCAGACATAACATTTGCTACACATTACTTGACTACATTTGGACTATTAACATTTGATATGATTTATACAAGGACTTTTGACAATTGGTTTAAACATAGACTTTATACATTGGTGGTTTGTTTAAGTGACTTAAGTAACGAGATGTGAGTAATATGATACAAGCATGGTGGATACGCCACTGGTACTTCCTATATATAAGTGTTTGTATTATATTACATATCATAGCGTTATTTAAATCATTCAATTTGGACTTATACATTTTACACAAGTAACACGATTCTCACAAAACTTTGGTTTACAAACATTTTACTTTATACAACACATTTTACTTGGTTATACATTTAACCACACATTATTCTTTTATTCATACATATCATTTGATCTTATCGCTTTTTAAATGATTTACAAAACAAAACAATTTACAAGGTTCATGACTGACTTTTGCTAAACAACTTTTTTTCTAAACTTATAAGTCATGAATCCTATTTTCAAAAAACCTATGTATCTCACAGGAATTTTTATGCTGACGTACCTATTTTCACATGTGTTTTCAGGAGCTTTTGCATAGGATGATGATCGTGACACTAGGGCGGACCTGTGCCTTAGAGACTTAAAATAAAGATAGAACTAGTTAAATTATGTTCTGAACTCTTTATTTCCTGTTTTGAGACAATGTAACACTCTTGTTTGTTAAATAAAACGTAACTTTAATTTCCATGGTTGTGAAACAATTAATTCTGTTACAACACTCCCCGACGTTTCCGCCACAATTTGATGTTTTACGTGGTCGGGGTGTGACATGAAAAGGATTTGTCCAACCTATCTCAAAGAGTTGAAAAACTAAGAGGGATGCTAGGCAAACCTCAGGTACAATCTTAATGATACATATTGACCTTAATGTTATTTCTTCTAACACATGGGTATTAGATACTAGATGTGGAACTCATGTTTGCAATTCGTTGCAAAAGGTTCAAAAGAAATAAGCATTACAAGAAAGGAGACTATATTTTGAAACTTCCAAATGGTTTGGAAATTGTTTTAAAAATGTTTTGAATGCTCCTAGTTTGAGTAGGAACATTATTTCAAGTTTCCCATATAAGACAATATGGTTTTGACTTAAAGTTTGCAAACATTGACATTTATATCGATGAATGACATGTTTTACTTTAAACCTATGCCTTCAAATGGTATTTATGAATTGGTTCATAATAATACATCATTTGATAGTTTAATGTACCAATCAATCACCAAGAAACTCAAAATGGATTTGAGTAAGATCTATCTTTGGCATTATCGCCTTGGTCATATAAACAGATGTCACATGTAAATACCTCGAAAGAATGGTCTCTCGGAGACAAATGAAATTAGTTCATTTGATACATGTGAATTGACTAAGGAACCCTTTAGTGGGAAAGGGTAAAAGATTTATTAGGTATCATACATTCGAATGTATGTGATCCTTTTAAGCCAATGACTAGGAATGGTGATAGATACTTCATTACCTTTTACCAACAACTATAGTAGTTATGGTTATGTGTACTTGACACAAAGAAGAAGTTTTGAAACGTTCAGAATCTTCAAAAAAAAATGAAGTACAAAATCAACTCTTTTAAAGTTCTTTGTTTCGATAGACGAGGAGTCGAACTCTATTAGATATGGTTCGATCTATGATGGCTAGGAGCGCATTATCTCTATCACTTTGGGGTTACGCTTTGCTCTCCACGGCCCGTATGGCCCCAACCAAGAAAGTGGATACGACATCTTTTGAAATATGACATGGAAGGGTTCCATCATTATCATATTTAAAAGTAAGGGGTTATGAAGTTCATGTTAAGCTACACACCTCAAATAAAAGTACGATCCACTAAGTGTATCTTTGTAGGATATCCAAAAGATGGTATAGGATATTATTTCTACGATCCAATAGAACAAAAGGTATTTGTTGCTCGAAAGGCTGAGTTCTTGGAAGCTAATTTCCTTATGGAAGGAATTAGTAGAAGAGTGGAACTTGATAAGGATCAAGAACCACAAGCCGATACACGTTTGGCTGATACTAGGACTCAACAAGAGGTTGTTGAAAACGACCAAGTAGTTGATCAATACACATTAAACGTTCATACATCTGGTAGAATTAGTAGTCCACCTGAAATATATGGATTTTTCCTGGATGGATGCTACGTGGAAGATTTAGGTGAACCTACCACATACCATGATGCAATGTCAAAATCCGATTGTGACAAATGGCTTGAAGCCATGAACGTAGAGATGCAATCCATGTAAGACAACCAATTATGAAAATTGGTTGTGCCGTCTCTTAATTCCAAAGTAGTTGGAAATAAGTGGGTTTTCAGGAAGAAAACACATATGCATGATAACTTGGATACTTAAAAAGCGAGACTTGTAGCAAAAGGTTTCATTCAAACTCAAAGTGTTGATTGTGATGAGACCTTCTTGCCCGTCGCGATGCTAAAGTCAATTAGGATATGATTTGCCATACCTACATAATATGATTATGAGATTTCGCAAATGGATGTCAAAACGGCTTTCCTTAATAGATATCTTAAGGAAGATGTCTATATAGTTCAGCCTGAAGGTTTTGTCGGTCCAAAACATCCTGACAAAGTATGCAAGTTAAAGAAATCAATCTGTGAATTGAAACAAGCATCTAGAAGTTAGAATCACCGTTTTGATGAAGAGATTAGGGAATATGGATTCATCAAGAACGTCGATGAAACTTGTGTGTCGATGACATTCTACTATTTGGAAATAACATTCCAAACCTTGGAAAGTGTAAATGCCTGGCTTGGAAGTTGTTTTTCCATTAAGGATCTTGGTGAAGTCGCCTATATTTTGGGAATAAAAAATCTATAGGGATAGATCAAGGCGCTTGATAGGTTTAAACAAAAGTACATACATTGACGAAGTCTTGAAAAGATTCAAGATATAGAACTTTATAAAAGGTTTGGTACCTATTCAAAAGGGGACAATATTGAATACACTTCAATGTCCAAGCTCAAAGGATGAGCGAGAAAGAATGAAAGGAATCCCATATGCATCTGCTATAGGATTAATTATGTATGTAATGATATGCACTAGACCGGACAAGCATGACGAGAATATACAAGCAAGTAACGGTCATTGGGTGACTTTTAAAAATATATATTGAAATACCTTAGAAGGACTAAGGATATATTTCTAATATATGGATCTGGTAAAAGGAACTCGTTGTAAAGGGTTACATGGATACGAGTTTCCAAACTGATCGAAATGGTTCTCGATCATAATCAGGGTAGCATTGTCCACTACAGAATCATAATACATCGCCGCTTCATTCATTGAGATAATTCATATGGATTTTTCACTTGAATTATTGATCTAGGGGTAGTCCCTACCATTCAGGACCCTAGAGATCTTTGTGATAACGATGGTGCGATTGCTCAAATCAAGGAACCTCGTGCATATCAAAAGACTAGGCACATTGAGCGGAGTTTCAACTACATAAGGGATGAAGTTGATAAAGGGAAGGATATGTGTTCGCAAAGTTCACACTGATCAAAATATTACGGATCCACTCACGAAGCTCCTTAAACGGGCAAAGCATGAAGGGTCATACTTGTGCCTTAGGACTTCGATATTCTAGTGATTGGATTTGATCTATTTTGTATTTGGATATTGGAACAATTGTTAATATAACTCTTTATGGTATTTTGAGTCATGTTCCTTTTAGCATGTTTAAATCCGTGAATAAGTTTCTTATTCTAAATGTCCGTAGTCGATCATACTTGTGGGAACAAATATGAATGTAAGACTATTATGAACTTGGATTGGTGGATATTCATTAGGTATGAATATAGAGCAAAGTGTTGCTGCCAAAGTTCATAGATATTTGTGGGATACAAATATTGGACTGACT
The DNA here is from genome assembly GCA_030545235.1 of Helianthus tuberosus. Lineage (NCBI taxonomy): Eukaryota > Viridiplantae > Streptophyta > Magnoliopsida > Asterales > Asteraceae > Helianthus > Helianthus tuberosus. The sequence goes on from CM060408.1 coordinate 115,728,737, forward strand.
CGCTCTCAAATATTACTGCATGGAATCATATGTGATTGATCATAAGTAAATTTGAGTAAAGGAGAATATCATAGTATCCTCAGACCTGAGATACATATTGGGTCTTGATATTCACCACATATTGTACCTTGACTTTTTCTTCGCTGTTAGTAATATGACAGTACATAAGGCTAAGCTCAGGTATGGTACAAGGTGATTGTGAGAGACGTATTTAGTCAAGATGGGATTTGTTCCTCTTATTCGTTGAGAGTATGATCTCTAAGGCCTGCTAAAGTTAAATCAACAGAGAGTGACCACTCTATGTCTCTAGATTTAACATGACATCTGTAACGAAAGGATAAATGATAGATTCACCTAAATCATTTTCAAGTAAGGGACTTGAAGGGGATGATGTAATTGAATGGGACATATAGTCATACGTATTAGGGGTAGTAAACCGTAGTTAGGCGTCATTTACTACTTGCATCATTTTTCTATGTATCTTGTGCAAGTGGGAGATTGTTGGACTCTGTATGCCCAAGACACATATTAAATTGATGTGGCTAGTACGTTATGATCCGAGTCGAGTCATACCCAAATACAGGCTAGACAAACACTTACAATATTTATTTGTGATATGATCAAACAAATAAATATTAACACTTACAATATTTAGAAATTGGTTTTCTAAATAATTGCACTTGACAAACTAATAAATTATATGGATAATTTATTTTGAGAGAATATTTTATTTTGTTATTTAATGGGTTAAATAACATAATAAAAATAGCATAAGTCTTATAACATATGATGTTCTATTTTATAAAAGTTATAAAATACATATGTAAGACTTATATTATTTTATAAAAGAAAATTGAATTTTTTTTATAAATAAAGCTAGGCCACCACCCCCCACCCCACATGTGTTCTTTCCTAGATTTTTTAAGCAAATTAGTTTACTTGCAATTGCATGAACCTTGATTGGGGAAGAATGATGGTCCAATGACATTTCATGCAAATGTCATAACTAGAGGCCTTTTGATTGGGTGAATTGGTGGCATCTTCTCTCACCTACTTTAAGAGAATTATGTATGAAAAATCAATAGAGATGAACTTGAAGGAAGGACCAAAACTCTCTCAAGATTTCGGTTATGGGGTCTTTAATCCAAGGGTTTCAAGTTCAATTGTTCAAGTGTAAGACTTGTTAAAATGGCTCTCTAAAATCGGCCAACATGGAGCGCCATCTTAGAGGTTTTCTCAAATGATTTTCAAGTGCAAAACTCAAGAAAGTTCTCTCTAAATTTCGGCCATGTATGGTTGATGAAGAGGGACTTTTAAGGGAGTTCATAAGTGTAGAAATCCTAGCTAAACACAAGATGTTTGTTGGAAGGCTTGGGGTATGCAAGCTTGAGGTCTTCTACACTTGAAGGCAACCGTTCAAGAATCATCATCTTCTTCATATCCTTTGCTCCCTGGAAGGTAGTATTCTAAACACCCTATGGTTGTGTTTTATTTTGATAGCATGCATGTTTGTATATGGATCCGAGTGTAACACCTGTGCCTCCACGGCCATCAAACAAATACCAAACCAATGAAATATTGTATTTCATACTTCGGATTTGTAAAAATATGTGTAACATATCAATTTTTGTTCAATTTCAAACTCTAAATCGCTTTCTGGAAGGTTATACGCGCACCAATGCGTAAATATAACCAGTTTAATGCAACAAACACTCCGGAATAGTGACATTGGCTTAACATACCTTAAATAACCCTTACATAACTTAGAAATAAGTTTTGAAGGCTTTGGTATGGCAAAAACAAGTTAAAATTTGCTTACAGGGACTAAAGTTGACAAACTGCGAAAGTATGCCAATTTGAACTATAACAAACATTCCGGAACATGACCATAAGTTAAACATACCATAAATTTCCTTCACATAGCTTAGAAATATGCTTTGAGGGGTTCGGTATGCTAAAACAAACTTTTGGGTCATTCAGGGACTAAAAGTGTCAAAAAGTGCACAAGTTTGCATTTTCGCGCATAACTTACGTTCTGAATACATCTGGACATCCAAAAATTTATGTAATCCCTAAAATATTTTATTTTAGTGTTTGGCATGAGAAAAATCCATTCGTCACGCATTTTGGATCGTTTTTAGCGCTTGTGCGCATTCCGTCGTAATTAAGCAAACATCGCGTTCGTACGACCAAACGAACCAACATCCGACATATTTTTGAGCATGTTTCATGTCCACAATGTTTAGGCATCATTTTAGGGCCTTAAAGTTGGCTTTACGGGCCTTAGAAGTGCCGGAAATGGGCTTAAAACACAACAAGGACTGAAACTGTCATTTATGAAACTTATTTTCTGATCAGAAGCCCCAGGCGGCCCGCCTGAGGTTTTTCTGATCCTGAAGCGGGCCGCGTACGCCTCCCAGAACAGATCAGATCGAACAGTCAGCTGATTCCAGCTGTTTAAACCACAACCACAAGTTCACACTTGACCTTTCAGCTGATAAGAAGCCATTTTTAGGCACCATAACTTTCCAACACATGTACGGGTAGGATTCGAGCACGGTTTCCATGAAACGATCTTAACGGTTACCCGAAAACTAAAAATACCCCACCCCTCATTGCTTCAAAATCACTAGAATCTGATCTTAAAGACTCTAAGTTGGAACCATTGTTTCATACCTGAGTTATTTTGATCTAGATTAGCATTCGGGGACCCTTCGTAAGTATTCTTTCGTTCTTTTATTGCTTTTCGAGTCTTTTCGAGTCTGAAAGTCAAACTTTGTTTGACTTTCTGCGTTGACCAGTTTATGGTCAATGCGAAGTTCGTTTGAACTTCGCAACGTGAGTGTAATCACGTTGGTTATAGTCCCTTGGGACTATGCCTACTGATTACCACGTTGTCTAGGGTCGTAGGGTAAGCGATCTAATAAATCGCTTATACCTTCGAACCCGACCCATTTGGTCGATCATTACGATCCGACCAAACACATTAGGTGACCATAGTAGGTTGGGAATAACCTTCCGAGGTTATACCCTATGGTCACATCGTTTGAGTAGTTGTATGATAGGTAGTTTATATGCCTTAGGTAAATTACCAGAATACCCTTTTCATGTATAATTGGTAATTAAGCATATGTAACCTAAACTTTTGTCACATAACTGATTATGTAACATGTTTAGGCATATAACACTTATCATAGGACTAGTTAGGCGGTCCTAACGCGTTTCACGCGAACGACGCGTTAAAGTAGCATAAGCTACCTTAATGGGTCGCGATGGGTCGAAAGCACTTAGGTTAGTCTCAATGTAGTATGTAGGCCTTGTTAAACCATATCATATGAGTTCCAATACTCATTTGGTTTACCAAGCCTATCCTATCCGATCTCCCGATTTAAGTCCGGTTTATTTATATAGTTTTAGATTGCCGACTGATTCCGTGCTCCCTCTAGCTTTGTTTGGTTATTGTTCAAGACCTCTAAGCATTCTCAGGCGAGTACATTATTCCCCTCTTTTACTGTTTTCAACTGTTTTGGGGTGACTCATATGTGCTAAATGTCTTAACAATGATTTCAAGAACGATTACAATGGTTTCAAAAACAATTACAATGTGGTCTCAAGAACGATTACAATGGTTTCAAAAACAATTACATTGGTTTCAAGAACGATTTCGATAAAGTGAACAAACTTGTTGGTTAAGTTACATAACCAATGACATTCATTAGCAATGATCAAGCCGACCAGTATTAGGTTATGGTACCATAGGATCTGACAAATCCCGTTATTCTCTATACCCATGGTTATGTGTGGGTATTTTGGGTAACGACTGAATCTGTAAATTTTAATTTACCCTTTGGTAAGGGTCTGTTAAGAACGAAACGAGTTGGAACGATGAACGAGTCAAGAAGGTTTGAATGTTATTAGAAAATCGACAATAAAGTAGTTTCACAATTAAAACAAGAATGATTTGAACGACTAAAACAAGAACGATTTGAACGATTAAAACAACAAGAACAATTGGAACGATTTCACAAAATGTTTTAACGATTGGGTAAACATTTGGACATGATTTACATTTGATCATGCATTTCCACGAAACATAGTATTGATTTAAACCAAGTTTTACTTCAATACTTTGTTTTGTGCGTTTCACCTATGGTTTAGTTGATGCATTTCACTAGCCATACATATCATTTTGGTTACACATTACATGGTTTACATTTGACACAAACACTTTTGACATTGGTTATACATAACATGATTTGCATCTTGACATGAACATTTTAACATATTATTCCAATACATTTGGCAGTTGGTTTACACATAGACTTTATACATTGGTGGTTTGTTTAAGAGATTTAAGTAACGAGGCATGTGTAATACGATACAAGCATGGTGGATACGCCGCTAGTACTTCCTATATATAAGTGTTTATATGGTATTACATATCGTAGCGTTGTTTAAATCATTTCAATTTAAACATATAACATTTTATACAAATAACATACTTTTCACAATACATTGTTGTACAAACAACTTAACTTATACAAACTCATTTTACATGGTTATTCATTTAATCATGCATTATTCTCTTATTTATACATATCATCTGAACTTATTATTTTTCAAATGATTTACAAAGACAAAGCAAATTACAAGGTTCATGACTAAACATTTTCTTAAACAGAAGTCATGAATCTTATTTTCACAAAACCTATGTATTCGCCAGCATTTCTTTGCTGACCTCGTTTTCACATGTGTTTCAGGTATTGTTGAAATATATCGATTGATAGGATGCATGCTCACATAGAACTGGACAAGGCCTTACTGACTCAATAACAATGATAGACTATATTTAAATTGTGTATTTAGATTTCCAGACGATGTAATTATTCAATGTTTAATAAAACGAAACACTTTTTGGTATCCATGGTTATGAAACATTAATTCTGTTACAACACTCCCCGACGTTTCCGCCACGTTTGGTTGTCCTACGTGGTCGGGGTGTGACACCGAGGATTGGGTTTTACATATAAAATGGGTTTTATATCTTGTAAGTAACATGTTTTAAATAAATATTTCCGCTGCGTTTTTTATTTTATAAGGATAAAATACTTTGATAAACATGTGAAAATCCCAACACTTGTGGGCCCTGGGCCCAAGCCCAAAACCCACAATCCTAAACCTGCACATAATATATTGGATCTCTTCCTTGAAGATCTATACAAGATCCATACAAAATCTTCAAGATCTACAAAATCTATACCAAATCTATGAAAAATCTCTACAAAATCTAATCAAAATCTCAACAAGATCTCTAGAGATCTCCACAAGATCCCTATAAAACCTATATCCTCTCCCTCTCTCGATACATACTGCAACGCACACACACACTCAATATGAAATCAAAATCTATCCATCTCTCCTTCCATCACTCGATCCCTACTCACACTCATAAAAGAGACTAAAACACTCATTCCTAACACACATACCCAGATGAAACACAGATCCATTGAAGAACCCTAACATCATCCATAACACACAAATAACTCAACCCATACACCTCTCGGCTCACTCCCTCCCCCTCGATTCAGGAAGCTAGCGACCACAAGGGGGGAGCCGATGGCTGTCAGCGGTTCATACCGTCGGGATATACCCCCCCACCCTCCGTCAGGGAAGAAGACGACCACCGAGTGGTGGTCAGCGGCGACCGGACAGAGAGAAACACGAAGAGAGAGATGAGACAGAGATAGAGCGACGGGTTGCGGTGGCGGCAGACGGCAGCACCGCCGTCTGCGGCGGCCGTAGTGGTTGCTGTTGTGTTTCGATTTTTGCTCAGTTGGTTTCGGTTCACACTTGGTTCGATCAGGTCAGCAACATCAGGTTTGGCTCAGATTATCTTGTGGCTCAGTTCAGGTTCGGGTTTCGGGTTTCGGGTCAGCGGGTTCGAGTTTGGTTCAAATCATCGGGTTACGGTTCGGCTCGGGTCAGCAAGTCAGACTATGGGTCAAAGTTAGTCAACCACAGGTCATGGTTCGTTTCGGTCAGAATTGGTTTCGGGTCAACCCGAGTCAACTTAGTTAACTCGGTCAACAGCAGCTTCATGACGAGTTTGGGTCTCAACTCAGTCCAACTCGGTTCGGTCTACTCGGTCAACCGAGTCAACTCAGTTAGCACAGCGAGTCAAACCTGGTCAACTCAATCAAACGGTTTAATGTTTCGACACGCGAAGACTCGGTAAAGAATTTAAGAGGCGAACATTAATTTCGTTAATTATTCCTTATTTTATTGCGTGATCACGAGCTCGAACTGATTCGTATTGATTATAGTTATGTTTTTGGAGATATTTAGCAAATTTGATATATTGAATCTTGTGAATTTTGAAAACATAACGACAACTTGTGTTGTCGGGGGCGTCCAAAAACAGAGGAAACTCTGCCCGTTTCTCGAGAAAACCCGTAAACAAAATATATTTTATAATAAAGGGAACTTTACGGATTCGAATTAAACTGCGAAACAAATATGTTTATCACGATTGTTTTAATCAAAACGAAGATTTGGATATTATTTACGGAATGATTATAGTCATTATATTTATTCTAAATTTTGAAATCTCGACAATTCTTTATAAAAATAAATATAATTTATTTCAAATTTCCAACATGAACTCGTTTTATAAAAATAAATATAGTTATATATTTATTTCCGATAGTTAACAAAACAAATCCTTTTATAAATAAATATAGTGTTATATATTTATTTCGGATATCAAACAACACGATGATTCTTTCATTAAAATAAATATAGTTTATATATGTATTTTAAATATCAAACGACTCGTATTTCTTTTATAAAAATAGATATAGCTTATCTATTTATTTCAAACATCCAACAACTCGATTATAATTCTATAAAATAAATATAACTTTTTATATTTATTTTAAACGCCTAAACGGCGTACTATATATCAACATACGACTTCTCAAAACAAGCTAACAAGTATAACTTCTTCGCTTCTTTTAAGTCAATAATTTACCGTCGAATCGTTTGGTCAACTATTCAGTAGAGCTCGATGACAAGTAGCTTAGTTACCGCTTTAATTTAGAAACTTATAAGATATTTTGTGTTAGGAATATTGTAGAATGAACGCTAGCATGTCTCAACTTGGAAACGACATCACGAAGTCGTATTTAGCTAGCTTTGCACATGGAAAATCAGGTGAGTTCATAACCCCACCTTTTACGGTTTTACATTTTTCTAAATGTTTTCGGGGTGGAAAGACATGCACTTTTTGCAAAGCATACAAGGTTTTCAATAAACAAGAATTACAAATGGTTTACGAAAAGCTTATGTTTTATACCGGTTTTTCAAACAAGCGTATTTTTCGAAATGTGCTTACGCACGAATTCTAGTTTTCTAAACTACGGGAAAATACAAGTACAAAGAGGTACATTAAACTAAGGAATGACACAATAGATCATGTCACGAATAGGGTAACATAAGCACCATTAATCATGTACATACTAAGACCGTAGAACAAAAGGTTAGATCTAATGGGTTTCAGGCAGCCACACTCTTGGTGATAACTAGTACCAAGTAGTGCTTTTGTGTCTCAGTCGTGAATCGACTACTAAAAATGCCTATGGTTTGGATGCTTCCTATGTCGTTACATATGTTAGTGGCATCGCGAACCATTAGCGATCTCGTATTCCTTACATATACAGAACTCAGTTTCAATACGTCTTTATAAATTACGTACCATGTTTTATACAAATTCAAAGCATAGAATTATGCAGGCATGAAGTCAAAGTCAGGGTGGGCATTGACGGTTACACAAACTTTACAAATACAAGAGTTTACAAATACATGGTTATACGAACATAAAGCGTTACAAATACAAAGTTTCCATATAACATGACAAGAAAATGATTTTAAATTCGTTTTCTCAACAATATTTCAAAAACCGGTTATTCAAAAAGATTTATTTCAAATCTTTTACAAACAAACTATGAACTCGCTCAACTTTATGTTGACTTTTTCGCATGTTTCTTTCTCAAGTTACTTTTCAGAAACCATGGCACGGTTGGAATAGGAGAACCTTGTGGAGTCGAGTACTTAGTGGCGTTCATTTTCTAAAAGACTTAGCTTATTTGCTTCCGCTGTGCAATGAAGATACCAGTCCAGTCACGCCAGCTCTGATAATTTCGGGGTGTGACAGATTGGTATCAGAGCTATAGGTTACAGCGAATTAGGTTTCTATAGTGATACCTAGGCTCTAACCTTACCTTTCCCCCTGGGGACTTAGACTATTGAGACTTGAATACATACAGAATGCCTAAGACTCGAATATGGTCTCCAACCGTTGCCGAAAAACGAACAGTCAAGATTTTGTTTTCAAACATACTCTAAAGTTGTATTTTACACACGGTACACAAAACAGTCGCACACAGTAAACAAAACTCTGAGAGTTTAGGAAACATGCATTTAAGACCTTCCCATTCTTGTTTTGACCTTTCTTGCTATCTTCCTTGTCAGCCGACTGCTTCTTGCCCATGTCACCCTTCCTGTGTAGCTTATTCTTCCTAATCTGCGACTCAGTCAATGTCGCCGATAACTCGATCGCCTGACGAAGTGTGGTAGGGTTACTACCAGTAATGATGTCTTGTACTGAGTCAGGTAGGCCGTCGATGTACCTTTCGATGGCCTTGTCGAGTGGGGTAACCATAGTCGGGCAAAGCAGACTCAACTCCTCAAACCTGTTAGTATATGCTCTGTGCTCACCACTATCTTGCTTCAAATTATCAAACTCTTTCTCCAAAGCTCGCTGCTCATGACGAGGACAGAATTCCCTCATCATAAGGGCTCTAAGTTCAGCCCATGTCTGCGCGAGAGCAACTTCTGCACCTTGGTCCCTCATAACCCCGTTCCACCATGTCAAAGCCCTCTTCTGAAATACGCTCGAAGCAAACTCGACTTTGCGATTTTCAAGACACTGCACGTGGCGAAAAGTATTCTCAATGCTCTCAAACCACTGAAGAAGCCCAGTCGCTCCCTCAGAACCACTAAACTTGAGTGGTTTAGCCAAGTTAAAATCCTTGTATTTGCACGGACCATTGTTGTTGTTGTTGGCTTGTTGCCATTGAGCAAAGAGATTTGGGAATTGAGCAGCCATCTGCTGCGCAATGATTTCTGCTAGTTCGGCAGTCGCTATTTGGTTCTCGCGTCGAGGAGGCATTCTAAAAGAGGAAAACATGAAAAGAACGAGTGAGATGATTGGATGAAGAGAAATGAGATGAAACGAAATCAACAAAAGCAAAGATGGTGGTCATTTGTCCGTATCACAAAGTAAACAAACGACACACAGTGACTAATCAAAGTAAATGGATCAAAAATAATGTATTTCGAAGACATGCTCGCCTATAAGTGAACACTCATCCCAAGAATTCCCAGGTAAGCACAACTGGTCTCGCGTCTGGTTGAGATGTATACGAAGTGCTTGCCTAGACAGAAAACCCAGAATACAGGCATTCACTCTTCCAGTTTGCACGTGTTCACATTATTTAAAACCCAAAACGTTTGACGAGATTTTGAAAATTTGAAGGCACAAGGCCAAAAATTTTAGTTAAATTGGAAGGGTTCAAAACCTTACAATAGAGGGTTCAAAACCTTACAATAGAGGGTTCAAAACCTTGTAATAATTTATCCAAAAACAGATGATTGTTTTTCAAAAAAATCGTTTCGGAAAATTGTGTTCTTGTTTTGCTAATCACCTAAGGATAGGTGATGTACATGTTTTAAGATCTAAACACAAGATAACTTGTGTTAGGGTCCTAGAAAAGTTATAGTCTAGGTCAAAGCATTACTAATAACCTAATTCCCTATAACCATTGGCTCTGATACCAACTCTTCTGTCACACCCCGACCACGTGTAACATACAAAACGTGGCGGAAAACGTCGGGGAGTGTTGTAACAGAATTAATTGTTTCATAACCATGGCATACAAAGTTGTATTTATTTATTAAACAAGAGTGTTACATTGTCTTGAACAGTAAACAAAAGAGTTTATAACATAATTAAACAAGTCTATCTCCATTTTTAGTCTCTAAGGCACAGGTCCGCCCTAGAATCATGATCAACATCCTACGGAAAAGCTCCTGAAAACACATGTGAAAATAGGTACGTCAGCATAAAAATGCCTGTGAGATACATAGGTTTTGTGAAAATAGTATTCATGACTTGTGTTTAAGAAAATGTTTAGTCATGAACCTTGTAATTTGCTTTGTCTTGTAAATCATTTGAAAATCGATAAGATCAGTTGATATGTATAAATAAATGTAAGGTTAAATGAATAACCATGTAAATGAGTTGTATAAAATAAACCATTTTGTAAAACAATGTCTTGTGAAAAGTATGTTATTTGTATAAAATGTAATATGTCTATACTGAAATGATTTAAATAACGTTGCGTTATGTAATATTATACAAACACTTATATATAGGAAGTACCAGCGGCGTATCCACCATGTTTGTATCATATTACACACGCCTCGTTACTCAAATCACTTACCCAAACAACCACCAATGTAACTTGTTCATGTACAAACCAATTGTCAAGTGTTATTGTGTAAACCATATCAAAATGTCTATGTCTAATGTAAACCACCAAATGTGTATATCAATGTCAAAATGTTTATGTTCAATGTAGATCATGTAATGTGTAACCAAAATGTCATGTATGGTAAGTGAAATATATCAACTAAACCATATGTAAAATGCACAAAACAAGGTATTGAAGTAAAACATAGTTTAAATCAAAGTTATGTTTTGTGTAATAAATGCATGCTATACTGATACAAACATTTATGCGGTATTGTTAAAAATGCATACATCCAAGCCTTGAGACTGTGGCGATAAACCCTTAAACAAATTAAAGGTTTATCTAAGTTATGTATATCGAATTCGGTCATTCCTTCCAATCCAAACAACCCAGGATTTCAGGACCGGGAGTTGTCAATTCCTATGGTACCACTACCTACTAACGAATGGCGTGATCAATGTTAATGAATGTATTGTTCCATGTTAAACAAACCAAATGTCATACCAAAATGTAAGCATGTGAAAATGATGCACTAAGTATGTAATCAAATGAACATACGTAGCGTGAAATGTAATGTAAAACATTGTACTAAGTAATGCACACAATGGGCATACATAGCATAAAATGTAATGTAAAACGATGTACTAAGTAATGCACACAATGGGCACACATAGCATAAAATGTAATGTAAAACGACGTACTAAGTAATGCACACAATAGGCACACATAGCATAAAATGTAATGTAAAACGATGTACTAAGTACGCATACAATGGGCATACATAGCATGAAATGTAATGAAATCATGTACTATAATGTACTAACGAACATAGCAGGTATATGATGTTAAAGCAGGAAAGCATGAAAGTAACAAGTAGGCACATGTGTTTCACCCCAAAACAGTTTGGAAAACAGTAAAAGAGGGGTCTATGTACTCACTTGAGATTGTTCAGTAGTCCTAAGATAACCACCAAGCAATGCTAGAGATCACGGAATCAAACGGCACCTAATATAGGTAACTATGTTAATAAACCGGACCTAGATCGGAAGATTGGGTAGCATGAGGGTTCGTAAACTAAACGAGTGTAGAGACTCGTGTCATTTGGTTTAACAAAGCCTACATACTAAATGAAACCTAACATAAATGTTTATGACCCATTACGACCCGTTTAGGTAGCTTATGCTACTTTAACGCGTCGTTCGCGTGAAACGCGTTCGGATCGCCTAACTAGCCCTATGACAAGTGTTATATGCCTAAACATGTTACATAATCAGTTATGTGACAAAGGTTTAGGTTACATATGCTTAATTACCAATTATACATGAAAAGGGTATTCTGGTAATTTACCTAAGGCATATAAACTACCTATCATACAACTACTCAAACGATGTGACCATAGGGTATAACCTCGGAAGGTTATTCCCTTCCTACTATGGTCACCTAATGTGTTTGGTCGGATCCTAATGATCGACCAAATGGGTCGGGTTCGAGGTATAAGCGATTTATTAGATCGCTTACCCTACGACCCTAGACAACGTGGTAATCAGTAGGCATAGTCCCAAGGGACTATAACCAACGTGATTACACTCACGTTGCGAAGTTCAAACGAACTTCGCATTGACCATAAACTGGTCAATGCAGAAAGTCAAACAAAGTTTGACTTTCAGACTCGAAAGACTCGAAAAGCAATAAAAGAACGAAAGAATACTTACGAAGGGTCCCCGAATGCTAATTTCGATTCAAAAATCTCAGGTATGAAACAATAGTTTCAACTTAGAGTTTCTCAAATCAAAATTCTAGTGATTTGAGCAATGGGGGGCATGGGGTATTTATAGTTTTCGGTCCACCGTTAAGATCGTTTCATGGAAACCATGATTCGATCACATCCATACACTTGTTGGAAGGTTATGGAAGCTAAAAATGGTCCTTATCATCTGACTAAGCAAGTGAGAACATGTGGTGGAGGATCAAACAGCTGCAAACATGTTGTTTAATACACTGCATCTGGTCTATAGACCCCTTGCGCACCGTAACAAATATTTGTTGCGGTGCGCAAGGACCTAGTTTGGCAAAATGTCAGATTTGGTCCCTACAGCCCGTTTAAGCTATTTTCGATGCGTTTGAACCCCGTTAACCTCATTTCAAGGCTCTAAAATGAAGTTAAAGTATAGGGAACTCAAAACATGCTCAAAAATATCTCGGATATCGGTTCGTTTGGTCGTACGATCGCGGTGTTCGGTTAATTACGACGGAATGCGCATAAGCGCGAAAAACGATCCAAATGACGCGACGAATGGATTTTTGGCAAGCCAAACACTAAAGAATAATATAGTCATGCTTACATAAATTTTTGGATGTCCGGATGTATTCAGAACGTAAGTTATGCGCGAAAGTGCAAACTTGTGCACTTTTTGACACTTTTAGTCCCTGAATGACCCAAAAGTTTATTTTAGCATACCGAACCCCTCAAAGCCTATTTCTAAGCTATGTAAAGGATATTTATGGTATGTTTAACTTATGTTCATGTTCCGGTGTTCGTTACAGTTCAAATTGGCATACTTTCGCAGTTTGTCAAGTTTAGTCCCTGTAAGCGAATTAACTTGTTTTTGCCATACCAAAGCCTTCAAAACTTATTTCTAAGTTATGTAAAGGTTATTTAAGGTATGTTAAGTATATGTTGATGTTCCGGAGTATTTTTCGCATTAAACTGATTACGTTTACACATCAGTTTGCGTATAACTCTCCAGAAAGCGATGTAGAGTTTGAAATTGAATAAAAGTCAAAACATGAAAAATGTAAAACACAACCAAACAAACATTGGGATCAAATAACATTGTTTTATTGATAATAGAACTGTTCATAACGATTACAAGCACGGATGTTACAGTCTCCCCTACTTGTGGAAATTTCGTCCCGAAATTTATTTAGAGGAAACTCGTGGGAAAAGATGCGGATATTTCGCCTTCATTTGATCTTCGCGTTCCCAAGTAAACTCGGGTCCACGTTTAGCTTCCCAGCGAACTTTGACCAAAGGAATGCGCTTGCGTTTAAGCCACCTGACTTCACGTTCCATGATTTCCACAGGTTTCTCAACAAATTTCAGTGTTTTGCCAACACGAATTTCGTCAAGTGGTATGTGGAGGTTCTCATCAGCTAAACACCTCTTGAGATTGGACACGTGAAAAGTTGGATGAACATTTCCAAGTTCAGGAGGTAACTCAAGTCTGTAGGCTACCTTTCCGATTCTTTCGACGATCTTGAATGGTCCAACGTATCTAGGTGCAAGTTTTCCTTTCTTTCCAAATCTGATCACACCTTTCCAAGGTGAGACCTTAAGTAATACTCGATCACCGACTTGAAATTCCAAGGGTTTGCGTTTTGGATCCGCGTAACTCTTTTGACGGCTCATAGCTGTCTGAAGGTTATCGCGAACTTTCTTGACCTTGTCAGTTGTCTCTAAAATGAGGGCAGGTCCAGTAAGTTGAGCCTCGCCGATCTCATTCCAGCAGACTGGTGAACGACATTTTCGACCATAGAGAGCCTCGAAAGGAGCCATTTTGATGCTGGTGTGATAACTGTTGTTGTAGGAGAATTCAATCAACTTAAGATGTGAATCCCAACTACCACCAAAATCGATCACACAAGCTCTTAGCATATCCTCCAGAGCCTGGATTGTTCTCTCAGATTGACCATCCGTTTGCGGATGATAAGCTGTACTCAGATTAAGTTGGGTCCCCATAGCAGATTGCATGGTTCTCCAAAAGTGAGAAGTGAAACGAGCATCTCTGTCAGAAATGATGTTCAAAGGAACACCATGTCGAGCCACAATTTCATCCACATAGATTTGAGCAAGTCTGTCAGCATGAAAATCCTCGCGGATTGGCAAGAAATGAGCTGACTTTGTAAGACGATCAACAACTACCCAGATGGCATCATGACCTTTCTTTGTGCGTGGAAGTTTGGTAACGAGATCCATAGTAATGTTTTCCCATTTCCAAACTGGGATCTCTGGTTGCACCAATAAACCCGAAGGACGCTGATGTTCAGCCTTAACCTTAAGACAAGTAAGGCATTTTGATACGTATAAGGCAATGTCTTTCTTCATACCAGGCCACCAATAGTGAATACGAAGATCCTTATACATCTTATCTGAGCCCGGATAAATAGAATAACGAGACTTATGGGCTTCATCCATAAGCAAGGTAAGAAGATCATCCTGGCTTGGGACCCACAAACGGTCCATGAAGTAATACGATCCATTGTCCTTCAGTTCAAGAGCAGGTGTTATGTGATAGGGAAATTCCTTATCCATCAAACCTTGTGAAACACAAGATTGTTGAGCCTGAGAAATGCGGGCTTGGATATCGGATCGAGCTTGTATAACAGATTGAACACGTACACAATGAAGTTTAGTACGTTCCTTACGACTCAATGCATCGGCTACGACATTCGCCTTACCAGGATGGTAGCGAATTTCGCAGTCATAGTCGTTTAAAAGCTCAACCCAACGTCGTTGCCTCATGTTGAGTTCTTTCTGATTGAAGATATGTTGAATACTTCTGTGATCAGTGAAAACCACACATTTTGTACCGTACAAATAGTGTCTCCAGATCTTCAGAGCGAAAACAACTGCACCCAACTCAAGATCATGAGTGGTGTAGTTCTTCTCATGTATCTTCAATTGCCTCGATGCATATGCTATGACTTTGTTCCTTTGCATCAGAACACAACCAAGACCCAACTTCGATGCATCACAATACACGACAAAATCATCATCACCCTCAGGCAATGATAGAACAGGCGCGTCGCAAAGCTTCCGCTTCAAGTGTTGAAAAGCTTCCTCTTGTTTGAATCCCCAGTCAAAGGGCTTGTTCTTCTGAGTTAGAGCAGTTAGAGGAACTGCAATCTTTGAGAAGTTTTCTATGAAGCGGCGGTAATAACCCGCTAGACCAAGAAAAGAACGAACATCAGTAGGAGTAGTAGGCGTATCCCAATCCTTAATCGCACTGATCTTGGAGGGATCTACATGAATACCTTGTTCGTTGATGATATGTCCTAAGAATTGAACTTCTTTAAGCCAGAATTCACACTTGGAGAATTTGGCGAAAAGTTGCTCTTTCTTTAGGAGTTCCAAAGTAAGACGAAGATGTTGCTCGTGATCAGCTTGCGTCTTAGAGTAAATCAAGATGTCGTCAATAAAAACAATGCGAACTGATCCAAATAAGGTTTGCAGACCCTATTCATTAAGTCCATGAAAACAGCAGGAGCATTAGTCAAACCGAATGGCATGACTGTGAACTCGTAATGCCCATACCGAGTGCGGAACGCTGTCTTTGGAATATCTTCTTCATGCACCCGAAGTTGATGATACCCAGAACGTAGATCAATCTTAGAAAAATAAGAAGCGCCTTGTAACTGATCAAAGAGATCATCGATGCGAGGTAGGGGATATCGATTCTTGATGGTAATCTTGTTAAGCTCACGATAATCGATACACATCCTAAAGGATCCATCCTTCTTCTTGACAAAAAGAACGGGAGCACCCCAGGGTGAAAAGCTAGGACGTATAAAACCTTTGTCAGAGAGCTCCTGAAGCTGCTTGGACAATTCTTGCATCTCAGATGGTGCAAGACGATATGGAGCTTTGGCAACGGGATTTGCACCAGGTACGAGATCAATGCGGAACTCGACTTGGCGTGCTGGAGGTAGACCAGGTAAATCTTCAGGGAAAACTTCAGAATAATCCCGAACGACAGGAATATCTGAAATAGACTTACCCTTGCCTTTATGTGCTGTAACATGTGCTAAGAAAGCCACATAGTTCTTCCGCAGATACTTCCGAGCTTTAAAACAAGACATGAGCTTGAGGCCACCAGACGGTTTCTCACCTTGAACCTGTAGGATCTCGCCTGTCGAAAGCGGCACAAGAACAATCTTCTCAGAACAAACTATCTCTGCGCGATGCTTGGATAACCAATCCATTCCCACAATAACGTCGAAGCTTCCAAGTTGCATAGGCGTGAGGTCGATAGGAAAAAGATGGTCGTTAAGGTTCAGCTGGCAGTTGTGAAGAACAGAATCAAGAATAATGGGTTCACCACTAGCAACTTCTACTGTCAAAGATTTGCCTAGTTTTGTTCTAGACACGCGAAGCATTGGCTCAAAAGACAATGACACGAAACTCTTATCGGCACCAGAATCGAAAAGAATAGATGCAGGCTGATTATTAATAAAGAACGTACCGTTCACCACATTATCGTCCGCCTGCGCCTCTTGGGCATTCATGTTAAACGCTCGGCCTCGAGCCGGAGCCTGATTCTGGTTCTGATTCTGGTTGGCTAGCCTTGGGCATCGGTTTCTGTAGTGGGTCAGATCCCCACAGTTATAACAAGCACCAGGTGGGTATTGTGGTCGTGCAGCTTGACCCTGTTGCTGAGCAGGAGGATGAGCAACTTGTTGAGCCGGGTTCTGAACTGCCCGGTTCTGAGCAAACCGACAAACATCGGCAAGATGACCTGACTTCCCACAGCTAGTACAAAAACGGCACTGATGTTGCGGCTGATGGTGACTGTTGTATCTATTGCACAAAGGTGCATTCCCTGAATAGGGTTTCTTTGCTGGAGGCTGTGCGGGTTGGTTGGGAGCTGCCTGGTTAGCTTGGGCAGTGACAGCATAGTTTTGGGAAGCCTTACGCTTCCTTGACCCTCTCGAAGAACCAGAATTCTTCCTATTCTTGTTTTGACCTTTCTTGCTATCTTCCTTGTCAGCCGACTGCTTCTTGCCCTTGTCACCCTTCCTGTGTAGCTTATTCTTCCTAATCTGCGACTCAGTCAATGTCGCCGATAACTCGATCGCCTGACGAAGTGTGGTAGGGTTACTACCAGTAATGATGTCTTGTACTGAGTCAGGTAGGCCGTCGATGTACCTTTCGATGGCCTTGTCGAGTGGGGTAACCATAGTCGGGCAAAGCAGACTCAACTCCTCAAACCTGTCAGTATATGCTCTGTGCTCACCACTATCTTGCTTTAAATTATCAAACTCTTTCTCCAAAGCTCGCTGCTCATGACGAGGACAGAATTCCCTCATCATAAGGGCTCTAAGTTCAGCCCATGTCTGCGCGAGAGCAACTTCTGCACCTTGGTCCCTCATAACCCCGTTCCACCATGTCAAAGCCCTCTTCTGAAATACGCTCGAAGCAAACTCGACTTTGCGATTTTCAAGACACTGCACGTGGCGAAAAGTATTCTCAATGCTCTCAAACCACTGAAGAAGCCCAGTCGCTCCCTCAGAACCACTAAACTTGAGTGGTTTAGCCAAGTTAAAATCCTTGTATTTACACGGACCATTGTTGTTGTTGTTGGCTTGTTGCCATTGAGCAAAGAGATTTGGGAATTGAGCAGCCATCTGCTGCGCAATGATTTCTGCTAGTTCGGCAGTCGCTATTTGGTTCTCGCGTCGAGGAGGCATTCTAAAAGAGGAAAACATGAAAAGAACGAGTGAGATGATTGGATGAAGAGAAATGAGATGAAACGAAATCAACAAAAGCAAAGATGGTGGTCATTTGTCCGTATCACAAAGTAAACAAACGACACACAGTGACTAATCAAAGTAAATGGATCAAAAATAATGTATTTCGAAGACATGCTCGCCTATAAGTGAACACTCATCCCAAGAATTCCCAGGTAAGCACAACTGGTCTCGCGTCTGGTTGAGATGTATACGAAGTGCTTGCCTAGACAGAAAACCCAGAATACAGGCATTCACTCTTCCAGTTTGCACGTATTCACATTATTTAAAACCCAAAACGTTTGAAGAGATTTTGAAAATTTGAAGGCACAAGGCCAAAAATTTTAGTTAAATTGGAAGGGTTCAAAACCTTACAATAGAGGGTTCAAAACCTTACAATAGAGGGTTCAAAACCTTGTAATAATTTATCCAAAAACAGATGATTGTTTTTCAAAAAAATCGTTTCGGAAAATTGTGTTCTTGTTTTGCTAATCACCTAAGGATAGGTGATGTACATGTTTTAAGATCTAAACACAAGATAACTTGTGTTAGGGTCCTAGAAAAGTTATAGTCTAGGTCAAAGCATTACTAATAACCTAATTCCCTATAACCATTGGCTCTGATACCAACTCTTCTGTCACACCACATACAAAACGTGGCGGAAAACGTCGGGGAGTGTTGTAACAGAATTAATTGTTTCATAACCATGGCATACAAAGTTGTATTTATTTATTAAACAAGAGTGTTACATTGTCTTGAACAGTAAACAAAAGAGTTTATAACATAATTAAACAAGTCTATCTCCATTTTTAGTCTCTAAGGCACAGGTCCGCCCTAGAATCATGATCAACATCCTACGGAAAAGCTCCTGAAAACACATGTGAAAATAGGTACGTCAGCATAAAAATGCCTGTGAGATACATAGGTTTTGTGAAAATAGTATTCATGACTTGTGTTTAAGAAAATGTTTAGTCATGAACCTTGTAATTTGCTTTGTCTTGTAAATCATTTGAAAATCGATAAGATCAGTTGATATGTATAAATAAATGTAAGGTTAAATGAATAACCATGTAAATGAGTTGTATAAAATAAACCATTTTGTAAAACAATGTCTTGTGAAAAGTATGTTATTTGTATAAAATGTAATATGTCTATACTGAAATGATTTAAATAACGTTACGTTATGTAATATTATACAAACACTTATATATAGGAAGTACCAGCGGCGTATCCACCATGTTTGTATCATATTACACACGCCTCGTTACTCAAATCACTTACCCAAACAACCACCAATGTAACTTTTTCATGTACAAACCAATTGTCAAGTGTTATTGTGTAAACCATATCAAAATGTCTATGTCTAATGTAAACCACCAAATGTGTATATCAATGTCAAAATGTTTATGTTCAATGTAGATCATGTAATGTGTAACCAAAATGTCATGTATGGTAAGTGAAATATATCAACTAAACCATATGTAAAATGCACAAAACAAGGTATTGAAGTAAAACATAGTTTAAATCAAAGTTATGTTTTGTGTAATAAATGCATGCTATACTGATACAAACATTTATGCGGTATTGTTAAAAATGCATACATCCAAGCCTTGAGACTGTGGCGATAAACCCTTAAACAAATTAAAGGTTTATCTAAGTTATGTATATCGAATTCGGTCATTCCTTCCAATCCAAACAACCCAGGATTTCAGGAACGGGAGTTGTCAATTCCTATGGTACCACTACCTACTAACGAATGGCGTGATCAATGTTAATGAATGTATTGTTCCATGTTAAACAAACCAAATGTCATACCAAAATGTAAGCATGTGAAAATGATGCACTAAGTATGTAATCAAATGAACATACGTAGCGTGAAATGTAATGTAAAACAATGTACTAAGTAATGCACACAATGGGCATACATAGCATAAAATGTAATGTAAAACGATGTACTAAGTAATGCACACAATGGGCACACATAGCATAAAATGTAATGTAAAACGACGTACTAAGTAATGCACACAATGGGCACACATAGCATAAAATGTAATGTAAAACGATGTACTAAGTACGCACACAATGGGCATACATAGCATGAAATGTAATGAAATCATGTACTATAATGTACTAACGAACATAGCAGGTATATGATGTTAAAGCAGGAAAGCATGAAAGTAACAAGTAGGCACATGTGTTCCACCCCAAAACAGTTTGGAAAACAGTAAAAGAGGGGTCTATGTACTCACTTGAGATTGTTCAGTAGTCCTAAGATAACCACCAAGCAATGCTAGAGATCACGGAATCAAACGGCACCTAATATAGGTAACTATGTTAATAAACCGGACCTAGATCGGAAGATTGGGTAGCATGAGGGTTCGTAAACCAAACGAGTGTAGAGACTCGTGTCATTTGGTTTAACAAAGCCTACATACTAAATGAAACCTAACATAAATGTTTATGACCCATTACGACCCGTTTAGGTAGCTTATGCTACTTTAACGCGTCGTTCGCGTGAAACGCGTTCGGATCGCCTAACTAGCCCTATGACAAGTGTTATATGCCTAAACATGTTACATAATCAGTTATGTGACAAAGGTTTAGGTTACATATGCTTAATTACCAATTATACATGAAAAGGGTATTCTGGTAATTTACCTAAGGCATATAAACTACCTATCATACAACTACTCAAACGATGTGACCATAGGGTATAACCTCGGAAGGTTATTCCCTTCCTACTATGGTCACCTAATGTGTTTGGTCGGATCCTAATGATCGACCAAATGGGTCGGGTTCGAGGTATAAGCGATTTATTAGATCGCTTACCCTACGACCCTAGACAACGTGGTAATCAGTAGGCATAGTCCCAAGGGACTATAACCAACGTGATTACACTCACGTTGCGAAGTTCAAACGAACTTCGCATTGACCATAAACTGGTCAATGCAGAAAGTCAAACAAAGTTTGACTTTCAGACTCGAAAGACTCGAAAAGCAATAAAAGAACGAAAGAATACTTACGAAGGGTCCCCGAATGCTAATTTCGATTCAAAAATCTCAGGTATGAAACAATAGTTTCAACTTAGAGTTTCTCAAATCAAAATTCTAGTGATTTGAGCAATGGGGGGCATGGGGTATTTATAGTTTTCGGTCCACCGTTAAGATCGTTTCATGGAAACCGTGATTCGATCACATCCGTATACTTGTTGGAAGGTTATGGAAGCTAAAAATGGTCCTTATCATCTGACTAAGCAAGTGAGAACATGTGGTGGAGGATCAAACAGCTGCAAACAGGCTGTTTAATACACTGCATCTGGTCTGCAGACCCCTTACGCACCGTAACAAATATTTGTTGCGGTGCGCAAGGACCTAGTTTGGTAGAATGTCAGATTTGGTCCCTGCAGCCCGTTTAAGCTATTTTCGATGCGTTTGAACCCCGTTAACCTCATTTCAAGTCTCTAAAATGAAGTTAAAGTATAGGGAACTCAAAACATGCTCAAAAATATCTCGGATATCGGTTCGTTTGGTCGTACGATCGCGGTGTTCGGTTAATTACGACGGAATGCGCATAAGCGCGAAAAACGATCCAAATGACGTGACGAATGGATTTTTGGCAAGCCAAACACTAAAGAATAATATAGTCATGCTTACATAAATTTTTGGATGTCCGGATGTATTCAGAACGTAAGTTATGCGCGAAAGTGCAAACTTGTGCACTTTTTGACACTTTTAGTCCCTGAATGACCCAAAAGTTTATTTTAGCATACCGAACCCCTCAAAGCCTATTTCTAAGCTATGTAAAGGATATTTATGGTATGTTTAACTTATGTTCATGTTCCGAAATGTTCGTTACAGTTCAAATTCGCATACTTTCGCAGTTTGTCAAGTTTAGTCCCTGTAAGCGAATTAACTTGTTTTTGCCATACCAAAGCCTTCAAAACTTATTTCTAAGTTATGTAAAGGTTATTTAAGGTATGTTAAGTATATGTTGATGTTCCGGAGTATTTTTCGCATTAAACTGATTACGTTTACGCATCAGTTTGCGTATAACTCTCCAGAAAGCGATGTAGAGTTTGAAATTGAATAAAAGTCAAAACATGAAAAATGTAAAACACAACCAAACAAACATTGGGATCAAATAACATTGTTTTATTGATAATAGAACTGTTCATAACGATTACAAGCACGGATGTTACAGTTTGGCACGCGGTCCTACAAACGACACGAGTCATGCTAAGGAGAAGACGCATGCCTTTGTATTCCCCCTACCTTATTAATGACGAATACACTATGTTCGACATTCCATGGTAATGTCACCTAACAACCGGTTATCACATGCAACCCCAGGTATTGTCCTTAAATTTCGTTTATTGAAATTCTGACTTTTGCATCTAGTGAGTAGATTTTCACATCTCTACTCCTCTTAATGGTCATTGCATCACAATAACTTCTTCCATTACAGCGAATACTCATTTGCTTCATTTCTTAAAAATTCATATGTTACGCATGCATCGTTTGTTACGCATGTGGTTTCGTTTCGAATAAAGCGTTTCATTAAAGTTCAAATATTATTTCGCTAAATCTAATTATTGATTTGTGATTCGAATGACCCGCATTATTGTAATTGTTGGCTCCTTTGTTACCAAGTCAACACATTTTCTTGAAATTTCTCTTCTTTTCAAGTTACATACATGGTTTTTCGTTGTGACCATGCCGAAAGTTTTCTTGTCGATACATGTACTTAGTGTCGGCTTGCGCCGAAACCAAGATTCAATTGTTTGAAACTTGTTCATTACGCATATTCAATTCAACACACCATATGATGTATTCAAAGCATCATATTCAAATCCGTATTAACAAGTGTTTCATTTGTTTCGAGTCGTAGTAGACTTGTTTGATCTACGACTCCATTAAGTCGTTTGTTGATTTCGACACCTTATGGTGGTGTTTTCACTAATTTGAAGCTTGCGCTAAACTCGTTTATGCATCTCATGCATGGATTTAATTAATTATTTATTGATTTGCTTTAAATCCGCTTCGAATCATCATATTTAAGCGGTCTTAACACAATTGTGTGTTATGACAATGGTACACAAATTCATTGCATATTCCGGTGTACCTACTAACGGTTCTTTCAACATCAATCGAATAGTTTGCGATTTTATTCTTTCTTCATCTTCGATCGAAAACATTAATTCTTTGATGTTCCATCTTCAATTGAAAATCTTATGATGTCGTTTGAATCAAATTTTCAAATTTGCTTCATCGTACTTTCGCTTGAATTCAAACACGGTGAATTTGTTTGATCACCGCTATTATTGAATTGTTTCATTCACCACGACACCTTGTGGCGTCAGTATAACTTGCAGCTTGGGCTGATCATGATCGAGCAAAACTATTTCATTGAACTTGTTGATTCTAAGTTCCATTTAGTGGATGTTATCGTTTCTAGAATCCATTTGCATATTGTAAACGTCCACTTGGAATTCTATTGGTTGAAATTCCTCTTTTATTGGACCCCTGTTAACTTGGTCACACTGGTGACTGTATCAGTATGTCTCGTTTCCTTTGACATTATTTGTAATTACTTACGCATAACGTAACTCTAAGGAGTTGACGTTGTCTAAATTTCGAGGACGAAATTTTATTAACAGGGGGAGAATGTGACAACCGGTAGTTTACGCCCTTAATTACGTGATTAACAAACGAATGCGACGACAATGCTACCAGTATTATTCTACATATTTTCAAAACTAAAATTTTATATTATGACGTTCCGACAATTTCGGGTTTTGATAACGGGTCTCGTAGCAATTACGGGCCGCTTAAACACGGGGATTGAGCTTGCGGGCCCTGGGCCCAAGCCCAAAACCCACAAGCCTAAACCTGCACATAATATATTGGATCTCTTCCTTGAAGATCTATACAAGATCCATACAAAATCTTCAAGATCTGCAAAATCTATACCAAATCTATGAAAAATCTCTACAAAATCTACTCAAAATCTCAACAAGATCTCTAGAGATCTCCACAAGATTACTATAAAACCTATATCCTCTCCCTCTCTCGATACATACTGCAACACACACACATACACACTCAATATGAAATCAAAATCTATCCATCTCTCCTTCCATCACTCGATCCCTACTCACACTCACAAAAGAGACTAAAACACTCATTCCTAACACACATACCCAAATGAAACACATCTTCCTTGAAGAACCCTAACATCGTCCATAACACACAAACACACAAATACTTCAACCCATACACCTCTCGCCTCACTCCCTCCCCCTCGATTCAGGAAGCCGGCGACCACAAGGGGGAGCCGACGGCTGTCGGCGGTTCATACCATCGGGATATACCCCCCCCCTTCGTCAGTGAAGAAGACGACCATCGAGTGGTGGTCAACGGCCACCGGACAGAGATAAACACGAAGAGAGAGATGAGACAGAGAGAGAGCGGGGGGTCACGGTGGCGGCAGACGACAGCGCCGCCGTCTGCGGTGGCAGTAGTGGTTGCTGCTGTGTTTCGATTTTGGCTAAGTTGGTTTCGGTTCACACTTGGTTCAATCAGGTCAGCAACATCAAGTTTGGCTCAGATTATCTTGTGGCTCAGTTCGGGTTCGGGTTTCGGGTCAGCGGGTTCGAGTTTGGTTCAAATCATCGGGTTACGGTTCGGCTCGGCTCAGCAAGTCAGAATACGGGTCAAAGTTAGTCAACCACAGTTCATGGTTCGTTTCAGTCAGAATTGGTTTCGGATCAACCCGAGTCAACTCAGTTGACTCGGTCAACAGCAGCTTCATGACGAGTTCGGGTCTCAACTCAGTCCAATTCGTTTCGGTCAACTCGGTCAACCGAGTCAACTCAGTCAGCGCAGCGAGTCAAACCTGGTCAACTCAGTTGACCTGGTCAACTCAGTCAAACGGTTCGATGTTTCGACACGCGAAGACTCGGTAAATAATTTAAGACGCGAACATTAATTTCGTTAATTATTTCGTATTTTATTGCGTGATAACGAGCTCGAACTGATTCGTATTGATTATAGTTATGTTTTTGGAGATATTTAGCAAATTTGATATATTGAATCTTGTGAATTTTGAAAACATAACGACAACTTGTGTTGTCGGGGGCGTCCAAAAACAGAGGAAACTCTGCCAGTTTTTCGAGATAACCCGTAAACAAAATATATTTTATAATAAATGGAACTTTACGGATTTGAATTAAAAACAAATATGTTTATCACGATTGTTTTAATCAAAATGACGATTTGGATATTATTTACGGAATGATTATAGTCATTATATTTATTCTAAATTTTGAAATCTCGACAATTCTTGTATAAAAATAAATATAATTTATTTCAAATATCCAACATCAACTCGTTTTATAAAAATAAATATAGTTATATATTTATTTCCGATAGTAAACAAAACAAATCCTTTTATAAATAAATATAGTATTATATATTTATTTCGAATATCAAACAACACGACGATTCTTTCATTAAAATAAATATAGTTTATATATTTATTTTAAATATCAAAAGACTCGTATTTCTTTTATAAAAATAGATATAGCTTATCTATTTATTTCAAACATCCAACAACTTGATTATAATTCTATAAAATAAATATAACTTTTTTATATTTATTTTAAACGCCTAAACGACGTACTATATATCAACATACGACTTCTCAAAACGTTTGGTTAACGATTCGGTAGAGCTCGATGACACGTAGCTTAGTTACGCTTTTATTTAGAAACTTATAAGATATTCTGTGTTAGGAATATTGTAGAATGAACGCTAGCAAGTCTCATCTTGGAAACGACATCACGAAGTCGTATTTAGCTAGCTTTGCACATGGAATTTCAGGTGAGTTCATAACCCCACCTTTTACAGTTTCACATTTTTCTAAATGTTTTTGGGGTGGAAAGACATGCACTTTTTGCAAAGCATACAAGGTTTTCAATAAACAAGAATTACATATTTCTAAACCATTTTACAAGCAAGTTTTCACTGACACAAATGGTTTACGAAAAGCTTATGTTTTATACCGGTTTTTTCAAACAAGCGTATTTTTCGAAATGTGCTTACGCACGAATTCAAGTTTTCTAAACTACGGGAAAATACAAGTACAAAGAGGTACATTAAACTAAGGAATGACACAATAGATCATGTCACGAATAGGGTAACATAAGCACCATTAATCGTGTACATACTAAGACCGCAGAACAAAAGGTTAGATCTAATTGGTTTCAGGCAGCCACACTCTTGGTGATAACTAGTACCAAATAGTGCTTTTGTGTCTAAGTAGTGAATCAACTACTAAAAATGCCTATGGTTTGGATGCTTCCTATGTCGTTACATATGTTAGTGGCATCGCGAACCATTAGCGATCTCGTATTCCTTACATATACAGAACTCAGTTTCAATACGTCTTTATAAATTACGTACCATGTTTTATATGTAACAACTGTGCTTGTAATCACTATGAACAGTTCTGTTATCAATAAAACAATGTTATTTGATCCCAATGTTTGTTTGATTGTGTTTTACATTTTTCATGTTTTGATTTTTGTTCAATTCCAAACTCTACATCACTTTCTGGAGAGTTATACGCAAACTAGTGCGTAAACGTACTCAGTTTAATGCGAGAAATACTCTGGAACATCAACATATACTCAAACATACCTTAAATAACCTTTACATAACTTAGAAATAAGTTTTGAAGGCTTTGGTATGGCAAAAACAAGTTAATTCGCTTACAGGGACTAAACTTGACAAACTGCGAAAGTATGCCAATTTGAACTGTAACGAACATTTCGGAACATGACCATAAGTTAAACATACCATAAATATCCTTTACATAGCTTAGAAATAGGCTTTGAGGGGTTCGGTATGCTAAAATAAACTTTTGGGTCATTCAGGGACTAAAAGTGTCAAAAAGTGCACAAGTTTGCACTTTCACGCATAACTTACGTTCTGAATACATCCGGACATCCAAAAATTTATGTAAGCATGACTATATTATACTTTAGTGTTCGCCAAAAGAAAAATCCATTCGTCGCGTCATTTGGATCGTTTTTCGCGCTTATGCGCATTCCATCGTAATTAAGCGAACATCGCGATCGTACGGCCAAACGAACCGACATCTGGGATATTTTTGAGCATGTTTTGAGTTCCCTATACTTTAACTTCATTTTTAGAGCCTTGAAATGAGGTTAACGGGGTTCAACCGCATCGAAAAAGGCCTTAAACACGTGCAGGGACCATTTCTGCCAAGTTTGAAACAATTCTGAAGCAGGGAGGCAGTAGCGTAGCGCGAGCCCTAAGGGCCTACCCGTCGCGCTACGCGACTGCTTGATCAGATCAGAAAATTGTAATTTACAGCTGTTAACACCTATTTCCCACTCCTAATCTCAATTCCAAGTGTCAATACCTTATGGTGAGTGTCCAATTAACCCACCATAACTTTCCGACACATGTACGGATGCGATTAAGGCACGATATTCGACAAACGATCCTAATAGTGGACCTTTTACTATAAATACCCCATCACCCCATTGTTCATAATCACTAGAAATTTGATTTGAGAAACTCTAAGTTGAAACATTTGTTTCATACCTGAGATTTTTGAATCGAGTTTAGCATTCGGGGACCCTTCGTAAGTATTCTTTCGTTCTTTTCCTTATTTTATTGCTTTTCGAGTCCGAAAGTCAAACTTTATTTGACTTTCAGCGTTGACCAGTAATGGTCAATGCGAAGTTCGTTTGAACTTCGCAACGTGAGTGTAATCACGTTGGTTATAGTCCCTTGGGACTATGCCTACTGATTACCACGTTGTCTAGGGTCGTAGGGTAAGCGATCTAATAAATCGCTTATACCTTCGAACCCGACCCAGTTTGGTCGATCATTAGGATCCGACCAAATAGTATATAGGGAATAACCTTCCGAGGTTATACCTTATGGTCACATCGTTTAAGTAGTTGTATGATAGGTAGTTTATATGCCTTAGGTAAATTACCAGAATACCCTTTTCATGTATAATTGGTAATTAAGCATATGTAACCTAAACTTTTGTCACATAACTGATTATGTAACATGTTTAGGCATATAACACTTGTCGTAGGACTAGTTAGGCGGTCCGAACGTGTTTCACGCGCACGATGCGTTAAAGTAGCATAAGCTACCTAAACGGATCATAATGGGTCAATAAGACTAAGGTTAAGTTTCATTTAGTATGTAGGCTTTGTTAAACCATATCACGTGAGTTCCTACACTCATTTGGTTTACAAACCCTAATGCTACCCAGTCTTCCGAGATAGGTCCGGTTTATTAACATAGTTACCTATATTAGGTGCCGTTTGATTCCGAGATCTCTAGCGTTGCTTGGTGATTATCTTTAGACATCTGAGCAATCTCAAGTGAGTACATAGACCCCTCTTTTACTGTTTTCCAAACTATTTTGGGGTGAAACACATGTGCCTACTTGTTACTTACAAGCTTTCCTGTTTTCACATCATATACATGCTATGTTCGTTAGTACATTATAGTACATGATTTCATTTCATCTTATGCTAGGTGTGCCCATTGTGTGCATTACTTAGTACATTGTTTTACATGACATTTCCTGCTAGGTGTGCCCATTGTGTGGATTACTTAGTACATTGTTTTACATGACATTTCCTGCTAGGTGTGCCCATTATGTGCATTACTTAGTACATCGTTTTACATGACATTTCACGCTATGTATGTTCATTTGATTACATACTTAGTGCATTGTTTTCACATGCTTACATTTTGGTATGACATTTGGTTTGTTTACATGGGACAATACATTCATTAACATTAGCTACGCCGTTCGTTAGTAGGTAGTGGTACCATAGGAATTGACAACTCCCGTTCCGGACATCCCAGGGAAAGGGGATGAAAGGAATGACCGAATTCGATGATATAAGACAGATAGACCTTTAATTTGTTTAAAGGGTTTATCACCACAGTCACAAGGCTTGGATGTATGCATTTTCACAATACCGCATAAATGTTCATATTAAATATTTGCATGCATTTTTTTTCACAAAGACATAAGATTGATTTAAACCATGTTTTACTTCAACACTTTGTTTTTGTGCATATGGTTTAGTTGAGACATTTCACTTGCCATACATGACATTTTGACATAGACATTTTACACAAAGACATTTGACAAAGACATTTGACATGGATATTTGACATAGACATTTGACATGGATATTTGACATTGACATTTGACATGGTTTACATTTGACACATAACATGTTTGACAATTGTTTCACACTACATGATTTACGTCTTGACATGAACACTTTGACATATTATTCAATACATTTGACAATTGGTTTAAACATAGACTTCTTACATTGGTTGGTATGGTTTGATTAAGTGATTAAGTAACGATGCGTGTGTAATATGATACAAGCATGGTGGATACGCCGCTGGTACTTCCTATATATAAGTGTTTGTATGGTATTACATGTCGTAACGTTATTTGAATCATTTCAATATTGAGACATAGAACATTTTATACAAATAACATACTTTTCACAAGACATTGATTTACAAACAACTTATTTTATACAAACACATTTTTACATGGTTATTTATTTAACCTGACATTTAATTATACATATCATCTGATCTTATTGTTTTCAAATGATTTACATGACAAAGAAAATTACAAGGTTCATGACTAAACATTTTTCTTAAACATAAGTCATGAATCCTATTTTCACAAAACCTATGTATCTCACAGGCATTTTTATGCTGACGTACCTATTTTCACATGTGTTTTCAGGTGCTTTTCCATAGGATGTTGATCATGATACTAGGGCGGACCTGTGCCTTAGAGACTTTAAAAGAAGATAGACTATGTTTAATTATGTTCTGAACTCTTTAATTTCCTGTTTGAAACAATGTAACACCTTTGTTTATAAATAAAATACAACTTTGTATGCCATGGTTATGAAACAATTAATTCTGTTGCGACACGCCCCGATGTTTCCGCCGCGATTTGTTGTTTTACGCGGTCGGGGTGTGACATTATACAAATTCAAAGCATAGAATTATGCAGGCATGAAGTCAAAGTCAGGGTGGGCTTTGACGGTTACACAAACTTTACAAATACAAGAGTTTACAAATACATGGCTTTACGAACATAAAGCGTTACAAATACAAAGTTTCCATATAACATGACAAGAAAATGATTTTAAATTCATTTTCTCAACAATATTTCAAAAACTGGTTATTCAAAAAGATTTATTCCAAATCTTTTACAAACAAACTATGAACTTGCTCAACTTTATGTTGACTTTTTTGCATGTTTCTTTCTCAGGCTACCTTTCAGAAACCATGGCACGGTTGGAATAGGAGAACCTTGTGGAGTCGAGTACTTAGTGGCTTTCATTTTCTAAAAGACTTAGCTTATTTGCTTCCGCTGTGCAATGAAGATACCAGTCCGGTCACGCCAGCTCTGATAATTTCGGGGTGTGACAAGATATGAGGCATCACATAGAAAGTCAAATTTCGTAGCTGTAAAAAGGATATTCAGATACCTTAACGGTGCTCCCACACTTGGTATCTATTATCTAGCTAATAAAAATATTGAACTTTCATGTTTCTTAGAAAGTGATTTTGCTGGTTGCCACAAAATAAGAAAGTCAACATCAAGAGGCTGCCAATTCCTCAGAAATACCTTGGTCTCATGGCAGAGCAAAAAGAAAACAACAGTCTCTAACTCTACAATAGAGGCAAAGTATATAGCTGCTGCAAGTTGCATTACACAACTCTTATGGCTTCAGAAGTCAATTGTTTGATTTTGGTAGAACTGCTCTAAAGACACCATTAATTTTTTGACAATCAAGCAGCTGAAAACATTATCAATAACCTAGTGTCATATTAGAAAACAAAGCACATTGACATCCGTCATCACTTTGTAAGAGATTGTTACGAAAAGGATTGATTTCACTTCATCATGTTCCCACTAAAGGTCAATTAGAAGATGTGTTTACAAAAGAATTAGACACATCTGTCTTTGAAAAGTTGATATTCAGAATTGGGACATTAAATAGAGACTGAAAGTATTTTTCAGCTATCTAAATAAAAACATTAAAATGTTATCTTGAAGATCTAAAAATTATGTTTTAAAAACAAAGAAAAGATTAACAAAATCAACAAAAACAAAAACTTTGTTCAAAAGAGTATAACATCAGTTTTAGTGGTTCAAAAGTTTGTTTAACTTAGATTAACCACTGTTTATGTTTACAAAGAACTACTGATTCATTATCAACTGTTGGACTACAAAAGTCTAACGGAAACACTGTTCTTATTCAAAACTATGTTTAACCCAACAAAGGTTTCAAACAGAGGTTTTTCAACAAAAGTCAAACAGACGTTTCAAAACACTTATCTAGTTGCTAAAAGGTCTGTTGAGCGCAACAGAGGTTTCAAACAGATATTCTGAAAACAGATCTTTCATATCCTCTTCAAGGGGTTTCTTCATTGGGACTCACTTTTTTAATAGAGGTTGGCTACGGCAAATAGCAACTAAGCACGTGGATCAAAAAGGTAATCGTTGTCCATGTTGGAATCCCTGTTCCATTATCCTATATAAACCATGAGAAACAAAGTTTACTTCTATCATCCGTTATTGTTAAATTCAAAAGCATTTCAAAAGAAAAAAACTCCGAATTTGCTTCCATCAAACTCTGCTTTCAATCAAAAGGTTATCTGCATAAAATATCTTCAAAAAGATTTGAACTAAAGTTTTTCATGGCTCTAGAATTGAAAACTCCTCACAACTACTTACCGTATCTTGTAAAGCATAGAAAGAACATGGATTTTCACTCCATCATTGACGCCATTTCTTATAACCTCCACCATCAGTAAAAAGAACATGTGGAAATCACTGCAGAATCCATATCCACCATGTTTCGATTAGAGAATTTGATAGGTATGGATTCTTACCCTAATAATGACTTACATGCAGAGTTCATAGAAAGGGGCTATTAAGGTTGAACGGTGGGAGCAACAATTTTTAAACCAAAGTTCCCACAAGAAATGAAATTCTTTTTTCATACTCTCTTGGTTTTTCTGTCTGCGAAAACCTGGTGCTTTTAACGAAATACCCTAAAACCTCAGTATTTGGGGTATGCTATTTTGAGAAATTCGAATCATAAGCTATCCTAGATACTGTTTCTATATTTGGTAGCAAATTTAAGGGCAATCAAGAAAGGAACTGGCAATCCTTTTCTCATCCATCCAAGACAATTAAGGTTTTACCTTGAAAATGTTTTAAGAAAAAAAAACTTTGAAAAAAAGGAGCACATGAAAGTAACAGTCTTTCAAACAAAACTTTTACTCGCATGATGGTTAAAAGCCAAGAAAATGTGGTAAATGAAGATGTCTTAGAAAACCAACCAATAGATGTTACAACATCTGTTGCTGAGCCCACTGCTCCTAGTTACCATGGTGCCCATCCCAGCATTGTGGAACCCACACAAGACACTTCCATACAAACCACTTCCATATCCATCCTCAAATCCAAAAGAAAAACCAAAAAAAAGGGTCTCTAGTGTCACACCCCAAAAACGTCGAAAGGAATATAAAACGTAGTGGTGACGGAAGTTGGTGCCGATTAATATCTTGATGATCGATGCATTTATTTGTTGGACATAATAACTTAATTAAAACATCAGTTTTAAATATCACGTTTCAAAACATGACACAACCACGACATCGTTATGTTGTCTTTGATCCTCACGGATCTTATTACATTTGTCCCAGAAAGTTTTAAAAGTTAGTCCAACATATTAAGTGACAAAACATGCATCAACAACCACAAGATACGCCATGATTCCCGATGCCGAACTCAAGTACCTGAAGAACACGCTAAAATCAAGTGTCAACACAAAGGAAGGTGAGTTCACATATTCAAATTTAAAGTAATTTGATCCCAAGGAAATACTTTCCAATTATGTGTTTATTATAAAAACATCCATGTAATTTACGAAATTCAATTTATTTCCTTAACAAAAATCCATTAGTCAGCCATCGCAAGCGTTTCCTAGAAACCTTCGAAACAGAGAATCTTCCCAAGTTTACATATTAAATTTATTGCATCAAATGTTCGGACTCGTAAGTTAGCTAGACATTACGAACTATATGTTTACAATGTAGGGATAATTAAAGCTAGACAATAAACAGAATATCAATTCGTCGTTTGACTTGACACGAGCGACCGGTCACGACGGGGTTGTCAACCCGATAGATCTACCAACAATTCCTCGCGTGCAATACTTAAATGATTAAACGACATCACTTGTGCATGACCCATATCGTGACCATCAATGATGCCTGCCTCACGTACAATATATATATCTTACTAATATGACAAATTTAATATAAATAGTTGTACGAATTTACTAAAATCCCTTGGACCAAATAAATTCGTCCCAACTACACGGTCGTTTTCTCTGAAACACCGTATAATCTCCGTTTCATCCCCAAAACGAATATTCAACCAAAAACCGTTTCATCCCTGAAACATATATTCAATAAAACCGTTTCATCCCCGAAACATATATTCAATGAAACCGTTTCATCCCCGAAGCATATATTTTCATAAATCCATATATTTTCAACGAAAATATATATTTTAAATCAGAAGGTATGTTTTATTCTAAAAACATTATTAAACCCTTTTTGGCGTGTTCTTCCCCCAAATCATATACAAAACAGTAAAAAGAGGGGGTTTAGTGACACTCACCTCTGGGTGCATATTTTTAAATAGCGCAATCCCACAGATTGATTTCTACACGTCCTATTATATGTAGGAACAATTTATAAATCAATATATCACAAAAATCCTAAGTTTCTCCGTTTCTTAGAATTTTCACATAACTTTGAGACTCGAAAAGTTATCGTTTTAGATTATGTTGGCACGTTAATATATATATATATATATATATATATATATATATATATATTTCTATGATTTTATGACTTGAACGATTTTATTGGTGACCGTTATCATGTAAATCCGTTAACACACCCGTTTATACGTAATATATCAACGATTTGTGCGTCGTAATATATATACATAAACGTACACATAAATTAACATCGTAACACGCGTAATCTCGTTAACTTATTTATTTTGTAATTTTTAAGGCATGCATACATAAAATAATTTATATGTATCAATTTTCATGCTCGACAAATAAGTTACACATTTAACGCGATTTTACCGTTTCTACCGCATAAAACGCACAAGTGTACATGCATAGTCTTAATTTCCCACTATCATGTTAACACTTAACATATTATCACATTCACCTATTTAAATCACATAACACATTTCAACACATAAGGTTCACCCAAAAATAACTCATACTAGTGTTCATTGAAAAACGCGTATTTTAGTGATTCGGTAACGTTTTCGGGTGTCGGAAGTCACGTATGACCAACCAAACACCAAGTAAACTCAAAATTAGTTAAAATACTTATTTTTAAACTAAAAATATCAGTTTACTTACTGATCTAACTCAGTTTCATAAAAATCGTTCGAAAAGCCGATTTTTGACCGTTTTACCGCATAGTCTTGCGTTAAACGTTACTACCACCATCCCAACTCGGAATGGCTTGATATTTTAACACAATACATGTTATTTACTGATTAAAATAGTGATTATAATCAGATTAGTGCAATTTTTCTGTAAGTCACATAAATCATGCGATTTCACGTATTTTACAACTCCTAATGCACCATGGCAACATGAAAGACTAGTAAACTTTATGTCAAAGTTTTATATCACTAAACACTTCAAAATAATCATATTTTAGTGTTCATATTCTGATCAAAATTGATTTTTAACAAATCATGTTTAAATCATCATTTCATGCTTTCATATCATCATGCATGTTCATATATGTGCATCTAATGCACTCATACAACATCATCATCATTATTTATGATT
Organism: Helianthus tuberosus; assembly: GCA_030545235.1. Classification (NCBI taxonomy): domain Eukaryota; kingdom Viridiplantae; phylum Streptophyta; class Magnoliopsida; order Asterales; family Asteraceae; genus Helianthus; species Helianthus tuberosus. The sequence goes on from CM060408.1 coordinate 115,763,855, forward strand.
TATTCATGCCCAAGAACACATTAATATCATGTTCTTACAAAACATAACATATATCATCATGATCATCGAATCATTCATACATAAATGCAAGTATCCTTCACATTTATGAATATATGACAAACCTTTACATGCATGCACACATATATACATACGTATATACGACATACATATATACGACATACATATATACATATGAACTTCCACACATTCACTTTTTATCATGTCACTTTCAAATCTTGAAACCCTTTTTAGAACATTCCTTTATGACATATTTGATTCTTACGTGCATCCTACTTTTCAAGTAATCATGTTAATCAAGAATCTTTCAATAAAAATCAAAAACCCAATCACCTACACACACTCACGGCCACACATACATACATACATATATACACCCATTTTTTTTCATTCAACAACCCATTTGTTTTAAGTTTCAAGTTTGTGATTAAACTCAAGAACAAGAGAAACTTTCATCATCATCAAGATCATCAAGAATCAAAAACAAGGTTTTTAAAATAAATTTTATACCTTCAAGTTCTTGAATGATTTTTAGTAAAGATTTGATGATATGGGACTTGATTATTGCTTGAAACACCCTGAAATCACTTCTAATCCACCAAATGGGTGTTTCTTAGCGTTTTAATTTATTTTTTCTCACAAATATGATTAAAATTACCATTCTAATCATAACAGACTATTTTTAGGATTTTAACACTGATCAGGTGGTCACCGACGTTCGTTTCGCATTTTAATCGTTACGCGATAAGCGTTTATTTTATCCTTGCCAACATAATTTTTACCAATCTTTGGATTCACAAACACATTAAATATCACATATAAATATCAAAATCAGTCAAATACAACTTTTTTTATTTATTCATAACACGTGTTACAATTGTACGGTACGGCCTGAAAAGCCGGGTGTCACATCTGGAGGTTGAGATGCCAGAGATACCTTCTGTAACACAAATACAGCTAACATCTGTTGTTACTTCCTCACAATAGATGCACACATCTCGGTGGGAAGAGATGAGGATATTTCTGTTGCATCTGGTCCTGTCATTCCCAAGTGAACTCGGGTCCACGTTTAGAATCCTAGCAAACCTTGACTAACTTAATCCTACTCCTCCTGAGTTTCTGAATTTTCCAATCCAGAACCTCTATTGGTTCTTCGATAAATCTCAGTTTATCGTCCACTCGAACCTCTCCAGGGGGTATAATCGGCGTCTCATCAGACAGACACTTTTTCAAATTGGAGACATGAAACACGTCATGAACTCCACTCAATTCCTCCGGCAACTTAAGCCTATACGTGACTGATCCAACTCGAGATGCGATTTCGAAAGGACCTATATAACGCAGGCTCAGCTTTCCCCCTTTTCCAAACCTCACAACGCCCTTCCAAGGCGTTGCTTTCAACATAACCCGATCACCGACCTGAAACTCCAATGGTTTCCTCCGGTTATCCGCTTAACTCTTTTGTCGATCCGCGGCAGCTTTCAACCTCCCATTAATCTGAACAACCTTGTCCGTGGTTTCCTGGATAAGCTCGGGTCCGGTTAATTGCTTTTCGCCTACTTCAGCCCAACAAAATGGCGATCGGCACTTTCTTCCATACAAGGATTCAAACGGAGCGGTCTTGATACTAGCGTGGTAACTATTGTTGTAGGAAAACTCTGCCAACGGCAAGTGAGTATCCCAACTTCCACCAAAATCAATCGCACACGCTCTCAACATATCCTCCAACATCTGAATGGTTCTCTCACTCTGACCATCCGTTTGAGGATGATATGCAGTACTCATGTCCAAACGAGAACCCAACGAATCTTGAAGAGATCGGCAAAACCTGGAGTCAAACCGCCCGTCACTATCTGAGATAATTGACACCGGTACTCCATGACGGGCTACAATCTCGTTAAGGTCCAACTACGATATCTTCTTCATATTGTCTGTTTCCTTAAGCGCCAAGAAATGAGCAGACTTTGTTAATCAATCCACAATTACCCATATCGTATCATGTCCACGTGACGTACGGGGTAACTTGGTGATAAAGTCCATCGTAAGATGTTCCCATTTCCACTTAGGAATCTCTGGTTGCTGCAGAATCCCAGACGGCTTCTGATGTTCAGCCTTAACCTTAGAGCACATTAGACATTTACCCACATAGACCGTAATATCTCTCTTCATATTCGGCCACCAGTACAACTCCTTGATATCCTGATACATCTTGGTAAAACCTGGGTGAATGGAATATCTGGATTTATGAGCTTCGTTCATAACCAGTTCACGTAGGTTACCTCTAAGCGGAACCCAAACTCGGTTCAAGAAGTACATTACTTCATCCGCTTTTGGTATCAGTTCGCATTCTAAACCTCTCAAACCTTCTCTTCTCAGGTTCTCATCCTTCAAAGCTTCCCATTGCGCATTACGAATATGATCATTCAAACTCTTCTGTATGGTCAAGCCCAAAACACGCACACGAAGAGGCTTCTCCCGCTCTTTCCTGCTGTATCCGCAACAACGTTTGCTTTTCCAGGGTGATAACGAATATCACACTCGTAATCATTGAGTAACTCTACCCAACGCCGTTTTCGCATGTTGAGCTCCTTCTAATCATAGATATGCTGGAGGCTCTTATGGTCAGTGTATATCATACACTTCGTACCATACAAGTAATGTCTCCAGATCTTTAAGGCAAACACAACAGCTCCAAGCTCCAAATCATGCGTCGTGTAGTTCTTCTCGTGGACTTTCAATTATCTGGATGCATAGGCTATCACTTTGTCCCTCTGCATAAGCACGCATCCAAGGCCCAAACGTGACGCATCACAATATACAATGAAATCATCACTTCCCTCAGGAAGGGAAAGAATAGGTGCACTACACAACTTTTCCTTCAGCGTCCAAAAAGCTTCCTCCCGCTTTTCCGTCCAATCAAACTTTCTTTCCTTTTAGGTCAATAGCGTCAAAGGTTGCGCTAATCTGGGAGAAATTCTCAATGAATCTCCGGTAGTACCCAGCAAGTCCTAAGAATTGTCGCACCTCTGACGGAGTCTTTGGCGCTTCCCATTCTTGATCGCCTCAATCTTCAACGGATCCACATGTATACCTTTCTCATTTATGACATATCCAAGAAAATGAACTTCCCGAATCCAGAATTCACATTTAGAGAACTTGGCATACAACTTCTTTTCCTTCAGCAACTCCAAAATCAACTTCAAATGATGCTCATGTTCTTATTTGGTTCGTGAATAGATAAGTATATCGTCTATGAATACTATCACGAATTTATCCAAATAAGGTTTGCATACCCTGTTCATGAGATCCATAAACACTGTTGGCGCATTAGTTAAGCCAAAAGGCATGACTAAAAACTCGTAATGGCTATATCGTGTTCGAAAAGCAGTCTTCGGAATATCTTCGTCAGCAACCTTCAACTGATGATATCCTGAACGCAGGTCAATCTTCGAGTAGTAGCTGGATTCCTGTAGCTGATTAACCAAATCGTCAATTCTCGGCAAAGGGTACTGATTCTTGATAGTCAACTTGTTCAGCTCTCTGTAGTCAATACGCATCCTGAAGGATCCATCCTTCTTCTTCACAAACAAAATAGACGCACCCCAAGGTGAAAAGCTCGGTCGAATGAAACCCTTGTCTAGTAGCTCTTGAAGCTGATTCGACAATTCTTTCATCTCTGACAGTGCTAATCTATAAGGAGATTTTGCAATCGGTGCAGCACCGGGTACCAGATCAATTCTAAACTCAATCTGCCTCGCAGGGAGCAATCCGGGTAAGTCTTCAGGAAAAACTTCTAGGTAATCACGAACAATAGGAATCTCCCCGATCTTCCTACCTTCAGCCTTCGTATCTACCACGTTAACTAAGAATGCGGGATAACCCTTTCGCAACAACTTGAGCATCTTCATAACACTAAAGACACTCGACACTCGACTCGATCGGTCTTCGTGACCAACTATTGCTTCACCACCATCAGGACGAGGTATCCTCACTTGCTTCTCCGAGAAAATAATCTTAGCTTTTTTCTTGGATAGCCAATCCATCCCCAAGACTACATCAAAACTCCCCAGTTCCACTGGCAACAAGTTGGTACTAAAACTATGACCATCTAACTGAATACTACAACCGCAAACGACCTCGCTAGTTTCTATCAGTTTACCATTTGGTAGTTCTATCGAGTACTTTTTACTTAGCTTACTTGTTGGAGCACACAAAAATAGTTCAAAGTTTTTCGAAACAAAACTCAAGTCAGCTCCAGTATCAAAGAGTACGAATGCAGAATGGTTATTGATAAAAACATACCAGTAACAAAAACAGGATCGTCGCATGCCTTCCCAGCGTTTAGCTCGAACGCTCTACCCCTGGCATTCTGACCCTTTGCTTTAGGACAATCCCTCCTGAAATGTCCCTGTTCACCACACTGGAAGCATCCCTCTAGCTTCGCTCCCTCCTAAGTACTTTTAGCAAAGCACTTGCGGGTAACATACCCAGTTCGACCACATCTGGCACACTCTTTCTGCTCATTCTCGTGAGTCTTCTTCTCAGATACACTCCTGCCATCCTTGGCATTATCCCTTCTCGAACTGGCCACATACGCCTTCCCCAAACTGTGTTTCCTGTCATGCTTCTCATCAGTTTCCTTCCTCGAGCTCTTGGACTTGCCAAATTGTTAAAACGAGAAGTGTAAGCTCTGACGTTCAGACCTTCCAAGGTTAGGTTCCAGAAGTCGGTCTAGATTTTTTGTATCTCACTGCGCGGGCAATACTCTTTCAGGAGCATCTCCTTAAGTTTGTTCCAGGTTAGACCATATGCAACGTCTTCACCCAAGATTTGAACTTGCGAGTTCCACCAGGATAGTGCTTCATCAAGAAAAGAGCAAGAAGCATACCTAACCCGTTGATCAGCAACCCAAACACTGATTGCCATGATGGATTCTATCTTCTCAATCCACCTGGTGATCTCTAAGGCTCCTTCAGCACCGGTAAATGATCGTGGGTTACAGCCCTGGAATGTTTTATAAGTACATTCGTGCACTGTTCATAAAGTTAATGAAAATCAGGAATACATTCTGATTACATCATAACACAAGAACTACTAAAACTTTCTGACCATATCTTACCTGGAGGGTTTCCAATCGGTGCGCCACCAAAACCACGCCCATGAGCACCACGTTCACGTCCATGGCCATCATTTTCGTTATCATTATGCTGTTCCATGGCAGTATTACCGTGTTGGGCTATGAGTTGAGCCAACTCTTCCGGTTTGGTAGGTAGTCCAGTACCCTGTATTGCTTTTGGCGGCATTTCGTCATTTCTATTATTACAACAATAATAATCACATAAGATGATAACCAAAAATAATTCAATCATTAAATGCTAGTGGACCAAACATTGCGCATGTATAATATCCACATATTAATGAGAACAATTTTTAAAACAAAAGTAATCCAACTGATATTCATTATAGAAATTAATAAACTTGTTTCTAGTACATACCGACTACCTTTGGCATGTCTACGTCGACACCCAAAACAAGTTCACACAAAAATTTCTACATAATATCCCAAAAATATAACTGGCACGCAGGCCCCAAAAAGAGAGTATCAAAGAGTCTAACAAAACAACCAACAAAACAAACAAACAACAACAAGTATCAGTGCTTCAAACCCAGGAAATCTAACATCTTCTTGACAAGCTCCTCCAGATCCACTATCCTCCATTTGGTCCATCGCACTGTTATCTAAATACTTCAACTCATCGTACCAATCCATTTGTCCCTCGAGGTCCTTCATCTTACCCTTAGCTGAATCCAGGTCTCCGCGCAGAGTGGCAAACTGTCGATCGCAGTGGCAACATCGGTCTATACAAACCCCTTTCTACTTCTTAGAAGCAGATGTCGTCTCAGCATGTGACGTAGATGCGATCTCCCCAGCAGGCCTAGTCCTCTTCCTATGACGATAATAGACCAAAAGAGGCGTAGTAGGAGCGCGTGACTCAATAACTGGCAAAGACGACTCAGAAGAAACAGGTAGAGGGATCTCAACGACAGGCTCAATCACAACAGCAGGCGGAACGACTGATGGCTCTAACGATCGAGCCTTGACAATAGTGGCGTCCACCACTGGTGCGATACTGAGAGATCCTCCAACAATAGGAACACCTCTAATCACGTCATCGATAACTGGTACCGTGCCAGATGATTGTCCCGTCTCATGAATCGTGGGAGGAACATCATCGTCATCATCTATCCACCCGTTGCTAATGAAAGCGTATCGGGGGGTCTACCTGGCTGGAAAAAGCAGCAGGGTCGACATGGAAAGATGAAGCAAACTCGGCAATACCAACCATCTGTGGAGTCGTAATAGGTATCTCTGGTAGAATGGATCTGGGTGAAGTCTCGAAATCTGGCTCGCTACCTGAGCCATGGATCTCGATGACCTCGTGCGACATCTGTGACACATATATAACCGTACAAGTAAGTGTGTGATCAAATGAATAATAACACGTAAGGCCCAAATAAACAGAAAATCATGTATGCACATAAACACACAATGGTTTTCATACATGATAAAATTTTTCCAAGTTTATTTAAAATTTTGGCTTCAAGAATTTTGGACTTAAATCTCAAAATTCTTCTGTTGAAGTCTAGAGTTTTCCCCGAAAACATCTTGTTCGCTAACAACCAATGGCTCTGATACCAACTTCTGTCACACCCCAAAAACGTCACAGCAGAATATAAAACGTAGTGGTGATGGAAGTTGGTGCCCATTAATATCTTGATGATCGATGCATTTATTTGTTGGACATAATAACTTAATTGAAACATAAGTTTTAAACATAACGTTTCAAAACATGACATCACTTGCGCATGACCCATATCGAGACCATCTATGATGCCTACCTCACGTACAATATATATATCTTACTAATATGACAAATTTAATATAAACAGTTGTACGAATTTACTAAAATCCCTTGGACCAAATGAATTCGTCCCAACTACACGGTCGTTTTCTCTGAAACACCGTACAATCCCCGTTTCATCCCCGAAACGTATATTCAACCAAAAACCGTTTCATCCCCGAAACATATATTCAATAAAACCGTTTCATCCCCGAAACATATATTCAATAAAACCATTTCATCCCCGAAACATATATTTTCACAAATCCATATATTTTCAACGAAAATATATAATTTATATCAAAAAGGTATGTTTTATTCTAAAAACATTATTAAACCCTTTTTGGCATGTTCTTCCATCAAAACATATACAAAATAGTAAAAAGAGAGGGTTTAGTGACATTCACCTTTGGGTACTACGTATTTTTAAATAGCGCAATCCCACAGATTGATTTCTACACGTCCTATTATACGTAGGAACAATTTATAAATCAATATATCACAAAAATCCTAAGTTTCTCCGTTTCTTAGAATTTCCACATAACTTTGAGATTTTCTCGAAAAGTTATCGTTTTAGATTATGTTGGCACGTTAATATATGTATGACTCCATATATATATATATATATATTATGATTTGCGCGTCGTAATATATATACATAAGCGTACACATAAATTAACATCGTAACACGCGTAATCTCATTAACTTATTTATTTTGTCATTTTTAAGGCATGCATACATAAAATAACTTTTATGTATCAATTTTGATGCTCGACAAATAAGTTACACATTTAAGGCCGATTTTACCGTTTCTACCGCATAAAACGCACAAGTGTACATGCATAGTCTAAATTTCCCACTATCATGTTAACACTTAACATATTATCACATTCACCTATTTAAATCGCATAACACATTTCAACACATAAGATTCACCCAAAAATAACCCATACTAGAGTTCATTGAAAAACGCGTATTTTAGTGATTTGGTAACGTTTTCGGGCGTCGGAAGTCACGTATGACCAACCAAACATCAAGTAAACTCAAAATTAGTTAAAATACATATTTTTAAACTAAAAATATCAGTTTACTTAATGATCTAAGTCAGTTTCATAAAAATCGTTCGAAAAGCCGATTTTTAACCATTTTACCGAATAGTCTTGCGTTAAACGTTACTACAACCATCCTAACTCGGAATGACTTGATATTTTAACACAATACATGTTATTTACTGATTAAAATAGTGATTATAATCAGATTAGTGTAGTTTTTGTGTAAATCACATAAATCATGCGATTTCACGTATTTTACAACTCCTAATGCACCATGTACAACATGCAAGACTAGTAAACTTTATGTCAAAGTTTTATATCACTAAACACTTCAAAATAATCATATTTTCGTGTTCATATTCTGATCAAAATTGATTTTTATCAAATCATGTTTAAATCATCATTTCATGCTTTCATATCATCATGCATGTTCATATATGTGCATCTAATGCACTCATACAACATCATCATCATTATTTATGATTTAATCATGCCCAAGAGAACATTAATATCATGTTCTTAGAAAACATAACATATATCATCATGATCATCCAATCATTTATATATAAAGGCAAGTATCCTTCACATTTATGAATATATGACAAACTTTTACATGCATGCACACATATATACATACATATATACGACATACATATATACATATGAACTTCCAAAAGTTCACTTTTTATCATGTCACTTTCAAATCTTGAAACCCTTTTTAGAACATTCCTTTATGATATATTTGATTCTTACATGCATCCTACTTTTCAAGTAATCATGTTAATCAAGAATATTTCAATAAAAAACACAATCACCTACACACACTCACGGCCATACATACATACATACATACATACATACATACATACATACATACATACATACATACATACATATATACACCCATTTTTATTTCATTCAACAACCCATTTGTTTTAAGTTTCAAGTTTGTGATTAAACTCAAGAACAACAGAAACTTCCATCATCATCAAGATAATCAAGAATCAAAAACAAGGTTTTTAAAATAAATTTTATACCTTCAAGTTCTTGAATGATTTTTAGTAAAGATTTGATGATATGGGAGTTGATTATTGCTTGAAACACCTTGAAATCACTTCTAATCCACAAAATGGACTTGCAAACACCTTGTAATGAGTTTGAATCCTCAAGAACAATTTGAAAAATGAAAATGGATGTGATCTAGGGGGTGTTCGGCCGAGATTAAGAGAGAGAGAGAGAGTGAATGTGAATTTGTTTGATCTTGAATTATGTAAAGGAAGTGTGTGTTGTAGGTTAATATGATTGATTTATGTTCCCCATGCCAACACTTGGCACAAAGAAAGAAAAATGGCAAAAGGTGGGCTGCCTATTGCCGCCACCTAAGCCCCTCTCTCACATAAAATTATACATACATACACATATATATAATATAGTGTAAAAACATGTATTTTACTAGATATCGGGTATTTTATCTAGCGTTTTAATCCTGTTTTTGTGCGTTTTAAATTATTTTTATCATTCTATAAAAATAATCACACTAAATTATTACTTAAATAATTATCAGTTGCCTTGACTGGCTGCGTTGACAGTATTTTGTCTAATACGCGCAGTATCGCGCGGTACGCGCTCTAACTCGAAAAATAGAGTTTCTTAGCGTTTTAGTTTGTTTTTTCCTCACGAATATGATTAAAATTACCATTCTAATCATAACAGACTATTTTTAGGATTTTAACACGGATCGGGTGGTCACCGACGTTCGTTTCGCATTTTAATCGTTACACGATAAGCGTTTATTTTATCGTTGCCAACATAATTTTTACCAATGTTTGGATTCACCAACACATTAAATATCACATATAAATATCAAAATAAGTCAAATAAAGCTCTTTTATTTATTCATAACACATGTTACAATTGTACGGTATGACCTGAAAAGTCGGGTGTCACATCTGGAGGTTGAGATGCCAGAGATACCTACTGTAACACAAATACAGCTAACATCTGTTGTTACTTCCTCACAATAGATGCATACATCTCCACCCATCCAAACTCCTCACTCATCCTCCCAAAAGGAGAGTGTTGTAAGCACATGGGACATAAATCAAGGGGGAGATATTTCACTTGAATATCTCTTCTCAAGCCCCTCTCCCAGGGCTGCGTCTCTTTATACTCCACCCACCACACTTATGTTATCCATCATCAAACCATTGCTTGATGCACTTGATAATCCAGACTTGCATAAACCTAGTTCCTCTCAGCAACAAATCACTAAGAGTATACCTCTTCAAGTTACTAGGGCAAGTCCAAGACTTAGTGTTAACCCACAAGCAAAGGAGGCTACACCTCATCTATCTCAAGAGACACTTGAAGGTATTTCAAGTGGGAAACTACTATAATTGTAGAGAAAACAGTCTCACAATTGGATAGTAGTTACATTACTAAGACCCCCCTTTAAGGTAACAACTGTTGAGTCTACAATAGTACACTAAAAAACAGTTGGAAGTGCCCAATACTAAGGAAAAGGAGCATCTGGTTCAAAACCAGATACAACCACTTCCAGTGGGAATTCTAATGATCCTATTTGTTTAGGTGATGAGTTAAGATACAAAGAATTGACGACTAGAGTATCAAATTTAAAATCTATAGTGGCTAAGATTAAAGACATGATGAAGATATTGGTACAAAACTCTACTCCTCCATCAAATGCGGATCTTGTAGAGAAAATTTGATTTCATGCACAATCTTTTCTCCAACTACAAAAGCAGTTTGGAGATGCCACTCACAACATTCACTAGGAATTAATCAAAACTATGGTTGATGTAAGTTTTTCTGATACATAAGCAGAGATCCATGCCATAAAGATTATCTCCTTTAAGCAACAGGTGCTGCTCCAAATCCTAGGCATCTTGCAGAAGATGCCAAAAGGGGGAGAGTAGCGATAACCTAAGAAAGCTTCCACCTGCAAATCCAGCCAAAAGGGCTAAGATTACTCAAACCACTATTCCATCTACTCAAACCACTGTTCCAACCACTCAAACATCTGTTCCATCACAAACAACTACATCTCAAACATCTGTTGGCATTACAAAAAAGGCCAACATACGTTACAACAATACCACTCACCAAATTACTACCACCTATCCCTCAAACAAAAAAAGAAAAATGATTACTTCACCTATCAAAACACCTACCACCGAAAACTCAACAATTTATATCCCAACATCTTCACCACCATCATCATCTATACCATATGCAAACCTTCCTAGCCTAACCAGTGTTAAAGAATACTTAGAATTGAAAAAAGGCAGGCCAAAAGAATTGTTTTAGAAAGAAATCAAGGGAAGAATGATAAGCAAATCATGCAGATTCTGACAGAAGAATACAAAAAGGTAGAAGCATTAAGAGGCTATGCCAACATGATATGTAGGAACATATCCCATGACCTTATAATTGATGCAGATCTGAAAAGGCTACTTAGAGAGGAGTACCTTAATCACATCATTGTGACAAAACCATATGATGCTGATAAGGAACAATTTAATGGATGGCTGACTGATTGAATCGTTGCTAGATGAAAAAGTAAGGATTGAAAAGTTGAAGCTACTTCTCAATATCCCTCCTTCAATCTGAAATTGGTAAGATGGTAAAAAGCCAAATGACAAAAGGGCTTTGAAGCTGAGGAGAATGATGTAAGAACTTGCAGCAGCAAAAATAGGTATCATGAAAACAATTGCTAAATGGAATGAGTCAACACCCATTGAAAACTATAAACAATAAATTCAAAGAGGAAAAGATCCTTCATTACCAAAAAGGCTAGAGTATGAGCAACTAGACTTTCCTATCAAGACTTTGGTGAGGCCTTCTGAGCTCCCATCAGCAAGAATCATTTCAATAGTTGCAAAGGAATTTCTTAAAAGAAAATATGAACAGAAGAAGGACACCAGGAAAGAAGACCTAGTTGACACAATCATGGGAAGACCAGTCTCTCCAAACTTATCAGTAATAACTTTGGTCCCGGCAAATCCTCCTAGTCAACAATTTCTAAAATAGAAGTCAAACAAAGACACCCTTTAATTGACTTTGCTCAGGTCTAGTGGGGAGGTGGAGAAGATCACAATGAAACGTGCCCCTGGCTTAAAAATTGAACATCTGCAAGATTTAATAAGTCTACAACTGGAAAGAGACCCAGAAGAGACTGTTACTCTTGACTTTGAATTATAATTCAAAGGTCAAATATGAGAACAGTTGATGAGAGAATAAAGGTAGATCAAATAAACACCTTTTTTGACATCACCTGTTCAAGGAGGAGATTGTTGGACCTACAAAAGAACAGCTGATATCCAAAAGCCAAGACATGATTCAAAGATCAAGAAATAAACAGTTGAGGAAGCAATTCTCTCCCCAAAGATAGTGAGTCTTGAACACCTAATCAAAACATCTGTTCAAGAACAAAGCAAACATATGTTCAAGCCTTGGAACCGCTATTTAAGAAGAAACATATGTTGAAGGCTAAAGACTGTTGAATACCAAAGCACTGATGAAGTCAAAGGTCTGATCAAGAAGACCAAACATTTGTATGGCCAAACAGATGTTTGGATAACTCCAACAGTGGATAGCTTAGACAGTGTTTTCCCAGTGTAACAGTACCCATCTTGTAACAGTGTTTAGAATAGGTAGAACATATGATAAGATGTGCATAGATGCTGTAACATCTTTGGAATCTTTTCTGTTGGAATGTTAGATGTCACTATTAGGGTGATGTCAGCCTATCACGAACATATCTTTAGTACTTAGTATAAATAGATCTCACCTGTTAGAGATCTATTTTATCACTTCACATATTCTCTTTTGTATGAATAGTTCTGGTGAGTGATCGGATGAGTGGGAGATTGTAGAATCATTTTTGTAAAACTTTTGAATCATTTAAATCAATTGAGAAACATTTTCTAAAAATAACTCTCTATTTTTTAATTATATTGAGATAATCAATATTTGTATGCAAATATCAAACTTAGTTCTAACAAGTTGATACATGTAAAAACAAACCAAAGTCAAAAAAACAGAAACTTTAGAGTGTATACATAATCATCAACCAAAAAGAACATTTTTTACCTATCTAAAGATAAACCCAAGTCAAAAGGCGTAAACTTTAGTGTGTATCCATAATTTGCAATAAAAAGATCATCTTTTTATCATTCTAAAAACACACCCAGGTTAAAAAGCACAAACTTTAGTACCTGAATGATGGTACCGATATTACACGATTCCTTATCGACTTGAGGCGGGTTCAATCTCTGAATAAACTTATAATACTCTGTCTCACCCCGGCCGCGTTAAAACAACAAACTGCGGCGGAAACGTCGGGGAGTGTCGTAACAGAATCGTTGTTTCACAACACATGGATTGAAGTTTCGTTTTATTGAATAAAGTTTATTACATTGTCTCGAATATTAAAAGCAAAACATGAACATATTGTCCTTCATTGTTATTAAGTCACTAAGGCCTCGTCCATCCCTATGTGAGCACGCATCATAATCATCATCAAACATCATCAAACTACGGTACCTGAAACATATGAGAAAATACGTCAGCATAAAAATGACGGCGAGTACATAGGTTTTGTGAGTGTGTTAGATTCATGGCCTTGAGTTCATATTGCAATACCTCATCCAACCACGAGAGTTGTCGAGTGGGTATCTTGAAAACAAAAGAGTTTGATATTGCTGTATGTTTCTATCAACTTTTACAAGTTGATATATGTATAAACCAAAACCATTGTAGCCATGAATCTTAACTGAAAACATTTGTCGTTGAAAACCAAGTATTAAATCGTTGTTGAAATTAAACAATGTATGGTTTATATCTTTAAGTAAACCTTGTAGTGTAACTTCGTTTTGAAAACATTTGTCCAAGTGATCTAGATAACGCAACGAATTGTAATGTGTTAAAAGAACTTATATATAGGAAGTACCAGCGGCGTATCCAGCATGCTTTTACCACATTACACCCGCCCCGTTACCTAACCACTTACCATAACCCAAATCGTTCAATAGTTCACATAGTTTCAATCGTTCGAATAGTTCAATTAGTTCACATAGTTCCAATGGTTCAATAGTTTACATAGATCGCATAGTTCCAATGGTTCAATAGTTCACATAGATCACATAGTTCAATAGCTCCAGTGGTTCGAATAGTTCAAGTAGTTCACATAGTTCAATAGTTCCAGTGGTTCAATCGTTTAAATCGTGAAAACTAACTTTTGGTCGTTTTAACTGAATACATTCAAACCAGTGTGACTCATCCTACTCGTTCAACTTGTATTAACAAACCACCAAAGGGTAAGTTAATAATTCTTCAGGTTCTGTCGTTACCCACATTATCCCCATAACCATGGTGATAGTCCGACAACGGGATTTGTCAGATCCTATGGTAGCATAACACCCTATGGTACCATAACGTACTACTGGTCAGCTTGAATATAGTTAATGAATGTCATTCAATTGTCTTTCGACCAACGCCCCAACAAGTTCATTCAATTATTGAAATCGTTGTGTTTAATATAAATCATAGCATTTGTTTCGAAAGACTCGTAAATCGTTTAGCACATATGAATCACCCCAAAACATTTGAAAACGGTAAAAGAGGTGAACTATGTACTCACATCGAAGTGCAAAGTATCCTTGATCTAAAGAACTCGACAAAGCTCAGGCAAACCAAGGAAATCAAGTAGCACCTAGTAATCGAATTGCTAGTTAATAAATCGACACCTAAATCGGAAGATCGGGTAGAATGGGGTCTCGTAAACCAAATGAGTATTGGAACTCATGTGATATGCTTTAACAATGCCTACATTCTAAATCGGAACCTATCCTAAGTGCTTACAACCCGTTACGACCCATTAAGGTAGCTTACGCGACTTTAACGCGTCGTTTGCGTGAATGCGCGTTCGAAATGCCTAACTAGTCCTATGACAAGTTTTATATTCCCTAACATGTTTAAGTATGTTTTATAATCAGTTTAAGTGACAAAAGTTAAGTTACATATGCTTAAAATCGAATTATGCATGAAAAGGGCATTTTGGTCATTTTCCTAAGGCATATAAACTACCTATCATACAACTAATTAAACTGACCATAAGGTATAACCTTGGAAGGTTATTCCCTATACAACTATGGTCACTAAATATGCTTGGTCGGATCCTAACGATCGACCAAACGGGTCGGGTTTGATAGTCTAAGCGGTTGTCAAGACCGCTTGACTTACGACCCTAAACAAGCACTAGACTAAAAGTGACGAGTTAAACATGTTAAAACATGTTTAACTAAGTTAGAAAACAAGTTTGATGTTAAAACAAAGTGTTTTGATACCCAAAAATAGCTTCGTTGCAAAATACGCATAAATACGCATTTTGACCGAAAATTTGACTCGTCACTTCGACTAATCAACGTGGTAATCAGTAGGTATAGTCACAAGGGACTATAACCATCGTGATTACGCTCACGTTGCAAAGTTCAAACAAACTTTGTGTTGACCATTGACTGGTCAAAGCAGAAAGTCAAACACTATTTGACTTTCATGCTTGAAAAGCAATAACAAGCATGAAGGAAGCTTACAAAAGGTCCAAGCAAGGAAGAATTTGATCTAAAGCACTCAGGTATGAAGTATTAACTTCAACTTAGAGCAAATTCAGATCAAATGTGTGAAGAAAAGTAATGAGCAAGTGGGTATTTATAGGAGAGCTTGAGTCAACAAGATCTTGACATGTGTTTTTGCAAGATTCAAAGCTCAAATCTCACCATACACTTGTGCCCATAGATTTCAATACAAGGGGAATACCAAAACAAGTCCATAGCATTCAAAACCAGGGATCAAAACCATCAAATTCAGCTGATATGACCAAGTTCAATGCTTCTGTCTGGCACTAGGTCGCGCCCCGCGAAGACCCACACATGGTCCTTCGCGGCCCGTGAGGGCATGTTTCACAGATTGTCAAGTTTAGTCCCTGTAGGTCCAAAACTTGGATTTTGATGCATTTTGACGCGTTTAAGCCCTGTTAACCCCATTTCAAGGCTCTACACTGAAGTTAAAGTATAGGGAACATGAAAAATGCTTGAAAACATCTCGGATGTCGGTTCGTTTGATCGTACGGTTGCGTTGTTCGGTTAATTACGATGAAAACTCGAACGGACGCGAAAACGATCCAAATTACGCGACTAGTGGTATTTTTGCATTACAATCACTAAAATAAAATATTTTAATGATTACAAAAATTTTGGGATGTCCGGATATGTTCAGAATGTAAGATATGCGCGTAAATGCAAACTTATGCACTTTTTTACGCTTTTAGTCCCTATTGATCAAATAAGCATATCTTCGCATACCGAACCCCTCAAATCCCATTTCTAAGCTTTGTAAAGGATATTTAGGGTATGTTTAACTTATGATCAAGTTCTGGAATGTTCGTTATCATACGAATCGGTATAGTTTCGCAATTTGACACAAATGGTCCCTGTGATCGAATAAACTTGTTTTCGACACACCAAACCCTCCAAAACTAATTTCTAAGTTATGTAAAGGTTATTTAAGGTATGTTAAGCCTATGTCAATGTTCCAGAATGTTTTTCTCATTAAACTGATTACGTTTATGCATCAGTTCGCGTATAACTTTCCAGAAAGCGATTTAAAGCTCGAAACTGAACAATAATTGATATGTGCAAATCATACACATATTTATACAAATCCCAAGTATGAAACACAATATTTCATTGGTTTTGTATTCATATGATGGTCATGGAGGCATAGGTGTCACAGTCTCCCCTACTTTAGGAAATTTCGTCCCGAAATTTATTCTTACGAGTCTGTGTGTAACATTGTGTTAAACTATTGTCTTGCATGGAATCTAGGGTGTTATCTATTTGCATAGAGTAACCCATCAAATATTTATATGTAAGGCATAACTTTGTCATTCCCCAGTGGATGCTTCCTCAGATAATGCGGGAAGTGGGAATGAGGGATTTGATTAAATGATAGAATCAAACTAACCAGTAGTTCTGAGAGTATCCCTTAAGAATCTAACTTATTAAAATAGTTGTAAGGATTTGCATTTCATTTCCCCAGTGGGTATTCTTCAGAAGCGAAAATGAATGGATGATTCATTTTCTCCAATGGATTCTTCGTCAGATATGGAAATGAAAGATTGTATAAGCTGTTCATTTCTCAATGGTTAATTCTTTAGAAGCGAAAATGAATGGATGATTCATTTTATCCAATGGATTCTTCGTCAGATATGGAAATGAAAGATTGTATAAGCTGTTCATTTATCAATGGTTAATTCTTCAGAAGCGAAAATGAATGGATGATTCATTTTCCTCAGTGGATACTTCGTCAGAAGTAGAAATGAAGGATTGTTGAATAAGTTATTCATTTCTCCGATGGATATTTCCTCAGAAGCGAAAATGAATGGATGATTCATATTCCTCCTTGGATACTTCGCCAGAAGTGGAAATGAAAGATCATTGTAAAGAATATTCATTTCCCCGATGGATATTTCTTCAGAAGCGAAAATGAATGGATGATTCATTTTCCTCGGTGGATACTTCGTCAGAAGTGGAAATGAAAAAATTGATATAGAATTATTCATTCCCCAATGGATATTTCTTTAGAAGCAAAAATGAATGGATGATTCATTTTTCTCAGTGGATACTTCGTCAGAAGTGGAATGAATTTATTCATTTTCCTCAGTGGATACTTCGTCAGAAGTGGAATGAATTTATTCATTTTCCTCAGTGGATATTTCTTCAAAAGCGAAAATGAATGGTTAGTTCATGCTCCTCAGTGGATATTTTATCAGAAACGAAAATAACAAAATTAATGCAGGATTATTCATTCCCTTAGTGGATATTTCTTTAGAAGCGAAAAGGAATGATCAATCCTTTTTCCTCAGTGGATACTTCACCAGAAACGGAATGAATTTATTCATTTTCCTCAGTGGATATTTCTTCAGAAGCGAAAATGAACGGATAGTTCATTTTCCTCAGTGGGTACTTCATAAGAAACGAAAATGAACACGGTTCATGAATTCATTTCCCTCAGTTGATATTTCTTTCAGAAGCGAAGAATGAATAGCTAGTTCATTTTTCCTCAGTGGGTACTTCATCAGAAACGGAAATTAATATAGTTAACTTTTGTTTCTTGTTTAAGTTGATACGTGATAAAACTTGCTGTGGTATCTGTGCACTGAATTTCATAATTATGTATGGATCCATAATTACGTAATTCCTTGCACAGTCCGCAGAGTTTATTTTATAATGTGTAGGGGATAGAATCGGTTGAACACATAACACGTAAACACAAAATAGTCACACAATTGTTTACTTGGTTATCAATTCGTTATCAGTTTGTTATAAAATTGTTATTAATTTGTTGTTGATTTGTACTCGTGTAATCAAAGTACACCAGGAATCCAATCAATGGACTACAACTAGCACTTTAAATATCCTCAAGAATCTATGTACAAAGATAGGATGATCTCATAAGGATTCAATTTCCTTCACAAAGAATCCAATTAAGGACTTTGATTTTGCGCTTTAAATATCCACAAGGATCTAACTATGAAGAAGATCCTATAAGGATTTGGTATTCGTGTAGTAGAAAAATGTTTAGGAACCTTGTACTAGGTATGCTAAATCACATACGAGTATAGTGTTTATGAAATCAAGGTGCTAGATATGCTAAGACAACATATGAAGCAAATGGATCCTTGAAATCATTATGCCAATCATGCTAAGCTAGCATACAAAGCAGGGTGTTTTTGAAAATCGCGTACTACGTATGCTAAGACAATATACGGGTTGTTTGTTTTTGAAAGCTATGCATGGAATCGTTAAAAATATGTTTTTGAAAACCTTTTGTAACGTTTCTGAAATCATGTACTAAATACATTAGGTAAACATTTTTATAAAATGTTTAAAAACCATGTGACATGATTTTGAAAACATGTATGAGGTTTTTGAAAACATGCATAATCTTTTGAAATCATATGCTGTGTAAATATCGTGAAATTAGGAAGTTATGATATGTATATCGCATAAGACCAATTAAGCGTTCACAGAAGTACCCTTGGGAATCCAAATAAGAATTTAAAGCGGTACTGTGGGTATTTGTTCAAAGTTGTAACTTGTACCTTGCACTTCGTTTCGTAGAAGAAACAAGTACTTAGGATTTTTCGTTGGTGATCGTGAACGATCATAAAAATGGAAGAACTACGAGAGTAGTTTGTTTGGCAAGGAATATATAACAACCCTCCTAAATATTTTTCGACACCCCTAATATATTTAGAGTATCCTTATATCACTTAAGTATACCCCGTATATGAAAACGGGCCCCGAATACTTTTATTTTTATTAAAATTAAATAAAAATAAGATATTTACTTCGCTCACGGGCCGCGAACGAGTTGGTTAAGCGCTACGCGGGGCGCGACAGCCTTGCCACACAACGACACCCTGAGCTGCCATGTGGCAGGCTCGTGTCAGGTCTACAGTTGGCGAATCAGCAAGCCTACGCCCTATAACCCTATGTCATGGGCCGCGAAGGGTCACCATTCGTCTTACGCGGGCCGCGAGGGAGTCTAATATCAGCCCAATAAATAGCAACGAAGGATTCAGTCGACAAACCGTTCAATTTCTTTTTCTATCCAAGTATAATACCCCCTAATTAAGGAAGTTCTGCCCCGTTGTAAGTATCATAACCCCGGTTACGTATTAGATACGCTGCCCGATTGATCCAGGGTTCCGTAACGGCTGTCGTGGTTCTGCCGGACGTAGCCGTTGGAATGCCGTCTCGGGGAGGGTATTGCTAATGTAAATATTGGGTTATTATACTAACGCGTGTGCATTTGTGTAATTTATAGATAATCACCATGAAACCCTTATGGAAAACCTAAGACAACAATGTGAGTAATCTCCTTTTTGTAAATTGTTTTTACAAAACTTTAAATATTTTATAATGTGATTAAGCAGTGATTGAGTCTTGAAATTCTTCAATTACTGCCCGTATGTTGGGGTTTTGTATACAAAATGTGCAACACGTTACCATTGGATAACGAGATAGCCAATGTGTAATATGACCCACCAGTCAGGATTGACAGTACTGAATGAGTAATTGTGTAGAAATAAACATTGTAATAGCTCTCAATACTGTTAAAAGATAAAACTCTTCTTGATTAAATTGGGATTCACTCACCAGTATTTCCCACTGACAAAATGTTTTAAACGCGTTTCAGGTAACAAAATGTGAAAGCCAACTAGAAGCCAGCTGGACAGCACTGAAGTAAAAGTTACCTAAATAAAAGAAGATGTTTTATACAATAAAATAGGGATATTCCCTATGAAAATGTTTGTAATGAAAACTTGGGTCTTATCCCAATATGTTTAATATTATAAAAGCGTGGTAATTACTCTGATAAAATATTTCCCAACTACGGTCCTGATGTAATTTCCGCTGCCAAAATGATAAACACCAATACCACCAAAACTGGTCTCGCGGCCGCCTGTTCCCGGGACAGATAGGGGGCGGGGGTTGCGGCAGAAGGTGGTATCAGAGCTAAGCCACTGATTCAGCCACAGAAGTGTTCTGCTGACACCAAAATATTATGTGTTAGGAAACTAATTACGGAAATACGTGCATATCTGTATTTTATTGTTGTGTGTTATTTGACTATTTGTTAGTTTACAGTATGAGTGATCAAGGACCCTCCGACGCTTATCGTCAGTTGTCCGGCTCACCTAGGAGCGAAGGCACCTCTTCACAGCCTGCCCTCTCAGGGTATTCAGCTGACAATGAAGATGGGATATTCGTGTTTAAGGCTTAGTCTGAAGAGCCATTCCCTCAGAAAAAGAGAGGATGGTTCAGTAGAGGAGCACATGAGCATAGAAAGAGAATGAAAAAGTTACAACAGCAGCGAGTTCTAGCAGCCGCTAAAAGAGAAACCGATACCCACACCCAAGACATGCTTAATAGGAGTTTAGCAAACTTCCATATTTTAGCATCCACAGCTGCCGACCTAAACCTGGAACAACTAGTAGCCCCTCAACCATTACCCTTGTTTCCCACGCAGCCAATGGAGATCGAAAACAACCCAGAAAACCAAGTTCAAATGCATAATTTTCACCCAGAAGAGATACCTAGGATACCAGCACCCAATCCCTTAGACCCAGACTATGACCCGTGGTTCGATGATCATAGGGATTATATGCAACGCTATCACTTAACAGACGAACCCATGCCAAACCTAGCATCTTACCCAGGTCTGGACCCTCTAGATCCCTACTATGCTAATGATGAATACATTAGGGAAATCCTAGAGAATCCGTATCCTCAGGAAGAACCCATGCCACAGTACCCAGATCCAGTACCAGCACCTACACCCCCAATGAGTGCAGAAAATGTGCAAGAGCTCCGAACTTTCGGAGAAGAAATTTTTAGAAAATAGCAAGAGGATGAGACAGGTTGGAGAACGACTCGTCTGGAAGTACGACGAGCGTAATATGGAGTTCTGGATGAACCCATTTCAGTGAAGGTGATGGTGGAGATAGTAATATTAATAATATAATAGTAATATATATATAATATATGTGTATGAAGGAAAAGAAATATAAATATGTGTAATAATAATAATAATATATTGTAGTATAGACCACCTCGTGGTTAATGATGCATAGTAGTATTGTAATTTTAAATTCCAGTATCGGTTTGTATTAGATGCATACTATAAGAAAGAGTAAGTCGCAATGCTCGACGCTTTTGACCAATATGTGTGCTGTGTGATTGTTTGCCTTAAATATTATTTTGTGATATTAATAAGTGGCAAATGTTTAAAATCCAGATGGACAACGAAGTGAACCAGGAAAACCAGAATAATGATAACCAGAGTAACAATAACCCGGATAACGAAAACCCGAACAACAACAATAATGGAAACCAAGTGGATAACAGTGCCACGCAACACATAGTGGCACAAGGGATAATGGATGCGATGCCATATATTATCAAAACGGTTAAGGAATCCGATAATAAAAGTGAACGTGATAGTAAACGACCCACTGAACCTGAACACAGCATAAACAATGGACTAATACTTCAAGTGCCCATTCTTAAAAGAAGAAGAACCATGTCCTATGGTTGTTCTTCTAAAGAATTATGGTCTTGTAAACCAATGGAATTCTCGGGCAATGAATGGGTCGTTGCATCTCTACGCTGGATAGAAAAGACTGAGGCAGTGTTAAGAATAAGCAAGTGTGCAGAAGAGGATAAGATAATGTTTGCTTCCAATATGTTTAAGAACTCAGCCATAGAATAAGCAAGTGTGCAGAAGAGGAAGTGATATGGTTTACAATATGGAATGGGTGGAATTTAAAAACATGGTAGAAAGAATATTCTACCCTCCCAATGAAAAGGAACAGATAGCAAATAAATTCCTAAACCTTAGGATGACTGGGGTAGATAGTAAGGGTTATACTACATTATTCTTTGAATATGCTCGAATAGTACCAACCCTTGCATCACCCGAACCAGTATTAATCTCCCGTTACATTTGGGGATTAATCAATGAAATTAGGCATGTAGTCAAGGCAGCTAGACCTCAAACTATAGAAGAAGCTGTAGAACTAGCAAATAACTTGACAGATGAGTTAGTCCGTACACGAGAAGAGGATCAGAGGAGGAACCTAACCCAGAAGCTTACCCAAGAATTTCGTTCTGGAAATTCTAACCGTGGGAAAAATGTAGGTTCTACTTCTGCACCCTATTGCAAGTATTGCAAAAGGAAGCATTCTGGAAGATGCTCCATATACTATAACTTCTGTAAAATATCTGGACATAAGGAGGAAGACTGCAGGAAGAAACCTAATAACAGGATATGCTACAACTGTGGAGAACAAGGTCACATCAAGCCAAACTGCCCAAAACTAGCTCCAGCCACAAACACCAAGAATACTAAAAATGCTAAAGCATTTGTTCTGACTGCAGAAGAAGCAAAGATGATCCCAGATGTGATCGCCGGTACGTTTTTAGTTAATGATGTTTTTGCTAAAGTATTATTTGACTCTGGTGCGAACCAAAGTTTTATTAATACTTCATTTTGCAAACTTCTCAATCAACCATTAACTAAACTCTCACAAGAATGTCTAGTAGAGACAGCAAATTGGGGAAACCATTAAGATTTCTGAGATGTTGCAGGGAGCAAGAATAGAATTTTTAAATCAAAGATTTATTGCAAACCTTTACCCAATGAATCTGGCAGGATTTGATGTCGTGTTAAGAATGGATTGGTTAATAGCCAATAAAGCTAGTATTTTATGTGATTAAAAGTCAATTCAAGTTGGGGGGATATTCCACGGTCCTCCCAACCGCTGGAGTGATCACACTTCACAAGCTAGCTTAGCCCCATAGCTGCGTGGGGGTGAATACCAAACCGAGAGCGATGAGCTTGGCCGTGGGATGCAGACACCAAGATTCGAACCCGGGACCTCTAGGGAGAGGGTGGGTGAGGCTGGCCAACTGGGCTACCCCAGAAGGTTAAGTCAATTCAAGTATATTCACCAAAAGGTGAAAAGAACACAATTAAAGGAGATAAACCCTCTAAATCCACAAAATTCATCTCTGTGATGAAAACATCAAGTTGTATAGGAAAAGGATCATTAGTGTATTTGATTTCTATAATCCCTAACACTAAAGGAAAAGAACTTAAAGATATTCCAGTAGTATCCCAGTTTTCAGATATATTCCCAGAAGAATTACCAGGACTACCGCCAGATGGAGAAGTTGAATTCTGAATTCATCTACTACAAGGGACAACACCAATCGCCAAAGCACCTTACCGTTTGGCACCCGCAGAAATGCAGGAACTGAAGAAACTGCTAGATGAATTATTGGAAAAAGGATTCATACA
Organism: Helianthus tuberosus; assembly: GCA_030545235.1. NCBI lineage: Eukaryota > Viridiplantae > Streptophyta > Magnoliopsida > Asterales > Asteraceae > Helianthus > Helianthus tuberosus. The sequence continues at coordinate 115,787,775 of CM060408.1, forward strand.
GCCAAGTTCATCACCATGGGGAGCGCCGATTTTATTTGTTAAAAAGAAGGACGGATCAATGCGTATGTGCATTGACTACCCTGAATTGAACAAAGTAACAATTAAAAATCGGTATCCATTACCGAGAATCGATGATCTGTTCGACCAGTTGCAAGGAGCTCGATTTTTCTCGAAAATTGATTTACGATCAGGATATCATCAATTAAAGGTACAGGAAGAGGACATTCCAAAGACCGCTTTCAGAACAAGGTATGGCCATTATAAATTTACTGTCATGTCATTTGGTTTAACCAATGCCCCAGCTGCATTTATGGACATGATGAACCGAATATGTAAGCCATATTTGGATAAATTCATAATTGTCTTTATAGATGATATTCTCATTTACTCTAAGAGTAAAGAGGAACATGCAAAGCATTTGCACACACTTCTAAGTTTATTAAGAAAATAAAAGCTTTATGCTAAGTTTTCAAAGTGTGAGTTTTGGTTAGAACAAGTACAATTTCTTGGACATCTAGTCAATCATGAAGGAATTCATGTGGATCCTACCAAGATCAAGGCAATTACCAAATGGAAAACCCCTGAGTCACCAACCGAGGTTAGAAGTTTCTTAGGATTGGCCGGTTATTATAGAAGATTTATTCGAGATTTTTCTAGAATAGTCATTCCCTTAACTAAGTTAACCTGTAAATCTGTTAAGTTTGAATGGGGACCAAAACAAGAAGAAGACTTTAGAATTCTTAAGCAAAAACTAACCAATGCACCCATACTAGCGCTACAAGAAGGAACTGAAGACTTTGTAGTCTACTGTGACTGTGCAACTCGTATTTCAAACCTTTAGTCGTACATTGATGTAACATGTTTTGAACGTTATGTGATAACTTGATATGATGATGAATGTTATGTGTATGTAATTGTATTGTAAATGTGTATGCATACTACCTAAGTTGGATCACACATCACATGTCCATTCGCACAAGCCCATTCGGGCCACACTCCTTGTATTCGAACCAAGGGCAGCCCATGATGGGTTCAGCCCACTCCCTTGCACGCATAACCTCATGAGGAGGGTGTATACTCCTCATTGTTTGCATAACACACAATACACCAAACCCTATTCTCTCTTCCTCTCCTCTCAAAGCCGACGGCAACACCCCCTCTCCTCGAAGCTTTCTTGCTCGGATCAACTCTTGTTCTACCCTCTAACCGGTTAGTATCTCACTATTGATTGTATGTTAGATGATGTTGTGGCTTAGATGTTTCTACATAATGAATTAGAGATGTTTTGTGATTGATTTTAATGTCAATTGATGAGGTTTGGTGTTCGTGTGTATCGGCTCACATGTGAAGTATGTGTAGATCAATATAGGGTTTGTTAATTATGTGATGTAATGATGATCTAGAACCGAATGCATGACAATCGGTTGTTATGAAAGTATATGCGGATGATTTGTTGTGTTGTTATGTTAGGATGCATGCTAGTAATCAAGAACCTGAACCGTGTTAATGTGTTTAAATGTTATGGTTGTTTTTTATGTTTTGAATATGATTAAGGTTCATAGGAATTTGATGTTAAAACCCTAGTTTGATCGATTATTGTATGATTGGAAACTATTAGTGTTGATTTGATCGAATGGATAAGAAATTGGAAACAATTTGATGATTATAACTAAATTGCATGAATTATGGAAATTACAACTAATCGTACAAGGCTAGTCACACAAGCTAAGATGTGTTAGGGTACAACAGGTTAGGCACATTGTACAACTCATTTAAGCATAAGCGCACAACATCTTGTGAGTCGCACAAGGTTGTGCTGATCGCACAAGATGTTGGGCCACTTAAATGTTTAATTTGTTGGGCCGAATAGCCCAAAACCCTAATCGCACAAGCTATGTTAGATCGCACAACTGTAACTGGACCGCACAAATGTAACTGGACCGCACAAGTTGATTTTCTGGTTATTTGTTTGGGCCGTGTGAATATTGGGTTGCATGTATTGGGTTGGGTGTGTTTTCAATCGCACAACCCATTGTGATTCGCACAAGGTTGTGCTGGACGCATAACAGGTTCGGCTGGTTGTTATTGGGCTTTAATATTGGATCGCACAAGATGATTGGGCTCACACAAGCTCAACGGCCCAATCATCTGAGTCACACAAGTTGGACATTATGTGTATACTTGACTGTTAATGTGTTCTATGTGTTTGCCATGATCATTACGTGTTCGTAACCTGTTAGCTTATGTGTAAACTTATGTGCACTACTTGAACCTAGACCTGACTTGTATGGTAACCATGTTAGGAAGTGGTTGACCACAAATAGCTCAAGTGACCTTTTTGTGTATCTGCCGAGCTAACCTAAGGTGAGTTCACACTTTCTACAAGGCATGGGATTCCCAGTGGTTGGGAATGGGTAATTGATTGAAAGGAAACCTGCATATTCTTTTTGGTTAGAATACGTACCTCCACCCTCTTAATTGAAGGGTGACAACATAGGAACCTGCGTGATCTCCTTATATGGGACACATACCTCCACCCTCTTAACTGAAGGGTGACAACATTGTTACTAGACCAAAAACTCTATCATTACGTCCCTTATTTTTATATCGACTTAATCGCCAGGCCAATTGGCGAACGGGTCATTAGTTAAATAGCGCTATTAGGTTTGACAAGCCTCACACCGTGCCGTAGAGGATGGGAGTGAACTAATGGATATGGGCACGTCAATGATGATAGACATTGACTTAGGGCACCCAACTTTCTTAGTCAGTAGTTGATATGGTAACGGGTCTAGTGGGATATTTATGGGGTAGCCCCCACGGCTGGTAGCCAGAGTAAAGAAAAGGATTAATCATGTGTTTTCAACTATGGGGTAACCCCCACGGAAAGTAAGCCAGCTAAAAGGAAACCTACGTTACTATATGCCTTGCAGGTCGTTAGGTGCTTAGATGGAGCTTGCACAGGAGGTCGAGGTCGTTGTGGGACATGGACTGTTGAGTTCCATGTTAAACTTTATGAACTTATAACTTATATTTTGGTTTTAAACTTTATGCTTCTGCTGATAACATGAATTTGGTTAATTTCTTTTGGACACCAATTAATACGTTGTTCAATATGATTGGTGGTTTGATTTTGGTCATGTCACGCCTCCTATGGTGATACTCCGCTTGTGGAATTTGGGGGTGTGACAGATTGGTATCAGAGCCATTGGTTTTAGTGAACTTGGTTTTAAAAAGGGAAAAGCTTTTTGACAAAACCAGACTATAACCTGTACAGTGCTCAACTATCCACAACGACACTTCGCTCCACGTGTAAGGCTCAACACTATAGGTGTTATGATTTATGTTTGTATTGCCTGCCTGTTAGTTTAAGTAGTGCATTGATCATGGTATGCTTATTTGGTATCGCGACTGATAGAAACCCTGTATGCTTACTCTCTTCTGTCATCCCATACTTACGCACTGTCGTGACACCTTTCTCGCTTGTGTTTACTTCGATGTGAAGATCATGGGTGGACGTCTCAATTTGACTCAAGCCCAGCTGACGGCTCTAATCAACGAACGAGTTGCTAAGGCACTCGCAGCAGCTCCAGCAGGAGGTATAACCTGCCATTTCGACTTATCCTAGGATGTTTAGATCCTACTCTCGCGAACCAACTCTCGTGCTTAACCTTGTCTTTTCTTTCTCCCGCGACAGGTCAGCATGCTCAACCTCCAGTGTGTACATTCAAGACCTTTATGGACTGTCGACCTAGTACCATCAGTGGTACAGAAGGAGCTGTAGGTCTCCTCCACTGGTTCGAGAAGATTGAATCTGTCTTCGAAATGTGTGAATGCCCAGTTGCTAGTAGGGTGAAGTTTGCTACGGGAACTCTTGAAGGTGGTGCGCTCACTTGGTGGAACGCACAGGTGCAAATGCTAGGGTTGGCAGCTGCTAATGCCACCCCATGGAATGACTTTAAGGATCTGATCAAGGAAGAGTATTATCATCGTGATGACATTCATAAGCTGGAAGTGGAGTTTTACAATTTGAAGATGACCGGGTCTGAAATCGAGGCGTCTACCAAGAGATCGAATGAACTAGCTGCATTGTGTCCTACCATGGTGGATCCTCCCCACAAACGTATCGAACTATACATCAAGGGTTTAGTGCCAGAGATTCAGAGTATGGTGACTTCTGCTAACCTTCTCACAATTCTGCAGGTCATATGACTATCACACCGTCTCACTGACCAGGCCGTCGAGCAGAACAGACTGCCAAAGCGTATTAGTGCTACCACTACTTCTGATGCTCCTAGCGATAACAAGCGCAAATGGGATGGAAATTCAAGAAAGTGTTCAACTTCTGTTCAGTCTCAGTCCAGCAGCGGAGGACTGATGACTACAAGAGCCCTGGTCAACAATCCTCTGGTAATCAAGGTCAGGGTGGGTACAGGGGAAGCCACCCTAAGTGCAATCGATGCAACTTGCACCACAGCAGGCCGTGTAGCAAGGGTAACTGCCAGAGATGTAACAAACCAGGTCATGTAGCCAAAGATTGCAGGAGTCTGTATCCTGCAAATCAGAGGCGACAGCAGCAGCAGCCTCCATAGAACCAGCGCCAGCAGCAGTTACAACATCAGGGTAACAATAAAGGATGTTTTCAGTGTGGTGCTGAAGGACACTTCAAAAGAGACTGCCCTCAGCTGAACCAAAACCAGAACAACAACAACAACCAGGGGAATAGAAACAATGATGGCAATGGTACCAGGGGACGTGCTTTTGTAATTGGTCAGGGTGATACGAGGAACGATCCCAACGTTGTGACTTATAAGTTCCTACTAGATGATTTCTTTGTTTCTGTATTATTCGATTCGGGTGCCAATACTAGTTATGTGTCCTTAAAAGCTAGTCAGATGCTTAAGCATACCCCAATCCCCTTAAGCACCAAGCACGTTGTAGAACTAGTGAACGGTAAAAGTCTTGAGGCCACACACATAGTTAAGGGTTGTAATCTCGTTTTAGCTGGTCAGATCTTCTCTATCGATCTTATCCCTATCGTTCTTGGTAGTTTCGACATCGTCATTGGGATGGATTGGTTATCCCAACATCAAGCAGAGATTCTTTGCAAGGAGAAAATCGTCCGCATTCCTCGTTCTGGTGAGGAACCTCTCGTAATTCGTGGTGATAAGAGTGGTGCTGTTGTGAGCATCATCTCTTTCGTTAAGGCCCAGAAGTGTTTGCGAAAGGGCCACACTACTATTCTAGCTCTCGTTATTGACACCTCAATGAAAGAAAAGAAGATAGAAGATATTCCGACCGTACGCGGCTTTTCTGAGGTATCCCTGAGGAATTACCTGGTCTTCCGTCCCATCGTCAGGTCAAGTTTCAAATCGAGCTAGCTCCTGGAGTAGCGCCTATAGCTCGTGCACCTTATCGCTTAGCCCCATCAGAACTAGAAGAACTGTCCGTACAACTGCAAGAGCTTTTGGACAAGTGTTTCAATCGTCCTAGCTCTTCGCCCTGGGGAGCTCCAGTCTTGTTTGTGAAGAAGAAAGACGGTACCTTTCGAATGTGCATTGACTATCGCGAACTCAACAAGGTGACCGTGAAGAATCGTTATCCTCTCCTGCGTATCGATGACCTGTTCGACCAGCTGCAAGGGTCGAGCTTCTACTCTAAGATTGATCTGAGATCGGGCTATCATCAGCTGAGAGTCCGAGATGAGGACATCCCTAAGACAGCCTTTAGAACTCGTTACGGACACTACGAGTTTCTCGTCATGCCATTTGGGCTAACAAACGCACCTGAGGTTTTCATGGATCTTATGAACCGAGTGTGCAAACCCTACTTGGATAAGTTAGTTATTGTGTTCATCGATGACATTCTGATCTATTCCAACAGTCAGGAGGAACACGAGCGTCACCTGCGACTCATTTTGGAACTTCTTCGAACAGAACAACTTTATGCTAAGTTTTCGAAATGCGACTTTTGGCTTCGTGAAGTCCATTTCCTAGGCCACGTGGTTAATAAGGATGGGATTAATGTCGATCCATCCAAGGTTGACTCAATCAGGAATTGGCCTGCACCTCGTACTCCAACTGAAATCCGTCAATTCTTGGGTTTGGCGGGTTACTACAGAAGGTTTATCAAATATTTCTCAAAGATTGCGCAACCTCTTACTATCCTTACTCAGAAGGGTGTCACCTACCGTTGGGGTGATGCTCAGGAATCTGCATTTCAACAGCAGAAGTCGAAGCTTTGTAGCGCACCTATTCTCTCGTTGCCTAAAGGTACAGACAATTTTGTGGTTTATTGTGACGCGTCAATCCAAGGACTTGGTTGTGTGTTGATGCAACGTGAAAAAGTCATTGCTTACGCATCACGCCAACTAAAGGTTCACGAAAAGAACTATACTACTCACGACTTGGAGTTGGGAGCAGTGGTGTTTGCTCTTAAGATATGGAGGCATTACTTGTACGGTATCGAGTGCACCATTCACACCGATCACAAGAGTCTCCAGCATATCTTCGATCAGAAGGAGTTGAACATGCGACAGCGTCGATGGGTCAAACTCCTTAACGACTACGAATGCACAATCAAGTACCATCCAGGCAAAGCCAATGTGGTGGCTGACGCCCTCAGTCGAAAGGAAACCAAACCTAAGCGTGTACGTACGTTACAGCTTACCATTCACTCTAATCTTCCAGCCCAAATTCGTGATGCTTAGGTCGAAGCATTGAAAGAAGAGAATATCAAGGCTGAGTCCCTGCAAGGATTGGAGAAACGGTTAGAACTAAAGGAAGACGGTGCTTACTACTTAGCGGGGCGCATCTGGGTTCCATTTTATGGTAACCTGCGTGAGCTTGTGATGGATGAAGGACACAAGTCTCGTTACTCAGTACATCCTGGTTCTGATAAGATGTACCACGACCTCAAAACTACATACTGTTGGCCCCACATGAAGTCTAATATAGCGACCTATGTCAGTAAATGTTTGACCTGTGCTAGGGTCAAGGTCGAATACCAGAAGCCATCAGGCCTACTTCAACAACCAGAGATCCCGACATGGAAATGGAAGCAAATTTCCATGGACTTCGATACTGGCTTACCTAGTTCCCAACGAGGGAATAATACCATTTGGGTGATAGGGGATCGACTGACAAAGTCTGCACACTTCTTGGCTATCAAAGAAATGGATAAGTTCTCTACTCTAGCAGACATCTACCTGAAGGAAGTAATCTCGAGGCACGGGGTGCCAACTTCCATCATTTCTGATCATGGCCCACGTTTTACCTCAGATCTATGGCAAGCGATGCACAAATCCTTTGGCACGCCCCTAGACATGAGCACAACGTATCATCGACAGACGGATGGGCAGTCTGAATACACCATCCAAACTCTTGAAGACATGTTTCGAGCATGTGTTATCGACTTTGGTAACGGATGGGAAAGACACCTACCTTTGGTAGAGTTTTTGTATAACAATAGTTACCACACTAGCATCCAGGCCGCTCCGTTCAAGGCGTTGTCTGGACGGAAGTCCCGATCACCCTTATGCTGGGCAGAAGTTGGTGATAACCAAATCACTGGCCCAGAACTCATCGTCGACACGACGGAGAAGATTGCCCAAATACGACAACGAATGATGGCAGCTCGTGATCGTTAGAAAAGCTATCCTGATAAGTGTAGGAAACCACTTGAGTTCCAGGTTGGGGATCGAGTGCTACTAAAAGTCTCACCTTGGAAGGGTGTGATTCATTTTGGTAAATGAGGGAAGCTAAATCCACGTTATGTTGGACCTTTCGAAATCACTGAGAGGATTGGCAAGGTGGCCTATAGACTGAATCTACCTGAAGAACTCAGTGGAGTTCACAACGTATTCCATGTGTCGAATCTGGAGAAGTGCCTGTCAGATGAGACCCTCATAGTTCCTCTCAAGGAACTCACTATCGACGATCAGTTGCGATTCATCGAGGAAGCAGTAGAGATTACGAACCGAGAAGTTAAGGTTCTCAAACGTACCAGAATACCCATTGTTCGAGTTCGTTGGAACTCCCATTGTGGCCCAGAGTTTACCTGGGAACGAGAAGACCAAATGGAAGACAAGTATCCCTAGTTGTTCGAAAAAAGTGAAACCACTACTAAGGCTGAAGCTACTGCGGAATTTCGGGACAAAATTCCAAACCAACGGGGGAAGGATGTGACACCCTAGGAAAGCCGGGAAAACCACGCAACCTAACTAGCTTCCTCAGTAACTACGTGCTAAATTTCAGGATGAAATTTCTTTCAACTTGGGAATGATGTGACAACTCGTATTTTAAACCTTTAGTCATACTTCGATGTAACATGGTTTGAATGTTATGTGATTACTTGATATGATGATGAATGTTATGTGTATGTAATTGTATTGTAAATGTGTATGCATACTACCTAAGCTGGATCACACATCACATGTCCATTTGCACAAGCCCATTCGGGCCACACTCCTTGTATTCGAACCAAGGGCAGCCCATGATGGGTTCGGCCCACTCCCTTGCACGCGTAACCTCATGAGGAGGGTGTATACCCCTCATTGTTTGCAAAACACATAATACACCAAACCCTATTCTCTCCTCCTCTCCTCTCGAAGTCGACGGCAACATCCCCTCTCCCCGAAGCTTTCTTGCTCAGATCAACTCTTGTTCTACCCTATACCCGGTTAGTATCTCACTATTGATTGTATGTTAGATGATGTTGTGGCTTAGATGTTTCTACATAATGAATTAGAGATGTGTTGTGATTGATTGTAATGTCAATTGATGAGGTTTGGTGTTCGTGTGTATCGGCTCACATGTGTAGTATGTGCAGATCAATATAGGGTTTGATAATTATGTGATGTAATGATGATCTAGAACCGAATGCATGACAATCGGCTGTTATGAAAGTATATGCGGATGATTTGTTGTGTTGTTATGTTAGGATGCATGCTAGTAATCAAGAACCTGAACCGTGTTAATGTGTTTAATTGTTATGGTTGTTGTTTATGTTTTGAATATGATTAGGGTTCATAGGAATTTGATGTTAAAACCCTAGTTTGATCGATTATTGTATGATTGGAAACTGTTAGTGTTGATTTGATCGAAGGGATAAGAAATTGGAAACTGTTTGATGATTATAACTAAATTACATGAATTATGGAAATTACAACTAATCGCAAAAGGCTAGTCGCACAAGCCAGTCTCACAAGATAAGATGTGCTAACAATAGGTTAGGCACACTGTACAACTCATTTAAGCATAAGCGCACAACATCTTGTGAGTCACACAAGGTTGTGCTGATCGCACAAGATGTTGGGCCACTTAGATGTTTAAGTTGTTGGGCCGAATAGCCCAAAACCCCAATCGCACAAGCTATATTGGATTGCACAAGTGTAACTGGACCGCACAAGTTGATTTTCTAGTTATTTATTTGGGCCGTTTGAATATTGGGTCGGGTGTGTTTTAAATCGCACAACCCATTGTAAGTCGCACAAGGTTGTGCTGGACGCACAACACGTTGGGTAGGTTGTTATTGGGCTTTAATTTTGGATCGCACAAGATGATTGGGCTTGCACAAGCTCAACGGCCCAATCATCTGCGTCTCACAAGTTGGACATTATGTGTATACTTGACTATTAATGTGTTCTACGTGTTTGCCATGATCATTACGTGTTCGTAACCTGTTAGCTTATGTGTAAACTTATGTGCACTAGTTGAACCTAGACCTGACTTGTATGGTAACCATGTTAGGAAGTGGTTGACCACAAATAGCTCAAGTGACCTTTTTATGTATCTGCCGAGCTAACCTAAGGTGAGTTCACACTTTCTACAAGGCATGGGATTCCTGGTGGTTGGGAATGGGTAATTGATTGAAAGGAAACCTGCGTATTCTTTTTGGTTAGAATACGTACCTCCACCCTCTTAATTGAAGGGTGACAACATTGGAACCTGCGTGATCTCCTTATATGGGACACGTACCTCCACCCTCTTAACTGAAGGGTGACAACATTGTTACTAGACCAAAAACTCTATCATTAAGTCCCTCATTTTGATATCGACTTAATCGCCATGCCAATGGCGAACGGGTCATTAGTTAAATACTACTATTAGGTTTGACAAGCCTCACACCGTGCCGTAGAGGACGGGAGTGAACTAATGGATCTGGGCACGTCAATGATGATAGACATTAACTTAGGGCACCCAACTTTCTCAGTCAGTAGTCGATATGGTAACGGGTCTAGTGGGATATTCATGGGGTAGCCCCCACGGTTGGGAGCCAGAGTAAAAGAAAAGGATTAATCATGTGTTTTCAACTATGGGGTAAACCCATGGCAAGTAAGACAGCTAAAAGGAAACCTACGTTTTTTAAACAACTTAAAACGAACACCAAACTGTGAACTTGCTCAACTTTGTTGTTGATTCGTTACAATATGCCTTGCAGGTCGTTAGGTACTTAGATGGAGCTTGCACAGGAGGTCGAGGTCGTTGTGGGACATCGATTATTGAGTTCCATGAATTTGGTTTTAAACTTTATGCTTCCGCTGATAACATGAATTTGGTTAATTTGTTTTGGACACCAATTATATTGTTGGTTGGTTTTATATTATCTTTAATACGTTGTGCAATATGATTGGTGGCTTGATCCTAGTCATGTCACGCCTCCTGGGGTGATACTCCGCTTGTGGAATTTGGGGATGTGACAGTGACGCTTCTAAGTTAGGCTATGGATGTGTACTGATGCAATGTCAAAAAGTTATAGCTTACGCCTCTAGACAACTTAAGAATCATGAAGAGAATTATTCAACCCATGATCTAGAATTAGGAGCTATAATTTTTGCCCTTAAAATTTGGAGACATTACCTTTACGGTAGTAAGTTTACCATTTTCACCGACCATAAGAGTTTAAGGTATGTCTTCGGACAAAAGGAGTTGAATATGAGACAAAGACGCTGGATGGAGATACTTAGTGATTATGATTATAATATCCAATACCATGTAGGAAAGGAAAATGTAGTAGCTGATGCTTTAAGTCGAAAGTATCATGAAAAGCCAAAAAGAGTGCGTTCACTTAAATTAAATTACAAGTATATTTAAATGAACAGATTAGAAAAGCACAAGAATCAGTAATCAAGGATGATACTGAAAAATTGAAAGGAATGATTAAGGAATTAGAACAAGGAACAGATGGAATTTGGAGATTCCATAAGAAAAGAATTTGGATACCTAAACTAGGAAACCTACGCCACCGTATATTAGAAGAAGCCCATAAGTCTAAGTATACGATGCATCCTGGAAGTGATAAGATGTATCAGGACTTAAGAAAGAATTTTTGGTGGATAGGAATGAAAAAGGATATAGCAGCATATGTTGCAAAGTGTTTAACATGTTCACAAGTCAAAGCTGAACATCAAAAACCCTCAGGTTTGTTGCAACAGTTAGAAATGCCAGTTTGGAAATGGGAATTGAAAACAATGGATTTTGTTACTAAATTGCCCAAAACAAGAAAAGGTAATGATACAATCTGGGTGATTGTAGACAGGCTAACTAAGTCAGCTCATTTCCTACCCATGAAGGAAACTTTTAGTATGGAACAATTAGCTAAATTATATGTAAATGAAATAGTCTCATTACATGGAATTTCTTTATCAATTGTTTCTGACAGAGATAGTCGTTTTACCTCTCATTTTTGGACAAGTTTCCAAAAAGCAATGGGAACCAAGTTGAACCTAAGCACAGCTTATCATCCTCAAACGGACGGGCAAAGCGAAAGGACAATTCAGACACTGGAGGACATGCTTAGAGCTTGTGTAATTGATTTCGGAGGTAATTGGGACGATCATTTGCCATTGATAGAATTTTCTTATAATAACAGTTATCACACAAGTATCAATGATGCACCATTCGAAGCAGTTTATGGACGAAAGTGCCGAACGCCTGTCTGTTGGGCAGAAATTGGAGAAAAGCAACTATCTGGACCTGAGATAGTACAAGAAACAACAGACAAGATCATTTAAGTCAAGGAACGACTGAAAGCAGCACGTGATTGACAACAGAGTTATGCAGATAACAGACGAAAACCGTTGGAATTTCAGGTAGGAGATAAAGTGTTATTGAAACTCTCTCCTTGGAAAGGAGTGGTAAGATTCATAAAAAGGGGAAAGCTAAGCCCCAGGTATATTGGACCTTTTGAGATTATTAAAAGAATAGGACCTGTAGCCTATCAGCTACAACTGCCAGAGGAAATGGCATGAGTACATGATGTATTTCATGTATGCAATCTCAAGAAATGCTTAGCTAATGAATCACTGATGGTACCTCTTAAGGATATAGAGGTAAATGAACAACTTAAGTTTGTAGAAAAGCCTCTACAGATCGAAGACAGGAAAGTTAAGAACCTCAAGCAAAAGAGATTAGTTCTGGTCAAAGTAAAATGGGATTCCAAAAGAGGACTAGAGTACACATGGGAACTTGAATCGGAAATGCAAAGGAAATACCCGCATCTATTCCAGTAGACCTCGAGGACAAGCTCTAAAACAAGGTGGGGAGGATATAACAACCCTCCTAAATATTTTTAACACCCCTAATATATTTAGAGTATCCTTATATGACTTAAAGTATACCCCGTATACGAAAACGGGCCCCGAATACTTTTATTTTTATTAAAATTAAATAAAAACAAGATTTTTACTTCGCTCGCGGGCCGCGAACAAGTTGGCTAAGCGCTACGCGGGTCGCGACAGCCTTGCCACGCAACGACACCCTGAGCTGCCACGTGGCAGGCTCGTGTCAGGTCTACAGTTGGCGAATCAGCAAGCCTACGCCCTATAACCCTATGTCGCGGGCCGCGAAGGGTCACCCTTCGGCTTACGCGGGCCGCGAGGGAGTCTAATATCATCTCTATAAATAGCAACGAAGGATTCAGTCGACAAACCGTTCAATTTCTTTTTCTCTCTCAAAATTTCACATAGTAGGCATAATCTCCGGGTATAATACCCCCTAATTAACGAAGTTCTGCCCCGTTGTAAGTACCATAACCCCGGTTACGTATTAGATACGCTGCCCGATTGATCCAGGGTTCCGTAACGGCTGTCGTGGTTCTGCCCGATGTAGTCGTTGGAATGCCGTCTCGGGGAGGGTATTGCTAATGTAAATATTGGGTTATTATACTAAAGTGTGTGCATTTGTGTAATTTATAGATAATCACCAAGAAACCCTTAAGGAAAACCTAAGACAGCAATGTGAGTAATCTCTTTTTTTTGTAAATTGTTTTTACAAAACTTTAAATATTTTATAATGTGATTAAGCAGTGATTGAGTCTTTGTAATTCTTCAATTACTGCCGGTATGTTAGGGTTTTGTATGCAAAATGTGGAACACATTATCATTGGACAATGAGATACCCAATGTGTAATATGACCCACCAGTCAGGATTGACAGTACTGAATGAGTAATTGTGTAGAAATAAACATTGTAATAGCTCTCAATACTGTTAAAAGATAAAACTCTTCTTGATTAAATTGGGATTCACTCACCAGTATTTCCCACTGACAAAATGTTTTAAACGCGTTTCAGGTAACAAAATGTGAAAGCCAACTAGAAGCCAGCTGGACAGCACTGAAGGCTTGGAAAAAGTGGCTATAAAAGTTACCTAAATAAAAGAAGATGTTTTATTCAATAAAATAGGGATTTTCCCTATGAAAATGTTTGTAATGAAAACTTGGGTCTTATCCCAATATGTTTAATATTATAAAAGCGTGGTAATTACTCTGATAAAATATTTCCAAACTACGGTCCTGATGTAATTTCCGCTGCCAAAATGATAAACACCAATACCACCAAAACTGGTCTCGCAGCCGCCCGTTCCCAGGACAGATAGGGGGCGGGGGTTGCGACAGAACACGGTCCCTTGGTATCGGTATTGTAAGGGATATGTCATTCATATGTGTAACCATGCTTGTTTTTGTAGATCGTAATGCAAATAAAGATTTATTGAAAAACCAAAATAACTGTTTCATAGACTTGGATAACAAAAGAAAATAGTACATAAAGTTCGATCGTTTCTTAACAGCATCGTCTTCCAGTCAGTCGAATGCTCATCCACGTGCTGGATTTGCATTAGAAAACTTTGGGGTTTCTGAAATGGCCCATCTCGCCACAGTTGTAGCAAGAACATGGTGGAAAACGAGCTTGTGCTGGGTGGTTGTCAACTTGGTTTTGTGCAGCTGCAGCTCGGCAAACCCTAGCTGTATGACCAGCAAGTCCACAATTTAAGCATTTACGGCATTGCACATTAGCATGATGATGAAGGTTGCACTAGTTGCACCAAGGTGCAGTCCCGTTGTATGGCTTCTTAGCAAGGGGTTGAGCTGGTTGGTTAGGGTTAGCTTGATTGTTTTGAGCAACCACGGCGAAGTTCTGGGAAGCCTTATGCTTCTTTGACTTCTTGGAGGATTCATTCTGTTTATCTTTTGGTTTTGTTTCATCAGTTGGTTTCTTGTCGCCTTTTCGGAAAAGTTTACCCTTCCTGATCTGAGATTCAGTCAGGCTAGCGGATAGCTCGATGGCCTGTCTAACTGTGGTAGGGTTGCTACCAGAACAATGTCTTGAACTGAGTCAGGGAGGCCATCAATGTACTTTTCAATTGCCTTATCCAAAGGCGTAACCATGGTTGGACACAACAGACTTAGCTCCTCATATCGGTCGGTGTAGGTTCGATGCTCACCACTATCTTGCTTAAGGTCGTAGAATTCCCTTTCCAATGCCCTGATTTCATGACGAGGACAGAATTCCTTCATCATTAGAGCTCGAAGCTCTTCCCAGGTTTGAGCCAGTGCTACATTGGCACCCTTATCTCTCATCACACCATTCCACCATGTTACAGCTCGTTTCTCAAAGACACTAGATGCGAATTCAAATTTTTGTTCATTTGGACACTGAACATGTCTGAATGTGTTTTCTAGACTCTCGAACCATTGTAGGAGCGCAGTTGCTCCTTGAGACCCAGAAAATTTTGATGGCTTAGCTGAATTAAACGTTTTGAAGTTACACGGAGCATTGTTATTGTTGTTGTTGTTATTCGCATGGTTTATATGGGTAATGGGGTTCGGAATCACAGCAGCCATCTGTTGAACGATTGTGGCTGCGAGGGCAGCATTCCCAGTTTGATCGCGTCTAGGAGGCATTTTCTAAAAAGAATAAGAAAACATGAGAAACGAGTGAGATTGACAAAAGTGGTATTGAAGATATCGACGAAACATAAGGAAGGCGATCATTTGTTCGTTATCCCGAACAAACAAACAAACAAACGACGCACAGAGGCTGAACCAAGTAGATAGGTCCTTATAATGTATCACGAAGACATGCTTTAGCCTATAAGTGGACACTCACCCCAAGAGTTCCCAGGTAAGAGTGACTGGTCCGATTATGTGGATTTGTACGAATACTCTAGCCTTTGACAGAAAACTCAGGATACAGGCACCCACCCTTCCACATTGCACGTGTTCACATTAATAAGACCCAAACTTTGACGAGATTTTGAAAACTTTGAAGGTTCAAAACCTTAAAATAAATCATCTAAGAAGAGATGATTAGTTTTCAAGTCGGATTCGTAATTCGTGTTCTTGTTGTGGTTGTCACCTAAAGATAGGCAACGGTTATTGTTTTAAGACTAAACACAAGACAACTTGTGTTAGGGTCCTCGGAAGGTTATAGTCTAGGTCAAAGAATTAATAATAACATAATTCCCTATAACCATGAGCTCTGATACCAACTCTTCTGTCACACCCCGACCGCGTTAAAACAACAAACCGCGGCGGAAACGTCGGGGAGTGTCGTAACAGAATCATTGTTTCACAACACATGGATTGAATTTTTGTTTTATTGAATTAAGTTTATTACATTTTCTCGAATATTAAAAGCCAAACATGAACATATTATCCTTCATTGTTATTAAGTCACTAAGGCCTCGTCCATCCCTATGTGAGCACGCATCACAATCATCATCAAACATCATCAAACTACGGTACCTGAAACATATGTGAAAATACGTCAGCATAAAAATGACAGCGAGTACATAGCTTTTGTGAGTGTGTTAGATTCATGGCCTTGAGTTCATATTGCAATACCTCGTCCAACCACAAGAGTTGTCGAGTGGGTATCTTGAAAACAAAAGAGTTTGATATTGCAGTATGTTTCTATCAACTTTTACAAGTTGATATATGTATAAACCAAAACCATTGTAGCCATGAAACTTAACTGAAAACATTTGTCATTTAAAACCAAGTAGTAAATCGTTGTTGAAAGTAAACAATGTATGGTTTATATCTTTAAGTAAACCTTGCAGTGTAACTTCGTTTTGAAAACATTTGTCCAAGTGATCTAGATAACGCAACGACTTGTAATGTGTTAAAAGCACTTATATATAGGAAGTACCAGCGGCCTATCCACCATGCTTTTACCACATTACACCCGCACCGTTACCTAATCACTTACCATAACCCAAATCGTTCAATAATTCACATAGTTCCAATCGTTCGAATAGTTCAATTAGTTCACATAGATCACATAGTTCCAATGGTTCAATAGTTTACATAGATCGCATAGTTCCAATGGTTCAATAGTTCACATAGATCACATAGTTCAATAGCTCCAGTGGTTCGAATAGTTCAAGTACTTCACATAGTTCAATAGTTCCAGTGGTTCAATCGTTTAAATCGTAAAAACTAACTTTTGGTCGTTTTAATTGAATACATTCAAACCTGTGTGACTCATCCTACTCGTTCAACTTGTATTAACAAACCACCAAAGGGTAAGTTAACAATTCATCAGGTTCTGTCGTTACCCACATTATCCCCATAACCATGGTGATAGTCCGACAACGGGATTTGTCATATCCTATGGTACCATAACACCCTATGGTACCATAACATACTACTGGTCGGCTTGAATATAGTTAATGAATGTCATTCAATTGTCTTTCGAACAACTCCCTAACAAGTTCATTCAATTATTGAAATCCTTGTGTTTAATATAAACCATAGCATTTATTTCGAAAGACTCGTAAATCGTTTAGCACATATGAATCACCCCAAAACATTTGAAAACGGTAAAAGAGGGGAACTATGTACTCACATCGAAGTGCAAAGTATCCTTGATCTAAAGAACTCGACAAAGCTCAGGCAAACCAAGGAAATCAAGTAGCACCTAGTAATCGAATTGCTTGTTAATAAATCGACACCTAAATTGGAAGATCGGGTAGAATGGGGTCTCGTAAACCAAATGAGTATTGGAACTCATGTGATATGGTTTAACAAAGCCTACATTCTAAATAGGAACCTATCCTAAGTTCTTACGACCCGTTACGACCCATTAATGTCACACCCCGACCACGTAAAACAACAAACCGTGGCGGAAACGTCAGGGAGTGTTTTAACAGAATCATCGTTTCAACAACCATGGTAATTAAAAGTTTCGTTTTATTGATTCATTAAGTAATTTACATTGTCTTAAAACCAAAGAAACAAATTAAACATCGCCTACTATCGTTTTATGTCACTAAGGCCACGTCCAAATCCTAAGTGAACATGCTCCCTAGCAATCATCACGCAACCTCACCTGAAACATATGTAAAAACAAAGTCAGCAAAGAAATGATGGCGAGCCCATAGGTTTTGTGAGAGTATCGGATTCATGGCTTATTTGTATGTTGCAGTACCTCATTAGACTGCAAGAGTCAAAAGTACAAACCTCGTTTTGAAAAAAGTATTGCAACATAATTAACCAACTCAAATCAAGTTAGTCATATTTTATAAAATCACGTAGCCATGATTCTTAACCCCAAAACATTTGTTTTAGTAAACCAACTCTTAAAACATCTCGTAAAAACTCGTTAATAAAACTCGTATGGTTTATATCATTTCGAAAACCTCGTTGCGTGACATCGTTTAAAAATCGTTTCCCAAGTGAACTAAATAATGACATGAAATGTAATATGATGAAAGCACTAATATATAAGATGTACCAATGGCGTATCTACCATGCTTTTATCATGCTACACACGTCCCATTATCTATTCACTACCCAAAACCAATCGTTTATCCAAATCGTCAATCTCATTTAAGTCGTATCAAATCGTTTAATTCGTTCCAAAATCGTATTCGTTTTAATTGTGAAACTACTTATAGTCGTCTCGCTAATAACATTCAAACCTTCGTGACTCGACTATTTCATTTCTCGCATTAACAAACCACCAAAGGGTAAGTTAACAATCACAGATTCGGTCGTTACCTACGTAACTCCCACACATAACCATGGGTGTAGTCTGATAACGGGATTTGTCAGATCCTATGGTACCATAACCTAATACTGGTCGGTTCAGCCAAAATTAATGAATGTCATTCGTTATGTAACTACAACCAACAAGTTCGTTCACATTATCGAAATCGTTATTAGTTTAATATAAGCCATCTTTATCGTTTTTGAAACCATCGTTTAAATATCGAAATCGTTTTAATCCATATGAATCACCCCAAAACAATTGAAAACAGTAAAATAGGGGAACTATGTACTCACATTGAATAGAAGGGTATCCTTGATCTAAAGAACTTAGCAAAGCTCATACAAACCAAGTAAATTCAAGTAGTACCTAGTAACCGGATCACTAGTAAATAAATCGACACCTAAATCGGAAGATCGGACAAAATGAGGTCTTGTAAACCAAATGAGTGTTGGAAGTCTTGTGATATGGTTTAACAAATCCTACATTCTAAATCGGAACCTAACCTAAGTGCTTTCGACCCGTTACGACCCATTAAGGTAGCTTATGCTACTTTAACGCGTCGTTCGCGTAAAAGCGCGTTCGAGACGTATAACTAGTCCTATGACAAGTATTATATCCCTAAACATGTTTAATTAGGTTGCATAATCAGTTAAGTGACAAATGTTTAGGTTACATATGCTTAAAATCCAATTATGCATGAAAAGGGCATTTTGGTCATTTACCTAAGGCATATAATCTACCTATCATACAACTACTTAAACTAGGTGACCATAAGGTATAACCTCGGAAGGTTATTCCCGATGAAACTATGGTCACTAAACATGCTTGGTCGGATCCAAATGATCGACCAAACGGGTCGAGTTCGAAAGTCTAAGCGGTGGTTTAGACCGCTTGACTTACAACTCTAAACAAGCACTAAACTAAAAGCGACGAGCTAAGCATGTTAGAACATGCTTAACTTAAGTTAGAAAACAGGTTTTGATATCATAACAAAGTGTTTTGATACCCTAAAGTAGTTTGGTTGCAAAATACGCTTAAATGCGCATTTTGACCAAAACTACGACTCGTCACTACACCTAGTCAACGTGGTAATCAGTAGATATAGTCACTAGGGACTATAACCATCGTGATTACGCTCACATTGCGAAGTTCAAACGAACTTCTCGTTGACCATTGACTGGTCAACGCTGAAAGTCAAACACTGTTTGACTTTCAAGCTAGGAAAGCAATAAAAGAATGAAAGAGGACTTACAAAGGGTCCAAATAGATTTGATTCTAAGTATTCTCAGGTAGGTAGTGAATAATCACAACCACTTAGAGAAATTCTCAGATCAAATGTGAGGAATATGGAATGGAATGGCTTGCTATTTATAGTAGTACACGAAGAACAAGATCATGACACTTGTTTGTGTGGTCTCCAAGCAATAATCATGGCCATACATTTCTTAGGAGCTAATTAGTAACCTTGGTGATCACTTAAACTTGCCCATCACACAAAAGAATTACCATAACAGCCCCTAAACTATCAAACAGTTGCTGAAAACAAGTTTTTGGTCGCTGGCATACTCACACGGCCCACGTAAAGGTAGGGGGATACCTTACGCGGCACGCCTGGCCTTCCCAGATCAGCACAATTTCAAAATTGACAGTTTAGGTCCCTGTACTTGTATAAGTCCATTTCTAGCACTTTTGACACCCGTTAAGCCATTTTCAAAGCTCTACCAGGTCAATAAAGTTTAGAGGACTCAAAATATGCTTGGAACACTCTCGGATCTCGGCTCGTTTGGTCGTACGGTTGCGTTGTTCGTTAAATTACGACGAAACTCAAACGGACGCGAAAACGATCCAAATTAAGCAACGAACGGTATTTTTGCTTGCCGATCACTAAAATAAAAATATTTTAGTGTCTACAAAAATTTTGGGTGTCCAGATGTGGTCAGAACGTAAGATATGCGCGAAAATGCAAACTTACGCCGTTTTTGACACTTTTAGTCCCAGTAAGATCAAATAAGCATATTTTTGCACACCGAACCACTCAAGGCTTATTTCTAAGCTATGTTTAGGTTATTTAGGGTATGTTTAGATTATGATCAAGTTCTGGACTCTTCGATAACATACGAATCGGTATAGTTTCGCAGTTTGACACAAATAGTCCCTGCGATCGAATAGACTTGTTTTCAACACACCAAACCATCCAAAACTTATTTCTAAGTTATGTGAAGGTTATTTAAGGTATGTTAAGCCTATTTCACTATTACGGAGTGTTTGTTGTGTTAAACTGACTGCGTTTACGCACCAGTTTGCGTATAACTTTCCAGAAAGCGATTTAAAGCTTGAAGTCGGAATCGAATCGTAAAATCATCAAACACACATATACATATAATAACACCAAAACAAATTGTTTTATTAATAATTAACATTTTTTTGTATTTTTCATCGATTACAGAGCACAGTTGTCACAGTCTCCCCTCCTTTAGGAAATTTCGTCCCGAAATTTTAACTAGAGGAAACTTGTGAGAACAATTGCGGATATTTCGCCTTCATTTGGTCCTCACGTTCCCAAGTAAATTCTGGGCCACGTTTGGATTCCCAGCGAATCTTGACCAAATGAATTCGTTTGTTCTTCAACTGTTTGTATGTACGGTCCACTATCTCCACAGGTTTCTCGATAAAGTGCATCGTTTCATCAATTTGGATTTCGTCGAGTAGAATGTGAAGATCAGCGTCAGCTAAACACTTTCACAAATTGGACACGTGGAAAGTCGGATGGATATTTCCAAGCTCTGGAGGTAGTTCTAGTCGATAGGCAACCTTTCCAACCCTTTCAACAATCTTAAATGGTCCAACATATCGTGGTGCAAGTTTTCCTTTCTTTCCAAATCTCACCACTCCCTTCCAAGGTGACACCTTGAGTAGGACATGGTCTCCGAATTTAAATTCTAGGGGCTTGCGTCGTAAATCCGCATAACTCTTTTGACGGCATCTAGCTGTCACAAGATTATCGTGAATTTTCTTGATTTTGTCTGTTGTTTCTAGAATAAGCTCAGGCCCAGTAAGCTGAGCTTCACCGATCTCATTCCAACAGACAGGTGAATGACATTTTCGACCGTAGAGAGCTTTGAATGGTGCCATATTGATACTAGCATGATAACTATTGTTGTAAGAGAACTCGATCAATGGCAGATGAGAATCCCAATTACCACCAAAGTCTATCACGCATGCTCTAAGCATATCCTCCAAAGTTTGAATCGTTCTCTCAGATTGTCCATCTGTTTGGGGATGATAAGCAGTGCTTAGATTTAGTTGGGTTCCCATAGCAGATTGCATGGTCTTCCAAAAATGAGATGAAAATCAGGCATCACGATCGGATATGTTGTCCAAAGGAACACCATGTCGAGATACAATCTCATCAACATAAATCTTTACAAGTTTATCAGCAGATAGATCCTTGCGAATCGGAATAAAGTGAGCTGACTTCGTCAGTCGATCGATAACAACCCAAATAGCATCGTGACCTTTTGATGTACGCGGTAATTTAGTGATGAGATCCATAGCAATGTTCTCCCACTTCCAAACTGGTATCTCTAGTTGTACAAGCAAACCAGATGGTCGTTGATGTTCAGCCTTGACTTTGAGATAAGTTAGGCATTTCGCTACGTACAAGGCAACATCTTTCTTCATACCAGGCCACAATACTGAGTACGAAGATCCTTGTACATTTTGTTAGCACCAGGATGGATAGAATATCGAGACTTATGAGATTCGCCATCACTAAAGTGCGGAGATCGTCTTGTTTCGGAATCCACAAACGATCCTTGAAATAGAGTAAACCATCGTCCTTCGCTTCAAGTTTAAGCTCAAGTTGACGTGGTAATTCCTTACCCATCAAATTTTGTGAAACACAAAATTGCTGAGCTTGAAGAACACGAGTTTGAAGATCAGATAGAGTTCAAACAGAATGAAGCTTGACTCACTCTTTTCGACTAAGCGCATCGGCTATGACATTCGCCTTACCAGGATGGTAGCGAATTTCACAATCGTAATCGTTTAAGAGTTCAACCCAACGTCGTTGCCTCATGTTCAGCTCCTTCTGATTAAGAATATGCTTGAGACTTTTGTGGTCTGTGAAAACCACACACTTCGTGCCATAAAGATAGTGTCTCCAAATTTTGAGAGCGAAAACCACAGCTCCTAACTCAAGATCATGAATTGTGTAGTTCTTCTCGTGAACTTTCAATTGTCTAGATGGGTATGCTATAACTTTACCTCGTTGCATAAGAACGCAACCAAGGCCTAAGTTGGATGCATCACAGTAGACAACGAAATCATTGTTTCCCTCGGGCAGAGATAGAACAGGAGCATCACATAGCTTCTGTTTCAGCATTTGAAACGTTTCTTCTTGTTTGGGTCCCCACACAAAAGGCTTATTCTTTTGAGTTAAAGCAGTGAGTGGAACCGCAATCTTCGAGAAATTAGAAATGAATCGACGATAATATCCAGCGAGACCAAGGAAAGAACGAATTTTTGTAGGCGTCGTTGGTGTATTCCAATCCTTGATTGCAACAATCTTGGATGGATCCACATGAATACCTTGCTCGTTGACAATATGTCTAAAAACTGAACTTGTTTAAGCCAAAATTCACACTTGGAGAATTTAGGAAAAAGTTGTTCCTTCTTCAGGAGTTACAATGTCAAACGAAGGTGTTGCTCGTGATCGGCTCGAGACTTCGAATAAATGAGAATATCGTCGATGAACACAATGATGAACTTGTCTAAATATGGTTTACAGACCCTATTCATTAAGTCCATGAAGATAGCTGGGGCATTTGTCAAACCAAAAGGCATGACAGTGAACTCGTAATGCCCATATCTCGTGCGGAATGCAGTTTTGGGAATATCTTCTTCGAATACACGAAGCTGATGATACCTAGAACGCAGATCGATCTTGGAGAAACAGGTAGCACCTTGCAGCTGATCAAAGAGATCGTCGATTCGGGGTAGGGGATATCGATTCTTGATGGTAAGCTTGTTAAGCTCACAATAATCGATACACATTCGAAAAGATCCATCTTTCTTCTTCACAAAGAGGACAGGAGCTCCCAGGGTGAATAACTCGGATGGATGAATCCTTTATCAGATAACTCTTGAAGCTGTTTCAATAACTCTTGCATCTCAGAGGGTGCAAGACGATAAGGTGCTTTCGCAATCAGGTTGGCATTGGGTACAAGGTCAATATGAAACTCGACTTGACGAACTGGAGGCAAACCAGGCAGTTCATTAGGAAACACCTCTGGATAATCCCGAACAATCGGAATATCCTGAATACTCTTGCTCTTGCTTTTCTCCTCGGTGACATGTGCCAGAAAAGCAACATATCCTTTTCGTAAATAACTTTGGGCCTTCGTACACGACATGAGTTTCAATCCACCAGATGGTTTCTCGCCATGAACTTACAGAACATCGCCAGACGAAAGAGGAATACGAATGATCTTATCGAAACAAACCACCTCAGCTTGATGCTTGGTTAACCAATCCATCCCCACAATAATGTCGAAACTCCCAAGTTGCATCGGTATAAGGTCAATAGGAAAAAGATGGTTATCGAGGTTCAATTGACAACCACGAAGAACAGAATTGAGTACGAGTGGTTTACCAGTAGCAACCTCGACAGATAAGGGTTTCCTCAGTTTAGTTCTACGTATCGCAAGTAAAGGCTCAAAGGATAACGAAACAAAACTCCTATCGGCACCAGAATCGAAAAGAACAGATGCAAGTTGATTGTTAACAAGGAACGTACCGTTAACAACCTCGTTGTCTGCCCTTGCCTCATTCGCGTTTAGATTAAATGCTCGTCCACGAGTGGGATTTACATTCGCGTTCGCGTTTGCATTCGGATTGACATTCGCATTTACCAATCCCGGGCAGTTGTTGCGGAAATGACCCATTTCTCCGCAATTGAAACACGAACCAGGTGGGAATCTCACAGGATTCCCCTGAACTTGTGCTGGAACCTGAGCAGCCTGATTTTGACCTATACAACAAATGTTAGCCAGATGCCCAAGTCTACCACACGTAGTACACTGTTTACAGGCCTGCTGGGCAACATGGTGACCGTTGCATCGGGCACAGTGAGGTGCGGTACCAGCATATTGCTTTTTCGCGGGAGGTAGGGCTGGTGGGTTCTGAGGGTTCTGTGTAGTGACTGCAAAGTTCTGGGAAGCCTTGCGCTTCCTCGACTTTTTAGAAGTCTCACCCTGTTTCTTACCCTTACCCTTACCCTTGTCTTGTGTAGAATCGGCTGACTTCTTTTTATCACCCTTACGGGTCAATTTACCCTTTCTGACATGAGACTCAGTCAGAGTAGCAGACAACTCGATTGCTTGGCGAACAGTAGTAGGATTAACGCCAGTCACAATATCCTGTATGGAATCGGGTAAACCATCGATATATCTCTCGATTGCTTTCTCCAGTGGGGTAACCATAGTGGGGCACAACAAACTAAGCTCCTCGAATCGATCCGTATAGGCACAGTGTTCTCCCCCATCTTGCTTTGAATCATCAAACTCTCGTTCCAAAGCTCGAATCTCGTGACGGGGACAGAACTCTCTCATCATGAGAGCTCGGAGCTCTTCCCAAGTTTGTGCTAATGCCACTTCGGCACCCCTATCATGCATCACTCCATTCCACCATGTAAGAGCTCGCTTCTCAAACACGCTTGAAGCAAATTCAACTTTACGCGCATTCGGACACTATACATGTCTGAATATGCTCTCGTTACTCTCGAACCACTGCAGGAGCGCAGTTGCTCCTTGTGTTGGATCGTCGTGTGACCCTAACGAGTCAATATGAAGAGTTCAACATCAAAAACAAAGGCGAAATCAGTGAATTTGACGTAACACAACTTGTTTTCCTCTAATTATCTTCTTATTAACCGATTCTGAGCTTTTACAGATTGAAATGACAAACGGACAGCACCTCGGCTCAGAAACAATGACTTAATTCCATTTCAAATGAAACCACAGCACACCTATATATAGTGGAACTAATTCCGCTAGAAAGTGCCACTTACCATTTCAAGCGGAATCACTTATGTTTAATTTCGTTTGAATGTGTCACTGCCCATTTCAAGCGGAATTACAATGTTAATTTCGCTTGAACTGGTCAATGTCACTTTCAAACGAAATTACCCACTTTCACACATATAAACCCTAATTTTAACCTGATGTGTGCTCGTTTATTCTATCTATACACAAGACTCGATACCAGACGAAGTTGACAGACATTAATGCACTAACAGACTCACCCTTGGATGTCGACGAAGTCTGCAGTGTCAAGTCTTCAGTCTTCATCAGTCTTTGTGCTCATCCAAGATGTCTAACACTGTAAAGCACCTTTAATCTCTATCCACTTCAAACTTCCATTTGATTGTTGATCCAGAATGTAAACTCCCCTTTTCGATAAGCTGGAATTTATTTTCTTGTTCAAACTTCACACTATCTTTGCCATGAAGATCTTTCTTTGCATATTAACTCCCCCTTAAGTTGTTCAGGGATCATAGCCTTTACAAGTTTACAGGTTCAGGATCAATCCCTGGCTTTCTTCTGCATCTGTTCAGGATTCGAAACCTGTCTAACCTACACATCCTCTACCTCAACATAAGTTTCACAAATTTATGACATTTAAAATAAAACTTACTAGTAGAAATCATTTATTCATCAATCTGTTATACTTACATCAAGTTCAAATGAATGACCTTGATTAGCTAAACATACAATCTTTCAAAGCATTTGTATATGACATTCAAAGTTTCTCAACGACTTCTCCCAAACCAATATAGTTCATCATGTTTAGCACTTGGAATTTTGAAAATCCTCTTTTCAACATCAGTTGTCGAAAATCTTTTTGTATTTTTCAAAATTTAAAACTAAAACACAATATTTTTT
Organism: Helianthus tuberosus; assembly: GCA_030545235.1. NCBI lineage: Eukaryota > Viridiplantae > Streptophyta > Magnoliopsida > Asterales > Asteraceae > Helianthus > Helianthus tuberosus. The sequence goes on from CM060408.1 coordinate 115,813,992, forward strand.
TTATTTTTTATTTTCATGGAAATGCAGTAAAGAAATATATACAAACAATATTTTTTGCGAGTTTGTGTAAGAGGATCATATCAGTTCATGAGACAAATCACTAGCACCATTAAGCTTTAAACATTTTAAGTTCTAAACGATTCACATAGAGTGACGATATAGATGTCCTCTTAAACTCAATCTAAAAACTTTCGAAATGCTTACCGATACGTTAAGGTATATTAATTTTGCACTAAATTCTTATGGACCCCACGATCTCAGCATATCCCCTCATCATGCAATACACTGACTCAAGTAATGCTTTTAAACTTTCATCAACTATGATTTGTGCAAAAATAAAGCAGAATGTTTAAACATTAACAATCAGGTCGATCTTTCGATACGCAGAGAAAGTCCAATGTTTAAACAAAATAAGAAATAAAAACAAGTTGAGAATGTTTAGATCTTAACCACCAGTTCGATATTCTCATATACGCAAAGGTGATCCAAGATTTAAACGAAACACCAAGAAAAATAAAGCAGAACGTTTAGGCAATAACATACAGTTCGATACTCACGTATACGCAGAGGATGTCCAATGTGTAACAAAATAAAGAAATAAAATAAGTTTAAATCTTTGCAAGATAAAATGCACAATCACAGTGACTTTTTCAGCAAGTTGTGAAAGTTCACAAACTGACTAGTTTTTATGCTCTTTAGCATTCAGCGATTACTGAGTAGGTACACAATCCCGAAGGACAAAACTAAGTACTATGCTTTCAACCATGTTTCCCACTAGAACTAGGCTTTTTCATTTAAGTTTGTATCGTTATCGCAAATATACTAGTCTAGTTGAGCCTATCGTCACATCCTTAGTGAGACCGTTTATCACATTTGACATTTCATTTCTTTAGAATGATGTGATAGTCCACTTATTTACTATCATTTCCTCTTATTCTCAACAAAACTCATTTTTGTTTTTTCAATGTTTTTGGCATTTTCAAATTTTCAAATTTTTTTAAAACTTTTCTCCCCCTAAAATCAAAATATGTCTCAATTTTGATTTTCTGGAAAATTTGAAAACAAACTGTACAAGGTAAAGTGACAACATGATGAGAATTACTTCAATTCGCCATCCACTTGGCTTAAACAATCAGAACTCCCCCTGACAACAAACTATTTTCCCATTATGATTTCAAAACACTTAAGTTTGTTTTAATCAAAATGATTTTTCTGAAAAATAAGTTTTTTTTGTCATTTCACAAACTCGGGGTTCTTTTCATCACATTGTTCTTCTTCAACCATTTTGAAAAATTTAACATTTTTAGGTTCTCAACAACAACAAACACTTGTAGAAAAGATAAATCAAGTACAACTAAATGTCCTTGATTATCCTTTTGTAATTCGAAATATCACCTAAGTGAATTTCTCAAGAAAGATGCCGATACCTGCTTCACACTTACCAACCTGGAAGCTCCGGCAAGTCAGGTTTTTATTTGAACAGATTCACCCAAGCCTGACCAGCCTTGGGTTTGACAGTTTTTACTTCAAAACTTGGCTCCTCTGACTTTTTCGAGTCAGTTTCATTGCCTGATTGTGTCTCCTCTGACTTTGACACGTCAGAGTCATTACCAGAACGTGGCTCTTTTGCTTCCGACGAAACAAATTCCTTGCCAGAAGATGGCTCTTTTGTTTTCTCAGAAACAAATTCATCGCCATTCTCAATTGAAACCTAATCTTTACAATGTTTAACCTTTCCAAATTTGTCAACCTGTGACGTACATGACCTTTCACAATCTTTGTTATATTTGAAAACTTTGATAAAGGCTTTGTCTGAAAAATTAACTTTCTTTGACTTTTCAATGGTTTGATTAGTTAATTTTTCTTTCTTTATTAACCCTTTTTGTCCTCAGATTTGTATCCGATGAGTTCGTTTTGCTTGACTGATCCTTGTTAGTGGAGCAAATCGATTCATCAGAACTTTTTCTCGGATTATCAGTTGTACCCGAGGAAAAAATCTTTTCTAGATACTCTCTTACTTTCTTCCTTTTCTTTCTCAGTCTGTCTTTTTCCCCTTTTGATAGTTTCACTTTCTGTTTTTTTCTGTTTCTTTTCTTTGGGCTTTTCCTCGACCTTGACTGAATTCTTCACCATTTTCTGAGACTCAGCCCTCAATCCTCTCCTTGATCTCATTGGGCAATCTTTGGCAATATGGCCTTTGATTTGACAGTCATAGCATCTTCTTGTCTCAAAACTTTGACTCTGGCAGTTAACAGCAATGTGTCCTTGATTACCACAGTTGTAACACACTCTGTTATCATACCATACACAATTTTCATACCACACACTTAAATCAAAACATTGATTTGATTTGTGGTACTCATCATTTCTTTGTTTTCTCTCATTGTAATGATTTGGCTTTGAAAAATCTTCATCCCATCTTCTCTTGTAAGCTGAATTTAGCTTTTGAGCACTGTGGTCAAACCTGCACCACTTATTACCAACTTTTTGTGAGTTTTGATTTTTCAATTTTTGTGGTTTTTTATCATGATTGGATGATCGAACTGATGATCTTTTATTTCTGTTATGAACATTTTCTGAATTTTTAAAACTTTGTTTTTGTTCTACAGTCTTCTTAACAGATTTTTGCTTTGAGCATTCACCTATTTCAGTAGATTGTAAAACAGTGTTTTTAAATTTTTCTTTTAATTCCAAAAATATTTTTCTTTTCTCATTTTTCTCATTTTCATCATCAGTTTTATCATCACAATCTTCAATTTTGACTTTGTCAAAATTTGTGACACTGTCACTTATTGGAATAGAATTGATCGGTTTTGGACATACAAGACCTGGTATTGATGACGAAGTCTCAAAACCTTTCAATTTCTTTTCTAGCACATTCAACTTCTTTTTCAAGTCGAATAATATTCTCAAGATGAGAATTTATTGCTATTTGCTTTTCAAGATTATTTTTACCAAAAAGAGATTTTTCATTTTCTTAAATTTTTATTTGATTTTGAAAATCTTTTTCACTTTTTAATTTTTCATTTTCCAAAAATGTTATTTTATTTTGAAATTCTTTTTCATTTTCTTTTAATTTTTTGTTTTCCAATGTCAGATTCTCCACATCTTTCAAGAATTTGACATTGTTTGCTTCAGATTTTTCACACTTTGAGCACACAACTTCACATTTTGAAGTTTCATCCTTCTTGGATTCTTTATTCTTTGACATTCCCTCTGTCTCTGTCTTATCTGTTTCTGCACAAAAAATTTTAACAATATCAACAGGATTCAAATTTTCATCCAAAAAACAACCTCTCTTGAAATCATATGTCATATTATTTCTTGCGCTAAGACCTTTTCTAATTCTTTTGATTATTTCAAGAATCACATTCAAACTTATATTTTCTGAGTTATTTTCTAATTCTTTTATCAACTCTTTCTTTTTCTTCTCAGTTTCACAATTGTGTGTTCTAAGCTCTCTGATGAAATCATTTGGACTAAATTTTGAGAACCTAGAATCCTTTTTCAGTTTAATCAAAAACTCATTCCACTCCAAAGGTAGAGCATCTGCAAATTTTGATATCTTTTCAGCATCAGATATTTTTATCCCATACCTTTTCAAATTTTCAAGTAATTCATTTTATCGCTTTTCCAAGTCATTAATGTTAGTGCATACATCTGTCGACTTCGTCTTGTATCGAATCTTATATTAGATATGTTAGATCAGGGCACGTTGTACGAGAAAATAGGAGAATTTAGAGTGTGTTTAAGGCAAGTTCGCTTGAAGAAGGCTAGTCTGCTTGAAATGACAAAAGACAAGTTCAAGCGAAATCCAGTTATTTGAGTTCGCTTGAATTGTAGGTTCGCTTGAAGTTGGGTTCGCTTGAGCATGTTCAAGCGAACTACCTATGCCTATATATAGTCTCTCAAGCGATCTCATTTGTAACAGTTGTGTAATTGGATACCGAGGTGCTGCCTGTTCTCCTTTTGATTGTACAAGCTGTAATATCAATCAGAAACGTGTTTAAAGGGAATTGCTAGCTGTTTCTACATCAGTTTCTTGTTTTCCGCACCTGAAACTAATTAAAACTCCTCTGAACGACTCGTTCGGGTCCCAAAACGATCTTACAAGTGGTATCAGAGCTCAGGAGGAGGAGTTCTGCCGAATTCAGCTGGATTTCATTGTGTTTTCTTTCTTCTACACCTTCTTTCATTATTTCAGCAAATTTTAACGGTCAAAATCAGTTCAATCTTTCACAGTTTGTGTAAAAGTGCATATTAACAAACCCTTGAAAGTTTGAGAGCAAAATTCGAAGTAAAAGTGGGAAAAATGGACTGATTATGTGTTTCCGCTTGAACAATCATTCGTGTTTCCGCTTCAACTGGACTAGTTCGCTTGAAAACTGAGGGTTCGCTTGAAATATATTATGTTTTCGCTTCAAAGTACATGTTTGGTGGTTTCGCTTCAAATTGGTCTGAGTTCGCTTCAAATTGGTCTTAGTTCGCTTGAAAGTGAATTGTTTGGTAGTTCGCTTGAAAGTGAATTATTTGGTATTTCGCTTGAAAGTGAATTGTTGGTATTTCGTTTGAAACTGCATATCTCGCTTGAAAAGTGTGTTTTTAAAAAACGTGTTGCCGTAACATTGATTCTGAATTCTACAATGCGTTTGCTACAACCCTGACTACTCCAACTGACATTGCTAAGAATATGAACATGGAAAATGAAACTGGAACAATGCAAAAACCCCCCGAAACTTATGGAAATCGAAGATTACCATGGATGGAAGAATCGTTTTGAAAACTGGGTTCAAGCAAATCATTTAAGAGCTTGGGAAAGCATTGAAACAGCATATATCAGACCACAGACTGCTATGAATGTTGATAAAATCATCTCAGAGTTTTCTGATATAGAGAGAGAAAGTTATAAAGGAGAGAAAATGATGATCAGTCTGTTGCAGCAAGCTGTCAAAGAGGATATATTTGTTTTGCTTCAGCATGATGGAAATGCATTTTTTATTTGGAAAGCACTTGAGAGAAGTTTGAAGGAAGTACAGAAATGCTCCAGAGTAAAGCATCGTTGCTGAAAAAGGAATTTGAATTGTTTACTAGTATGCCTGGTGAAACTATAAAGACTCTCATTGAGAGATACTATCATCTTGTGCGTACCATGTCTCAGCTGAAAATCACTAAAACTCCAGCAGAATGGGTTGAAAAGTTAGCTGACGCGCTACCGCACAAAGAATGGGGTACTTATCTGATGATTCTGAAGAATTCTGGACAGTTTAGTAGATTGTCGATCGGACAGTTTATTGAAAAGCTGGAAGCACAGGATCTTGAACAGCAGAAGATTGCCAGAATGAACAGTTCAAGAAATCAACAAGATATTAAACTGTACTACAAAGGAAATGTTCAGACAGTTGAAGCGAGTCCAAAGATTCAAACAGCATTTAGTGCAGGAAACTCATCCGTAACAGGCAGTCAAAGTTCAGTCAACACTAGTGGATTTTCAAATGTTAATCCTCCAAGCGTTCAAAGTGCAAGTGTTGGAAATGGGCATATGATTCAGTGCAATGTTGCTTTACATCTTCAAAATGGTCAAAATTTTCCTGAAAAAGTGGTGAAAAATCATATGGGTTTACTAGTTACTACATTGGAATCTTATGAAGGATTGATTGCTGGAAAGATCGAAAATCCGATGCTAACGAAGGAAGATTATGACCAGATCGATGCAGAAGAATTAGAGCTCATGGACATCAAATGGTGTCTAGCTAGTATCCTGAGAAGAGCTGAAAAGTTTAAAATGATTACAGGACGACATGATTTTTTGGATGCACATCTTTCAGCTTTAGGTTTTGATAAATCAAAAGTTACTTGTTTTAAATGCAGGGAAAAAGGTCATTTCAAAAGAGAGTGCAAGAATCAGGAGCCTAGTGGAGCAAAGAATCCTTTTGGAAAAGATGATTACTATCGGAAGTCTATATATCAGCAAATCACTCATCAACCGCATCAACAAAAGGAGTCACAAACGGCACATGGGAAAATGATTGAAGATGCCAACAAGAAAGCTTATTTTGGTATCATTGATCAAGATGATGAAAACGCCCCGCTTGCGGTATGCACATATAATGTATATATGTGTGGGCGCTCGGGGGGGCAAAAGCAAAAGTGCACTAATTTTTAACGTTATTTTACTAATTTCGTGAAAATAACGTTAAAAGAGGGGATGGTTAATCATGCATCATGTGGTGGCGTTGATAGCCGAAAGACAAGGGGGTACATGCACCAATTGGCGTTTGTCTCAATTGCTGAGTGTTATGTGCCTTATGTCCAAGGCTTGATGCAAAACCACAATCGAGCCGGGGGTCTCATTGGAAGCAGCCTCTCTATTCCTACGGGGTAGAGGTAAGGCTGTCTACATCCCACCCTCCTCAGACCCTACCTTAGCTTTTGCTATTGGTGGGATATACTGAGTACGATGATGATGATGATGATGATGATGATCAAGATGATGAAAAGTTAGCTCCAGGATTTAGCTGGGATATTACTTGGATGAGAATGGAGAAGTTAAGGTTTTTATGGCTAAAATTGTTCAAAAACCAGAATTGCTAAAGGAATGGATAGCCGTGTTATCTGATGAAGAGAAAAGTGAAGATGAAGGATCGGTTTCATCTGAAAACAGTTCATCAGAAACAAGTGATGATGATGAGGAGATTGAACAGATAAAACTTGGAAAAATGCATTTATCTTCTGACAAATTTGAATTTTATTTTGCAGATAAATTGAAGAAACTCAAAGAGAGAAAAGCTGCAAAAGAATTGAAGGAAGTCAAAGTGATTGAGAAGATAGTTGAAGTGGAAAAGGTAGTTGAAGTTGAGAAGATAGTGGAAATCGAAAAGATCGTTGAAGTCACGAAACCTTGTTTTACATGTTCAGAATCCTGCAAACAATGTGAAGAAAAAGATAAGAGGTTTAGTGAATCAGAAAAGATGAAAGAAAAGTTGATGTTTGATGTGAAAAAATTGAAAGAATCATACGATGTTTTGAATAGGACTGTGAATAGTCTGCAGAAAACTAACACAGAAAGAGAAAAAGCTTTGAAAATGTTGAATGCTACGATGATGTCGAAGCAGAAAGAGATAAATTTTTACATTGAAGAATGTGCGAAATGGAAGCAAGAGTTGGATGGTGAAAAAGTTGAAAACGAAAGAATCAGACGTTTACTGAGAAGTTATACAAGTTCTGATTATTTAATTGACAGAATTTATCCTACTGTTGCAGGTTTTGAGGCTTTTAAAGACGAACAGCCAAAGAAGAAAAAGGATACTGGTAAGAAACAGAGTGTCTGTTATAATAAGTGTCCATCTCCAATTTGGGAAGGGTATTCGCCTAGAAAACCGAATGAGGAACAAGTCCAAAAGGCAGTTAATCTAAAGTTAGAGTCCGAGTTAACCGATGTATTACCAGACAACATTGACATCACATTTACAGTGTCCGACACAGATCATGAGTCCGGATTAATTAAAAGAATGGTCGATCAGGTGTTGGATAAGGAAGAGGAGTCAGAGTCAAAGTCCGAGTCTGAAAGTTCGTGTTTAACGGTCGGGAGTTCGAGTTCGTCTGGAAAGAATTCAAAATCGTCAGGAAAACGGGTTTATAGTAAAGAATTTTTGTTGTCAAAATCTAATTTGAATGACGAAACATTTGAAGTTGTCTATACTTTGAGTGATTCTGACAAATTTTATTTTGATAAAGAGTTTCCAATAAGAAGTGTTCATTTTGACATGATTAAAAAGGTTTTCAAAATGACAGAAATCAATATTTCTGAAATAAAAGATTTAAATCTTATTGGAAAATCTAAAAAATACACTTCAAGAGTTCAACAGCGTTTAAACAAGAAAATGAATTACAATTCTAGTTCTGGTTTTCAAAAGAAACCAAACTATAATGGTAAATTCAAAAAGAAAGGTCTTGGTTTTATACTACCAGAAAATTATAAAAATGAGAAAATTTCTAAAAATACAAAATTTGTTTCAGGTCCGTCTGCTGAAGAAGAAAAGAAGAGCTCATTTTGGAGACAAACAAATCAAGAATTTTTTACTGAAAAGAAGATGGAAGCTCAACAGAGAAGAGAAACAAGAACTTGTTTTAGATGCAATGAAGTTGGTCACATTGCATGGAACTGTCCCAAAACAACTAAGACAAACCAGGGAGTTTCAGAAAAACTCAAAGAAGTAGTTGTTGATAAAACTGAATCACCAACTGAGAAATTTATAGTATTTAAAAATTCTACATATGAAGTTGGTGAACGCTCAAAAAGGTTTTACAGAAGAAGTGTGAAGCTTGACAACCAAAAATGGGTTGTTAAGAAATCTGATGAAGAAACTGGCAATGAATCTGATTCCACAAAATCAGAGGAGTCACATGTTGTTAAAAAGATTGAAAACTTAGTTCCTTCAATGGATGATGAGAACTTTCCACCATTGAGAACTAAAAATTTTAAACTAAAGATTGGGAAGGTTGAAATCTCAAATCAGTTTTATTCTGAGAAGGATAATTTTGATGTTAAGAAAGCGTTTAATGGAAATGTGAAGAAAATTTTCGGAAAGATGGTCGATGGGAAGGTTAAAGGGGTTAAAGACGTTTACGCTACAAAGAAAGCAACTTATATCCCAACTGAATCTGAATTGAAAACACCCAAGGCTGGTCAGGCTTGGGTGGACATTTTCTTTCATTGAAAAACCTGACTTGCCGGAGATCCCAGTTTGTAATCATGGATCAGGAATCGGCATCTTTCTTGATAAAATTTGTTTGTGTGAAAGAATCTTAAAAGTGTTAAATTTTACAGGTTGTGCTATGCCGGAGCTTCCAGGTTAGTAAGTGTGAAGCAGGAATCGGCATCTTGATTGGTAAAATGGTTTGTGTAGATATTTTATTCCTACATGTGGTTATATGTTTTGGATATTTTTACAAGTGGTAAGAAGTTGGATCTTACAAGTGATTCGTCAAGGTTATTAGTTTGAACTTGATGTAATTCTCATATATGTGATTGAATGAACAAGATGATGAACCAGGCCCTACAAGTGGTTAAAACAAAACCTATTTTCCGGAAAAATCATTTTGGTTAAAGCAAACTTAAGTGTTTTGAAATCATAATGAGAAAATAGTTTTGTGTAAGGGGGAGTTCTGATCGTTTATGCCAAGTGGATGGCGAAGTGAAGTGATTCGATATCAGTTGTCATTTACTTGTATAGTTTGTTTTTCAATTTTTTGTTAAATGTGTTTGCATTTTAGGGGGAGTAAGAAAATTTCAGAAAATACAAAAACATTAGTAATTTGAAAAAGTCAAAAACATGATAAAATGAAAAAATGAGTTTTGTTGTATAAAAGAGGAAATGATAGTACATCAGTGGACGATCACGGCATGCTAAAGAAATGGAAAGTTAAAAAGTGATCAACGGTCTCACTGATGATGTGTCAGTAGGTTTTTGCACATTTAGTAGATTGTGACGAGATATAAACCTAAATTCAAACTTGCATATATTGTGGGGAAACATTTCTTGGATATATGGGTAACCCCCGAAATCTTGTTTGAAAGGTCCCTCTTTCTGAGATACTAGGTCTTTATGCTCAGTGATATCTGGGGTATTATCCCAGGACTTCTGATTTTGCGGAAGCAATGGCCTAGTCCCCGAAGAATACTTTTCGCTTTCTTGAAATATAGCGCCGCCCTCAGCAAATTGATGACACAATAAAATTGATAGTCATTGCTGTTGTAATACAAAAGATCCTCTAAAGGGGACACACCCAAGTCGAACCGTCATCTCTCTGCTGAACGGAAGTTCTGACCTGAGCTCTCACGGTTTCGTACTATAATTTATTCCCTTACAGATATCATCTGTGGCATACTTACCTGTAAGACTGAATATTGGGATCTGGATACGGGAGTATATTCAAGTAGTGGGACACGCGAATAAGTTTAAGTGCTTAAAACATTAATATCGTATCTCGAAACAGTTGAACTTTGTGTGAAAATTTAAGTGGATCAGTATACTGACAATCTAAGTGAATTGTTTAGAACTTAAAATGAAATCAAGCTTAACGGTGTTGGTGATTTGTCTAAATAACTGATATGATCCTCTTGCACAAACTCACAAAAATATTGTATGTAAATATTTCTTTACTGTTTTTTCTTAATATCTCAAAATCCAAAAAGATTTTCAGTGTGTTTTAGCATAAAATTTTGAAAAAAAAAAATCAAAAAGATTTTCGACAACTGGTGTTGGAGAGCTGATTTTCAAAATTCCAAGTGCTAGACATGATGACCATGTTGTGAGGGGGAGTCTATGTTTTTAATCAAATGTGTTTTAATCTATTTTACAAATGGTTCATCAGGATTATTATTGATAAAATTTTCTGTTTGATTTGAGAGAGAGTTTGAGTTGATATATTCATGTAAATGTTTAAAATTGTAAAATTTACTTTGAGGTAGAGATGGTGCAGGGTTGAGAAAAGGCTGGATGTGAGCTAGTTTGATTGATCCTAAGAAGCTTATGTTTAAAAAGCCAGGTTCCGATATTTGAGGATTCTGAAGACAAAGCATGAGCCAGGCAACGATCTTGAATCTGTGAAAGCAAGACTACGATCCTGAAGCAAATGATGCTGAAGAACTGAAGGAATGTCAGCACATTGTTAAGGGGAGTCTGTTGATGTTGATTGAAAGAGTGAAGCCCAGAGACTGATAAAGACTGGAGAAGCAAAGACTCGACACTTTAAGACTCGTCAACATCTGAGGGGGAGTCTGTTAGTGCATACATCTGTCGACTTCGTCTTGTATCGAGTCTTATACTAGATATGTTAGATCAGGGCACGTTGTACGAGAAAATAGGAGAATTTAGAGTGTGTTTAAGGCTAGTTCGCTTGAAGAAGGCTAGTCCGCTTGAAATGACAAAAGACAAGTTCAAGCGAAATCCAGTTATTTGAGTTCGCTTGAATTGTAGGTTCGCTTGAAGTTGGGTTCGCTTGAGCATGTTCAAGCGAACTACCTATGCCTATATATAGTCTCTCAAGCGATCTCATTTGTAACAGTTGTGTAATTGGATACCGAGGTGCTGCCTGTTCTCCTTTTGATTGTACAAGCTGTAATATCAATCAGAAACGTGTTTAAAGGGAATTGCTAGCTGTTTCTACATCAGTTTCTTGTTTTCCGCACCTGAAACTGATTAAAACTCCTCTGAACGACTTGTTCGGGTCCCAAAATGATCTAACAATTAAACTTTTCATATTTTCTACACAAAAAAATTTCAGATCTTATAATCCAAGCATCCTTTTTCTCATCTTCTTTCCTGTGATCCCAATACATATCAAACCACTCATTTATTCTTCCAAGTTTAGCATTTTCCTTTTCATCAATCATCTTGACCAAATTTTAAAAACAATCTGATTTGATGTGAATTGACACTTTCACACAAAATAGCAACCTTCAAACAGAATCAGTTCACACTAAATCAACCTTCAAGCGAGATTAACCTGCACAATCAACTTCAAACGAAATTAAAACTCAAACGAGATTAGAATTTCAAACGGAATCAGCGATTCAAGGGAAATACGCTTTTCACATGGAATAGCTGCTCAAACGGAATCAGGTTTGAAGCGGAATAGCTAATTTCGTTTGAACACTCAAACGGAATCTGATTTCAAGCGGAATTAGATCTGTTTCGAACGGAATTAGGTCGCTTTGAAACGAAATATCTAATTTCGTTTGACCTTTCAAACGAAATCTGATTTCGTTTGAAATCAGACAACACTTTTCAAACGGAATTATCCAAAAGAGCTAATTTCGTTTGAAATCACACGTGCAGTTTCAAGCGGAATTAGTATGACATCAGCAAGTCCGATATGTTTTTCAAGCGGAATTAGCAATTTTTATCAAATTTAGATCGAATTTTAGTCCAATTCTTTCAAGGATTAGTTAAAACTATGTTTTACGTGATATATGTAAGTTTTAAGCCATTTCAACCATTAAATTTCGTTCAAATCAGAAAAGAAATAGTAGAAGTAAGAGAATCAGATAAAATCAAGCTGAAATGGTATGAACTCCTCGTCCTGAGCTCTGATACCACTTGTTGGATCGTCGTGAACGAGTCAATATGAAGAGTTCAACATCAAAAACAAAGGCGGAATCAGTGAATTTGACGTAACACAGCTTGTTTTCCTCTAATTATCTTCTTATTAACTGATTCTGAGCTTTTACAGATTCAAATGACAAACGGACAGCACCTCGGCTCAGAAACTATGACTTAATTACATTTCAAATGAAACCACAGCACACCTATATATAGTGGAACTAATTCCGCTTGAAAGTGCCACTTACCATTTCAAGCAGAATCACTTAAGTTTAATTTCGTTTGAATGTGTCACTGCCCATTTCAAGCGGAATTACAATGTTAATTTCGCTTGAACTGGTCAATGTCACTTTCAAATGAAATTACCCACTTTCACACATATAAACCCTAATTTTAACCTGCTGTGTGCTCGTTTATTCTATCTATACACAAGACTCGATACCAGACGAAGTTGATAGTCATTAATGCACTAACACCTTGTGACACAGCAAACTTAAGCGGCTTCGCAGAATTGAAATTCTTAAAATTACACTGAGCATTATTGTTGTTATTATTGTTGTTGTATAACTCGTGGATTTGGGTCACAACGCCTGGAAGTACAGCAGCCATTTGCTGAGAGACAAGGGCGGCGACTTCTTCAGCAGTAAAAGTTTGAGCATCGCGTCGAGGAGGCATTGTCTAACAAGGAAACATGAGAAACGAGTGAGTTCGAGTATTGGAAAAAACAAAGGAGGCATTGAAAACATCGAGAAAATACAAGGAGTGCGATCATTTGTTCATTATCACGAACAAACAAATGACACGCAGTGACAAATCAAAGTAAATGGGTCATAATAATGTATCACTGAAGACATGCTCGCCTATAAGTGAACACTCACCCCAAGAGTTCCCAGGTAAGAGTGACTGGTCGGATACTGCGAATTTATACGAACACTCTAGCCTTAGACAGAAAACTCAGGGTACAGGCATTCACTCTTCCAGTTTGCACGTGTTCACATTATAAGACCCAAACTTTGACGAGATTTTGAAAATTCGAAGGGCATAAAGCCGAAAATGAATCAAACTGGAAGGTTTCAAAACCTTACAATCAATCATCCAAGGATAGACGATTAATTGTTGAAGCGGATTTATTATTGTGTTCTCGTTGTGGTTATCACCTAAGGATAGGTGACGGTATTGTTTTAAAATCTAAACACAAGTAAACTTGCGTTGGGGTCCTAGAAAGTTATAGTCTAGGTCAAAGCATTACTAATAACCTAATCACCTTTAACCATTGGCTCTGATACCAACTCTTCTGTCACACCACGACCACGTAAAACAACAAACCGTGGCGGAAACATCGGGGAGTGTTGTAACAGAATCATCATTTCAACAACCATGGTAATTAAAAGTTTCGTTTTATTGATTCATTAAGTAATTTACATTGTCTTAAAACCAAACAAACAAATGAAACATCGTCTACTATCGTTTTTATGTCACTAAGGCCACGTCCAAATCCTAAGTGAACATGCTCCCTAGCAATCATCACGCAACCTCACCTGAAACATATGTAAAAACAAAGTCAGCAAAGAAATGCTGGCGAGCACATAGGTTTTGGGAGAGTATCGGATTCATGGCTTGTTTGTATGTTGCAGTACCTCATTAGACTGTAAGAGTCAAAAGTATAAACCTCGTTTTGAAAAATGTATTGCAACATAATTAACCAACTCAAATCAAGTTAGTCATATTTTATAAAATCTCGTAGCCATGATTCTTAACCCCAAAACATTTGTTTTAGTAAACCAACTCGTAAAACATCTCGTAAAAACTCGTTAATAAAACTCGTATGGTTTATATCATTTCGAAAACCTCGTTGTGTGACATCGTTTAAAAATCGTTTCCCAAGTGAACTAAATAATGACATGAAATGTAATATGATGAAAGCACTTAAATATAAGATGTACCAACGGCGTATCTACCATGCTTTTATCATGCTACACACGTCCCATTATCTATTCACTACCCAAAACCAATCGTTTATCCAAATCGTCTATCTCATTAAAGTCGTATCAAATCGTTTAATTCGTTCCAAAATCGTATTCGTTTTAATTGTGAAACTACTTATGGTCGTCTCGCTAATAACATTCAATCCTTCGTGACTCGACTATTTCGTTTCTCGCATTAACAAACCACCAAAGGGTAAGTTAACAATCACAGATTCGGTCGTTACCTACGTAACTCCCACACATAACCATGGGTGTAGTCTGATAACGAGATTTGTCAGATCCTTTGGTACCATAACCTAATACTGGTCGGTTCGGCCAAAATTAATGAATGTCATTCGTTATGTAACTACAACCAACAAGTTCGTTCACATTATCGAAATCGTTATTAGTTTAATATAAACCATCTTTATCGTTTTTGAAACCATCGTTTAAATATCGAAATCGTGTTAATACATATGAATCACCCCAAAAAAATTGAAAACAGTAAAATAGGGGAACTATGTACTCACATTGAATAGAAGGGTATCCTTGATCTAAAGAACTTAGCAAAGCTCAGATAGCCCAAGGAAATTCAAGTAGTACCTAGTAATCGGATCACTAGTAAATAAATCGACACCTAAATCGGAAGATCGGACAGAATGAGGTCTTGTAAACCAAATGAGTGTTGGAACTCTTGTGATATGGTTTAACAAAGCCTACATTTTAAATCGGAACCTAACCTAAGTGCTTTCGACCCGTTACGACCCATTAAGGTAGCTTATGCTACTTTAACGCGTCGTTCGCGTAAAAGCGCGTTCGAGACGTCTAACTAGTCCTATGACAAGTATTATATGCCTAAACATGTTTAATTAGGTTGCATAATCAGTTAAGTGACAAATGTTTAGGTTACATATGCTTAAAATCCAATTATGCATGAAAAGGGCATTTTGGTCATTTACCTAATGCATATAATCTACCTATCATACAACTACTTAAACTAGGTGACCATAAGGAATAACCTCGGAAGGTTATTCCCTATGCAACTATGGTCACTAAACATGCTTGGTCGGATCCTAATGATCGACCGAACGGGTCGAGTTCGAAAGTCTAAGCGGT
This sequence comes from Helianthus tuberosus, assembly GCA_030545235.1. NCBI lineage: Eukaryota > Viridiplantae > Streptophyta > Magnoliopsida > Asterales > Asteraceae > Helianthus > Helianthus tuberosus. The sequence continues at coordinate 115,829,176 of CM060408.1, forward strand.
GGTTTAGACCGCTTGACTTACGACTCTAAACAAGCACTAAATTAAAAGTGACGAGCTAAGCATGTTAGAACATGCTTAACATAAGTTAGAAAACAGGTTTTGATATCAAAACAAAGTGTTTTGATATCCTAAAGTAGTTTGGTTGCAAAATACGCTTAAATGCGCATTTTGACCGAAACTACGACTCGTCACTACACCTAGTCAACGTGGTAATCAGTAGGTATAGTTACTAGTGACTATAACCATCGTGATTACGCTCACGTTGCGAAGTTCAAACGAACTTCTCGTTGACCATTGACTGGTCAAAGCTGAAAGTCAAACACTGTTTGACTTTCAAGCTAGGAAAGCAATAAAAGAATGAAAGAGGACTTACAAGGGGTCCAAATAGATTTGATTCTAAGTATTCTTAGGTAGGTAGTGAATAATCACAAACACTTAGAGAAATTCTTAGATCAAATGTGAGGAAAATGGAATGGGATGGTTTGCTATCTATAGTAGTACATGAAGAACAAGATCATGACACTTGTTTGTGTGGTCTCCAACCAATAATCATGGCCATACATTTGTTAGGAGCTGATTAGTAACCTTGGTGATCACTTAAACTTGCCCATCACACAAAAGAATTACCATAACAGCCCCTAAACTATCAAACAGTTGCTGAAAACAAGTTTCTCGTCACTGGCATACTCACACGGCCCACGTAAAGGTAGGGGATACCTTACGCTGTTTGTGCATACGTCTGTCGACTTCGTCTTGTATCGTGTCTTATGTCTAGATTAGATAAACGAATGCACAACGGTGATTAAATTAGGGTTTGGTTATGTTTTAGGAGGTAATTTCGTTTGAAGGTGGTTAGGACATGTTCAAACGAAATCACTATATGTAATTTCGTTTGAACAGGTCTTGTGTCACCCTCAAACGAAATAGCTAGATCTATAAATAGGGTTGTGCATGTCTCATTTGTAACGGGATCTGATTTGTGTACCGAAGTGCTGCCGGTCTGTCTACTGCATGTAATCGTTGTCAAATCAATATACAAGACATTTAAAGTGATATTCAAGTTGTTTCATAGTCTATACGTCTGTTTCCGCCTTTCGTATAGACAAAAACTCTTTTGAACGACTCGTTCGGGTGGTGATTCAAACCTGCAAGTGGTATCAGAGCTCAGGAGGAAGAGTTCTTGCCATATTTAGCTTGAAAATCTGATTTTCTACACCTTCTTTCAAAATTGAACAAGTTTCCACGGTTAAAAACGTCTGATTTTCACATATCATGTGCGTAATGTTGTGTTAACAAATCCTAGAAAGTTTCAGAATCAAATTCAACCATTTACTTGATCAATTGGACAAAAATCAGACCGAAAGTATGATGTCATGGTGATTTTGTTTGAGATGTTCTTGATTATTTCGTTTGAGAGTGGACAGTTTATCTGATTTCGTTTGAGGATACCTGTTGATTTCGTTTGAAAATGATATCTCGTTTGAATATACTTGATGATTTCGTTTGAGATAGCATCATATGACTGATTTCGTTTGAAGGAACATAGTTTTTGATTTCGTTTGAAAGTTGTAGAGATAATTTCGTGTGAAGCTTGAAAGGTTGATAATTTCGTTTGAAGTTTGGATTGTGATTTCGTTTGAAGGGTACTTGAAGTTGAGATTTCGTTTGAAACTGTTTAGTGCGTGATTTCGTTTCAAGGACAATTTCGTTTGAAAGTGATTCTAGTTAAGTGTTGATTCCGTTTGACAATCTACTTAGTGTGATCCTTGGGTTTGTGAAACAAATTTCTGAAAAATGACTGAAGAATTCTACAATGCGTTTGCCACACCAGTTGCTCCTGTTACTGCTGCTGAAACTCTATACAGTGAGAATGAAACTGGAACTCATTAGAAACCGCCAAAACTAATGTACATTGAGGATTTTCAAGGATGGAAAAATCAATTCGAGAACTGGGTGCAAGCTTATAAGTTTGATGCTTGGTGTTCATTGTTGAAAGAGTATGAGAAACCAAAGAATGAACGTGAGATTGAGAAAGCTATTTGTGATTATTCAGAGAGTGACAAATTGAAATTTACAAGTGAGAAAATGATGATCAGTATTCTTTAGAAAGCAATAAAAGAAGATATCTTTGTTTTGCTTCAACATAATGGTACAGCTAAGTCAATTTGGGAATCATTGATTCAGAAATTCAAAGGAAGTGCAGATATGATTAAAAACAAAAGGGCGTTATTGAAGAAATCATTTGATATGTTTTCAGCTTTCGATCATGAAACAACAAAGCAGACCATTGATAGATATTGTCATCTAGTATTGGAAATGAAAAGATTTAAAATTGAGAAAGAGGATGATGAGTGGGTCGATAAACTAGCTGAAGCACTACCACAGCAGAAATGGGGAACGTATTTGTTGATCTTAAAACACACAAGAAAATCTGAAAATATGAACCTGGCACAGTTTATTCAAAAGATTGAAGAGCAGGAGCTGGATATTCAGAAAACTGCTATCATGACAAATCCAAATGCTAAGCAAGATGTCAGTCTGTATTATCGAGGAAACAAATTCGAAGCAACTCCAAGTCCAAAGATTAGTACTGCTTTTAGTGCTGATGGATCGTCTAGTCCGAATGTTAGCACTACCACTAAAAGTGGTGGATATTCTTCATCATTTTCAAGTTTTGATCCAAACAGCAAAACATCAAGTCCTCAACAACAAAGTTCTACAAATCTTCAATGCAATGTCACTTTGAACATTCAAAATGGTCAAAATCTGTCTCCAGAAATTGCCAAGCAACACATGGCATCACTTGTTGCTATGTTGGAATCTTATGAAAGTTTGATTGACGGCAAGATTGGTAATCCGATGCTTACAAAAGAAGATTATGACCAAATTGATGTTGAGGAGCTTGAGTTGATGGATGTGAAATGGTGTTTAGCAAGTGCTTGGAGGAGAGTAGAAAAGTTTCAACAAATTACTGGTAGAGATGAGTTTCGAGGAATGGCTAATTCTCCGTTAGGCTTTGACAAATCGAAAGTTACTTGTTTCCGTTGCAAAGGAAAAGGCCACTTTAAACGAGAGTGTAAAAACCAAGAAACAACCGGGAATCAAGAAAAGAACAATTATTATGATAAATCAATTTTTCATCAGATTACTCAACAAAAGGAACCACAAACTGCACATGCTCGGCCAATTGTAGATGACAAACGGAAAATGATCGAAGATGCAAATAAGAAAGCTTATTTTGGGATAATTGATCAATATGATGAGTTTGTTGCCGAGGGATTTAGTTGGGATAACTACATTCCACAAGGTTCAAGTCTAGCTACAGAGAGTTTTAACTGGGATAAATATATTCCACAAGGTTCATGCTTTGTTGCTAGAATTCTGGGTGAAGATGAGACTAGTGAGAAAAGAATCCCGATTTTTCCAGATCTTGGAAGTGATGTGGATATCGATGATGAGGAAGAACATCTCAACAAAGCTAGAAAAGGCTTAGATTCTGACAGTTTTAATTTCTTCTTTGCAGATAAAATGGAAATGCTAAATCAGAAGAAGATTGCCAGATTGAGGAGAAAGCTGGAAGCAGCAAGAAGGTAGTAGAGAAAATCATTGAAGTGGAGAAACTTGAAGTGGAGAAAGTGGTGGAGAAGTTTGTTGAAGTTGAAAAAATAGTTGAAGTTGAAAAATTGGTTGAAGTTGAGAAAATTGTTGAAATAGAAAAAATTGTTGAAGTTGAGAAACTTGTTGAAGTTGAAAAGACTGTCGAGGTTGAAAAGATAGTTGAAAAAATGGTTGAAGTTGAAAAACCATGCTTGAAGTGTTCAAAATCTTGCAAAGTTTGTGAAGAGAAAGATAAGAAGATTGCTGATTTAGAGAAGATTTACTGTGTGATGTGAAGTATGTGAAAGAATCGTATGATGTGCTCAACAAAACAGTTGATAGTCTGAAAAGAACAAATTCAGAGATTGAAAATGCAATGACAAAAATGAGCGCAACATTAATGACAAAGCAGAGTGTCATCAATGAGTATATTGAAGACTGTGCTAAGCTGAAACAGGAAGTGGAATTTGAGAAAATTGAGAGTGAAAGGATTAAACGATTACTGTTGAGTTACACTACTTGTGGTTATTTGATTGATCGTGTTTATCCTACTGTTGCAGGTCTTGAAGCATTCATGGAGAAGAAGTCTGAAGATACTGATACTGGTAAGAAACAAAATGTCAAGTATAACAGATGTCCGCCCCCTATCCATGAAAGTTATTCTCCCAGGAATCCTAACGAGGAGCGTCTAAAAAAGGCAGTCAACATCAAGTTAAAGTCTGAAATCATTGAAGAATTACCAGACAATATTGATGTTACATTCACAGCATCTGACACTGATCATGAGTCTGAGTTAGTAAAGAAAGTGGTTGATCAGGTGTTAGATATGGATGAAGAGTCAAAACCGGAGTCTAAGTCTGAAAGTTCAAGTTCATCAGAAAAGAGTCCGAGTTCACCGATTAAAAGGGTTTACAATAAAGACTTTTTGTTATCAAAATCTAATTTGAATGACGGATTAATCAAAGTGGCTTACACTTTGAATGATTCAGACAAATTATATTCTGATGAGGAATTTCCAATAAGAAGTGTCAAAACTGAAATGATCAAACAGGTTTTCAAATTAACAGAAATTAATATTTCTGAAATAAAAGATTTAAATTTTGCTGAAAAACCTAAAAAGTACAGTTCAAGAGTTCAACAGAGATTGAACAAGAAAAAGGGTTACGGTTATGGTTCAGGTTATCGAAAGAAACCAAACCACAATGGTAATTTCAAAAAGCAAGGACTTGGTTTTAATTCTTCAGAAAATTATAAAAATGAGAAAAATTATAAACCAAAAACAACATTTGTTGCAGGTGGAAGTTCTGAAGATGAACAAAAGAAACCATTTTGGAAACAATCAAATCAAGAGTTTCTTGCTGAAGTAAAGAGGAATGTGAAGAAGTTTGCTCAGAGAGTTGATAGAAGAACCTGTTTCAAGTGTCAAAAGACTGGACACATTGCTTGGAATTGCCAAGAGTTCTCTTATTCAAAACAGGGAGTTTCTTCTAACTCTGAAATGAGAAAGAAATGTGTTGAAAAATCGACTGTGGAAGTTGGTGAAACTTCAAAACGGTTTTATAAAAGACAAGTTGATTTAAACAAACAAAAATGGATTGTAAAATCTGAAAGAAGTTCTGACAATGAATCCGATTCCATAAAATCAGAGGAGTCATGTGTTGAGAAAAAGATTGATAATTCCATTCCTGAGGTGAGCGATGAAAATTTTCCCAAGCTGTCGAAGGAAAATTTGAAGTTGAAGGTTGGAAAAACTGAGATTTCAGGTCAATTCTTTGCTGGTAACAAAGAATTTGATGCTGAAAAGGCGTTTAATGGAAAGGTTAAACATATTTTCGGGAAGATGGTTGATGGGAAGGTTAAAAGTGCTAAAGAATTTTACAAATCAAAATGTTGGTGGGACAGATGTTTGCCACCAAAATCACCCAAGGCTGGTCAGGCTTGGGTGACAGCATTTTCACCATAAATTCCTGACTTGCCGGAGCTCCCAGGTTGGTAAGAGTGGAGCAAGAATGTAACCACCTCGATTTTTCAAACATGTACTTGTTTGATGCACATAATAGCAGTTATCGTATATTGAAATGCAATTTGTTTGATACATGCTTTGTTTCATGCTTTTACATGATTTACCGGCACAAACACGTGAATATTTGCAAATTTGATTGAGTTTCATACTTACAAACAAGGCTACATTAGTTACAAGGGCCTAATACGTTATTATGTGAAAGTATAAGTTAAGGGACCTTTTTGTCATTCCTTAAAACTTGTCCAAAAACTTTGATTTTAAGTCCGAGGACTAAAACCGTCATTTTTAGAATGTACAAAAGTCCGGGGACTAAGTTGTCATTTTTGAAACCTTATAAGTTTCGGGTTAAAAATGTAATTTTTGAAAACTATAAGTTTAGGGGCCTTAGTGTCGTTTTTGAAACTTTTTTTTAACCAAAAAGTCTAACCGGGTTATCCTTTAAATAAGAAATGCTTATTGAGAACTAACTAAGTTAACATGTTTTAACTAAATAAGGGGCCATTATGTCATGTTACGAAACTTGTATTTCAGGGACTAAAACAGACGTTTTTGAAACTGTTTTAACCATATAATCCTAACCGGGTTAAATGTTATGAAAAGGATTCTTATTTAAAAAAAAAAAAAAAAAAAAAAAAAACTAACCTAGTTAGTTATTTAACTAACTATTACAGGGACCATTTGTGCATATTCTGGAAACGCAGGGACTAAAGTGTAACATTTAAAAACTAAACAAAAAAAATAGCAAAAACCGGTCACGGGGGGGGGGGGATCGAACTCGGGACCTTTCGTATAACAAGTGACTTTGTGACCGGTCGGCTATAAGCCTCATCCGGAAATATCTTGGATTTACATTATATATATACACGCATTGGAAATTAAATAATATTATTATTCAAACCTTCAAACCGCCTGTATTGCCGGATTTAAACCAAAACCACTACGATAGTGGGTTATCTGTCCCAAGACAAGCACACGCGAATCTCCGGTGCATTTCCAACGCACCCACGCGTTTATTCGACCAAGATTCGTGCCTGACACTCCACTTCCGGTTTCATTTTTATAAAAAAATTTAGTGGATTAGTCCACTATTAATTGTCGAGTTTTAGATCGAATTGAAGTGTTATAAATATTCACTGTGATCCCACGAACCTCCTACACCCCTAAAAATTCACATACACATCGAATTCGACCTCCTGTTAGTCTCTGATACCTCGCCGGAATTACAGTCACCGGATTTAGTCAGCACGCCGTTCAGATCAATACCGGTTCGATTTTTTTTCACTCAATCAGTTTGTTTTTGCTTATACATTGTGTCCTTTGATTTAATTTGAATATAATCCTGTATTGATCGAGAATTAGGCCTGTTGACTTTCTGTTGACCGAAATTGGGGACGAAGATGAATTTTTATATTTTTATTATCAAAAACCGGTTTAAATTTATAAAATTCATATAAAATCAAGTTTAATCAGTTAAATTCTGAAAATCTCAGAATAATTACCTTATCTGTTTACACTTCTGGAAATATTATTTTGACATTTATTTATATACAATCTGATTTTATACAATTAAATCAGTAGAACCATTTATTTATTCAATTATATTTAAATTATAAAAAGTATATAACATAAATCTGAAAATATTTTTGAGACATTATTTACATCTTTCTGAACTTATAAAAATTCAGATTCGGAATCATTTCATTTCAGATTGTTTTATAAAACAAATTTTTATAACATTAAAACAGTATAATGCTTACTTAATTCATAATAAATCCAATTTTTAGCAATAAAATCTGAAATTTTTATGATAATTATCTCAAGTGATAAACTTTACAAAAATAATTTTTGTTACTGATATTTTATATAATTTAGATATTTATATAAATAAATCACTATTTACACTTAAAAGTATAGTTTAATTTAATATATTTAAATTATATAACTATATAATTTTTGGCCGAAAATATTTTTATGACATTATGTGTATTTTTCTGAGTTTGTATAAATTTAGTTACTGTTTGATTATTTACATATTATTTTACATAATTTCATCAGTTAAATCACTTAATTAAACTTAACTAGTTTAATTACATATAATTATATAATTTCTGCTCAAAAATATTCTCATAACAAAATACACATGTTTCTGAGTTTATAAAAAGTCAGAAACTGTTTTGGGCATTTTCAGATTATTTGTAATAATTAAACTTTATAAACCTAAATACTGGTATTTTAACCTTTTTAATTCCATCTTATTTATATAAAATTATTCAAGGGCCAAAATAATTATCTTAAATCGGTAATATATTTTAACCATCTAAATTAATTTATAATTTTTATAAATTAATTATATCACTTGTACAATATTTTACCAATAATCATTTTATTTATTTATGGTATTTAGTTATACTAATTAATTATATTTGATTTATTATTACAAATGTTATATTAAATCAATTATATAATCTTGCAATTATATTATTTATGTTAAAAAATATATTTTTCATAAATAATTCCTTTACATCATATTCATTTTTCGAGTCCTCTTGTTAGGTTACCCAAACCACATAATTACCATTTAAACAAAACACTACCGAATCCTATAGATTTAGGATTTCCAATTATCCAATTAAACATTATTGTTGATACATATTCCATATTGTTGCATGTTCTATCAATTAGAGTGACGTGGAATCTTATTTCCAAGAACTCTTACACTTTGCATACTTGTTTGGACTTACCCGAAATCAAGGTGAGTTCATAGTTCCCATTTTCTTTTACAATATTTTTGGGATGAAACATATGAAATAATGTGATACAAACCAATTTGCATTTTGTGGCTATTTTGATTGTTTCTTGCAATTGCTTGATACTTGTTGCTTACACCTACATTCATTAACTCTGTACAAGCCCAGCGGTAATATTATAGCGCTATAGGTGTGACGCCCCATCCTAACTTCCAGTTCAGACCCTTTGTCGTTGTTGTTGTTGTTCACATTTTGCAATGCGGAAGTTTGGATGATAGATCCGTGTTTACGTCTACAAGGTTTGAATTTTCCACCTAGCATACTTGTATTACTCATTTTGCTAAGATATATCAAATGCCACATTGTTAAACATTTCATTTTATTATCACATTATTTATTTATTACCAAACTAACCAAAACCTATGAATTCACTCAACCGTTGTTGACCCAAATTGTTTTTAACATATGTTTCAGGTGAAAATGTTTGAAGTTAGCTTTTGCAAGGATCACATAGGATTGCTCAAGACAAGTGCCTTAGCTTAAATAAAAACAAAGACTTTTGTTAACAATGTGTTGTATTTGTTTCGTACTAGTTTGGATGTGAATGCAATCCTATCAACCAACTTAATTATATTTCAACTTTAATTTAATCACCATGTGCTTATATGCATTCTACCAAGTTTCGTGATGCCCTCGACGTTCCGCCTCCGATCAGGGTGTCACAAGGAATTGGCATCATTCTTGAAATGTTTGTTTGGTAAATCTACAGGTGATATCTTTATATTGTTATATTTTGATTTACAAATGGGATGGTTGGTGAGTGAACTTGCAAGTGGTTGAAGAAGGTTTTCATCTTCAAATGGTTAATCAAGGTCATTAAGTTGAACTTGATTGGACCATACTTACAAGTGGTATTTTGGAGAACAAAATGATGAGTTTATCCCCTAACCTACAAGTGGTTTGAAAAATCAACAAAACTTATTTTCCGGAAAAACCATTTGATTAAAACAAACTTAAGTGTTTTGAAATCACAATGGGAAAATAGTTTGTTGTGAGGGGGAGTTCCGATTGTTTATGCCAAGTGGATGGCGATTTGAAGTGATTCGATATCAGTTGTCACTTTATTGTACAGTTGATTTTCAAATTTCCTTTAATGTGTTTGCATTTTAGGGGGAGTAAAAATTTTCAGAAAATCCAAAAACATTAGAAAATTTGAAAAAGCCAAAAACATGATAAAATTAAAAAATGAGTTTTGTTGTATAAAAGAGGAAATGATAGTACATCAGTAGACTATCACAACATGCTAAAGAAATGGAAAGTTAAAAAGTGATAAACTGTCTCACTGATGATGTGCCAGTAGATTTTTGCACATTTAGTAGATTGTGACGAGATATAAACCTAAATTTCAAACTTGCTTAATTTGTGGGTAACATCTCTCGGATATATGGGTAACCCCCGAAATCTTGTTTGAAGGACCCCTCTTTCTGAGACACTAGGTCTTTATGCTTAGTGATATCTGGGGTATTATCCCGGGACTTCTAATAATGCGGAAGCAATGGCCTAGTCCCCGGAGAATAGTTTACTGCTTGCTTGAAAAATAGCGCCGCCCTCAGCATAAAATGATGAGACAATAAAATTGCTAATCAATGCTGTTGTAAAAAAGATCCTCTAAAGGGGACCCACCAAAAGTCAAGCCGTCATCTCTCTGCTGAACGGAAGTTCTGACCTGAGCTCTCACGGTTTCGTATTTAACCCCTTACAGATATCATCTAGGTATACTCACCTGTAAGACTGAATATTGGGATCTGGATACGGGAGTATATTCTGAGGTGGGACACGCGAATAAGTTTAAGTATCTAAAACATTAATTTCGTATCTCGGAACAGTTGAACTTTGTTTGAGAATTTAAGTGGATCAGTATACTGACAATCTAAGTGAATGGTTTAGAACTTAAAATGTTTAAAGTTTAACGGTGTTGGTGATTTGTCTCAGAAACTGATATGATCCTCTTACACAAACTCACAAAAATATTGTATGTAAATATTTCTTTGTTGCATTTCATTTCTGTTATATCAAAAATCCAAAAAGATTTTCGGTGTGTTTTAGCATAAATTTTGAAAAATCTGAAAAGATTTTAGACAACTGATGTTGAAAAGCTGATTTTCAAAATTCCAAGAGCTGAACATGACGAACAGGTTTGGGAAAGTGTGTTTGAAGAATGTTTGAAAAGAAAAATTGATATACATACAAGTGGTTCTTCAGAAATTAACATGATAAATCTTTTTGTTCGATACTTGAAAATGATGTGTTCAGTTTGTGTTTACAAGTGGTTAGCAAAGTTTCTAAATTTGTTATATCTTATCTTTTATGAAACTTATGTTTTGGGTAGAGAATATGCAGGTGAGTCAGGTTATGATACCTGAACCTGTGAAAATCAGACTACGATCCCAGTACAAGTTGAGGGGGAGTCTGTTAGAGAAAGAGAGTCTGAAGATGCAAAAGCTAGGAGTTTGATCCTGAAAGTTTAGTTGAAGAAAGTTTAGTTGATGAAAGTTAGAGTGAAGGAAGTCCGAAGACTGATAAAGACTGAAGATGCGAAGACTCGACACTTAAGACTCGTCAACATCCGAGGGGGAGTCTGTTAGTGCATACGTCTATCGACTTCGTCTTGTACCGTGTCTTATGTCTAGATTAGATAAACGAATGCACAACAGTGATTAAATTAGGGTTTGATTATGTTTTAGGAAGTAATTTCGTTTGAAGGTGGTTAGGACATGTTCAAACGAAATCACTATATGTAATTTCGTTTGAACAGGTCTTGTGTCACCCTCAAACGAAATAGCTAGATCTATAAATAGGGTTGTGCATGTCTCATTTGTAACGGGATCTGATTTGTGTACCGAAGTGCTGCCGGTCTGTCTACTGCATGTAATCGTTGTCAAATCAATATACAAGACGTTTAAAGTGATATTCAAGCTGTTTCATAGTCTATACGTCTGTTTCTGCCTTTCGTATAGAAAAAAACTCTTCCGAACGACTCGTTCGGGTCACGATTCGATCCTACATACGCGGCCCGCCTGGCCTTCCCAGATCAGCACAGTTTCAAAATTGACAGTTTAGGTCCCTGTACTTGTATAAGTCCATTTCTAGCACTTTTGACACCCGTTAAGCCATTTTCAAAGCTCTAAAAGGTCAATAAAGTTTAGAGGACTCAAAATATGCTTGGAACACTCTCGGATGTTGGCTCGTTTGGTCGTACGGTCGCGTTGTTCGTTAAATTACGACGAAACTCAAACGGACGCGAAAACGATCCAAATTGAGAAACGAACGGTATTTTTGCATGCCGATCACTAAAATAAAAATATTTTAGTGTCTACAAAAATTTTGGGTGTGCAGATGTGGTCATAACGTAAGATATGCGCGAAAATGCAAATTTACGTCGTTTTTTGACACTTTTAGTCCCTGTAGATCAAATAAGCATATTTTTGCACACCGAACCACTCAAAGCTTATTTATAAGCTATGTTTAGGTTATTTATGGTATGTTTAGCTTATGATCAAGTTCTGGACTCTTCGATACCATACGAATCGGTATAGTTTCGCAGTTTGACACAAATAGTCCCTGCGATCGAATAGACTTATTTTCAACACACCAAACCATCCAAAACTTATTTCTAAGTTATGTGAAGGTTATTTAAGGTATGTTAAGCCTATTTCACTATTCCGGAGTGTTTTTTGCGTTAAACTGACTGCGTTTACGCACCAGTTTGCGTATAACTTTCCAGAAAGCGATTTAAAGCTTGAAGTCGGAATCGAATCGAATTGTAAAATCATCAAACACACATATACATATAATAACACCAAAACAAATTGTTTTATTAATAATTAACATTGTTTTGCATTGTTCATCGATTACAAAGCACAGTTGTCACAATTAAGGTAGCTTACGCTACTTTAACGCGTCGTTCGCGTGAATGCGCGTTCGAGATGCCTAACTAGTCCTATGACAAGTATTATATGCCCTAACATGTTTAAGTATGTCGCATAATCAGTTTAAGTGACAAAAGTTAAGTTACATATGCTTAAAATCGAATTATGCATGAAAAGGGAATTTTAGTCATTTACCTAAGGCATATAAACTACCTATCATACAACTAATTAAACTAAGTGACCATAAGGTATAACCTCGGAAGGTTATTTCCTATACAACTATGGTCACTAAATATGCTTGGTCGGATCCTAACGATCGACCAAACGGGTCGCATAATCAGTTTAAGTGACAAAAGTTAAGTTACATATGCTTATTTTTCAAAGATTGATCTACGTTCTGGGTATCATCAACTTCGTGTGCATGAAGAAGATATTCCCAAGACTGCTTTCCGCACTCGGTATGGGCATTATGAGTTCACAGTTATGCCATTCGGTTTGACAAATGCTCCTGCTGTTTTCATGGACTTAATGAATAGGGTATGCAAACCTTATTTGGATAAGTTCATCATTGTTTTCATTGATGACATCTTGGTATACTCTAAGACGCAAGCTGATCATGAGCAACATCTTCGTCTCACTCTGGAACTCCTGAAGAAAGAACAACTTTTCGCCAAATTCTCCAAGTGTGAATTTTGGCTTAAGGAAGTTCAATTTTTTGGGCATATCGTCAACGAACAAGGTATTCATGTAGATCCCTCCAAGATTAGTGCAATTAAGGATTGGGATACGCCTACTACTCCTACTGAAGTTCGTTTTTTTCTTGGTCTGGCGGGTTATTATCACCGCTTCATTGAAAATTTCTCGAAGATTGCAGTTCCTCTAACTGCTCTAACTCTGAAGAACAAACCCTTTGATTGGGGATCCAAATAAGAGGAAGCTTTTTAGAACTTGAAGCAGAAGCCTTGTGATGCGCCTATTCTATCATTGCCTGAAGGTAATGACAATTTTGTCGTGTATTGTGATGCATCAAACTTGGGTCTTGGCTGTGTTCTCATGCAAAGGAACAAAGTCATAGCATATGCATCGAGACAGTTGAAGATACATGAGAAAAACTACACCACTCATGATCTTGAGTTAGGTGCAGTTGTTTTCACTCTCAAAATCTGGAGACACTATCTGTATGGTACCAAATGTGTAGTTTTCACTGACCACAAAAGTCTTCAGCATATTTTTAATCAGAAAGAACTCAACATGAGGCAATGAAGTTGGGTTGAGCTTCTAAACGACTATGACTGCGAAATTCGCTACCATCCTGGTAAGGCGAACGTCGTGGCTGACGCTTTGAGTCGTAAAGAACATGTCAAGCTTCATTGTGTTCGTGTTCAATCTGACATTCAAGCTCGATCTGATATCCAAACCCGCATCTCTCAGGCTCAATACACTTGTGTTTCACAAGGTTTGATGGGTAAGGAGTTACCCTATCACATTAAGCCTGATCTTGAACTAAAGGACAATGGATCGTATTACTTCATGGACCGTTTGTGGGTCCCAAGCCAAGATGATCTTCGCACCTTGCTTATGGATGAAGCCCATAAGTCTCATTATTCTATTCATCCTGGCTCAGATAAGATGTATAAGGATCTTCGTATTCAGTATTAGTGGCCTGGTATGAAGAAAGACATTGCCTTATATGTATCAAAATGACTTACTTATCTTAAGGTTAAGGCTGAACATCAACGTCCTTCTGGTTTATTGGAGCAACCAGAGATCCCAGTTTGGAAGTGGGAAAAAATTGCTATGGATCTTATTACCAAACTTCCGCGCACAAAGAGATGTCATGATGCCATCTGGGTAGTTGTTGATCGTCTTACAAAATCAGAGCATTTCTTGCCGATCCGCGAGGATCTATCTGCTGACAAACTTGCTAAAATCTATGTGGATGAAATTGTATCTCAACATGGTGTTCCTTTGAACATCATTTCTGACAGAGATGCTCGCTTCACTTCTCATTTTTGGAGAACCATGCAATCTGCTGTGGGGACCCAACTTAATCTAAGCACAGCTTATCATCCGCAAATGGATGGTCAATCTAAAAGAACAATCCAGACTTTGGAGGATATGCTTAGAGCTTGTGTGATCGATTTTGATGGTAGTTGGGATTCACATCTTCCGTTAATTGAATTCTCCTACAACAACAGTTATCACTCCAGCATCAACATGGCTCCTTTCGAAGCTCTCTATGGTCGAAAATGTCGTTCACCAGTCTGCTGGAATGAGATCGGTGAGGCTCAGCTTACTGGACCTGACCTCATTTTAGAGACAACTGATAAGGTTAAGAAAGTTCGTGATAACCTTCAGACAGCTAGAAGCCGTCAAAAGAGTTACGTGGACCAACGACGCAAGCCCTTGGAATTTCAAGTCGGTGATCGCGTATTACTTAAGGTATCACCTTGGAAAGGTGTGATCAGATTTGGAAAGAAAGGAAAACTTTCACCTAGATACGTTGGACCATTCAAGATCGTCGAAAGAATCGGTAAGGTAGCCTACAGACTTGAGTTACCTCCTGAACTTGGAAATGTTCATCCAACCTTTCACGTGTCCAATCTCAAGAAGTGTTTAGCTGATGAGAACCTCCACGTACCACTCGATGAGATTCGTGTTGATAACACGATGCATTTTGTTGAGAAACCAGTGGAAATCATGGACCGTATAGTCAAATGGTTCAAACGCAAGCGCATTCCATTGGTCAAAGTTCGCTGGGAATCTAAACATGGACCAGAAATTACATGGGAACGTGAATATCAAATGAAGGCGAAATACCCACATCTATTCTCATAAGTTTCCTCTAAATAAATTTCGGGACGAAATTTCCACAAGTAGGGGAGACTGTGACACCTGTGCTTGCAATCATTGTAAACAGTTCAATTATCAATAAAATAATGTTATTTGATCCCAATGTTTGTTTATTTATGATTGACATTTTGCATGTTTTGATTTTTGTTCAATTTTAAACTCTACATCGCTTTCTGGAGAGTTATACGCAAACTGGTGCGTAAACGTAATCATTTAACGCGAAAAACACTCCGGAACATCAACATATGCTTAAAATACCTTAAATAACCTCTACATAACTTAGAAATAAGTTTTGAAGGCTTTGGTATGGCAAAATCAAGTTTAATCGCTTATAGGGACTTAATTCGACAAACTGCGAAAGTATGACGATTCGTACTGGAACAGACATTCCGAAACATGACCATAAGTTAAACATACCATAAATGTCACACCCCCAAAATCCACCTGCGGAGTATCACCGCTTGGAGGCGTGACTGACCACTAGCCTTTAGACTTGACCTTTCTGTGTTATCTGCCGAGCAAACCAAGGTGAGTTCACACTCTACAAAGCATGGGATTCCCAGGGGTTGGGAATGGGGTTAAGGAATATGGATTCCTCGTCCTTTCTTGGGTAGGACAGTAATGGTTCAGGAATGTAATTCCTCGTCCTCACGGACAGATAACTCGTACTAGACCAAAACTCTATCACGAAGTCCCTCCTTTTTATATCGACTTAATCGCCGAGCCAATGGCGAGCGGGTCATTAGTTAGATAGCGCTATTTAGGTCTGACAAGCCTCACACCGTGCCGCAGAGGACGGGCGTGAACTAATGGATCTGGGGCACGTCAATGCTGATAGACATTGACAGTTTCAGGGCACTTAAACATGACTTCAGTCAGTAGTCGATATGGTAACGAGTCTAGTGTATACATGGGGTAGCCCCCACGGCCGAAATGCCAGATAACTATCATGGGGTAGCCCCCACGGCAGGATTGCCAGAGTAAATGGGTTAAACAAGGGTTAAACAAATCACGTTTTCAACTATGGGGTAACCCCCACGGCAGGAACGCCAGCTAAAGGAAAACTGTTTTTGGAACAACTTAAAACGAACACCCAACCGTGAACTCACTCAACTAGTTGTTGACTCGTTACTACATGCTTTGCAGGTCTATAGGTACTTAACTGGAGCTTGCACAAGGAAGAGTCGTTGTGGGACATGGACAGCTGTGTGCCATGTTAAACATTTGGATAATTAAACTTTGGATTTGGTTTTGAACATTATGCTTCCGCTCATAACTTAACTATGTTTGTTCTGGATATTAATCGTGTTGGTTGGACTTTTACATTAAATATTTACTTGTTCAATATGATTAGTGGTTTGATCCTGGTCAGTCACGCCTCCAAGCGGTGATACTCCGCAGGTGGATTTTGGGGGTGTGACAGATTGGTATCAGAGCCATTGGTTATAGAGAACTTGGTTTTAATAAGGGAAAACGTTTTTGTTAAAACCAGACTATAACCTGTACAGTGCTCTACGATCCACAACGACGCTTCACTCCACGTGCAAGGCTCGACATTCTAGGTGATATGGTTTATGTTTATATTGCCTACTTGCTAGATTGCATAGAACTTTGCTCATGATATGCTTAGCTAGTATAGCTACTCTTGCCTGAACACGTGTGTGCTTACTCTCTTCTGTCATCGCACTTTCGCGAACCCTACTCACTCATGCTTCCTTTGATATGAAGAAAATATCTGGACGCATCAACATGACTCAAGCCCAGTTGATGGCTCTGATCAACGAACAGGTTGCTGCGGCACTTGCAGCAGCACAGGCAGGAGGTATACCCTGCAGTTATAACTCATTCTAGGATCTTTAGATCCTACTCTCGTGAACCTATCCTTGTGTTAAACTTTGTCCTTTCTTACACTCGCAACAGGTCAACATGCTCAGCTACCCGTATGCACCTTCAAAACTTTCATGGACTGCCGACCCACTACTTTTAGTGGCACTGAAGGAGCAGTTGGTCTCCTCCACTGGTTTGAGAAACTAGAATCTGTGTTCGAAATGTGTGAATGCCCTGAGGCGCGCAGGGTGAAGTATGCTACTGGTACTCTTGAGGGTCTAGCTCTCACATGGTGGAACGCTCAGGTCCAAATGCTGGGGTTGGTTGCTGCTAACGCCACCCCATGGAACAATTTCAAAGAGATGATCAAGGAAGAATACTGCAGTCGTGACGACATACATAAGCTGGAAGTTGAGTTCTTCAACCTCAAGATGACGGGGTCGGAAATTGAGGCATATACTAAGAGATCGAATGAGCTTGCACTACTGTGTCCTACTATGGTGGACCCTCCAATTAAGCGTATTGAACTCTACCTCAAGGGTCTGAAACCAGAGATCCAAAGTCATGTGACTTCAGCAAATCTCGCCACCTACCAGCAGGTTGTTCAGTTGGCTCACCGTCTCACTGATCAGGCGGTGGAGCAAAACAAGTTACCAAAACGTATTAGTGCTACAGCTACCTCTGAACCTCCCAGTGATAACAAACGAAAATGGGATGGGGCTTCAAGCAGAGGTTCGACTTCTGTTCAATCCCAGTCGCAGCAGAGAAGAACTGAAGAGTATAAGAGTCCTAGTCAGCAATCGTCAGGTAGCCAAAGTCAGGGTGGATACAAAGGAAATCACCCCAAATGTAATCGTTGCAACTTGCATCATCGCGGGCCATGCACCAGGGGTAACTGTCATCGGTGCAACAAGCCAGGCCATGCGGCAAAGGATTGTAGAAGCTTATACCCAGCAAACCAGAATCGACAGCAACCGCAAGATCAACAGAATCAACGCCAGCAACAGCAGCCGCAGGGTAACAACAAAGGGTGCTTTCAGTGTGGAGCTGAAGGCCACTTCAAGAGAGACTGTCCCCAGCTGAACAGGAACCAGAACAACAATAACAACAACAATCAGGGGAATGGGAACAACGGGGGTAACAATGGTAATGGAGCAAGGGGCCGTGCGTTTGTTATTGGCAATGGAGAAGCAAGGAATGATCCCAATGTTGTGACGGGTAAGTTCCTTCTCGACGACTTTTACGTTACTGTCTTATTTGATTCGGGTGCTGATACTAGTTATGTGTCTCAAAGCGTTAGTCAACTGCTTAAGCGTACCCCAACACCTTTGAATCCCAAACATGCTGTAGAGTTAGCTAATGGTAAAAGTATAGAGGTCACACACGTAGTCAAAGGTTGTAATCTCGTTCTTGCTGATCACACTTTCTCGATCGACCTCCTTCCTATTACTCTGGGTAGTTTCGACGTTGTCATTGGGATGGACTGGTTATCCCAACATCAAGCCGAGATCCTTTGCAACGAAAAGATTGTCCGTATTCCGTGCCCAGGTGAGGAACCTCTTATGATTCGTGGCGACAAGAGTGGTGCTGTTACGAGCATCATTTCTTCCCTTAAGGCTCAAAAGTGTTTGCGTAAGGGCCACACTGCCTTTCTGGCTCTTGTTACTGACACCTCGAAGAAAGAGAAAAAGATAGAAGACTTTCCAGTTGTACGCGATTATCCTGAGGTATTTCCTGAGGAACTACCTGGCATCCCGCCTCATCGTCAGGTCGAGTTTCAAATCGAGTTAGCTCCTGGAGCAGCGCCTATAGCTCGTGCACCGTATCGTTTAGCTCCATCAGAGTTGAAAGAGCTATCTACGCAATTACAAGAACTCTTAGATAAGGGTTTTATTCGTCCTAGTTCTTCGCCCTGGGGAGCTCCAGTGCTATTTGTGAAGAAGAAAGACGGTACGTTCAGAATGTGTATCGACTACCGTGAACTGAACAAGGTGACTGTGAAGAATCGCTACCCTCTTCCACGCATTGACGACCTGTTCGACCAGCTGCAAGGGTCGAGCTACTATTCAAAGATCGATTTGAGATCGGGGTATCACCAGCTGAGAGTCCGAGAAGAGGACGTCTCTAAAACAGCCTTTAGAACCCGTTATGGACACTACGAGTTTTTGGTCATGCCTTTTGGGATGACAAACGCACCGGCGGTCTTCATGGACTTGATGAATCGAGTGTGCAAGCCCTACTTAGACAAATTCGTTATTGTCTTCATCGATGACATCCTGATCTATTCGAAGAGTCAGGAGGAACACGAGCAACATTTACGACTTATTTTGGAACTCCTTCGAAAGGAACAGTTGTACGCCAAGTTTTCAAAATGTGACTTCTGGCTTCGTGAAGTCCATTTCTTAGGCCACGTGGTGAACAAGGATGGGATTCACGTTGATCCATCCAAGGTAGAATCGATCAAGAGCTGGCCTGCACCTCGCACGCCAACGGAAATACGCCAATTCTTGGGATTGGCAGGTTACTACAGGAGATTTATCAAGGATTTTTCTAAGGTTGCTCAACCTCTTACTACACTAACACAGAAGGGCGTTGTTTATCGTTGGGGAAACGCACAGGAGTTAGCGTTCCAGCACTTAAAGGATAGACTTTGCAGTGCACCTATCCTTTCATTGCCAGAGGGCACAGACGACTTCGTGGTTTACTGCGACGCATCTATTCAGGGTCTCGGTTGTGTTTTGATGCAGCGGGATAAAGTTATAGCATACGCTTCACGTCAACTCAAGGTTCATGAGAAGAACTACACTACACACGATCTAGAGCTGGGAGCGGTTGTTTTTGCACTTAAGATATGGCGACACTACTTGTATGGCACCAAGTGTGCTATCTACACTGATCACAGAAGTCTTGAGCACATCTTTAAACAGAAAGAACTTAATATGAGACAACGACGATGGGTCGAACTGCTGAACGATTACGAATGCTCGATCAGGTACCACCCGGGCAAAGCCAATGTTGTGGCTGACGCCCTCAGTCGAAAGGACACCGCGCCTAAGCGCGTACGAGCTTTACAACTTACAATACAGTCTAGCCTTCCTTCTCAAATACGAAATGCTCAGGTAGAAGCATTGAAACCAGAAAACGTCAGGGCTGAAGCCCTACGCGGCTCGAGGCAACGCTTAGAACAGAAGGAAGACGGTGCCTACTACGTCACGGGACGCATTTGGGTCCCATTTTATGGCAACTTACGAGAGCTTGTGATGGATGAGGCACACAAGTCTCGCTACTCAGTGCACCCTGGCGCGGATAAAATGTACCACGACATCAAAACCACATACTGGTGGCCTAGCATGAAGGCACACATAGCAACATACGTTAGCAAGTGCTTGACTTGTGCGAGAGTCAAGGCGGAGTACCAGAAACCTTCAGGCCCCCCTCAACAACCAGAGATACCACAATGGAAATGGGAGCAAATTTCCATGGATTTTGTTACTGGCCTGCCTAGATCACAACGTGGTAACGATACTATTTGGGTGATCGTGGATCGACTCACGAAGTCTGCTCACTTCTTGGCCATCAAAGAAACAGATAAGTTCTCCACCCTAGCAGAAGTATATCTCAAGGAAGTTGTCTCGAGGCACGGGGTGCCCACCTCTATTATCTCGGATCGAGATGCACGTTTTACATCAGAATTGTGGCAAGCAATGCACAAGTCCTTTGGCTCAAGGCTAGATATGAGCACAGCTTATCACCCACAAACGGATGGGCAGTCGGAACGTACCATCCAGACCCTCGAAGACATGCTTAGGGCATGTGTGATTGACTTTGGCAACGGCTGGGAAAAGCATCTGCCACTTGTGGAATTTTCGTACAACAATAGCTACCACACCAGCATTAAAGCTGCTCCGTTTGAGGCATTGTACGGGCGTAAATGCCGGTCACCTCTTTGTTGGGCAGAGGTGGGGGATAGTCAGATTACTGGTCCAGAACATGTGGTAGACACAACAGAGAAAATTGCCCAGATACGACAACGAATGGCGGCAGCTCGTGACCGTCAGAAAGCATACGCCGATAAAGACAGGAAACTACTCGAATTCCAAGTTGGGGATCGAGCGCTACTCAAAGTTTCACCCTGGAAGGGTGTGGTTCGTTTTGGCAAACGCGGCAAACTTAACCCACGATACGTTGGACCCTTCGAAGTCATTGAGAAAATAGGCAAGGTGGCCTACAGACTGAATTTACCAGCAGAACTCAGTGCAGTTCACAATGTTTTCCACGTGTCAAACCTGAAGAAGTGTTTATCAGATGAGCCCCACGTAGTTCCTCTGAAGGAGCTCACGATCGACGAGCAGTTGCGATTCGTCGAGGAACCTGTTGAAATCACGGACCGGGATGTTAAGGTCCTCAAGCATACCAGAATACCTCTCGTTCGAGTTCGTTGGAACTCACGTCGCGGCCCAGAGTTCACCTGGGAACGCGAAGATCAGATGAAGCAAAAGTATCCCCAACTGTTCGCAACCGGTACAACCACTACTGAGGCTGAAGCTACGGAATTTCGGGACGAAATTCCATATCAACGGGGGGAGGATGTGACACCCCAGGAAAACCAGGAAAACCATGCAACTTAACTAGCTTCCTCAGTGAGTACGTGCTAAATTTCGGGACGAAATTTCTTTCAACTTGGGGATAATGTGACAACTCGTATTTCCGAACCTATCTTTGTACTTTGATGTAACCTAGGTGAACGTGATTCGATTATATGAACTTGATTGATTTATTGAATATTACGATTATGTGTCTATGTGTATATACGTATGTTGTAGTCGCACAACACAACCCAACCGCACAAGCCTTTGGGCTTTACAAATCTCGGCCTACTTCTCTTTAACTCGAACCAAAGGGGAGCCCATGTGAAGGGTTCGGCCCACTCCCTCATACGCTTACACACACACCCTTAGAGAGTTGTTAATCATTTGTTGCAATTTGATATTACACACCAAACCCTAGTGCTCTCCTTCTCTCCTCTTGAACTTGACGGCAACAAAGAGCCTCTCCCTCGAAGTTTCATCATTCGGATTAACCCTCAATCATCTCTAATCCGGTTAGTGTTGAGTTTATCGAATACATGTTTGATGATGTTTTGAGGTATGTGTTAATATAGTTGCATGATGATCTAGGATTTCGGTTAACATGATAGATTATGATGTTGAATGATAAGTGCTCTTGTTAATCGGCTTACATGTATGTTGATTTCGATGAGATTTGATGATTTCATAATAATGTATTGTTATGTTAATATGAATGTATGCAATCGGCCATGTCCATGTTTGGATTCGAATGGGTTAGGGTTGTGTATTATGATTTGGAATTTAAGATGATGAATGAGAACCGAATACTTGTTTAAACCGGCTGTGATGTTTCTATGCTTTGAATTTATGATGTTAATCGATTATTTGGTTGCATGATGATGGTTATAACCTGTTGTTTGATCATATAAATCTGATGGAATGTGATGATGTGATAAATTATTGTTCATACAATGGTCATGTATCATTTAGGGTTCATATAACTTAGAGAGTAAATACCCTTGTTTGATCTGATATGAGCTAAATGTGAAACTGTTAAGTTGTTAATTGATAAATAAAAGGAAACTTTGCAATTGGTGGCAAGATAGAAGCTGTGTAACAAACTTCCATATTGTTCGAATCATTAAAGACTGGTCGCACAAGACACCCTAATCGCACAAGCCGACTATTCGCACAAGACCTCTTGGTCGTACAAGATGTTCAGTCGCATAAGGCATGTCCAGTCGCACAAGACATGTCCAGTCGCACATGGTGTTGTGTCACTTAATTGTTGGGCCGGGTGTGTGTTGGGCCGGATTAGTTCAATCGCACAAGCTGTTTAAGTATTTAAGTATTGGGCCGCTTATTTGTTGGACTGTTTTGATAAATGGGCTGGGTATTAGAGCTAATCGCACAAGTCGGGTCATGTCGCACAAGTTGTTTATTTGATTGTATGTTTGGGTCGTGTTTATGCTTATAGACTTGTTGGGTTCCTTGTTATTGGGCCGGGGTACTAATAGGTATCAACAGGTGACTCGCACAAGGCCGTTAGACTTGTGCGAGCCCAATCTTTTGATCGCACAAGTGCGGATATGTTAGGACTGTGAAACGTGATGTGTGTTTGCCATGATCTATATGTGTTCTTACATGCTATCTTACGTGATACTTATGTGCACTCTGTGAAACCGAAACCTGACTTGTATTGGTAACCCTGATAGGACGTGATTGACCACTAGCCTTTAGACTTGACCTTTCTGTGTTATCTGCCGAGCAAACCAAGGTGAGTTCACACTCTACAAAGCATGGGATTCCCAGGGGTTGGGAATGGGGTTAAGGAATATGGATTCCTCGTCCTTTCTTGGGTAGGACAGTAATGGTTCAGGAATGTAATTCCTCGTCCTCACGGACAGATAACTCGTACTAGACCAAAACTCTATCACGAAGTCCCTCCTTTTTATATCGACTTAATCGCCGAGCCAATGGCGAGCGGGTCATTAGTTAGATAGCGCTATTTAGGTCTGACAAGCCTCACACCGTGCCGCAGAGGACGGGCGTGAACTAATGGATCTGGGGCACGTCAATGCTGATAGACATTGACAGTTTCAGGGCACTTAAACATGACTTCAGTCAGTAGTCGATATGGTAACGAGTCTAGTGTATACATGGGGTAGCCCCCACGGCCGAAATGCCAGATAACTATCATGGGGTAGCCCCCACGGCAGGATTGCCAGAGTAAATGGGTTAAACAAGGGTTAAACAAATCACGTTTTCAACTATGGGGTAACCCCCACGGCAGGAACGCCAGCTAAAGGAAAACTGTTTTTGGAACAACTTAAAACGAACACCCAACCGTGAACTCACTCAACTAGTTGTTGACTCGTTACTACATGCTTTGCAGGTCTATAGGTACTTAACTGGAGCTTGCACAAGGAAGAGTCGTTGTGGGACATGGACAGCTGTGTGCCATGTTAAACATTTGGATAATTAAACTTTGGATTTGGTTTTGAACATTATGCTTCCGCTCATAACTTAACTATGTTTGTTCTGGATATTAATCGTGTTGGTTGGACTTTTACATTAAATATTTACTTGTTCAATATGATTAGTGGTTTGATCCTGGTCAGTCACGCCTCCAAGCGGTGATACTCCGCAGGTGGATTTTGGGGGTGTGACAATAAATATCCTTTACATAGCTTAAAAATAGGCTTTGAGGGGTTCGGTGTGCTAAAATAAACTTTTGGGTCATTCAGGGACTAAAAGTGTCAAAAAGTGCACAAGTTTGCATTTTCGCGCATAACTTACATTCTGAATACATCCGGACATCCAAAAATTTATGTAAGCATTAAAATATTTTATTTTGGTGTTTAGCATAAGAAAAATCCATTCGTCGCGCAATTTGGATCGTTTTTGGCGCTTATGCACATTCCGTCGTAATTAAGTGAACATCGCGATCGTACGACCCAACGAAACGACATCCGGCATATTTTTGAGCATGTTTCATGTCCACCATGTTTAGGCATCATTTTAGGGCCTTAAAGTTGGCTTAACGGGCCTTAAACATGTCGGAAATGGCTTTAAACACCATCAGGGACTGAAACTATCATTTTTCAAAGTTGGTTGCTGATCAGAGCACCCAGGTGGGGCGCGTAAGGTTTGCACATGTCTTACGCGGGCCGCGAGGCCCTCCCAGATATGCAAAACCAGTTTTAACAGCTGTTATACACTCAATTATCTCTTGCACATGGTATTTCCTGATACTAGGGGCCATTTTGATGTGCACATGGTATTGTAAAACCATGTGCCCAAGTGGATGGTTGAGATTGAAGCTCGATTTTCGATAAACGATCTTAACGGTTCAAGGAAATCTATAAATACCCCTCAAGATCACAACTCAAAACCCACACCTTTGAATCTGAATTTGTTCTCTAAGTTGATGTGTTTATCACTTCATACCTGAGAATATTCGGATCAAAACTTCCGTTCTTGGACCCGTTGTAAGTTCTCCTTCGTTCTTTTAGCGTTTTCTACGTTGACCAGTTTATGGTCAACACGAAGTTCGGTTGAACTTCACAACGTGAGCGTAATCACGATGGCTATAGTCCCTTGTGACTATGCCTACTGATTACCACGTTATCTAGGCTCAGTGACGAGTCGTAGTTTCGGCCAAAATGCGTATTCCTGCGTATTTTGTAACCAAACTACTTTTAGGTATCAAAACCGTTTGTTTTGATACCAAAATTGTTTTCTAACTTAGTTAAGCATGTTTTAACATGTTTAGCTCGTCACTTTTAGTTTAGTGCTTATATAGGGTCGTAAGGTAAGCGATCTAAACAATCGCTTATACTTTCGAACCCGACCCATTTGGTCGATCATTAGAATCCGACCAAACACATTAGGTGACCATAGTTGTATAGGGAATAACCTTCTGAGGTTATACCTTATGGTCACGACGTTTAGTTAGTTGTATGATAGGTAGTTTATATGCCTTAGGTAAATTACCAAAATGCCCTTTTTACGCCAAAATTCATTTTAAGCATATGTAACATAATTTTTTATATCTAAACTGATTTGGCAATAATATTAGACATGTTAAGGCATATTTTACTTATCATAGGACTAGTTAGGCATTCCGAACGCATTTTACGCGAACTACGCGTTAAAGTAGCATAAGCTACCTAAACGGGTCGTAATGGGTCGTAAGCACTTAGGTTAGGTTTCATTTTAGTATGTAGGCTTTTTTAAACCATATTACATGAGCTCCCATACTCGTTTGGTTTACGAACCCTCATTCTATCCGATCCTCCGATTTAGGTCCGGTTTATTAACATAGTTACCTATATTAGGTGACGTTTGATTTACGTGATCTCTAGCATTGTGTGGTTGTTACTCAAGGACTTCTAGGCAATCTCAAGTGAGTACATAGACCCCTCTTTTACTGTTTTCAAACTGTTTTGGGTGAAACACATGTGCCTACTTGTTATTTTCGTGTTTTCCATGTTTTCATATCATATGCTTGTTATGTTCAATAGTAGACATATAGTACATGATTTCATACATGTTTTGGTATGTATGTTCACTTAGCATGCTAGCACATTGTTTTACATTACATTTCACGCTATGTATGTTCTTTTAGCATACTTAGTGCATTGTTTTCACATCACATGTTTACATTTGGTATAACATTTGGTTGTTTAACGAAACTAATACATTCATTAACACCGATCATGCCGCTCGGTAGTAGGTAGTGGTACCATAGGACTTGACAACTCCCATTCCTGAAATCCTGGGTTTGTTTGGACATAAGGAATGACCGGATCCGAAAACATTTTTGATAACCTTTACTTTAAGGTTATCCTACTGTCTCAAGGCTTGGATGTAGACGTTTAACTTACCACATAAGTGTTTGTATCAATAAAGCATGCAGTTATTTTGCAAAACATGACTTTTGATTATTCAAAATACTTTGTTTTGTACATTTTACTTGTGGTTTAAGTAGTCTCATTTTACGTACCATACATAACATTGTTTACACATTTCATGACTTATATTTGACAATAGACATTTGACCATACATAAACATTTCTACAATTGTTAAACATTACATCTTGGTGGTTGTTTGGGTAAGTGATTTAAGTAACGAGGCGACGTGTAATACGATAAAAACATGGTGGATACGCCACTGGTACTTCCTATATATAAGTGCTTTTATGGTATTACATATCGTAGCGTTATTTAAACCATTTCAGTTTAGACATATTACATTTACAACACATTTTCACATAAACATCGTTTTACAACTAACTTAGTTTATACAGACTCATTTTACGGGGTTATTCACTTAACCATACCTTATTCTTTTATATATGTATATCATCTGATTTATTCATCGCTTTATAAATAATTTATGAAAGAAAACACTCAACAAGATTTATGACTACTTTTATTAAATAGTTTCTTTGAACTCAAGCCATGAATCTTATTTTCACAAAACTTATGTATCTCACAGGCATTTTTATGCTAACGTACCTATTTTCACATGTGTTTTCAGGAGCTGTTGCATAGGATGTTCGAGACACACTTAGGTGGACCTGTGCCTTAGTAACTTAAAACGAAGCAAGAACTAGTTAAATTATGTTATGTACTCTTTGTTTCTTGTTTTAAGACAATGTAACTCTCTTGTTTGATAAATAAAACGTAACTTTAATTTCCATGGTTGTGAAACAATTGATTCTGTTACAACACTCCCCGACGTTTCCGCCACGATTTGATGTTTTACGTGGTCGGGGTGTGACAAAGAACAATAAGAGTATGATTTAATTCCCGAAGAAGCTTCCCTGTAGCAAAAAAATCAATAACCGCATTGGAAATATCATTACCAACGATAGGCCAGACACTTTTAAAAAATCCTGCTGTAAAACCATCTGGACCCGGAGCCTTATCCGACCCAATCGAAAACATCGCCTTCTTAACCTCTTCAGCTGTGACTGGACGAACCATATGAGCCGCAACTTCCATATCCAACATTTTAGTAAACAAATTAGGAGTCGGACTAAGCGACGTATCACCCGGGCATCCCAAAAATTTCTCATAATGTTCAACAAACGCTTTCTGAACCATATCATCCTCATACACATTCCCACTAGCTTCCCGGATGACATCAATACGACTATAGTGAATTCTATTCTTGAGCGACGAGTGGAAGAATGCCTAGTTGAGCGATTTGAAAAATCCATGTATTTTTTTAATCAAAAGTTGTCTACAGGTAGGTAGCATGTTACCTGATCTTCTCAACCTCATCACATTCCCAAAATCTCATAAAAACTATACAACTTTTGATGTAGATAGAAGTCTTACCCACATCAGAGGTATGCTCAACACGTCTAATGAGTGTATCTTATATGAGCTCAAAAGTAGCCTGGTGGACCTATTTCACTTTCGAAAAGAGAGTTCAAGCATATATATAAACATGCATGAAAGACCAGGAAAATATCAAGAGAAAAATAACCCGTTTTGGCTCGAACCGAGCCGAGCTCAAGCTCGAGCTTTAAAAAACATGACGAGTCGAGCTCGAGCCTAGTCGAGCTTGGGCTCGGCCCGGCTCATTTACACCCCTAAATAGGGGTGATCAAAATGCCATTAAAGGCAAAGTGTGACCCAAATTAATCGTACAAGGGTCAAAAACTGATTCGTACAAGGGTCAAATATGTCATCTTTTATGTAATATCGAAACTTCTTGTCAAGCCTTGGTATCAATCATCACATTTTTTCCACAAACCAAATTCTGTAGATATATGTTCATCGATTAAAAAAATTGTTCACTAACAAAGACAATAACTAAAATATGGAAATAAAACATTCAAGTAATATCTTAAATGGGTTGAATTAAGAAAAATAGCTAAAAGGGAACGGGTCAATTGGGTCAACCTTGGTTGTAGCTTCCCTCGGATCCTTTGGAAAGCCTTTAACAGAGTTTGAATCAATTGAACGGAAAATCTGCATCGGGTAAAGACGAGATTAATTAATTAGAAATTAGAAATTAGTAATGACAAAATGCAAACAAAATCATTATCAATCTTTTTACGTTCATCAAATCGATACACAATTCGAATCAATCAGATCAGAAACTCGCAAAACAAAAATCATAAACGCATAAATCTACTGTACGTTAGAAAAACGAAAAACCTAACGGATTGGCGGTGTGGTGGCGGTGTTGGCGACTGCGGAACAACGGTTAACGTTCTCTGACGGCAAGCACCGAGTGACGCTAGGTTACAATTCGCACGACGGCCGTTAATCACCGGCGTCGGATCTTCACACGCTTTTTTTGCCGATTACGGCTTGTAGAGAATCTCTGTAGGGTGTGGTGGATTTTATGGGATTGGAGGGGTTAGGGGGAAGATGAAGTGAAGCGACGAGTGTTTAATACCGTACGGCTTCTTTTACTATTTAGTATTAGGGTTCTAGAAGATGGCAAATTACCTATTATACCCTTTTGGTGTCATAAAACTTTGGGTTAAATAGCTTAACTATCCTTGTACATGGTGCTTCGTAACTTGTAAATATGGTAAAATTACAATTTTGTACGTCACTTTTCCTTTATAATATACTAGTGGGAATGCCCACGCGTTGCGGCGGGATAAAAAAACTTGCAATGGTGTGACTGTAGAAAACGCAAAAATGTAAAATTAATAGTTGACCCAACGTTGTGTTTAGAACAAGCCATTTTAAAATAAATATCCAGTTGCTCGTCACGAACGGTCTCCTCATGAACCGTCTGTCAAAAATATAAGACTCTGCCTATTCATCTAAACGCCTCACCAACCAAGTCTCTAGTAACTAAGCTTCATAGTCATCTAGTAGACATAAATGCTTTATGACAAAGAGTAGGTTTGCCAAGGTATCAACACACAAACGCACATAGAACAGTACACAAATCATGTATATGACCATTTTTTTGTCGATCACAAAGCAAGACGATTTAATAATAAAAAAACAAAATGCATGTCGAGCTAGCGTATGCAAGCACCCCATTTCATAACAAGTCTCGCATTGGCTATATGAACTAAGAACCACATATCAAAAACAGAGTTGAGTATTTCATCAAAAACTTGCGCAATTCCATTGTTTTACATATTACCGAATCAACGAGATGATCTTTAAACATAAATAGCAATGAGACAGTCAAAAGATCGGTGCAGGTCATTGTTGCTTCAAATGTGTAACATACCATTCATAAGTGCCAACAACGCCATCGCGATGAGAAATCTTCGGCTCCCAACCGAGCTTCCTTGGAGTTCCATCAGGCTTTGAACCATCCCACACATGCGCTTCCACTTTCCAACTTTACATGGCCATTGGTAATTGTTGTAGATGCTTGATGAAAACATAACAAAAAACTTATCAATTATTATACATCTACTCCAAAAAAAATTAGAACTGTACCTTACTAATTGATATTTCGCCTAAATTATACAGCTCAGTTTCTCTAAAAATCCTCTACTTGGTTATTATATGTAATACGCTTAGTGCTAATACTACTCACATTATAATATGGTGGTGTTTGGATTTGTGTTTTCAAACTGGTTATGTAATTATTGTGAATTGAATCCGCAATAATTAGTTTTTGACGTTTGAATACATGATACTGTTTCTCATATTATGATTTTTAGGGTGAATATGATGTTATACCAAAGTTAAGGGGGTGTAAAACAATCACTCTTCATATATGATTAATATTTAGGACATATATGATTATGAGAAAGATACCAATGCCAAGTAGAATGGAAAACATAAGCCAAATCATGAAAAGAGCTAATGATGAACTTACTTTACAACCAAAAGGCAACACACATGCAGGTGGAAAATATTAGAGCAATATATCTCTAGCTTCACATCAGCAGGAAGGCCCCATTTCTCATCATAGCATATATTCGTCCAGTACGTAGGTGGCTTATAAACCTACACATCTACCAGAAAAAATATATCAAATTAATATGAGAAAGAGAATCATGATAATATAAGAAAAGAAATTAAGGCAGTAGCATTGTGAGAGGCTCCCATGCCCATCCGATGGCTTCTTTAAAACGATTACCAAATGACCCATTACCAAGCATTTCGACCAAAACCTGAGCGAAAGCATACGACAAAGCAGAATACATTCTGGCAGCTCTTTCTCTGTAGAAGACAGTTCGTTCAACATCTACAACGGGTTACCAAACATTTCGACCAAAACCTAAGTGAAAGCATACGACAAAGCAGAATACATTCCGGCGGCTCTTTCTCTGTAGAAGACAGTTCATTCAACATCTACAACAGGTTGAACCGCTGACTCGTTCTGGATTCCTAAGAAGAGACACGCTGTATACATTGAACCCATCGCGTTTGTCAGATCTTGTTGGGTACTCCTGAAACACAAAACTCGGTTAATCATCTGTTACTTTTTGAATAGTCGAAGGGTTATACAACGGTGCTTACTTTTTGCCGCCGAGATCCCAAAACATGGTACCAAACACAGCTGCAATGAAGGTGGTGAACACGAAACGTACGGCAGTGTATGGCGGGTTACGCCAGTACGACCACAGTTGTTTCTAGAGACACGCTACACACTGAACAAGGAAAGACTGTGAGTATTGAGTTGGGTAGAACAGATCTTTGGTTTCGGGGCGTGGTACGCTTAATTCAGCAATCATGGCTTTGATTCTCCTGCGAAATCAATAAAATATCAGCAATAAGATAACTTTCAAGAAAAAGATTGTCATATTAGCAGTAATCGATCATGTGCTCACTTGAAAAGTTTAGCGTTTCTGTAGATTGCAGTGAAGTCAACTCCAAGTGCGAGTTCTTGTGCTGTAGCGCTGACTTCCAACATCCATGTTGCAGGGTTGTATCCGTCTTTAATCTTACTTACACCATCGATGGCCTCAAATTACTCAATCAATTCACAAGAATGCCGACCTACGGGTCCCACATACAGCTCTTCTACAAAACATAACAGAGAAACAGAGTTGTGTTCTATATTCATATTTCCAAATAAAGTGTCAAGCTTTTTTGGATTTTTCATAATAGTAATGGTTTATTTGCAAAAAAAAAATATGGTGTAATCAGTCTATCAATAACTTAAATAAACAATCAGAAGCTTCAAAATCATCAAAAAGAAAAGAAGGCCATACCAGCTTAATAGCAACTTCTTCACCACTCTGAATATTAACACCTGCACATCTGCAAACAAAATCCAATCAACTAACTATTAAAATAAATAAATAAATAAAAAGATATGACAGCAATAATTCAAAAGACGAAGTACACTTTATTTTTATGTACAGATAAAGGGAAAGAACCAGTTAAATATGTTGTGGTATCTTGATGCCATTCGTACGAGTCTTGTACGACTGGTTGCACGCGGTATGGTTCTTCCATGTTGTTCATAAGCATACAATACCATCAATTTCGAATCATAACACATTTCTGCGACAGGAATGATGAATGAGTTCATATATTACAAGAAATTAGAAACAAAACCAGTAGAGAATGACAGAGAAACCTGCAGATGTGGTGGTTGACGAATCGATTTGGGTTTTGGCGAGATGAAGAGGGGTTGTTTCAATCCGTCTTTTTAAACATCGATTACACCTTCGAAACACGGGTATAGATCAGTCTCATTCGATTATCGTCATTACCAAACATAATCAAATCCAAAAACATACCTCTGGAATTCTCAATCGGAACCCTAGGTAGAAGATTTGGGAGGAATCCAACACAATTTGGAAGCAGAAGATGATGATGATGTAACACCCCGTGTTTTCAAAAGTCAAAGTCCAAGTCAAGGTCAAAGTCAACGACCGATTTCGCGCACTTGACTTGTAGTAGGTTTCTTCTATGTGTTTATTTAGTTGTATTATGTGGAGTAAGTGTCAATAATTACAACAATCGACGCGTGTTATTCGTTATCTAATCGACTTACGACTGTGAACTATAGGAAGTAACAATGCGATAAAGTTACCTTAACGATAACCAAACTATGCTAATCAAATTGACATCGAATCGCAACTCGAACTACGCATATTAGTTATTGTTATACGTGTGTGTGTGCCTTATGTGTTACTTGTGCATGTTCATTTATGTTATATGTGGTAATCAATCGAAACGCAATCGAACTCGAAATACAATCGAACTCAATCGACATCGAACTCGAATCACAATCGAACTATGATAATTAGTGGAGAAGGGATAGTGCGAGATATGAGTGGTTGGGATTAAAAGTAATTTAAATAGAAAACTCCATCGCATTCGCATCGCTCACAATCAAAATCGAATCAGCAAAAATCGTCGCGTCGAACACACGAACCAAGTGCCATCCGGCCGGATGGCCATCCGACCGGGCTGTCACTTGGTCATGGTGGCAAGATGCCATCCGACCGAGATGACATCCGACTGGATAGTCATCCGGGCGGGGCGCCATCCGACCGACCCATACTTTCCCCTTTTGGAATCCTATAAATACCCATGTCACTCTCAAACTTTCTACTTTTGGAAACCTCTGTCCGACCAGCTCGTGTTCCTCACCTTTTCTCCGATTTCTCTCGATTCCGGTAAGATCTCACCCTAAATCTTATACTTTCTTGATCTACACACACTCCTACACCTTTCTATCTTTTGAATCTTAACTTTTAACCGAGAAATCACTAGATTGAGGTGTTCTAGGATGATGTCATCATGAGTTCTTGAAGAACTTCATATTTTGACTTCAATCCACCGAGAACAACTTAGATCTAACCGATTTCCACATAAATAAACAAAGATCTATGCTAGATCTAAACATAAACATAGTGAAAAAGGATTGAAAGATGGTTTCTAACTTTCTTTCAACTCTTTTATACTCAATGCACTCAAAACCGATGGAATCGGGTCTTGTTCTAGTCTCCTGCTCATTCTTAGTGTTGTGCTAGTTCGAGATCTGGATTCTACTCATGAGACCACCGATTTCGGGTTAAACAAGAAACAACCGTCTTGAACTGGTTAACTGGACGAACTAGGGTGATTCCTGGTCGATCAGGTCACTTGGGTCAAGATGGGATTCTGTTGGTTAACACGTTGTCAAAACGTCTCGATAAAACGACAAGCAAACGAAACGACCAAGTGAGAGACGAACGGAACAACCAGGACGGAGAGCTATCCGACCGAACTACTGTCCGAGCGGATAAGCCACCCGAACGGATTTCCATCCGAACGGATCACACCTTGGGTCCCACACTTAATCAACTTTATCTGAAGCTTGAGTATTGAGCGAATCGCCATCCGATCGGACTACCATCCGACCGGATTACTCTTCGAATCATGAGATACTAGGACTTTAAGGACTTAAACAATCTTCAACATGTTCATTAACAGGGTTGCCACCCAGTCGGATGGACATCCGACCGAGTGACACTTCTGCTGTGAATTTGTTCCCACTAAATAACCCTATCACTAGAGTCGCCGTCCGACCGGACTACCGTCCGACCGGATGACCATCCGAATGGATTGTCATCCGCACGACCGACCGTCCGATCGACCGACTTGAAGGATAGAGATACTTCAATGTTTCAAAATGCTACAACGCAAACTTCAAGGGACAAGCCATCATACACAAACACATCAAAGGAAGAAACAATCCACTCGAATAATCATCCGACCGGACAACCTGTCCGAACGGATGACCATCCGAACAGATTGACATCCGCACGAACAAGCCGCCCGATCGGATTACCATCCGACCGAACCGCTGTTCGACCTACATCGTTTTACGCGCTACTTATCATTATGCTATCAAACTATTCAGGCTAACCTTACTCGCTAAGCGCTCCCTTCAATCCATTCATCGCTGTGAGTATACTTGATCCCTTTTTTTATTTAAGCACTTTTGGGTGTTACATGCGTTACAACTATTCAAATCACATCAAACACACTACTCAATACTATTTGAACGCTAACCGTTAATGCATGTTATACGTGGCTTATGAATGCTTGTTTGTTATGTTTACACATGGAATGTTGTCTACCTGCCTTAGCAACGATAGTACTATAGTTTGGACTCAACACCTGTTCGTAGGGGTTGTTAAGGGCAATTACTTGCATGGATTACGGTGGTAATCATGTATTGCGAACTGCCCCGGGCAGTCAACTCGTAGTCATTGGTATCGATGGATCTTTGTCGATAACTAACGTGCTTCATTTCACTATGTGTACGTGCTGGTTATGCGTAAATGAATTCGAACTATATGCTATTATCAAACTTGTATGCTAACCTTTACATTATATGTATTGACTTTATTTTAACGTATGTGACAGGTGCTTAGGATGCTTACCTGGTAGGAAATCGAGGCTAGAATAAAACTCTAGAGGCCAACAAATTGTTGTCTGTACTAAATGAATCAAGGGTCTCTAGAAGTAGATAAACAATTGCTTTATTTGAATCTGAGTTGTCGGAATAGAACTATTTGCCTAGATTTTGTCTGTAATAATTTTTTACCTTTTGAGGCATGGTATGGGACATGTTATTTTAAATCGATTGGTAATAATAATTGTTGTGGAAACTTCTGGACAATCTGTTTCGCTCAGTGCCATACCCCGATGTTTCCGCCATCGGTTGGGGTGTGACAGATGAAGATGTGGTTGTGCGTTTGGATGATGAAGGGTTTCATGAGGTGTTTCGTAGAGATTTTGAGGAGGAGAGATTTGTACCGGTGTATGGGTATGAAGGTGAGACGCTTCATTTGCAGGCCAGCATCAAATCCCATTCAATTCAATGGGTGAAAACCCTAGTTTACCCCTAGGTGTCTTAAAATACCCCCTCACAAATGGCTTGAAGTATCTTGTACATATTGCTTCGAAAGTTGTATACCATGTAAAATTACATCTCTATCCATCACTTTTTCTTTATATAATATTATAGATATGTATATTATTTAAAATTCTTTTTTTATTTATTAAATGTATTTTAAATAAATGAGTTAAATTACTAATATATCCTACTGTGTAACACACATGATCAGACTTATCTTAAAATTTTAACCAACTTAGCGTTAAACGACAAACAAGACAATGTTTTTAATATTTTGTAATTTTAAAAGGTAAAAGGCATCTATTATGATTTGATATAAAACAAATGACCAAAAATGTAATTTACCTTCAAATTTATCACTGTTGCCAAAATCCAGTATGAAGATAGATAAAAAGGATTGAGAAAAGAAAACAACGAAAAAGATAGATAAAAAAGATTGAAAAAAAGAAAACAGCGAAAGAAATACAAAGATAAAGTTCCTTTTTTAAAATTTACAAATACTAAAGAAAAAGGTTGTGCATGGGGTTTTGGGATTAACAAAGTGACAAAAGGTACCCAACGTGTAAAGTTCTCGAATAGAGGAACCAATGTTGAATTCCCAAGATTTTTCTTTTCATTTTTTCTCTTTTATAATAAAGATTTTTCTTTTATTTTTTCTCTTTTATAATATATTGACCTTTTTTTGACGGTAATTTCTTTAATACTCTGTCCTATCTAAGACTTAAATCTAAGGCTATACGGTATGGGGATCGGCTTTGGACCGTCCCCTACCGTCGCCGTTCCTCCCTCCATCTCGCCCCCCCTCCGTCTCGTCCTCTCCGTCTTCTGCTTGCCGTCCAGGACGGTCCAAATAAGGACAAAACTTCCTCACAGACCATATATACATACAATATATAATATATATTTTAGGATCATCCCTCATTTTCATACCTACATCCTCTTTGCCCCATCCTCATGCCCATCCTACGGGGTGCTTACATGACGGACCATCCTCCAAGTAAGGACCATCACCATACCCTCTAGCCTAAGACATTTCTCTTTCCAACTTATGTGTTTTTGGGGAGTTAATATTGAGACACCCCTCACCTCTATCTCTCTATACGTACGTAGATATATATAGAAAGATAAGGTGAAAAGTGATATCAAAATAAGATTTTGAAGTGTGAAAATAGTGGAAACCTTTAATAATCATCGCCTTTTGCTATTTTAATACTTAATGTCGTGTAACCCTTTCCCACAATTTTATAAAAGGATGAAATTACTAACTCATATATTTTTTTTTCTTTGGAAAAGCAGAGGCATTTTAGTTCATATTTAACAATCTGTTAAACATCACAAAATCCATTTAGAATACACAAAGCATAATTCGACTATGTTAATCATCAGCTAAACTATTCTTATAACTTGACATAACATTACGAAAAGAAATAACAATTATCAATCAACCAATCATACCCAGTGTAAATGTGTAATGACACGCATAGCAAAAGCTATTTATAAAATAACTACTGTATAATTGGTCCATAACAAGTAATTCGAGGAATTAAACAAACCTGGAACTGAATTGAAATTGCAAAGTTTGTGATAAAACCTGGATTAATTTCTGAATCGCATGAGAACTATCGGATAAACCTATTTGCGGGTTACACGCAATGATTTATCATATTAGACAGATATCACTCTTGTTTGAATTGGATTTGATGAAACTGTGAAATTGAGAATAGATGGCACCCTTGTAACCGTACATATACATCCCTTATGTTTTGCGATGAGAAGTTACAAACAAAAGACTCGTTGCATTTGTTTTATTGGCCACCATAGAATTATACAATTTTAACGGGCTTCAACCATTTCAATTTTATTCATCGGCCCATAATATAATAATATTAATGGACTTTAAACCCAGTACCATTAGGCCTAAACTAATTATTAATTAAACCCAACATATCAACAATTATTTAATAATAGAATAATTGCTAATTACAAGGGCTAAATAACATCTGTGTTAAACGAGCCGCACTCTCGCGTCACCTAACTCGATTAATCACTGACGTTACTATCTTAATCGACAAGTTAATCCAATATCCTAAAATCCGTTGATAACACTAAAATTACCAACATTCCTCCCTTATTTTAGTGGTATCCATTATTAACCTAACCATCATCACAGAAACACAAACACATGCATAATGAAAATGTCCTGTTGATTGAATTTTCACTTAGTATATTACACGATACAAATATTAGAATAACAGGGTGTCTCTATGGATTGAACCCATGTTATCCATTTAAATACATGCAGGTAACATACACACATGTTTACAAATCCAAATTCCACTTGACACAATATTTTACTAGCCTGTGTCCTAATCCTTCAAAGAATATACCAAAACTCAAGTCCAAAGCTTCTTGAAGCGACTAAACTTCATATTCTTATAGGTAGTTCATTACTCTTGCACCTGCACTACAATTTATCAATGAACTATTAAGAAGTTCAACTTCAACCTACTTTATCTTGCACTCTTAACACATAACTTGGGATGATTTGCTAATGTGTTCCAATATCATTATGACAAGTTTTCCGCATTGAATTCTGCATCTAACGTTGTATTAGATAGGAATTGGGTGTCTTGAGATAAGATATTTAAATGGACTTTAAACCCATCCCTTTAGCTGATTTCCTCACGAGATCTCTTCTTAACCCTTTGGTTAGATGATCAGCTAAATTAAGTGTTGGATCGTTCTACGACCTTGAAACGTCAGTTAAGGCAGTTCATCTTTGAATATGAAGGCGGAATCAACATAAACAAAGTCATAACAGCTAGTTTCCTTTTAATCTTTCTTTTCTGATTGATTTACGTGCTTGTACAATGTTTTCTGATACAAATCCGACAGCACTTCGTCTCTCACACAATGACCAAGTCTTTACAAATGAACCACACATCACCTATTTATAACCTGTTGATTTCGCTTGAACCAGTTCAAGCTAAATCATGATTTCGCTTGAACCCATTTCAAGCTAAATCATGATTTCCCTTGAACCATTTCAAGCTAAATCATGATTTCCCTTGAACCATTTCAAGCTAAATCTTCAATGTTGATTTAGCTTGAAACACACATAAACCCTTTCAAGCGAAATACACAAGTTTATACATATAAAACCCTAATGTGTGTTCATTCAAACTATCTAGACACAAGACTTGATGTAGACGTAGTCAACAGACATTCCGTGCACCAACATTAAGCTCAAATCTAACAAATTCAACGGATATCACACCATTCATGATTAATTCTCTAATCATACTATATCTAACACCGATGTTTCTAGACATCTCATTATACACTTAACTATATGACTTAGCCAAGGTAGCTGCACTATCGCACCTGATAGAGATGGGTGATATCAGTTTCAACCATAATGGAATCTCATAGATCAAATTTCTGAGCCATTCAGCTTCTTTACTAGCTGTTGCTAAAGCTACAAATTCATATTCCATTGTTTATTTGTGTTGCAAGTTTGTTTCTTTGAGGCCCAGGAGATAGCACCTCCACCAAGTAAGAACACCCATACACTTGTGGAGGAATGATCTTCCTTATTGTTTTTCCAACTTGCATCAGAGTACCCTTCTATAACTTGAGGAAAATGAGACAAGTGGCCCAAAACCGGTAATTTCCGTACTATTTTTATTAATATTTATTTCCTTCATTTATGTGATTACACGTCAACATTATGTACTTATTTGATATGTAATTGAATTCATGCATGTTTCATATATTAACTGTCACATTATGCTATACTGTAAGTGTTGCGTCAATTTGATTAGTAAGCTCACCGGTTAGACAAATTGCGTCAGCATGTCTGCAGAAAACAATCAGACAATAGATTTAGGACTTAGAAGTATGTCCAACATCAAAAATACATTGGAAACTAAGTAGGTGAACAAAAGTTAACATAAACACTTTCCGGAAGTTAAAACAGACACCAAAAAGCACCCGAAACACACTTTAAATGCAGATTTCTGCAGAAAAACAGCAAAAACAGCAATTTAACCTCAAAATATTATGCAGAATTAAGGTTTAAATGTCCAGAAAAACTTGTAAAGTTTCGGGAATGAAAAGTGTCATAAAAGGTACCTCATATCTTACAAAACTGCGCAATTTAGCACTTTAATGAACCGATAACCGAACGAATAACCAGACACTACCCAAAACACCAAAAATAGACTAGAAGCATTGTTTTAGTGATGTAAAGCTAGTTATGATGCTAGAACAGATTAAAAATCATAAAAACACATAAACAAACTTAACCTTCCGATTAACACCTAAACTTACATAAATAACCTTTAACTTCCAAACTTTTACACTTTACCCCCCCCCCTCACCTTGGCCGACCCCATAGGGACCCACAAACCTTTTCTATTAAACAATTGTTCTTGTAAGCTAGATATTAAACATGAAGACCTTTGGTTAATATGGTGTTTGAAAATTTATGGATCAGACTTACTTACATATGTCTTATCTTATTTAGGACATAGGGGAAGGTTCATTGGGGAACACTAAAAAAGTGGGGAACAGCAGGTAACCGACTCAAACGAACTCCGAATGGACTCATTCCAGCGGCGTTAGAACCGGCTCGTCAAACCCTGACTATGATCTCTTAACCCTAAACCTTAAATCCTAACTCCTAAACTCTAAACCCTAAAGCTAAAAAATAAGGCTAAAACCTAAGCTAAACCGTAAAATCTAAACCCTAATATATTTAGGGTTTTGGGGGTTATGATTTAGGGTTTAGGGTTAAGAGATCCTAGTTAGGGTTCGACGAGCCGGTTCCAACGCTGCTGAAATGAGTCCAATCAGAGTTCATTTGAGTCGGTTCCCCACTGTTCCCCACTTTTTTAGTGTTCCCCAATGAACCTCACACTTAGGACATATTGTATAAAGACCAAATGAACCTAAACCATGAAATCAAAGCGGGACCAACCGTTACTAAAGGTTTGGTTTAGTTCGATTTAAGAGTTTTATGGTTCGGTTTTGGTTTACATAAATAAAAAACCGTTACTAACGATCCGGTTAATAATTTAACCTAAAAATCATGAAAAGCGAAGCGTAAACGCCCCTAATTAGTGCGAAGAAGTTGAGCTTGAGTTTTTTTAAAAGCAAACGAACTCTAACTTGAACTTAGATTCGACTGAAGTGTCTTCAACTTTTAACTTAATTTTTAAACTTGTCATTTTAACAAGATAATCTTTATCTTTATGCTAAATAAAGTTTCAATTACTTTAAAGTTAAAAAATAAAAAATAAGATATTATTAAAATTCCTCTTTATATACAAAACTTATATTATTATATTTGACAAAGTGTACAAAAAGGCAAAAGAGAAAGACCCACCCACAAACATCCAAATCCCTTTTCAGACACCCTTTCTCTGTTCGCACGAATCCCTTCACTTTCATTGTTAATATATCATCACACCTTTCTCATGAAGATCTTCTGAATCTTCAAAGTTCAAACACTACCCTACCTACCATACCATACCATGCTGCATCCCGTGACTCTCATTCTCCTCCTCTTCTTCACTTGTTTTCAGTTTCACCCTTCCTTTTCAGGCTTACTCTCTCAGCCTGTTCAACCTCTCAAACCCCCAGATTCCTCCTCTCCAAACACCGTCCCCTCCTTTCCCGTCCAAACTGCCGCTCCGACCTGCCGCCTAGATTTATCCGCTGAGCTCTTCGGCGGCGTTAACGCCGCTTGCGGCCGTAACCTCGACTGGAGCCGCTGCTGCCCCGTTCTCGCCGCGTGGCTGTTCGCCGCACACGCTCGATCGGCGCTGGAATTGAAATCCTTGAACTCATCATCCTTAGAAACGATGCCGGTGATGCCTGACGACTCTCAGAAATGCGTCAATTCGTTACAAAGCTCGTTACAGAAGCGGAATATTCACATTCCTCAGCCTAACGCGTCATGCGACGCCGTTTTATGCTTTTGCGGCATCCGCCTCCACCACATCGGTTCGCTCAGCTGTCCGGCGGCGTTTAACCTGACGACTTCGTCTCGGAACGCGACGCCGACTGCAGCGGTGAAAAACCTAGAGAAGAACTGCCGGAACTCTTCTTACTCCGGCTGCACGAAATGTTTGACCGCGTTGGAGAAGGTTTGTTGACCGTCGTGTAAATTGTAAACTGAGAGACATCCTTCATACACTTTTTTTTTTTTGATGTTGAATATTTTATTGTTGTTGCAGCTAAATGGGGAGGGTAAAAATGGAACAATAAAAGATGACCGGAGGAGTAAGATGTTGAACTTAGACTGTCAGTTGATGGGACTGACGTGGCTGCTAGCACGTAACAAGACGGCGTACATACCCACGGTTTCTGCTGTATTGCGCGCCATCATGTACACTGCGCACCCTTCTCATGAGTCTAAGTGTAGTCCGGACCAGTTGAATATGCCGTTAGCCGTCGATTCGTTGCAGTTGGATAAAACGGAATCTTCCGATGCGTCGTCGTTGTTTTCATGTTGGTCACGTGCTGTTGGTGTTGTAATGACGATAGTGCCCCTGGTGGTTTTTGTATGATTGGTTTTGTGGATTGTGGAATGGAATGCATGTTTCTTGATATTGTAGACGCGAGTTGGTAAACTTGTTACGCGGAGGGTGTTTATGGTGTAATTTTGAATTTTGATTCTTTTACTTCTTGATTTTTCTTTCTTTTTCACTATTTATAACTACGTAATCTTATTTTGAATACATAATATAATCTTATTTACCTTAATTTAAAGGTTTAGTTAGTCATTATTATAAATATTATGTTACAATTCTTTATTATAATTTATAAACAAGTGTAATAACAAAATTGAGTTGAGAAATTTTCTTAAAAACATAACATTAATTAAATACATCTATTTTTAAATCTTTAACAAGAATAGTAAGGTTTAAAGTTTAAAAAAGGATTAGAATTTGGAAACTGCAATTTCCGTCCTTAAAGAAAGAACTCGGCGTCAACTTACGTCCTCATTTTAAAAATTTTGTTTGTTGAGTCCCATGTCTTGTAGAAGCACTACAACTTGAGTCACTCTAACTAACCCAGTTAACGAAACTAACATAATGCCCAATTATCCTTTTCTACGAGTCTCTATGGTTTAAAACACGTTATCTACTTGAGTTTTAGTCGAATATTAATTGTATTTAAATAAAGTAATTTGGGAATATGGTTTTATAAAGTATATTAATTGTAGTTAAATTGTGTATTTTACGAATATTAACGTAAGATTAATATAAAACCTAATATACCAAAATGCATAAAATTAGTATATTATAAAATGTAAATATTAGTTATATTACATACCAAAATGCACAAAACTAGTATAATCTATTTGGTTACATTATTGGCTTTTATATATCACAGACTACAAAATATATGCAAAACTTTTATAACTCATGATTTGTGATTATAAGATAATTAAGTTATGAGAAGATTTAACACTGAGATAAAAATAAAATGAATATATTAGAGGGAAAAGATACTGTTAAAAATAGTATTGAGGACATTCCTCATAATTTAGATTTACTAAATAAAAGGACAATTCCAAAAATTGATTATAAACTTGGAACCTTTGAAAAAATTGGTTTAAAACAAGTAGTAAAAACTACTAAAGAAACAATTGCTCTTAATAAAGAAGAAATGGTTTTGAAACTC
The DNA here is from genome assembly GCA_030545235.1 of Helianthus tuberosus. Taxonomy (NCBI): domain Eukaryota; kingdom Viridiplantae; phylum Streptophyta; class Magnoliopsida; order Asterales; family Asteraceae; genus Helianthus; species Helianthus tuberosus. Next base: position 115,872,231 of record CM060408.1, read on the forward strand.
TTAAATAATAATGAGTTGATAAGATATAAAAGGGATAAATATAAATTTATTCATATTGGTGTTGTACAAATTGCATTTAAACCTTTAACTTTAGAAGGTCTACCAGAAAGTTTTATAGCAGCTTTAAGAGATGGTAGAAATCGGGATTATAAACAATCACTAATAGGAATATTTCAGTCTAGTTTGGCACATGGTCCAGTCTATTTTAATATTTATCCAAATTTACAAATATCTTTGACTGATGTTAATATAACAGATGCCCTAACATTAAATATTAAAACTCATGGATATAATTATGCTCCAGGATCAGAGGTTATATGTATCTGTTATAGAATATATTATAAACCTTTATTTACACTAAACCCTCAGTTTAAAATGGTAGATAAACCATTAAATGAAAATATAGTCATAGAAACTAATTTTGGTAAATCAAATATTACCACTAGAAGAAAAATAAAGTGGGAAGAAATAGAATTTCCAGAAAATTGGGTACTAAATAACTGTACTCCGAAACAACAATATATAGATAATAATCCTATAAATATTATACAAACATCTGAAGGATCTGTTTAGATACAGTTTGATCAATATAAAACTAGAATATCTAGATCTATGTCTTATAGATCTTCAAATTATCACATATCTCCTATAGGATATACTGTTAGAAGTCCTTCTCGAGCTTCTACTTCTCAATTAAAAGAGGAATTACCTGAAAACAGGGTTGAAGAATTAAGAATTAATTCTGATAATATTGTAAGAGGTGTATATAAGCCTAATGAACCGGAATTAACCGAGTCAGAAATGAATTTTTCAATTTAATGGATCAAAAAGAAAAAAATGATTTTAGTCCAGGTTCTCTGGCAAGAAAAATTATTAGTGAAGAATTTAAACAAGAAAAATGGAAATTGTTTAGAGATTGGTTTTTAAAAAATTTTGATAGCCAAGATACTAAAATGTTTCAAGAAGTTTTTTATAAAGAACTTTCAGAAGAAAATAAAGTTATACTTTTTGTTCCATGGTTTATAAACAAATATACTAATAGCATGATTTCTGTTATACAGAGAGAATATAATGTTAATGGAAAATTTTTAAAAACAAGTTTTCCTCCACATCAACCATTTAAAATAGAAAAGGATAATGAAACCAGGTATTACCAGGCTTTCCAAAAATTGTTGGAACAAGATACTTTACCAATTACTATTTCACATATAAACAATATTTTTAAACAACAAAATTACACAAATATTTATCTGATTTGTTTAGGCGAACAATTAAGTTCAATAAATGATAGGATAAATGAATTAACTAGTCATATAAAAAATTTAAAAAGTCCTCCTATAAGACAAGAGGAGAAAAAGGAAGTTGTTGCTGCTCCAGCCATACAACCTCCTCCTGATATAAAAGATTTTAAGTTAAAATCTAACACTGAAATAGCAGATTTATTAGATAAAAAATTACAAGTTTTAACTGAAAAATTTTCAAATTTAAAAGTAAATACTTTAACAAAAGAATTTGTAAATTCTCTAGAAAAAGATAATTATCAAGAAAGAATTAATGAAGAAATAAGAAAACTGGATAAGTTTGCTAATAAACCAACTCAACGAATGTATTATTATCCTAGACCAACTCCACAAGATGTTCTGATAGAAGAGCAAGAGTATGTTATTAATAATTCTTATCATGGTAAACACATCTATGAATGGAACATAGATGGACTGTCTGAAGGACAAATCTACAATACTATACACAGAATGATGATGTATAGTACAATTTGCAAGAGTAATGATAATTCGGATGAAAACATTGCTAAAATGATTATAGCAGGTTTTACTGGTCAATTAAAAGGCTGGTGGGATAATTATTTATCAGAAACTGATAGAAATAAAATTCTAACTACTATCAAAGAAGAAGAAGGTAGACAAACTCCTAATGCAGTTTATACACTGGTAGTTAATATTGTTGATCATTTTACAGGAAGATGGTCTGATAATTCTGAAAATACCAGAACTTTATTACAAAATCTAAGATGTAAAACTCTTACACCTTTTAGATGGTATAAAGACACATTTTTAAGTAGAGTAATGGAACTTCCTGAGTCTAATAGTACTCATTGGAAATCTAAATTTATAGATGGTTTACCTCCTTTATTTGCTGAAAGGGTTAGGAAAAACCTCAGAAAAGGAGAAGTAAGTATCAATTATGAAAATTATACTTATGGCAAGTTAATAGGAACTTGTGTCCAAGAAGGTTTAGCCTTATGTAATGAGATAAAACTTAATCAACAAATTAAAAGGCATTCTCTTAATGAAAAGAGACAATTAGATAAATTTTGTGCTCAATTTGGTATGAATGATTTTAGGGAAAATGATCCAAAGAAAAAGAAGAGAGTCTTATCCCCTCATAAATATAAAAAATTTCAAAAAAAAAAAAAAACAGAAAAGAGAAGATAGAAAACGTAAAAGAAAACAAGGATATAAATCTTTTAAACCCTATATTATATGCAAAAAATGTGGCCGTCGGGGTCATAAAGCAAAAACATGTTGGGTAAAAAAGAAACTCAATAATATTGAGGATGAACAATTAAGAGACATATTATCTAAAATACTAATAAATTATGAGTCTGAATCAGAATCAGAAAATTCTTATAATGAGGATATAAATATATTAGAAAATGAAGAAATAATATCTTCTGATGAAGAATGTTTTTCTTGCGAAGGAGAAAAATGTTGTAAAAATGGTTTTGATACAAAAAATGAAGATGATATTTATCAAATAATTTCTCAATTCGAGAATATGGAAATACATGTTATTTCTAATGACCTTTTAGAATTACTAAAAGTTGTGGAAGATGATAAAATTAGAAAAGAAATTATCTCTAAAATAATTAAAGAGGAAAAAGCTTCAACCTCAATGGGTCATCAAGAATTTAAACCATACACCATAAGTGAAGTTAAAAAAACAATTAAATCAAAGAAATTTAAAGGAAAAAACCCGTTAATATTGAAGAATTAAAATTAGAGATTGATAACCTAAAAGTAGAAATAAAAAATTTAAAAGGAAACAATAAAACTTTAGAGGAAAGAATAAGAAATTTAGAAAAAGGGAAAATCAATACAGAAAGCCCTGAGACATCTGGAAATGATAATCTAGAAGCTGATAACTTTTTATCAATATTGAAAGATGAAAATTTTTTATCAATATATGAAATTGTAATTTCTCATAAATGGTATATTAAAATTAAGTTGTTAATAAACAACAAATTTTCAATGGAATTAATTGCTTTACTTGATAGTGGAGCAGACCTAAATTGCATCCAAGAAGGAATTATTCCCACAAAATATTTTCATAAAACGACTCATAGAGTTAGTTCTGCTAATGAAGAACCACTAGGTATAAGTTATAAATTACCACATGCATATATTTGTCAAGACAAAGTTTGTATTCTAAATAGTTTTATGTTAGTCAAAAATCTAACCAGCCAGATTATACTTGGCTCACCCTTTTGGAAGAAGATTTTTCCAATAAGGCATATTGATGAAAATTTAATCATAGGAACTTACAAAGGAAAAGATATAACCTTTCCTTTTGTTCATAAACCAATTACCATATATATTCATGATATTAAAGATTCCTTGATACAAGCTAAAGAATCTCAAATTAATTTTCTTAAAGAAGAAATTAATCTTTTTACAATAGAAGAAAGGCTTAAAAATCCTAAATTACAGGAAAAAATAAAATTAATACAAAATCAATTTTCTTTACAAATATATAATGATCATCCTAATGCTTTTTTGGGATAGGAAAAAACATATTGTTTCTCTTCCTTATGAAGATGACTTTAATGAACGCCAAATACCTTCAAAAGCAAGACCATGTCAAATGAATTCAGAATATCTGGAATTATGTAAAAAAGAAATAAAAACTTTAATAGATAAAGGTTTAATAAAACCTTCAAAGTCTCCGTGGTCATGTACAGCCTTTTATGTTAATAAACATTCAGAGCAAGAAAGAGGAGCTCCAAGATTAGTAATAAACTATAAACCATTAAATAAAGTTTTAAAATGGATAAACCCTAAACCCTAAACCCTATACCTAATAAAAAAGATTTGTTAGATAGACTAAATAATGCTATCATATTTTCAAAATTTGAGTTAAAATCTGGATATTGGCAAATTCAAATAAATGAAAAAGACAGATATAAGACTGCCTTTACAGTACCTTTTGGTCATTATGAATGGAATGTAATGCCCTTTGGGCTCAAGAATGCCCCAAGTGAATTTCAAAATATTATGAATGATATTTTCATTCCTTTTAGTGATTTTATAATAGTTTATACTGATGATATCTTGGTATTTTCAAAAGATATAGAAACACATTTTAAACATTTAGAAATCTTCAAAACTATAATTATAAAGCATGGTTTAGTAATTTCTAGACCAAAAATGATGATTTTCCAAACTAGTGTAAGATTTTTGGGTCATAATATTGAAAAAGGAAATATTATTCCAATAAATAGAAGTATTGAATTTGCTTCTAAATTCCCTGATGAAATAACTGATAAAACCCAGTTACAAAGATTTTTGGGAAGTTTAAATTATATTTCACCCTATTATAAAAATTTAGCAGATGATACAGCTGTTTTATATGACAGATTAAAAAGAGTCCTCCGCCATGGTCTGATAGTCATACCAAGGCAATTCAAAAAATTAAGCAAAATGTCAAAAATCTTCCTTGCTTGATGTTACCAAAACCAGATTGGCAAAAAATTATTGAAACAGATGCCAGTAATATTGGATATGGTGGGATTTTTACACAAATATCTCCCATTGATAAACAAGAATTTCTGATAAGATTCCATTCAGGTAAATGGAATAATAGTCAAAAGAATTATGCCACTGTTGCAAAAGAAATCTTAGCAATAGTTAAATGTGTTTTAAAATTTCAAGATGATTTATATAATCAATTTTTTTTAATAAAAACTGATTGTCAAGCAGCGAAATACATGTTTGATAAAGACTTTAAACATGATGTTTCAAAGCAAATGTTTGCTAGATGGCAATCTCATCTTGCTCCATTTGATTTTAAAATAATTTATAAAAAGGGAATTGATAATAGTTTACCTGATTTTCTAACAAGAGAATATTTAAATGAATAATCAGGTTAAAGAACCAATAAAAATTGGTCATATTAATTTTTCAATAAAAATTAATAAATGGAAACTAGATTTTTTATGGATGTTTGCAGGTCTTATGAAGAAGATTAAAGGACCTTTGAAGATAGTTTATAACAATATATGGATTGAAATTGATGATTATAATACCCTAATAAGGGTTACTCTCTATAGAATTAATGAATAATTATAGTATTCATTCAGCCGATAAAGCTAATATGCTTTCAGAAGAATTACCAAATTACATTATTTTAAGAATCAAATAAAGATTCTTAAAGAACAAGAGAAAATAATCTCTTCTGCCTGACTTTATATTTTCAGGAATGAATCCTCAAGACAGAGGAAAACAACCATTTTCCTAATAAAGGAAGAGAAGAAGCAGAGGTCAATTAAGACCTTATGGTGAAGAAAGAGTTCTTGGGCAAATTGCTCATAAAAGGCTAATAGCCGCAAATATTGCAAATACTGCATCATCCTCCAATAATACTAGAGGAAATGATAATGATGACAAATTATTCCAAGAATTTTTAGCTTATAAAGCTAAAACGGAAGGAAAGAACAATTCATCCTATGTTAATATTGTAACAGAAGATTCTGATTATGGGTTGTATGAACAAAATCCAAACAAGGAGATATTATTACTCCTGGAATTTAAAGATCTTAAATGGAAAGATCGGCCATGGACCTTAATTACAAGGTACCTTGATACAGGGTCATACTCAAATGCTTCATACAAGCAAAGACATTATTATGAAAATATTCTCAAAGTCACGGAATCTTGTGATATTCATCATTATATGGCTGGAAATACCCAGGAATATAGTTTCAGTAAAATAATCATAAAGCAGATAATATATGTGGAAGAATGGGGAACATCTCCCTTAAAAGAAAAAGAGATGTATCATCCTTATACAAGGGTCCCTATTAAATTTAATTATTGGGATTATATTGAGGCATTTAATAAAGCCTTATTATATGAAAACTCTAAGAAGAAACATTCGTGGTTCTTCAAAATTTATCCAGAAGTTTATAAACGAGACATCCCAAATTGGGAATACAAGTGGTGGCTATCATATGGCCCATCGGTAAAAATTTTACCGGAAAAATTAAGAGAAAATTATAATACATGGGTAGAAATATCTCCCACTCTAATTGAATTACAGCATCAAAGAATCCTAATAGAAGGATTATCTTTATGCCACTTTTTTATTCAATTTGGAATACCTTGAGTTTTAGTCGAATATTAATTGTAGTTAAATTGTGTATTTTACGAATATTAACGTAAGATTAATATAAAACCTAAATACCAAAATGCATAAAATTAGTATAATATAAAATGTAAATATTAGTTATATTACATACCAAAATGCACGTAACTAGTATAATCTATTTGGTTACATTATTGGCTTTTATACATCATAGACTACAAAATATTCGCAAAACTTTTATAACTCATGATTTGTGATTATTTTATCTTTATACATTAAATAAAAATTTAAATTTACATAGCGAACTATAAAAATCGTATAACCACATCATCTAATGTTTTTATCAAAACACATAACATTGGTATATAAAAACTTTCTCATTTTCTTTTTAACCATATATGGTTTATGCTATGTACACATGAACGTACCACTTTTACATTCTTTCGTTTACAAATTGTCATTTATTTTATGATCTTGTAGCTTAGTAGTATAAATGTGGTCTAGACTGAGAGTCGGTTTCAAAGATTCTAAAGAGGTATTGTTCGTTATAATCTTCATTTTATGGACTTACCTCCTTTTATACTTATATCTTGGAAATAGACCATATAATTAGATGTAACAAATTTTGACCCATTTATATCGGGTTGTTTTATATCTAGATGGTTAAAAAATATGAAGCTAGAAAATTTTATCTTAACTGAGTCAAATTAAGAGCTTAAAGTTACCCAAAGTGAAATGGGTTTATATTTAAATACATTCCCTTATTCGAGTTCAATGATTAGTATTTTTTAAATATTTTTACAGGTCTTTATTTTCTATACATGTAACTGCATTTTGACGAATGCTATAAAAGATGTTACAAGACGACCTAGACCGGGTCTCTTTTAGCATTGCTTTTCTGATGGAATTGATGTGTATAAAACTTAATTTCATTTTTTCTTAAAGTAAAAGAATGATAGTTAACAACACATATTTCATCAGCAAGCTCTCAAGATTTGTGGGTAAAAATTATAGGATCGTTTTACCGACCGAACGAGTCGTTCAGAAGAGTTTTTACTCAATACGAGAGGCGGAAACAAACGTATCGAGGTAATTCAGATTGTAATTCACTTTAAACTGTCTTTTGATTGATTTGACAAAGAATTACAGCGAGTAGACACTTCGGCAGCAGTTCGGCACTGAAACCGGAAAGTTACAAATGACAAGGCATCAAAGGTATTTATAGGAGAGCTAATTTCGCACGGAATAGCCCAAGCGAAATTAGTTTCATACGAAATCTAATTTCGTGCGAAATTACCACTTAATTTCGTACGAAATAACCTATGTGTTATTTCGTGCGAAATACCTACAAACACACTTTTCTCGTTTTGCGTGCCCTGATTTATCTATTCTAATACAAGACTCGATACAAGACGAAGTAGACAGACGTATGCATCAACAGACTCCCCCTCGGATATTGACGAGTCTTCAGTGTCGAGTTTTCAACGTCTTCAGTCTTTATCAGTCTTTCTGCTCTTTCTAAAGTATCTTACAGTGTAAAACATCCTCAGTCTTTTCTCTTCTTATCTCCACCAGGATCTCAATCTGACTCCATCTTTTCTTGATCAGATCTCTTGATTTCTTAAGTTCATCAGCCAAGATCGTAACCTGGCTTCACATTCTGCTCAGGATCAGGAACCTGGCTAACCTGCACACATCTCTACCTCACAATAAATTTCACAAATTTAAAATTTTGACAAATATATATATCACTTGCAGGTATTAATCAATCAATAAATGATTTCACAATGTTAATATCTGATGAACCACTTGTAGACAAAACATTTATTTTTATTCATTATAAACAGACTCTCCCAAACCTTTTCATCATGTTTAGCACTCGGAATTTTGAAAATTAGCTCTTCAACATCAGTTGTCGAAAATCTTTTTGTATCTTTTCAAAATTTTATGCTAAAACACACTGAAAATCTTTTTGAAGTTTTGATTTTAATAAAATGCAGTAAAAAAATATTTACAAACAATATTTTTGTAAGTTTGCGTAAGAGGATCATATCAGTTTCTGAGACAAATCACCAACACCGTTAAGCTTTAAACATTTTAAGTTCTAAACGATTCACTTAGAATGTCAGTATACTGATCCACTTAAATTTTCACACAAAGTCCAACTGTTTCGAGATACGAGATTAATGTTTTAGAGACTTAAACTTATACGCGTGTCCCATCTCAGAATATACTCCCGTATCCAGATCCCAATATTCAGTCTTACAGGTGAGTATACCTAGATGATATCGGTAAAGGGTTGAATGCGAGGGCCATGAGAGCTCAGGCTATTGCTTCCGCAAAATCAGAGAGATGATGGCTTCGACTTTCGGTGTGTTCCCTTTAGAGAATCTTTTCTTCAACAGCACATGATTAGCATTTTTCAATGTTTCATCATTTTTTATGCTGAGGGCGGCGCTATATTTCAAGCAAGCGAAAAGTATTATACGGGGACTAGGCCATTGCTTCCGTAAAATCAGAAGTCCCGGGATAATACCCCAGATATCATTAAGCATAAAGACCTAGTATCTCAGAAAGAGGGACCTTTCAAACAAGATTTCGGGGGTTACCCATATATTCGAGAGATGTTCCCCACGAGATAAGTAAGTTTGAAATTTAGGTTTATATTTTGAACAAAATCTACTAAGCGTGCGAAAACCTACTGGCACATCATCAGTGATACCATTTATCACTTTTAAACTTTCCAATTCTTTAGCGTGCTGTGATAGTCCACTGATGTACTATCATTTCCTCTTTTTCATAACAAAACTCATTTTGAATTTTTTCAATGTTTTTGGCTTTTGAAATTTTCTAATGTTTTTGTTTTTGGATTTTCTGAAATGTCTTACTCCCCCTAAAATTCAAAAACATTTAAAGAAACTTTGAAAACAAACTATACAAGGTAAAGTGACAACTGTTGTGAATTGCTTCAATTCGCCATCCACTTGGCATAAACAATCAGAACTCCCCCTTACAACAAACTATTTTCCCATTAAGATTTAAAAACACTTAAGTTTGTTTTAATCAAAAATGGTTTTTCTGGAAAATAAGTTTTGTTGATTTTACCACTTGTAAAAATGGGGATAAACTCATCACATTGTTTTTTCAACCATTTGATGAAAGTTAAATCAAGTTCAACTTAATGACCTTGATCAACCACTTGTATGTTCAACTTTACCATATGTAAAATGACATATAACAATTTTAAGAACTACCACTTCCAAACTGAAATACCACTTGTAAAAAAGATGCTGATTCCTACTCCACACTTACCAACCTGGGAGTTCCGGCAATTCCACCACCTGTAGAATTTAACAATTTTAGAAGTACAAATTTTTAAGAATGATGCCGATTCATGCTCCACGATTACCAACTTGGGAGATCCGGCAAGTCAGGATTTTTAAGTAAAGAACACAGACACCCAAGCCTGACCAGCTTTGGGTGTAACCTTCTCAACTTCACCTGGGGTTTGAACATTTCTTTTTTCTTCATAAAATTTTTTCACCCCTTTGGCCTTCCCATTAACCAGTTTCCCAAAAATGTGTTTTACTTTCCTATTGAACGCTTTCTCGACATCAAATTCTTTCTTTTCAGAATAGAATTGATTCGAGATTTCAACTTTGCCAACTTTTTGTTTGAAATTTTCAGTCCTCAATGGTGGAAAGTTCTCATCATCCATTGGAGGAACTGTTTTTTCATCTTTTACCTCAACTTGTGGCTCCTCTAATTTTGTGGAATCAGATTCATCGCCAGATTTCACCTCAGATTTCTTAACCACCCACATTTGGTTGTCAAGATTAACTCTTCTTTTGTAAAATCTTTTCTTCGAACATTCACCAACTTCATATGTTGAATTTTTAAAAACTTTGAATTTTTCAGTTGGTGGTTCATTTTTCTCAACAATCTTTTTTTTTAAGTTTAGAAACAACTTCCTGTTTGATGTTGGTTGCTTTAGGACAGTTCCAAGCAATATGACCAACTTCTTGACATCTGTAACAGGTTCTTGTTTCCTTTCTTTGATGAACTTCATTCTTCATTCCCTCTTGCTTTTTAGCAAGGAATTCTTTGTTTGATTGCTTCCAGAATGAGTTCTTTTCTTCCTCTTCTGAGCTTGCTCTTGAAACAAATACAGTTTTTGGTTTATAAGTTTTCTCATTTTTATGATTTTTCGGTGGAATAAAACCCAAACCCTTCTTTTTGAAATTACCATTATGGTTTGGTCTCTTTTGAAAACCAGAACCAGAATTGTAACCCTTTTTCTTGGTTAATCTTTGTTGAACTCTTGAGGTGTAAGGTCTTGGTTTTTCAGAAAGATTTTCATCTTTTATTACAGAAATATTAATTTCTATTAGTTTGAAAACCTTTTTTTATCATTTCTGGTTTAACACCCCTTATTGGAAATTCCTCATCAGAATATAATTTGTCTGAATCAATCAAAGTATATGCCACTTTGATTGGTTCATCATTCAAATTAGATTTTGATAACATGAATTCTTTATTGTAAACCCTTTTTACTGACGACTTTGGACTGTCAACCGATGAACTCGAACTCTTGGATTCGGACTTTGACTCTGACTCCCCATCTTTTTCCAACACTTGATCGACCACTTTCTTTATTAACTCAGACTCATGATCAGTGTCAGATGATGTGTACGTGACATCAATGTTTTCTAGTAAATCATCAGTTGTTTCGGATTTTAAATTTATATTGACAGCCTTTTTGACTTGCTCCTCATTCGGTTTTCTGGGAGAATAACCTTCCCAGATCGGAGGTGGACACTTGTTATAATTTGCACTTTGTTTCTTACCAGTATCCTTCTCTTTTGGCTTCTCATCTTGAAAGGCTTCAAGACCTGCAACAGTTGGATAAATTATGTCAATCAAATAATCAGAACTAGAATAACTCTGTAACAACCGTCTAATTCTTTCATTCTCTATTTTTTCTGTCTCCAACTCTTGCTTCCACTTTGCACTTTCTTCGATGTAATAATTGATAGCTTTCTGCTTTGACATCATTACAGCATTCATCATTGTCAACGCATCTTCTCTTTCAGAATTTGTCTTTTGCAGACCAGTTACTGTTCTATTCAATACATCATATGATTCTTTTACGTAGTTAAGATCGAACAATAACTTTTCTTTCATCTTATCTTGCTCACTCAACTTTTCATCTTTTTCTTCACACTGTTTGCAAGATTCCAAACATTTTAGACACGGTTTAATCACCTCAACGATTTTTTTAATTTCTACTATTTTTTCAACTTCAACGACTTTCTCAACTTCAACCACTTTTTCTGATTCAACTCTCTTCTCAGCGATTTTAACTTCTTCACTTTATTCATTCTTCTTTGTCTCAGCAACATTTTCACATTTCATCTTTCTCTGTTCTTTAGCTGCTCGTCTCTCCTTCAGCTTCTCCAATCTATCTGCAAAATAAAATTGAAAACTTTCAGGAGACAACATAGATTTTCCAATATTTATTTGTGTTTCTTCTTCATCATCACTGTCATCAGATGATGATTGATCAAAGACTGGCTCTTGGATGATTTGTACAGTGAGAGCTACCATTTTTGAATCAGGTGGAATGTATTTATCCCAACTGAAACCCTCTGCCACTTTTTCATCATCTTGATCGATTATACCAAAGTAAGCTTTCTTATTTGCTTCTTCGATCATTTTGGCATGAGCAGTTTGTGGTTCTTTTTGTTTGTACGGTTGATCAGCAACTTGTTGGTATATGGCTTTCCGATAGTAATCATCTTTTCCAAATGGATTATGTGCTACACTTGCTTCTTGATTTTTACATTCTCTCTTGAAATGTCCTTTCTCCCTGCATCGAAAACAAGTAACTTTAGATTTATCAAAACCCAAAGTAGAAACATTTGCATCTCTAAAATCATCTCTTCCTGTAATCATCTTGAACTTTTCAGCTCTCCTCAAAACACTAGCTAAACACCATTTAATGTCCATAAGCTCCATCTCTTCAGAATCTATCTGATCGTAATCCTCTTTCGTCAGCATTGGATTTCCGATCCTTCCAGCAACCAATCCTTCATATGATTCCAACACAGTAGCAAGTAATGACATGTGACTTTTGGCGACCTCTTCAGAGAAATTTTAACCATTCTGAAGATGCAACACGATGTTGCAATTTAACACTTGACCATTACTGATGTTTGAACTTTGAAACTTATGACTTGAAGTTGAACTCTTTGGATTCACATTTGGGTATGAAGAAAATCCACTGCTGCTGCTTGAATTTTGATTAACAGATTCAGATGAGTTTTCAGCACTGAAAGCAGTTTGGACTTTCGGACTAATTTCAATCTCTTGAACAATTCCTTTGTAATACATTTTAACATCTTGTTGACCACTTGGACTGTTCATTCTTGCAATCTTTTGCTGTTCCAGATCTTGACCCTCAATCTTTTCAATGAACTGGGAAATAGTCAACTTGTCATATTCTCCAGTAATCTTTAAAATCATCAAGTATGTACCCCACTCCTTTTGAGGTAATGCATCAGCTAACTTATCGACCAATTCTTCTTGATCTTTGACAATTTCTAACAAAGACATAGATCGCACTAAGTGACAATATCTTTCAATCAGCTTCTTTGACGATTCACCTGGCAAACTTGAAAACAAGTCAAATTCTTTCTTAAGAAATGCTTTCTTGCTCCGGATCATCTTTTCACTTCCCTCAAACTTAATTTGAAGCGCATCCCAGATTGATCGTGAAGTATTGTCATGCTGAAGCAATATGAAAATATCTTCTTTAATAGCTTGCTGTAACAAACTGATCATCATCTTTTCTGCTTTGTACATGTCTTGTTCTTTGTCATTCAGTTCAGAAATTGTTTTAATAACTCCCAAATCTGTACGCGGCTTAACATACTTTTTCTCGATGCATTCCCAAGACCTCAAATGATTAGCTTGAACCCAGTTTTCGAATTGGTCTTTCCAACCATAATACTCCTCAATTCCCATTAGCTTCGGGGGTTTTTGCAAAGTTCCAGTTTTGTTTTCCATATTCATGCTTTGAGCAATGGTAGCTGGAGTAGTCGGGGCTGTAGCAAACGCGTTATAGAATTCCTCTTCCATGATTCCGTAACAAGTTTTTCAAAAATAGACACTTTCAAGCGAAGTTAGATCTTTTTCAAACGAAATCCCTCAAGCGAAATTACCTCCTCAAGCGAAATAACCTGTAAGCTTCAAACGAAATACCAACTTAAATGAAATCAGAATTTTCAAACGAAATAGTGATTTCGTTCGAACAGACCAAACGAAATATGATTTCGTGCGAAATTAACTAGGATTCAAACAAAAATAGCCTCTTTGGAACGAAATAGTGATTTCGTATGAAATGTCTCAAACGAAATCTGATTTCGTGCGAAATTAGATCCTTATTTCGTGTGAAATACTGCTGATGTCATCATCTCCAGCTGTTTTTGCCAAAATTGATCAGGTTTTTGTCCGATTTTAAGTCTGAAACTTTCAAGGGTTTGTTAAAACACTATTGCGCGTATAATGTGTGAAATTCAAGTCATTTTAACCATGAAAAATTGTTGATTTTGAAAAAGAAGGTGTAGAAATCAGTATTTGCAGCTGAATTGGTATGAACTATTCCTCCTGAGCTCTGATACCACTTGTAGGATCGTTTTACCGACCGAACAAGTCGTTCAGAAGAGTTTTTGCTCAATACGAGAGGCGGAAACAAGCGTATCGAGGTAATTCAGATTGCAATTCACTTTAAACTGTCTTTTGATTGATTTGACAAAGAATTACAGCGAGTAGACACTTCGGCAGCAGTTCGGCACTGAAACCGGAAAGTTACAAATGACAAGGCATCAAAGGTATTTATAGGAGAGCTAATTTCGCACGGAATAGCCCAAGCGAAATTAGTTTCATACGAAATCTAATTTCGTGCGAAATTACCACTGAATTTCGTACGAAATAACCTATGTGTTATTTCGTGCGAAATACCTACAAACACACTTTTCTCGTTTTGCGTGCCCTGATTTATCTATTCTAATACAAGACTCGATACAAGACGAAGTCGACAGACCTATGCACCAACAAAAATGTACTATTTTTAGTTGTGCGACTATTTCTTCCAGATTGACTCACGCGAGTTGCAATATTAAATTTTGTAAATACTAAAGGATATTTACCCAAATGAACAGAAATGTGACAATCTTTAGTCTTATGGATTATTTAGGGGAACAACCTATCAAAACATGTGTAAATGTGCTATAAGCTCAAGACATCTATGGGCTTGATTGAGTCGGGCTGGGATGGGTTGACCTCAATACGTTTGTTTTTCGTATCCTTCTCTGAATTTTTAACTATAACTGAAATGAAATATTAGATATGTTCGAATAGTTACATAATTGTTTTGGGGCATATTGAATTTTTTGAGAGGCCTTAACCATTTACTACTTTTAGGTGTTCACCCATTACATAACTATTGTGCGTTCAATGCGTGTGTTGCTTCAAAGTTAAAACTATTGTTTTTAATAATAAATAAATTTTTAAAGCTGCATTTATTTTGTTGGTTTATAAATCCAAAAGAACAAAGTTCATGTACAAAGGATTTATCTAGAGATTTATAACTTATAAATTGTAATATACGAATAACAAAATTAACAAAACTATTATACAATATATCACGAGAGAATTGATAAACGAACTAGACGAGTATCGCGTTATAAATCGTCCCCCGCCGCATCGTGCGGGTTTATTACTAGTGTGTGTGTGTGTGTGTGTATATATGTATGGGCAAGATTTAGAGAAAACTCCCTATGTATGAAAACGGTCCCCATTCGTTTGATCAAAACAATCTATGGGCTAAAATAAAGCGGTGTCGTTTATGTAAATATCAATCACTTACATCATGGCTCAGGGTTCATTAAGGGTAAAAAGGTAATTGTCCCTTTAAATAAAGAATTCAAATAACACCAAAACCTATAACTTCCCACAAAAACATCCCCAAATTCTAGGGAAACCCTAGATACTTTATCGCGTCTGAAGAATAATAATGAACCAAGAGAAGAAAAATCAAAGTTTGTTAAATGTTATGCGGTCTTCAAAGTTATTTGATAATATTGGCATTTTGATTTCAAAAATTTATGTACAGATTCAACTAGAATGAAGTCAACAAAGTCTCCTGAAAATAAACGCTATAAGACTGACAAAGAAATGAAGAAGGGAACATTAAAACAAGGTTATAATCGTTACATTTTGTTTGATTTAAAAGTCGAAAATGCGAGTGCATGATTTTTATGAACGTTGTACGTGTATACTTTGAGTTTGGTATTGTAAACGCCATATAAAGTATAACTTTGAAATATCTTTAAACTATGAAGGATAGCTAATGTTATGATGTACTGTAAGATGTGTTATGAAAACGCCAACTATGGACCTTTTACATTCATCATAAATATAAAAGTTATTGAACGCCGTAATGTATATTAACTATTGAAGTTCATGAAAACGCCTTATTAAAAGCCATATAACTGTGAAGACCAACTAAGGTTATTGATTTATGAATAAATGTTAGTGGAAGCTTTAAACGCCAAATGTGTAAAAACTATTGAAAACACAACAACCCTCTAAATGCCATTTTTCTTTTCCTCATATTTTAGGCAAAGAAGGGCTGAAAGTGAAACTAAAGGTGCATATTAAAAGGGGAGAAAACGCCAAAAAAGAGGAAGGCTACAAGTCAGGAAGTTGAGGTTCATGAAAAACATTTTTATTAGTCCAGCGGGGTTAGAGTTTTATTAAGATTGAAACTAAGAAACTTGACTGGTTGGTTTGTCAGTCATAATGCAAGTTGTTCAGAACATGGGATTTGGTATTGCATTAAAACTGAAAATAGAAAGTCTCCCAACAATTCTTGGCTACTGGCTAGTGAAAAATTACAATTAAAGAACAAACAATTTAAATGTTGGACACCATACGATTAATATCAACCCAGAATTAATCCACTCATTAATGGGTACCCCAAACGGGGATGTGGCCGGAACGGTGAAAATATCATCAAAAAGCGACCAAGTAGTCTCTGAGTAGAGAGATGGGACAACCTGGATAGCAAGACCAGGTGTGAAGTCATACTTTGATAACATTCAACCTCATATGCATGATTATGGAAGAAACTTCAAACTAAACTTCCATGTTGCATTCTTCACCGTCATTGGGCATGCAAGTGATAACGCAACTGTTAACCAACAAAATTTTCACAATGAAATAAACCAAATGAAGTGGTGTGATTACCTCATTGAATGTTTTAAACAAGAAAAAAGTGCATGGATGCCAATAAAGCATTTTCACAGGGCCATTAATCGTACTTGCGGTATGAACTAAATTTATATAACAAAGTTTGCTCAATAACAACCTAAAAACAAAATATCTTTTAATGCAGCTGGCTTTGGTGAATGATGCTTGCGAGAGAAAAAGGTTGGATAGAAAAGAAGGTTACCCAATAGAATGGGTTACAGTGAGAGTTCTAGAAATGTTCGAGGAAACATTACTTAACAGGATACATGGTGGTGAACCGAAACACCATGATGGGAAGGCTGAAAAGAAAACAACTATTAGGAAGGCTAAGAAGCCACAGTTTGAATCTGTTATTCGAAAAAAAGCCACGTCCAAAAGGGCTAAAATTATACCGGTTGTTGATGAAGATGATACTGATGGTGGTGATGTTGCAATGATGATGATAATGATGTTGATAATGTTGATGATG
The DNA here is from genome assembly GCA_030545235.1 of Helianthus tuberosus. NCBI lineage: Eukaryota > Viridiplantae > Streptophyta > Magnoliopsida > Asterales > Asteraceae > Helianthus > Helianthus tuberosus. The sequence goes on from CM060408.1 coordinate 115,889,392, forward strand.
GTGCTAATAATGTTGATGATGATGATGATGGTTTTAATCATGATGTTGATAATGAATATGCTGAAGACTTTGAAAAAATACCACAAATGGGAAACCACACATCTGTCGCTAACAATCATATAGATCTCGACCCTGATGTGCAAAATGCCATGGCTATGGATGATGAGCAGGAAGAAGCTTATATTTAAAGAATTGCTGCAGAGGATTTAGAAAGCCAAAACAGGATATTTGAAGTTTCTGCCTCAGGAAACCATGCTCTATACATAGTACTAACACAACACGGTGAACAAGATGCTTGTGAGAAACAAGACAACAGTATGATGGAAAAGAACCCCATGAATGGAGCTGAGGAGGTATGTTATACAATTAAGAATTTCACAAAAACACAAAAGTAAAACAAACTCCATATTTAATTTTTCTTTTTCGTTTTACTGGAAATGCCTGAAAAGTTGGATGGTGCCTACAAAGAATTAGAAGACTGCTATAACAAGATGAAGACTTTGTTAGATCAATCAAAGCTTGAACATCAAAACAACCATGTCTGACCTTGTTAAAGAGCATGTCAAATTTTATGTATGAAAGCACCAAAGAAGGGACAAATGAAAGCATAGACAATGAGAACGTTGTGGTTGGTACTGATATCAATAAACATGCCACGATTGATGGTGAAGGTGAAGGTGAGAGGGCTGACGGTGACAACTCCATGACTACTAACAATCCAAATACAAGTGAGGCTGCATGTGAAGGTGAAAAAGAAGATGGTGGAGCTACATGTGAGGCTACAAGTGAGATTGACCAAAATGCCATACATGCAAGAAAAACCTTTGAAGGGAATCTGCATGTGAGGCTGCAATTGAGGCTGAAGCTGGTCATTGAGGAGAAGGTGGAGATGGGGCTGCAAATGAGATTGACCAAAACGCCATATCTGTAACAAAGGCAATTGAAGGTGGATATGAGGTTGCTGATGGTGTTGAAGGTGGAAATGAAATATATATGTGGTCAGATGAAAATGCCACAAAGGAAGATGTTGATGGCAATGATATAAAAAGTTGGGATTGTGATCACAAAAGACTGGACTATGAAATTGTCAGGTATAATAGTGAAAGAATAGTGGCAAGGAATGTGGCTGAGGTTTTGGAACTGCCAAGACATAATTTAGAACAAATGGTTGAATTGAAAAGAGATATTGATTGCCCAAAAATAGTGGCAGAAATGGTTAAAGTTTTGAAGAAGCACCTGCAACCTATTGTGGCCATGCCCAAGGTCCATGTATTTGACAAAACCCCATTGTAAGACAAAATCAAAAGTCATGAACCTATATTTCTCTAAAGAGAAACACAATACAATGAAACTTTCATAATTGACCTTAAAAAACAGAACTATGGCAGCATTTGATAAAATGCCAAAGAATATAGAACGACTTGTGAGTTTGACACAGTTTAGTGATGCTTTCATATCTTAGTTGGTAAATCAAAAATGAGATTTTGACCAAGGGTGTTGACCTGCAGGGTGTAGTGTTTAGTAAAATGCCATTAGAGAAAGAAATTGAAAAACCCGGATCTGTTGAACGTCAAGAAGGTAGGAAGACTTTGATGCCAAGTTTAGAAGAAGAAGAAGAAACCCCTAAAAAAGTAGACGGTGAAAGCATGGCTGGTATAAAAGAAAAATCAGATATCCCTTCGTTTAATCTACTAACACCAACTCAAAAATCACCTAGTAAGACTCCAAAGAGGGCAAAGAGAAAGGAAAATGGTGTGGAAGATAGAACACCATACATAGGGAAGATGTTGTAAGAGAACACTATTTTGAAAGCCTCAGAATCAGATGAAGATAAGATGAAAAGAAGAAAAATGTGGGTTTAGATGGGGAAAATAGTGTCACGGGATGCCAATGGTTATAAATGCCACAAGTGAGGCACAAGAAAACAATATTTCAACTTACATATACACTTGATGTGGTTATGCATGGTATGTACATTTCATGACTCATAAAACGCCATAGTTTGCAGTTGCAACCTTAAATTGCTATAAAAAGTACATGTAGAGGCATAAAACTCACAAAATGCCATGATCTGATAAAATGAAATCCTATAACTTTAACGACATGTGCTATTTTTCAGGAGTACAATCTTCGAGATTACAAGGGTGCGGGAACTCCCAAGGGTGATATTCGAGAGCATGAGACCAGGATTATATGCACACAACAGCTGTGTTCAAGCTTGGGGGCACATCCTGAACTATGAAGAAAGGTTTAAGGCCCAAAATCACCATCAAGATTGCTCTGCACTCAAATAATGCTAGTCAATATTTTCTGAATTAAATGATGCGGTTATATTATGACATTGTTTTGTTAAAAAATGTTCACGTGCAAAATTACAGAATAGGTCCACGTTTAAAAAAACAGAAGATTTTCGATACATTGAATTCAATCAAAACATGGAGATGGTTTTGAAAGACGCTCATTTCAAAGAAGATCTGAAACATAAAAAAGATAAAGGATTACGATCTGGTCTTCATTCCAAAAATATGGGCACGCCATTTCTACGTAATCTGCTTCAATCTAAAATCATATAAATTCGACGTGTTGGACAACAGTGCTCAATACAATGATCTGAGCATTGAAAAAAAGTATGACAGATGGGTTGAAAAACTGGTAGTTTTATTGTTTTACAACTTTAGTGTAGAAATGCCATACTAAATATGCAAAAATTTCAAACTGGTAGCAAGATTCTTTTGCAAACTACTTGTTTGGTAAACAACACCCAAGTGCTCAGGAGATAAAAAAAAAGGGCAAAGACTGTGAGACAAAAAATGGATTGGAGAACAAAATCTAACTTGGTCGACTGTGGGATATTTATAATGAGGCATATGGAAATGTATATGAGGCAGATATCTGGTTAGGCATGTGGTTTAGCAAAAGAAAAGGCCCCATATGACCTAAAAAAACAACTAAATGACCTTAGGATAAAGTACACTGCAAAAATCCTATTTTATAACTTAAATGAAAGCAAAACTCGACTGGTAAAATCATTAAACAAATTCTTGCAATTAGGGAAAGAAAGAATAGCAGAACTGTACAACACAGGATTGGAAAGGATAGAATAGATTAGTTTGTTAAAACGCCATATTTTTCATGTTATTTTGGTTTACACTTTTGTATGTTTATATTAGGACCAACTGTAAAACGCCATATGTTTAACATGGTATTGTTTTCGTTTACAATATGCATGTTTAGGTTAACATCCCCCATATATTTTTCATATTTCAAAACACCAGGTTATATGGCACATTTTAGGTTTGCTCATCGAAAATGCGCCAAAAACCATTATATAAGTAGAAAAGAAACAATACAAAAAGTATACCGTTATAACTACTAAAAACGCCAAAAGTGTGTAAAACGTCATACAAGAAAAATAAAAATGGCTCAAGTTCTTGCATGAAGGTTCGATAGATCAGATAAACGTTACATTCCAAAGTTCTCAGAGAGGAGAAGAGTGAAGGTCAAAATCATCAAAGCCATACTTGCTAGGGATGAGGCGATCCATAGGGATATTCTGGCACTTAGTGTTCCAATGGCCAACCAGTGTGAAAGAACTGAAACACTCGTAAGAAGGTTGAAGAAAAGATTTCAAGAGGATGATGATGTTGGTCATGAGCAACCAACTGTTACTGAATGGAGTTTGAATGAAGAACTGGGGATGATGATAGTTGCTTATAGCAGGTTGAAGAAAAGTTCTAAAAATTGGGGAATTGAGGAATTGGAGTTTGAATGAAGAATTGGGGATGATGATGCGGTCAATCGTAAGAAGGTTGAAGAAAAGTTCTAAAAATTATTTTTTTACTGATTTACACTTGATAGCGTCATGATAAAAAGAACCAATTAAGAAAATTATAAAAACGGACATAACAAATCTTTGTAAAATTTGATTATATATAGATTTTTACACTATAACCCATTTTCCCACAAAAGTGAGTTTTAAGCCTTTACCGAGCATATAAATACACATCTATACTAATTGCTCAATTTTCGTTTCTTGTGTGAATAGCCCGTTTGGTTCTTACAAATCTAAAACTTGCCAAAGCAATACGTTCTAAATCCTTACCGACACAAATCCAAGTTAGTAAATGATGGAGGCATTAGGATTAAGTGGAGAGTTCAAATGTGAAGAAATTACAAATTAAGAATAAAAAGAAGACAAAATTGCAGAAAACAACCTTTATGTATACCCAAAACTGCACTTTATACCTTTCACTATGAAATCCGTCAAAACCAACCTTTACGTTCATGTTTTGCTACAAGTTCAACCTTTACACCTAACCTAGTCAAAAAAGTCAGTTAAATGCAGTCACATGCCTTGCATGTGAGGGCATATCTGTCATTTCCTTTCACCCCTTTTACTATGAATATTATATTTAAAGCTTTTTATTTATTTAATGGTTTGTATTATTATAATCGTTAATTTAATATAATAATGGGTAAATTGCAGAAATTAACCGAGTTCAGCTATACATCACCATCACCACCACCCTTCATCACCATCACCATCACCACCACCCTCCACCGCCGCCACCGCCGCCACCGCCGCCACCATCAAACACACCTTAAACCGCCCAACATGAATATTTTTGTTGTTTAGCTGGTGATAATTAATGGCCACGATCACCAAACCAATGAACCATGGCTTCTTAACTCCTTCCTATCTACTTCCACTGACGGTTACGTATGGTGGCCGGCGACAACAGATCATGGTGGCTGTTGCTGGGTCCGGTAACGCTTATTTCGGAATCTCACAATAAATATTGGTTAGAATGATATATGATAAATTGATTTGTACCATGTGTTTCAGTGCTTCAAAGTAAGAGTAAATTGCAAAAGTTATATGTAACAGTGTTACAGTGGAACTTGTCTGATCACATCATATCTGCATATGAAATGAATATGAATGTAAAGAAGCTTCAATGCACAGACGGACCTAACAATCATGACACCCAAAAGATGAAGAACCATTTGTCATGTAGGGACCATCTAACAATTACCATACACAGAGCAAGCATAACTGGATCGATTTTAAGTATACTAATATCATATAAGTTCAAATAATCTGAAACTTATGGAATCATCAATTCACAGCATCAATTCACAGTTCATCAAATCATCAAATTCCAAATCAACTTGTTTGCACTTTCAATCTTATTTACACAGATTGGTATAAATAAATTTTACATGTAGCTGAGAGCCAAAAAAGAATGCAAGGCAACCGAAAATAAGAAGGTACTGACTGACATTAAGAGGCGACTTGGTGTGGGTGATGCCATTGTTGTTTTTGACTGACATTGTTGTTTTTGTCGTCGGCGCCGTCTGATCGGACCGGTGTCGTTGCCGTCAGTTCCACCACCACTGACATCCTTGAACCGAGCATCGACCGTCGCCATCTCTCACACACACTCAGACCTAACCCCACCGTCAACCCATCACCACCACCAACTCACACCCCACACAACCACCTGCTACCCCACAACCCTCACCACCACCACCACCCACGAACCCCATACCATCTGTAACTGCCACCACCCACCTACTCGTACCATCTACCACCTGCCACCGCCACTCCACATCACCTACCGCCGCCGCCATCACCACCACAATTGCCTTTCATCATTAGGTGTGTGTATGTGCAGAGATTAAAAGAAAATCAAAGAATATTTGACTTTTATGTTGTTTGACTGATTAAACAAAAAATAGAAAAGAAAATAAGGAGTTAAAAAGACTAAAATACCCTCACATGCAAAGCATGTGAGGTAAGTTAACTGACTTTTTTGACTAGGTTTGGTGTAAAGGTTGAACTTGTAGCAAAACATGAACGTAAAGGTTGGTTTTGGCGGATTTCATAGTGAAAGGTATAAAGTGCAGTTTTTGGTATACATAAAGGTTGTTTTCTGCAATTTACCCTAAAAAGAATAAAGGGTACAAAGGTCATCATCATCATCATCAGACTCAGTAAATCCCACCAATAGCAAAGCAAATGTAGGGTCTGAGGAGGGTAAGATGTAGACAGCCTTACCTCTACCCCGTAGGAATAGAGAGGCTGCTTCCAGTGAGACCCCCGGCTCGATAGTAGTTTTGCATCAAGCCTTGGACATAAGGCACATAACACTCGGCAATCGGGACAAAGACCGATTAGTGCATGTACCCTTTTGTCTTTCAGCTATCAACGCCACCACATGATGCATGATTAACCGTCCTCCACTTTTAACGTTATTTTCACGAAATTAGTAAAATAACGTTAAAATTAGTGCACTTTTACTTTCGCCCCCCGATGGCCCACACATATATACATTATATGCGCATACTGCAAGCGGGGCGTTAAAGGGTACAAAGGTAATTTGAACAAATCATTTAATGAGTCTATCATTTATTTATTCAAATTAATGAACCTTAATTATTTAATGAGTTATCCTATAAAATAGTTTTGCACCTTACACAATAAAAACAATCATGCACATGATCCTACATATTCAACGTCTCCTACACCATAAAAACAATGTTTCCTACACCATAAAGACAATGTTTTGGTGTAATGTATAAAATGTGTAGGACCCCAACATTTTTAAATAATTTTGCGACTCATAATAAAATATGTGTAGCACACAGCACTTTTAAATAGTTTTGTCATTTCTAATAAAATTGGTGTATTAATGGTGACGAAGGAGGAAATTATGGTGGCATTAATAAGATTTGAGTAACTCTTTATAATATTTATTAATATTCTATATCAAAATGTCTATCCTACCCTTATTAGTTAAAGTATTAATTAAAAGTAAATAAAAATTATATCTTGATTCACAACCATTGATCAAAAAATATAGGGCCTAGATTAATTTATTTTTCTTCTTATAGGAAGATTCTTCTCAAATGAACCTCCCCCTTAGGATTAAACTCATTTTTCACTTCAAACCTTTATTTTTTATTTTCTTTACCAAAAACACCCCCCTAGATAAACCTCTTTGAGCCTTAACCCTTTCATTTCTAAACCCGCAAAATACATACTTTTGCAAAAACAACCACCCACATCCGCAAACCTTTTTTATTCACACCCTTTTATTTTTTTAAAGAGATCGGTTATAAAATTACAAGCATGACTCAGTTTCAACTTTGGCTAAAAAAACTAAAGTATTTTTTTGTTAAGCCACAAAGCAATGGAAAAGCCGATACTTTTTACGCCTTTCGCCATTTTTTTTTACCAAACACACCTACCTAAACCATAACCTACCCTTTAAAGCCCTCTTGATATTTATGAAGATTAAACGTCACAAAGGAGGAGGTTTGATTGTTTGTTGAGCCTATAGTAAGAGTAAGTTCCAAACTGGGCATGAGCGTTTTCACTTCAACAACTTCGGCCGAGTGTTGAGTGACCACTTGTGAGATGTGTAAAATTGTATATAACTAAATAGATTTTTATAAAGGTATGTTATGCCCAAAACAAATAGTTTTTCTTAAATTGTGTTTTAAATAAATCATGATGAATAAAATTGTAAATAAAATAAAAATAAAATAAATTTAGAACTTGGATTCCCGACACTCTAAAGATAATCCCAAAAAACCTTCTCTTCTACCTATTCCGTTTGGGTGTGTAAGCCACATTATAGAGTTTTGCTTGAGGACAAACAAAGATTCAAGTGTAGGGGTATTTGATGTGCGTAAAATACAACATATAAATTATATCAAATACGGCATAAAATTAAACCTTTTTCAGTACTAATGTTGGAAAAAACATGTTTCTTTGTTCCTTTTTAATTTACAGGGTCAAAAGAGATTAAACGAACAAAAGAAGCAAATTAACAGCAAAAACCAACATAAATACAAAGAAGGAAGATTGACACGACTCGTCAAACCCCCATCCACATCCAAACCAACAAAATAACAAGATCAGAAGCTCAAGCACGGGGTCGTGCCCACCAGGCATGGGCCGTGCCCAGTGAATATTCTCTGCAGAAGTAAAGACAACAACAAAAGGCAAACCAGACCACCAGCACGGGGCCGTGCTAAGGAGACAAGGGGCGTGGTCAACTCTAAGATTCGCAGAATCTAAGATAGTACAATAAGTACAACGGCCACGGGCTGTGCCGTTGACACACGGGGCCGTGTTAGTACAAGACCTGACACTGCAGTTACTGCAGATGAGAGAGAAAGAAGGCCACGGGGTTGTGCCAGGTGGGCACGGAGCCGTGTGAACTGACTGACTTCAGCTAAAATATGGGTGTTTGGTTTCATTCCAATCCATCCCTTGGCAAACCACTTCTCTCACACTTGCCACCACTCCACCACCACCACCACAACACCAACACCCACCATCATCATCCATCTTTCATCATTTAGAGTGTGTAGTTGTCTCGGGATCCAAGATCGATCGTAAAAGTTCTTGTCAAACAAATGCCATGCTTGGCTAAACTCTTACATCATTTGGTGAAGACAAATCTTTTATGATTTACTTTTTGATTTCTAACCTTTGGCTCCTTTTAATTTGGGTATGTATTAATGACTTTAATTACTAGTTTTCTATATTGAAGGCAAATTTATTTAACAATTCTTCATGATTTGTTGATTCACTCATCCGTGTCTTTACGGTCTATATAAAGCACATTAACTGCCTGAAAGGGGGTTAGAAGGGTGGTTGGGTAATTCTAGGTCTCGTTCAGTGTATAGATCCTGCGAGAACATTGTTCAAGCCTAGTAAGACTTCACGAAAGGGCGGTATTGTCTGCCTCGGGAGAAGTAAGAAACTCTTGAATCCCTTATTTATAAACTACTATTAAAACTTTAAACTGACCTTGCAGGACTATATCCTTGCTGACTCAGACCAATAGGTTGAGTGTAATGCTGCCTGGAAGGGGGCCTACCACTTTTCACGTTAATAACTTACTTAATTATCTTTCAATAATCCGGCCTTGTGGGACTGTATCCCTGTTGACTCAGACCAATAGGTTGAGGGTAACGCTGCGTGGAATGGGGCCTACTACTATAACTTAAAGATAATCTCTTAAAATGCTCAAAGTACGAAGATTATTAAGGATACATAATAGAGGAGTTAGAACCAAGTGATTGCTTCTTGTCTATTTGTTTTTCCTTTTATTTTATTTTATTTTTACTTTTTAGTTTACTTTTTTTATACCTTTCAAAAACTCTTTATCTAAATTTGGTTAGATTAGACGTTAACGATAAGCCGGTACTAAAAGCTCTTGTGTCCTTGGACGACCTCGGTATCTTGCCATCACTATACTACGTCCACGATGGGTGCACTTGCCCTAGTGTGTGTAGAGTGATAGTATTATATCGTGTTTTATAAATTCAAAACTTGATTCACGAGTAAAAAAAAACTTAAAATATATCCGGCACACGACACCAGAGGTTCATTTGAGAAGAAATTAAATTGAGAACAAAAATAACAAAGAGTACAATTGTAAAACATTAAATAGTTTTTCTCTCATCTCATTTATTATTATATTTAACTAATTAGTCGTAAGGACTATCATCTTTCACACTTGTTTTTTTTTTGTCTACACGCATCAAAATTTATCCTACACGTTTTGAAATTAATCCTACACATATTGAAATTTATCTTATACAGCTCGAAATTCATCCTACACACCTTGTAATTTATCCTACACTTTATATTAAATTTTTTTCTTCGAAAAAATATATATATTTTTTTAAAATAAGCTACAAATCTAATTTAGTTAGGGTGGAAGGGGCACCATTCGGTGACCCTTCGGTGAGTGTATAAGCCGACCGGGGAGGCACCCCTTAGGTGGATTCGGTTTTTGGTAAAAGCTTATTACATTGAGTAGTCACCGAGTGGGGAAGATGAGAGAGAAGGGAGAGAGAGAGGGGTTAATGGTGGATCACACCCTCTTTCAACCAATCACAAATTTATCTTTAAAAAAAAGAATTATTTACCACTCTCCATGTGTTTGAGCTATTCTAGTGTTTGAGTGCAAAATGGGAAGTGAAGGGGAAGTTGACAAGGCATGATAATATTGGTTAGGGGAAAAGTTTACCACTCCCCGTTTGGGAAGCACCTCTTCCACCCTTAGCTATTAAAAATGAAGACTATTAATTAGTGATCTATCTAAGTTTACAAAATCACCCTTACACTAATAATAAATACAAAAATTAAATAAAGTAAAATGGAGTTTTCGCTTGAACCTTCCCCTATATGTGTGTGTGTGTGTGTTGGGAGTGGTCATTTGAGAAGAAAATTTAATTGAGAACAAAAGGAACAAAGAGTACAATTGTAAATTATGAAGTAGTATTTTTTTCATCTCCTTTATTATTATCTTTAAGTAATTAATTACTCATAAAGACTCTTATTCTCTACCCTAATTTTTTTACTACACATGTAAAAGTTATCCTGCACATTTCGAAAATTATCCTACACATATTTAAATTTATCCTACCTACACTCTAAATTATTTTTTTTTATTTTTTTGAAAAAATATATATCTTGAAAACAAGTTACAAATTTAATGTAATTAGCTATTAAATAGGAAAACTATAAATTAATGATCTATGTAAGTTTACAAATATACCCTTACATTAAAATTAAATGCAAATATTAAATAAGTAAAATGAAGCATTGTTATTAGTTGAAACTTTTTCTTTTTTCTTCTTATAAAATATTTCTTCTCATTTGAACCCTCCACACCACTATATATATAGGGGATGGATCATGAGAAAACTAGTTTAAATGAGAAAAAAAAAAAAAACTAACTAAAAAAGCAAAAAAAAACATACCAATTTTTTTTTACAATTTTATTATTTAATTTCGCAGGTTTTTCTGTATAAAAAATATTTTTAAAAAATTTGTACTACACATGTGCAATAATACAGAAAGCCTAAACTACTTAACCCACCCCCACCGACACCCCCAAAAAAACCTAAACTCCCCAAATATATATCTTGAAAATAAGTTACAAATTTAATGCAATTATTCCATATATAAATAAGCAAGTTATATGTGCATTATGACTTGTACCTTATGCTTGGGGAGTGTTTCAAAAAAAAAAAAAAAAAAAAACTAGGTTTTTCACATTTAACACAAACATTTCATATTTTACATTTTAATCCCTTTTCATTTTTTTTTTTACTTTTAACCCAAAGTTTTCCATCTTTTATAATTTAACAAAACACTTTATTATTTACAACTTTCGTACCCCATACTTTTTATCTTTTCAAGTTTTTCGTTTTACGTTTCGTTCTAAATTTTGCGAGTTAACATGTCGTAGCGTGCATGTGAGGTTCAACGTTTTTGCTATATTTTTTTATATTTGACAGACCCGGCGCAACGCGTCCATTTTTTCCCTTTTGAAAAGTTCGCCGCAACGGGCGGGTCGTAGATCGACTAAGTTATTATTTTCTACGTTTTACGTTTCTGGTTAATTTCTTCGCATTAAGACACTGTAACGGGTGTGCGTGGTTCAACGATTTTAGTCTGCTTTTCGTTCAGTGTAATTTTTACCATTTTATCTATTTTATTTTTACGATGTTGAGAGTCGATGTGGTTGTGGCATTGGCGCTACTTGGCACGGTTTTACGAACGTTTTTAACCTATTAAATTTTTTACTAATTTTTTGTTTTAGTTTACCCCTATACTTCCCTTACTTAAAAATTATTTTTTACGTGCATATTTTATGTACGGGTATGTGTAAATATGATTTCTTCTACATTCCGACGTAAACTTTTTTTTATAGACGAGTCAGGTCAAATATAATACGTTTTCGTTTAAAGAAACCATTTTTACGTGCATATTTCTATGTACGTTTTCGTATAAATTCAAGTTGTTCTACGTTTCGACGTAAACCTTTTTTGCGAAATGATTCAGGTCAAATATAATATGTTTTCGTGTTTATTTTACGTATGTTTCATAAAGTTTGTTTCGAACCGAGTGGAGTCAAATTATGGTTTCTTTTTGTCCCTTTTTTTCGAAAGCTCTAATTAATCCCTTTCGATTACATGTGCTTTTCCTTCATACCCGTTACGTTTTCTTTGTATAAGTTGGGTCACATATAATACGTTATGATTATTCGATATGAATTCCATTTACATACGTTTGATCCAATCACAATACTTATACAGGTTACACTGAGTTCAACTGGATACGTCGAAATGTGTGTTTTCATATGGTTAATGTATCATATAATATTTGGACTAATCCATTCAATGTTTACGATGTACCCGCGCCGCAACGCGGGCGGGTCTTAACCCTAGTTAGCTATTAAATAGGAAAACTATAAATTAACGATCTATGTAAGTTTACAAATATACTACTACATTAAAATTGAATGCAAATATTAAATAAGTAAAATGAAGCATTCTTATTGGTTGAAACTTTTTCTTTTTTCTTCTTAGAAAAAATTTCTTCTCATTTGAACCATCCACACACACACACACACACACACACACACACACACACACATATATATATATATAGAAATGGGATCAGGAGAAAACGGCAAAAATGTGAGAACGCATCCTGGCCGAACACGTGGCGCGGGGCATGATCAGGGTCTGAAGGGTTTTTTTGTCCTTTTAGTATTCTTCTCCTTTCACGATTTTCGCGTTTGACATGTAATGCGTGTAAGTGTCGTATAGTTTTTAATGTATATTTTAAGCCCTTTAACACTTTTAGCCGAGTTTTAAATTTATAAAACACGATATTTACTAACACTAAACACACATATGGGCAAGTGCACCCTTCGTGAGCGTAGTATAGTGTTGGTAAGATACCGATGTCGTCCAAGGACACAAGAGCTTTTAGTACCGGTTTATCCTCAACGTCTAATCAAATCAAAAGTAAGAAAAAGGTTTTTAAACAAGAAAAATAAAACAAACTAAAAATGCTGAAAAATAAAAATAAAAATAAGACAGATAGACAAGATGAATCACTTGGATCCGACTCGCCTTTAGTGTAACCTTTGATTATTTTCGCACTTTTGCACTTTTTAAGAGATTATCTACGTTATTGTAGTAGGCCCCTCTTTTGAAGGTGACGTTACCCTCAACCCAGTAGTTTGAGTCAGCAAGGATATAATCCTAAAGGGTTGGATTATTGAAAGATAATTAATTAAATTATTAATGCATAATGTGGTAGGCCTCTCTTTTGAAGGTGACGTTGCCCTCAGCTAAGTAGTCTGAGTCAGCAGGGATATAGTCCTAAGTAGCCGGGTTAATATATTAATAGTAGTTTACATATGAGGGGATCAAGAAATTCGGACCCCCGCCATCCAATACCAGTGGGTATTGAAGGATGTCCTACTAAGCTTGACCCAGGTCCTTGCAGGATCTATACACTGAACAAGGCAAGACGCTTACCAAACCATTCCCTTAACCACCGACCAGGTAGCCAACATATCTCCATATAGACCGTGGAGATATGAATGGTGTAAATCTTTTATTTTATATAGATAGTAAAATAACGCCAAGACACCACGGACAAATGATAAGGAAGTTTCACCTTCAACATAAGAAACTAGTTATTAAAGTCATTAATATATAACCAAATAAAAAGTGCGAAAAGATTAAGAAGAAAAAGTATTACACTAAATGCTTGTCTTCACCAAGTGATGTAAGAGACTTAGGCAAACATGGCCTTTTATTGTCAAGATCTCTTACTATCAATCTTGGATCCCGAGACTACTCACACACTCTATGATGGATGATGGTGATGGATGTGGGTTGTGATGGTGGTGGTGGGTGGGTGAAGTGTGAGAGAGGTGGTTTGCCAAGGGATGATTTGCAAGTGAGCCAAGCACCCCTATTTATAGCCTGCACAGAAGCCCGGACACTGCCCCGTGTCCACCCATCTTCTCTTTCTTCATTAAATGCAGTTTGTCTGCATTAGTTGACCACGCCCCCGTGTCCGCTGGGCGCGACCCCGTGTGCAGAAGCGTACCTGTACTATCAAGATTTGCCTAGATTCTGTGAATCTTTGCGTTGACCACGGCCCCGTGTCCGCTGGGCACGCCCCCGTGGTGGGTGATAGAAGCTTCTACAACTTTGTTTTTTCTGCAGACACTTGGGCACGCCCCCGTGCTCAGTGAGCACGGGGCGTGTTCAGACTTCTGTTCTCTTGTTTTTGCTTGGGGAGATGTTGTCGAGGGGTCGGACATGCCACGTTTATCCCTTTTCTTGTATTATTGCTGGATTTGGTTGCATTTTTGCTTCTTTTGTTCATTTAAGCTCTTTTAACCCTGGAAATACAAAAGGAAGACAAAAGCACACTTTTTCCAACATTAGTACTAAAAAAGGGTTAGTTTTATGCCTCATTTGATGTAATTTATATGTTGCATTTTGCACACATCAAATACCCCCACACTTGAATCTTTGTTTGTCCTCAAGCAAAACTCTTTATTTTGTGGCTTACACACCCAAATGGAATAGGTAGAAGAGAAGGTTTTGGGCTTGTCATAGAGTGTCGGGATTCCAAGATTCTTTATTAGGTTTTATTTTTATTTTATTTACAATCCTATTCGTCATGATTTATTTAAAACCTTACATAAGATAAATTACTTATTAGGGCATAACATGCCTCTTTAAAATTCCATTTATATACAAGTTCACATACCTCACGGGGGATCACTCAACACTCGGCCGAAGATGTATTTTTGTGAAACACTCGAGAGCGGCATGGAACTTATTCCTACCATAAGCTTGCCAAGTAATCAATCATCCTCCTTTTTAACTATAAACCTTTGTACATATCAAGAGGACTTTTTGGGGTAAGGGTTAGGCTTGGGTTAAAGGTAGGTGGTTGGGTTATTGGTTAGTAGAAAAGGGCGAAAGGAGTAAAAAGCGTCGGTTTTTGTAAAACATTTTGTTTTTGTGACTTTTTATTTTTATAACTTTTTATTTTAATGAAGCATTTATTCAAACAAGGATTCTTTGATGAGCTTTGTTTGTTTCTTGCTAACTACATTTTTTTTAGTCACAAGAAAACCGAGCTTTGTTACTAAAATAAAGGGTTTAAAATGAAAAAGGGTTTTGGTGGGTAAAAAGGGTGTTTGATTTGGGTTAAGAAATGAAAGGGTTTTGGCTCAAACGGGTTAACTAGGGGAATTTTGGGTAGGTGGTAAAAAAAAAAAGAAAAAATAATGGTGTTGAAATAAAAGGGGTTAGTCCTAATGCCTCCATCATTTACTTACTTGGGTTTAAGTTGGTAAGATCCGGGAATGTATCGTCATGGCAAGTTCTAGAGTCATAAGAACCAAGCGGCTATTCACACAAGAAACAAAAAATGAGCATTTAGTTTAAAGATGTGTATTTGTATGCTCAATAAAGGCTCAAAACTCACTTTTTGTGGGAATGAGTTTTTATGTGATCAAGTATATATAATCAAATTTTAACTAGATTTGTCATGCCGTTTCATAATTTTCTTATGTTGGTTATTTTTATCACGACGCTATCGGTTGTAAGTTTGTAAAAATATCACCTTTTCAGAACTTGTAATTCCCAAATTAAACCAAGACAAGTAGAAAAAAATGATTTTTTTGAATAAAATTAGGGGTGTTTAGCGGTTCCAATAGAGTTTTGTGTAAGGCTTGTGGTTAGGACTTGCAAAATTCAAGGTTTTAGCATTCCCCCCCACACTTAAATTACACATTTTCCTCAATGTGTCCCAAAAATAAATTTTTAGGTTGATTGAATGTGTAAAAGCATGTTTAAAAACAATTTTTTATGTTACTGGGCATCTGGACACGGGCCCGTGGTGTCCGTGCACGGCCCCGTGTTCAGGTTGCCAGTAACAAAAATCAGAAAAAGAAACAGAAGCCTGGGCACGGGGGCGTGTTCAGCGGACACACCCCGTGTACAGTTACCTGAACTGGACGATTTTCTGCAGAATGTTCTGCACGGGGCCGTGTTGGTTGGACACGACCCGTGTTGAACTTGCTGTAACGAAGAAAAATCTGCGGGAGGCTCTGTTTTTGTGCATAGGGTGTTGGTGCAATTTTCCCTTGGTATCCTTCACCATCCCGAGTGTGTTTTACCCATTGCATCATCATCCAAACACCAAATTAATTAAAACCATCATTCATTAAAACTAACATATTACAAAAGGTCCTAGAGAATTTAAAGCAGAAAAATAAAACTAAAGGTCCTAAGATAGATAGGTCAAGTGGTACATAAAATCATCCTAAGGAGTTCTATTTTTATCAAAATTTCCGGAAATAGCTTTCCGGTATTTAAAAGATTCATAGAACTTCGGACCGAGGGGTATTCCCTAGATGTTATTAAAGCCATTCTTCTATTTCTCTTGGGAGGAAGAAGGCGGGTTCGTTTTCCTCAACATCTTGCGGAGTGGGAGTGACACCAACCGGAACCCCTTGTAATATGTCACGAGGGGGCTCCGGATGTATGGCGTACCATTCAGCCGGTATGATGACTTCGGGTACCACATTCCATGCCCTTTGGATGATAATTGGAACCAAAGGAGGAGAAGTGAGAATGTTCAACCTTTGGTGCAAAAGGTTGACCTCTCGAAGACATCCCTCTAGTCCCATCGTCAAATGATTGATACGGTCGACCAATGCTTCTTCCACTCCCGTCATCTTATCAATGGCCTCTCTTAAAGCGTAAACGTAGTTTACAAGAGAATCTTCAACCGTTGATGACCTTCTCCCTTGTCGGTTGTTTCTGGAGTGCGATGAAGATGCTCCGCTAGTTCTGCTCGCCATTATGAGAAAATAGACTGAAAAGAGTTCAATTTTATTGAAACAGTACCTCGGACACGGCCCCGTGTCCATTGAGCACGGCGCCGTGTTCAGGTGTTTGCAGATTTTTGGAACAAGGAATCTTGGAGTTTTAAATTATTTTCATGATTTTTAAAGCATTTTTACGCAGAAATAACTTAAAACCTTGTTGTAGAACTTATTTTTAACAAGATTCCTTGAATAAAAATCTAACAAACATCACAATAAAGCTTAGAATCATGATTATTTCAATCTCTAATGGAGGTATTAAGGAAAAATTGAAGAAGAATGTAATGGGTAAAAGTGGAAAAGACAAGATGGTTGTTGGGAACCTTCTTTAGAATATACCTAGGATGGTATGTGTGAAGATCCACCAGATCTTTGTCTTTGGAGTGGTCCAAATATACAGGAATCTTGTTGCCTTTATAGAAAATGACAGCAAGCTGCACACGGCCTCGTGTCGGCTGGACACGGCCCCGTGTGCAGGCAAAATCCTGACACAATTTGTCTGTATTTTGACACGAAGTCAAACGGGAATCTTTTGGTGGACACCGGGGCGTGTTGACCTGGACACGGCCCTGTGTCTAGAGGCTGTTTATGAAGTTTCGTCTATTTTTAAGGAATTTATCCAGATCGAGTGGTTCCTTACTGGACGGAACAACCCCGAAGTGCCTGAGATACCTTAATTGCTCTAGATTTAGACGAGAACGCAAGAGGTTGTCGGTGAGGGTGATACCTATGCTATATGTAGGTGGACAAGTCCAACCCTTTCCCGGGCTCTCGTTAAAAAAGGTGTATGCCGAATCGCTCAGGTCTATGTATGCATCAAACGAAGTCGATTGGGAGTCCTTCACGGCACAATCGACACAGGGACGACTATCGCTCAAGTCTTCCCCAGGGTTAAAGGTGATATCGGGAGCAACGAAGTTGTTTTTATTCGAATGCGATCCCAATCATTCTTCTTGGGTATTGTCTTGAGGTGAATTAATGAAATCCATCTCAAGTTCCTTTACCCAATTAAGAATTAAATCTTCCATTTGAAATAATTTGTCAAGAAGCATTTCTCCTAGAAGATTCGATTGGGAGCATTCGAGGGAGAGATAGGGATTATATTTACTTTCGCCCCTCTTAAGGCTACAGGAAAACAATGGGTCTATATAGTGGGGCTTATAATTTAGAAAATAGCATTCTAATTCTTTATGATTACCACCACATATTTGACACCACGTACCATAAGAGGGCCGATAGTAAAAAAAATCAGTATCACTCATGTTTGTTTCAGAAATTACCAACCGTCGGGATCTTACGGTTCTGTTTTCAGTAACTGAAACTTGGGCACGGGGCGTGTTGAGTGGGCACGGCCCCGTGTTCAGCTACTGTCTGACTTAAAACAGGATTGCCAGTACCAAAGATTGGGCACGGGGGCGTGTTCAGCGGGCACGCCCCGTGTTGAGTTCTGCAGAAGCTGGAAAAATTAAGAAAATCCTAAAAAAAATAGAAAAATAAGAAAAAATGATTAGGCCGTTGATTCCTAACTTTCTTAAAATCCTTATGTCCCCGGCAACGGCGCCAAAAAACTTGATGCGTGTAAGTGTCGTATAGTTTTTAATGTATATTTTAAGCCCTTTAACACTTTTAGCCAAGTTTTAAATTTATAAAACACGATATTTACTAACACTAAACACACATATGGGCAAGTGCACCCATCGTGAGCGTAGTATAGTGTTGGTAAGATACCGAGGTCGTCCAAGGACACAAAGCTTTTAGTACCGGTTTATCCTTAACGTCTAATCAAATCAAAAGTTAGAAAAAGTTTTTTAAACAAGAAAAATAAAACTAACTAAAAATAAAAATAAAAATAAAAATAAAAATAAAAATAAAAATAAAAATAAAAATAAAACAGATAGACAAGATGAATCACTTGGATCCGACTCGCCTTTAGTGTAACCTTTGATTATTTTCGCACTTTTGCACTTTTTAAGAGATTATCTTAGTTATTGTAGTAGGCCCCTCTTTTGAATGTGACGTTACCCTCAATCCAGTAGTTTGAGTCAGCAAGGATACAATCCTAAAGGGTTGGATTATTAAAAAATAATTAATTAAGTTATTAATGCATAATGTGGTAGGCCCCTCTTTTGAAGGTGACGTTACCCTCGGCTAAGTAGTCTGAGTCAGCAGGGATACAGTCCTAAGTAGCCAGGTTAATATATTAATAGTAGTTTACATATGAGGGGATCAAGAAATTCGGACCCCCGCCATCCAATACCAGTGGGTATTGAAGGAGGTCCTACTAAGCTTGACCCAGGTCCTTGCAGGATCTATACACTGAACAAGGCAAGACGCTTACCAAACCATTCCTTTAACCCCCGACCAGGTAGCCAACATATCTCCATATAGACCGTGGAGATATGAATGGTGTAAATCTTTTATTTTATATAGACAGTAAAATAACGCCAAGACACCATGGACAAATGATTAGGAAGTTTCACCTTCAACATAAGAAACTAGTTATTAAAGTCATTAATACATAACCAAATAAAAAGTGCGAAAATATTAAAAATAAAAAGTATTACACTAAATGCTTGTCTTCACCAAGTGATGTAAGAGACTTAGGCAAACATGGCCTTTGATTGTCAATAACTCTTACTATCAATCTTGGATCCCGAGACTACTCACACACTATATGATGGATGATGGTGGTGGATGTGGGTTGTGATGGTGGTGGTGGGTGGGTGAAGTGTGAGAGAGGTGGTTTGCCAAGGGATGATTTGCAAGTGAGCCAAGCACCCCTATTTATAGCCTGCACAGAAGACTAGACACGGCCCCGTGTCCATTGGGCACGGCCCCGTGTCCACCCATCTTCTCTTTCTTCATTAAATGCAGTTTATCTGCTTTAGTTGACCACGCCCCCGTGTCCGCCGGGCACGACCCCATGTGCAGAAGCGTATCTGTACTATCAAGATTTGCCTAGATTATGCGAATCTTTGCGTTGACCACGTCCCCGTGTCGGCTGGGCATGCCCCCGTGGTGGGTGATAGAAGCTTCTACAACTTTGTCTTTTCTGCAGACACTTGGGCACGCCCCCGTGCTCAGTGAGCACGGGGCGTGTTCAGCCTTCTGTTCTCTTGTTTTTGCTTGGGGAGATGCTGTCGAGGGGTCGGGCATGCCACGTTTATCCCTTTTCTTGTATTATTGCTGGATTGGGCTGTATTTTTGCTTCTTTTGTTCATTTAAGCTCTTTTAACCCTGAAAATACAAAAGGAAGACAAAAGCACACTTTTTCCAACATTAGTACTAAAAAAGGGTTAGTTTTATACCTCATTTGATGTAATTTATATGTTGCATTTTGCACACAACAATATGCTGCTTTATTTTTTACGTGCAAGATAATTTTGGCGTTATGTAGAATTATTAATTATTTGGCATTTTACTGTTTTTTCTCAAATTTCTTCTCGTTGAATTAATTCTTTTTGTGTCACATAGTTAATTTTTTGGCGTTATGGCTTTTTCCATGTCATTTTTGGCGTTTTGTATCTTTTTGTTAATAATTGATTACCATAGATTAATATTTTATAAAACTACAATAACACGAAAATCAAAATAAACTAATAGTCTTCCGTAGGTGGGATTACATCAGAGATGTACCCATCGTTTTGTTCATCACTTTCTTCAGATTCTTCATCATCAAATTTCATTTTTGCGTATAACGCCATTAGCTCGTCTCTTCTTTGCAGCAGCCTATTCTTGAATATCACTGCATCCTTGGATTTTGGATCGTTTGAAGGTGTTATATCACAGAGTTGTTCAATGATAGATAGCAACCCTGTCTTCAATATTTTTTCCATTGGCCTTGAATATTGCACCCCGTTTTTATAAGTCACTTCAAGTGTTCCTTCTTCCTCATGCAATACCCAACTGCTAAGTTTTGGTATAGGAGTATCTTCAATATCATCATCATCTTCATCATCTTCTGCCGGAAATTTTCTCTTCAGTCTTTTTATTACAGTTATCGTTTTTTTCACAATCTTTGTCTATTGGAACCCCAAGGGCCATGATATCCTTCTGAACCTTTTCATTCATTCCAAGCATGCCTTTGATTGTCCTTACCTTTACCCTTCTCCTATCAGAGAACTTTATGATGAATCGTTTCTCTTTCCTTTCAAACCTCCATGCAATAACCTTAGCCATTTTTAAATTTTTTGGCGTTTTGGACAATATGTGGCGTTTTAGTCAATTTTTTTGGCGTGTTTGAGCTTGGGTTCTCATGGTCTTCTTTTATATTGACTTTTTTTCCCGCGTATGACAGGTAATTATGGCGTTTTGAAAAAGATAAATAAATATAATAAATGTTAGTAATTATGTTTTCCGTCGTTTCATTTTACTGTTTTTTGCAGTTTACCGTGTTTTGTTTTCAGACTCAACTGTTTTTATGGTGTAACACGTCAAATCTTTGACGACTGTAATTATGGCATTTTGTTTTCCAATGTCGGTTAGATAACAATTGGACTTCTTTTATTTTATATTCTTTGCACATTGTTTCACGCTTTTTTTTTATAATATTAGTTGTTCAAATTAATTTTATTATAGTTTGGTAGTTTTTTGGGGGCATTTTTATGGCATTATGGCGTTTTACATGCATTTGCTAATTTTGGCGTTTTATTATATTTTTCATTACAGCATTAATATTGTTTTGTTTTTTATTAACTGAAATTACAAAACAAACAACAGATAAAGAAAATTAGAAAAAAAAAAACAAAATAGAAGCAATTTATGATTTTAAATCTTCAGTGTCATCAGTCTCTTTTTTCTTTTGAAACTACAAGAAATGTGACAAATAAATGGCGTTTTGGGTTTGGCGTTGTTTATTTTCTTTGTTCATGTGTTGAAGTGTCTTTGTGGATGTTGGAGACATAGATCAGCCCCGCGTAGGTGGATGCTATCTGCCTGTCGTCTTCATTATAATCATCGAGGCCAAAGTAGCATTTACACTGGTATATGTCTCTTCTTATCATCCAAACCTTCTTCAGGAACAAAGATGACAGTATGACATATGGGTGTCATCAGTCCCTCTTTTTTCAATTTTGTCCATCTCATGCAGTAAAATCTTACTACACTCGCGTAACAAGTCAGTCCCACTGTGTGTGTTTTTTTTTGTGTGAAAAACGGAAGGTAGTGAGACGATTCTATTTATAGATTTTTTTTGGCGCGTAGTTTAGGCGGGATGTTATTTTTATAACAAAAAATGTAATTAACATTTATCCGGATGTAAGCTTTGGCGTTATATATAACGGCGTTTCATATTTTTTGGCGTTTTTGTAGCCAGAGAGCTTAAATAAAAACACAGAAAAAAGTACGCAGTAATAAAATTGGCGTTTTGTATCTATTTTGCGTTTTATTTTTTAATGGCGTTTTATGTGAGAAATGTTTTTTTTTTTTACTTTTTTACCCTTAATGAAGCGCGTCTACGTAATAAAATTGGTGTTATTTACTAAAATGCCACCGCGCCAATCTAGTCCATAGATTGTTTTGATCGGACGATCAATAAGCGTTCTCACCGTTCTCACACTTTCTACCGTTTTCTCTAAATCCTGACCCTATATATATATATATATATAGGTAAAGAGTACTGTACAAATCTCCTTATCGTACATTACGTACGCTACAATCTCAGCCGCCCGATCATCTTCCCGCATTGAATTCGCATGTTGTTTTTTGTACCACATGCGAAATTGTTACAAAAAACAACACGCTATTTCATCAAAATTAACACATGCGAAATTGGTACAAAAAACAACATGCGAATTCATAAAAAATTATCACATGCGAAATTGTTATAAAAAAAACAACATGCTATTTCATCAAAATTATCACATGCGAAATTGGTACAAAAAAACAACATGCGAATTCATAAAAAATTATCACATGCGAAATTTTTATAAAAAAACAACATGCGATTTTCAATGCCGGAAGATGATCTGACGGCTGAGATTGTAGCGTACGTAATGTACGATAAGCGCATTTGTATGATAACCGGCCTCTATATATATATATATATATAGGAGAATGATCCGTTATGAACCACCCTTTATTGCTAGAACCGCGAGAACCAGTGTGAACACAAACAGTAATACCTAAAAAAATCTAAAAAACACCCAAATTGTTTATTTTTATTTTTTTTGGAAAAATCGCTATATTCCCTTAATGATAAAAAAAATCAAAAACAAAAAATTTCGAGTAACAATTATCCATGCACATGTGCATATGTATCATTTCTTTGACAAATTCCGTAATTCATTACAAATATTAGAAAATTACACTTTCATTTACACTACCACGTGTAATACACTACTTTTTATGTTAACAATATTATAAATGCACATGTGCATCTATAAGTATCAACATGAAATAAGGTGTTTTGGTACACTACTTTGAATACACTTTCTCTTTCATCTATCATTTCATCCATAATACACAAACATGCACATGTGCATATGTATAATTTCTTTAATAAATTCCGTAATTCATTACAAATATTAGAGAATTGCACTTTCATTTACACTACCATATTTAATACACTACTTTTTACATTACCAATATTAGAAATGCACATGTGCATCTATATGTATCAACATGTAATAAGGTGTTTTGGTACACTACTTTGAATACACTTTCCCTTTCATATATCATACCATCCATAATACACTATCATTACTTCCTACCATCCATAATACAATACCATTACCTCCTACCATCCATAATATAATACCATTACCAATATTTTCACTTTATTACATGTATATCAACACCATTTATACCATCCAATCAACATATTACATCATAAAGTAACAACTATAGCCAAAGCATCAACCACTAGATATAACTAACAAAAAAACATGCATGTGAGCCTACTTCTTCATTCAAAATCACAAACTTTTTGTACCAAAACACGTTATATCATGGTTATATCTAATGATGCACATGTACATTTTGAATATTGGTAATGTAAAAATTAGTTTATTACGGATGGTATTTTAAATTAAAGTGGAATTGTCTATTACTGATAACGTATTACGGAATTTGTCGAAACAATGATAAATATGCACATGTGTATGGAGAAGTAATGATATATATGCACATGTGCATGGATAACTGTTACTCCGAAAAAAAAGTTTTTTTTAGGGTAATGAAATATAGCGAATTTTAAAAAAAAAAATATTAAATTTTTTTTGAGTGCTTTTTTGATTTTTTTTAGATTTTATTTTGTGTTCACATTGGTTCTCGCGGTTCTCGCAATAAGGGTGGTTCTCAAATGAACCTTACCCTATATATATATATATATATATATATATAGAGAGAGAGAGAGAGAGAGAAAGTATAATGTACAAAAGGGCTTAACGTACGTTAACGTATGCGACAGAAATAGAACGTGCGTAATTATTATCCCATGAGTGATTATCACATTTTTTGATCAACTTAACTTGCGTAATTACGATCCCATGCGTGATTATCTCCAAAAAACTGATCCCATGCGTGATTAACTGCTCCCATGCGTGATTAACTGCCTCCCATGCGTGATTAACTGATCCATGCGTGATTTTTGCCCTGATCCGATGGTTACGCGCGTCGCGTACATGAAGTACGATAAGGCTTTTTGTATGTTAACCTTTCCCTATATATATATATATGGATCATGAGAAAACTAGTTTAAATGAGAAAACAAAAAAAAACTAACTAAAAAAGCCAAAAAAAACATACCAATTTTTTTTACAATTTTATTATTTAATTTCGCAGGTTTTTATGTATAAAAATTATTTAAAAAAACATTTGTACTACACATGTACAATAATACAGAAATCCTAAACTACTTAACCCACCCCCACCAACACCCCCCAAAAACCTAAACTTCCCACCCCACCCCCCTAAAACCTAAACCCCCTTCGCGAAAACCTAAAACTAAACCCCTAAATATAAACCTGAAAAAATCCTAAGCACCCCCCCCCCCCCCAAAAAAAACCTAAACCCCCATCTCCCCACACCCAAAAGCCTAATCCTAGTCCTAGAACTCCAAAAAACTTAACCCTAAAATGTAAACTAAACTCAAAAGCTAATTTTAAACATGTAATGCACATGTATAATACAAGTTTTTTTTTTGAAAGTTTTTTTATATATAAAAAATAGCGATTTTATATATATATATATTTTTTTGTATTTTTTAGACTTTTTAGTTAGTTTTGTAGTTTTCTCATTTATATGTAGTTTTCTCATGATCCTCTCCATATATATAGGATAAGGATCTGTTAGAAACCACCCTTTATTATGAGAACCGTGAGAACCAGTGTGAAAACAAACAGTAATACCTAAAAAAATCTAAAAAACCCCCAAATTTTTTTTTTTGTAAAAATCGCTATATTTCGTCAATAATAAACAAATTTTCAAAAAAAAATAAATAATAATAAAATTCGAGTAACAGTTATTCATGCACATGTGCATTTTTGTCATTTCTTTGACAAATTCCGTAATTCATTACAAATATTAGACAATTGCACTTTTATTTACACTACTATATGTAATATACTACTTTTTACATTACTAATATTAGAAATGCACATGTGCATCTATATGTATCAACATGAAATAAGGTGTTTTGGTACACTACTTTGAATACACTTTCCCTTTCATCTATCATACCATCCATAATACACTACCATTACCTCCTACCATCAATAATACAATACCATTACCTCTTACCATCCATAATACAATACCATTACCAATATTTTCACTTTATTACATGTATATAAACACCATTTATACCATCCAATCAACATATTACATCATAAATTGACAATTATAACCAAACCATCAACCACTTAATATAACTAACCAAAAAACATGTATATAGGCCTAGTTCTCCATTCAAAATCACAAACTTTTTGTAGCAAAACACGTAATATCATGGTTATACATAATGATACACATGTCTATTTTGAATATTGGTAATGTAAAAAAGTAGTGTATTATGGATGATAATGTAAATTAAAGTGCAATTGTCTATTACTGATAATGTATTACGGAATTTGTCGAAGTAATGATACATATGCACATGTGCATGGATAACTGTTACTAAAAAAAAAGTTTTTTTTATAACGAAATATAGCGATTTTTTAAAAAAGAATATTAAAAAAACATTTTGAGTGTTTTTTTATTTTTTTAAATTTTATTTTGAGTTCACATTGGTTCTCGCGGTTCTCACAATAAAGGTGGTTCTCAAATGAACCTTACCATATATATATATATATATATATATATATATATATATATAGGGGACCGCTAAAATGAGAACCACCTCCAGTTGTAAGAACCGTGAGAACTACACCGTACGGGGCGAGGTGTACCAATTTTTTTTTTCATAAACGTAGATGCATGTATTATAAACACATTTGTAAAAAAAAATTCAAAAAAAAAAATGTCGGGTGTGTAGTTTTGAGCACCCAAAGTTTGCTTTTACAGGACCCGTAAATTTTATTTATAAAATTTACGGTACCCGTAAACACAAACTTGTGGTGTTCAAAACTACACACACGACATTTTTTTTTAATTTTTTTTTACAAATGTGTTTATAATACAAGTATCTACGTTTATGAAAATTTTTTTGGTCCAACTCGCCCCGAATCAAAAAGTTCTCACGGTTCTTACAACTGGAGGTGGTTCTCATTTTAGCGATCCCATATATATATATATATATATATATATATATATATATATATATATATATATATATATATATATATACACACATATAGGGGATGGTTCAAATGAAAACTCATAGTTATTGCGAAAACTCGAAAACAAGATAAAAAAACCTAAAAAACATGCTATTTTTTTAATAAATTTTCACAGCTTTTTACATATAAAAAACTTTTTTTCCAAAAAAAATATTTTTTTTCAAAAAAAAAAAAAAAAAAAAAAATCTTGTACTGCACATGTGCATTATATGTGTAATACACATGTGCATTATTTTTTTTTGGGTAAAGGGTTACCCCGGTGATTCTATTATAGACAACCGCCAAATAAGTACAAGTAGTGAAGATGAGTTCCCCACTAGTTCATATACAGGACATGCCCCATATATGTAAGCAAAAAGCAAACAAACCAAGTTACCACCTCAATCTAGCCTACTACAATCATGATAATGACTAACTAGTAGACAAACGAAAAACTCAAACAAACGACGTCAACCGCCATCATAAAAAATGAAATTGCTACTAACCGGCAGCCCCTTAGCATGAAACAGAAGCCACCTATCCATTAGACAACTTTATGTGAGAGGTGCTTGCCCCTGTACTGGAAGACGTAGGATGTGTACCCGATGTCATAAACTCATTCGTTTCATCATATACAACCTCTATCTCGTCATCGTCAGACTCCTCATTAGGCTCACGTCTCCCTTTATATCTCCCCTGGAAGGAACCCCTGTTCCCCCCAACAAACCCAAGAGCACTAAACGAATTATGTGTTTGAACCTTGGACGAACTAGTGCTCCGCGCACTCACGTAAGAAGAACTCACTGCCTTTTTCTTTTTATCCACAAGTCTATATTCAAACTTAGGCTTTTGATTGTTAACTTGAAAACCGCTCTTCTTTACCTTCTTCTTTGTGTTGACTTCCGTATAACCATCCTCATCTACTTTCGGACTATTTGTAGGAGATTTCACTGTCGATCGAATGCATTTTGGACATTCCCCAAAATCATGCCCAAATACACAGTAGTGGGCACATCTCGGAGGTTCCCATTCATACTCCACCCGAATAGTCTCAGTAACATATTTATTCCCATCCAATTCAGGAATAGCCAAGGTTAGAGCCTCTTTCAACTCATGATCAGCTGATATTTCATTGAGAGCCCTAGCATAGCTGCTCCTTCCCCAAGCCTCATTACACATATCACTAGTATACGAATCCAGGCGCACAGGGGACCCAATTTTTGATGCCAACATGCTTAAACCATCATCAGAATATGCCACTAGCGGAACATCATGCAATTTAACCCAAACTGCAAGCTTTTTAACCTCTTCTTTTTTAAGGGTGTTTGTAGGAGACCAAATGTTGAGAAACATAGGTTTGTTACGGATCATCCAAGGTCCCCCTTCAAGAACAGTATCCATACCCTTTCTGTCTTCAAACTTGAAGAAAAATAAACCATTTGAATTCATCATAGTTTTCTGAAGACCATGTTTCACATGTGCATTATTGTCATGTGCACTACAATTTCTTTTTTTTTTTTTTTTTGAAATTTTATAAAAAAAACAGTAAAAAAAATTAGTATATTTTTAGGCTTTTATAGTTAGTTTTCAAGTTTTCAAAATAAAAGGAGTTTTCGTTTGAACACTACAATAATGTACATGTGCAATACAAGGGTTTTGTTTTTTGTTTTTGTTTTTTTTTTTGTGAAAATAAGTTTTTTTTTCCATATATATAATGTAGCAAAAATTTGTAAAAAAAATGACATGTTTTTTAGGTTTCTTTAGTTAGTTTTTAAGTTTTCACTTTAATTAGTGGTTTTTAATTGAAATCTCCCCTATATATGTATACCCTAAAATCCTAACATGTCGGAATATGACTACACATATTTTGTATGCACTTTCTAAGAGACTTACAATCGCACATAGTAGAGTTGAAGCGAGTTTCCCCAATCACCAAGTCAGAGACTTAGAGAGAGGAACAAGAAGTCACCCAAACGCCTAATTGTTAGAATTCGTGCTCCAGGCTTCCGACGAAGAAGACTAAAGTTGTTGGTCATTTGGTGATAGCAACTCAAACATAAAGATTTAAAACTAAGAGAGCTGTGATCGAAGAGAAGAAATCTGATCCAAAATAGTAAAACCTTAAAAGAACTGAGCGCTCCTTAAATATGGAGTCACAAGTTCGTGTTTTTTATTATTTGTTTTTTTTTAAATAATAGACTAAACCGTGTAAAAAGATAATTGGCCATAATTTTATAGTCTAGTGGCATTTTGATGGTAGGATAAGACTTTGTGGTCCAATTGGTCCTGAGTTCGATTCCCATAAGGGGGGTTTTCCCATATTTATTGGGTTTTCTCCTGAATTGGTGTATAACCATTATGTCTAGTGGAGATGAATATGATCGGTTGGTTCCAGTGGTCCATCAGCGATCCAAATTTACCGTTGAAAAAAATGTAAAAAGATAATTGGAAAAAAAGGGAAAACCGGTAATAAATGAAATTGGGTGTTTTGCATGGATAAAAACAAGGAATATTTGCATTAAACTAGAGGTATTTGAGCATTGTATGAGGATGTCGGTCTCTTTTATTTTTTGTGAGTTAACAATTTGACTTTGGTTTTTCTCCATATAACATAATCCCAGTTCAATAGTTTTATAATAATAAAATAAGCATAAAATTATGAAAAACAAGAATCGCAATACAAAGTTGGTGGTTTGCAGGTGGCACATGTTTAAAGGAGAGAATCGCGGTTGAATGCTTGTCTTTTTCACCCATCCCCATGTCTTCTTTTATATATGTATATTATTTAGAACCGTACGAGAAAAACAAAAAGTTAAGATTGATAATAATAAACTTTTAATCAGTAAAAAGTTAAATATGTGTTGAAGATAAGAGTAAGAAAAAAGTTAAACATGTGTTAAAGATATGTGTTGAAGATAAGCGTAAGAAAAAAAGTTAAACATGTGTTAAGATAAGACTGGGCGGTTGGTTTGGGGTCCCAACTACATCGCCCCTAGGACGCGAAACAGGGGCGCTATCCGGTGTCGAGGAAGAAAGATGTGAGGCCATGTAGTCTTGCACAAACAAAGCCGTCCCGAGAAATCTTAAAAAAATTTAGACCTCGGGCGACAAAAAGAATTGAGCCCAAACTTGTGGTTAAGGGTAAACGAATTAAAAAATAAACTTATGGTGGTGGAGCCAAGATTTAAACTTGAGATCACTACATTCTTTTATTTAATTATTAGTTAAAGAATAACGTGTTATTTAGTCTGCGTGATTGGCACCACCCACCACATAAGCTAGTTAACCACGGGAACACCGGCACCCCGGGGGGAGGGGGGTGCCTTCGTTAAACTAACCCGGACCCACCATATGTGAAACTTAAATACCCGTAGCCCCATGATGTTATTGTTGGCAACAATCAAAGCTTAATTGCGGAACCCATTCTAGTTAAACTACAACGCCTAGTTTAACAAAGAAATAAGCTAAGAAATGACACTTCTTCTTTTTCGATTTAATATTAAAGTAAATATGTTTCTTTTCTAAAAATCTTTGACCTTAAATTCTTTATATGTATTTTAGTTTTTATTATAAAAGTAATAATCAAAAACTTCAGAATACTATTATTAATATCTATTAATATTAACTAGTGGGAATGCCCGCGCGTTGCCGATGCGGCGGTAGAAAAAATACGTATCAATTATTTTGTGATATATACGAAAAAAAATCTCTTTTGTTAATTGATGCCAAAAATTTATGTTCCCTTGTAATGATAACCAACATTTACATGATGAACAAAGTTTAACTCAAAATGCTTCTATTATCCATCATGCCACCATGCAACTTAAATGTTAGTTACTCATTTAAATTGCTAATATACATGTATGGTGTATACTTTTAGGTAAAATTAATGTACATGACTCCTCAAGTTTTCAAACCCTTACACCCCCGCCCCCATTTGGTAACCTCCACTGGTCCCGACTAGCATCAATAATAAAGTCATACCGTCACAGGCTTTGAGAAGTTATAGATTGGATAAAACTTTGTTGTGACAAACTCCTCCTTCATGAACTCTAATGAGAAACAATGATGAGTCAAGAGTGAGAAGTATTTGACAAAAGATGGAAATATCTATCATGGCTAAATGCAGGACATAAACAACATGTCACCTTGATATTCATTTAGTTGATACCCAATGTATTGAAGCATTAATGCAAAGTAGACCTGGCAAACAGGTCGGGTCATGGGTCAAAACGGCTCAAATAAAAAAAAGGGTTGTTTTGGTTCGGGTCGAAACGGGTTCGGGTCAAAAAGGGTTTTGGGTCGGGTTGGTTAAAAAATGTTTTTTTTTAAAGATATTGTACATCAAGGGGCAATTATTTGGGTTGAAAAGGGCCCGGGTTGGTTATGGTTGAGTACGGGTCAATACTTTTTGACACCCAATCCATGCTTATTGGCCGCGATTCTAAAATTCCATACCTATGGCTATTTGATTTACCTATGAGGCTATTATGTGAAAATGGGCCAATTCGGGTTGAAATTGCATGAAATTTCTTTATGTAATTTGGATATAACTACAGCCAATGTACTGAAACTGCATATGTCATACATCTTCTCCAATTCATATATGCACAAGATCATGCTGCACAATGTTCAAAACTTGAACCTATATAATTAAAAATAACTCCTTTAAAGGCCTTAAAGTTGCTATGACATCAGAACCACTATCTATTGCAGATGAAATCATAGCAAAAATGTAAAAAATCAAACCAGAACCATAATTTTTTTAACTGTAACGATGTAACCACAAAAACAAAACTAAAGATAATAATCACAGAATTCAGGTTACAAGTTAAAATCGATGAATACGAGGTGATACACTTCTATGCTCGCGTTTGAATCTTTATCGAGATTTTCCAACTGTCGTCTAACCATCGGGCTCAAATTTCTTCTCATTTTGTAACAAAACCGTCGAGTCAAATGGTCAACGAGGTCTGTCAAAGGGTAGCTGCAGCTTTAGAAAAGCCTATGCAGGCGAATTCGCATATCGGGTTAGTCATGACTTTAGCTAAACATAACGGGTCAGACGTTGAAGGTTACGCAAGACTGTTGGTTCGGTCCTGTGTCAAATTTATGGGTGTTCAAAAAGCTCGCAGCTTGCTCAAAAAAAGTTTGAAAAAAGCTCGCCTCGTTCGGTTGTAAACGAGCCGACACGAGCTGGCTTGAATAATATGCTCTAAAGTATTGAAGAGCTTACAAGAAATTAGTTATGCATCATGTGGTGGCGTTGATAGCTGAAAGACAAAAGGGTACATGCACTAATCGGTCTTTGTCCCGATTGCCGAGTGTTACGTGCCTTATGTCCAAGGCTTGATGCAAAACTACTATCGAGCTGGGGGTCTCACTGGAAGCAGCCTCTCTATTCCTACGGGGTAGAGGTAAGGCTGTCTACATCTTACCCTCCTCAGACCCTACCTTTGCTTTGCTATTGGTGGGATTTACTGAGTATGATGATGATGATGATGATGACCTGTGGCAGGGGGAGCACAGAAAGAAAATCGATGATGAAATACCAACGCAAGTATCTCTTTGCTATTTGTCCGGGATCTATAACGAGTTCACCGCGTCCAAACACACGCGACGATGGAGCTATATAAGTGGTTCTGAACTCAAGAGCCATGTGAAAGAGATAAAACGCATCAACAACGGTTTTCAACGTTGTAGCAATAATGGCCACCTTTCGATCTATACCAAGGCAAGTTTTCGTTTTATCAAAACCAGGAGATAGAAAAACAACGGATCGATGGATACAGCGAGAATACACGAGAGAACAAAGAATCGGTTCCATGTAAGAAGGAATTTATTTTGAGGGTCTAAGATCTTTTTCTCGGAAACTTTTAGATCTTCAGGGAAAACCGCATGAGAAACCCCGAATCTGAGTGGTCGACCGATTGATTCAAGTCCTTCTGATCCTTTTCGGATTCCGTTTTTGAACGATCTTGTGGGAGTAGCGGTTGCGTGTCTTGGACGGGTTAATCGGTCGAATCCACATTTGTTTATAGCAACTGAAGAAGCGGGTGATGATGATCTTAATCCAAATCATCCAACCTTCAAATGAAACAATGGGTGTTACTCCACATATATAAAATAAATAATAATATATTGTTTCAAGATATGAAAATAGATAAATTAGAAGAATACTGGTTTAATATGAAAGTTATGAATTGTCCCTAGTGAAGATAAAGTTTACCTCACAAACTTGTCTTTCTGGCAAAACATATCGCAGTCTAACACAGAAATCCCAGCTGCCACAAACAAACAAGATAAGATTAATGAACAGAAGGACAAAGATATATCATAAGGGAGCACTTAAAACCTCTCAAAAGTGTAAATGTTACTTGATATAAGTAGTTTCATGATAAGCGGCAATATCAGTTTATACACAAGTTACAAAATGGACGGGAAGAAATTCGGGGCACATCACGGGAAGTTGGTGTGATGAAGGGTGGAGGGAGGGAACTTAATAAACTGTGGCTTATTGAAAAAAAAAAACACATATAAGGTCTCAATTTCACTTACTGGCTTATTGCAAAAAAAAAAAAAAAAAAAAAAAAAAAAAAAATTAACTGGGTTAATGAAACGGTATTTTTTTTTTAAATTAAATTAGGTATTAGACATTAGTCATCTTACAATACAGATTAGCATGCTAAAGCGTTCTGACAACCATTCAACTTAATTCTGAATGCAGTCTGTATGAAATGAGGTTATATTTTTTTTTGAACGGCGACACAGTCCAGCGGTTCTATGAACCTTTACTGGATTCGGAACCCCGGGTTCGAACCACGGAGACCATCCGAGGGCAGGTTACTCCGGGCCCTCAAACACTCCTAGCGGCGGAGGTATCATTGGCTAGTCTCACCCGAGCCGTTCCAGGAGGAAACCCCGCAACATGGCAAAGGAAAAACCCCCTGACCTCACCTTGCAACCAATGGGGATCGAACCGGAGTCCCCTAGGAGACCATCAGTTCTTTCCACCGCTGATCCAAAGGATCATTGGCAAAATGAGGTTATATGCCTATATATGCAGAAGGGGAAGCTGACATAATTCTAATTCTATCCCCAAAGGGTGTAGAACCTGTAGATACACTCCAACTTACTCATGTCAAGTCATGTCGTGTTATCAAATTGTGTCATCAATTTCTTGCCCTAACCATCACTAAAAGAAACTCAATGGCTCATTTTACCTCACCAGAGTGTATAATTCTCCCTCTCTAAATCATCTCTTCCAAAACTAAATTCAACATCTCAACACTACAGTTTTTTTTTTTTTGGGTAAAGGTTACCCCGGTTAAATTTTATTTCACACAACCACAAAAAAACCAAGTGAGGGCCTAACATGAACCCCCAATTCTCAAACATGACATGCCACATTTGAGTTCAACAAGCAACAAAGCAAACACATACACCAATCACAAAGGATTAACTATACTAAAACACATGACAAAAGAGTTAGCCGCAATCATCATCATCCATCAATAACCCGCGAGGTAATCTCCATAAGTGTAACACTCTCGTCGCCTGAATTGATCTCTTGAACTTCATGGAATGTAGCTTCATCCGGACAGTGTTCAGAATCACCTCAATAAGCTGACTTTCATTTCTCTTTTTATTAGAGAACAATCGCTGGTTTCGCTCTTGCCATACAAAATAGACTGCTGCACCAACCACTAGACGTTCAACAATATGAATAACCTTCTTCGAATCCGCATGCTGAATTAAGTGGTCATATATCGCGTCCCAAGAGGAGTCAATAGTTCCCATATACACTTTATCTCGAACACCATACCATATCCGAGAAGCATACAAACAATCAAAGAAAAGATGCTCATGAGAATCTGGTCCAGACGTACACAAAGAACAACACATGAGATTAAAGTTCATATTTCCCGAAGAACACCATTTCCTCATCACATCCTGTGTCTTTAGTTTCTTGTTTATTAGCAGCCACAAGACAAACGAATGTCGAGGGATAGCTTGAGAAAACCACACGATATTGGCCCAAGGAACTACACTCTGATTAAGCCGAATCTCCTCCCATACCATCGAAGTTCCATAGTCAACAACTGAGCCCGAACTGGTTCTCCACACCACCCTATCCTGCATATTAGGATTCAAGTTAATAGCCCTCATGTTTTGTAAAGCCGGGTATCGCTGAACCCAAGCATTCGGCCACCTCCATCCTCCAAACTCCCACAACTCAGCCACCTTAGTTTGCATACCAAACCCAGCATTAGCTATCATCCTTGGAGTCAGAAAGGATATCAACGGACAAGCATTATCCCATATATCAAACCACGCTAAAGTTTTATTATAACTTTTCCATCCTCCAAACTCCCACAACTCAGCCACCTTAGTTTGCATACCAAACCCAACATTAGCTATCATCCTTGCTCTTAATCATAACTTTTCCAATGATATCAAAACCCTTGACTTCCAACAAACTCTATAAATAAAAACAAGGATTAAACATAACCATTTTGTAAAACCTAAATCAACATTCTGCATAAACCCTAACCTTTTTCTTCCAAAACAGAGTATCTTTTTCAATTTTCAGATAGTTCTGTAACTAATTCATATCCATCATAATCACAACCCTAATTGGATAAATATAAGCAAGTAACTGTAAATAAGACATCAAATTTCCAAAATTTCATACGTTAGCAAGAATGATTAAGAGTGGGATATAAGGTCGCGTACCTGATTCGTGTCCGAAGGTAGATAAGTAAGTATAGATGTGTATTCATGTGCAGACCTGATTCACAATTGACATTCACAATTGACGAAGTTGACAAAGTTAGAATGGTTGTGGTTCAATGACCAGAAGGAGTGGTTTAACAAAATTCGATAATGAAAAACCTGATAATAGGCAACTGAAATCGCAAATGACCAGAGAATTCAAGTGAATTAAATTCGTGTCTTCAATTTGGTATTGGCTTTCAATGTTTGGTTTCAATCATCAGTAACGAAGGAGCAAATACGAAACAATTGAAGGGGGTGATTGAAGGGTAGGCATTTGAATGGACGAAACATTGAAGGGGGTGACTATTAGGTTTCTTGAGGGGTAGTGGAGGAAAGCTTTTTTGTGTACGTGAGTATGAGGTGTGGTCAAAATTACTATTATAGCCTCAAGTGTCTTAAAATTAAAATCTGTTTTTTTTTTTACAATTTCATCCTTATAAAATAATCATTTTTTAGTTGTACATATTGCATAAACTGGTGGATGTGATGTAAAAGTACATGTGTGTACATCACATTTTCTTTATATAGTACTAGTGGGAAAGCCCGCGCGTTGCGGCGGGTATCTCGACTGATATCATATTCATTTATGATATGTATTATAAATGTTGACTTTTAAGCATGAAGTTTGTAAGTTACTAAACCCAACATGTCACTCTTATCTTACAAAACGAAACATGTGAGTTATGATATATTAACTTGAAATGCGTAACAATGGTTGGATGAAAGAACAAATATAGCATATCACCTAGGACTGAATAAATTTAACTGGGAATCAGTATCATAAATAAAACATAAAATTAAGGTGTAATCGTTGTTGGCCTACAGTTTGCATGGTTTGTTTCACCTGGTTTATCTTTTAAAGTTTTCAACTCCACGAGGAGTTTTGTTTTGATCACTTGTTATATAAATATATGTTTGAAATATTATTAATTTTATACATTTATCTGATAATCATAAAATATTGAAAAGTAGTACTGATGAAAAATTTTATACATTTATCTTAATTATAGGTTACAAAGGTTCCGAAATCACTAAAATGCCCTTAAAGTGTCTTAAATTTTTGGGAAATGCGCAAGTTTACCCCCTCTAAAATAGTTTGGCTCTCTTGTACATGTTGCTTCAAAATGTGTACACAATGTAAAATTACCAAAAGGGTAAAAATCCTAGTTCTCTTAATAAGGTAGTATAGATTATTTATATTGATACATACTATTAAATCATGAAAATCCCAAAGGTTGCATGTCTAACTTTTAATTTAATCAATTAATTCCTTTAATTATTATAAATTTTTTATTTAATTCCTTAATTTAATTCAATTAATGGAAGACATAAGTGAGCATGGATTCCATGGATGAAATGTCTAGATTGCCCTCAAAGTGTCTTAAAACTTTGGACAATGTCCAAATTTCCCCCTCTAAAATAGCTTGCTTTATTTGCACATGATGCTTCAAGATTTGTACCTATGGCAAAATTACGAAAAGGGTAGAAAACCCAGTTCTCTTAATATAGTTTTGGTAAAAATCCTAGTTCTCTTAATAAGGTAGTATAGATTATTTATATTTATACATACTATTAAATCATGAAAATCCCAAAGGTTGCATGTCTAACTTTTAATTTAATCAATTAATTCCTTTAATTATTATAAAATTTTTATTTAATTCCTTAATTTAATTCAATTAATGGAAGACATAAGTGGGCATGGATTCCATGGATGAAATGTCTAGATTGCCCTCAAAGTGTCTTAAAACTTTGGACAATGTCCAAGTTTCCCTCCTCTAAAATAGCTTGCTTTATTTGCACATGATGCTTCAAGATTTGTACCTATGGCAAAATTACGAAAAGGGTAGAAAACTCGGTTCTCTTAATATAGTACTAGTGGGAATGCCCGCGCGTTGCGGCGGGTACTTATGTTTTTTAGTTCACGTTGCGTGACAGGTTCACGTAATTTGTTTTTAAAAGCAAATTGAAACAACTAATATATTAATTCACAATGAGCAATTGAATGTAAACCAAAGAATTGACATAAAAATAACAATATAAGAGACGGTTGATGACATTATGGATACGTAAATCATATAATGACAAGAATGTGTATCATGTTTTTGTTCCTATAGTTATTAATTGGTAAAAATAATTCAGTAAGGGGGGCTTGTTTTTTAATTTGTAATATGAAGTTTCCGATTAGACTTGGAATAATTCAACAAGGGGGCTTATCAACAACTGCATCATCATGATCATGACCTGGAATAAAACATAACACATTTTATAATTAAATTGATATGTTACATTAGTTTCAAATATATAATCTATACAACAAACTATAAGAGGTAAAAAAACCTTACTGCTGGACTTGCACCATGTCTCAAAAAAATTCATTTGGGTCAACAGCAAAACCATTGCAAGCTTCAATGCCAGCAGTGAAGGTGTCCCTAATAGCCTGATGTCAATTATAAATACCATAAATCATACTACTACCATAATCATGCTGGGGCGAATAGCACATGTAAGAAGCCCATCAATGTCAGGGTGCAAATATGCTCTGCAGCGACGGTGGTGGCGCCGCTGCGGTTGCCGGCGGAGCTACAACTATGATTTCGTGGCACAAGGTTGGTTTTCGATGTGTGACAGACATCAGAGTTGTTTGTTTGTTTGTTTGTTTGTTTGTTCTTAAACCTACAGATCGTCGACCACCGGTATCATAGCCCGCACTTCACAATGGCCTGCGATGAAGTGTACCATCATAAGCAAGTCTTTGAGGTGAATAAAAAATCAATTTGGTTCGTTTCATCTCCAACTGGATCAAGTCGAGCTATTTCGCCATTTCCATGTCCACCCTCTCTACCCTCACAAACTCATCCCCAAGCTGGTATCCATTTGTTTGAAATTGATCCATGAAGAGGAATATTGTTTACTTTATGGAGTCGCGGTAACTTGATAGAATTTTGGCTGGTAACTTTTTATCCGTTTCTCCATATATGTACCAGTTCAATTCTGGTAAGCCTGTAACAATTCTGACCCTGAGTCGCTTACAGCGAATTGATCAAGTTTAATCATTATAAAGATAAATTAATCAAGTAAAAATCTTTTATGACACTTTGAGGGTATCATAGTAAATTGCACCTTGATTATCTTCCCCAATCGCTTCAATTTCCCTTCGCCAACCATCTTTAATGCCATCGTTGCTTCAGTTGCCCTTAACCCTAATCGATTCTTATATGTTATAAAGTCCCCCACACCCTAGGTCCATCCCCTTCAGCCCCATCCTCACACCCGCTTACATGGACGCCTACTTGGCGGAGCATCCTTTGAGGACTACCCTCCTCCACACCCCATAGTCTCAGAGGAAATGCCCTCTACTTTTTCCAATACCGAAAAAATGCCAAAAAATACATATGCTTAATACATTAATTAGTGTAACAACAATATTACTTAAATAAAAAAATCTTGAATACCTAAATAACTTTAACATACCATACTTGTTTTATGTACAATGTCCTCTAAAATGATGACAGACACAAAGATTTCTAAAGAAAGATCTCACTTGCTATAGCTCCCCTTCCCAACATCTTCATTGACATGAATTCAAATAAAGTTACAATAATTATAAAAATAATTTTGTAACATTTTTTTCCGTAGCAATATACTGAACTTATGTATTTATGTGTTTTTTAGAAAGGCAACTTATATATTTATATGTTAGTATATAAAAAAAACGACCAGAGCACAAGCCTATATCATAGGATGAGACATTGAACCTTTGATCGCTGAACCTTATATCACGCGCCTCAACAGGTTTACTGCTCTTTGGTACGGCTTTCGGCTTTGCTGGAGCGGTTACCGCTGACTGTGAATAAGTTATACCCGAAAGCTTTTCGCGTAGATCTCTTACACCTGAAGTTACTCGTTGATTACTCTTTTTCTGAAGCTTTAAACGGAGGTCTAGGGCACCAACTCTGCGATCTAAAAAAGGCGAAGAATGGTGAGTATATGTATAAAGAAGGTTACTAACTTACTTATAATCTCTAGTGTGATAATAAAAATTATAGTTTCATACTTGATACTTGTGGATCAGCTTGTTCGTAAAGATCGTGCTCCCATTTGTCATCATCTTGCCTCTGCCTGCAGCAAGAAGAGAAGAGAAGCATATAAATAATGTGTTGTCTGTCTATAAAGATAATGAATTTTGTTGCATTGTAAAGAAACAGGAAAGCAAAAGAGCAATGATATATATATATTATGAGGGTATGTTGAAGTGAAAAAGCCATGGTATGACAAAAGCAAAAACCAAACATGCCAATATGAAGTTGAGTAGTCTATGACCATTGATGCAGCCTCGGCCTCGGCCTCCACCTCTTGTTGTTGTTAAGGATCTGTGTGGCATTGCTGCTTCCAGATTCACATCAAGCACAGCGACATGATGAGTTGAACAAGGCATGGGCATCTCAACCAGGTTGCTCACAATCGAATTACAGATTTCACATGTTCTGAACACAAACACAAACACCGTAGGACACTTAGGAACAAGAAAAACATCCATCCTTCTCAGTCACCCACTACATTAAATTTGTTTAGATGTTGCTATCTAAAAATAATAATAATAATATTCTGAAAAGTCAAAATTCAATAGTCAATATAATAATAATAAATTAATTAAAGAAGGGGGTGGGGGCTTACTTATTTCCCTGATTGTGAACCAAGTCTCAAAGTCTCAGCGCAATGTTTATGAGCAGCAGCCAGATCATTCTTAAAGCAGCAACCCGGTTCGATAGCATCATCGCCATCCACAAGCCCCATATGACAGATTCTGCAATCTTTACTACTCTCGCAATCGATTTCAGTATCATCTCCTCCGCAGGTGGGTTTTGAGGAGCAAAGAAAGGGATGGGAAGAGGCAAACAATTCAAGGTTTTTTTATTGAAGATGGATGTTGATGGGAAATGGAACAAGTGAAACCGATTGCTTATTGAATTTAGGTTTAATTGATTGCATATGGATGGTTTAATTGAATTAGGTTTAATTGCAGGTGAAACGATTGGACGTAGCGTTGAATAGCTTAGGGTTTTGCTTTAAAAGAGGGAGGTTGGTCAAATGTCTATATTGTCCCTAAAGTGTCTTAAATTTTTAGACAAAGCACAAGTTTACCCCCTCTAAAACAGCTTGTACTCTCTTGTACGTAATGCTATAAAATTTATACGTGTGTAAAATGACCAATAGGGTAGAAAACCCAGTTTCTTTAATATAGTAGTATAGATATAGATTATAGATATCTATTAATAAAGAAACCCAAATGAATAGTGGTTGGCTGGTGCCGCTATTCTATTGGGCCAACTTTTAGAAGGCCACGTGTATGGCCTTTGTCAAATGTGTTTGACACGCATCAAAAAACCACACCGCCCTTCTTCATTGTTCAAAACCCATCGCATAGAAAGTCTATTTGAGAGAGAGGGAGAGATGGAGAAGAGACGGGAGACAGATGCGGAGTAGGCTCTCCGGCCTCGACACGGGGGATCCACCACCCATGGCACTCCGGCGTCGATATAATAGAGGGGATCCGCCACATATGGCGGCGAAGTTGTGGCGGCTCTCCGGCATCGATAACGGAGAAGAGGTATCCACCGACCAGAGGCATTCTTGCAACAGGTTATGTATTCTTAGTATCTATTTCACTCTTAGTGTTGGTTATTAACCCTAATACATACTAAAGATTTGGTTATTAACCCTAACTAATTATTTACATGAGTTCTCTGTTTCTTTATTATGCTTTTAGAACAAAGTAACAAAGAAAACCCCTCTTCATATTAAATTTATGATTCTACATACAGAGAAGACATCGGTGTCCTACGACAAGTTGTCGATTGGAATAATTCACAGGTTAAGAGTAAAATATAGAACCTAACAATTTTCAGCAAGTTGTCAATTTTAAATCTTTAGATTCAAAAGTAAATTAGAGAACTAACAATGCAATTTTGTAGGATCGTGAAACGACCTAACGAGTCGATCAGAAGAGTGCTCAGACTGAATCAGAGGCGGAATTCATTGATTTGGTCTTCGTTTAGCTTAGATTCACTAATAAATGTCTTGTTTATTGATCTTGAACAAATTACAGCGCGTAGACACTTCGACAGCACCTCGGCGTCGGAATCTAGAATGTTACAAATGAGAAAGTTTTAAGGGTATTTATAGGGAACACCCTCCCGTTTGAAGATGGCATGACATGCTTCAAACGGTCACCCCTTCAAACTGTCATGACACTTTCAAATATGACCTCTTCAAACTAGCAGGTCCTTCAAACTAGCAGGCTTCAAACTAGCAGGCTTCAAACTAGCAGGCACTCTTCAAACTTTCAGTCCAAGACTCGATATAAGACGAAGTCGACAGATGTAATGCACCAACAGACTCCCCCTCAGATGTTGACGAGTCTTAAGTGTCGAGTCTTCGCATCTTCAGTCTTTATCAGTCTTTTGTCTTTCTTAGCATATACCAGGATTTTCTCTTTGGCCCTAACCTCGTCAGACTCCCCCTCTCATCATGATGGGATCGCCGTCTGGAATTAGTTATCACCTTGAGATCAATCCCTGGCTTTAACTCTGATTAGCTCATCTCCTGCACAATATTCTCACAAACACATAAGTTTTTACTTAAATTAATAAGAAAAACTTACTAGTAATAGTTACATCAAGTTCAAATTAATGATCTTGATTAACTAATCAAACTACTCTTTTACAAACCAAAATTTTTCAATTCAAAACACACACTCCCAAACCAGTTCATCTTGTTTAGCACTTGGAATTTTGAAAATCAGCTTATCAACATCAGTTGTCGAAAATCTTTTTGTATTTTCAAAAAGTTATGCTAAAACACACTAAAATCTTTTTGGATTTTTGAATGTAACGAAAATGCAGTAAAGAAATATTTACAAACAATATTTTTGTGAGTTCGTGCAAGAGGATCATATCAGTTTATGAGACATATCACCAACACCGTTAAGCTTGAGTTCATTTTAAGTTCTAAACAATTCACATTGATTGACGATATTGTTGTCCACTTAAACTCAATCTAAAAACTTTCAATCTGCTTACCGATACTTTAAGGTACATTTAGATAGCACTAAGTTCTTATGGACCCCACGATCTCAGCATATCCCCTCATCATGCAATACACTATCTCAAGCAATGCCTTTAAACTTTTATCAACTGTGATTTGTGCGAAAACAAAGCAGAATGTTTAAACAATAACAATCAGGTCGATACTTCCGTATACGCAGAGAAAGTCCAATGTTTAAACAAAATAAGAAAATAAAAATAAGTTGAAGTTGTTTAGGCTTTAACCACCAGGTCGATACTCCCGTATACGCAGAGGAGGTCCAAAGCTTAAACGAAACACCAAAGAAAATAAAGCAGAACGTTTAGGCAACAACATCCAGGTCGATACTCACGTATACGCAGAGGATGTCCGATGCTTAAACAAAATAAAGAAATAAAACAAGTTTAAGTCTTTGCAAAATAAAATGCACAATCACAGTGACTTTTCAGCAAAGTTGTGAAAATTCACAAACTTAACCAGTTTTATGTCTTTCGACAATCAGCGATTACTGAGTAGGTACACAATCAAGAAGGACAAAACTAAGTATTATTCTTTTGACCATGTTTCCCACTAGAACTAGGCTTTTCATTTTAGGTTTGTATCGTTCTCGCAAATCTACTAGTCTAGCTGAGCCTATCGTCACATCTTTAGTGAGATCGCTTATCACATTTTCAACTTTCCATTTCTTTAGCGTGCTGTGATAGTCTAACTGATCTACTATCATTTCCTCTTTTTACAACAAAACTCATTTTTTTTTCATTTTTCAATGTTTTTGACATTTTCAAATTT
Source organism: Helianthus tuberosus (assembly GCA_030545235.1). Classification (NCBI taxonomy): domain Eukaryota; kingdom Viridiplantae; phylum Streptophyta; class Magnoliopsida; order Asterales; family Asteraceae; genus Helianthus; species Helianthus tuberosus. The sequence continues at coordinate 115,932,548 of CM060408.1, forward strand.
TCTATTTTTTTTAAAATTTTTACTCCCCCTAAAATCAAAATATATTTCAATTTTTATTTTCTGGGAAAATTTGAAAACAAGCTGTACAAGAAATGTGACAACATAATGAGAATTACTTCAATTCTCCATTCACTTGGCTTGAACAATCATAACTCCCCCTGACACCAAAACATTTTCCCATAGTGATTTCAAAACACTTAAGTTTGTTTTAATCAAAATGGTTTTTCCGGAAAATAAGTTTTGTGAGTCATTTCACAAATTCGGGGTTTCATCCATCACCTTGTTCTTCTTCAATCACTTGTAAAAACTAACATTTTTAAGATCAATTCTCAAACATCACTTGTAGAAAATCAAGTACAACTTAATGTCCCTGATTTACCACTTGTACGTCGAAATATCACTTTCGTGAATTTCTCAAGAAATGTGCCGATTCATGTTCCACGCTTACCAACCTGGGAACTCCGGCAAGTCAGGTTTTTTCATTTAAACAGATTCACCCAAGCCTGACTGTCCTTGGGTGATTTTGAATTCTTGTTCAACAATGGTGGAAAATTTGCATCATCCATTATTAGACCAAAATTCTCAACTTTTACCTCAACACATGGCTCCTCTGGTTTTACCATACCAGAATCATTTCCTGAATGTGGCTTATCTGACTTTGATGAGCCAGATTCATCGCCGACATGTGGCTCCTTTGTTTCCGAAGAAACAAATTCGTTGCCAGAAAGTGAAAATGTTACTTTCTTTGTTTTGTTAATCTCTTGATTAACCAATTTCTCTTTCTTCAAAATCCCTTTCATCCTCAGATTTGTATCTGAAGAATTCGTTTTGCTTGATTTGTCATTCTTTGGCGAGCAAGACGATTTATCAGAACTTTTATCTGTTTTACCAGTTGTATCCGAGGACAAAATCTTCTCCAGATACTCTCTCGCCTTCTTCCTCTTTTTCCTCAGTCTGTCTTTCTGCCCCTGTGAAAGCTTTACTTTTGGTTCTTGAACTTTCTGTTCTTGAACTTTACGTTCTTGAACTTTCTGTTCTTTGGGCTTGACAGAGACTGGTATCTTTACCTGCTTCTGAGATTCAGCCCTCGATCTTCTCATTGATCTCATTGAGCAATCTCTAGCAATATGGCCAATGATATTGCAGTTAAAGCATCTTCTTGAATCAAAACTCCAACTCTGGCAGTTAACAGCAATGTGTCCTTGATAACCGCATCTGTAACACACTCTCTTATCGTACCAATCACCATTTTTAGTCCAAACATTCAGATCATAGCACTGTTTGGCTTGGTGATAATCCTTGCTCCTCGTGTTTGCTGGATTTGACTTTTGAGCACTGTGGTCAAACCTGCACCACTTATTACCAACAATTTTTGAGTTTTCATTTTTCAATTTTTGTGGTTTTTGAATGCGATTGGATGATCGATCTGATGAGCTGTTATTCTCTTTTTCTATAATTTTCTCATTTTTAATTTTTTGTTTCTGTTCCGCTTTCTTCTTCAAAGGTTTTTGCTTAGAGCATCCTCCCTTTTCAGTTGATTGCAGAACATTATTTTGAAAATTTTCTTTTAATTTCAAAAACAATTTTTGTTTTTCAATTTTTTCATTTTCATCATCAGATTTCTCATCACAATCTTCAACTTTGACTTTGTCAAAGTTTGTGACATCTTCACTTATTGGAACAGAATTGATCGGTTTTGGACAGGGGAACTCAGATGAAGTCACAAAACCTTTCAATTTCTTTTCAAGTTCATCAATTTTGTTCCTTGAATTCTCAGCTTCATTTTCAAGCTGAGATATTCTCTCAAAATGAGACTTGATTGTCTTTTCATTCTCAATCTTAATGTTTTCAAGAACAGACTTTTCATTTTCCAAAGCTTTTATCTGTTCTTGAAATTTTGTTTCATTTGCTTTCAAATTTTTGTTCTCAAGTTTTATCCAGAAATCTTCATCTTCTGAAGATTTCTTTTTGCTTTCAAAATCCTTTTCTTTCTCTTTCAAAATCTTGTTTTCTAATGTCAAACTGTTCAAATTGCTTAACAGTTTAACATTTTCAACTTTTAGCTTCTCACAATTTCCTTGCAACATAAGAATCTGCTTATCATCAGCTTGCTTCTTATCATTCAGCTCTTTGACTTCCAAAATCAAACTTTCCGCATCTTTCATGAGTTTGTCATTTTCCGTCTTTAAGCTGTCACATGTAAAACACACTGATGCAGAATTTGAAGATTCATTCTTTACATATTCTTCCTTCTTTGACATTTCCTTTATCTATGTTTTGTATGTTCCTGCACAAAAAATTTTAACGAAATCAAGAGGATTCAGATTCTCATCAATATAACAACCCCTTTTCATATCGTATGTCAGATTACTTTTTGCAGCAAGACATACATTAACTCTTCTTTTCATTTCAAGAATCAAATTCAAATCCATTTTCATCAAATTACTTTCCAAAGCTTTACACAATTCTTTCCTTTTCTTTCCATTTTCAAATTCATGAGTTTTAAGTATACTGATGCACCTTTTTAGTTGTAATTTTGAAAAATTTGAATCCTTTCTTAAAATTTTTAAAAATTCACTCCATTCAAAAGGTAAAGCATCTGCAAATTTTTCTATCTTTTCAGCATCTGATAGAAATATCTCATGATCTTTTAAGTAACCAAGTAAAACATTATATCGGTTTACTAGATCATCCAATGTTTCATTTTTCAAGCACACAAAATATTTAAACCTTTTCTCCCATCCAACCTTTTTCACATTTCTATAACTATCGTCCAAATACCCCATATACCAATCATTTAATCTTTCAAGATCATGATTTTCCATCTCATCAAACATCATTTCCATTTTTCAAATAATCCCGACAAATTTCACTCAAAACACACTTTCAATTTTTTCGAGTATAAAGTGGGTTGCACTAAACAATGATTTGTATCATAATATAATCACATGCAACCTTATTTTTGAAAATAGCAGACACACTTATATGTTCAACATGCAATGAATCATAGTATCACGTGACATATTATCAATTCATGATCAAACATTAACTATCAAAACACATGTACTGACAACTTTATACACATTTCAATGAAATCACTTTTTCACATGCAAAGTAGATCGATAAATTGATTATGACTATTATCAAGAATCACATGCAAATGGATATAATCAAACACTTTTGTCGACAAATTCACATGTCACAAACAAATCTGATTGGACCATTCTTATGTTCACATGCAATACTGAAATGGTTCTTATCCTAAATTCAAGTGATGATGTTTAACCGACAATTCAATTCAATTATCACACAATTCGATGCACTTTCAAACGGTACCCACAACTCGATGTACAATCACGTGAAGACTGAAACACTTTCAAACGGGAACCATGTTTCAAACTTTCATGTTGGCAACTTTCAAACTGGATGGCTAGCTTCAAACGGGATGGACAGTTTCAAACGGTCACAATGTATTTTCAAACTGTAAGATGACAGTTTCAAACTGTCAGGTCATGTTTCAAACGGTCAGACTCTGGTTTCAAACGGGAAGGTGCATTTTCAAACTGTCACGTCCAGTTTCAAACAGGAAGGTGCATTTTCAAACGGTAAGATGCATTTTTCAAACTGTCACGTCCAGTTTCAAACAGGAAGGTCAGGTTACGTTCAAACGGTCGCCAATTTTTATGCCATTTTTACCAGTTTTACTTCGAATTTAGAGCTGAAACTTTCAAGGGTTTTTTAAAATGCACTTTTACACGTTCTGTGAAAGTTGTAGCCGATTTTAACCATGAAAAGTATTAATTTTTGTGAAAGAAGGTGTAGAAAATCAGAATTTGCTAGCGAAAACGAGCTAAACGGTAAGAACTCTTCCTCCTGAGCTCTGATACCACTTGTAGGATCGTGAGACGACCTAACGAGTCGATCAGAAGAGTGCTCAGACATAATCAGAGGCGGAATTCATTGATTCGGTCTTCGTTTAGCTTGTATTCACTAATAAATGTCTTGTTTATTGATCTTGAACGATTTACAGTACAGAGACACTTCGACAGCACCTCGGCGTCGTAAATCAGAAAGTTACAAATGAGAAAGTTTGAAGGGTATTTATAGGGAACACCCTCCCGTTTGAAGATGGCATGACATGCTTCAAACGGTCACCCCTTCAAACTGTCATGACACTTTCAAACATGACCTCTTCAAACTAGCAGGTCCTTCAAACTAGCAGGCTTCAAACTAGCAGGCTTCAAACTAGCAGCCTTCAAACTAGCAGCCTTCAAACTAGCAGGCACTCTTCAAACTTTCAGTCCAAGACTCGATATAAGACGAAGTCGACAGATGTAATGCACCAACAAATTTCCAATATTTAGGTTTATTATTTTCTGGGAAATTATAAGTTTACAGTGTGTTTTTATAAAGTTTTTGAATGCATGCTATTTATCTTAGAAAACGTTATAACAATTCCAAATGTGTTTCTTTAAGACGTATAGAGATAAAAGTAAGTCAGTTTTGTAGTATTTTTCATCAGTGTAGACACTATGTTTATAGAATACTATACTGATGGTAGCTAAAAATCTCAAGTTATTTTTATGTATACGCCTTTGTGTCATTTTGTTATAACATATTTCATACAAATATAAGAGTTTTAATTATTAGGGGTCAAATGGAAGAACCTGTCATGGGGTTAGACTTCATCTTTGGACGGAAAAAGAAACTTCTATGTCAAATTCGCCTCTTAGCAAAAGGGTTGTAGAAGTGATATAAAAAAATGTTCAAGGCTTCCTTCAAGACCAACACCAAGGCAGGTACTAAAAACCTTGCATAACATTTGTTAACTTTTAATCTTTTTATCCTTTTGCATCATTTCTATATACACCAAATTTGACTAATTTTCATTCTCAGTTTCAGTTAGAGAGCATATTAATATTAGAGGTGGCAAATTTATCCATTTAGTTACGAATGGGTCAAATTGGGCCACAATTCATCTAAAACGGGTTAAATACAATTTTTTTTTTGCTAAACGAGAACATGTCAAAGAAGTGGAAAGTCACCAAAACTATAATTTAGTTGCATAAAACCTTCCGATTTGTTTTAACTAAAGGCTTAGATTATTATTACAGCAACTATATTAGATTTTTAATATTATTTAATCATACTATAAAAAACCTAAAAATTGACAAAAATGTTGGCAGCTTAACCAAACCCCATATGACTCTTTTAAACCCACACTGAAAACTTGTTTTGAACCTTACCCAATAATAGTTATTCAATCCTTTTATGATACCTAAATGTACGATGCTGGGTATTTGTAGGATATTTGCTCACTGGGACGTATTTGAAACGGCGAAAGCTGCTCTGGAAGATATGTCGCAACCCCCGACCCTTGCCTCGGGAGGCGGGCAGCCGCGGCCTACTCAGAGATGGTGGTATCGGTGTTTATCATTATTTGGCAGCGGAATTTTCATCAGAACCGTAGTTAAGAAATATTTTATCAGAGTAAAACACCACATTTTATATTAATAGACATAATGGGATAAAACCCCTTTTTCAGTACAAACATATTTATAGGGATAAACCCTATTTTATTGAATAAAACATCTTTCTTTATTAGGTAACTTTTATAGCCACATTTTTCCAAGCCTTCAGTGCTCTCCAGTTGGCTTCTTATTTTGGCTTTCACATTTTGTTACCTGAAATGCGTTTGAAAACATTTTGTCAGTGGGAAATAATGGTGAGTGAATCCCAATTTAATCAAGACATATTGTATTCTTGTACAGTATTGAGGGCAATCAACAATTACATTTGTTTATTATTCTACCTTAATTACCACCCACAGTACTGTCAACCCGACTTGTGGTCATGTTACTACTCACAGTGTAGTAACAAATTTTGTATACAAAACCCCAACATACCGACGATAATTGTAGAATTACAAATACTCGATCACTGTTTAATTATAATGTAAAACATTGAGGTTTTGTAAAACAGTTTGCAAAAAGGGTTACACAAAAAGGAGATTACTCACATTGCTAGTTAAGACTTTTCCTGGTTATAATCTAATAATTTAAAAAATGCACACGCGTTAGTATAATAACCCAATATTTACATTAGATATACCTTCCCCGAGACAGAACTCCAACGACTACGTCGGGCAGAACCTCGACAGCCGTTACGGAGCACTAGATCAATCGAGCAGCGTATCTAATACGTAACCGGGGGTTATAATACTTACAACGGGGTAGAACTTCATTAATTAGGGGGTATTATACCCGATTATAGCTTCTATACTACATAATTTAGAGAGAATTTCACGAATTTGAGCGAGTTGGGACTGAGGTCGATGGCTTCTATTTATAGGGCTGGAAATTGACTTTCTCGCGGCCCGCGTAAGGATCAGATAAGGGCTTCGCGGCCCGCGACGTAGGGATGTAGGTTCTAGCTATGCTGATTCGTTGGTTTTAGACTTGACACGATCACGCCACGTGGCAGAACCAGGTGAGGATGCGTAGCCAGATTGTCACGGCCCGCGTAAGACGAAGAAGGAGTCTCCGCGGCCCGCCAGAAAACAATAATTTTTTTTTATTTTTATTTTATTAAATTAAAGGTATTTAGGGCTATTATGCGTATACGAGGTGTATTTTAAGGAGTATAGGGATATTATAAATATTTTAAGGGTGTCGAAAAATAATTTAGGAGGGTTGTTATATCCTCCCCACCTTATTTTAGAACTCGTCCTTGAGGTCTACAGGAACAGGTGTGGATATTTACTCTGCATCTGTTTGGTTCGGGTTTGGGTCAACAAGTCAACACGGGTCAACTCAGGTCAGTTTTGGTTTTTCGGGTCAAACCCAGTCAACTCGGTCAGTTTTGGTGTCACGAGTACCGTGGTCAAACTGTCGGTCAAGCTTGGGCCAACGGTCAATCCAGAGCGCACGTGTACCAAGACAACTTCTATGGGTCGAACACGAGACTTGGGAAAGTTTTGACAAACGCGTTTTAAACATTTATATTAACATTGTTATTAGCGTGAACCCGAGCTCTTAAACGAATAGACTAGCGAAATCATTATAATCAAAATTGTTTGGACTTGTATATAATTTATATATATTAATTAAAACTCGAACTGACATATCGTAATGGTTACAATATGTCGGTTCGAGTTTTAATATATGTATATATATAGTCAGGATTTAGAGAGAGCGGGTGAAAGTGTGAGAACGATTAAGGATCGTCAGATCAAAACAATATATGGACTAGATGGCGCGGTGGCGTTTTCGTAAATAACATAAACCTTTTAAAGGGTGCGCGCTTCCATAAGGGCAAAAAGGTAAATGTTCATCTACAAAACACATAAAAGCGTGACCGAAGCATATATACTACCTAGAGAAACCTCCCCAAAACTAAGGTAAAACGCGAAAACCCTAGAAAATGCGAAACAACAAAAGCTATGGCGTCGAAAGATCAAACCAGATCCATAGGCAAAAAACATAGTTAGTTAACTTCGATTTACATTGTGCTAGTTTATGCTGCTTTTGGCGTTCTAATTTTAACAATAAATTTGCAGTTTCTACAAGTTTGGAAGGGGAATGGTCATCTGCTCCAAAACGCCAAAAACCGAACGAGCAACAAAAGAGGACATGGTACAGAATGTTACTTTTCATGATATAAAAATACACTTTGATACTTTGTTTCCAAAATTCCAAAATTTGTATCGTTTGTTTAACAATGTATAAGAACAAAATTTTACATATATGTCATTTTCTTATTGAAAAAACATACATCATTCGTGTGTTACTAAACGCCACAAACATGTATTATATGATAGCTTTGTTACTAAACGCCAAAAAATATATGCTTTGTGTTATAAATGTCATTTAACTGTTATTTTCTTATTCAACATCTATCATCTGTTATTGATTTATAAAACACCACACATGTATCATTGTGTTATTAAACGCCATAAAATAAAATGCAATGAAATCATTTTTTATAGGCGAAGAGAGGTTAAGATTGAGAATAAATGTCCACACTGGAAATGCCCAAAACGCCAATAAGAGGAAGGCATTAAGTCAGAATGTTGAGGTTGAGGAAGAACCATATCATGAGTTCAGTGGGGCTAGGGTCTTGTCAAGAGTAAAACCTACAAACTTGACTAGCTGGTTTATGAATCTAAACCAAAATTAAACACAGGCAGTACACCAAATGGGGTTTGGTGCTACACTAAGGTTGAAAATAGACACCGTACAGTAAATGCTTGGGTACTTGTTGGTTGAAAATTACAATGAAAAGACAAACACCCTAAATGTTGGCAACCATACCGTACATATGAATGAAGAAATGATAAACTCTTTAACGGGTATACCGAATGGAGATGTAACAACTCTCGCCAAAACTATTATTTCTTATTTTATTATGTCCAATAGGAAACCCTAATTGAGATCCCCAAGTAATATTGCATGACCCCTAAAATTTTCAGAATAGTTGGAATCAGGATCAGGGCCCCCTAAAACTCAAGGGGGGTATCCCCAAGTGGATAATTATCATCATAACTCGCGGTAAAAATCGAATTTCATCGATTTGTCGACTCACACAAGCTAGGTAGAAACGTGGCTACCCTACCCAAAAAAGGGCGCCGTCGCGCCACGCGACAGCCTGTCGCGCCATGCGACAGGGCCGGTTTTTCAGTATAAGTAGCAGGGGTTGGCACTTGCATGGCTGCGTTATTCACTTTTTCGTTCAAAAACACACACTAGCACGAAGCTCTGCTATGACAACAGGGTAATAACTCGATCACTGCTATGATACAATGTCTGATTGATTGAAACCGATCCGATAGATGTTTAAGTGCTGCCCGAATCCGGGCTATACTTTGTCATTCGTCGTGAGGGTTTTGATTTAGTGAGCTTATCGTAAATGTTAAATTAAGTTACTGACCTAGTTTCGTGTGCATTGTTGTTTAAATTAGGTTATCAGGCTTATCAGTAGGCTAAACTCTGCCAGATTAAACTTGCAATGTGAGTCATTCTCTTTTTATCAAATTGCTTTACAAAACCCTAAATGTTTTCCACTTATACTTTGCAGTGATTAAGTCTTTGCTAATCTTTAATTACTGGCAGTATGTGGGGGGTTTTGTGCATATTACTTCTAACGATTTATCACTTTAGGTGGGCGAGCCTAATTAGTGATATGTCCACAGTCATAGATTCGGTCGAGTGACAGCTGAACCAGATAATTATATGATAAAGGGCAAATATAAAAACCCTTTGTAGGATCGTTCGACTGATCCGAATGAGTCGTTTAGAGAAGTTTTGATCTATTTCAGGTGCGGAAAACAAGAAATAGACTTAGTAACAGCTTGATCTTCACTTAATTCACTGATTGTATTGATTAAACGTTGTTTACAATCGATCTTCACACCGGCAGAGCTTCGGCATGGAATACAAGGACTTGATATATGATTTCACTCATGGGTGCCTATATATAGGCCTGAGATTTCGCTCCAAGGGACATGTGTCCATATGAGCGAAACCTCATATGTTCACATAAGCGAAATCATCAGGTACACATAAGCGAAACCAATAACTAATACAATAATTCTATTTCACATGCACATGCATTTTGTCTTCTTGTGGTTTCTCGTGCATTTGTAATGATGATGCAAGATCTTAGGTCACTTGGATGATGTCATCATTAAGAATGATGACATCATTCTTGTTCCGAACCGCAACGAACCGAAGACTCGATATAAAATGCAGTCTTCAGACTCTTTCACAATCTGAGACTCGAACTAAGATGAAGTCGACAGACAACTGCACTAACAGACTCCCCCTTGAATGTTGACGGAATCTTCAGTGAGAGTCTTCATCATAACGACTCTTCAATCTTGATCGATCTCTTTTCTTTCATAGCATGTACCAGGATCTTCTCTTTGGCTCTAACCTCGTCAAACTTCCCCTTTCATCATGCTGGGATCGCTGTCTGGAATTAGTTATCACCTTGAGATCACATCCTGGATTTAATTCAGTTCAATTCATCTCCTGCACAAATTTTCTCATCAAAAACATAAGTTTTTACTTAAAACAATAAGAAAAACTTACTGGAAATAGTTACATCAAGTTCAAATTAATGACCCTGATTAACTAAACTTAATTTCTTTCTTAAATCAAAATTTTTCAATTCGGTACACACACTCCCAAACCAGTTCATCATTTTCAGCACTTGAAATTTTGAATATCAGCTCTCCAATATCAGTTGTCGAAAATCTTTTTGGATTTTTCAAAATTTATGCTAAAACACACTAAAAATCTTTTTGGATTTTTGACTGAAAAGAAATGCAGTAAAGAAATATTTACATACACTATTTTTGTGAGCTTGTGTAAGAGGATCATATCAGTTTATGTGACCAATGACTAGCACCGTTAAGCTTTAAACATTTTAAGTTCTAAATGATTCACATTGATTGACGAAATTGTTATCCACTTAAACTCAATCTAAAAACTTTCGAAATGCTTACTGATACGTTAATGTATATTTAGATAGCACTAAATTCTTATGGACCCCACGATCTTAGCATATCCCCTCATCATGCAATACACTGACTAAAGTAATGCCTTTAAACTTTTATCAACTGTGATTTGTGCGAAAACAAAGCAGAATGTTTAAACATTAACAATCAGGTCGATACTTCCGTATACGCAGAGAAAGTCCAATGTTTAAACAAAATAAGAAAAATAAAACAAGTTGAAGTTGTTTAGGCTTTAACCACCAGGTCGATACTTCCGTATACGCAGAGGTGATCCAAAGCTTAAACGAAACACCAAAGAAAATAAAGCAGAACGTTTAGGCAACAACATCCAGGTCGATACTCACGTATACGCAGAGGATGTCCGATGCTTAAACAAAATAAAGAAATAAAACAAGTTTAAATCTTTGCAAAATAAAATGCACAATCACAGCGACTTTTCAGCAAAGTTGTGAAAGTTCACAAACTTAACCAGTTTTATGTCTTTTGACAATCAGCGATTACTGAGTAGGCACACAATCAAGAAGGACAAAACTAAGTACTATGCTTTTGACCATGTTTCCCACTAGAACTAGGCTTTTTCATTTAGGTTTGTATCGTTATCGCAAATCTACTAGTCTAGCTGAGCCTATCGTCACATCTTTAGTAAGATCGTTTATCACATTTTATCTTTTCATTTCTTTAGCATGCTGTGACAATCTAACTGATCTACGATCATTTCCTCTTTTTCACAACAAAACTCATTTTTGCATTTTTCAATGTTTTTGACATTTCAAATTTTCTAATTTTTTAAAAATTTTTACTCCCCCTAAAATCAAAATATGTTTCAATTTTGATTTTCTGATAAAATTTGAAAACAAACTGTACAAGAAATGTGACAACATGATGAGAATTACTTCAATTCTCCATTCACTTGGCTTGAATAATCATAACTCCCCCTGACAACAAAACATTTTCCCATAGTGATTTCAAAACACTTAAGTTTGTTTTAATTAAAATGGTTTTTCCGGAAAATTAGTTTTGTAAGTCATTTCTCAAACATAGGGTTTCATCACCTTGTTCTTTCAATCACTTGTAAGATTTAACATTTATCGATTTTAACAACACAATCACATGTAGAAAATCAAGTACAATTTACCTGATTTACCACTTGTAAGTCGAAATATCACATTTGTGAATTTCCCAAGAAATGTGCCGATTCCTGCTCCTCGCTTACCAACCTGGGAGCTCCGGCAAGTCAGGTTTTTCATTTAAACAGATTCACCCAAGCCTGACGGTCCTTGGGTGCTTTGGAATTCTTGTTCAACAATGGTGGAAAATTTGCATCATCCATTGTTAGACCAGAATTCTCAACTTTTACCTCAACACACGGCTCTTCTGGCTTTACCATACCAGATTCATTGCCTGATCGTGGCTTGTCTGACTTTGATGAGCCAGATTCATCGCCGACATGTGACTCCTTTGTTTCCGAAGAAATAGATTCATTGCCACAAACTTTCTTCTTCTTTTTCTTCTTCTTCTTCTTCTTTCCCTCTTTCGTCCTCAGATTTGTATCTGATGAATGCGTTTTGCTTGATTTGTTGTTCTTTGGTGAGCAAGACGATTTTTCAGAACTTTTATCTGTTTTACCAGTTGTATCCGAGGACAAAATCCTTTCTAGATACTCTCTCGCTTTCTTCCTCTTCTTCCCCAGTCTGTCTTTTTGCCCTTGTGAAAGCTTCACTTTCTTTTCTTGAACTTTAGGTTCTTGAACCTTCTGTTCTTTGGGCTTGACATTGACTGGTTTCTTCACCTGCTTCTGAGATTCAGCTCTCGATCTTCTCATTGATCTCATTGAGCAATCTCTAGCAATATGGCCAATGATGTTGCAGTTAAAGCATCTCCTTGACTCAAAACTCCAACTCTGGCAGTTAACAGCTATGTGTCCTTGATAGCCACATCTGTAACACACTCTGTTATCGTACCAATCACCATTTTCAGCCCAAACATTCAGATCATAACACTGTTTGGCTTGGTGATAATCTCCTCTTCTCTTGTTTGCTGGATTTGGCTTTTGAGCACTGTGGTCCGACCTGCACCACTTATTACCAACAATTTTTGAGTTTTGATTTTCTAATTTTTGTGATTTTTTATCACAATTGGATGATGAAACTGATGAGCTTTTATTTTCTTTTTGAAGATTTTTCGGTTTTTTATCCTTTTGTTTTTGTTCCACATTCTTCTTTACAGGTTTTTGCGATGAGCATTCACCTTTTTCAGTAGAATGTAGAACAGTTTCTTGAAACATTTCTTTTAATTTCAAAAATGTTTTCTTTTTCTCATCATCATCAGTTTTCTTATCACAATCTTCAACTTTGACGTTGTCAAAGTTTGTGACATTGTCACTTATTGGAACAGAATTGATCGGTTTTGGACAGGGGAACTCAGATAAAATCACAAAACCTTTCAATTTCTTTTCAAGCTCATCAATTTTGTTCCTTGAATTCTCAGCTTCATTTTCAAGCTGAGATATTCGTTCAAGATGAAACTTGATTGTTTTTTTTTTCAATTTTAATGTTTTCAAGAACAGATTTTTCATTTACCAAAACTTTTAACTGTTCTTGAAATTTTGTTTCATTTGCTTTCAGATTTTTGTTTTCCAGCTTTATCCAGAAATCTTCATCTTCTGAAGATTTCTTTTTTGCTTTCAAAATCCTTTTCTTTCTCTTTCAAAATCTTGTTTTCTAATGTCAAACTGTTCAAATCATTTAACAGTTTGTCATTTTCAAATTTTAACCTCTCACAATTTTCCTGCAAATCAAAAATATGTTTCTTATCAGCTTTCTTCTCGTCTTTCAAAACTGAAATCTCTTCAGTCTGTTCTTCTCCCACTTGAACACCTTTACTCTTGCTCTTCTTTAATATTGATTTTCCACTTTGACTTTTCTTCTTCTCAGCATTTCTCTCCATCTGTTCTTCAAGTTTCTTAATGAATTGACCAATTGTCAATCCAGAGTATTCTCCAGTTCTTTTTAAATAAAAAAGATATGTATCCCATTCTTGTTGAGGTAAGGAATTGGCTAATTTATCAACCCATTCATCTGGACTTTTCTTAATACCCTTCTCAGACATTGAACGAACAAGATGACTATACCTCTCAATGATACTTTTTGTACTTTCTCCTGGACAACCTGAAAACGAGTCAAATTCTTTCTTTAATACATTTATTCTATTAAATGTTTCACTTGTCATATTAAAGAAATTTAAGTCCATGATTCGGAAACACGTTTATCGAGACAGTCACTTAAAATGAAATATCAAATTCAAACTCGATCCCTTTTCAAACGAAATGATTTACCTTGTGAAACACCTAAAACAAACAAACAAACAATCAGTTTAACCAAATTGAAAATGTGAATGTGTATGTCGTTTAAATCGATCTAGAACTCGTGTCGAAGACTTGGAAGAGTGACATTTAGACAAACAATTCACTTCTGTTGGGCTGCACAAATCAATGAGCCGGTTGTAATATGATTGGGCCGAATATTTTTCAAACAAGCATTGGGCCTCTAGCTGTCTTGAGCCAATACATGCACACACAATTCAAATGAATTTTCAAGTCCACTAAACCGATAATCTTTTGTTATATTAAACTATGATTGGGCCGCAAGTTCCTATTATATCACATGCAAATTGTTGTTTTTCAACAACACTTAGCCGACAACATATCTGAACATGCAATATCACGTGCAACACTAATTACCCTTTGATTGGGCCTTTAAATGAATGTAGCCGACAACAATCCGAGATTTAAAGTTTATCAGCAATCACATGCAACCGATTTAAACCACATGATCTCTTATTCCCGATGTACTGACACCTTGTTAGATGAATCACAAAAAACGATGAACTTTCAAATGATAGTCGTGTTTCAGGTCATCGATGAGCTCAAAGCTCTAAAATGAAGTTAAAGTATAGGGAACTTAAAATGTGCTAAAAAATATCTAGGATGTCGGTTCGTTTGGCCGTACAATCGCGATGTTCGCTTAATTACGACGGAATGCGCACAAGTGCGAAAAACGACCCAAATTGCGCGACGAATGGATTTTTCTCATGCCAAACACTAAAATAAAATATTTTAGTGCTTACATAAATTTTTGGATGTCCGGATGTATTCAGAATGTAAGTTATGCGCGAAAATGCAAACTTATGCACTTTTTGACGCTTTTAGTCCCTGAATGCCCCAAAAGTTTATTTTAGCACACCGAACCCCTCAAAGCCTATTTCTAAGCTATGTAAAGGATATTTATGGTATGTTTAACTTATGGTCATGTTCCGGAATGTCTGATACAGTTCAAATTGGCATACTTTCGCAGTTTGTCAAATTTAGTCGCTGTAAGCGAATTAACTTGATTTTGTCATACCAAAGCCTTCAAAACTTATTTCTAAGTTATGTAAAGGTTATTTAAGGTATGTGAAGCCTATTTCACTATTCCGGAGTGTTCGTTGCATTAAACTGGTTATATTTACGCATCAGTGCGCGTATAACCTTCCAGAAAGCGATTTAGAGCCCGAAATCGAACAAGAATTGATATGTGCAAATGATACACATATTTGTACAAATCCCAAGTATGAAATACAATATTTCATTGGTTTGGTATTTGTTTGATGGTCGCAGTGACCCAGGTGTCACAGTCTCCCCTACTTTAGGAAATTTCGTCCCGAAATTTATTTAGAGGAAACTTGTGAGAGCTTGAAACATGAAGTTGAAAAGATCAAACAAAACTGGTTAGAGTCCTGAACTTCTAGTAACTTTACAATAACATCATGCTTTCAATGTGTGAGGGACACTTATATACAAGTATATAAAGCGTTATTGGTGCGTCCACCGTACCTCTATTACATTGTTCACATTTCGTTATGGTTGTCACTATCGGTTCTTACACATAATAAGTCTTACCGAGGTTTCCGTGCACTGAACCTCGCAATTATGTATGCATCCATAATTACGTAATTCCTTGCATAGTCACGTAGTGCATCTTATAATGTGTAGGGGAAGAAAGCAATGAACGAGCTTGTAATGATTGTGACTAGACCACCATAGGGTTCTTTTAATTAAATCAATAAATGATTTAAATAGACTACCAAGGAGTCTGTTTAGCTACATCAGCGCATGTCATTTTTAACCAGATTCTGATTCAATCTTTTTGACTAGACCACTAGGAGGGTCTCTTATGAATCATGGAGTGGTACTATATAATCCAAGGGTCTTAACTAACACGTAGAAGCCCAATAAAGATTTAGGGTAGTACCTTTTTGAATATCCTACTACGAATCCCTCATATGAAGATACGAAAGGTTCTACGAGGATTTGGATAACGAATATTCAGAGTATACAAAAACACAAAAATGCATAAAAGAAAACACAAAATGCATAAACACATAATCACATAATTGTTTAACTTGATTTTAGATTTGTTATCATTTTGTTAATTTGTTCTGCTAACTGTGCACATGTATTCAAAGCACACCAGGTATCCAATCAGTGGATTTTGATTGGTGCTTTAAATATTTCTAAGAATCTAACTATAAAGATAGAAAGATCTTTTAAAGGGAAAATTCGATTTCGATTATAAGGAACCGAAATGTTCGAATTAAGGTACACAAGGAATCCAATTAAGGACTCTGATTTGAATGATAATCATCCACAAGGGTCTAATTGTGAAGATAAAAAGATCCCATATTAATTTTAGAAGTTGAAGATGTTTTGAAATCTTGCACTGGATGTGCTTAAGTCAAAACATGAAGTAAAAATGCTTATGAAGTTGAGATGCTCGATATGCCAAGGCGACATATGAAGCGAAATTTGAAGGTTAAGTCAATGTATGTGGAAAATATTTTTTTGAAATCATAAAGTAAGTGTATTAGATAAGTATATTTATAAAATGTTTTAAAATCATGCGAGATGAGATTTTTGAATTTTTGTATGAGGTTTCTGAAAATATGAAAAATGCTTTTCGAAATCATGCACTTGATAAGAAAATGTACTGTGTTAATATTGTTTTCAGACTATATGAAACATTTTGAAATTATGAAGATTGTTTTTGAAATACTTGTACTGTGTATGTTGTTATGAAACCAGAATGAAATGATATGGGTACGAGATTGAACATACCCTCAGTTATCTAACCAAGGATTTCAAAGGCACAGATGTGCAAAAGCACGATCACTCATAATGTCACTTTATTTTCTGTACTTTGTTTCTTAGAGTGAAACGAGTACTTAAAATTTTCGAGGAAATCATGAGCGATTATTTGAAAGAGAGAATCACAAGAGTAGTTTGTAAGGAACATAGTTCCTTAATGTAGGTATTATAGGGAAATGCCATACACACATGTAACTACACTTGTATATCAGAATTTGTGATCAACGATTTATTTATAAACAAAACTAATTGTTTCACATACAAGAAAAACAAAGAAATAAAAGCATAAGATTTAAAACAGTAACATCTTATACTCAGCCAAATGCTCATCTGTGGGTCAGATTTGCATTGACAATCTTTGTTCACTTGTTCCTGAAATAGCTCGTCTAGCCGTATTTGTACCAAGTACCAGATGGTAAACGAGCTGGAGCAGGGTTGACTTGGGGTTGGTTTGGACCACCTTGGATTGGGTTGTATTGACAAGCATTTGCCAGGTGACCGAGTCATCCACATGATGCACACAGACGACACTGCAGGTAAGCTCGGTGAGGTGCATTACACTTGTTGCACATCAGTGCAGTACCGGCATAAGGTTTCCTAGCAGGAGGTTGAGCAGCAGCAAGGTTTATAACAGCTTTGTTTTGGATAGCAAAGCGGCATATGTTAACCAAATGTCCCCGCCGTCCACAGTAGGTACATTTGAAGCAGGGTATGAGGTTTGAATGATGACGGTTGCATCGTTTGCACCATGGGGCAGTTCCAAAGTACGGCTTCCTAGCTGGTGGTGCTGCCATTTGGCTAGGTCCCGCTTGATTAGGTGTAACTGCTGCGGGTTTCTTTGAAGCCTTACACTTCCTTGATTTTGGTGCAGGCTTGACTTCTGCTTCCTTTGGTGACTCTTGAGTGGCTTCATTGTTGAGACGAGACATGGCAATGCCTAAATCCATCGTCTTCAGAATCACTTCGCCTATTTGCTGAGCAAATTTGGCTGTTTGCTCGGACATTTGACCGTTGCTGAGAGGAAGAGAATTTCTAGAAGGAAATGAAAGACATAGGAAGAAACAAGTGAAATGACAACGCATAGAAATTGCGATCATTTGTTTGTTACCTAAGGCAAACAAATGAGACGGTGAATAATCAAAGTAAGCGGGTCATATTAATGTATCGCGAAGACATGCTTTAGCCTATAAGTGGACACTCACCCCAAGAGTTCCCAGGTAAGAGTGACTGGTCCGATTATGTGGATTTGTACGAACACTCTAGCCTTAGACAGAAAACTCAGAGTACAGGCATCCACTCTTCCAGATTGCACGTGTTCACACTATAAGACCCAAACTTTGACGAGGTTTTGAAAATTCAAAGGGGTTCAAAACCTTATAACAGAGGGTTCAAAACCTAGTAATCAATCATCCTAGAACAGATGATTAGTTTTCAAAGTGGTTTTGAAATTTATGTTCTTGTTGTGGTTATCACCTAAGAATAGGTGACGGTATTGTTTTATGTCTAAACGCAAGTAAACTCGCGTTAGGGCCCTAGGAAGGTTATAGACTAGGTCAAAGCATTACTAACAACCTAATTCCCTATAACCATGGGCTTTGATACCAACTTTTCTGTCACACCCCGACCACGTAAAACAACAAAACGTGGCGGAAACGTCGGGGAGTGTTGTAACAGAATCATTGTTTCATAACACATGGAAATTTGAATATTGTTTTATTGATTAAAAGTGTTACAATGTCTTGACAATCAAAGAAACATAACATAAATAACTAGTCTTGCATCTTTTATTGTCGCTAAGGCCCAAGTCCGCCTAAGTGTATCTTGATAAATCATATTTTGAAACACATGTGAAAATAGGTACGTCAGCATAAAAATGCCTGTGAGATACATAGGTTTTGTGAAAATAGAATTCATGACTTATGTTTAAGAAAAATGTTTAGTCATGAACCTTGTAATTTGCTTTGTCTTGTAAATCATTTGAAAAGTGATAAATAAACCAAATGATATATATGTATAAAAGAATAATACATGGTTAAGTAAATAACCAAGTAAACTGAGTTTATATCAGATAAGTTGTTTGTAAAACAATGTATTGTGAAAAGTATGTTATTTGTATAAAATGTTATATGTCTAAATTGAAATGATTCAAATAACGCTACGATATGTAATACCATACAAGCACTTATATATAGGAAGTACCAGCGGCGTATCCACCATGCTTTTATCATATTACACACGCCTCGTTACTTAAATCACTTACTCAAATCAAACCACCAAAGTAAAATGTTTATGTATAATCAAATGTCAAAATGTTTGTGTGAAAACCATGTTAAATGTCTATGTCTAATGTAAATCATGAAGTGTGTATATCAATGTCAAAATGTTTATGTCTAATGTAAATCATGAATTGTGTATATCAATGTCAAAATGTTTATGTCTAATGTAAATCATGAATTGTGTATATCAATGTCAAAATGTTTATGTCTAATGTAAATCATGAATTGTGTATATCAATGTCAAAATGTTTATGTCTAATGTAAATCATGAATTGTGTATATCAATGTCAAAATGTTTATGTCTAATGCAAATCATGTAATGTGTATCCAAAATATCATGTATGGTAAGTGAAATATATCAACTAAACCATATGTAAAATGCACAAAAACAAGGTATTGAAGTAAAACATGGTTTAAATCAAAGTTATGTTTTGTGGAACAAATGCATGCTATACTGATATAAACATCTATGCGGTATTGTGAAAATGCATACATCCAAGCCTTGTGACTGTGGCGATAAACCTCTAAACGAATTTAAAGGTCTATATGTGTTATGTTTATTGAATTCGGTCATTCCTTCCACCCAAACAAACCTAGGGTTCAGGAATGGGAGTTGTCAAGTCCTATGGTACCATTACCTACTAACGAGCGGCGTAGCTAATGTTAATGTATGTATATTGTCCCATTTGAACAAACCAAATGTCATACCAAAATGTAAGCATGTGATGAATAACAAATGTACTAAGTATGCACACAATGGACATACATAGCATAAAATGTAATGTAACACAATGTACTAAGTATGCACACAATGGACATACGTAACATAAAATGTAATGTAAAACGATGTACTAAGTATGCACACAATGGACATACATAGCATAAAATGCAATGTAAAACGATGTACTAAGTATGCAACAAAGGACATACATAGCAAAAACACAATGGAATCATGTACTATAAGTGTACTATTGAACATAACAAGCATATGATATGAAAACATGAAAAGCATGAAAGTAACAAGTAGGCACATGTGTTTCACCCCAAAATGTTTGGAAAAACAGTAAAAGAGGGGTCTATGTACTCACTTGAGATTGCTTAGTAGTCCTTGAGTAACAACCAAACAATGCTAGAGATCACGGATATCAAACGACACCTAATATAGGTAACTATGTTAATATACCGGACCTAAATCGGAGGATTGGATAGAATAAGGGTCGTAAACCAAACGAGTACGGAGACTCGTGTAATATGGTTTAACAAAGCCTACATACTAAAATGAAACCTAACCTAAGTGCTTACGACCCATTACGACCCGTTTAGGTAGCTTATGCTACTTTAACGCGTCGTTCGCGTGAAACGCGTTCGGAATGCCTAGCTAGTCCTATGATAAGTAAAATATGCCTTAACATGTCTAATATTGTTTCCAAAATAGTTTAGATATCAAAAGTTATGTTACATATGCTTAATATGAATTTTGGCGTAAAAAGGGCATTTTGGTCATTTACCTAAGGCATATAAACTACCTATCATACAACTAACTAAACGTCGTGACCATAAGGTATAACCTCGAAAGTTTATTCCCTATACAACTATGGTCACCTAATGTGTTTGGTCGGATCCTAAAGATCCACCATACGGGTCGGGTTCGAAAGTATAAGCGATTGTTTAGATCGCTTACCTTACGAGCCTATATAAGCACTAAACTAAAAGTGACGAGCTAAGCATGTTAAAACCTGCTTAACTAAGTTTAGAAAACAGGTTTGGTATCAAAACAAACGGTTTTGATACCTAAGAGTAGTTTGGTTACAAAATACGCAATAACACGCATTTTGGCCGAAACTACGACTCGTCACCGAGCCTAGATAACGTGGTAATCAGTAGGTATAGTCACTAGGGACTATAACCATCGTGATTACACTCACGTTATGAAGTTCAAACGAACTTCGCATTGACCATAAATTGGTCAATGCAGAAAGTCAAACAAAGTTTGACTTTTAACGCTAAAAGAATAAAAGAACGAAAGAACACTTACAAAGGGTCCCCGAAGGCTTTGATTTCCAAATATTTCTCAGGTATGAAGCGCTTTTACACCTCAACTTAGAGAAGTTTTCAGAAATTAAGTGGGTTTTGAGTTGTGAATCAAAGGGGTATTTATAGGATTTGGACCACCGTTAGGATCGTTCCTCGAATACCGTGCTTTGATCTCCACCATACACCTCAAGACCCTGGTTTTACAAAACCATTTGAGCCCATGGTATTGCCCAAAACCATGTGCACAAGTGGGTAACAGCTAGATCAAGTTGTTAACAACATTCTACTGTCTGAGACATGCTTACGGACCGTAAGGGTGATGGCTTACGGTCCGTAAGCCATCAACTTTGGCAAAATGACAGATTTGGTCCCTATTATGCAATAAAGCCATTTCCCACACGTTTAAGGCCTGTTAACCCCATTTCAAAGCTCTAAAATGAAGTTAAAGTATAGGGAACTTAAAATGTGCTAAAAAATATCTAGGATGTCGCTTCGTTTGGCTGTACAATCGCGATGTTCGCTTAATTACGACGGAATGCGCATAAGCGCGAAAAACGATCCAAATTGCGCGACGAATGGATTTTTCTCATGCCAAACACTAAAATAAAATATTTTAGTGCTTACATAAATTTTTGGATGTCCGGATGTATTCAGAATGTAAGTTATGCGCGAAAATGCAAACTTATGCACTTTTTGACGCTTTTAGTCCCTGAATGCCCCAAAAGTTTATTTTAGCACACCGAACCCCTCAAAGCCTATTTCTAAGCTATGTAAAGTATATTTATGGTATGTTTAACTTATGGTCATGTTCTGAAATGTCTTATACAGTTCAAATTGGCATACTTTCGCAGTTTGTCAAATTTAGTCCCTGTAAGCGAATTAACTTGATTTTGTCATACCAAAGCCTTCAAAACTTATTTCTAAGTTATGTAAAGGTTATTTAAGGTATGTGAAGCCTATTTCACTATTCCGGAGTGTTCGTTGCATTAAACTGGTTATATTTACGCATCAGTGCGCGTATAACCTTCCAGAAAAGAATTTGGGTACCTAAGAAAGGAGAATTAAGAGATAAAATTTTAGAAGAAGCCCATAAATCTAGGTATACCATGCATCCTAGTAATAATAAGATGTACCAAGATTTAAGAAATAATTTCTGGTGGATAGGAATGAAAAAAGACATAGCTAGATATGTTTCTAAGTGTCTTACTTGTTCACAAGTTAAGGCAGAACACCAGAAACCCTCAGGTTTACTCCAACAATTAGAAATACCTGTTGGGAAATGGGAACTAATAACCATGGATTTCGTTACTAAGTTGCCCAAAACCAGAAAAGGTAATGATGCGATTTGGGTAATTGTGGATCGATTAACCAAATCAGCTCATTTTCTACCCACGAAGGAAACCTTTAACATGGAAAGATTAGCCAAGTTGTATGTAGACGAGGTAGTATCTCTACATGGAGTCCCACTCTCTATCGTATCGGATAGAGATAGTCGTTTCACTTCACATTTTTGGACGAGTTTCCAAGAAGTAATGGGGACACTATTGAATTTAAGTACTGCATACCATCCCCAAACAGACGGACAAAGTGAAAGAACGATCCAAACCCTGGAGGACATGCTCAGGGCATGTGTAATAGATTTTGGTGGAAACTGGGATGACCATCTACCCTTAATTGAATTCTCCTATAACAATAGTTATCATACCTCCCCCTGACAACAAAACATTCTCCATTCACTTGGCTTGAATAATCATAACTCCCCCTGACAACAAAACATTTTCCCATAGTGATTTCAAAACACTTAAGTTTGTTTTAATTAAAATGGTTTTTCCGGAAAATTAGTTTTGTAAGTCATTTCTCAAACATAGGGTTTCATCACCTTGTTCTTTCAATCACTTGTAAGATTTAACATTTATCGATTTTAACAACACAATCACATGTAGAAAATCAAGTACAATTTACCTGATTTACCACTTGTAAGTCGAAATATCACATTTGTGAATTTCCCAAGAAATGTGCCGATTCCTGCTCCTCGCTTACCAACCTGGGAGCTCCGGCAAGTCAGGTTTTTCATTTAAACAGATTCACCCAAGCCTGACGGTCCTTGGGTGCTTTGGAATTCTTGTTCAACAATGGTGGAAAATTTGCATCATCCATTGTTAGACCAGAATTCTCAACTTTTACCTCAACACACGGCTCTTCTGGCTTTACCATACCAGATTCATTGCCTGATCGTGGCTTGTCTGACTTTGATGAGCCAGATTCATCGCCGACATGTGACTCCTTTGTTTCCGAAGAAATAGATTCATTGCCACAAACTTTCTTCTTCTTTTTCTTCTTCTTCTTCTTCTTTCCCTCTTTCGTCCTCAGATTTGTATCTGATGAATGCGTTTTGCTTGATTTGTTGTTCTTTGGTGAGCAAGACGATTTTTCAGAACTTTTATCTGTTTTACCAGTTGTATCCGAGGACAAAATCCTTTCTAGATACTCTCTCGCTTTCTTCCTCTTCTTCCCCAGTCTGTCTTTTTGCCCTTGTGAAAGCTTCACTTTCTTTTCTTGAACTTTAGGTTCTTGAACCTTCTGTTCTTTGGGCTTGACATTGACTGGTTTCTTCACCTGCTTCTGAGATTCAGCTCTCGATCTTCTCATTGATCTCATTGAGCAATCTCTAGCAATATGGCCAATGATGTTGCAGTTAAAGCATCTCCTTGACTCAAAACTCCAACTCTGGCAGTTAACAGCTATGTGTCCTTGATAGCCACATCTGTAACACACTCTGTTATCGTACCAATCACCATTTTCAGCCCAAACATTCAGATCATAACACTGTTTGGCTTGGTGATAATCTCCTCTTCTCTTGTTTGCTGGATTTGGCTTTTGAGCACTGTGGTCCGACCTGCACCACTTATTACCAACAATTTTTGAGTTTTGATTTTCTAATTTTTGTGATTTTTTATCACAATTGGATGATGAAACTGATGAGCTTTTATTTTCTTTTTGAAGATTTTTCGGTTTTTTATCCTTTTGTTTTTGTTCCACATTCTTCTTTACAGGTTTTTGCGATGAGCATTCACCTTTTTCAGTAGAATGTAGAACAGTTTCTTGAAACATTTCTTTTAATTTCAAAAATGTTTTCTTTTTCTCATCATCATCAGTTTTCTTATCACAATCTTCAACTTTGACGTTGTCAAAGTTTGTGACATTGTCACTTATTGGAACAGAATTGATCGGTTTTGGACAGGGGAACTCAGATAAAATCACAAAACCTTTCAATTTCTTTTCAAGCTCATCAATTTTGTTCCTTGAATTCTCAGCTTCATTTTCAAGCTGAGATATTCGTTCAAGATGAAACTTGATTGTTTTTTTTTTCAATTTTAATGTTTTCAAGAACAGATTTTTCATTTACCAAAACTTTTAACTGTTCTTGAAATTTTGTTTCATTTGCTTTCAGATTTTTGTTTTCCAGCTTTATCCAGAAATCTTCATCTTCTGAAGATTTCTTTTTTGCTTTCAAAATCCTTTTCTTTCTCTTTCAAAATCTTGTTTTCTAATGTCAAACTGTTCAAATCATTTAACAGTTTGTCATTTTCAAATTTTAACCTCTCACAATTTTCCTGCAAATCAAAAATATGTTTCTTATCAGCTTTCTTCTCGTCTTTCAAAACTGAAATCTCTTCAGTCTGTTCTTCTCCCACTTGAACACCTTTACTCTTGCTCTTCTTTAATATTGATTTTCCACTTTGACTTTTCTTCTTCTCAGCATTTCTCTCCATCTGTTCTTCAAGTTTCTTAATGAATTGACCAATTGTCAATCCAGAGTATTCTCCAGTTCTTTTTAAATAAAAAAGATATGTATCCCATTCTTGTTGAGGTAAGGAATTGGCTAATTTATCAACCCATTCATCTGGACTTTTCTTAATACCCTTCTCAGACATTGAACGAACAAGATGACTATACCTCTCAATGATACTTTTTGTACTTTCTCCTGGACAACCTGAAAACGAGTCAAATTCTTTCTTTAATACATTTATTCTATTAAATGTTTCACTTGTCATATTAAAGAAATTTAAGTCCATGATTCGGAAACACGTTTATCGAGACAGTCACTTAAAATGAAATATCAAATTCAAACTCGATCCCTTTTCAAACGAAATGATTTACCTTGTGAAACACCTAAAACAAACAAACAAACAATCAGTTTAACCAAATTGAAAATGTGAATGTGTATGTCGTTTAAATCGATCTAGAACTCGTGTCGAAGACTTGGAAGAGTGACATTTAGACAAACAATTCACTTCTGTTGGGCTGCACAAATCAATGAGCCGGTTGTAATATGATTGGGCCGAATATTTTTCAAACAAGCATTGGGCCTCTAGCTGTCTTGAGCCAATACATGCACACACAATTCAAATGAATTTTCAAGTCCACTAAACCGATAATCTTTTGTTATATTAAACTATGATTGGGCCGCAAGTTCCTATTATATCACATGCAAATTGTTGTTTTTCAACAACACTTAGCCGACAACATATCTGAACATGCAATATCACGTGCAACACTAATTACCCTTTGATTGGGCCTTTAAATGAATGTAGCCGACAACAATCCGAGATTTAAAGTTTATCAGCAATCACATGCAACCGATTTAAACCACATGATCTCTTATTCCCGATGTACTGACACCTTGTTAGATGAATCACAAAAAACGATGAACTTTCAAATGATAGTCGTGTTTCAGGTCATCGATGAGCTCAAAGCTCTAAAATGAAGTTAAAGTATAGGGAACTTAAAATGTGCTAAAAAATATCTAGGATGTCGGTTCGTTTGGCCGTACAATCGCGATGTTCGCTTAATTACGACGGAATGCGCACAAGTGCGAAAAACGACCCAAATTGCGCGACGAATGGATTTTTCTCATGCCAAACACTAAAATAAAATATTTTAGTGCTTACATAAATTTTTGGATGTCCGGATGTATTCAGAATGTAAGTTATGCGCGAAAATGCAAACTTATGCACTTTTTGACGCTTTTAGTCCCTGAATGCCCCAAAAGTTTATTTTAGCACACCGAACCCCTCAAAGCCTATTTCTAAGCTATGTAAAGGATATTTATGGTATGTTTAACTTATGGTCATGTTCCGGAATGTCTGATACAGTTCAAATTGGCATACTTTCGCAGTTTGTCAAATTTAGTCGCTGTAAGCGAATTAACTTGATTTTGTCATACCAAAGCCTTCAAAACTTATTTCTAAGTTATGTAAAGGTTATTTAAGGTATGTGAAGCCTATTTCACTATTCCGGAGTGTTCGTTGCATTAAACTGGTTATATTTACGCATCAGTGCGCGTATAACCTTCCAGAAAGCGATTTAGAGCCCGAAATCGAACAAGAATTGATATGTGCAAATGATACACATATTTGTACAAATCCCAAGTATGAAATACAATATTTCATTGGTTTGGTATTTGTTTGATGGTCGCAGTGACCCAGGTGTCACAGTCTCCCCTACTTTAGGAAATTTCGTCCCGAAATTTATTTAGAGGAAACTTGTGAGAGCTTGAAACATGAAGTTGAAAAGATCAAACAAAACTGGTTAGAGTCCTGAACTTCTAGTAACTTTACAATAACATCATGCTTTCAATGTGTGAGGGACACTTATATACAAGTATATAAAGCGTTATTGGTGCGTCCACCGTACCTCTATTACATTGTTCACATTTCGTTATGGTTGTCACTATCGGTTCTTACACATAATAAGTCTTACCGAGGTTTCCGTGCACTGAACCTCGCAATTATGTATGCATCCATAATTACGTAATTCCTTGCATAGTCACGTAGTGCATCTTATAATGTGTAGGGGAAGAAAGCAATGAACGAGCTTGTAATGATTGTGACTAGACCACCATAGGGTTCTTTTAATTAAATCAATAAATGATTTAAATAGACTACCAAGGAGTCTGTTTAGCTACATCAGCGCATGTCATTTTTAACCAGATTCTGATTCAATCTTTTTGACTAGACCACTAGGAGGGTCTCTTATGAATCATGGAGTGGTACTATATAATCCAAGGGTCTTAACTAACACGTAGAAGCCCAATAAAGATTTAGGGTAGTACCTTTTTGAATATCCTACTACGAATCCCTCATATGAAGATACGAAAGGTTCTACGAGGATTTGGATAACGAATATTCAGAGTATACAAAAACACAAAAATGCATAAAAGAAAACACAAAATGCATAAACACATAATCACATAATTGTTTAACTTGATTTTAGATTTGTTATCATTTTGTTAATTTGTTCTGCTAACTGTGCACATGTATTCAAAGCACACCAGGTATCCAATCAGTGGATTTTGATTGATGCTTTAAATATTTCTAAGAATCTAACTATAAAGATAGAAAGATCTTTTAAAGGGAAAATTCGATTTCGATTATAAGGAACCGAAATGTTCGAATTAAGGTACACAAGGAATCCAATTAAGGACTCTGATTTGAATGATAATCATCCACAAGGGTCTAATTGTGAAGATAAAAAGATCCCATATTAATTTTAGAAGTTGAAGATGTTTTGAAATCTTGCACTGGATGTGCTTAAGTCAAAACATGAAGTAAAAATGCTTATGAAGTTGAGATGCTCGATATGCCAAGGCGACATATGAAGCGAAATTTGAAGGTTAAGTCAATGTATGTGGAAAATATTTTTTTGAAATCATAAAGTAAGTGTATTAGATAAGTATATTTATAAAATGTTTTAAAATCATGCGAGATGAGATTTTTGAATTTTTGTATGAGGTTTCTGAAAATATGAAAAATGCTTTTCGAAATCATGCACTTGATAAGAAAATGTACTGTGTTAATATTGTTTTCAGACTATATGAAACATTTTGAAATTATGAAGATTGTTTTTGAAATACTTGTACTGTGTATGTTGTTATGAAACCAGAATGAAATGATATGGGTACGAGATTGAACATACCCTCAGTTATCTAACCAAGGATTTCAAAGGCACAGATGTGCAAAAGCACGATCACTCATAATGTCACTTTATTTTCTGTACTTTGTTTCTTAGAGTGAAACGAGTACTTAAAATTTTCGAGGAAATCATGAGCGATTATTTGAAAGAGAGAATCACAAGAGTAGTTTGTAAGGAACATAGTTCCTTAATGTAGGTATTATAGGGAAATGCCATACACACATGTAACTACACTTGTATATCAGAATTTGTGATCAACGATTTATTTATAAACAAAACTAATTGTTTCACATACAAGAAAAACAAAGAAATAAAAGCATAAGATTTAAAACAGTAACATCTTATACTCAGCCAAATGCTCATCTGTGGGTCAGATTTGCATTGACAATCTTTGTTCACTTGTTCCTGAAATAGCTCGTCTAGCCGTAGTTGTACCAAGTACCAGATGGTAAACGAGCTGGAGCAGGGTTGACTTGGGGTTGGTTTGGACCACCTTGGATTGGGTTGTATTGACAAGCATTTGCCAGGTGACCGAGTCATCCACATGATGCACACAGACGACACTGCAGGTAAGCTCGGTGAGGTGCATTACACTTGTTGCACATCAGTGCAGTACCGGCATAAGGTTTCCTAGCAGGAGGTTGAGCAGCAGCAAGGTTTATAACAGCTTTGTTTTGGATAGCAAAGCGGCATATGTTAACCAAATGTCCCCGCCGTCCACAGTAGGTACATTTGAAGCAGGGTATGAGGTTTGAATGATGACGGTTGCATCGTTTGCACCATGGGGCAGTTCCAAAGTACGGCTTCCTAGCTGGTGGTGCTGCCATTTGGCTAGGTCCCGCTTGATTAGGTGTAACTGCTGCGGGTTTCTTTGAAGCCTTACACTTCCTTGATTTTGGTGCAGGCTTGACTTCTGCTTCCTTTGGTGACTCTTGAGTGGCTTCATTGTTGAGACGAGACATGGCAATGCCTAAATCCATCGTCTTCAGAATCACTTCGCCTATTTGCTGAGCAAATTTGGCTGTTTGCTCGGACATTTGACCGTTGCTGAGAGGAAGAGAATTTCTAGAAGGAAATGAAAGACATAGGAAGAAACAAGTGAAATGACAACGCATAGAAATTGCGATCATTTGTTTGTTACCTAAGGCAAACAAATGAGACGGTGAATAATCAAAGTAAGCGGGTCATATTAATGTATCGCGAAGACATGCTTTAGCCTATAAGTGGACACTCACCCCAAGAGTTCCCAGGTAAGAGTGACTGGTCCGATTATGTGGATTTGTACGAACACTCTAGCCTTAGACAGAAAACTCAGAGTACAGGCATCCACTCTTCCAGATTGCACGTGTTCACACTATAAGACCCAAACTTTGACGAGGTTTTGAAAATTCAAAGGGGTTCAAAACCTTATAACAGAGGGTTCAAAACCTAGTAATCAATCATCCTAGAACAGATGATTAGTTTTCAAAGTGGTTTTGAAATTTATGTTCTTGTTGTGGTTATCACCTAAGAATAGGTGACGGTATTGTTTTATGTCTAAACGCAAGTAAACTCGCGTTAGGGCCCTAGGAAGGTTATAGACTAGGTCAAAGCATTACTAACAACCTAATTCCCTATAACCATGGGCTTTGATACCAACTTTTCTGTCACACCCCGACCACGTAAAACAACAAAACGTGGCGGAAACGTCGGGGAGTGTTGTAACAGAATCATTGTTTCATAACACATGGAAATTTGAATATTGTTTTATTGATTAAAAGTGTTACAATGTCTTGACAATCAAAGAAACATAACATAAATAACTAGTCTTGCATCTTTTATTGTCGCTAAGGCCCAAGTCCGCCTAAGTGTATCTTGATAAATCATATTTTGAAACACATGTGAAAATAGGTACGTCAGCATAAAAATGCCTGTGAGATACATAGGTTTTGTGAAAATAGAATTCATGACTTATGTTTAAGAAAAATGTTTAGTCATGAACCTTGTAATTTGCTTTGTCTTGTAAATCATTTGAAAAGTGATAAATAAACCAAATGATATATATGTATAAAAGAATAATACATGGTTAAGTAAATAACCAAGTAAACTGAGTTTATATCAGATAAGTTGTTTGTAAAACAATGTATTGTGAAAAGTATGTTATTTGTATAAAATGTTATATGTCTAAATTGAAATGATTCAAATAACGCTACGATATGTAATACCATACAAGCACTTATATATAGGAAGTACCAGCGGCGTATCCACCATGCTTTTATCATATTACACACGCCTCGTTACTTAAATCACTTACTCAAATCAAACCACCAAAGTAAAATGTTTATGTATAATCAAATGTCAAAATGTTTGTGTGAAAACCATGTCAAATGTCTATGTCTAATGTAAATCATGAAGTGTGTATATCAATGTCAAAATGTTTATGTCTAATGTAAATCATGAATTGTGTATATCAATGTCAAAATGTTTATGTCTAATGTAAATCATGAATTGTGTATATCAATGTCAAAATGTTTATGTCTAATGTAAATCATGAATTGTGTATATCAATGTCAAAATGTTTATGTCTAATGTAAATCATGAATTGTGTATATCAATGTCAAAATGTTTATGTCTAATGCAAATCATGTAATGTGTATCCAAAATATCATGTATGGTAAGTGAAATATATCAACTAAACCATATGTAAAATGCACAAAAACAAGGTATTGAAGTAAAACATGGTTTAAATCAAAGTTATGTTTTGTGGAACAAATGCATGCTATACTGATATAAACATCTATGCGGTATTGTGAAAATGCATACATCCAAGCCTTGTGACTGTGGCGATAAACCTCTAAACGAATTTAAAGGTCTATATGTGTTATGTTTATTGAATTCGGTCATTCCTTCCACCCAAACAAACCTAGGGTTCAGGAATGGGAGTTGTCAAGTCCTATGGTACCATTACCTACTAACGAGCGGCGTAGCTAATGTTAATGTATGTATATTGTCCCATTTGAACAAACCAAATGTCATACCAAAATGTAAGCATGTGATGAATAACAAATGTACTAAGTATGCACACAATGGACATACATAGCATAAAATGTAATGTAACACAATGTACTAAGTATGCACACAATGGACATACGTAACATAAAATGTAATGTAAAACGATGTACTAAGTATGCACACAATGGACATACATAGCATAAAATGCAATGTAAAACGATGTACTAAGTATGCAACAAAGGACATACATAGCAAAAACACAATGGAATCATGTACTATAAGTGTACTATTGAACATAACAAGCATATGATATGAAAACATGAAAAGCATGAAAGTAACAAGTAGGCACATGTGTTTCACCCCAAAATGTTTGGAAAAACAGTAAAAGAGGGGTCTATGTACTCACTTGAGATTGCTTAGTAGTCCTTGAGTAACAACCAAACAATGCTAGAGATCACGGATATCAAACGACACCTAATATAGGTAACTATGTTAATATACCGGACCTAAATCGGAGGATTGGATAGAATAAGGGTCGTAAACCAAACGAGTACGGAGACTCGTGTAATATGGTTTAACAAAGCCTACATACTAAAATGAAACCTAACCTAAGTGCTTACGACCCATTACGACCCGTTTAGGTAGCTTATGCTACTTTAACGCGTCGTTCGCGTGAAACGCGTTCGGAATGCCTAGCTAGTCCTATGATAAGTAAAATATGCCTTAACATGTCTAATATTGTTTCCAAAATAGTTTAGATATCAAAAGTTATGTTACATATGCTTAATATGAATTTTGGCGTAAAAAGGGCATTTTGGTCATTTACCTAAGGCATATAAACTACCTATCATACAACTAACTAAACGTCGTGACCATAAGGTATAACCTCGAAAGTTTATTCCCTATACAACTATGGTCACCTAATGTGTTTGGTCGGATCCTAAAGATCCACCATACGGGTCGGGTTCGAAAGTATAAGCGATTGTTTAGATCGCTTACCTTACGAGCCTATATAAGCACTAAACTAAAAGTGACGAGCTAAGCATGTTAAAACCTGCTTAACTAAGTTTAGAAAACAGGTTTGGTATCAAAACAAACGGTTTTGATACCTAAGAGTAGTTTGGTTACAAAATACGCAATAACACGCATTTTGGCCGAAACTACGACTCGTCACCGAGCCTAGATAACGTGGTAATCAGTAGGTATAGTCACTAGGGACTATAACCATCGTGATTACACTCACGTTATGAAGTTCAAACGAACTTCGCATTGACCATAAATTGGTCAATGCAGAAAGTCAAACAAAGTTTGACTTTTAACGCTAAAAGAATAAAAGAACGAAAGAACACTTACAAAGGGTCCCCGAAGGCTTTGATTTCCAAATATTTCTCAGGTATGAAGCGCTTTTACACCTCAACTTAGAGAAGTTTTCAGAAATTAAGTGGGTTTTGAGTTGTGAATCAAAGGGGTATTTATAGGATTTGGACCACCGTTAGGATCGTTCCTCGAATACCGTGCTTTGATCTCCACCCTACACCTCAAGACCCTGGTTTTACAAAACCATTTGAGCCCATGGTATTGCCCAAAACCATGTGCACAAGTGGGTAACAGCTAGATCAAGTTGTTAACAACATTCTACTGTCTGAGACATGCTTACGGACCGTAAGGGTGATGGCTTACGGTCCGTAAGCCATCAACTTTGGCAAAATGACAGATTTGGTCCCTATTATGCAATAAAGCCATTTCCCACACGTTTAAGGCCTGTTAACCCCATTTCAAAGCTCTAAAATGAAGTTAAAGTATAGGGAACTTAAAATGTGCTAAAAAATATCTAGGATGTCGCTTCGTTTGGCTGTACAATCGCGATGTTCGCTTAATTACGACGGAATGCGCATAAGCGCGAAAAACGATCCAAATTGCGCGACGAATGGATTTTTCTCATGCCAAACACTAAAATAAAATATTTTAGTGCTTACATAAATTTTTGGATGTCCGGATGTATTCAGAATGTAAGTTATGCGCGAAAATGCAAACTTATGCACTTTTTGACGCTTTTAGTCCCTGAATGCCCCAAAAGTTTATTTTAGCACACCGAACCCCTCAAAGCCTATTTCTAAGCTATGTAAAGTATATTTATGGTATGTTTAACTTATGGTCATGTTCTGAAATGTCTTATACAGTTCAAATTGGCATACTTTCGCAGTTTGTCAAATTTAGTCCCTGTAAGCGAATTAACTTGATTTTGTCATACCAAAGCCTTCAAAACTTATTTCTAAGTTATGTAAAGGTTATTTAAGGTATGTGAAGCCTATTTCACTATTCCGGAGTGTTCGTTGCATTAAACTGGTTATATTTACGCATCAGTGCGCGTATAACCTTCCAGAAAAGAATTTGGGTACCTAAGAAAGGAGAATTAAGAGATAAAATTTTAGAAGAAGCCCATAAATCTAGGTATACCATGCATCCTAGTAATAATAAGATGTACCAAGATTTAAGAAATAATTTCTGGTGGATAGGAATGAAAAAAGACATAGCTAGATATGTTTCTAAGTGTCTTACTTGTTCACAAGTTAAGGCAGAACACCAGAAACCCTCAGGTTTACTCCAACAATTAGAAATACCTGTTGGGAAATGGGAACTAATAACCATGGATTTCGTTACTAAGTTGCCCAAAACCAGAAAAGGTAATGATGCGATTTGGGTAATTGTGGATCGATTAACCAAATCAGCTCATTTTCTACCCACGAAGGAAACCTTTAACATGGAAAGATTAGCCAAGTTGTATGTAGACGAGGTAGTATCTCTACATGGAGTCCCACTCTCTATCGTATCGGATAGAGATAGTCGTTTCACTTCACATTTTTGGACGAGTTTCCAAGAAGTAATGGGGACACTATTGAATTTAAGTACTGCATACCATCCCCAAACAGACGGACAAAGTGAAAGAACGATCCAAACCCTGGAGGACATGCTCAGGGCATGTGTAATAGATTTTGGTGGAAACTGGGATGACCATCTACCCTTAATTGAATTCTCCTATAACAATAGTTATCATACAAGTATCAAAGCTGCCCCATTTGAAGCACTGTATGGACGAAAGTGCAGAACTCCAGTTTGTTGGGCAGAAATAGGAGAAAGTCAATTATCAGGTCCTGAAAATCGTACAAGAAACCACCGACAAGATAACTCAAATCAAGGAAAGACTAAAAACTGCTCGAGATTGTCAAAAGAGTTATGCAGAAAATAGACGCAAGCCACTAGAATTTCAAGTTGGAGACAAGGTTCTCTTGAAAGTTTCTCCTTGGAAAGGAATAGTCCGATTTGGAAAGAAAAGAAAGCTAAGTCCAAGGTACGTAGGACCATTCCCAATAATCCAACGAATAGGACCAGTCGCCTATCGCCTACAACTACCAGAAGAGCTAGCTGGGGTACATGACGTCTTTCATGTATCCAACCTCAAGAAATGTCTATCTGACGAATCCCTGGTAGTACCTCTCCAAGACATAGAGGTAAATGAAAAGTTAAAATTTGTGGAGAAACCACAGCAGATAGAAGACAGAAATGTCAAGTTTCTCAAGTACAAACGACTAGTGCTGGTTAAAGTCAAGTGGGATTCAAAGAGAGGACCAGAGTACGCTTGGGAACTGGAATCAGAGATGAAACGAAAGTATCCCTACTTATTCCAGTGAATCTCGAGGACGAAATTTTAATAAGGTGGGGAGGATGTAACAACTCTCGCCAAAATTATTATTTCTTATTTTATTATGTCCAATAGGAAACCCTAATTGAGAGCCTTAAGTAATATTGCATGACCCCTAAAATTTTCAGAATAGTTGGAATCAGGATCAGGGCCACTAAGGGGGGGTATCCCCAAGTGGATAATTATCATCATAACTCGCTGTAAAAATCGAATTTCATCGATCTGTCGACTCACACAAGCTAGGTAGAAACGTGGCTACCCTACCCTAAAAAGGGTGCCATCGCACCACGCGACAGCCTGTCGTGCCACGCGACATGGCCGGTTTTTCAGTATAAGTAGCAGGGGTTGGCACTTGCATGGCTGCGTTGGTTCGATGTTCAAATTCGTTTCGTACACTGAGTAATTCACTTTTTCGTTCAAAAACACACACTAGCACGAAGCTTTGCTGCGACAACAGGGTAATAACTCGATCACTGCTACGATACAATGTCCGATTGATTGAAACCGGTCTGATGGATGTTTAAGTGCTGCCCGAATCCGGGCTATACTTTGTCATTCGTCGTGAGGGTTTTGATTTCGTGAGTTTATCGTAAATGTTGAATTAAGTTACTGACCTAGTTTTGTGTGCATTGTTGTTTAAATTAGGTTATCAGGCTTATCAGTAGGCTAAAATCTGCCCGATTAAACTTGCAATGTGAGTCATTCTCTTTTTATCAAATTGCTTTACAAAACCCTAAATGTTTTCCAGTTATACTTTGCAGTGATTAAGTCTTTGCTAATCTTTAATTATTGGCAGTATGTGGGGGGTTTTGTGCACATTACTACTAACAATTTATCACTTTAGGTGGGCGAGCCTAATTAGTGATATGTCCACAGTCATAGATTTGGTCGAGTGACAGCCGAACCAGATAATTATATGATAAAGGGCAAATATAAAAACCCTTAATGCTGTAAAATTATAACAATGTGTCTTTTGTGCAACTTGAATGACTCGCCAGTATTTCCCGCTGATAAAATATTATTAAAACATGTTTCAGGTGACCTACTGTGAATCAAGGAAAACGTGCTACGGAGCACTAACAAGCTTGAAGTGGTGGCTCAGTAAATAAATAAACATGTTTTGTAAAACAGGGAATTTCCTCGCGAAATTCCTCTATTGTAAATTACGGGGTTTGTCCCAAATTACGAAATAAAATAATTGGGCATTTTCAAGTTTAAACGATCCTGTTAATACTTCCGCTGCCAAACTACAATTACCACGGGTTTTTCTGTCCCGCGGCTTCTGGATCGGGTCACACCGGGCCGGGGGCCGTGATAGAAGGGTGCCCGTGAACATGAAAAAAAGACCAACAACTAAAGACCGGGTGGTGGCTGAGTGGAAAGCATAGTTCCAAGGGTTGGGCCGGGTTAACAGACCAAGTGTGAAGGTATACTTTGAAAACGTTTTGCATATGATGCATGGCTTTGGGAGAGACTTCTGCCTAAATTTCCTTGTAGCATTCTTCACTATAATGGGGTATGCAACTCTATCACAACGCAATATCATCGCGGACTGGAAACTCAAGGTTACTTATGAATGTTTTATGTTAGTTATGTTATTTGTGTAACTATTATATAAAACTATCGCATTGCTTACTCGCAACTCGTTAAAACGCAACGCAACACTCAACGCACGAAACAAAAGTCAGAAAACCAACTCGCAGAAGCCCTCCGGCCGAAGGACCATCCGATCGGATGGCCATCCGATCGAAAGGCCCTCCGACCCGTTCAACCACCGACTTTCTCTCCTCTCACTATAAATACCCCATCTATCACATCACTGTTCATGATGTGACAGCTCCCTCTGACCCAGCTCGTTCTCAGGCCTTTTTCACTCGATTCCTCGCGATTCTTGTAAGTTTTCACTCTAAATCTTGTACTTCTATCATCTACACACACTCTCTCATCATCTTCTCCATCAATCACAACTTTTCACCATGAAATCACTAGATTTGGACTGTTTTAGAGTGACGTCATCACGGGTTCATATGAACACCAGAGTATGATCTCATATCACCAAGAACAACTCAGATCTAAAGGATTTCTACAATGTTTAAACATTGATTTCACCAAAATCTAAACAGTTTCCAACTGATTTTCAACTTTTCTTCAAACATTCTTCAGTTTTACTCGAAAACAATAGAATCTGAGCTCGTTCAGGCCTCCTACTCATTCTCTAGTGAAGTGTCGGTCTGAGAACGGATTACTATCAAAGAGACGACCGATTCACGGGTTGAACATGAAATTCCATCAAAAACAGTTGCTGACCGAACGAGGTGATTCCCATCCAATCGGATGACTGGGACTCGATGTGGTTTCGGTTGTTTGACACGTTGTCATACCGTCTCGGTTCAACCGCAAAAATTTTCTAAACTTAACTGATTTTTTCAAGTTCAAACCAGTAGTTTCCTGAACGAATCGCCGTCCGATCGGATCACCATCCGATCGAACGACCATGTCGCAACCCCCGCCCCCTATCTGTCCCGGGAACGTGCGGCCGCGAGACCAATTTTGGGGGTATCGTTTGTTTATCAATTTGGCAGTGGAAATTTCATCAGGACCGTAGTTAGGAAATGTTTATCAGAGTAAATACCACACTTTTATAATATTAATCATATTGGGATAAAACCCAAGTTTTCATTACAAACATTTTCATAGGGAAAATCCCTATTTTATTGAATAAAACATCTTCTTTTATTTAGGTAACTTTTATAGCCACTTTTTCCAAGCCTTCAGTGCTGTCCAGCTGGCTTCTAGTTGGCTTTCACATTATGTTACCTGAAACGCGTTTAAAAACATTTTGTCAGTGGGAAATACTGGTGAGTGAATCCCAGTTTAATCAAGAAGAGTTTTATCCTTTAAACAGTATTGAGAGTGATTACAATGTTTATGTCTACACAATTACTCATTCAGTACTGTCAATCCTGACTGATGGGTCATATTACACATTGGCTAACTCTTTGTCCAATGGTAACGTGTTCCAAATTTTGTATACAAAACCCCAACATACTGGCAGTAATTGAAGAACTACAAAGACTCAATCACTACTTAATCACATTGTAAAACATTTAAGGTTTCGAAAAAACAGTTTGCAAAAAGGAGATTACTCACATTGCTGTCTTAGACTTCTTTTAAGGGTTTCCTGGTGTTTATCTATTAATTACACAAATGTACATGTGTTAGTATAATAACCCAATATTTACATTAGTAATACCCTCCCCGAGACGGCATTCCAACGACTACGTCGGGCAGAACCTCGACAGCCGTTACAGAACCCTGGATCAATCGGGCAGCGTATCTAATACGTAACCGGGGTTATAATACTTACAACGGAGCAGAACTTCGTTAATTAGGGGGGTATAATGCCCGGAAATTATGTTATCTATGCAGAAATTGAGAGAGAGATCGAAGAATTGAGCGACGGAAACTGAAGGCCCGAGCTCCCATTATATAGGAGCTGATTGCGGGTTTTACGCGGCTCGCATAAGATGTAGCAAGGGGCTACGCGGCCAGCGAGAACAGCTAGGGTAGGCCCTAGCTTGTCCGACTCAGCCCTAGCTTCGACACGATGATGACACGTCGCAGCACCGGGTGTCGTCCCGTCTTGGAGCTGTCGCGCCCCGCTTAAGATCCCTAAGGGGTCTACGCGGCCCGCGAGCGACACAAAAACTTGATTTTTATTTTATTTTTATAAAAATAAAGGTATTCGGGCTCGATTTTCACATACGGGGTATATTTTAGGACATATTGGAATATTTTTATATATATTAGGGTGTCAAAATATTTCAGGAGGGTTGTTATATTCTCCCCACCTTGTTTTAGAGCTCGTCCTCGAGATCTACTGGAACAAGTGTGGATATTTCCTTTGCATTTCTGATTCAAGCTCCCAGGTGTATTCGGGTCCTCTTTTGGAGTCCCACTTAACTTTGATTAGAACTAATCTCTTGTGCTTGACGTTTTTAACCTTCCTGTCTTCAATTTGTAGAGGCCTTTCTACAAATTTTAACTGCTCATTTACCTCTATATCCTTAAGAGGTACTACCAGTGATTCATCAGCTAAGCATTTCTTGAGATTAGATACATGAAACACATCATGTATTCCTGCCATTTCCTCTGGCAGTTGTAGCTGATAGGCTACGGGTCCTATTCTTCTAATAATCTCAAAAGGTCCAACATACCTGGGGCTTAGCTTTCCCCTTTTGATGAATCTTACCACTCCTTTCCAAGGAGAGACTTTCAATAATACTTTATCCCCTACCTAAAATTCCAATGGCTTTCGTCTGTTATCAGCATAACTCTTTTGTCGATCACGTGCTGCTTTCAGTCGTTCCTTGACTTGAATGATCTTCTCTGTTGTTTCTTGTACTATCTCTGGTCCAGATCGTTACTTTTCTCCAATTTCTGCCCAACAGACTGGCGTTCGGCACTTTCGTCCATAAAGTGCTTCGAAAGGTGCAACATTGATACTTGTATGATAACTGTTATTATAAGAAAATTCTATCAATGGTAAATGATCGTCCCAATTACCTCCGAAATCAATTACACAAGCTCTAAGCATGTCCTCCATTGTCTGAATTGTCCTTTCGCTTTGTCCGTCCGTTTGAGGATGATAGGCTGTGCTTAGATTCAACTTGGTTCCCATTGCTTTTTGGAAACTTGTCCAAAAATGAGAGGTAAAGCGACTATCTCTGTCAGAAACAATTGATAGAGGAATTCCATGTAAAGAAACTATTTCATTTACATATAATTTAGCTAACTGTTCCATATTGAAAGTTTCCTTCATTGGTAGGAAATGAGCTGACTTAGTTAGCCTGTCTACAATCACCCAGATTGTATCATTACCTTTTCTTGTTTTGGGTAATTTAGCAACAAAATCCATTGTTATCAATTCCCATTTCCAAACAGGCATTTCTAACTGTTGTAGCAAACCAAAGGGTTTCTGATGTTCAGCTTTGACTTGTGAACAGGTTAAACACTTTGCAACATAGGCTGCTATATCCTTTTTCATTCCTATCCACCAAAAATTGTTTCTTAAGTCCTGATACATTTTATCACTTCCAGGATGCATCGTATACTTAGACTTATGGGCTTGTTCTAATATACGGTGGCGTAGGTTTCCTAATTTAGGTATCCACATTCTTTTCTTATGGAATCTCCAAATTCCATCAGTTCCTTGTTCTAATTCCTTAATCATTCCTTTTAACTTCTCAGTATCATCCTTGATTACTGATTCTTAAGCCTTTCTAATCTGTTCATTTAAATCTACTTGCAGATTTAACTTAAGAGAACGTACTCTTTTTGGCTTTTCATGATACTTTCGACTTAAAGCATCAGCTACTACGTTTTCCTTTCCTGCATGATACTAGACATTACAATCATAATCACTAAGTATCTCCATCCAGCGTCTTTGTCTCATATTCAACTCCTTTTGCCCAAAAACATACCTTAAACTCTTATGGTCGGTGAAAATGGTAAACTTACTACCGTATAGGTAATGTCTACAAATTTTCAGGGCAAAAATTATAGCTCCTAACTCTAGATCATGGGTTGAATAATTCTCTTCATGATTCTTAAGTTGTCTAGAGACGTAAGTTATAACCTTTTGACATTGCATTAACACACATCGATAACCTAACTTAGAAGCGTCACAATAGATTACAAAATCTTCAGTTCCTTCTGGTAACGCTAGTATGGGTGCATGGGTTAATCTTTGCTTAAGAATTCTAAAGTCTTCTTCTTGTTTTGGTCCCCATTCGAATTTAACAGATTTACAGGTTAACTTAGTTAAGGAATGGCTATTCTAGAAAAATCTCGAATAAATCTTCTATAATAACCGGCCAATCCTAAGAAACTTCTAACCTCGGTTGGTGATTCAGGGGTTTTCCACTTGGTAATCGCCTCGATCTTGGTGGGATCTACATGATTTCTCTCATGGTTAACTAGATGTCCAAGAAACTGTACCTGTTCTAACCAAACTCACACTTCGAAAACTTAGCATAAAGCTTTTCTTTTCTCAATAAACTTAGAAGTGCGTGCAGATGCGCTGCATGTTCCTCTTTGCTTTTAGAATAAGCAAGAATATCATCTATAAAGACAATTATGAATTTATCCAAATATGGCTTACATATTCGGTTCATCATGTCCATAAATGCAGCTGGGGCATTGGTTAAACCAAATTGCATGACAGTTAATTCATAATGGCCATACCTTGTTCTGATAGCGGTCTTAGGAATGTCCTCTTCCTGTACCTTTAATTGATGATATCCTGACCTTAAATCTATTTTTGAGAAAAATCGTGCTCCTTGCAACTGGTCAAACAGATCGTCGATTCTTGGTAATGGATACTGATTCTTAATCATGATCTTGTTCAATTCACGGTAGTCAATGCACATAAGCATTGATCCGTCCTTCTTTTTAACGAATAAAATCGGTGCTCCCCATGGCGATGAGCTTGGCTGAATGAATCCTTTCTCCAACAATTCATCTAATTGTTTCTTTAGTTCCTGTATTTCTGTGGGTGCCAAACGGTAAGGTGCTTTGGCAATGGGTGCAGTTCCTGGTATCAAATGGATTCTGAATTCCACTCCTCTGTCTGGAGGCTGCCCTAGTAGCTCTTCTGGAAATACATCTGAAAACTGGGATACTACTGGAATATCCTTTAATTCTTTTCCTTTAGTGTTAGTGATTATAGAAATCAAATACACTAATGACCCTTTTCTTATATAACTTGCTGTTTTCATTATAGAGATGAACTTTGTGGATCTA
This sequence comes from Helianthus tuberosus, assembly GCA_030545235.1. NCBI lineage: Eukaryota > Viridiplantae > Streptophyta > Magnoliopsida > Asterales > Asteraceae > Helianthus > Helianthus tuberosus. The sequence continues at coordinate 115,974,028 of CM060408.1, forward strand.
GAGGTTTTATTTCCTTTAATTGTGATCTTTTCACCCCTTGGTGAATTTACTTGGATTGACTTTTGATCACAAAAAATACTGGCTTTATTGGCTATTAATCAATCCATTCCTAACAAAACATCAAGTCCTGCCAGATTCATGGGGTAAAGGTTTGCAATAAATTTCTGATTTAGAATTTCTATTCTTGCTCCCTGCAAGATCTCAGAAATCTTAATGGTTTCCCCATTTGCTGTCTCTACTAGACATTCTTGTGGGAGTTTAGTTAATTATTGATTAAGAAGTTTGCAAAATGAAGTATTAATAAAACTTTGGTTCGCACCAGAGTCAAATAATACTTTAGCAAAAACATCATTAACTAAAAACGTACCGGTGATCACATCCGGGATCATCTTTGCTTCTTCTGCAGTCAGAACAATTACTCTAGCATTTTTAGTATTCTTGGTGTTCGTGGCTGGAGCTAGCTTTGGACAGTTAGGCTTGATATGGACCTTGTTCTCCACAGTTCTAGCATATCCTGTTGCTAATCTTTTTCCTGCAATCTTCCTCCTTGTGTCCCGGTGTTTTGCAGAAATTACAGTATATGGAGCATCTTCCGGAATGTTTTCTTTTGCAATACTTACAGTAGGGTGCAGAGGTAGAACCTACATTTCTCCCACGGTTAGAATTTCCAGAACGGAATTCTTAGGTAAGCTTCTGGGTTAGGTTCCTTCTTTGATCCTCTTCTCGTGTACGGACTAATTCATCTGTCAAGGTGTTTGCTAGTTCTACAGCTTCTTCTATGGTTTGGGGTCTAGCTGCCTTGACTACATGCCTTATCTCCCCAATTAATCCCTAGATGTAACGGGAGATTAATACTGGTTCTGGCGATGCAAGGGTTGGTACTATTCGAGCATATTCAAATAATAATGTAGTATAACCCTTACTATCTACTCCAGTCATCCTAAGGTTTTGGAATTTGTTTGCTATCTGTTCCTTTTCATTAGGAGGGCAGAATTTCCTTTCTACCATGTTTTTAAACTCCTCCCATTCCATATTGTAAGTTCTATCACTCCTCCTATATTGGAGGATAGTATTCCACCATTCTAGTGCTGAGTTCTTAAATAGACTGGAAGCAAACATTATCTTATCCTCTTCCGCACATTTACTTATTCTTAAGACTGCCTCAGTCTTTTCTATCCAACGTAGAGATGCAATATCCCCTTCATTGCCCGAGAATTCCATTGGTTTACAAGACAAAAATTCTTTATAAGAACAACCGTAAGACACGGTTCTTCTTCTTTTGGGAATGGGCACTTGAAGTACGGGTCCATTGTTAACGCTGTTTTCAGGTTCAGAGGGTCGTTTGCTATCATGTTTACTTTTATTTTCTGCTTCCTTAACCTTTTTGATAATATATGGCATCGCATCTATTATCCCTTGTGCCACTATATGTTGCATGGCACTGTTATCCACTTGGTTTCCATTATTGTTGTTGTTCTGGTTTTCATTATCCAAGTTATTGTTACTCTGGTTATCGTTATTCTGGTTTTCTTGGTTTACTTCGTCGTCCATCTGAATTTTAAACATTTATCAATTATTAATATCACAAAATAATTAATAATTTTGGCAACAACCACACAACACACATATATTGGTCAAAAGCATCAAGCATTGCGAATTTACTCTTTCTATTATAGTATGCGTCAAATACACACTAAGACTGGAATTAAAATTACAATACTATTATGCATCACTAACCACAAAGTAGTCTATACTACAACATATATTATTATTATTATTATTATTACACACACACACACAAACATATATATATATATATATATATATATTTATATATATAATTTTCATACAAACATATTATATATATTTTATTATTATTATTATTATTATTACCATCTCTACCATCACCACCTTCACTGATATGGATTCATCCTGTAATCCATATTGCGCTCATCGTACTTCCAGACAAGTCGCTCTCCTACCTGCCTCATCCTCTCACTATTCTCTAAAATCTCTTCTCCGAAAGTTCAGAGCTCTTGCACATTTTCTGCACTCATTGGGGGTGCAGGTGCTGGTACTGGGGCATGGGTTCCTCCTGAGGGTACGGATTCTCTAAGATCTCCCTAATGTATTCATCATTATCATAGTAGGGATCTAGAGGGTCCAGACCTGGATAGGCTGCTAAGTTCGGCATGGGTTCGTCATTTATGTGGTAGCGTGGCACATAATCCCTATGATCATCGAACCATGGATCATAATCTGGGTCTAAGGGATTAGGGGCTGGTATCCTAGGTATCTCCTCAGGGTTGAAATCATGCATTTGGACTTGGTTTTCGGGGTTGTTTTCTATCTCCATCGGCTGAGTGGGGAACAAAGGTAAGGGTTGTGGGGCTACTAGTTGTTCCAGATTTGGGTCGGCAGCTGTGGTTGCTAGGATATGAAAATTGGCTAAGCTCCTATTAAGCATATCCTGTGTATAGGCATCTGACTCTCGCTTAGCTGCTGCTAGGACTCTCTGCTGTTGCAACTTTCGCATTCTCTTCCTACGCTCGTGTGCTCCCTTACTGAACCATCATCTCTTTTTCTGAGGGAATGGCTCTTCAGACTGAGCCTTAAACACAAACATTCCTTCTTCATTATCAGCGACATACCCAGAGAGGGTAGGCTGTGAAGAGGTAACTTCACTCCTAGGTGAATCGGACAACTGACGATATGCGTCTGAGGGTCCTTGATCACTCATACTGTAAACTAACAAATAGTCAAATAACACATAACAATAAAATACAGATATGCACGTATTTCCATAATTAATTTCCTAACAATTTGAATAATATTTTGGTGTCAGCAGAACACTTCTGTGGCTGAATCAGCTCTGATACCACCTTCTGTCGCGACCCCCGTCCCCTATATGTCCCGGGATCGGGCGGCCGCGAGACCAATTTTGGTGATATCGTTTGTTTATCAATTTGGTAGCGGAAATTTCATCAGGACCGTAGTTGGGAAATGTTTATAAGAGTAAATACCACACTTTTATAATATTAAACATATTGGGATAAAACCCAAGTTTTCATTACAAACATTTTAATAGGGAAAATCCCTATTTTATTAAATAAAACATCTTCTTTTATTTAGGTAACTTTTATAGCCACTTTTTCCAAGCCTTCAGTGCTGTCCAACTGGCTTCTAGTTGGCTTTAACATTATGTTACCTGAAATGCGTTTAAAAACATTTTGTCAGTAGGAAATACTGGTGAGTGAATCCCAGTTTAATCAAGAAGAGTTTTATCCTTTAAACAGTATTGAGAGCGATTACAATGTTTATGTCTACACAATTACTCATTCAGTACTGTCAATCCTGACTGGTGGGTCATATTACACATTGGCTAACGCTTTGTCCAATGGTAACGTGTTCCACATTTTGTATACAAAACCCCAACATACCGGCAGTAATTGAAGAACTACAAAGACTCAATCATTGCTTAATCACATTGTAAAACATTTAAGGTTTCGTAAAAACAGTTTACAAAAAGGAGATTACTCACATTGCTGTCTTAGACTTCTTTTAAGGGTTTCCTGGTGTTTATCTATTAATTACACAAATGTACATGTGTTAGTATAATAACCCAATATTTACATTAGTAATACCCTCCTCGAGACGACATTTCAACGACTACGTCGGGCAGAACCTCGACAGCCGTTACGGAACCCTGGATCAATCGGGCAGCGTATCTAATACGTAACCGGGGTTATAATACTTACAATGGAGCAGAACTTCGTTAATTAGGGGGGGTATTATGCCCGGAAATTATGTTATCTATGCAGAAATTGAGAGAGAGATCGAAGAATTGAGCGACGGAAACTGAAGGCCCGAGCTCCCATTATATAGGAGCTAATTTTGGGTTTTACGCGGCCCGCGTAAGACATAGCAAGTGCTACGCGGCCCGCGAGAGCAGCTAGGGTAGGCCCTAGCTTGTCCGACTCAACCCTAGCTTCGACACGATGATGACGCATGGCAGCACAGGGTGTCGTCCCGTCTTGGAGCTGTCGCGCCCCGTGTAAGATCCCTAAGGGGTCTATGCTGCCCGCGAGCGACACAAAAACCTGATTTTTATTTTATTTTTATAAAAATAAAGGTATTCGGGCTTAGTTTTCACATACGGGGTATATTTTAGGACATATTGGAATATTTTAATATATATTAGGGTGTCAAAATATTTCAGGAGGGTTGTTATAGACTATTCGACCAGGTGACTTGTGATTTCAACACTTAATCAATTTTACAAAACTTCAAGGAATATCTGCTCCCAGACGAATAGTCATCCGATCTGACGACCATCTGATCGAATGACTATCCGGACGGGAGATGTAATTCTTTGTAACTTTCACTCAAATGAATCACCATCCGATCAAATGGCCATCCGTCCGGATGACCATCCGACCAGATGGCTGGACACATAGAAATACTTCTCACCTTTGAAAATGCTACAACGAAAACTTCAAAGTTCAAACAATACACAAACACATCCCTCCCAACGAACGACCCTCCGACCGAATGGTCATCCGTCCAGATGACCGTCCGCCCGGACGGTCATCCGATCGGATCACCCTTCATCACTCATCCCACCGACACGCTGTATTACGCACTGTTCAATGCTTATACCGTCGTTCTATAATCAGGCTAACTCTCCAACGCTCCCTTCAATCCAAGACTATGTTTATTTAGTAAACACGATATGTGAGTATACTTGATCCCTTTTTGCTTAACCCACTTTTGGGTGTTACATACGTTACCTATATCAAATCACATCGACACACAACGCAAACACTTTTTATACGCTAACCGCTTCACATGTTATATGTGTTATTTGATGAATTCTTGTATGTTATGTTTAGACAGTGATTGTTGCCTGACACCTTAGCAACGATAGTACTATAGTTTGGACAGTGGTGATATGTGTTGCGCATTCTACAACTCGCGGCTATGTCTGTGCATATTTCAGTGTCGATAGCTTACATGCTTCACATTTCTATGTGTTACATGCTGGTTATGCGTAAATCGCTTTTCGCTGCTATTATACTATTAAACTTGTATGCTCACCTTTACACTATGTGTATTGACCTATTTTAACGTATATGACAGGTGTTTAGGTTGCTGTGTTTTGCTGAACTCTGTGGAATCAAGCTAGGGGAGTCTAGAAACAAATTAAATAATTTATGAGTTGTCGGAACAATATTTGTCTTTGAGAAGCTATGTCTGTAATAACTGTTTTGCTTGATATGTTATGGTATGGGAGATGACGTTAAATATTTGGTAATTCTGGTTGTTATAGATCCTCCTGGACAATCTGTTTCGCTAAGTGCCTCACCCCGATGTTTTCACCATCGGTTGGGGTGTGACACCAAACATCCCCACGACAGAAACACAATGCAGTCAGGCATTCATCACTGAACTAGAAAAAACTGAAGGAGAGATGGTGAACAATAGTGTCGACCAACAAGGTGCAATGTTTGATAAAACGCCATATGAGCAGCCACCATCTACAGCTGGGAAAAACCTCTTGAAAACTTTTGAAGAGGAAGAGACACCCAATAAACCCCAAGATGAAAACGCCATCAACACATCACCACCAAAAACGCCAAACAGGTCAGATGTGCAGGAGAAAGGTGATGAGGACAAAACTCCAGACATCACAAAGTTGATGCAAGAAAATACAATTTTAAACCCTGAAGAGCTTCCTAGTGATGAAAAAGTTGATAAAGATGATGACGAAGATAAAAATATAAAAAAAAAGACTGTGGCTGAAGAGGAGAAGAGACAAATTAAATAATTTACGAGTTGTCGGAACAATATTTGTCTTTGAGAAGCTATGTCTGTAATAACTGTTTTACTTGATATGTTATGGTATGTGACATGCAGTTAAATATTTGGTAATTGTTAGGACCGGTTTTAACTCCGTAACGATTGCGAACCGAACGTGTGACGTGCGGAATCCATACACGACCGTGACCGAACACACGAGATGTAATTATAATTGTGATTCTATTTAAAGATCTGATAACGTATAGCACCTGAATCACGTACACGAGCTTTCTCTCTCTAAACTCTCTCTCTCTAGATCTAGATCTCCAAAGCTCCAAATGCTCTAAAATGGCAAAAGTTCTAAACTCTAACCCTAACACATCTATTTATAGGCCAAGGCTTTAATGAGAAAATTCATTAATTACAATATTGCCACCTTGCCTTTCTTAACTAGATGTTACAATATAAAGCTAGAATTAAAGTGTTTCCGCTACGATTTGAGATGACGGAGGCGATAGACATAAATGCACTAACAAACTCCCCCTTGGATATTGCCGCAGTCAATCTCAATCATTGAGTCAAACTCGTAGCGTCTTTTCTTTCTCTCTCTCTAGCTCGAACAGAATCCCGGTGGATCTGTTTTCAGCTCCAGCTCCCCCTTTCGGTAAACTCTTCAGGCTCCCCCTTTCGTCAAGCTTCTGTGCTTTGGGATCAACACCTGGCTTTCCAGTTACAAGCTCTTCCGGGAAAGATACCTGGCTCCTTGCACGCTTCCCCTTGCGTTGAGATCGTCTTCAGACTCCCCCTTAGACTCGGCTGTCGGGATCGTAGTCTGGAATCTGCAATTCTCTAACATTTATAAGTAAAACATTTTTAGTTGTCCAGGTATCGTAACCTGGCTCTATCAAACTTTCTAAATCAAGATCCTGGCTCTAAGGATATAATAATATGAATATATCCAGGATTACTTGAATCTCTTCCCCTATCAACAATCTTTAAGGATATGGCAATGTTAAGTATCCAAAATCGAAAACTAGCTCTTTTATAGATTTTAACAATATTAGCATCCAACTCCCTCACAGTTAATCATCCAAGTCCAAATTAATGACCTTGGAGATATCACAAACTGTTTTTGATTTTTGATTTTAAAAACTTCAAGTTTCAAATTAATGAACTTGTTTTTATTTTCAGAAACACGATCAGCATACTTAGATTTTGAAACTCAGCTCTCAGACATTGGTTGTCGAAAATAAAACAGAAATCAAAATCTTTTTGTATTTTTCTGAAATATAAAGCAGTAAAGAAATATGTACAAACATATTTACACAATATTTTTGTTTGAGTTTGCGTCAGAGGATCATATCAGTTTTTGACAAGTCACAAGTACCGTTGAGCTTAGTTACACATTAAGAATTAAACAATTCACTTAGATTGTCGATATACTGATCCACTTAAATTTTCACACAAACTTCAACTGATTCAGGATACGAATTAGGTGTATTAAGAACTTAAACTCATTCATGTGTCCCACCTCTTGAATATACTCCCGTATCCAGATCCCAATATTCAGTCTTACAGGTGAGTATACCTAGATGATATCTGTAAGGGGAATAAATTATAGTACTAAACCGTGAGATCTCAGGTCAGAACTTCCGTTCAGCAGAGAGATGACGGCTCGACTTTTGGTGTGTCCCCTTTAGAGGATCTTTTGTATTACAACAGCAATGACTATCAATTTTATTGTTTCATCAATTTGCTGAGGGTGGCGCTATATTTCAAGCAATGCAGAAAGTATTCTCCAGGGACTAGGCCATTGCTTTCGCAAAATCAGAAGTCCCGAGATAATACCCCAGATATCACTATGTATAAAGACCTAGTATCTCAGAAAGAGGGACCCTTCAAACGAGATTTCAGGGGTTACCTATATATCCAAGTAGTGTTCCCCATGAAATAAGCAAGTTTGAATTTAAGTTTATGTCCCGAAAAAGTTTACTAAATGTATAAAAATCTATCGGCATATCATCAGTGAGACTGTTTAACGCTATATAATCAATACATTTCTTTAGCATACTGTAACTGTCTACTGATGTACTATCATTTCCTCTTTTTACACAAAAACTTAATTTTTTGTTTTATCATGTTTTTGGCTTTTTCAAATTTTCTAATGTTTTTGGATTTTCTTAACAATATTACTCCCCCTAAAATACAAAACCATTCTAAAGAAAATTTGACAACCAATACTGATAGCTTTGTCTCGCCATCCATTTTCTGCTTTTCGTGCACTGATTTGCAGAAAATAATATACCCCCATGATTTACAACCCATTGATTTTTGACAGTTTGAAAACCGTTTTTCAATCTTGTGAAAGTAATCATGTTTGTTCAGCCGTGAGGGTTTCGGCGTATTCAATCAATCATATTTTTGATATTTTCTATTTTTGACAAAAATTAAAAACAAACATATTTTTGGTTTTTCAAGATTTTGACAAAAATAAAAACATATTTTTGGTTTTTAAATTTTCAATTTTTAGGGTTTTGAAATATTGTTTATTTATATACAGAAAACAAGCAAACTCCCTGTTTCAACCAAGCCAGGGTTCAGCAGCCTTCTCATCTCGTGCCAGGCTGCTTCGACACTCCTCTTGTTGACATCCAGAATTCTTCAGAAGCACCTGCACATTCAAAATATTCAATTACTTGAACAATTTAGCCCAGGTCTGTTTGACCTTAGGCATTTCAACACAATATGCATCAGTTAACTTCGGAAAATCTTTGTCATTTTGCACAAAGACTTTTTCAATTTTAACTTCAACTTTTTCATCATTTACCGAAGCCATTTGTTTTTTAACAGACCATGTTTGACCTTTAGGAGTACCTCTTTTGTAAAAATGTGATTCTTTTTGAATATTTTGATTTTGAACAACAACTTTTGGTTTCCAAAACTCGTTTGGTTTTGTTGCATCAACAGTGTTTTTCCAACTTTGTGTTGTTCTTAATTTTGGTGTCACTGGTTTCCATGTTTGTTGTGAGTCAGCCTTTGACATTTTCGGCTTCCAAGTTTGCTTTGAATCAAACTTGGTTGACTTCTGATTCACAACATCAGACTTCTGTTTCTGAACATAAACAGACTTCTTTTTGTCAACATCCACAGGTTTCAGATTTGGACACTTTCGTGCAAGATGTCCTATTTGATTACATTTGAAACATGTTCTCTTGGACACGTCTTTGACCTGTGGTTGTTGCTTCTTCTTTTGAGCATAGAAATCTTCGTTAGACTGTTGTCTAAATATGAATTTTTCCTCTTCTTTTAAACATGTTCCTTGAACAAAGTTCATCTTTGCCTGAAAATTTGGCACTTCATTTCTTTTCCAATTTTGTTTCTTCTTATAACCCAACCCAGCCTTCATGTTTTTCTTTTTGTAACCAGGTTTCTTATAAAAAAGTTTTGTGACCTTTACCAACAAACTTTGAAATCTCAGATTTTTCAATTTCAACCATTTTGAAAACTTTATCAACTTTTTCTGAAATCACATTCTGAATCGGGAATACAACATCTAAGAATAATTTGTCCGATCCAATCATGGTATAAACCAATCCTTTTGAATCTTCATTCAAATTTTTTTCGGATTTCGAGTTTTTCAGATATCCATCATGAAAATTACCTTCATATTCATCCTGTGATTCAGATTTACCTGTATCAACTGACTCTTCTTTCAACACACTTTCAACGACCTTACCTACCACCTCTGAATCACTAGAATCATCAGATTTGGAATAGGTTACGTCAATGTTATCTGGCAATTGATCTACCATGTTGAAAGCTTTTTCGACCTTTTCATCATCATAAAATGCAAACTTTTCTGGTGGTGGAACTTGATGAAACTCTGAGCCAATACCTTTCCTGTTTTGCTCAGACTCACCATCTCCTTGTTTTATATTGAAAATTCTTTCAAGCACATATGACGACACGTGATAACTTTTTAACTTGTTGTTATCCTGTTCTAACTCAGCAATCTGACGCTTTAGCTTAGCAACATCCTCAATGTAAGAATTTACAACATCTTGTTTTATTTCATACATTCTCTTAAGCTCTTTAGTTGTTTCAGATAAGTAATTCATTCTTGATTGAGCAAATTTCATTTCATCCTTCACTTTTTCATATGATTCTTTTGTAATGTGATATGCCAACTTTATTGAATCATATTCTTTCTTCATTTCTTGACAAACAATTTCTTTTTGGTCACATTCTTCTGTCTTTTTCAAAACATTTTCTTTCAAAACTTCATTTTCTTTTTCTGCCTTTTTAAATTTTTCCAGAAGTTTTTCCTCATTATCTTTCAAAACTTTTTCTTTTTCAAACATTTCTTTGTATTTATTTTTGAAAATATTTTCAATTTTTATGAATTGTTTGTCTTTTTCAGTACAAGCACTGCACGTTTCCATGCATTTCTTGCACTGTTCAACATTTTTGATTTTAATTTCAGCGTCAGACTTTACCTTAGTGATTGGCACTTCGGTGTTAGCTGCAACTTCTGTCTTCTTCTGATCAGTATCTTTCTGCTTTTCTTCAACACCAATTTCATCACCAACTAAATTCTCATTTTTCACTTCTTCTTCTTCTTCGTCTTTCTTCTCAGTTCCTTCAACTTGCTATTCTTCAGTAACAGCTTCTTTCACAACATCTTCATTCACTTCCACAGATACCTTCACATCTTCTTCAGCAACTTTCTTCAATTCTTCAACCATGCTCTCAACATTCCTCTCCATTCTCTCTTCATCTCTCCTCTTTAAACTCTATATCATTACTTCTCTTATGAGTTTTTCTAGCTTTTCCTCATAATTTTTGTCTTTTACAGCATTTGAATAAAATTCACCGACCCGAGGAATTACTAGAAGAACATCATCAAAAACTATGTCCTTCTTAGAAAGAACAGGTTCACCATATCTGTTGATATAACACTCTCGTTTCTTATCCCATCTTTTGTATCTGACAGCTTCATCATATTCTCTTTGCATATCATTCATTCTGTTCGCAGCCATTCTTATGTCTCTGTCTGTTTTCTCACTCAGAATTTCTTCTCTGGTTTTCTTTTTAGCCTCAGCAACAACCTTTTCTTCTTTGTTTTCATCTTTGATTTCAGCAACAAAGGTGTAATGGTTGTTCTTTAATATAGCTTTGCCATGAGCTATTTTTCAAACATCAACTCGATCTTCTTCTGGACAAATCTGGCTCCAATCATATCCTTCATCATCGTGAATCACAGCATAAGCTCTTGACTTCTCTCTGGGTTTGTCTTCAATCATCTTTGGCTCTTCTCTGCAACGGTGGTAAATTTCCTTTCGGTAGTAATCATCATTGAACGGATGTTCATTTCCACCAACCGCAGAATTGTTGCACTCTCTTTTGAAATGACATTTTTGCTTACATTTGAAGCAGGTCACTTTGGACTTATCAAATCCAAGCTTTGTAGATGCACCACCAAGAGATTGTTTCCCAGTAATTTCCATATATCTCTGAGCTCTGCGGATGCAACTAGCTAAACACCAACGGATGTCAATGAGTTCCATCTCTTCAGGATCAATCTGGTCGTAGTCTTCTTTGGTTAACTCAGAGTTACCAATCTTGCCTGCAACTAGACCTTCATACGATTCCAGAACAGATGCAAGGAAACTCATTTGTTGCTTAGCTGCATTTATGCTCATTGTCGGGGAATTCTTCAATTTGAGAGCAATGTTGCACAGAACTTCTTCAGATTCTTCAGAACTAGCTTTTGAAGCAGATGAATGATAACCCGGATAGTAACTTGATGAGCTTTTCTGAGGTTCTTTTGTCCTCTCACCACTGAATGCTGTCTGTGGTGATCTATCAGCTTATACTGAAGGTATATTGCCTTTATAATAAAGACCAACATTCTGCTGATGCGAAGAACTGCTCATCTTGTCCTGCTTTTGCAACTCAAGTTCATGACTCTCTATCTTTTCTATCAAGACATCAAGAGAAATTGTATCATATAAAGTATCATTTTTCAGGATAAAAACAAACGTTTGCCACTGATCAGCTCGTGGTAACGCTTCTATAAGTTTGTCTATTATTTCTTCTCTTGTTTTTTCAATCTTAAATCTTTCTAGTTCGATTTTTAGATGACAAAAACGTTCAATCATTTGACGAACTGATTCACCGTTAAGACTATCAAACAAATCAAATTCCTTTTTTAATAAAGCAATTTTGTTCTTCCTGATTTGTTTACCACCCTCTACCTTAACCCGTAAAGCCTCCCAAACCGATTTTGAAGTTCCATCATGTTGCAGTAAAGCAAACATGTCATTTCTGATTGCCAACTAGATCAAAGCAATCATTCTTTGTTCTGCTGAGAATTCTGCTTTGTCATCTTTAGGTAAGTCTTTGAGTGGAAGCTCTTCTCCTTTATCATTAGTCGGCCTTTTGTACCCAAACTCCAAACAAAACCAGCTCTCGTGAGCATAGGCTTTTGCCCAACCAATGAACCTCTCTTTCCACCACGTGTAATCTTCAATGCTTTCCAGAGTTGGTGGCTTCGAGTGTGTTCCGTAGAAGTTATCATGCTTGATGTTTTCATTGATTGCTTTTATAATTGACTTTGGTGTGACCGTTGATGTTTCGGAAGATTTGGTTGTGAATGCATTGTAAAACGTATTGTAGAACTCTTCAGCCATGATTTGAAATTCTTGATTCACCTCGAATATCACCTGAATCAACAAACAATAATGATCAGTTCTAAAAATTTTCAAACAACTTGAATCGGACAAGTATTCTATCTTGTGAGTCAACAAAAGTCAACAGTGAATATGCTGTCCGATCGGTTAGCTCAAGTGACTTGGAATCAGTTGACAACCCGTACGACCCTCTGTTCGATCGGTTGACACAAAACGACAAAAATTTATGTTGTTCGATCGATCAGCACTACACCACAAAACAATATGCTGTCCGATCGGCTTGCACTAGACGACAAAATGCTTGGTCGATCGGCTGGCACGTTGATGCTGTCCGTTTGATGTCACAAAACGACAAAATTCTTGATCGATCGGTTGGTGTTGTCACATTGACTTTCAAAACAACATCACATGCAAACTAATGATTCTTCAACAGTCACCGTTAAGTCCTTTAATACATCACATGACAATCCTTGATTAAATCATTATTTCACATGCAAACTATGAATATGTGTAATGGCCGACAATATTTTTATCAATTCAATTTATGGATCTGACAATTCACATGGATTGACTAAATGACAAAATGGTGAGATAACGTGTCTGGACCCGAGTTACCGCTCGAGCGGGTGGCAACAACTTTTATGAATTAGAATATGTGATATTTGACACGGATTGTTGTGACGCGGATTGCTATTCGTGCGGACAAGTGTCCGTCTGGATAGGTCAAATAAAGTCAAAGCTTTTTAATGAATTTAAGGAGGTGCTGAGACCCGGATTGCTATCCGTGCGGGTGGGTGATCTGTAACGGTCAACAAAGTCAAACTTTTAATGAGATGTTATGCAACGGATGGTCATCCGCGCGGATTGCCATCCGGGCGGTGAACTTCAAAAACAATATCAGCAACAACAGTCAGCATTTTGTTCAACTTTTTCGAACCAAAAATTCTAGATATCTCCCAAATTACTTTGAATTAAGATTTGAAATTTTATAGGCTTATAGATCATGTATTTTCTCACAACATATCCAAATTTTAGCAATTTTCGACCGTAAAAACCTGTGTAATTTGACGATTTTCAGTTAAAAACGTGAATAGATGAAAAGATGAGGAAATTTTGACAAATCTGTACGAATTTTGACTCTGAATCTGCTGAAATCGAGTGCGTAATTGTGTGTTTGATCCATGCAATCGAGCTCCTGCTCTGATACCACTTGTTAGGATCGGTTTTAACTCCGTAACGATTGCGAACCGAACGTGTGACGTGCGGAATCCGTACACGAACGTGACCGAACACACGAGACGTAATTATAACTGTGATTCTATTTAAAGATCTGATAACGTACAGCACCTGAATCACGTACATGAGCTTTCTCTCTCTAAACTCTCTCTCTCTAGATCTAGATCTCCAAAGCTCCAAATGCTCTAAAATGGCAAAAGTTCTAAACTCTAACCCTAACACATCTATTTATAAGCCAAGGCTTTAATGAGAAAACTCATTAATTACAATATTGCCACCTTGCCTTTCTTAACTAGATGTTACAATATAAAGCTAGAATTAAAGTGTTTCCGCTCCGATTTGAGATGACGGAGGCGATAGACATAAATGCACTAACAGTAATTATGGCTGTTATGGATTCTCCTGGACAATTTGTTTCGCTCAGTGCCTCACCCCAATGTTTCCACCATCGGTTGGGGTGTGACAGATTGGTATCAGAGCCATAACTATAGGGAATTAGGCAAGACTCGACTTAGTCCGGGTCGATGTCTTAGAAATGACCTAGTCTATAGTCTACGTACCAATAGACCGTCTTATGAAAACCCAGTAGGGGTTCTGCATGAGCCTATTTTTGTTACGATCTCTCGAACTCATTCTTTCTCGAACGCCAGATACTACAGCTTCGCGCAAAGCCAGCCTTTCCTAAGACTAGAAACACACTACCGCCTTTCTTAAGGCGGACACCGCACACGGTTTTCAAAGATGAACGAGTGATTGGATCGAGACTAGGTGTGAATACCGCAAACTCTTGATTAGATTGCTTGCTCGACGCACATTTTTACTATAAACACGAGAATTTGCGTTGAATCAGGAGTGAAATCCATACTTCGACGCATATCTCCCTATCTGTCTCTCATGATTCTATCACACAAATAGGAATGTAGTCGTTGAGTTTGGGGTGGAACCCGAACCTTGATGACTTATTCCGCTCCCTATTTTGGTTTTATAAAACTCTCACCGAAGTTTCGATGAATTCCAATGAATCGAGTTATGTGAATAGGCGAAAGGATGCGCGCCGTTCGCCGTATGTCGGCAGCATAGTCTATTAGGTCAAAACGTGTACTCGAAGTCCTTGAGAATAGTCGAATCACTTTGGGTAGTCGATGTCTCGCACCCAGACACTCCAAATTCAACCCGCACCCGCCGATTTTATGTGATTATGTGTTTCGATTCTGAGCTCGCAAACCGCTGGCTCTTTGATTTTACGAGAAAATTTTATGTGTTTTACGTGGTTTATATGTTTACGTGTTTTGATTTTGGAGAATATACGCTTTTCCGCTCCTCGCTTTGATAAACACGCACAACTCGCACTGCACATTTATCTCAAAACGCTAACAAATCGCATGCTATGTTACTTGCTTACACTATACTATTCGCTGTGATACTCGCTATTCTCGAACGCGTTCGTGAACTTGAATGATAGGTGAATGCGTGCAATATATGTAGGTGAATACGTGCAAAATATAGTTGAAATATGTGCTTCTATGCTTTATAAGCTTATGTGCTTATGTGTTTATGTGCCTATGTGATTTATGTGCCTATGTGGTTATATGCCTATGTGTGGATGTGTTCCTGTGCTTTATATAGGGTAGCATGAGATGATACTATAGACTATACTCGATTTAAATCGCGTTTGAGTCCTATGACGATGTCTGTTGCAGACAATGTCGTCGTTTGGATCTCATACTTCCCGAGCCACCCGCCGCAACCACGCTGACAAACGCATCGCCTCGCTAATCGCCAAGGAAATGGCTAAGGTCATTCCGCAAATCTTCAGCGAACTAAATGAAAACGATAGAAAGTCCTCTGAGGAATCTAGGATCGACTTTCCCCACGCTACTTTTAGCTAAAAGCAGTTTAAGGCCCGCGGCCCCAAAGACTTCACTGGTAAAGACGAGCCTACTGCCATGTTTCAATGGTTCGATTCGATTGAAGTCACTCTGCGCCAAAGCGGTTGTCCCGATAACCTTCGCACTGTCAATGCAACTGGCATTTTCCAGTCCAGGGCTTCGGACTGGTGGATTGCCGAAAGAAACATACGAGGGAATGACGTAGCCTATGGGCTTACTTGGGAGGATCTGAAAGAAATCATGATGAAAGAATTATGCCCTCCCCATGAGCTTTAGAAGCTAGAGGACGAGTTTTGGAACATCAAGCAAGAGGGTGGCGACAATGCCGGTCTTACTGCACGCTTTAAGAAGCTTAGCATCATTTGTCCAGGCCAAGTCTCAACTCCTGACATCACCATCAAGAAATACATCCATGCTTTACCGGATTGTGTTGCTGATTTCGTGCAAGCCGCCAAGACAACCACCATCGAAGAGACTTATCTACTCACTATAGAAATCAATGACAAGTGAGTTAGGGCTGGTTACTACAAGAACACCACCAAAAGTCTCCACCAAGTCACCGCTACCGCAAGCTTCCAAGTCTTGACGCCGCAGGCGCAAGAACAACAACAACAACAAGATTTGTGCTATCACCACCGCTCCACTCAATGCTGTACCTGCCCAACCGCAACCCCAGAACCGCCAAGTAGCTACACCCGTGACCAATGCACCTCCTAAAAAACGTGCATACACTAGTCCGCACCCGTGACCAATGCACCTCCTGCAAAACGTGCATACACTAGTCCGCACCCTCTGTGCCCTACTTGTACTTATCATCATCCAGTTGGGATCGCATGTCGATTTTGTGTTCATTGCAACCTTTACGACCACTTCACTGCCAACTGCCATACTGATCCCCGTCAAGCTCAAGCTCAGGTTCAAGCTCCTGCACTGCCAGCTCCTCTTCCCGCTCCACAGGGCCAACAAGCAGCTCCTGCTCCCACTGCTCATGCAAGAGCCTGCTTCGCGTGTGGTGATCCTAACCACTTTGCAAATGTCTGCCCGAACAGAGTGGTGAAACAAGAGCCACAACAGCAACCAACAAAGCAACAACATCAACAGCAGCAGCCTCAGCAGTAGCAGCAGCAACAGCATCCAACAGCCCGCGGACGAACATTCAACATCAATGTCCACCAGGCCCAAGCAGACAACAATGTGGTTAATGGTACGTTTCTTGTCAACGGTATATATGCTTCGTGCTTATTTGATACTAGAGCCGATAACTGTTTTGTATCGTTAGAATTCGAAAAGCTCCTAAAATGTAAACACGCTATTCTCCCTTCAACGTTCGACGTAGAAGTTGCCACTGGAAGAACCGTCACTGTTAGTTCTGTTCTACGTGATTGTACTCTTGAGCTCAACAATCACGTCTTCCCCATCGACGTTATTCCGATGCATCTTGGTAGTTTTGATATCATAGTAGGCATGGATTTTCTTCATGAAAATCGTGGTGAAGTCGTTTGTTTTGACAAAACGATTCGTTTCTCGCTCGCTAATGGTGATCAACTCTGTGTCTATGGCGAAGTCTCATCGAAGGATTTGAAACTCATGTTGTGCATCCAAGCGAGCAAGTATCTCCGTAAGGAATACAAGGCTTTCTTGGCACACATCGTAGTAGTAGAAAAAGGGAAAGACATCAGTGAAGGACGTTCCCGTTGTTCGCGATTTTCCTAACGTCTTTCCTGATGATTTACCTGGTTTACCCCTGAGCCGTGATATTGATTTCCGAATCGACCTTATTCCTGGAGCTAATCCTGTTGCTAAAGCTCCCTATCGCCTCGCTCCGTCTAAAATGCGCGAACTCTCAAGTCAACTCCAGGAATTGCTTGATAAAGGCTTTATTCGCCCTAGCACCTCTCCTTGGGGCTCGCCTGTCCTTTTTGTTAAAAAGAAGGACGGATCGTTCAGGATGTGTATCGATTATAGGGAATTGAATAAGCGAACTATCAAGAATCGCTATCCCCTGCCCTGAATCGATGATTTGTTTGATCAATTGCATGGTGCTACGTGTTTCTCGAAGATCGATTTACGCTCAGGTTACCATCAGTTACGAATCCAGGAGGAAGATGTACCTAAAAATGCTTTCCGAACCCGATAAGGCCATTATGAATTCATCGTAATACCCTTTGGTTTAAACAATGCACCCGCGGTTTTCATGGATTTGATGAATCGCGTGTGTAAACACTTTCTCGACCGCTTCATCATTGTGTTTATTGATGATATCCTTATCTATTCAAAATCGAAGGCCGAACATGCACAACATCTACGTTTGGTTCTCTAATTACTCCAAGGGAATCAACTCTATGCCAAGTTCTCCAAGTGTGAATTTTTGCTAGAGGAGGTTCAATTCCTCCGTCACATCGTAAATAGTCAAGGTATACACGTCGATCCCGTGAAGATTGAAGCCGTTAAGAGCTGGGTTACACCAAAATCACCGTCCGATGTTCATTTATTCCGATGTTCATTCATTCCGTCAATTCATCGCTGATTTCTCGAAAATCGCCGTTCCGCTTACCTCTCTTACGCATAAAGACAAGTCTTTTTTTGGGAACCAAACAAGTGCGAGCCTTTCAGACCCTCAAGCATATGCTCTGCAATGCTCCTATCCTCGCATTGCCTGACGGAAACGATGACTTCATAGTCTATTGCGATGCCTCTAACCTCAATCTCAGTTGTGTCCTCATGCAACGAGATAAGGTTATCGCGTACGTCTCTCGTCAGCTCAAGATCCACGAGAAGAACTATACTACTCACGACCTCGAGCTTGGTGTAGTTGTTTTTGCATTGAAGATATGGCGACACTACCTTTACGGTACCAAGTGTACGATCTTCACCAACCATAAGAGCCTACAACATATCTTGAACCAGAAGGAACTGAATATGGGCCAACGCCGGTGGGTAGAACTTCTCAACGATTACGACTGTGAGATTCGTCATCACCTTGGCAAATCAAATGTCGTTGCTGACGCTCTAATCCGACGAAGCTATTTGCATAGTATTCGTGATACTCGCGCCCAACACAACCGTGAAGCCTTAATTCGTGACGCTCAGCACGCCTGCTTCATTGAGAACACCCTGGGAGAGGAAATGTAGAAGTTTGGTGCTGAAACTCAATTTGTCACCAAATCGAACGGTATCTATTACTATCTCGATCACATCTGGATCCTAAGTCGCAATAACCTTCAGGAGATATTGTTGACTGAAGCCCACAAGTCTCAGTATTCCATTCATCCCGGTGCCGACAAGATGTACCATGACCTTTGTCTTCGGTATTGGTGGCCTGGAATGAAGAAGGATATCGCTATCTATGTTTTGAAATGCCTGACTTGTTCGAAAGTCAAGGCTGAACAGCAAAGACCCTCTGGATGACTCGTACAACCCGAAATCCCTATGTGGAAATGGGAGAGTATATCTATGGACTTCATAACGAAACTTCCCTGCACGGCATCAGGTCACGATAGCATCTGGGTTATCGTTGATCGTCTTACTAAATCTTCTCATTTTCTGCCGATATGAGAAGACTTTAAGGTAGAACGATTAGCACGGATCTATACCGATGAAGTTTGTGTCGACACGGGACGCCTCGTGATATCATCTCTGACCGCGACGGTCGTTTACCTCGTGTCTTTGGGAGACGTTTGAATCTGCTCTCGGTACTACCCTTAATCTAAGTACCGCTTTCCATCCTCAAACCAACAGTCAGACTGAACGCACGATTCGCACCCTTGAAGACATGCTTCGCTTGGGTGTAATAGATTTCGGTGGTAATTGGGATTCGCATTTACCTTTAGTCAAATTCTCGTACAATAACAGTTATCATTCTAGCATTCAAATGGCAACATTTGAGGCATTGTATGGAAGAAAATGTCGATCGCCTATTGTATGGCATGAGATCGGAGATGCGCAAATTACCGGTCTTAAGTTACTACAAGAAATGACTGACAAGATCCTTCAAATACGAGACAATCTGTTGAAAGCTCGGAGTTGTCAAAAGAGTTACGCCGATAGACGCCGCAAGCCCCTTGAATTTGACATTGGCGATCACGTACTCCTAAAGGTTTCACCTTGGAAGGGGGTGATCCGATTCGGCAAGAAAGGAAAACTCGCGCCTCGATATGTTGGACCCTTTAAAATTCTGGAAAGAATTGGCAAAGTGGCCTACAGACTCGAACTACCGGAGGAACTTAGCAACGTTCACCCGACTTTCCATGTTTCAAACCTCAAAAAGTGTCTAGCCTAGCTGAATCTACATGTACCTCTTGAGGATCTACAAGTGGACAAAACATTACACTTCGTGAAAAACCCAGTCGAGATCATGGATCGAGAAACCAAGAAGCTCCGACGCTCACGCATTCCCATAGTAAAGGTTCGCTGGGAAGGCAAACACGGCGCCGAGTTCACTCTGGAACTCGAAAGTGACATGAGGGCTAAGTATCCACAGTTATTCGTTATGCCTGCACCTTAATTTCGGGACAAAATTCCCTAAAGTAGGGGAGGCTGTAACAACCCGACTTTTTGAAGTCAAAGTACAAGTCAAAGTCAAAGGAAAAAAAGATTGCTAATCAGATCTATCATTTCTGACTTAACTATTGCTTGTACCCTTGAACCTCGATAAATCGATACTTTAGTTTACGCTGTTTTGTTTTATGATTTGTAATATATGAAGTAACAATGCGATAAATGCTAATCTACTTAACGCTATCTCCTCGCTATCGCATCGCAACTCGAATCGCATTTATAGATATTGTTTTACGTGTATGTGTAATTATGTGCTTTACTTGTGTGTGCTGATGTTATGTTAAAGATGTTATTCGCAAACGCAATCGCAACTCTTTCACAACGCAATCTCATCGCGAACTGGAAACACAAGGTTACTTATGATTGTTGTATATTAGTTATGTTATTTGTGTAACTATTGTTTAAAACTATCGCATCGCTTACTCGCAACTCGCTAAAACGCAACACAACGCTCAACGCATGAAACAAAAGTCAGAAAACCAACTCGCAGAAGCCCTCCGATCGAAGGACCATTCGATCGAATGGACATCCGACCAGATGACCATCCGATCAGATGGCCATCCAATCGAAAGGCCCTTCAACCCGTTTAACCACCGCCTTTCTCTCCTCTCACTATATATACCCCACCTGTCACATCACTGTTCATGATGTGACAGCTCCCTCTGAACCAGCGCATTCTCAAGCCTTTTTCTTTCGATTCCTCGCGATTCTTGTAAGTTTTCACTCCAAATCTTGTACTTTTATCATCTACACACACTCTCTCATCATCTTCTCCATCAAATCACAACTTTTCACCATGAAATCACTGGATTTGGGTTGTTTTAGAGTGACGTCATCACTGGTTCATATGAACACCGGAGTATGATCTTATCTCACCAAGAACAACTCAGATCTAAAGGATTTCTACAATGTTTAAACACCGATTTTACCAAAATCTAAACAGTTTCCATCTGATTTTCAACTTTTCTTCAAACATTCTTCACTTTTATTCGAAACCGATAGAATCTGAGCTCGTTCAGGCCTACTACTCATTCTCCAGTGAAGTGCCGGTCTGAGAACGGATTACTATCAAAGAGACGACCGATTCACAGGTTGAAGATGAAATTCCGTCAAAAACAGTTACTGACCGAACGTGGAGATTCCTATCCGATCAGATGACTGGGACTCGATGTTGTTTCCGTTGTTTGACACGTTGTCATACCGTCTCGGTTCAACCGCAAAAATTTTCTAAACTTAACTAATTTTTACAAGTTCAAACCAGCAGTTGCCCGAACGAATCGCCGTTCGATCGGATCACTATCCGATCGAACGATTATTCAACCAGGTGACATGTGATTTCAACATTTAATCAATTTTACAAAACTTCAAGGAATATCAGCTCCCAGACGAATAGTCATCCGATCGGACGACCATCCGATCGAATGACTATTCGGACGGGAGATGTAATTCTTTGTAACTTTCACTCAAACGAATCACCATCTAATCAAACGGCCATCCGTCCGGATGACCATCCGACCGGATGCCTGGACACATAGAAATACTTCTCACCTTTTAAAATGCTACAACGAAAACTTCAAAGTTCAAACAATACACAAACACATCCCTCCCAACGAACGACCCTCCGATTAAATGGTCATCCGTCCGGATGACCGTCCGTCCCGACGTTCATCCGATCGGATCACCCTTCGTCACTCATCCCACCGACACGCTCTATTACACACTGTTCAATGCTTATACTGTCGTTCTGTAATCAGGCTAACTCTCTAGCGCTCCCTTCAATCCAAGACTGTGTTTATTTAGTAAACACGATCTATGAGTATACTCGATCCCTTTTTGCTTAGCGCACTTTTGGGTGTTACATACGTTACCTATATCAAATCACATCGACACATAACGCAAACACTTTTTATACGCTAACCGCTTCGCATGTTATACGTGTTATTCAATGAACGCTTGTATGTTATGTTTACACAGAGATTGTTGCCTTACACCTTAGCAACGATAGTACTATAGTTTGGACTCAGCACCTGTCATGGACAGGGGTTGTTGTGGGTATTTCTTCACGTGTCACAGTGGTGATATGTGTTGCGCATTCTACAACTCGCAGTCATGTCTATGCATATTTCATTGTCGATAGCTTACATGCTTCATATTTCTAAGTGTTACATGCTGGTTATGCGTAAATCGCTTTTCGCTTCTATTATACTATTAAACTTGTATGCTCACCTTTACACTATGTGTATTGACCTATTTTAACGTATGTGACAGGGGTTTAGGATGCTGTGTTTTGCTGAACTCTGTGGAATCAAGCTAGAGGAGTCTAGAAACAAATTAAATAATTTATGAGTTGTCGGAACAATATTTGTCTTTGAGAAGCTATGTCTGTAATAACTGTTTTGCTTGATATGTTATGGTATGGTATGGGACATGACGTTAAAGATTTGGTAATTATGGTTGTTATGGATTCTCCTAGACAATCTGTTTCGCTCAGTGCCTCACCCCGATGTTTCCGCCATCGGTTGGGGTGTGAGACCAAACATCCCCACGATAGTAACACGATGAAGTCAGGCATTCATCACTGAACTAGAAAAAAATGAAGGGGAGATGGTGAACAAAAGTGTTGACCAACATGGTCCAGTGTTTGATAAAACGACATATGAGCAGCCACAATCTACAGCTTGGAAAAACCTATTGAAAACTTTTGAAGAGGAAGAGACACCCAATGAACCCCAAGATGAAAACGCCATCAACACATCACCACAAAAAAATGTCAAACAGGTCAGATGTGCAGGAGAAAGGCGATGAGGACAAAACTCCAGACATCACAAAGTTGATGCAAGAAAATACTGTTTTAAACCCTGAAGAGTTGCCTAGTGATGAAAAAGCTGATAAAGATGATGAAGAAGATAAAAAAAAAGACTGTGGCTGAAGAGGAGACGAGAGATAAGAAATTGAGTAGGGCATGTTTGTCACCTTATGTAAGGAGGCAAGTGGTTATACATGAACCAAGGACAAACCCTGAAAATAACCTTTCCACATACATCTTCACTGGATACGGCGATTACGAGTATGTACACTTCTCTCAAAATAAAACACCAAACTTTCCATTCATAACCTTTACTTGAATATGCATGTAAAAACTATCAAAACGCCATGCATTATAATAGAATGAGTTTATATAACTATAAGGACAAATGATGTTTTTTTAGGACTGAGGTGTTCAAGATGGGAGAAAAGTTTCTCATGAGGGTGATTTGTGAGAGCATGAAACCAGGATTTCAAGCACACGTCTCAATTATTCTATGTTGGGCACATATCCTGAACTGTGAAGAAAGATACAAGGCTCCAGAATCACCCTCAAGGTTATTCTGCTCAGAATTACTGCTGGTGACTCTTTTGCTATATTTAATTGATAAAACTATAATAGGACATTGTTTTGTTGTTTAAAATGTGGTACTCAATATTACAGAATCGTCCGGCATACGAAAAAATGACAAAAGCAAATTATCGATACAAAGAATTCAACAGAACCATGGAAACCGTTCTGAAAAATACACGTTTCAATGAAGACCGGAAAAATAAAACCATCAAAGATTATTAACTGGTCTTCGTGCCAATAATATGGGAATGACATTTCAATGTTGTTAGTTTCAACATAAAACACGAAAGAGTTGATGTATTTGACAACAGCGGTGCAGAGGATGACGTCAGCATCGAAGACAAGTATGCTGGATGGGTCGAAAAGTTGGTAAGTATCTTAAAAACTTTGTATATAGGAACTATGATGACAAAACGCCAAACTAATATATGTGAAAAAATGTGAAACTGCAGCACAGTGCTTTTGCAAACTACTTGCGTATTAAAAAACACCCAAAGCATAAGATCATGAGCAAGGCGAAGATTGTCAGACAACAGATGGATTGGAGGACAACGTCTAACGTGCTTGACTGTGGGATTTTCGCAATGAGGCATGTAACAACTCGCATTTTCAAGATCTTTTATTTGTACATTATTTGTACTCGATTGATTTCACGAGATAGTTAATGTGTTTAATAAATATTGAATGAACGTATCCATTGTTATATCTTGAATGATTGTTCGGTTTTCTAATCTTGGTCACACAAATCGCATATCCCTTTATTTACACCCTTGGCCCGAACTCGAAGCCCAGACGCAATGTTACCAGGCCCAAGAGCAATCCAAAGTTGGGCCCGACTCCCATTGTGATCGCATACCCACTCAAATTGGGAGTGGTTTTCTCATAATCTCCATAACACAAAATATAACAAACCCTATTATCTTTCCCTTCCCTTGATGATCGACGACAGCCATCCCCTCATTCGAAGCATTTCTATTCTCGATCTAGGCACTCTATCTCTCGGTTAGACTACTAATCACCCTTGTTAATCTGCTTGTTGTTTTGATGATAGCATGAATTTATTATTTGTTGTTTTCTTGGTGCTTGGAATGATTGTGATGTAGGAATGATTAAGAGTTCTTTGTAAAACTGGATTTGTAATCGAAATTAACATGGAGTGATAATACATAAAATCGGTGTGGCTCGATAGTTAGCTGAGGATCATGTACGTGAGTAGGGTTCCACGGTTTGTGTGTTTTTGGATAGGTTGCATGATTGCTTAATGATATGTGTACAAGATTTGTTTTGATCTAATCTGAATAGAAACCTGTGAGTTAATGCATGTTAAGATGTATTCTCGAATGATGATTAGGACCTGTATGAATCAATAGAAACGCTTACGATTTTTGGTTCATGATTTGGGTCGCATAAGGTTAAGAAACTGCCCTAATGGTTGTGCTAATCATATGATTAAATTCTGCTAATAATTGGAATTATGTGAGTGATTGGTAACTAATTAGGTAATGAATTGGTAACTAATTAATTGATTGACCAAGTACACCTAGAGATGTAACTAATTCTGTGAATCAAGACCAACCAAGATGATCGCACACCTATGGTGGAGTCGCACAAGTGCAACGGGCCTGAATGGTCTTGGGCTAGAGAGTCAGCTAGTCGCACACTTGGTTGGGCAGCGGATCAGGGTTGATCGCACACCAGAGCAAGGATCGCACAAGTGAGTGTGATCGCACACTTCCTTCTAGTCGCACACCATAGCTGGGCCGCATCCAGTTGGGCCGACGCATTATTAGGCCCAATCACACACATGTGCCCTGGTCGCACACCTTGGGTCAGTCGCACAGTCCAAGGTCTTCACGTTGAATGGGCCTGTTATACCATTTGCGCCGCACATCGAGTTGACTGATATAATGAACTCTAAAGTGTTAATGTACAAACATGAATCTGTGATATAAACTTATGTGATTTGAGTGCTATGTGTTATATGATGACGTGTACTGTATATGCAATCCATGACATACGTGATTTGAAGGAATACGAATCTGATTGTCATTGGTAATCTTGTTAGGACCTGATTGATTAACTGTGAATAACATAACAAGTGATACTATCCGAGTTATTGTAGTATCACAAACAAATAAAATGGAGTAAACATACAACTTATACTTATTTTAACCATTACAAATGAGACGCAAGATTGTCCTTGACTTAACTTTTGGCTACACGAATGTACACACTATATATAAATATATATATATATATATATTACAAAAACTACCATAAGTCGTACTATGAGTCGCTAATGTATGTTGTAACTATTTGAGAGACCATATCAATATATTACTCAATTTTACAATGTGTATTATCGATATGCATCAAATGCAACATATAAATTGTATCAAATACTGTATAAAATCAACCCAAATACTAATGTTGGAAAAAGTGTGTTTCTTTGTATACTTTTGATTTTTAGGATAAAAAGAGCTTAAATATAGAAAAGGAACAAATTAACGACAAAATCCAACGCAAGTATGAAATATGGGAAGACAACACACTATACCAACCCTCCGAGCTTCAGCCTAAGACAAAAATAGCAAATCAGAAGTCTGGCACGGGGCCGTGCCTTGTCGGCATGGGGCTGTGCCCCTTCAAGATTCCATATCAGAAGAAGACAAACAGAAGCAGATAAGAGACACGGGGCCGTGTCCCTGAGGACACAGGCCATGGTCAACTTCCAGATTTTCTTATCTGGATAGTACAACAAGTACAATTTCCACGGGGTCATGCCGTTGACACACGAGGCCGTGTAGCAGGTTGATCTGACATATCTTGTTTATTTGTTTTCTTTATTTTCTTTTGCGTATTTTAATTTATATGTCAAAACCTTTTCTCAAAGTTTGGGTCGATCAGATGTTGACAATAATCAGGTATTAAAAGATCTTGTGTCATTGGACGACCTCGGTATCTTACCATCACTATATTACACTAACGACCCTAGCGTATTGTAGAGAGTGATAGTGTTATATCGTGTTTTATAAATATAAAGCTTGAATAAACGAGTGAGAAGTACTTAAAATATATCTAAAACTATAGTCACACCCCACCACGTCAAGTTTTTGGCGCCGTTGTCGGGGACCTAGGGATTTTAAGAAAGCTTAGAATCAACGGCCTAATCATTTTCTTTAAATTTATTAGTTCAAATTTCTGTCTGTTTTTTTTTCTAAAAATTTCAGTTACAATAGCTTAACACCGGGTTGTGCTGCACTAACACGGGGTCGTGCCAAATCTGCACTAACTGAAAACTAGACAAAACATTTTCTTAGAAGACTCACTCAGGGCCGTGCTTATTCAACACGTGGCTGTATAAAAAAAGTAATGTACCGATTAAATCACAGTCCCTCACACGGGGACGTGTTACTATAGCACGTGGCCATGTAAACCTTCTGTTGTCATAAATTTTTTCTGTTTCCGAGAGCCGTAATCTTCTGGGTACTATCCAAACAATGGATTATTACATGGGAGATTACAACTACTATGATGATGATGATTATGAGGAACCATATTGTACCATATGTGTCACACCCTCAAAATTTCCACATGAGGAGTATTACCGCGAGGCGTGCGACTGCCCAGGATCCAACCATTAGTTATTTTGAACCGTTCACGAAATGTGTAAATTATTCCAAATGATACGAATGGTGATTTAGTTTAAGAGTTTTAAAAATGTACTTTATGTTTGCAGCGGAAATGTAAAATAAACTTATCACGGTTAGAAACCATAATTTAAACAAATGTACAAAACGTACCACTTTCCAAACCACACACACTATATCCGTTTGCAACGCCCGTCCGCAGTTGTACCTGTAGATCTGCAAAGCATGCAGTTGTGTGTCAACATAAAGGTGGCGAGTTCACAATTGTTTAGTGTTGTTCCAAAAACATAAGTTTGTTAAATTACTTTGTTCTTTAGAAAACATGTCATGGGGAGCTACCTCATTGTTTTAAACTACTAGACTCGTACCATACCGACTACTGACTGTAGTTATGTTGAGTGCCTTGAGTGAATGTCTATCATCATTGACTAAGTGCCCAAGTATATTAGTCCACTCCCGCCCTCTACGGCTCGGTGTGAGGCTTGTAAAACCTAATAGCGCTATTTAACTAAACCCCGTATGCCATTGGCCCGGCGATCAGGTCGGTATAAAAAATGAGTGGGGAGTTTAAGATACAGTTGTTGTCTAGTATGCTTAAGGCATGTATTATAACGGCTGTCGTCCTTCACCAGGAGGACGGGTTGTACATATTCTTCCCAAGGAGAATACGCAGGTTGCATCCCACCCAAGGGGGATAGTTGTTTACCATACCCAAACCACCGGGAATCGCATGCTTTTAAGAAAAGTGTGAACTCACCTTAGTTTAGCTCGGCATATTAAGTTATGGAAAGAAATACGCGAGGTGGAACCGGTCAATCACGTCCTAACATGATTACCATTTAAGGGTTAGTGGGTGTGCTCACGCGGAAACACTAATCCTACACGTATCTAGCATGTAGCACATTTTATCATACAATACTAAATATCATGCATACATTTATCATGACATAGCTTAGCGACAACACAAGTGTCACGAAAGACTTAAAATACTCTTCAATAAAAATTCAGCAATATAGTGCATTTTCGGACACTTTTCAGAGTGTTATCCGGAATAGTTCATGTACAGAAAAATTCCCAAAAAATTACAGGATGTGTTAATCGAAACATCGACTATTGTGTAAAAATTTGGTGACCAAACTCCTTACGAATTTTCTGTGAAAAATCTTGCGCCAAACAGTGATCAGATTCGTCGTAATCTTACCATGTTTGCCGAATTATTTATTTAAAAATCTACATTTATCCGATTGGTGAAATTTCCAGTTGGAGGTTTGCACGGACACTTAAGAGCATCTATAGTAAAATTTTCAAGTCTAAACAGTAAACACATACCAAGTTATGACACGAAACGTGAGCTGCATTTTCTGCAGAAAAACGCAACTTTAATTACTGAAACAAAATAATTTGTTTAAAATAGCAAACGATGTCCAAAAATCATGATTCCAGCGCCATTAAAAGAGTATTTCAAAATAACACCTTATAGACTCGAGAAAATCTAGATTTCGTTAATTTATGATCCTGTTACAGCCAACTGAAGTTAGCTGAAACCGTTGGACATATTCTGTTTCAACTTTTATCTTCCTAGTGCGAGTTCTAACGGTTCCGTTTACATGTTTAGCGAACAACGACGACACTTAAACATCACATACAACAAGTCATAATAAAAAAACTCTGATTATTTATCACCAAAACATCGAGAACTATCCAGATTTAAACCCACAAACAATACCCTAGCGACTAACCGCACCCTTAGTCGATTCAAGCATTATGCACACCTGATCCTTATCCGTATGAAACTACAAGTATCATTATAATAAGTAGGAACATGTTAATAATACCCAGAATGCAGCCAAGATAGTAGAAGTTCCGTAACAAAAGCATGTATGAATCTATATAATTAAAACCTCCAAGTCAAGTCATGGTACCTAGAGACGAAGTGAGAGCGCGAGCGAGTCTTGGGCCGACCTGCCAAGGGGATCTTGGCCTGGTTTGGCGTGGGTATAGAGGAGAAGAGAGAGAGAGCAGGTATCGCAAATTTGTAGTTTAGGGTTTGGGATTGTTGTGTACGATGCACGTTATAATAATAATGTGTAATATACTAAAACTATGTTGGGGCGGTTTGAGGATTTCTTGGATATCGGCCGAACATAATTAAATACAACAATTGTATTTGTTTGGGCTGTACTAAATAAAATGGTGGGGTTTGGGTAAACGCAAGGAACAGAAGATGAGATAGGCTCAAATTTTGGAAACAATGTTTGGAAACAATGCATGTATGCATTGACCATCCATACATTAGTTTGTATCATTATTATTCTTATTAGTAATTTTTTTTTCAACTAATAAAAATATGTAATCAATTAACTACTAAAAACGTATAATATTCAAGTTATGGTCCGGACCTCATAGGTTTTAAGTTACGCGAGTGGGTCGAATCGACAAGCGAGACATATGCTTTGGTTCAAACGATTCGGGTCGGTTCAACACGACAAGGATTTGGTTTCGAATATTCATTTGCACACTATAATTTAGATAAGTATATAATTAATCCATCAAATAAAATAAGTTTACGATTTGATTTATAAAAGAGAAATAGATGGGTTTTTACCTCGAAGTTATGGGTTATCACATCATCCCCAAGTTGAAAGAAATTTCATCCCGAAATTTGGAAACAGTCGCTGGAGAAGCTAGTGCGGTTGAGTGTTTTCGCGGGGTGTCACATCATGCCCCAGTTGGTTTGGAATTTCATCTCGAAATTCAGTAGCAACTTCAGCACTTGATCAATTATTTTGGACAATTGGGGATACTTTGGCATCCATTTGATCCTCCCGTTCCCAGGTAACTCTGGGCCACGATGGGAGTTCCAACGAACTCGAAATATAGGTACCTTGCTACGTCTAAGAGTTTTAACTTCTCGGTCGATGATCTCCACCGGTTCTTTGACGAAACGTAGTTGGTCATCGACCGTGAGTTCCTTGAAAGGAACAATGAGAGTCACATCAGACAGACACTTCTTCAGATTTGACATGTGGAAAACGTTGTGTACACTGCTGAGCTCTTCCGGTAGGTTCAGTCTATACGCCACTGTGCCGACTTTCTTAGTGATTTCAATGGTCCGACGTAACGCGAATTAAGCTTGCCCCGTTTACCAAAGTGAACCACACCTTTCCAAGGTGAGACTTTTAGTAGAACTCGGTCCCCGACCTAGAATTCTAGAGGTTTCCTATGCTTGTCAGCGTAGCTCTTCTGATGGTCACGGCCAGACAATTTTCTCCGTTGTGTCGAGTACGAGTTCTGGGCCAGTGATTTGGCTGTCGCTAACTTTAACCCAACACAAAGGTGATTAGCATTTCTGTTCGTACAACGCCTCGAATAGAGCATCCTGAATGCTGGTATGGTAGCTATTGTTGTATGAGAACTCAACCAAATGTAGTTGTCACTTGTTTAATCAGTCAATCTACGATCACCCAGATGGTGTCATTCCCTCGTTGTGATTTGGGTAAACCGGTGATGAAATCCATGGAAATTTGCTCCCATTTCCACATTGGTATCTCTGGTTGTTGCAGTAATCCTGATGGTTTTTGGTATTTGATCTTGAACCTTGCATAGGTCAAGCATTTGGTAACATAGGTCGCTATGATAGATTTCATATGGGGCCACCAGTACAATGTCTTGAGATCATGGTACATCTTGTCTGAACCAGGGTGTACCGAGTAGCGAGCACTAAATACATCAATGCCCCGGACAGGATAGGATAGGATAGAAGCATCTCCTAGCTTACCCTTTAATTGATGGACTTACGAATTCCCGAGCATCTTTCGAGTTAAAGTTGTGACGGATTGTGTATGCGATCGAGAAAAGCGGGCTTCGTGATGTTAAAAGTCATACGTTGAAAACTTAACGTGAGGTTTTTAGTGTTGTAGAAGTTCCAGGGTAAGGCGTAGGTGTCGATCAGATTCCTACTGGTTCTTGGAGTAGATTCGGATGTAATCGAAGAAAAGAAGTGACAAATCTGTCAAGGCAGGGTAATTTCGAATGTCGTGACTGTTAACTTGTACTGGTCGTATTGAGTTCTAAGGACAGTGGCTTGTGATATCTTCATATTTGTGGTATCTATGGCTCGTTACTCCTCGAGTAATGTTCGTAGAGAATAACTCGTCCAAGCGAGGGTTTGCGCAAAATCTCATTGGGATAAGAATCATAGAATTCGAGAAGTATATCATGAATAAATGTGAAAACATGCGAAAAGGGTAGTCGCAATCGATGCGTAAACGTTTAAGGATCGGTAACAAGGGTTTACCTGATGTCGAGGATATAGCTTGCCGTACGCATGTTGTATGAGATTAAAATAAAGAACGTCGTTTGCCGATAAGAAGTGTTACGTTGATATAGTTGACATAACAACAACTAACTAGAGAAGGAAGGTCGTCGTACGGGTTTGAGGGGTTAAGGTTCACTGAAATGTCCAACAGCTTGTTTTGAGAGGGCTCGTGTACGAAAGGGAAGTAGTTCACCTTGATTCATGATCTCTAAATGAGTTTGTGATTCTCCAACCAGTAAGTAACCAATCTCGGATGGACTATCTAGGTCATGCGAATAAGTCTGAAGTAATGCTTGTTTCGTCAAGGAGTTTCAATTTGAGAATGCGAAAACATGTTTGAAAGGGTATGATCGAATCAACAAGTCACCAATTTCGAGGTTCAAGAGGTTTATCAACCGGGAGTCGAGCTTGCCGAATCCCCTAATCTAGAGAGAAAACTTATTAGGGTTTCTATATGAAGAAGTAAGGATATCATGGTATCTCGATAAAAGAATGATAAACTTGCCCAAGTTAGTAACAGAATTAAGGCATCGCCTTAAACAATAAACGTTGGTTTGTACGAAAGCTAGCGATAAGATTTACATAACCATAAATGTTATCATGGGATGACGGTTCTTTTAATAGAGTAAACGTTTAGATCATTGTGCTCATCTGTGAGTTGACTAATCCATGTCTTTATCCTCATATATTCTCCAAACCTGTTGATTTATAAGAATGACATCACTTTGTAGAGTTGAGGTATGCGGAGGTGTAAGGTTAGGTTCGATTATGAATTAACCACAAACAGGGAATTAGGAGAAACAGCTTCGTGATCGATGGGAATGTGATGTGAGTGTTAGCACTGCCATGAGAAGTATGCCCTGCATACGCTTCTCGTATTCAAGGCATGCAAACAGGAATCTGAGGAGTGCAGACCTACTAGGACACTTCCAGACAATTGTCAAGAATCCAGATCATCAGTCGGATGAGAGAACGAGACTCACCACTCGAGTTGGGAGACGAATTACGTGAGTAAAAAGGATGTGAATAACGTTGTTGATCCTTCTAATCCTTGTTAATTGCTTCATGTCCTACTCTTGGTTTTGTGTGTGTCGTAAGCCATTTCGCATTTCGAGTACTAATGTCTATAGTTGCTTCGTATGTGGGACCAAGTTGTCGTGCTGTCGTGCCTTAACAGTTGTTCCTCTATGTTAGGACCGGTTAGTTCGGTTCTAGATTGAACAACTCAGGTCGGATCTATCACTGTAGAAGTGCGGAATCCATATACAGTGTAGAAGTAGAATAAACAACAAGTTCAACGTTTAAAGCTTCCATTCTCATTCAAGATGTGCAAAAGTACAAGGAACCAGTGACAATTGACAAGAGCTTCGCCTCAGAGACTACACCTGAACTTCTTACAACTGAGACCCAAGTCTCCTTTTTATAGGCGGGCTAGTTGGGAGAAAGTTATCATCCGATCGAATGGTCATCCATCCGGATGACCCAAGCCATCCGATCGGATGGGTTTTACAAAATACATTTCCATTTTCTCCTAGATATAATATAAAATACAAAACTATACAATGACACTAACAACACAAAATATAGACTAAGTACAGACGGAAGCTACAGACATAGTGAATCTACAGACTCCCCCTTGGATGTAGCTACAGTCTTCCTTCCTGTACAGTCTTCATCGCGTTTTTGTATTGTGTCTGTTCTCTATTGCCTTCTGCCTTCTCTTTTCCTTCCTTTCTTATAACATCTTTCTCCTTAAAGGTCTTCCTGTTTCATTCCACCACTTACGATACTCTGGATCACCATCTCTTGATTTGCACCACCTAGGAATCTTATTTTCTTGAGATTCGATAGGTGTTTGATCAGTATCGGGAGGCCTTTCAAACTTCCTTCTTCCTAATTGAGAAGCTCTCTCTGCAATCTTCTTGAATCTTTCACTTCTTTTCTCTGCTTTTAGGAATTCTTTCAACTCTAGATCCTTGAACTTTGTTTCCCAATATCTCCTAGAGTTTATATCCTTCGCGAAGGACACAATCACAATCTTTTGATATTGTTGGGCTTGAACTTTATCAGGCTCATTATAGACAATCTTGTTGAAGAACAAGCAGTCGATGTCTTTCTTTAAACAGTTTACTAACCACATTAGATCCAAGACATGTATACGCCTGCATTCTCCAGTCTTCTCAACAAATAAAGTAATTATGGCTTCTGCTGTGCTTTGATTGTATAGCCCGCCCTTGAAATCTTCATAGAAGTCTTGCTCCATAGCTCGAAGCGGCATGTTCTTTAAGCACCTTGGTGGTTTAATCTTCAAAGTAATATCTTTTTCGCCCGTTATAGGATTAACTTTCACAACTTGTTTTGGCTTGTGTGGCTTCCAATCAGGAAAATTGTCTTTAGCTTGCAACTCTATTTAGTTCCACAGCTTTTGATCATGCATTTTAACCTCTAGACCATAATAAAACTGCTTTATATTCTTTGTTTGTACCAGCTCCTCTACATCCCACCATGGCAGTATCTTGATGTCAGATAAGAACTCAAAGTATAGCACTCCATGCTCTCTTCTGATTGCATAAACTTTTAAATCTTCCAAGTAGCCCCACGAGAGAATATCACCAAGTGATTTGTCAGGATGACCTGTGAAATACGGCAACGGCCTTTTGAACTTTCTTTCTTTGGGCATCACTTTGAACCATCTTTTACGTTCCTCAAGAAGGTCTTCTTGTGGAACAGTCTCAGGAACCCCTTCTGTAGTGATCCTCTCTACTACTTTCCTTCTCACTTCATCTTCTTTGTGAGATTGAAATAGTTCGATCAAGGTAGGAAAATCATCATCAACTCCAGAATAATGGAATGGAGTATCTTCTTCTGAAATATCAGAACCTTCTTCAATGATCATGTCACACCCTAGCTTTTGCGGAAGCATGGGTTTATTTGGTGTGACTTCTTAATACCATAGCAACAATCATAACAATGCTATATGATAAAAACACAAGATGTTCATCCATTCATTTAGTTTAAAAATACCACAACATCATTGTTTGAAAATGTCGACACTTAAAATAAGTTACAAACCATACTTGTCTACAACGTGTTCATGAGACACAGCAAAAGACTTTAAATAAAACGTGGTTTAAAGACATGTAACCCGTCCAGGTAAGGATTACATCTCCTAAACCTACTACCCTGGATGACATCTTTATTCAACGCAGCTAAACACATGCATACCCCGCCAGATCCGCTAGTTCCCTGAAATACATGTAGTTTGTAAAATCAACAAAAAGTTGAGCGAGTTCATGTGTATGTGAGTATGTATAAACCTTTGTATTCAATGTATGTATGTATGTATGTCCCGGTATGATTGCAAATAAGGAAAAGATCACCAATGGTTTGCAAGGCCACTGATATGTGTGATGGTGTAGGAAGACTCAAACCTAGCAAAGTTGTACCGGGCTCCCGGCTGGAAGACATAGTTCACCTCTATGGGCCGCCCCAGCCTCATGGGTGTGGGCTCGCTACACCCAAATAGATCTATCACTCATGCCCCTCGGTCCTGATACGAGGATTAATGGTCCCAAGTATCCGCCTACCCTATCACACGATCTATGGTTCTTTCCTAGGCTAATCATACCATTAGTATTGTAAGTATCCCTTTGTAACATGTATTTCACCCCCGAAGTAAGTAAACAAAACAGTTTAAGGAAAAGGGGGACATGAACTCACTATATTGCGTCTTCAGTATGTGTAACCCAAGTCTCCTCAGGAAACACGACTACCTACAGTGTACTAACGTCTATTAGACGAACGGGCCGTGCCTTTGCTTAGTATGAAGGGTTTTGAGTTACGTTACTTTGATATTATTCCAAGTTATAACTTCTTGTTAAAACAATGATAATTATTTTAACTTAAGTTTTATTTTTAGGGTTTTGGAATAATAGTTAGGCAACTATTTCGTATCCATACTTCTCAAGTATTTTATATGCGTATTTCCTTCCCAAGAATGGGGGTATTTATACATACATTTGTAGTTTCGAAAAATATATTTTAAGTCCCACTTAGGAAAATATATTTAACTTATTTGTCCAAAAATAACGTATTCCCAAAATATATGTAATTTTCCCAAAAATAATATATTTTATTTCTTTAGCTTCCAAAATAATATTTTACCAAAAAATATATGTGTAAGAGTATTTTGCGGAATATTTCGTAAGTTACGTTTTCGCGTTTGGTTTTACAATACCAAGTGTGTAACTTAAATATTTGTTCCGTGGGATTTTTTTGGTATTATTTTGGAGTTGTAATTTCCAGTTAACTTGTAAGTTATATTATTTTACCCTTAAATAATATAGCTAGTTCACAATATATACAATTTTTCACACAAGTGTATTAGTATAAAATATATATTCTAAATATATATTTATCCATTTTTATTTACAAAACTAACCTCCGATACTTTGTATTTTTGTAACAAAACCTATGGCGAAGTTTATTTTGATAAAAAAAGGTAAAATTTATTCGTAAGCACTTGTTAGAAAAATATTTTCTAAGTGTTGGAATTTTAGAAAATTTCGCCAGAGTTTCCTTTGTAAACGGAGGTGTCTATGCTTATAAGCATATTGTTTTCTTTTCGGAAATCATTCAATCAATCAACAACAAGTTACTAAACAACATTACATTAGTCAAGTGCAAAAACAATGCACTTTACATAACAACATGAACTTGGTTTTTCATAAAAACGCGTAGTAACTTGGTGGGGTGTTTAGTGGGTTTAGTTACCCTCCAAATTGTGTTTACTTTTGTTAAAATCATACTCTCGGGGTTTTTAGATGTTCACAACCTGTGAACTTATTTTACAAAAATAATAATTTCTTGTTTTACTAGACTTACTACACTTATTTTGTTACTAAAATAGTGTAGGTTTAACAAAAGTCATAACCCTTCAAAAATCATCTTCTATTCTTGGTTTATTTTGGAAAACCATTCTCAAGACTTGGATTTACAAGATTACTAGTTTACTTGGTTTTTTATTTTTCAAGAAAAATCATCCTACTTTCAAGTTCATGTCTTCTCTAGTGGATGATTATTTCATGTACACATAATCATCCCTAACTTGTTAAGCCAAGTTTTTTAATCATAACTTAACAAGCTCCATATGATGACTAACCATCATATTACTAGTAATCACCAAGAAATCAACAACATAACCAAAACAACTCTATTTCATCAAGATTTCATCTTATTTCATCATCATGTTAGCTTTATGTTCAAGAATTATGTTTATGATCTTTTAGTGTTCTTATATTTTCATCAAGATATAACTATTAACCACCATAAACATGGAGTAAATGAGGATCAAAGAAGCTTACTACTAGCTTTTAAGCTAGGGAAGATCAATGGGGAAAAATGAGTGGATAAAAGCACACGAGGGAGGTCCTTGATGATCCGTGAGTTCCACACTTCGTTATTCACCTTGATACACCTTGTAGTGACCTTGGAAAGCTTGAACAAAAATAAAAAATGGTGGTGGTGATAAGAGGGGTGTTCGGCCGAAGCTTGTTTAGAGGGAGAGAAAGAGCTTTTGTTGTGATGATGAAGATGAGAGTGATGATATTTGTAATCTCTAAACTCTTTTAACCAAAGGATATTATGTCTCCATAAGTACAACTAAGATCTACATAATCCCCATGCAATATTTAGAGAAGATATGGAAGATTTAAAGTGGGCCATGCTTTGGTCCGAAAATCAGCCAAGGGGGGGGGGGGGGTTAAATGTAATATTATTTGGTAAGTAGGCTAATTAGTGGAAGGTTATAGGTAAAAGTATAGTGTTATGTGTTACATGCATTATGTAATGTGTTAGTGTGTTCGGGAACCAATACTAGCTCAGAAAAAGTGAAACAATGTGTTTAACAATATTTTGTGTTCCGGGAATTATCCGGTTATTCGGTTAGATACCGTTCTGTCAAAGTGCTAAGTGATATCGTAAAGTGTCCTTTATGTATCTTTTAGTGACCCTTTTAATTCCCGACACTTAGGAAAGCATACAAGATCATTTTGCCATATTTTTGCAAGTGACTAGCATATTTAAAATACTGAATTTTGTTAATAAATGCAGAATTTTGCATTTTAAGTGGGATTTAGGCACTTTCCGGCACCTAAACTATCACCTAGTGACGCAGTTTTATGGTCCTTACTTCCCTACACTCCATACTAGTGTAGTACCTTGTCTCTGGTTCATACTGGGCCTCAATATATAGTCTGTCTATGTGCTGGTATTGTCAGCATGTTTCTGAGTTATCCGCTCACTGTGCTAACTGTGCTTTTGTGACAACTCGTATTTCCGAACTTATCTATGTGCTTAATGTAACGTATGTGAACTTGGTGTGATTATCTGATATGTTGATTTAATGAAATGTTATGTCGTTATATGAATGTATGTATTATGTAATCGCACAACAACAACCTGATCGCACAAGCCCATTTGGGCCATACTCTTTGTATCCGAACCAAGGGGCAGCCCAAAGTTGGGTTCGGCCCACTCCCTCTTACGCATACACATATCCTTAGGGAGTTTGTTTCTCATTTGTTGCAAAACATAACACACAAAACCCTAATACCTCTCTCTCGAACCCGACGGTAACAACACCCATTCTCCACCGAGGAGTTTCTTGATTCGGATCACCCTTTCTGTTTTATCTTCTAATCGGTAAGTGTTCTTATTATTGGTTATGTGATTTGAACGATGTTTTGATTGAAGTGATTCTACATGATAGCCTTAGGATACTTTGTATGAAATCGGTTCACATGTATAATATTGTAGATCAATATAGGATTGTTAATCATTTGATGTTGTTAATGATCTAGAATCAATTGCAAGTAATCGGCTGTGTGTTTGGATGCTCGGATTAAAGCCATGATCGAGTATGATGTGTTGTATGATTTTAATCCCATGATCTAATAGTTAATGTGTAGGTTGTTGTTATGTTTTGAATATGATTCGAGTCATATGAATTAGTGATGATTGCTTGGTTTGATCGAGTATTTGTTAAAGTTTGAAACTGTTAGAATTGATTGTGACAAATAAAGAATGTAACTGATTTCCTTAAAATTAGGGATTTCCATAACTGATCATACAATAGCAATCGCACAAGGGTTCCGATCGCACAAGAGCCTAGTCGCACAGGTGAATCGCACAAGCTAGAACATGCTAGGGTACAACTGATTAAACACTAGGTACAACATCACATTGCATGACCGCACAAGACCTTGTCGATCGCACAAGACGGTGTTGATCGCACAAGGCTTGGGCCACACACATCAATTGGAC
Source organism: Helianthus tuberosus (assembly GCA_030545235.1). Taxonomy (NCBI): domain Eukaryota; kingdom Viridiplantae; phylum Streptophyta; class Magnoliopsida; order Asterales; family Asteraceae; genus Helianthus; species Helianthus tuberosus. The sequence continues at coordinate 116,012,871 of CM060408.1, forward strand.
TTCACTTATATTGTTGGGCCGATTAGCCCAAATACACAATCGCATAAGCCATCCGGATCGCACAAGTCTATCCGGATCGCACAAGACCAATGCTTGTTGTTTGGGCCGTTTACATGATGGACTACTTATGTTTTATTGGGCCGGGTATTTTTGGGCTTCAATGGGTGAATTGCACAAGACTGTTAGACTTGTGCGAGCCCAATATTTTGAAACGCACAAGTATGAATATGTTATGTACTTGACTGTTAATGTGTTGCCATGACCAATACGTGCTCGTAATCTGTTAACTTTTGTGTAAACGTATGTGCACTACTTGAACCTAGACCTGACTTGTATGGTAACCATATTAGGACGTGGTTGACCTCTAGCAGCTCGATTGACCTTTCGTATACCTGCTGAGCTAACCTAAGGTGAGTTCACACTTTCTACAAAGCATGGGATTCCTAGGGGTTGGGAATGGGTTAAAGAATATGGATTCCTCGTCCTTCTTGGGTAGGACAGTACGGGTTAAGGAATATAATTCCTCGTCCTCATGGACAGTTAAATTTCACTAGACCAAAACTCTATCACGAAGTCCCTCCTCTTTATATCGACTTAATCGCTGGGCCAATGGCAAGCGGGTCATTAGTTAGATAGCGCTATTTAGGTCTGACAAGCCTCACACCGTGCCGCAGAGGACGGGCGTGAACTAATGGATCTGGGCACGTCAATGATGATAGACATTGACGCTTAGGGCACATAAACATGACTAAAGTCAGTGGTCGATATGGTAACGAGTCTAGTAGTATAAACATGGGGTAGCCCCCACGGCCAGAGAGCTAGATATATAAACATGGGGTAGCCCCCACGGCTGGATTGCCAGAGTAAACAGGAATAAATAAATCATGTTTTCGACTATGGGGTAACCCCCACGGCAAGGATGCCAGTTAAAGGAAACTGTTTTTTTGGAACAACTTAAAACAAACAGCCAACTGTGAACTCGCTCAACATTGTTGTTGACTCGTTACTACATGCTTTGCAGGTCAATAGGTTTAGCAGGAGCTTGCATGGGGAAGAGTCATTGTGGAGCATGGACATTGAGTGTTCATGATACACTTAAACATTATTAACTTATGCTTTGGTTTTTGACATTATGCTTCCGCTTGCAACTTAAACTGTTTTTGATTTGGACACCAATTATATTGCGTTGGATTTTATGTTTACTTATATGCTTGTTCAAAATGATAGGTGGCTTGATCCTGGTCAGTCACGCTTCCACGCGGTGATACTTCGCAGGTGGATGAAGCACATAAGTCTCGCTACTGGCAACCTACGAGAGCTTGTGATGGATGAAGCACATAAGTCTCGCTACTCAGTACATCCTGGTTCAGATAAGATGTACCACGACTTAAGAACTACGTACTGGTGGCCTAGCATGAAAGCTCACATAGCAACCTACGTTAGTAAATGTTTGACTTGTGCGAGAGTCAAAGTCGAATACCAGAAACCCTCAGGCCTACTCCAACAACCTGAGATACCACAATGGAAATGGGAGCAGATTTCCATGGATTTCGTTACTAGCCTACCTAGATCTCAGCGCGGAAATGAAACTATTTGGGTGATCGTGAATCGATTCATAAAGTCTGCACACTTTTTGGCTATCAAAGAAACAGACAAGTTCTCTACTCTAGCAGACATTTATCTTAAGGAAGTGGTTTCGAGGCACAGGGTGCCAACCTCTATTATCTCTGATCGCGATGCACGTTTTACTTCTGAACTGTGGCAAGCAATGCACAAGTCCCTTGGCTCACGTTTAGATATGAGCACAGCTTATCACCCGCAAATGGATGGGCAGTCTGAACGCACCATCCAGACCCTTGAAGACATGCTTTGTTCATGTGTTATCGATTTCGGCAACGGCTGGGAAAAACATCTCCCTTTGGTGGAGTTTTCGTATAACAACAGTTACCACACCAGCATTCGGGCCGTTCCATTTGAGGCATTGTTGGGCAGAGGTGGGGGATAGTCAGATCACTGGCCCAGAACTTGTGGTAGACACAACAGAAAGGATTGCTCAAATACGACAATGAATGGTGGCAGCTCGTGACCGTCAGAAAAGCTACGTTGATAAGGGCAGGAAACCACTCGAGTTCCAGGTTGGGGATCGAGTGCTACTCAAAGTCTCACCCTGGAAGGGTGTTGTTCATTTTGGTAAACGAGGCAAGTTTAACCCACGATACGTTGGACCATTTGACATAATAGAGAAAATAGGCAAGGTGGCCTACAAACTGAACCTACTAACAGAACTCAGTGGAGTTCACAACGTTTTCCACGTGTCGAATCTGAAGAAGTGTCTGTCAGATGAGACCCTCATAGTTCCTTTGAAGGAGCTCACTATCGACGAGCAGTTGTGATTCGTCGAGGAACCAGTAGAGATTACTGACCGAGAGGTGAAGATTCTCAAGCGTACTAGAATTCCTCTTGTTAGAGTTCATTGGAACTCCCTTCGTGGCCCAGAGTTCACCTGGGAACGTGAAGATCAAATGAAATAAAAGTATCCCCAATTGTTCGCAAACAGTACAACCATTACTGTGGCTGAAGCTACTACGGAATTTCGGGACGAAATTCCAGATCAACGGGGGAAGGATGTGACACCCCAGGAAAACCAGGAAACCACGCAACTCAACTAGCTTCCTCAGTGAGTACGTACCAAAATTTCGTAAGTATAGTGTTATGTGTTACATAATATTATTTGGTAAGTAGGCTAATTAGTGGAAGGTTATAGGTAAAAGTATAGTGTTATGTGTTACATGCATTATGTAATGTGTTAGTGTGTTCGGGAACCAATACTAGCTCAGAAAAAAGTGAAACAATGTGTTTAATAATATTTTGTGTTCCGAGAATTATCCGGTTATTCGGTTAGATACCGTTCTGTCAAAGTGCTAAGTGATATCGTAAAGTGTCCTTTATGTATCTTTTAGTGACCCTTTTAATTCCCGACACTTAGGAAAGCATACAGGATCATTTTGCCATATTTTTGCAAGTGACTAGCATATTTAAAATGCTGAATTTTGTTAATAAATGCAGAATTTTACATTTTAAGTGGGTTTTAGGCACTTTCCGGCACCTAAACTATCACCTAGTGACGCAGTTTTATGGTCCTTACTTCCCTACACTCCATACTAGTGTAGTACCTTGTCTCTGGCTCATATTGGGCCTCAATATATAGTCTGTCTATGTGCTGGTATTGTCAGCATGTTTCTGAGTTATCCGCTCACTGTGCTAACTGTGCTTTTGTGACAACTCGTATTTCCGAACTTATCTATGTGCTTAATGTAACGTATGTGAACTTGGTGTGATTATCTGATATGTTGATTTAATGAAATGTTATGTCGTTATATGAATGTATGTATTATGTAATCGCACAACAACAACCTGATCGCACAAGCCCATTTGGGCCATACTCTTTGTATCCGAACCAAGGGGCAGCCCAAAGTTGGGTTCGGCCCACTCCCTCTTACGCATACACATATCCTTAGGGAGTTTGTTTCTCATTTGTTGCAAAACATAACACACAAAACCCTAATACCTCTCTCTCTCTCTCTCTCGAACCCGACGGAAACAACACCCATTCTCCACCGAGGAGTTTCTTGATTCGGATCACTCTTTCTGTTTTATCTTCTAATCGGTAAGTGTTCTTATTATTGGTTATGTGATTTGAACGATGTTTTGATTGAAGTGATTCTACATGATAGCCTTAGGATACTTCGTATGAAATCGGTTCACATGTATAATATTGTAGATCAATATAGGATTGTTAATCATTTGATGTTGTTAATGATCTAGAATCGATTGCAAGTAATCGGCTGTGTGTTTGGATGCTCAGATTAAAGCCATGATCGAGTATGATGTGTTGTATGATTTTAATCCCATGATCTAATAGTTAATGTGTAGGTTGTTGTTATGTTTTAAATACGATTCGAGTCATATGAATTAGTGATGATTGCTTGGTTTGATCGAGTATTTGTTAAAGTTTGAAACTGTTAGAATTGATTGTGACAAATAAAGAATGTAACTGATTTCCTTAAATTTAGGGATTTCCATAACTGATCATACAATAGCAATCGCATAAGGTTTCTGATCGCACAAGAGCCCAGTCGCACAAGTGAATCGCACAAGCTAGAACATGCTAGGGTACCACTGATTAAACACTAGGTACAACATCACATTGCATGATCGCACAAGACCTTGTGGATCGCACGAGACAGTGTTGATCGCACAAGGCTTGGGCCACACACATCAACTGGACTTCACTTATACTGTTGGGCCGATTAGCCCAAACACACAATCGCACAAGCCATCCGGATCGCACAAGTCTATCCGGATAGCACAAGACCAATGCTTGTTGTTTGGGCCGTTTACATGATGGACTACTTATGTTTTATTGGGTCGGGTATCTTTGGGCTTCAATGGGTGAGTCGCACAAGACTGTTAGACTTGTGCGAGCCCAATCTTTTGAAACGCACAAGTATGAATATGTTATGTACTTGACTGTTATTCTGTTGCCATGACCAATACGTGCTCCTAATCTGTTAACTTATGTGTAAACATATGTGCACTACTTGAACCTAGACCTGACTTGTATGGTAACCATATTAGGACGTGGTTGACCTCTAGCAGCTCGATTGACCTTTCGTATACCTGCCGAGCTAACCTAAGGTGAGTTCACACTTTCTACAAAGCATGGGATTCCCAGGGGTTGGGAATGGGTTAAGGAATATGGATTCCTCGTCCTTCTTGGGTAGGACAGTACGGGTTAAGGAATGTAATTCCTCGTCCTCATGTACAGTTAAATTTCACTAGACCAAAACTCTATCACGAAGTCCCTCCTTTTTATATCGACTTAATCACCGGGCCAATGGCGAGCGGGTCATTAGTTAGATAGCGTTATTTAGGTCTGACAAGCCTCACACCGTGCCGTAGAGGACGGGCGTGAACTAATGGATCTGGGCACGTCAATGATGATAAACATTGACGCTAAGGGCACATAAACATGACTAAAGTCAGTGGTCGATATGGTAACGAGTCTAGTAGTATAAACATTGGGTAGCCCCCACGGCCAGAGAGCCAGATATATAAACATGGGGTAGCCCCCACGGCTGGATTGCCAGAGTAAACAGGAATAAACAAATCACGTTTTCGACTATGGGGTAACCCCCACGGCAAGGATGCCAGTTAAAGGAAACTGTTTTTTTGGAACAACTTAAAACAAACACCCAACTGTGAACTCGCTCAACATTGTTGTTGACTCGTTACTACATGCTTTGCAGGTCAATAGGTTTAGCAGGAGCTTGCATGGGGAAGAGTCGTTGTGGAGCATGGACATTGAGTGTTCATGATACACTTAAACAATATTAACTTATGCTTTGGTTTTTGACATTATGCTTCCGCTTGCAACTTAAACTGTTTTTGATTTGGACACCAATTATATTGCGTTGGATTTTATGTTTACTTATATGCTTGTTCAATATGATTGGTGGCTTGATCCTGGTCAGTCACGCCTCCACTCGGTGATACTCCGCAGGTGGATTTTTTGGGGTTTGACAGCTTTGTGCATCAAGTTTGTCACTAAGGGTTGTATGTAATAAATGGAGTGATAGTATGAAATGTGATGCATATGTATGTATGTGACAGAAATCAGAAAGTAGTTTATTCATTAGTTGTAATTAAGCACAGTCATTAAGCACAAATTTAATATTAATTAATTGTACGGATACCTGTAATTGTGAGGGTTGTCACATTCTCCCCCTGTTAGAGTAATTTCGTCCCGAAATTTTAGTTCTGCTAGTAGATGCAGGGGTCTTGGGGAATAAATGTGGGTACTTTGATTTCATGCGATCCTCACGCTCCCACGTGAATTTTGGCCCGTGTTGTGCATTCCATCGAACTTTGACGAGTTTGACACTACTCCGGCGTGTCTTGTTAACCTTCCAATCCGTAACCTCAACGAGTTCTTAAGTAAAGTGGAGTGTGTCGTCAATGTGAACTTCGTCGGCAGGAATGACAAATGTCTCTTGAGTTGGACTCTTTTTCAGGTTAGATACATGGAATGTATCATGAACACCATTAAGTTCAGCAGGTAAATCCAACTTGTATGCAACCACACCAATCCTCTTCAGGATTCTGAATGGACCAATGTATCGCGGATTCAACTTCCCACGCTTCCCAAAGCGTGCCACACCCTTCCAGGGTGAAACCTTTAACAATACCATATCTCCCACCTCAAATTCTAGAGGTTTCCTTCTTCCATCCGCATAACTCTTTTTCCGATCACGAGCCACTTTGATGCGCTCTCGGATCTGTATAATCTTGTCAGTCGTTTCCTGGACCAATTCCGGGCCAACAAGCTGTCTATCACCCGCGTCAGCCCAGCATACTGGTGATCGACACTTGCGTCCATAGAGAGCTTCGAACAGTGCAGCCTGAATGCTTGCATGGTAATTGTTATTGTATGAAAATTCAACCGATGGTAGGTGAGTGTCCCAACTTCCACCTAAATCCATTACGCAAGCTCGCAACATGTCGTCTAATGTTTGGATCGTTCGTTCACTCTGTTCGTCTGTCTGCGGGTGAAATGCAGTACTCAGATTCAACTGAGAACCAAAAGCTTCTTGAAAGGATTGCCAAATCCTTGACACGAACCTTCCGTCTCTATCAGAATTTATTGAGAGAGGCACTCCATGTCGTGCAACAATCTCTCTCATGTATAGTTCAGCTAGTTTACTTGTGCTGTCTTTTTCCTTGATTGCTAAAAAGTGTGCAGATTTCGTTAAACGGTCTACAATTACCCAAATTGTATCATGGCCCTTGGGCGTCCTTGGCAGCTTCGTTATGAAGTCCATAGAAATCTGCTCCCATTTCCATTGGGGTATTTCAGGTTGTTGCAAGAGACCTGAAGGCTTCTAGTATTCAACCTTTACCTTGGCGCAAGTTAAACATTTGCCAACATATATCGCAACATCGCCCTTCATCCTTGGCCACCAATAGAAATCCTTTAGATCTTGGTACATTTTATCCGCTCCCAGGTGGATCGAGTACCGTGACTTGTGAGCTTCATCAAAAATAACATCTCTCAAACCACCAAATAGAGGAACCCAAATTCGTTTCATGAAGCACAACGTTCCTTCCCCGTTTGGTACCAACTGTTTCTCCATCCCACGGAGATATTCATTCTCAATATTCCTTTCCTTAACAGCTTCTCTCTGCGCGGCACGAATGCGCAACGAGAGGTCTATTTGAACAATCATTTCCAAAGCTCGAACCCTTATAGGCTTGATTCTTTCCTTTCGACTCAGGGCATCAGCGACCACATTCGCCTTTCCTGGGTGATACTTGATTTCGCAATCATAATCATTCAACAGCTCAACCCAGCGTCTTTGCCTCATGTTAAGCTCTTTTTGATCAAATATGTGTTGTAGGCTCTTGTGATCAGTATAGATTGTACATCGCGTGCCATATAAGTATTGTCGCCATATCTTCAAAGCAAACACCACCGCGCCTAATTCTAAATCATGTGTGGTGTAATTTTTCTCGTGGACTTTCAACTGGCGAGAAGCATATGCTATAAATTTTTGTCGCTGCATCAGCACAGAACCTAAACCTTGACGCGAAGCATCGCAATATACCACGAAGTCGTCCGTGCCTTCGGGTAGAGATAAGATTGGTGCGTCACAAAGCTTGTTTTTCAACAACTGGAATGCTTCTTCCTGTTTGTCTCCCCAATCAAACTTCTTGTCTTTTTAGGTAAAGGAGGTCAAAGGTTGAGCGATTTTTGAGAAATCCTCAATGAATCTGCGGTAATAACCAGCCAAACCTAGGAACTGGCGAATCTCGGTTGGCGTCTTTGGAGTTTCCTAGTTCTTTATAGCCTCGATCTTTGTGGGATCCACATGAAATCCATCTCCGTTAACTACATGGCCAAGAAACTGGACTTCCCGTAACCAGAATTCGCACTTCGAGAACTTAGCGTACAACTTCTCTTTCTTAAGCAGTTCTAGAATAGCCCTTAGATGCTGTTCGTGCTCTTCTTTCGACTTCGAGTAGATCAAAATGTCATCAATGAACATAATCACAAACTTATCGAGGTATGGTTTACAAACTCTGTTCATCAAATCCATGAACACAGCTAGTGTGTTTGTCAACCCAAACGGCATGACCAGGAACTCGTAATGTCCATATCGAGTCCTAAAAGCAGTCTTGGGAATACTTTCCTCTTGAATTCTCAACTGGTGATAACCTAATCGAAGGTCGATCTTTGAGTAAAAACTTAAACCTTGTAACTGATCAAACAGGTCATCGATCCATGGCAAAGGATATCTATTCTTGATTGTCAACTTGTTAAGCTCCCGATAGTCGATACACATGCGAAAACTACCATCCTTCTTTTTAACGAACAAAACTGGAGCTCCCCAAGGCGAGAAGTTTGGTCTGATAAATCCCTTGTCTAACAACTCCTGAAGTTGCGTCGACAACTCTTGCATTTCTGACGGTGCAAGTTGATAGGGTGCCTTAGCCACAGGTGCGGCGCCTGGAACTAAGTCAATATGAAACTCGACTTGTCTTTGTGGCGGCAATCCTGGCAATCTTCTGGAAAGACTTCAGGATACTCCTTTACGACTGGAATATCTTCTAGCTTCGGCTCAGCTGCTTCTTTATCCATGATGTGTGCCAAGAAAGCAACACATCCCTTCTTCAAACATTTTCTAGCCTTCAAGCAACTAATGATTCTCAGGGGGGGTATCACACTTCTGTCACACCCCCAAAATCCACCATGCGGAGTATAACCGCTTGGAGGCGTGACGTGACCAGGATCGAGCCACCAATCATATTGAACAACATAATTAAGTAAATAAAACCAAACACAATACGATTGGTGACCAAAAGGAAGTAAACCGATTTTAGGTTAACAGCGGAAGCATAAAACATAAGTTCAAAACATAAGTCCATAGTTCATAAGTTTAAAGTCCAAAACGTAGGATTAATAAGTTCATAAAGTTTATTCATTAAGTACGGGACATATCAGTTCGCATCCCACAACGACCACCTCCATATGCAAGCTCCATAGCATCTAGTGACCTGCAAAGCATGTAATAACGAGTCAACAACAAAGTTGAGTGAGTTCACGGTTGGTTGTCCATTTTAGAGTTGTTTCCAAAAACATAGTTTAATCTCATTCGGCTATCCAGCCGTGGGGGTTACCCCATAGTTCGAAAAACGTTTATTAGTTAACCATCCCATGTCCACCTTCCCTGGCTATCCAGCCCGGCACTTTGGCCGTGGGGAGCTACCCCAGTATTTTAAACTACCAGACTCGTTTATCATATCGACTACTAACAAAAGAAATCAATTGTGCCCTAGCGTCGGTGTTCTATCACCACCGACGTGCCATAGTCCATTAGTACACCCCCGTCCAACTGGCACGGTGTGCGGTTTGTTAAACCTAATAGCGCTATTAACTAATGACCTACTCGCCATAGCCTCGGCGATTAAGTCGATACAAAAAGGGAGGGACTTCGCTGATAGAGTTCTAGTCCAGTAAGTCTAACACGTCCCGACAGGACGAGGAATTTACATTCCTGAACACGTCTCAAAGGACGAGGAATCCCTATTCCTGTACCCATTCCCATTCCTACCGGGAATTTACCATGCTTTGTAGAAAAGTGTGAACTCACCTCGGTTGCTCGGTTTGACTCTCACAAATAGCTAACAATCAAGGTTGGTCAATCACGTCCTGGTATGATTACCAGTTAGTCGTTTAGTGGTTTCAAATAGGGCACAAAGTTCCTACACGTATCTATCACATAACATGCATTTCTTTAACAGTTTATACCCATATAAGTTTCCCATCCATTCCCAACTCATAAACAAACATACGATAATGTACATAACACATATAACATGTTATATCATTCACAGATAACCTACCCGACATTTAGACATGCAAATCACAACTTATGTCATTTCAGCATTAATATTCAAAATCGGGCTGTTTTCAGACATTTTAATAAAATAGTTAACTTATTCCAAAAATTCCCAAATTTTTACAAAATGTCTTAAACATTCAAAATTTTATTGTGTAAAAATATCAGGGTCCGATTCATTACCGATATGTTATAAAAATTCATTTTCCGGACTGAACTTGGATTTATATTTTTCTGACCACAGTCCACAGGATAATTTATTTAAAATTCATCGAGAATCCGATTTACGAAATTCCAGTGGGGTAATTACAAATGCATCGGTGGTCATCTACAGTACAAGTTTCATGATCCAATTCTACACCGAACCAAAGTTATGACAGAAAACAAAACACATATTTTCAGTAGAAAAATGCAGCTCTAGCTGCTGTTACGAAATGATGCTTTAAAAATAGTAAACGAAGTCCAAAAATTAAGATTCCGGTGCCATTAGAACCGTATTTCATAATAACACGTTTTAGACTCAAAATATCAGTTTTTCGTAGAGTTTATGACCTGTTTATAGCCAACTGAAGTTGGCTGTAAAACCGGGACAGATTCTGTTTTCACTCTTTAACTTACTAACTTGTGTTCAATTGATTCCGTTAATCATGTTTAGTGACCACAACAACATCAAACACCAATATTAATCAACAAAAGATCAGATAATCAAACAATAATCATAACAAAACAAGATACAAGAGTTTTACACTAATATTCATTCTTTAACCAACATCTTCATCATTTTTAGTAGACTTTTAGTTTTGTTCTCTAGTGTTCATGATTTTTATCCGACAAATTTCTTATTAACCACTTTAGATATGAACAATAGGGTGTTTAGAGTCACTTACTACTAGCTCGAGGCTAGGGAAGAAACTAGACGAAAAACGGGTGGTTAATAGCGTCGTAGAGAGGTCCTCGCGATTCCGTAAGCACCGGGTCTCCTCGTATGAGCTCTAACACACTTGGATGTATGTGGTTTTAACAAGATCCAAGTTGGAAAGTGATGGTGAGTGTGTGTGATGGTTCAGCCGATCCAAAGAGAGGGAGAGGAGAGATGGGATTTTGTTTTTTTTGAAGTGTGGAAGTGAATGAAGCTCTTGATCTTGTGGTCACATTTATAGCCCATAATCTCTACTTACCCAAGGGTCAATGTGTCTAGTAGATACTAGACAACCAACATTAAAATAATCAACATTGTAATAGTGGTGTCCCCTATGGGGAACCGTTTGGCTGCAAGGGGGGGGGGGGTTGGTTGAATTCCAACTAGTTAGTTAGTAGCTAGTTAAGATTAATTAGAAGGTTAAACTAATTTGTAGTGTGTTATGCATTATAGCGGGTGTTAGGGTATTCGGGGACCCTAACTGGCTTACAAATAGCGGGTGTTATGCATTATGTTCCGGATAAAGTCCGGTTGTTCGGTTCGATACTGTTCCGTTAAAGTGTTTAATTAATCCGTATATTTTTGTATATTTTTGTAACACTTTTAATTTCTAACACTTAGGAAATTATAACGGACTATTTAGTGACCTTTCTGCATACTACTAGTATGTTGACAAGCACATGTATGCATATCATAGATATCAGAAAGCAGTTAAGTAATTCCACACAATCCTCAAACACTTTAATTATCATTAATAATTTGTACGGAATACATGGGATTTTGAGGGTTGTCACATTCTCCCCCTGTTAAGAGAATTTCGTCCCGAAATTTAGCGCGTGGTTACTGAGGAAGCTAGTTATGTTGCGTTGTTTTCCTGATTTTCCTGGGGTGTCACATCATCCCCCCGTTGATTTGGAATTTCGTCCCGAAATTCTGCAGTAGCTTCAGCCTCAATAGTGGTTGCGTTTTTCTTAAACAGTTGGGGATACTTGAGTTTCATTTGGTCTTCTCGTTCCCAGGTATACTCTGGGCCACGACGAGCATTCCAACGAACTTGGACCAGAGGTATCCTGGTATGCTTGAGGATCTTAACATCTCGATCTGTAATCTCTACTGGTTCCTCGATGAATCGCAGCTGGTCGTCGATTGTGAGTTCCTTAAGAGGAACTATGAGGGTCTCATCTGACAGACACTTCTTCAGATTTGACACATGGAATACGTTGTGAACTCCGCTGAGTTTTTTGGGTAGATTCAACCGGTAGGCTACCTTGCCAATTTTCTCAATGACTTCGAATGGTCCGACATAACGCGGATTGAGTTTGCCTCGTTTGCCAAAGCGAACTACACCTTTCCAAGGTGAAACTTTGAGTAGCACTCGATCCCCAACCTGGAGCTCGAGTGGTTTTCTTCCCTTGTCAGCATAGCTTTTCTGACGGTCACGAGCTGCCGCCATTCGCTGTCGTATCTGAGCAATTCTCTCGGTGGTATCTACCACAAGTTCTGGGCCAGTGATTTGGCTGTCACCAACTTCTGCCCAACTGAGAGGTGATCGGCATTTCCGTCCGTACAATGCCTCAAACGGAGCGGCTTGGATGCTGGTGTGGTAGCTGTTGTTATACGAAAACTCCACTAGCGGGAGGTGCTTTTCCCAGCCGTTACCAAAGTCGATTACGCATGCCCTAAGCATGTCTTCAAGGGTCTGGATGGTGCGTTCAGATTGCCCATCCGTCTGCGGGTGATAAGCGGTGCTCATATCTAAACGTGAGCCAAAAGACTTGTGCATTGCTTGCCACAGTTCAGAAGTAAAACGTGCGTCACGATCAGAAATGATGGAGGTTAGCACTCCGTGCCTTGATACCACCTCCTTTAGGTAAATGTCTGCAAGAGTAGAAAACTTGTCGGTTTCCTTGATGGCCAAGAAGTGTGCAGACTTAGTCAATCGATCCACGATCACCCAAATGGTAACATTTCCGCGTTGAGATCTAGGCAGGCCAGTAACGAAATCCATGGAAATTTGCTCCCATTTCCATTTCGGGATCTCTGGTTGTTGAAGTAGGACTGATGGTTTCTGGTATTCAGTCTTGACTCTCGCACAAGTCAAGCACTTACTGACGTAGGTTGCTATGTGGGCTTTCATGCCAGGCCACCAATACGTAGTGTTGAGGTCGTGGTACATTTTATCCGAACCAGGATGTACCGAATAATGAGACTTATGTGCTTCATCCATCACAAGCTCGCGTAGGTCTCCATACAGTGGAACCCAGATGCGTCCGTTTACATAGTAAGCGCCGTCTTCCTTTTGCTCTAGTCGCTGCCTCGATCCTCGCAAGGACTCAGCCTTGATGTTCTCTGTTTTCAATGCTTCAACCTGACAATCGCGAATCTGAGCGGGAAGGTTAGATTGGATGGTAAGCTGTAACGCACGTACACACTTAGGTATATTATCCTTTCGACTGAGGGCGTCGGCCACAACATTGGCTTTGCCCGGATGATACTTGATTGCGCATTCATAATCGTTCAAGAGCTCAACCCATCGGCGTTGACGCATGTTTAACTCCTTTTGCTTGAAGATATGCTCGAGACTCCTGTGATCGGTGTAAATGGTGCACTTGGTACCGTACAGGTAGTGTCTCCATATCTTAAGCGCAAAAACAACTGCTCTCAGCTCCAGATCGTGAGTAGTGTAATTTCTTTCGTGAACCTTGAGTTGGCGTGATGCGTAGGCAATGACCTTATCACGTTGCATCAATACGCAACCAAGTCCTTGGATGGAAGCATCCCAGTAAACCACAAAATCATCTGTGCCCTCAGGCAATGAGAGGATAGGCATGCTACAAAGTCTATCCTTCAAGTGTTGAAATGCGGACTCCTGTGCATCACCCCAACGGTAGGTGACACCCTTCTGAGTCAGTGAAGTGAGAGGTTGCGCAATCCTGGAGAAATCCTTGATAAACCTTCTGTAGTACCCTGCCAAACCCAAGAATTGGCGGATTTCTGTTGGTGTACGGGGTGCAGGCCAGTTCTTGATCGATTCAACCTTAGATGGATCCACATGAATTCCATCCTTGTTTACCACATGGCCTAGAAAGTGGACTTCGCGATGCCAGAAGTCACATTTCGAAAACTTGGCATATAACTGCTCTTTTCGAAGAAGTTCCAGCATAAGTCGTAGATGCTGCTCGTGTTCCTCCCGACTCTAAGAATAGATCAGGATATCGTCGATGAACACAATAACGAACTTATCCAGGTAAGGTTTGCATACCCGGTTCATGAGATCCATGAAGACCGCTGGTGCGTTCGTCAGCCCGAATGGCATAACCAGAAACTCGTAATGGCCGTAGCAACTTCTGAATGCTGTTTTGGAGACGTCTTCATCTCGGACCCTCAGCTGATGGTATCCTGATCTCAAATCAATCTTGGAGTAATAGCTCGACCCTTGCAACTGGTCGAACAAGTCGTCAATACGTGGAAGAGGATAACGATTCTTCACAGTCACCTTGTTAAGCTCGCGATAGTCAATGCACATTCTGAAAGTACCATCTTTCTTCTTTACGAACAAGACTGGAGCTCCCCAGGGCGAAGAGCTAGGATGTATAAAACCCCTTTCCAAGAGTTCTTGTAGTTGTGTGGACAGTTCTTCAAGTTCTGATGGAGCTAGACGATATGGTGCTCGAGCCACTGGTGTTGCCCCAGGAGCTAGCTCGATTTGAAACTCAACTTGGCGATGAGGCGGAAGACCAGGTAGTTCCTCAGGAAATACCTCAGCAAAATCGCGCACAATAGGGATGTCTTCAATTCTCTTCTCTTCCGTTGATGTGTCAGTAACGAGTGCTAAAATGGCAGTGTGGCCCTTTCGCAAACACTTCCGGGCTTTAAGAAAAGAGATGATGCCTTCGACAGCGCCACTCTTGTCGCCATGAATCACGAGAGGTTCTTCACCAGAACAAGGAATGCGGACGATTTTCTCCTTGCAAACAATCTCCGCTTGATGATGAGATAGCCAATACATCCCAATAACGACGTCGAAACTACCAAGTGTGATAGGAATAAGATCGATAGAGAAAGTCTGACCAGCTAAGACGAGGGTACAACCTTTAACTACGTGTGTGGCTTCAAGACTTTTACCGTTTGCTAGTTCTACCGTGTGTTTGGTGTTCAGAAGTGTTGGAGTGCGCTTAAGCATTTGGCTAACTTTTAAGGACACATAACTAGTATCGGCACCCGAATCAAATAAAACAGTAACAAAGAAGTCATCCAGAAGAAACTTACCCATCACAACGTTGGGATCGTTCCTTGCATCACCCTGACCTAGCACGAAAACACGACCTCGGGCGCCATTGCCATTATTGTTACCCCCATTGTTGCCTCCATTGTTTCCTCCATTATTGTTGTTGTTCTGGTTCTGATTTAACTGGGGGCAATCTTTCTTGAAATGGCCCTCAGCACCACATTGAAAGCACCCTTTGTTGTTACCTTGTTGTTGCCGCTGCTGGCGTTGATTGGGTGGGGCTTGCTGTTTCTGCCGGTTTTGATTCGCCGGATGCTGACTCCTGCAATCCCTTGCCATGTGACCAGGCTTGTTGCATCGATGACAGTTTGCTTTACCACATGGCCCACTGTGGTGCAAGTTACAGCGATTACATTTGGGGTGATTTCCCTTATATCCACCCTGACCTTGATTCCCAGAAGACTGCTGACTGGGGCTCCTGTACTCATCTGTCTTCCGCTGCTGGGACTGAGCTGAAGTAGAACCTTTGCCTGAATTCCCATCCCATTTTCGCTTGTTATCATTGGGTGCGTCAGCAGTAGTAGCACCAATACGCTTGGGCAGTTTGTTTTGTTCCACAGCTTGATCGGTGAGACGATGGGCTAACTTAATGATCTGCTGAATGGTACCCAGGTTAGCCGAAGTCACGTGACTCTGAATCTCGAGTACAAGGCCCTTGAGGTAAAGCTCAATACGTTTGATGGGAGGGTCCACCGTAGTAGGGCACAGGATGGCCAGTTCATTCGACCTCTTGGTATACGCCTCAATCTCCGACCCTGTCATCTTCAGATTGAAAAATTCCACCTCCAGTTTGTGGATGTCATCCCGACTACAGTATTCCTCTTTGATCAGTTCCTTGAAACCGTTCCATGGGGTGGCATTAGCAGCAACCAACCCCAGCAGCTGAACCTGAGCGTTCCACCATGTGAGCGCTACCCCTTCAAGAGTACCAGTAGCATACTTCACCCTTCGATCCTCAGGGCATTCACATATCTCGAAGACAGACTCAAGCTTCTCAAACCAGTGTAGAAGGCCTACCGCTCCTTCTGTGCCACTGAAAGTAGTAGGTCGGCAGTCCATGAAGGTTTTGAATGTGCACACAGGAGTTTGAGCATGTTGACCTGTTGTGCGAGAAGAAAAGACAAGGTTAAGCACGAGGGTTGGTTTGCGAAGGTAGGATCTAAACGTCCTAAGATGGGTTGATACGGCAGGTTATACCTCCTGCAGGAACAGCTGCGAGTGCCTCAGCAACTCGTTTGTTGATCAAAGCCGTCAGCTGGGCTTGAGTTAGGTTCAAGCGTCCACCCATGATCTTCACAACGAAATAACGTAGATGAGAAAAGTGTCGCGAAAGTGCGTAAGTGTGTGACGACAGAAGAGAGTAAGCACACAGGGTTCAAATAGCAATTATCACGTTATCTAATGCACAGTGAGAACTATCTAACCGACATTATAACATAGATCATACCACTTATGGTGTCGAGTCTTGCACGTGGAGCGAAGCGTCGTTGTGGATCGTTGAGCACTGTACCGGTTATAGTCTGGTTTTATCAAAAACATTTCCTTTTTTACAACCAAGTTCACTATAACCAATGGCTCTGATACCAATCTGTCACACCCCCAAAATCCACCATGCGGAGTATCACCGCTTGGAGGCGTGACGTGACCAGGATCGAGCCACCAATCATATTGAACAACATAATTAAGTAAATAAAACCAAACACAATACGATTGGTGACCAAAAGGAAGTAAACCGATTTTAGGTTAACAGCGGAAGCATAAAACATAAGTTCAAAACATAAGTACATAGTTCATAAGTTTAAAGTCCAAAACGTAGGATTAATAAGTTCATAAAGTTTAATCATTAAGTACGGGACATATCAGTTCGCATCCCACAACGACCACCTCCATATGCATCTAGTGACCTGAGCATGTAATAACGAGTCAACAACAAAGTTGAGTGAGTTCACGGTTGGTTGTCCATTTTAGAGTTGTTTCCAAAAACATAGTTTAATCTCATTCGGCTATCCAGCCGTGGGGGTTACCCCATAGTTCGAAAAACGTTTATTAGTTAACCATCCCATGTCCACCTTCCCTGGCTATCCAGCCTGGCACTTTGGCCGTGGGGAGCTACCCCAGTATTTTAAACTACCAGACTCGTTTATCATATCGACTACTAACAAAAGAAATCAATTGTGCCCTAGCGTCGGTGTTCTATCACCACCGACGTGCCATAGTCCATTAGTACACCCCCGTCCAACTGGCATGGTGTGCGGTTTGTTAAACCTAATAGCGCTATTAACTAATGACCCGCTCGTCATAGCCTCGGCGATTAAGTCGATACAAAAAGGGAGGGACTTCGCTGATAGAGTTCTAGTCCAGTAAGTCTAACACGTCCCAACAGGACGAGGAATTTACATTCCTGAACACGTCTCAAAGGACGAGGAATCCCTATTCCTGTACCCATTCCCACCGGGAATTTACCATGCTTTGTAGAAAAGTGTGAACTCACCTCGGTTGCTCGGTTTGACTCTCACAAATAGCTAACAATCAAGGTTGGTCAATCACATCCTGGTATGATTACCAGTTAGTTGTTTAGTGGTTTCAAATAGGGCACAAAGTTCCTACTCGTATCTATCACATAACATGCATTTCTTTAACAGTTTATACCCATATAAGTTTCCCATCCATTCCCCACTCATAAACAAACATACGATAATGCACATAACACATATAACATGTTATATCATTCACAGATAACCTACCCGACATTTAGACATGCAAATCACAACTTATGTCATTTCAGCATTAATATTCAAAATTGGGCTGTTTTCGGACATTTTAATAAAATAGTTAACTTATTCCAAAAATTCCCAAATTTTTACAGAATGTCTAAAAAGTTCCAAATTTTATTGTGTAAAAATATCGGGGTCCGATTCATTACCGATATTTTATAAAAATTCATTTTCCGGACTGAACTCGGATTTATATTTTTCTGACCACAGTCCACAGGATAATTTATTTAAAATTCATCGAGCGTCCGATTTACGAAATTCAAGTGGGGTAATTACAAATACATCGGTGGTCATCTACAGTACAAGTTTCATGATCCAACTCTACACCGAACCCAAGTTATGACAGAAAACAAAACACATATTTTCAGTAGAAAAATGCAGCTCTAGCTGCTGTTACGAAATGACGCTTTAAAAATAGTAAACGAAGTCCAAAAATTAAGATTCCAGTGCCATTAGAACCGTATTTCATAATAACACGTTTTAGACTCAAAATATCAGTTTTTCGTAGAGTTTATGCCTGTTTACAGCCAACTGAAGTTGGCTGTAAAACCGGGACAGATTCTGTTTTCACTCTTTAACTTACTAACTTGTGTTCGATTGATTCCGTTAATCATGTTTAGTGACCACAACAACATCAAACACTAATATTAATCAGCAAAACATCAGATAATCAACCAATAATCATAACAAAACAAGATCCAAGAGTTTTACACTAATATTCATTCTTTAACCAACATGTTCATCATTTTTAGTAGACTTTTAGTTTTGTTCTCTAGTGTTCATGATTTTTATCCGACAAATTTCTTATTAACCACTTTAGATATGAACAATAGGGTGTTTAGAGTCACTTACTACTAGCTCAAGGCTAGGGAAGAAACTAGACGAAAAACGGGTGGTTAATAGCGTCGTAGAGAGGTCCTCGCGATTCCGTAAGCACCGGGTCTCCTCGTATGAGCTCTAACACACTTGGATGTATGTGGTTTTAACAAGATCCAAGTTGGAAAGTGATGGTGAGTGTGTGCGATGGTTCAGCCGATCCAAAGAGAGGGAGAGGAGAGATGGGATTTTTTTTTTTTTTGAAGTGTGGAAGTGAATGAAGCTCTTGATCTTGTGGTCACATTTATAGCCCATAATCTCTACTTACCCAAGGGTCAATGTGTCTAGTAGATACTAGATAACCAACATTAAAATAATCAACATTGTAAGAGTGGTGTCCCCTATAGGGAACCATTCGGTTGCAAGGGGGGGGGGGGGTTTGGTTGAATTCCAACTAGTTAATTAGTAGCTAGTTAAGATTAATTAGAAGGTTAAACTAATTTGTAGTGTGTTATGCATTATAGCGGGTGTTAGGGTATTCGGGGACCCTAACTGGCTTACAAAAAGCAAAACAGTGTCATTGTCAATATTTTTTTTATGTTCCGGATAAAGTCCGGTTGTTCGGTTCGATACTGTTCCGTTAAAGTGTTTAATTAATCCGTAAAGTGTCTTTTATGTATATTTTTATAACACTTTTAATTTCTAACACTTAGGAAACTATAACGGACTATTTAGTGACCTTTCTGCATACTACTAGTATGTTGACAAGTACATGTAAGCATATCACATATATCAGAAAGTAGTTAAGTAATTCCACACAGTCGTCAAACACTTTAATTATCATAAATAATTTGTACGGAATACTTGGGATTTTGAGGGTTGTCACAGCTTCTCTCCATATACCACAATCGTTTCTCCATCTGCCATTGGGATGCGAATGGTCTTCTCGTGACATACAATTTCGGCTCTGTAGCTTGACAACCAATCCATCCCTACTACCACGTCGAAGCTTCCCAACTCGACTGGTAGTAGATCCAGTGTAAACTCGTGTTCTCCTAGTTCTATAACGCATCCTCCGATGACTTCATTCGTTTCAACTAGCTTTCCATTAGCCAGTTCAATTGAGTACGGAATGTCTAACTTACTAGCAGTTAACCCAAGCATTTTCTTAAATTCTAACGATACAAAACTATAGTCGGCACCAGTATCAAATAACACAAATGCAAAACGTTGATTAATAGGGAACGTACCAGTGACAACATTTGGATCTTGGCGTGCTTCCTTTGCACCTATGTTGAAGACTCTGCCTTGTGCTTGTTTGAGTTTTGGGCATTCACGCTTGAAGTGTCCGATGTCTCCGCAGTTAAAACATCCTGTGTGACAACCGTCATAATTCCATGTATTCCGTACAATTTATTAATGATAATTAAAGTGCTTGACGACTGTGTGGAATTACTTAACTGCTTTCTGATATCTGTGTTATACTTACATGTATTTGTTAACATACTAGTAATGTACAGAAAAGTCATTAAATAGTCCATTATGATTCCCTAAGTGTTAGAAAGTAAAAACGTTACAAAAATATATAAATAGGACGCCTTACGAATTAATTTAGCACTTTAACGGATCAATATCCAACCGAACAACCGGACTTAACCCGGAACATAAAAATATTGACATTGACATTGTTTTTCTTTTTCTGAGCCAGTTCGGGTATCCGAATACCCTAACACCCGTTACATAACACTACACACTAGTGACTTAATTTAATCCCCTAATTAACTAACTAATACCTTAGCTATTTAGTTGAAATTGAACTAAACCCCCCACCTCTTTGCAACCGATCGGTCCCCAAGGACACACCCCACCTGTTTTTTTTTAATATTTTATTCATGGATGCACAATATCTTGGTAACACAATATCCCTTGGATAATTGATGTAGAATGGTCTTTAAATTAGAACAAGGTCCATCACATGCACATGTTCACCAACTCAACAATTTCACTCTTTCTTTCCGTCTCTTGATATCTCGGCCGAACCCTCACACCAACATCCACTCATTTTCAAGTTTGTTCAAGGCATTCTAAATACATACAAGTGTGAAGGATCACGTATAAGGAGGCTCGGTGCATACGGATTGCCAAGGACCTCACCACAACGCTATTAACCACCCATTTTTCGTCTAGTTTCTTCCCTAGCCACGAGCTAGTAGTAAGTGACTCTAAACACCCTATTGATCTGGTCTAAAGTGGTTAATAAGAGATTTGTCGGATAAAAATCATGAACATATAAGATCAAAGTTTAAAGTCTACTAAAAATGATGAACATGGTGGTTAATGAGCAAATATTAGTGTAAAACTCTTGGATCTTGTTTTGTTATGATTCTTGGTTGATTATCTGATATGTTGCTGGTTAACATTGATGTTTGATGTTGTTACGATCACTAATCATGCTAACGGAATCAATCGAACGCGTCTTATTAGATTAAAGAATGAAAACAGAATCTGTCCAAGTTTTACAGCCAACTTCAGTTGGCTGTAAACAGGTCATAAACTCTACGAAAACCGATATTTTGAGTCTAAAACGTGTTATTATGAAATACGGTTCTAATGACACCGGGATCGTAATTTTTGGACTTCGTTTACTATTTTTAAAGCGTCATTTCGTGACAGCAGCAAGAGCTGCATTTTTCTGCTGAAAATATGCGTTTTGTTTTCTGTCATAACTTGAATCATGTGTAGTGTTAGATCATGAAACTTGTACTGTAGATGACCACCGATGTATTTGTAATTACCCCATTGGAATTTCATAAATCGGACTTATGATGAATTTTTAATAAATTGTTCCATGGACTGTGGTCAGAAAAATATAAATCTGAGTTCAGTCGGGAAAATGAATTTTTATAAAATATTAATAATGAACTGGACCTCGATATTTTTACACAATAAAATTTGGAACGTTTAAGACATTCTTTAAAAATTTGGGAATTTTTGGAATATGTTAACTATTTTATTAAAATGTACGAAAACAGCCCGGTTTTGAATATTTATGCTGAAATGACATAAGCTGTAAATTGCGTGTCTAAATGTCGAGTATGCTATCTGTAAATGATCTAACATGTGATATGTGTTATGTTCATTATCGTATGTTTGTTTATGAGTGGGGAATGGATGGGAAACTTATATGGGCATAAACCGATTAAGTGATGCACGTTATGTGATAGATACGTGTAGGAACTTTGTGCTCTATTTGAAAACCACTAAATGACTAACTGGTAATCATACTAGGACGTGATTGACCAACCTTGATTGTTAGCTATTTGTGAGAGTCAAACCGAGAAGCCGAGGTGAGTTCACACCCTTACTAAGGCATGGGATTCCCGGTGGATTGGGAATGGGATTGAATAACTATTTATATTATCAATACTACTAGACTACCTACTACTGTCCTCGGATTGAGAAGGGCACGTACGTAAAACCTACGTACACTCACACTTACTACTGTCCTCGGATTGGGAAGGGCACGTACATAAAACCTACGTACATTCATACTTACTACTGTCCTTGGATTGAGAAGGGCACGTACGTAAAACCTACGTACACTCATACTTACTACTGTCCTCGGATTGAGAAGGGCACGTACGTAAAACCTACGTACACTCATACTTAACACCGTCCTCGGATTGGGAAGGACACTTATGGATACGCCTAGTCTCGTAACATACATAATGGGAAGCCCCCACTGATTATGGTTATGGTTTGGGTAATGAAAAAGGAACTGGTTAAACATACTTTCAACTACAGGGTAATCCCCACGGCAATTAAGCCAACGAAAGTCAAACCACGTTTTTCAGAAACAACTTAAAACTAAACAACCAAACGTGAACTCACTCAACTTTGTTGTTGACTCGTTGTTACATGCCTTGCAGGTCGTTAGATGCTATGGAGCTTGCACATGGAGGTGGTCGTTGTGGAATGCGAACTAATATGTCCCGTACTTACTAAATAAACGTTATGAACTTATGAAACTTATGTTTGGGGTCTTTAAACTTATGAACTACAAAACTTATGTTTTGGTTTAACATATTATGCTTCCGCTGTTTAAATTGAACTTGGTTAACTTCCTTTTGGTCACCAATTGTATTGTGATTGGTTTTATTTACTAAAATACTTTGTTCAATATGATTGGTGGCTCGATCCTGGTCATGTCACGCCTCCAAGCGGTGGTACTCCGCATGGTGGATTTTGGGGGTGTGACAGATTGGTATCAGAGCCATTGGTTATAGTGAACTTGGTTTTAATAAGGGAAAAAGTTTTTATTAAAACCAGACTATAACCTGTACAGTGCTTAACGATCCACAACGACGCTTCGCTCCACGTGCAAGACTCGACACTATAGGTGATACGATTCATGTTTATATTACCTACTTGTTAGTTATATAGAACATTGCTTATGATATGCTTAGATAACATAGTATCTACTGCTTGAAAAACTTTGTGTGATCACTCTCTTCTATCATTCCACACTTGCGTAATGATACGACGCACTTCTCACTTGTGTTCTCCGTATGTTGAAGATCATGAGTGGATGAATCAGCCTCACACAAGCCCAGCTGGCAGCTTTGATCAAAGAACAAGTTACTGCGGCACTTGCAGCCGCTCAAGCAGGAGGCCAGCTTACCCAGCCGCCTGTGTGCACGTTCAAGACTTTTATGGACTGCCGTCCTAGTACCTTCAGTGGCACTTAAGGGGCCGTCAGACTCCTCCACTGGTTCGAGAAGCTCGAGTCAGTCTTCAAAATGTGTGAATGCCCTGAGGATCGTAGGGTGAAGTATGCTACTGGTACTCTTGAAGGGGTAGCGCTCACATGGTGGAACGCTCAGGTTCAGCTGCTGGGGTTGGTTGCTGCTAATGCCACCCCATGGAATGACTTCAAGGAACCGATCAAGGAAGAGTACTGCAGTCGTGATGACATCCACAAGCTAGAGGTGGAATTTTTCAACCTGAAGATGACGGGGTCGGAGATTGAGGCGTATACGAAAAGGTCAAATGAACTGGCCATCCTGTGCCCTACTATGGTGCCCTCCCATCAAACGTATTGAGCTTTACCTCAAGGGCCTTGTACCAGAGATTCAGAGCCACGTGAGTTCGGCTAACCTGGGTACCATTCAACAAATCATCAAGTTGGCTCACCGTCTCACCGACCAGGCAGTGGAACAAAACAGATTACCCAAGCGTATTGGTACTGCTACTACTGATACCCCCAATGATCACAAGCGAAAATGGGATGGAAATTCGGGCAAAGGCTCTACCTTTGTTCAGTCTCAGTCTCAGCAACGAAGGACTGGTGACCATAGGAGCCCTGGTCAGCACTCTTCTGGTAGTCAAGGGCAGGGTGGATATCGAGGAAACCACCCAAAGTGCAACAAATGCAATAGACACCACAGTGGCCAGTGCAACAAGGGACGCTGTCAGAGGTGTCTCAAGATGGGTCATGAAGCCAAGGATTGCAGGAGCCCACGGCCTACGAATCAGAATCGTCAGCAGCAACAGCAAGCACCGCAAAATCAGCAACAACAACAGGGCAACAAGGGATGCTTTCAGTGTGGTGCTGAAGATCACTTCAAGAGAACTGCCCGCAGTTAAATCAGAATCATAATCAGAATCACAACCAAGGAAATGGGAACAATAATGGAGGCAACAATGGAGGCGACAATGAAGGAAACAATGATGGCAACGGTGCCAGGGGTCGTGTGTTCGTGATTGGTCAAGGTGATGCAAGGAACGATCCCAACGTTATGATGGGTAAGTTTCTTCTGGACGACTTCTTTGTTACTATTTTATTCGATTCGGTTGCCAATACTAGTTATGTGTCCTTAAAAGTTAGCCAAATGCTTAAGCGCACTCCAACACTTCTAAACACCAAACACATGATAGAGCTAGTAAATGGTAAAAGTCTTGAAGCCACACACGTAGTTAAAGGTTGTAACCTCGTCTTAGCTGGTCAGACTTTCTCTATCGATCTTATTCCTATCACACTTGGTAGTTTCGACGTTGTTATTGGGATGTATTGGCTATCTCATCATCAAGCGGAGATTGTTTGCAAGGAGAAAATTGTCCGCATTCCTCATTCTGGTGAAGAACCTCTCATGATTCATGGCGACAAGAGTGGTGCGGTCGAAGGCATCATCTCTTTCCTTAAGGCCCAGAAGTGTTTGCGAAAGGGCCACACTGCCATTCTAGCACTCGTTACTGACACATCAACGGAAGAGAAGAGAATTGAGGACATCCCTATTGTACGCGACTTTCCCGAGGTATTTCCTGAGGAATTACCTGGTCTTCCGCCTCATCTTCAAGTCGAGTTTCAAATCGAGCTAGCTCCTGGAGCAGCGCCCGTAGCTCGAGCACCATATCGTCTAGCTCCATCAGAACTCGAAGAACTGTCCACGCAACTACAAGAACTCTTGGAAAAGGGTTTCATACGTCCTAGCTCTTCGCCCTGGGGAGCTCCAGTCTTGTTCGTAAAGAAGAAAGATGGTACCCTCAGAATGTGTATTGACTACCGCGAACTCAACAAAGTGACCGTGAAGAATCGATATCCTCTTCGACGTATCGACGACTTGTTCGACCAGTTGCAAGGGTCGAGCTATTACTCTAAGATTGATTTGAGATCGGGATACCATCAGCTGAGGGTCCGAGATGAGGACGTCTCCAAAACAGCATTCAGAACTCGTTACGGCCATTACGAGTTTCTGGTTATGCCATTCGGGCTGACAAACGCACCAGCGATCTTCATGGATCTCATGAACCGAGTGTGCAAGCCTTACCTGGATAAGTTCGTTATTGTGTTCATCGACGATATCCTGATCTATTCTAAGAGTCAGGAGGAACACGAGCAACATCTACGACTTATGCTGGAACTTCTTCGAAAAGAGCAGTTGTATGCCAAGTTTTCAAAATGTGACTTCTGGCTTCGCGAAGTCCACTTTCTAGGCCATGTGGTAAACAAGGATGGGATTCATGTGGATCTATCTAAGGTTGAATCGATCAAGAACTGGCCTGCACCCCGTACACCAACAGAAATCCGCCAATTCTTGGGTTTGGCCGGATATTACAGAAGGTTTATAAAGGATTTCTCCAAGATTGCGCAACCCCTCACTTCACTGACTCAGAAGGGTGTCACCTATCGCTGGGGTGATGTACATGAATCTGCGTTTCAGCACTTAAAAGATAGACTTTGTAGCGCACCTATCCTCTCATTGCCTGAAGGCACAGAAGATTTTGTGGTTTATTGCGATGCTTCCATCCAAGGATTTGGTTGCGTATTGATGCAACGTGACAAGTTCATTGCCTACGCATCGCGCCAACTTAAAGTTCACGAAAGGAACTACACTACACATGACTTGGAACTGGGAGCAGTTGTTTTCGCACTTAAGATATGGAGACATTACCTGTACGGTACGAAGTGCACCATTTACACCGATCACAGGAGTCTCGAGCATATCTTCAAGCAAAAGGAGTTAAACATGCGTCAACGCCGATGGGTTGAGCTTTTGAACGATTATGAATGCGCTATCAAATATCATCCGGGCAAGGCCAGTGTTGTGGCCGATGCCCTTAGCCGGAAGGATACTATACCTAAGCGTGTACGTGCGTTACAGCTTACCATTCACTCTAGCCTTCCCGCTCAGATTGGCGATGCTCAGGTTGAAGCGTTGAAAGCAGAAAACATCAGGGCTGAATCCCTACGAGGATCGAGGCATCGGCTAGAACAAAAGGAAGACGACGCTTACTATGTAACAGGGCACATCTGGGTTCCACTTTATGGAAACTTACGCGAGCTTGTGATGGACAAAGCGCACAAGTCTCGTTATTCGGTACATCCTGGTTCGGATAAAATGTACCACGACCTCAAGACTACGTATTGGTGGCCTGGCATGAAAGCCCACATAGCAACCTACGTTAGTAAGTGCTTGACTTGTGCGAGGGTCAAGACTGAATATCAGAAACCATCAGGCCTACTTCAACAACCGGAGATCCTGAAATGGAAATGGGAGCAAATTTCCATGGATTTCGTTTCTGGTCTGCCTAGATCTCAACGTGGAAACGATACCATTTGGGTGATCGTAGATCGACTGACCAAGTCTGCACATTTTCTGGCTATCAAAGAAATGGATAAGTTTTCTACTCTTGCAGACATTTATCTAAAGGAAGTAGTGTCAAGGCACGGAGTGCCAACCTCTATCATTTCTGATCGTGACGCGCGTTTTACTTCTAAACTGTGGGAAGCAATGCACAAGTCTTTTGGCTCACGATTAGATATGAGCACCACTTATCACCCACAGACGGATGGGCAATCTGAACGCACGATCCAAACCCTTGAAGACATGCTTAGGGCATGTGTAATCGATTTTGGTAATGGCTGGGAAAAGCACCTCCCACTAGTGGAGTTTTCGTATAACAACAGCTACCACACCAGCATTCAGGCCGCTCCATTCGAGGCATTGTACGGACGCAAATGCCGATCACCTCTCTGTTGGGCAGAAGTTGGCGACAACCAAATCACTGGCCCAGAACTTGTGGTAGATACCACCGAGAGAATTGCTCAGATACGACAGCGAATAGCGGCAGCTCGTGACCGTCGGAAAAGCTATGCTGATAAGGAAAGAAAACCACTCGAGCTCCAGGTTTGGGATCGAGTGCTACTCAAAGTCTCACCTTGGAAATGTGTAGTCCGTTTTGGAAAACGAGGCAAACTTAATCCGCGTTATGTCGGACCATTCAAAGTCACCGAGAAAATTGGCAAAGTCGCCTACAAGTTGAATTTACCTGAAGAACTCAGCAGAGTTCACAATGTTTTCCATGTGTCGAATCTGAAGAAGTGTCTGTCAGATGAGACCCTCATAGTTCCTCTTAAGGAACTCATAATCGACGACCAGCTGCGATTCGTCGAGGAACCAGTAAAGATTACGGATCGAGACGTTAAGATCCTCAAGCATACCAGGATACCTCTGGTCCGAGTTCGTTGGAATGCTCGTCGTTGCCCAGAGTATACCTGGGAACGAGAAGACCAAATGAAACTCAAGTATCCCCAACTGTTTAAGAAAAATGCAACCACTACTGAGGCTGAAGCTACTGTAGAATTTCGGGACAAAATTCCAAATCGACGGGGGGATGATGTGACACCCCAGGAAAATCAGGAAAACAACGCAACTTAACTAGCTTCCTCAGTAACCAGGCGCTAAATTTCGGGACGAAATTCTCTTAACAGGGGGATAATGTGACAACCCTCATAATTCCATGTATTCCATACAATTTATTAATGATAATTAAAGTGCTTGACAACTGTGTGGAATTACTTAACTGCTTTCTGATATCTGTGTTATACTTACATGTATTTGTTAACATACTAGTAATGTACAGAAAAGTCATTAAATAGTCCATTATGATTCCCTAAGTGTTAGAAAGTAAAAACGTTACAAAAATATATAAATAGGACGCCTTACGAATTAATTTAGCACTTTAACGGATCAATATCCAACCAAACAACCGGACTTAACCCGGAACATAAAAATATTGACATTGACATTGTTTTTCTTTTTCTGAGCCAGTTAGGGTATCCGAATACCCTAACACCCGTTACATAACACTACACACTAGTGACTTAATTTAATCCCCTAATTAACTAACTAATACCTTAGCTATTTAGTTGAAATTGAACTAAACCCCCCACCCCTTTGTAACCGATCGGTCCCCAAGGACACACCACACCTATATTTTTTTAATATTTTATTCATGGATGCACAATATCTTGGTAACACAATATCCCTTGGATAATTGATGTAGAATGGTCTTTAAATTAGAACAAGGTCCATCACATGCACATGTTCACCAACTCAACAGTTTCACTCTTTCTTTCCCTCTCTTGATATCTCGGCCGAACCCTCACACCAACATCCACTCATTTTCAAGTTTGTTCAAGGCATTCTAAATACATACAAGTGTGAAGGATCACGTATAAGGAGGCTCGGTGCTTACGGATTGCCAAGGACCTCACCACAACGCTATTAACCACCCATTTTTCGTCTAGTTTCTTCCCTAGCCACGAGCTAGTAGTAAGTGACTCTAAACACCCTATTGATCTTGTCTAAAGTGGTTAATAAGAGATTTATCGGATAAAAATCATGAACATATAAGATCAAAGTTTAAAGTCTACTAAAAATGATGAACATGGTGGTTAATGAGCAAATATTAGTGTAAAACTCTTGGATCTTGTTTTGTTATGATTCTTGGTTGATTATCTGATATGTTGATGGTTAATATTGATGTTTGATGTTGTTACGATCACTAATCATGCTAACGGAATCAATCGAACGCGTCTTAGTAGATTAAAGAATGAAAACAGAATCTGTCCAAGTTTTACAGCCGACTTCAGTTGGCTGTAAACAGGCCATAAACTCTACGAAAAACCGATATTTTGAGTCTAAAACGCGTTGTTATGAAATACGGTTCTAATGGCACCAGAGTCGTAATTTTTGGACTTCGTTTACTATTTTTAAAGCGTCATTTCGTGACAGCAGCAAGAGCTGCATTTTTCTGCTGAAAATATGCGTTTTGTTTTCTGTCACAACTTGAATCCTGTGTAGTGTTAGATCATGAAACTTGTACTGTAGATGACCACCGATGTATTTGTAATTACCCCACTGGAATTTCGTAAATCCGAGTTACGATGAATTTTTAATAAATTGTTCCGTGGACTGCGGTCAGAAAAATATAAATATGAGTTTAGTCGGGAAAATAATTTTTTATAAAATATTAATAATGAACTGGACCTCGATATTTTTACACAATAAAATTTGGAACGTTTAAGACATTCTGTAAAAATTTGGGAATTTTTGGAATAATTTAACTATTTTATTAAAATGTCCGAAAACATCCCGGTTTTGAATATTTATAATGAAATGACATAAGTTGTAAATTGCGTGTCTAAATGTCGAGTATGCTATCTGTAAATGATCTAACATGTGATATGTGTTATGTGCATTATCGTATGTTTGTTTATGAGTGGGGAATGGATGGGAAACTTATATGGGCATAAACCGATTAAGTGATGCATGTTATGTGATAGATACGTGTAGGAACTTTGTGCTCTATTTGAAAACCACTAAATGACTAACTGGTAATCATACTAGGACGTGATTGACCAACCTTGATTGTTAGCTATTTGTGAGAGTCAAACCAAGAAACCGAGGTGAGTTCACACCCTTACTAAGGCATGGGATTCCCGGTGGATTGGGAATGAGATTGAATAACTATTTATATTATCAATACTACTAGACTACCTACTACTGTCCTCGGATTGAGAAGGGCACGTACGTAAAACCTACGTACACTCACACTTACTACTGTCCTCGGATTGGGAAGGGCACGTACGTAAAACCTACGTACATTCATACTTACTACTGTCCTCGGATTGAGAAGGGCACGTACGTAAAACCTACGTACACTCATACTTACTACTGTCCTCGGATTGAGAAGGGCACGTACGTAAAACCTACGTACACTCATACTTAACACCGTCCTCGGATTGGGAAGGACACTTATGGATACGCCTAGTCTAGTAACATACATAATGGGAAGCCCCCACTGATTATGGTTATGGTTTGGGTAATGAAAAAGGAACTGGTTAAACATACTTTCAACTACGGGGTAATCCCCACGGCAATTAAGCCAACGAAAGTCAAACCACGTTTTTTAGAAACAACTTAAAACTAAACAACCAAATGTGAACTCACTCAACTTTGTTGTTGACTCGTTGTTACATGCCTTGCAGGTCGTTAGATGCTATGGAGCTTGCACATGGAGGTGGTCGTTGTGGAATGCGAACTAATATGTCCCGTACTTACTAAATAAACGTTATGAACTTATGAAACTTATGTTTGGGGTCTTTAAACTTATGAACTACAAAACTTATGTTTTGGTTTAACGTCTTATGATTCCGCTGTTTAAATTGAACTTGGTTAACTTCCTTTTGGTCACCAATTGTATTGTGATTGGTTTTATTTACTAAAATACGTTGTTCAATATGATTGGTGGCTCAATCCTGGTCATGTCACGCCTCCAAGCGGTGGTACTCCGCATGGTGGATTTTGGGGGTGTGACATCCTGGTCCTCGACCATTACCATTACCGCCTTGAGCATTGTTCTGGTTGTGATTCCCACTTCCAGCTTGATTCAGAAAATTACCACGGTTTCCATTTCCTCCATTATTTCCTTGTGGACGGTTCCCATTTCCATTACCTCCACGGTTGCTGTTTCCAAAACCCCTTTGGCCACCACGGCTAGTACAAGCCCAACAAGTTTCTTTCGAGTGCCCAGCTCTTCCACATGCTTCACATTTCCAAGATCTGCATCGTCCCTCATGATGCAACTGACAAGCGTTACACTTGGGCAAGGTGCCCATATAACCTTTTCATTTGGCCTTGGCCGGTGCGCTTGTCTCACCCTTCTTGTTCGAACTGCCGGTACCTTGCTTAAAGCTGGAGAATTTTTGTTTGTTTTCTCCAGAGGACTCCACATGGGTTTCCTTCTTTTTCTAATCAGCATTGGAAAACTTGTTTAGCCTGATGGCTTCTTCAGTCAGTGACACGCTCAGATCGATGGCTTCAGTAATTGTTGCCGGTTTTGACGATGTAACCATGATCATAATCTGAGGTGCCAACCCCCAGATGAAACGCTCCACGCGTTTGAATTCAGGCGTAACCATGTATGGTACCACATGGGACAGATCATGAAACCTCTGAACATACTCGGCGATTTTCGGGCCGTCCATTTTAAGATTCCAAAACTCAGTTTCCAGTTTCTGGATCTCGGCCCTAGAGTAGTATTTCTTTCTCATGAGCTCCTTCAGCTCGTTCCACGTCAATGCATACGCCGCCGCCTCCCCCAGGGTTTGTACTTGAAGGTTCCACCAAGATAAAGCACCATCAAGAAAAAGTCCTGAGATGTAAGTAACTTGTTGTTCAGGAGCACACTTGCTCATTCTCAAAACAGAATCCGTCTTTTCGGCCCATCTGACGAAAGGAACAGTACCCCCAGTGCCGTCGAAATTTAAGGGCTTACAATCCAGAAATTGTTTGTAGGCACAGCCTGTACAGGCAATAATATTTACAGGAAGCATTAGCAATTGCACATGGAATGTCCAAATGTAATGTAATGTGTCTTAGTGACTTAAACATTACTATGTGGTGGGTTGTTATTTCTTGAGGTACCTCCGCTGGTCTCAGCACGGGAGGCCTCGTAATCAGCAATGGCTTGTGAAATTCTTGATTGCAATTCTGCCTCAGTAGTAGGAAAACGTGTGTCTCGTCGTGGAGGCATCTTCTAAAAGTAGATCATATTGGTCAGGTCATCGTAAGTATAGTAAGTAAGCAATATGCGTATGTAACAACATCCATCAACCTCATAACACATAACATCCCATGTTATAATATAAAACAAATAATTCAACAATGCATGTAGTGAGAACGTTGCCATTGAGCTTTCATTTAATCATGACCACAATATAGTTTTACATGTTTCACAGTACATCATACATCAAAATGAGATCATAGAGTTACATCACCCCAAAATACAATTCGGTCTACACAAATCATATACAAAAACGTGGTCTTCCAAAAGTCTTCATATGTTGGCCCAATTGCGACTCTCTCACCAAAACAATCTACCTGCATCAAACCAAAAATATAGCTACGCTGATGGCGGAGGAGGAGGTGGAGGAGGGAAGAAAAGCAAACGGCGCAAATGCACCCAATCCTCCTCGAGGGCGTGGATAACGCGCAGAAGGTAAGCAATCTGCTGCTCCGGAGTGAGGAAGCGGACATCAGAATCCGGGTGTAGTCCGAGAGGAGCTGGTGGTGTAGCAAATGGAGACTGGCAATGACAAGGGGAGGACGCGGAGTCCTCTCCAGCTCCTGTACTCGTCAGTTCAACACATCCTGCTGTAACTGCAGGGATATAAGTATGTCATCCGTGGTATATCCAACATGAAAAGGGTGGTATGGGTCCGACAAAGGCATGACATTGGGCGAAGACCACAGAAATGGCTCGCCTGAGGGTGCTGACGAAGGAAAAGCCGCGTGTGCCGCAGGTGCAAAAGGTGATGTAGTGCGAGGAAGCTGAGACATGAATGGAACAGTTGACGACATAGGCGGGACAAAAGCAGGCTGCTGTCTCGAAGATCCCTACCCAGGAAGAGGTGGAGGAATGTCCTGGAGAAAAGTGATAGGAAGGTCGGTGCGATGGATATCTGATACATGGGGAAAATGAGGGGTAACATCAATCGGTGCAGAGATGGGTGCATGAGGGGGAGTGACTGGTCTAACATGTGGGGGATAATCGTCATCATCGACCCACCCATTGTGGGTGTCAGCATATCTAGGATCGATGTGGGCGGCAAACGGAGCATGGTTATCAAACACACGGACTGGATCAGGTAATATCGGTGCAATATCAGGTATCTCAGCAAAGATAGAGTCATGATCTAGCGATGGGACAGGGTCAGCTGGGGCTAGATCTAGATCAGCGGGTACAACAGGGGGCTGATCGATAGGAGAAACAGGAGCCTCTAGGGGCTGATTATCATGTATAAGCCCAATCTCGTGATCTGGGTCGAAATCGTGAGGTGAAATAGGGGCCTCGAATGGCTGCTCATCAGGAGCATAGTCTATCTCATGCTCGGCGTCATCAGCAAGGTCAAACTCATGATCGGGGTCATCAGTAAGGTCAAAATCAGGGTCCTGATCGGATGCGGCTGACATGGCCATATCGGAATCTGAGTCGGTGGGGTATCACTGTAACCCTAGCGCATGGAGAGTAGAAGATGATACTGACTCAAAAGAGTCTGGACCAGAAGAATCAGAAGGAACCTCCATAACCAGAACCTCAATGACAGGAATAACGACATCATCATCAAGTGGCAGATCCTCAACAGGAACTGCAGCAAGGGGAATGGGAGCAGGGATCTCAGCAAGAGGTAGATCCCCTACTAGAATACCATCAGTGAGCTGAACATCGTCTCTGAAATCCTGCAAAGCAAAAGGATGGAAATCATCATCGTCCGTATTAGTGGTATCCGATGTATAGACCTCGTCCTTAGCGACAATCTCGTCGTCTGATAAAATCGCCATAGGATCCAATGTGTCTGACACTCCGGTATCAGAAGATGATGGCATGGTGTCTGTAACATAACCACACATATGCACGTATATCAACATGTAATCAAATAAGCATGTAGGTCACAATAATGTACGCATGTAATCATCCTAGTCTTCCCCAGACTATCCCACTCCGTCTCTCAGACTAAACTCCCTAGTCTCTCAGACTAACTCCCTGGCCTCCAAGACTAACTCCCTGGTCTCTAAGACCAACTTTCTCTGGTCTCTAAGACCAACTCCCTGGTCTCTAAGACCAACTACCCCAGTCTCTAAGACTAAATCCCTGGCCTCTAAGACCAACCTCCCAGTCTCTAAGACTAAATCCCTGGTCTCTAAG
This sequence comes from Helianthus tuberosus, assembly GCA_030545235.1. Classification (NCBI taxonomy): domain Eukaryota; kingdom Viridiplantae; phylum Streptophyta; class Magnoliopsida; order Asterales; family Asteraceae; genus Helianthus; species Helianthus tuberosus. The sequence continues at coordinate 116,047,179 of CM060408.1, forward strand.
ACCAACCTCCCAGTCTCTAAGACTAAATCCCCCCCCCCCCAGTCTCTAAGACTGATCCTCCCTCAGCCTCTAAGACTGATCCTCCCTCAGCTTCTAAGACTGATCCTCCCTCTGCCTCTAAGACTGATCCTCCCTCAGTCTCTAAGACTGAAATATAAATTTTGAAATGTGTATTGGTGCCTTTTTATTTGTAAAAATGTTTGTTCCCTGGATCTGGACGTTTAGTGTATGCAATGTAAAAATGTTTAAAAACATTTTCGTGAGAGCCCTGATGATCATAGTCTAGACTCGAGAAAGAATCCTAGTTCGCTATGAACCTGGCTCTGATACCAAGCTGTCACACCCTGGCTTTTGCGGAAGCATGGGTTTATTTGGTGTGACTTCTTAATACCATAGCAACATTCATAACAATGCTATATGATAAAAACACAAGATGTTCATCCATTCATTTAGTTTAAAAATACCACAACATCATTGTTTGAAAATGTCGACACTTAAAATAAGTTACAAACCATACTTGTCTACAACGTGTTCATGAGACACAACAAAAGACTTTAAATAAAACGTGGTTTAAAGACATGTAACCCGTCCAGGTAAGGATTACATCTCCTAAACCTACTACCCTGGATGACATCTTTATTCAACGCAGCTAAACACATGCATACCCCGCCAGATCCGCTAGTTCCCTGAAATACATGTAGTTTGAAAAATCAACAAAAAGTTGAGCGAGTTCATGTGTATGTGAGTATGTATAAACCTTTGTATTCAATGTATGTATGTATGTATGTCCCGGTATGATTGTAAACAAGGAAAAGATCACCAATGGTTTGCAAGGCCACTGATATGTGTGACGGTGTAGGAAGACTCAAACCTAGCAAAGTTGTACCGGGCTCCCAGCTGGAAGACATAGTTCACCTCTATGGGCCGCCCCGGCCTCATGGGTGTGGGCTCGCTACACCCAAATAGATCTGTCACTCATGCCCCTCGGTCCTGATACGAGGATTAATGGTCCCAAGTATCCGCCTACCCTATCACATGATCTATGGTTCTTTCCTAGGCTAATCATACCATTAGTATTGTAAGTATCCCTTTGTAACATGTATTTCACCCCCGAAGTAAGTAAACAAAGCAGTTTAAGGAAAAGGGGGACATGAACTCACTTTATTGCGTCTTCAGTATGTGTAACCCAAGTCTCCTCAGCAAACACGACTACCTACAGTGTACTAATGTCTATTAGACGAACGGGTCGTGCCTTTGCTTAGTATGAAGGTTTTTTGATATTATTCCAAGTTATAACTTCTTGTTAAAACAATGATAATTATTTTAACTTAAGTTTTGTTTTTAGGGTTTTGGAATAATAGTTAGGTAACTATTTCGTATCCATACTTCTCAAGTATTTTATATGCGTATTTCCTTCCCAAGGATGGGGGTATTTATACATGTACATTTGTAGTTTCGAAAAATATATTTTAAGTCCCACTTAGGAAAATATATTTAACTTATTTGTCCAAAAATAGCGTATTCCCAAAATATATGTATTTTTCCCAAAATTAAAATATTTTACTTCTTTAGCTTCCAAAATAATATTTTACCAAAAATATATGTGTAAGAGTATTTTGCGGAATATTTCGTAAGTTACGTTTTCGTGTTTGGTTTTATAATACCAAGTGTGTAACTTAAATATTTGTTCCGTGGGATTTTTTTGGTATTATTTTGGAGTTGTAATTTCCAGTTAACTTGTAAGTTATATTATTTTACCCTAAAATAGTATAGCTAGTTCACAAAATATACAAATTTTCACACAAGTGTATTAGTATAAAATATATATTCTAAATATATATTTATCCATTTTTATTTACAAAACCAACCTCCGATACTTTGTATTTTTGTAACAAAACATATGACGAAGTTTATTTTGATAAACAAAGGTAAAATATATTCGTAAGCACTTGTTAGAAAAATATTTTCTAAGTGTTGGAATTTTAGAAAATTTCGCCAGAGTTTCCTTTGTAAACGGAGGTGTCCATGCTTATAAGCATATCGTTTTCTTTTCGGAAATCATTCAATCAATCAACAACAAGTTACTAAACAACATTACATTAGTCAAGTGCAAAAACAATGCACTATACATAACAACATGAACTTGGTTTTTCATAAAAACGCGTAGTAACTTGGTGGGGTGTTTAGTGGGTTTAGTTACCCTCCAAAGTGTGTTTACTTTTGTTAAACTCTTACTCTCGGGGGTTTTAGATGTTCACAACTTGTGAACTTATTTTACAAAAATAATATTTTCTTGTTTTACTAGACTTACTACACTTATTTTGTTAGTAAAATAGTGTAGGTTTAACAAAAGTCATAACCCTTCAAAAATCATCTTCTATTCTTGGTTTATTTAGGAAAACCATTCTCAAGACTTGGATTTACAAGATTACTAGTTTACTTGGTTTATTATTTTTCAAGAAAAATCATCCTACTTTCAAGTTCATGTCTTCTCTAGTGGATGATTATTTCATGTACACATAATCATCCCTAACTTGTTAAGCCATGTTTTTAATCATAACTTAACAAGCTCCATATGATGACTAACCATCATATTACTAGTAATCACCAAGAAATCAACAACATAACCAAAACAACTCTATTTCATCAAGATTTCATCTTATTTCATCATCATGTTAGCTTTATGTTCAAGACTTATGTTTATGATCTTTTAGTGTTCTTATATTTTCATCAAGATATAACTATTAACCACCATAAACATGGAGTAAATGAGGATCAAAGAAGCTTACTACTAGCTTTTAAGCTAGGGAGGATCAATGGGGAAAAATGAGTGGATAAAAGCACACGAGAGAGGTCCTTGATGATCCGTGAGTTCCACACTTCGTTATTCACCTTGATACACCTTGTAGTGACCTTGGAAAGCTTGAACAAAAAAAATCAAAAATGGTGGTGGTGACAAGAGGGGTGTTCGGCCGAAGCTTGTATAGAGGGAGAGATAGAGCTTTTGTTGTGATGATGAAGATGAGAGTGATGATATTTGTAATCTCTAAACTCTTTTAACCAAAGGATATTATGTCTCCATAAGTACAACCAAGATCTACATAATCCCCATGCAATATTTAGAGAAGATATGGAAGATTTAAAAATCTTGGGGTGGGCCATGCTTTGGTCCGAAAATCAGCCAAGGGGGGGGGGGGGGTTAAATGTAATATTATTTGGTAAGTAGGCTAATTAGTGGAAGCTTATAGGTAAAAGTCTAGTGTTATGTGTTACATGCATTATGTAATTTGTTAGTGTGCTCGGGAACCAATACTAGCTCAGAAAAAGTGAAACAATGTGTTTAACAATATTTTGTGTTCCGGGTATTGTCCGGTTGTTCGGTTAGATACCGTTCCATTAAAGTGCTAAGTGATATGGTAAAGTGTCCTTTATGTATCTTTTAGTGACCCTTTTAATTCCCGACACTTAGGAAAGCATACAGGACCATTTTGCCATATTTTTGCAAGTGACTAGCATATTTAAAATGCTGAATTTTGTTAATAAATGCAGAATTTTGCATTTTAAGTGGGTTTTAGGCACTTTCCGGCACCTAAACTATCACCTAGTGACGCAGTTTTATGGTCCTTACTTCCCTTCACTCCATACTAGTGTAGTACCTTGTCTCTGGCTCATACTGGGCCTCAATATATAGTCTGTCTATGTGCATCTATTGTCAGCATGTTTCTGAGTTATCCGCTCACTGTGCTAACTGTGTTTTGTACATCAAGTTTGTCACTAAGGGTTGTATGTAATAAATGGAGTGACAGTATGAAATGTGATGCATATGTATGTGACAGAAATCAGAAAGCAGTTTATTCATCAGTTGTAATTAAGCACAGTCATTAAGCACAAATTTAATATTAATTAATTGTACGGATACCTGTAATTGTGAGGGTTGTCACAGATCACATCTTTGAAGTTATCCGCTTCATTCACGAACTTGAAAGTGTATTCTCTGTTAGGTGTTGGTGGTATCTCGTCTTCAATATCAAACTTAAACATTCCATCTTCCAATCCTAACTCCTCTAACATGGACTCTCGAGTCCTATTCTCTTCCAACTTCCCCTCAACCTCTGCATGTAAATAAATGACTTTGGGAAATGTAAGATATACCTTATCACCAGCATGTTGAGTTCCAAAAGAAGAAGCTTCGTGATGTTGATCCTCTTGTTGCGCATTCAATTCATCATTTAAAAAGTCGTGAAGAATATTCGGACCAGAACGCTTTACAATCACCAACCCTGTAGCTCCCTGATCATCATCATCATCAACATCATCATCATCATCATTATCATCATCACCATCATAATCATCTATCGATTTGAACAAATCTTTCAACTCCTCATCCTCTTCACATCATCCTTGTCTTCATCATCCTTCGATTCAGAATGACGCTTCTCAATGATCTTTCTCCTATCAAGCCTTATCTCTTCAGGAGTAATGTCTCTCAACTCACCAATCGGAATGATAGCAAGTGTATTATCTACATCTTCGGCTTCTTTCATTTCAACTTCATTCACATTCGAAGTATCAACGTTAGAGATATGTACCTCATCAGCTTGAGTTGGATCAGGTTGGCTTGAAGATCCAAGAATCTCTTCTGTGTCGATCACCAACTCTTTCTTCTTATCTTTCTTTGATTCAGCAGCTTCTTTAGCGAGTCTTTCCTCTCTTTCAACCCTTCTCGCTTCAACCCTTTGTATCTTAATTTCATCAAACACAGCTTGAACATTGATTCCAAGCTTATCTTCAACTACAGTGTAAAGCATGTTCAGCTGCTCATCTTTTATCACTTTGTCAGCTCGTAACGCCTCAACTTCTTTTCTTAATACCTCATTCTCGTTGGCAGTAGATGTATGCAGATTACCCTACAGTTCATGCAGTGTTTTGTTGGCATCATCAATAGTCTTGTACTAAGCATTTACCTCCTCAATTTCATCAGTCAGCTGATCAATCACTTCAACATGCTCTTCAATCTCTTTCTTCAACGCAACATTCTCTAATTTAACAACTTCAAGCTCTACTTCAGCTTTAGCTTTTGCTTTCTCCAGAACACTTATTTTCTTCGTCAAGACATTAACCTTTCCATCATAGAACATGTCATAACTATCGGAAGGTAAATCAAATGGAAAGTCACCAGGAATCTTTGGAAAACCATGACTCGAGCTTTGTGACGTTGTAGGCTTCTTTGTTGCAAATGTAGGTTCTTTAACTTTCTTTGTTTGTTGCTCTGGAGTCTTCTCGCGATCATCATGAATATGAATAGTTGGATTGATAGGTGTTGGTGGAGGTGTAGATTGTTAACCCCAATAAATTCTACTTCAACATCTTCATCTCTAACATCAACTTTCTCAACTCTTCATACTCAGGGCTTTCTGGAACTTTAGATTCATGCTGAGGAATACACATTGTGTCTTTCCTAGCTCTAACACTTCTTGGAATAGCTCCAATTGGATGAGCTTTCCTTTTCTTTATACCCATCTTCTTCTTTTCTTTCAGAGTTGGCTCATAAGTAGCATCTTCTTTGTCAGACGCTTTCTTTTTCTTTGGAGTTCTTTTGAACTTCTGCTTGCCACTCACGTAGGATGTCGGTGCAATCGTTGTTGGATCTATGTCATCACTCTCAGTCTCACTAGAATTCGTATGAACTAGACCTTCAACAAATGTCTTTTCCACATTCTCACCCCCTGCTTCAAAATTTTCAGTTGTCTTTTCTGTTTCTTTCTCAACATTAGCCCCTTGAGCACCTTCAGCAGTTGATCGCTTTAGGTACTCAGCAAATGACATATTCAAGATATCTGCACCTTCTTTGATCACTTCTGTCGGTGGAATAACAAGCTCATCTACCAGTCTTGGTGGCGACTTCTTTTTCTCTGTTTCTGCAACACAAATATTAACACTGTTAGTATAATATTCAAAAGAATGATCTACCAACCTTTCTAATGATTCCTGCTTCTCAATTTTACCCTTGATTACAACTTTCGGTGAGATCTTAGGAGTCCTCTTTCTCTTTTTCTCGTCCTTCGCAAACCAAAATCTCAACTTTTTTTCAACCATCGGCTCTAATCTTTCTGTCTCATTATCTGAGTTGCTTTCAGCATGCCTCCAATGATCATCTTCAGGTGCCACATAGTCTGCCTTCTTTATCTTTCCAAAGTTAGGCCTATACCTTGGTTCGTTCTCTGGCTTCACTCCTTTATACTTATCCAATCTCTTTAGTGTTTCACCATCCATATGATGCAGATGAAGTTCATCCTTTGGATATTTTGGTAAGTTTGGAATCTGGTCATCCAACAACATCTGTACGAACCTAGGGCACATGATATACTTTTCACCCTTTAAGTTATCTATCATCTTATTGAAAATGACTTGCGAGATATTATACGGCCTGTTGAGCACTAAGCAAGCTATGATGTTTATAATGTTGTCGGAAGTCTCATCATATGCACCCTTTATGTGTGATAGTGCATGAATCACACAGTGCACTAAGAATTTGTATGGTCTACAAAACTTCTACTTTATGTACCCTTTGTCATTTATAAAGCTCGTGTATCCCATTTGTAGCCAAAACCCCATGCGCAATCTTTCTGGGATTATAATTGGATCATCGTCCTTATCTTGAAGATCTAACACTCTCCTTATATCATCCACTGTAATCTTTACAGGCACATCAATGTCCTTTTTTCTTAGCATCCTTGGTTTTAACGCCAGAATAAATCGCCACATCTTTCTCATCATATCGTGCAGCACTCCAAAAAGTTCTAACATGCGATTCGTAGCACTTGTGCTTCTCCGTCAAAGCTTTACAAATTCTACTCTCTTTCATAAATGGAACAACTTCCTTGAATGGCTCGATGTTCGGATAATCCTCTTCTAGAATGCAATAAATATTGTGTTTCGGATGAAAGTCAGAAGCTATTGCCTACAAGAATATCATTTTCAGAATATGCACGTAATTCAAGACATAAAGTACAAAGTGAAAAATTTCAAAATTTTGAAAAATTTTCTAACAATTTTCACTCTATACAGTACTGAGGTGACGAATGGCCATCCGACCGGATTGTTATCCGATCGGATGAGCTTGTTCTGATATGCTCCATGATTCAAAAGAAAGTCTTGTGGCTCAGTTGGTCATCCAATCGGATTCTCGCAACCCCCGACCCCTGCCCTGGGAGGCGGACGGGCCACGAGTCTCGCAGAGTTGGTGGTATCGGTGTTTATTAATTTGGCAGCGGAAATTACATCAGGACCGTAGTTAGGAAATAGTTTATCAGAGTAAAGCACCACACTTTTATAATTAATAAATATATGGGAAAAACCCAAGTTTTCATTACAAACATGTATTTACGGATAAACCCTAATTTATTAAAATAAAACTTCTTCCTTATTTAGGTAACTTTTATAGCCACTTTTCCAAGCCTTCAGTGCTCTCCAGCTGGCTTCTATTTGGCTTTCACATTTTTGTTACCTGAAACGCATTTAAAAACATTTTATCAGCAAGAAATACTGGCGAGTGAATCCCAGTTTAATCAAAAACAAGTTTTATTATTTTACAGCATTGAGGGTAACCCACAATTACATTTGTTTACATCTACTTTAATTACCACCCACGGTACTGTCAATCCTGACTTGTGGTAATGTTACTACTCATAGTGTAGTAACCAGTTATGTATACAAAACCCCAACATACGGACGATAATTGTAGATTTACAAATACTCAATCACTGTGAATTTTAATTTCAAACATTTGAGGTTTTGTAAAAACAATTTACAAGAAGAGGAATTACTCACATTGCTAATTTAGGTATTTCCTTGTGACTCCCTGGTTATAATCTATTAAATTAAACAATGCACACGCGTTAGTATAATAACCCATATTTACATTAGCTATACCCTCCCCCCGAGACAGAACTCCAACGACTGAGTCGGGCAGAGCCTAGACATGAGTTACGGAGCTCTAGATCAATCGGGCAGAGTAACTAATACGTAACCGAGGGTTATAATACTTACAACGAGGCAGAGCTTTGATTTTTTAGTGGGTATTATGCTCAGGAATTATTTTAGCTTTTAGAGAATTTAGAGATTTGAGAAGAATTTCGATTTTTGAACGATTTCTCAACTGAAGCCAATGGCTTCTATTTATTGGGCCTGATCAGGGGTTTCTGGCGGCCCGCGAGAGAAACAAGAGGGGCTCTCGCGCCCCAAGAGGCAGCCTCGGGTAGGCCCTAGGGTTGCCGAGTTGACCACTAGACTCGACACCACTGGGACACGTGGCGGCCTAGGGTTGCGCCTGGTGTCAAGGGGGTCGGGACCCGCGACAAACTCTCTTGTCTGTGTCGCGCCCCGTGAGCGGCCATATATATTTGTTTATTTATTTTTGTGAAATTAAATGTATATTAGGCCCATTTTTTGCATACGGGGTGTTTTTAGGACCTATAGGGATGTTTTAAGGGTTTTGGGAGAGTTGTTATATCCTCCCCACCTTGTTTTAGAACTCGTCCTCGAGGTCTACTGGAACAGGTGTGGATATTTCCTCTGCATCTCTGATTCAAGCTCCCAAGTGTATTCTGGTCCTCTCTTAGAATCCCATTTTACTTTAACTAGAATTAATCTCTTGTTTTTCAGATTCTTGCTCTTTCTGTCTCCAATCTATAGGGGTTTCTCTATAAACTTAAGTTTCTCATTTACCTCTATGTCCTTAAGAGGTACCACCATTGATTCATCTGCTATGCACTTTTTGAGATTACATATATGAAACACATCATGTATTCCTGCCATTTCTTCTGGCAGTTGTAGCTGGTAAGCTACTGTTCCTATTCTTCTAATAATCTCAAAGGGTCCAACATACCTGGGGCTTAGCTTTCCCCTTTTGATGAATCTAACTATTCCTTTCCATGGCGAAACTTTTAATAATACTTTATCTCCTACTTGAAATTCCAACGGTTTTTGCCTGTTATCAGCATAACTCTTTTGTTGATCACACGCTGCTTTTAGTATTTCCTTGACTTGAATAATCTTGTCCGTTGTTTCTTGTACTATCTCTGGTCTAGATAGTTGTTTTTCTCCAATTTCTGCCCAACAAACTAGAGTCCGGCACTTTCGTCCATAAAGTGCTTCAAATGGTACCGCATTGATACTGGTATGATAGTTGTTATTATAGGAAAATTCTATTAGTGGTAAATGATCCTCCTAATTTCCTTCGAATCAATTACATAAGCTCTAAGCATGTATTCCTTTGTTGAATTGTCCTTTCGCTTTGTCCGTCCGTTTGAGGATGATAAGCTGTGCTTAGATGTAACTTGTTTCCCATTGCTTTTTGGAAACTAGTCCAAAAATGAGAAGTAAAACGGCTATCTCCATCAGACACAATAGATAAAAGAATTCCATGTAATGAAACTATTTCATTTACATATAACTTGGCTAATTGTTCCATACTGAAAGTTTCCTTCATCGGTAAAAAATGAGCAAACTTGGTTAATCTATCTACAATCACCCAGATTGTATCATTTCCTTTTCGCGTCTTGGGTAATTTGGTAATAAAATCCATTGTTATCAATTCCCATTTCCATATTGGCATTTCTAGTTGCTGCAATAAACCTGAGGGTTTCTGATGTTCAGCTTTAACTTGTGAACAAGTTAGACACTTGGCAACATAGGCTGCTATATCCTTTTTCATTCCTATCCACCAGAAATTCTTTCTTAAGTCTTGATACATCTTATCACTACCGGGGTGTATTGTATACTTAGACTTATAGGCTTCTTCTAATATTCGGTGGCATAGGTTTCCTTGTTTGGGTTATCCAAATTCTTTTCTCATGGATTCTCCAAATTCCATCTGTTCCTTGTTCTAATTCCTTAATCATTCCTTTCAATGTTTCAGTATCATCATTGATTACTGATTCCTGTATTATTCTAATCTGTTCGTTTAAATCTATCTGCAAATTTAATTTCAGAGAACACACTATTCTTGGCTTTTCATGATATTTTCGACTTAAAGCATCAGCTACTACATTTGCCTTTCCTGCATGGTACTGGATATTACAATCATAATCACTAAGAATTTCCATCCATCGTCTCTGTCTCATATTTAACTCCTTTTGCCCGAAAACATATCTTAAACTCTTATGATCGGTGAAAAAGGTAAACTTACTACCATAAAGATAATGTCTCCAAATTTTAAGGGCAAAAATTCTGGCTCCTAGCTCTAGGTCATGGGTTGTATAATTCTCTTCAAGATTCTTAAGTTCTCTAGAGGCATAAGCTATAACCTTTTGACATTGCATCAACACACATCCATAACCTAATTTAGACGCGTCACAGTAGACTAGAAAGTCTTCAGTTACTTCCGGTAAGGCGAGTATGGGTGCGTTGGTTAATCTTTGCTTAAGGATTCTAAAGGATTCTTCTTGCTTTGGTCCCCATTCAAACTTAACAGATTTACAATTCAGTTTTGTTAAAGGAATAACTATTCTAGAAAAATCTTGGATAAACTGTCTATAATAACCTGCCAGCCCAAGAAAACTTCTCACCTTCGTTGGTGATTTAGGGACTTTCCATTTAGTAATCGCCTCGATCTTTTTGGGATCCACATGAATTCCTTCATGATTGACTAAATGTCCGAGGAATTGCACTTCTTCTAACGAAAATTCACATTTTGAGAATTTAGCGTAAAGCTTTTCTTTTCTCAACAAATTTAGGAGTGTATGCAGATGCGCTGCATGTTTCTCTTTACTCTTAGAGTAAATGAGAATATCATCTATAAAGACAATTATGAATTTGTCCAGATATGGTTTACATATTCTGTTTATCATGTCCATAAATGCGACTGGGGCATTGGTTAGACCAAATGGCATGATGGTAAATTCATAATGACCATACCTTGTCCTAACTGCAGTTTTAGGAATGTCCTCTTCCTGTACTTTCAGTTGATGATATCCTGAGCATAAATCGATCTTGGAGAAGAATTAAGCTCCTTGCAATTAATCAAATTGATCATCGATTCTTGATAATGGGTATCGATTTTTAATCATTACTTTGTTCAATTCTCGTTAATCAATGCACATACGCATTGATCCATCTTTCTTCTTGACAAACAAGATTGGTGCTCCCCATGGCGATGAATTAGGCTGTATGAATCCTTTCTCCAGAAGTTCATCCAACTGTTTCTTCAGTTCTTGCATCTCTGTTGGTGCCAAACGGTAAGGTGCCTTGGCAATCGGTGTTGTTCCTTATAGTAGGTGAATTCTGAATTCAACCTCTCTATCCGGCGGTAGTCCTGGTAATTCTTTTGGGAAGACATCTGAGAATTGAGATACTATGGGAATATCTTTCAATTCCTTTCTTTTAGTATTAATGATTATAGAAATCATATAAACTAGGGATCCTTTCCATGCACAACTTGTTGTTTTCATCACCGAGATGAATTTTGTAGACCTAGTTGGCTTGTTTCCTTTAATTGTGATCTTTTCACCCTTTGGTGAATTTACTTGTATTGACTTTTGATCACATAGAATATTGGCTTTATTGGTTACTAACCAATCCATTCCTAACACGATATCAAATCCAACCAGATTCATTGGATAACGATCAGCAATAAAATTCTGGTTTAAAATTTATATTCTTGCTCCCTGCAAGATTTCAGTGATCGTAATGGATTCTCCATTTGTCATCTCTACCAGACATTTTTGTTGAAGTTTAGTTAATGGTTTCTTCAGAAGTTTGCAAAATGAAGTATTAATGAAACTTTGGTTCGCACCAGAGTTAAATAATACTTTAGCAAAAACATCATTAACTAAAAACGGCAATCACGTCCGGAATCATCTTTGATTCTTCTGCAGTCATAACAAATGCTCTAGCACTCTTAGTAGTCTTGTTTTATTCATGGCTGGAGCTAGTTTCGGACAGTTCGGTTTGTTATGCCCCTTTTCCCCACAATTGAAGGATATTCCATTACTGGGTTTCTTTCTGCAGTCTTCTTCCTTGTGTCGTTGTATTTTGCAGAAGTTGCAGTATGTGGAACATTTCCCTGAATGCTTCTTCTTGCAGGACTTACAGTAAGGTGCAGAAGTAGAACCTATGTTTTTCCCACGGCTTGAATTACTGTAAAGAAATTCCTTGGTAAGCTTTTGGACTAGGTTCTTCCTCTGGTTTTCTTCTTGCGTACGTACTAGTTCATCAGTCAAGGTATTTGCTAGTTCTACAGCTTCTTCTATGGTTTGTGGTCTAGTTGCCTTGACTATATGTCTAATCTCACTGATTAATCCCCAGATGTAACGGGAGATTAACACTGGTTCGGGTGATGCTAGGGTTGGCACTATTCTAGCATATTCAAAGAATATGGTAGTGTAACCCTTACAATCAATTCCAGTCATTCTAAGGTTTAAGAACTTATTAGCTATTTGTTCTTTTTCATTGGGAAGGCATAATTTTCTTTCGACCATGTTCTTAAACTCGGTCCATTCCGTATTATAGACTCTGTCACTCCCCCTAGACTAGAGAATAGTGTTCCACCATTCTACAGTTGCATTCTTAAAAAGATTAGAAGCAAACATGATTTATCCTCTTTTGCACATTTGCTTATTTTTAAGACTGCCTCAGTCTTTTCTATCCAACATAGAGCTGCAATGGCTCCTTCATTGGTAGAGAATTCCATTGGTTTGCAAGACCAGAATTCTTTGTTAGAACAACCATATGACATGGTTCTTCTTCTTTTTGGAATAGGAAATTGAAGTAATGGTCCATTATTCACGCTGTGACTGGGTTCAGTAGGTGGTCGTTTACTTCCACTATTAGTTTTATTATTTTCTGCTTCTTTAACAGTCTTGATGATATATGGCATAGCATCAATGATTTCTTGTGCTACTATGTGTTGGATAGCACTGTTATCTATTTGGTTTCCATTATTATCATTATTCTGGTTTTCCTGATTCACTTCGTTGTCCATCTGAATTATAAACATTTATCAGGTATTAATATCACGGAATAAGATTTAATGTAAACAATCATACAAATACATTGATCAAAATCGTCGAGCATTGCGGCATTTACTCTATTTCATATATGTATATCTATTACAAGTTGCAAATGGAATTGAAAATACACTACTAGTAATGCATCAGTAAATATTTAGGTTATCTATTTTTAGTTGATTTTTTTTCAAATTACACGCATGTATATATATATATATATATGTCACACCCCGACCGCGTAATACAACAAAGCGCGACGGAAACGTCGGGGAGTGGAGTAACAGAATAATTGTTTCACAACACCTGGTATTTAAAGTTTGGTTTTATTAAAATAATTGTTTACAATGTCTTGGAATTTAACCGAAAACATAACGTAAATTATATTGTCTTGCTTCATTTTAAGTCACTAAGGCCCAAGTCTGCCTAAGTGTAGCACGATCATCATCATACATTAGTTCCTGAAACACATGTGAAAATATGTACGTCAGCATAAAAATGTCTGTGAGATACATAGGTTTTGTTAAAGCATGATTCATGACGTGTAAGTTAAAAGAAGTGTTTAACAAAAAGCAGTCATGATTCTTGTAAAATGTTTTCTTTTATAAAATCATGTAAAAATCGATATGAAAATCAGATGATATAAAAGAATGATGCATGGTTAAATAAATAACCAAGTAAAATCAAGTTGGCATAAAATATGTTATTTGTAAAATAGTGTCTTGTAAACAATATGTCGTGTCTTTGTATAAATGTATCATGTCTTTGTTTCTGTCAAAGTGGTTTAGATAACGCTACGATATGTAATATCATAAAAGCACTTATATTTAGGAAGTACCAGCGGCGTATACACCATGCTTTTATCATATTACACATGCCTCGTTATTTAAATCACTTACCAATTAAACCATCAAAATTGTCTTGTCAAACCAATGTCAAATGTTATGCACAAACAATGTATAATATCACAATGTTAGGTTTAAACTATGCCTTGTATAATCAAATGTCATATAACAACCAATGTCAGGTATGGTGAATAAAAGTCTTTACTCAAACCATAGGTATAATGTCGTGTATAATCAAATGTCAAGTGTAACCAAATGTCATGTATGGTGAATAAAAGTAATTACTCAAACCATAGGTATAATGTCAATGTAATACTAAATGTCATGTATGGTGAATAAAAAGTATTTACTCAAACCATAGGTATAATGTCATGTATAATCCAATGTCATGTGAAAACCATGTACTAAGTATGCTAAGTAAATATACGATGTAGGAATGTAATGTAAATCAATGTGCTAACATGCCCAGTTAACATACATAGCAAAACATAATTGAATTCATGTACTATATGTGTACTAGATGAACATAGCATGTATATGTCATGAAAGCATGAAAGTAACAAGTAGGCACATGTGTATCACCCCAAAATACTTGAAAACGACAAAAGAGGGGACTATGTACTCACTTGAGATTGCTTAATAGTCTTGGAATTAAGACCAAATAAAGCTCGAAGGATCACGAAATCAAACGACACCTAATATAGTTAACTATGTTAATAATCGGATCCTAAATCGGGAGATAGGATAGAATGAGGTCTTTTAAACCAAATGAGTATTGGAACTCATATGATATGGTTTAACATTGGAACCTATCCTAAGTGCTTATGACCTATTATGACCCGTTAAGGTAGGCTACGCTACTTAAACGCGTCATTTGCCCAAAAGCGCAAATGAGTAGCCTAACTAGTCCTATGACAAGTATTATATTCCCTAACATGTTTAAATATGTTGCATAATCAGTTTAAGTGTCAAAATTTAGGTTACATAGGCTTAAATTCAAATTATGCATGAAAATGGCATTTTGGTCATTTTCCTAAGGCATATAAACTACCTATCATACAACTTATTAAGCTAAGTGACCATAAGGTATAACCTCAGAAGGTTATTCCCTATACAACTATGGTCTCAATATATGTTTGGTCGGATCCTAACGACCAAACGGGTCGGGTTTGAAAGTCTAAGCGGTTGTTTAGACCGCTTGACTTACGACCCTAAGTAAGCACTAAACTAAAAGTGACGAGTTAAACATGTTAAAACATGTTTAACTAAGTTAGAAAACTGATTTGATATCAAAACAAAGTGTTTTGATACGAGAAAATAGTTCCGTCGCAAAATGGTCATAATCTTGCATTTTGATCGAAACTTTGACTCGTCACCTCGATAAGTCAATGTGGTAATTATTAGGTATAGTTGCTAAGTATTATAACCATCATGATTACGCTCACGTTGCAAAATTCAAATGAACTTTGTCTTGACCAATTCATGGTCAAACCAGAAAGTCAAACACTATTTGACTTTCATGCTTGAAATACATAACCAAGCATGAAAGAACACTTACAAGAGGTCCAAGCTTGGAAAAGATCAAAGAAAACTGAAGTGGGAGGCCTTCAACAAGTGTGAGAGCCTCTCCAAGAGCGAAGAATGAAATGGAATGAGCAAGTTGAAGTGCAAAAGAGGTGGGTATTTATAGATTTTCAAGCCTCCATTGATCAATGACATGTGTTTATGAGTGAATCAAGGCATGAAAAACTAACCTTGACATAACTTAGAAATTAGTTTTGAAGGGTTTGGTGTGCCGAAAACAAGTTTATTCGATCGCAGGGACTATTTGTAACAAACTACGAAAGTATGCCGATTCGTATAGTAACGAACATTCCGAAACATGATGATAAGCTAAACATACCCTAAATATCCTTTACATAGCTTAGAAATAGGCTTTGAGGGGTTCGGTATGCGAAAATGCGCTTATTTAATCAATAGGGACTAAAAGCGTCAAAAAGTGCATAAGTTTGCATTTACGCGCAAATCATACGTTCTGAACATATCCGGACATCCAAAAATTTTTGTAATCATTAAAATAGTTTACTTTAGTGATTAGAATTCAAAAATACCATTCGTCGCATAATTTGGATCGTTTTCGCGTCCGTTCGAGTTTTCGTCGTAACTAACCGAATAACGTGACCGTACGACCAAACGAACCAACATCCAAGATATATCCAAGCATGTTTCAAGTCCCCTATGCTTTAACGTGCTTGTAGAGCCTTGAAAATGGGTTAACGGGGTTTAAACGTGTCGAAAATGGCTTAAAGGGTGTACAGGGACCAAAATTGTCATTTTTGAAACTATATGAGGGCTCACGGGGCGCCACAGCCCATCCCCTTTGCTGTGGCGCGACGCGAGGAATGGATTTTGATAGAATTTTCATACCAGCAACCAGCTCTTGTATTTCTAAGTTAGTTTTGGCAAATTGTGGGTATTTTCTATGGATTTTGAGTACTTTTAATTGTGTCCACACACTTGTATTGATCCTATGCTTGCTTGGGCAACACATAAGCCACATGGCATGATCCAAGAGCTCCAATTCAACTATAAATACCCTCAATTTCTGCTTATTCTTTTCTCATTCCAATTCAATCTTTCTCTAACACTCAAGAGGAGCTTGCTACCTTCTTAGGAGAGCTCCCAACTGAGTTTTCTAGTTCAATCTTTCAGCCATTACAAGCTGAAAGTCAAACAGTTTGACTACCGTTTGACTTTCCGTTTTGACCACGAATTGGTAAAGTCAAAGTTCAATTGAACTTTGCAACATGAGCGTAATCACGATGGTTATAATCCCTTGCGATTATACCTACTGATTACCACGTTAATTAGTCGAAGTGACGAGTCAAAGTTTCGGTCAAAATGCCGTTTATGCGCATTTTGCGACGAAATTATTTTCGGCTATCAAAACACTTTGTTTTGATATCAAAACTGTTTTCTAACTTAGTTAAACATGTTTTAACATGTTTAACTCGTCACTTTTAGTTTAGTGCTTGTATAGGGTCGTAAGTCAAGCGGTCTTGACAAATGCTTAGACTTTAGAACACGACCCGTTTGGTCGATCGTTATGATCCGACCAAACATATTTTGTGACCATAGTTGTATAGGGAATAACCTTCCGAGGTTATACCTTATGGTCACTTAGTTTAATTCGTTGTATGATAGGTAGTTTATATGCCTTAGGTAAATGACCAAAATGCCCTTTTCATGCATAATTTGAATTTAAGCATATGTAATCTAACTTTTGTCACTTAAACTGATTATGCAACATAATTAAACATGTTAGGTCATATAATACTTTTCATAGGACTAGTTAGGCGTCTCGAACGCGCAATCGCGCGAACGAGACGTTAAAGTAGCGTAGACTACGTTAACGGGTCATAACGGGTCATAAGCACTTGGAATAGGTTCCGAATCGGAATGTAGGCTTTGTTAAACCATATCACATGAGTTCAAACACTCATTTGGTTTACGAGATCTCACTCTACCCGATCTTCCGATTTAGGTGTCGATTTATTAACATAGCGATCCGATTACTAGGTACTACTTGATTTCCTTGGTTTGCCCGAGCTTTGTTAAGTTCATTTAGATCGAGGATACTTTGCAATTCAATGTGAGTACATAGTTCCTCTATTTTACAGTTTTCAATTGTTTTCGGGTGATTCATACGTGTTAAACGTTTTTTGACGATTTCAAAAACGAATACTATGGTTTATATTAAACATAACGATTTCGATAATGTGAACGAACTTGTTGGGACATATTTACATAACGAATGACATTCATTAACAATGATCAAGCCGACCAGTAGTATGTTATGGTACCATAGGATCTGACAAATCCCGTTATCAGACTACCGCCATGGTTATGTATGGGGGTAATGTGGGTAACGACTGAACCTGATGATTGTTAGCTTACCCTTTGGTCGTTTGTTAATACGAGTTGAATGATGGACGGGTTACGAAGGTTTGAATGTATTCACGAGATGACCAAAAGTTAGCTTCATAATTAAAACACGAACGATTTGAACGATATGAAGGATTTGAACGATTGAACGATGTTTTATAACACAACGAGTTAAACGAATTAAACGATTGGTTTTTGGTTTGTGATTAGATAACGGGACGGGTGTAATGTGATAAAAGCATGGTAGATACGCCGCTGGTACTTCTTATATTTAAGTTCTTTTATCATATTACATTCCGTGGCGTTATTTAGTTCACTTGGACGAACGATTTTAAACGATGACACGCAACGATGTTTACTATATATTATAAACCATACGAGTTTTATTACGAGAATGATTTACAATTTGGTTTACTTAAATAAATGTTTTGGGTTAAGATTCATGGCATCGAGGTTTTATAAAGTAAAACCAACTTGTTTTGAGCTGGTTATTCATATTGCAATACTAAAATATTTTCAAAACAAGGTTTTCAATTATCGACTCTTGTAGTCAAACGAGGTATTGCAACATGTAAACGAGCCATGAATCCGACACTCTCACAAAACCTATGTGCTCGCCGGCATTTCTTTGCTGACTTTATTTTACATATGTTTCAGGTTGTGTTGTTTGATGATGTTGATTGCTACTAGGATGCATGCTCACTTAGGAACGGACGAGGCCTTAGTGACTTAATAACGATGATAGACGATATTTGAACTTGTTTGTTCTGTTTCAAGACAATGTAAATGGTTAATATCTAATTAAAACGAAACATTTTAATCCATGTGTTGTGAAACAATAATTCTGTCGCTCCACTCCCCGACGTTTCCGCCGTGGTTTGTTGTTTTACACGGTCGGGGTGTGACAGAAGAGTTGGTATCAGAGCTCATGGTTATAGGGAATTAGGTTATTAGTAATGCTTTGACCTAAATTATAACCATTCTAGGACCCCAACACAAGTTAACTTGTGTTTAGATTCTAAAACAATACCGTCACCTATCTTTAGGTTACAACCACAAGGAGAACACAATAACAAATCCGTTTTGAAAATCAATCATCTATTAATAGATGATTTGTTATAAATTTTTGAACCTTCAAAGTTTCCAAAATCTCGTCAAAGTTTGGGTCTTATAATCTGAACACGTACAATCTGGAAGGGTGGGTGCTTGCACCTCGAGTTTTCTATCTAAGGCTAGAGTGTTTGTACAAATCCCCATCACCGGACCAGTCATTCTTACATGGGAATTCTTGGGGTGAGTGTCCACATATAGGCTAAAGCATGTCTTCGCAATACATCATTATGACCCGCTTACTTTGATTAGTCACAATGTCCTTTGTTTGTTTTAGTTAACAAATAAATGGTCACAATCCTTATGTTTTGTCGATACTACTTTTGATTGTCCGCTAGCATCTCACTTGTTTTCTCCTATATTCTTCGCTATCTTTAGGATGCCTCTGCATCGTAGCAATACTCAAAGGTCCGAACTGGCAGCTACAATTGCCCAACAGCTAAGCATAATACTTCGTGGGATCATTGAGTTAGCTGTTGCCATGTCTCATCTCAAGGATGAAACTACTCAAGAGGTACCTAAGAAGATAAAAGCCAAACCTTCAAGAAAGTCAAAGAAGCGTAAAGCTTCAAAGAAGCTTGCAGCAATTGCTCCAAATCAAGTAGGACCTAGCCAGGTGGCATCGCCACCAGCTAAGAAACCATACAGAGGAAAGGCTCCTTTGTGCAATCAATGTAACCTTCATCACCATGCCAGTGTATAATGCCAAAGTTGTACAAACTGTGGATGTTTTGGTCATATAGCAAAATTTTGTCGTTCAGCCACCAAGCCAAACAAAGCTATAGCAGTTCCTTCTCAACCTATCGCGACCCCTCATGCGATACATGTTTTACCTAATTACCCACAAGGAACCTGCTTCAATGATGGTTGTCCAAACCACTTCAAATTACTTGGCTGGCAGATGAAGACTCAACAAATAGGCACAGGATAAACGCTGGCAATATTAAAGCTTGTGCTGAAGTCTGGATAAACACTTGAACTTTTATGTTTTCTATTTCATTTCTAAGGATCTTGAAACACTTTGGTTATTCCATAAATAAATTTGGTCGTTTCTATTTTATTTACAAAATCAATGTAAACACATGTATGTATGGCATACCCTACAATACCGATACCAAGGAACCATGTTCCCTGCAAGATAAACTACTTATGTAGCTCTTTCATTTTAATAATCGCTCACGAACTCCACAAAATCCTAAATACTCGTTTCTTCTAAAGAAACAAAGTACTAGGTACAAGTTATATCACTTGACAAATACTCGAAGTACCACTTTAAATCCCTGCTAGGATATCTAAGGGTACTTTTTCATAAGTCCTTAATTGGTCATATGCGATGTGTTTGTGTACATATCATTATATTCTGGTTTTCATAACAATATTCTTGGTACATAATTTCAAAAACATCATCCGTGTTTTCAAAATCCTCGTACAAGATTTTCAAAATCATCTCACATGGTTTTAAAATATTTATAAATATATTTGCCTATTACATTTATTACATGATTCCAAAAACGTTGAACATCCTTTCAAGAATCCCAAGCTTGGTTTTCAAAGATATACTGTTTGTATGTTGACTTAACATACGTAATACACAATTTTCAAGGACACTCTTCTTCATATATTAACTCAGCCTACCTAAGTACAAGGTTTCGAAACATTTCCCGCTACACGAATCCTAAAATCCTTATAAGATCTTCCTATCTTCATAGTAAGATTTCCTGAGGGTGTTTAAAGTACTAATTGAGGTCCATGGATTGGATTCCTAGTATACCTTAAATGCACATGTACAAATCGACGACAAGATAACAACGAATTGATAACAAACAGATAACAAGTTGATAACAAGCTAATGACCAAGTTGACAATTGTGTGATTATGTGTTTATGTGTTTTTGAGCGATCCGAATGCTCGCTATCCAAATCCTTGTAAAATCCTCCATATCTTCATATGATAAATTTTTAAAGGATGTCCAAAAGTACTATCTTAAATCCTTAATGGGCTTCTATGCAATAGTCAAGACCCTTTGATTTTAAAAATCCTATACCAAAGATAATGAGATCATGTGTTGATCTAGTTGAAGAGATCGTTGTCAATCTGTTTAAAAAGATCCTTTGTTGATCTAAGTTAAAGAGACCCTGTGGTGGACTAGTCAAATCATCAAGAGATTATTCGTTTAATTTTTTCCCCTACACATTTTAAAATAAACTGTGTGGACTATGCAAGGAATTAAGTATTTATGGATGCATACATAATTATGGAATTCAGTGCACAGAAACCACAACAAGTTTTGTCATGTGTAAGAACTATAGTAATAAGAATAACAAACGAAAACTCTGTGATGCTCTTGTCTTATCTTTACCCGAAGGCAATGATGATTTCATTGTCTATTGTGACGTATCGAATTTAGGCCTTGGTTGTGTTCCATGCAATGAGGTAAAGTTATAGCATATGCGTCGAGACAATTGAAAATTCACAAGAAGAACTACACCACTCATGATCTTGAGTTGGGAACTGTGGTTTTTGCACTCAAAATCTGGAGACACTATCTTTATGGCATGAAATGTGTGGTTTTCACAGACCACAAAAGTCTCCAACACATTTTTAATCAGAAGGAGCTAAACATGAGGCAACGACGCTGGGTTGAGCTATTAAACGATTACGATTGCGAAATTCGCTACCATCCTGGTAAGGCGAATGTCGTAGCCGATGCGCTAAGTCGAAAGGAATGAGTCAAGCTTCATCATGTTCGAATTATATCCAATATCCAATCACGTATCCTTCAAGCACAACGAACATATGTAACCCAAGGCTTATTGAAATATGAGCAACCACTTCAACTTACGCTTAAATTCGAAATGAAAGACGATGGGTTACTCTATTTCAAGAATCGTTTGTGGATTCCGAAACAAGACAATCTCCACACGTTAGTGATGGATGAATCTCATAAGTCTCGTTATTCTATCCATCCTGGTGCTGACAAGATGTACAAGGATCTTCATACTCAGTACTGGTGGTCTGGTATGAAGAGATATATTGCCTTGTATGTATCGAAATGCCTAACTTGTCTCAAGGTCAAGGCTGAACATCAACGACCATCTGGTTTGCTTGTACAACCAGAAATTCCAGTTTGGAAGTGGGAGAACATTGCAATGGATCTTATCACAAAGTTGTCGCGCACATCTAGAGGTCATGATGCCATTTGGGTGGTCATTGATCGTCTTACGAAGTCAGCTCATTTTATACCGATTCACGAGGATCTATGTGCTGATAAACTTGCCAAGATTTCTGTAAATGAGATTGTATCTCGACATGGTCTTCCTTTAGTTATCATTTCTGACCGCGATGCTCGATTCTCATCTCACTTTTTGAAAACCATGCAATCTGCTATAGGAACCCAACTAAATCTGAGCACTGCTTATCATCCCCAAACAGATGGACAATCCGAGAGAACGATACAAACATTGGAGGATATGCTTAGAGCATGTGTGATAGACTTTGGTGGTAATTGGGATTCTCATCTACCATTGATCGAGTTCTCTTACAATAATAGTTATCATGCTAGCATCAATATGGCACCGTTCGAAGCTTTATACGATCAAAAATGTCGTTCACCTGTCTGTTGGAATGAGATCGGTGAAGCTCAGCTTACTGGACCTGAGCTCATTATGGAAACGACAGACAAAATCAAGAAAATTCGCGATAATCTTCTAACTGCTAGAAGCCGTGAAAAGAGTTATGCGGATATGTGACACAAGCCCTTCGAATTTCAGGTCGGAGACCATGTCCTACTCAAGGTATCCCCTTGGAAGGGAGTGGTGAGATTTGGAAAAAAATAAAGAAAAACTTGCACCACGATATGTTGGACCATTTAAGATTGTTGAAAGAATCGGAAAGGTTGCCTACCGACTAGAGCTACCTCCTGAACTTGGGAATATTCACCCAACATTCCACATGTCCAATTTACAAAAGTGTTTAGCCGATACTGATTTTCACATTCCACTCGACGAAATTCAAGTTGATGAAACGATGCACTTTGTCGAGAAACCTGTGGAGATAGTGGACCGTGAAATCAAACAACTGAAGAACAAGCGAATACGATTAGTCAAAGTTCGCTGGGAGTCCAAACTTGGCCTAGAGTTTACTTGGGAACGTGAGGACCTAATGAAAGCGAAATATTCACATTTGTTTTCACAAGTTTCCTCTAGATAAAAATTTCGGGACAAAATTCCCTAAAGTAGGGGAGACTGTGACAACTGTACTCTGTAAACGATGTACGATGTAAAACAATATCAATTATCAATGAAACGATGTGTTTTGGTGTCAATATTTGTGTATTTGTGTTTGACGATTTTACGTTTTGATTCTAGTTCGATTTCAAGCTTTAAATAGCTTTTCGGAAAGTTATAAACTGATGCGTAAACGTAATCAGTTTAACGTGACAAACACTCCAGAATAGTGACATAGGCTTAACATACCTTAAATAACCTTGACATGACTTAGAAATAAGTTTTGAAGGGTTTGGTGTGCCGAAAACAAGTTTATTCGATCGCAGGGACTATTTGCGACAAACTACGAAAGTATGCCGATTCTTATAGTAACGAACATTTTGGAGCATGATCATAACCTAAACATACCCTAAATATCCTTTACATAGCTTAGAAATAGGCTTTGAGGGGTTCGGTATGCGAAAATACGCTTATTTGATCAATAGGGACTAAAAGCATCAAAAAGTGAATAAGTGTGCATTTACGCGCATATCTTACGTTCTGAACATATCCGGACGTCCAAAAATTTTGTAATCATTAAAATATTTTACTTTAGTGATTAGAATACAAAAATACCATTCCTCGCATAATTTGGATCGTTTTCGCGTCCGTTCAAGTTTTCGTCGTAATTAACTGAATAACGTGACCGTAGGACCAAACGAACCAACATCCGAGATATTTCCAATCATGTTTCAAGTACCTTATGCTTTAACGTCCTTGTAGAGCCTTGAAAATAGGTTAACGGGGTTTAAACGCGTCGAAAATGGCTTAAAAGGTGTGCAGGGACCAAAACTGTCATTTTTGAAACTATATGAGGGCTCACGGGGCGCCACAGCCCATCCCCTTTGCTGTGGCGTGACGCGAGGAGTGGTTTTTGACAAAATTTTCATAGCAGCAACCATCTCTTGTACTTCTAAGTTAGTTTTGGCAAATTGTGGGTATTTTCTATGGATTTTGAGTAGTATTAATTGTGTCCACACACTTGTATTGATCCTATGCTTGCCTGGGCAACACATAAGCCACATGGCATGATCCAAGAGCTCTAATTCAACTATAAATACCCTCTATTTCTCTATTTCTGCTCATATTTTGCTCATTCCAATTCAATCTTTCTCTAACACTCAAGAGGAGCTTGCTACCTTCTTAGGAGAGCTCCCAACTGAGTTTTCTAGTTCAATCTTTCAGCTATTAGAGCTTTGTAAGACCTCTTTCATGGCTAATTCTTTATTTTCAGCCATTACAAGCTGAAAGTCAAACAGTTTGACTACCGTTTGACTTTTAGTTTTGACCACGAATTGGTCAAGTCAAAGTTCAATTGAACTTTGCAACGTGAGCGTAATCACGATGGTTATAATCCCTTGCAATTATACCTACTGATTACCACGTTGATTAATCGAAGTGACGAGTCAAAGTTTCGGTCAAAATGCCGTTTATGCGCATTTTGTGACGAAACTATTTTCGGGTATCAAAACACTTTGTTTTGATATCAAACCTGTTTTCTATCTTAGTTAAACATGTTTTAACATGTTTAACTCGTCACTTTTAGTTTAGTGCTTGTATAGGGTCGTAAGTCAAGCGGTCTTGACAACCGCTTAGACTTTCGAACCCGAACCGTTTGGTCGATCGTTAGGATCCGACCAAACATATTTTGTGAGCATAGTTGTATAGGGAATAACCTTTCGAGGTTATACCTTATGGTCACTTAGTTTAATTAGTTGTATGATAGGTAGTTTATATGCCTTAGGTAAATGACCAAAATGCCCTTTTCATGCATAATTTGAATTTAAGCATATCTAATCTAACTTTTGTCACTTAAACTGATTATGCAACATAATTAAACATGTTAGGGCATATAATACTTGTCATAGGACTAGTTAGGCGTCTCGAACGCACATTCGCGCGAACGATACGTTAAAGTAGCGTAGACTACCTTAACGGGTCATAACGGGTCATAAGCACTTAGAATAGGTTCCGAATCAGAATGTAGGCATTGTTAAACCATATCATATGAGTTCAAATACTCATTTGGTTTACGAGACCTCACTCTACCCGATCTTCCGATTTAGGTGTAGATTTATTAACATAGCGATCCGATTACTAGGTACTACTTGATTTCCTTGGTTTGTCCGAGCTTTGTTAAGTTCATTTAGATCGAGGATACTTTGCAATGCAGTGTGAGTACATAGTTCCACTGTTTTACTGTTTTCAATTGTTTTGGGGTGTTTCATATATGTTGATTTTCGACGATTTCAAAAACGAATAGTATGGTTTATATTAAACATAACGATTTCAATAATGTGAACGAACTTGTTGGGACGTATTTACATAACGAATGACATTCATTAACAATGATCAAGCCGACCAGTAGTATGTTATGGTACCATAGGATCTGACAAATCCCGTTATCAGACTACCGCCATGGTTATGTATGGGGGTAATGTGGGTAACGACTGAACATGATGATTGTTAACTTACCCTTTGGTGGTTTGTTAATACGAGTTGAACGATGGACGAGTTACGAAGGTTTGAATGTATTCACGAGACGACCAAAAGTTAGCTTCATAATTAAAACACGAACGATTTGATCGATTGAACGATTGGAATGATTGGAACGATTTGAACGATATAAAGGATTTGAACGATTGAACGATGTTTTATAACACAACGAGTTAAACGAATTACACGAATGGTTTTTGGTTTGTGATTAGATAACGGGACGGGCGTAATATGATAAAAGCATGGTAGATATGCCGCTGGTACTTCTTATATATAAGTTCTTTTATCATATTACATTCCGTGGCGTATTTAGTTCACTTGGACGAATGATTTTAAACGATGACACGCAACGATGTTTACTATATATTATAAACCATACGAGTTTTATTACGAGAATGATTTACAATTTGATTTACTTAAACAAATGTTTTGGGTTAAGATTAATGGCATCGAGGTTTTATAAACTATACCCAACTTGTTTTGAGCTGGTTATTCATATTGCAATACTAAACTCTTTTCAAAACAAGGTTTTCAATTATCAACTCTTGTAGTCAAACGAGGTATAGCAACATGTAAACGAGCCATGAATCCGACACTCTCACAAAACCTATGTGTTCGCCGACATTTCTTTGCTGACTTTATTTTTACATAAGTTTCAGGTGGTGTTGTTTGATGATGTTGATTGCTACTAGGATGCATGCTCACTTAGGATCGGACGAGGCCTTAGTGACTTAATAACGATGATAGACGATATTTGAACTTGTTTGTTCTGTTTCAAGACAATGTAATTGGTTAATATCTAAATAAAACGAAACATTTTAATCCATGTGTTGTGAAACAATAATTCTGTCGCTCCACTCCCTGAAGTTTCCGCCGCGGTTTGTTGTTTTATGCGGTCGGGGTGTGACAGTACGTTACTATACGAATCGGCAGACTTTCGCAGTTTGTCACTATTAGTCCCTGTAGTCGAATAAACTTGTTTTTGCCATACCAAACCCTCCAAAACTTATTTCTAAGTTATGTAAAGGTTATTTATGGTATGTTAAGCATAAATCACTATTCCGGAGTGTTTGTTACGTTAAACTGATTACGTTTATGTATCAGTTTGCGTATGAATTTCCAGAAAGTGTTTAAGGGTTTGAATTTGAACAAGGATTGTTATTGTACAAGTATCATAGATAATTACACAATCCAAGAAATAAAACACAAAGTTTTATTGCTTACAAAATTGTTCGGGATTGGTTAGTGATAACTGTAGGCACAGTTGTCACAATATATATCTATATTATTATTATTATTATTACTATTATCACTAGGGGTTCATCCAGTATTGCATATTTCGCTCGTCGTATTTCCAAATGAGCCTTTCCCCTATTTGTCTTATTCTTTCTCCTTCATCTACTAACTCCTCACCAAATGTGCGGAGTTCCTGCATGTTTTCTGTACTCATAGGTGGTGGTGGTGCGGGTATTGGGTCAGGGTACTGTGGTACGGGTTCTCCATATGGGTATGGGTTTTCTAGTATTTCCCGAACATACTGATCGGCATCCCAATATAGATCTAGAGTGTCAAGGTTGGGGTATGGTACTATAGGGTTTGGTATGGGTTCCTCATGTGGGTAGAGTTCTCGATAATCCCTATTTTCATCCTCCCATGGGCCATAAGCTAGAGGATTTGGTGCTGGGACTCTAGGGATTTCATTTGGGTCGAAAGCGGGTATGGGAATCTGGTTTCCTGGGTTAGGTTCTATTTCCATGGGTTGGGTTGGGTACAGTGGCAGTGGCTGTGGTGCAATGATTTGGTTTAAATTTGGGTCTGCGACAGTAGTAGCTAGTATATGA
Organism: Helianthus tuberosus; assembly: GCA_030545235.1. Taxonomy (NCBI): domain Eukaryota; kingdom Viridiplantae; phylum Streptophyta; class Magnoliopsida; order Asterales; family Asteraceae; genus Helianthus; species Helianthus tuberosus. The sequence goes on from CM060408.1 coordinate 116,074,685, forward strand.
ATGTTGGCCAATCGCCTATTGACTATGTCTTGGGTCTGGGCATTCATCTCCCTATTTGATGTTACTAAAGCCCGTTGCTATTGTAATTTCCTCATTCATTTCCTACGCTCATGTGATCCCCGACTGAACCATCCTCTCTTTTTTGTAGGGAATGGTTCTTCGGATTGCGCTTTAAATATGAAGATCCCCTCTTCTGTGTCAGCTGAATACCCCGAAGGAGTAGGGTGGGAGGAATTTCCTTCATCTCTAGGAGAACTAGACAGGTGACGATAGGCGTCCGATGGACCTTGATCACTCATACTGTAAATTGAAAAATTGTCAAATAACACAAAACAATAATATACAGATATGCATGTAATCACGTAGATTATTTGCTAACATTATGGATAAAACTTTGTTGTTAGTAGAACACTTCTGTGGCTGAAATCAGTGGCTGTAGCTCTGATACCACCTTCTGTCGAAACCCCAACCCCTGCCCCGGAACGCGGGCGGCCGCGAGTCTCGCAAAGTTGAAGGTATCGGTGTTTATTAATTTGGCAGCGGAAATTACATAAGGACCGTAGTTAGGAAATAGTTTATCAGAGTAAAACACCACACTTTTATAATTAATAAATATATGGGAAACACCCAAGTTTTCATTACATACATGTCTTTAGGGATAAACCCTAATTTATTGAAATAAAACTTCTTCTTTATTTATATAACTTTTATAGCCACTTTTCCAAGCCTTCAATGCTCTCCAGCTGGCTTCTGTTTGGCTTTCATATTTTTGTTACCTGAAACACGTTTAAAAACATTTTATCACCAAGAAATACTGGCGAGTGAATCCAAGTTTAATCAAAACAAGTTTTATCATTTTACAGCATTGAGGGCAACCCGCAATTACCTTTGTTTACAACTACTTTAATTACCACCCACGGTACTGTCAATCCTAACTTATGGTAGTGTTACTACTCACAGTGTAGTAACCAGTTATGTATACAAAACCCCCAACATACCGACGATAATTGTAGATTTACAAATAATCAATCACTGTGAATTGTAATTTAATACATTTGAGGTTTTGTAAAAGCAATTTACAAAAAGAGGAATTACTCACATTGCTAATTTAGGTATTTCCTTATGACTTCCTGATTATAATCTATTAAATTAAACAATGCACACGCGTTAGTATAATAACCCAAATTTACATTAGCTATACCCTCCCCCCCCGAGACAGAACTCCAATGACTGAGTCGGGCAGAGCCTAGACATGCGTTACGGAGCACTAGATCAATCGGGCAGAGTAACTAATACGTAACCGGGGGTTATAATACTTAGAACGAGGCAGAGCTTCGTTTTTTTAGTGGGTATTATGCCCGGGAATTATTTTAGCTTTTAAAGAATTTAGAGATTTGAGAGAGAATTTCGATTTTTGAATGATTTCTCAACTGAAGCCGATGGCTTCTATTTATAGGGCTTGATCGGGGGTTTCTGGCGGCCCGCGAGAGAAACAAGAGGGGCTCTCACTCCCCGCGCGGCAGCCTAGGGTAGGCCCTAGGGTTGCTGAGTTGACCACTACACTCGACACGACTGGGACACGTGGCGGCCTAGGGTTGCGCCTGGTGTCAAGGGGGTCGCGGCCCGCGACAAACTCTCTTATCTATGTCGCGCCCCGCAAGCGGCCATATATATTTGTTTTATTTGATTTTTGTGAAATTAAATGTATTTTAGGCCCATTTTTCGCATACGGGGTGTATTTTAGGATCTATAGGGATGTTTTAAGGGTTTTGGGAGAGTTGTTATACGAATGATCATTCGAGTGATACAAGTTAGTTACACAATGAATGAATCAATCATGATAGAGTATTTGGATCGGATGGTCATCCGATCGAATGAGCATTCGATAAATCATGAGGAATAGATAAGCAATAAATGAACATTTAAACAAGAGTGTGCAATGGATCGGATGGTCATCCGATCATCCGATCGGATGATCATTCGATCAAACATGAAGAACAATTGAACAATAAAAATCACTCAATCAGATAAACACTTAGGATCATTCAAACAATGAAGTGTAGTGGATCAGATGGCCATCCGATCAGATGGTCATCCGATCGGATTATCATTCGATCAAACATCAAGAATAGTTTGACTACCAACACATCAAGATCAAATTTTATAATGATTTTCAAAATTGATTGAAATTTCTCTCAGAAAACTCGCCGATAAACATAACCCTATGTTCAATTTCTATCAAAACACCCTAGATTGTTCTAGATTTGAGAAAAACCCTATCGGCTGCCGAACCATTCTAATGAGCCTAGATTCAATTCTGATGATATTTTGATCAAATTGGTTCGGTGAATCGATAAATCTAAGGCCGATTATCTATGATCTAAGTTCAGTTTCTATCAAGCACAAAAAATCAAGCCTAAATCTAAGATATTCTCACTATCGGCTCCGTCGGCACACAAAAACATCAAAATTAAGAAATTTAACAGTGAAATAAGTAAATCTTACCTTCCCCATAGCGAGAGATAAGCAAACCAACAATCCTATGTGATTGGATATTCAAGTAAATGACTCAAGAATCAAGAACAATTGAGAGAGAATGTGTGTGTGTGACGGATAGTAAACCGATCGAATGACTTTGACTGAGCATGTTGACCTTTATATAAGGTGACCTCCACTCGGATGGTCATCCGATCAGATTGTCATCCGATCGGATGATCATTCGACAATCTCAACCTTTTCAAAATTTCTAACTTTTTCAAATTTTTCAATTTTTTCAATTTTTATCAGTTTTGGTCACTTTTAAACATCCACTCAAGTATCCAGGTCCAAGTTAATGACCCTAGTTACTCAATTTGCCTACCAAGTCCAAGTTAATAACCTTGGTTGACCCGATACGAAGATCAGCTTTCCACAATGGTTTGTCTAAACTAAAGCAGAAATAAAATCTTTTTGGATTTTTAGAAAGTTTATGTTAAAACACACTAAAAATCTTTTTGGATTTAAGCTAAAAGAAATACAGTAAACTATTTACAAACATCTTTTTGTTAGTCGTGTTAGAGGATCATATCAGCTATTGATGTGTCACAGGCACCATTGAAATTATAATACACACTAAGCTTTAAACAGTTCACCTAGATTGTCGATATACTGATCCACTTAAATTTTGACACAAAGTTCAATGAATTCAGGATACAGATTAAGTGTTTTATGAACTTAACTTATTCGCGTGTACCCACCTCAGAATATACTCTCGTATCTAGATCCCCATATTCAGTCTTAAAGGTGAACATACTATAATGATATCTGTATTAGGGTAGTGCGAGACCATGAGAGCTCAGGTTAGAACTTCCGTTCAGATAAAGAGATGATGGCTCGACTTTAAGGTGTGTCCCACTTAAGGATCTTCTCTACAACAGCACTTGATTCACATCTTTCGATATTTATCAATTTTTATGCTGAGGGGAGGCTTTAAGTATTAAAGTGCGTAAAGTATTATACGAGGACTAGGCTATTGCTTCCGCAAAATCAGAAGTCCTGGTATAATACCCCAGATATAACTAAGTATATAGACCTAGTATGTCAGAAACAGGTAATCTTTCAAACAAGATTTCAGGTGTTACCTATATATCCGAGAGATGTTCCCCACGAAATAAGTAAGATATGAATTTTAGGTTTATATCCCGAAAAAGTCTACTAAATATGTAAAAACCTATCGACACATCATCAGTGAGACCGTTTAACGCTTTTAAACTTTCCAATTCTTTAGCGTATCGTGACAGTCTAGCTGATGTACTATTATTTCCTCTTTTTACACAAACTCATTTTGGGTTTTCTATTTTTTTTTTTACATTTTGAAAATTTTCTATTGTTTTTGTATTTTTGCATTTTTTTAATGTTTTTGTATTTTCTGAAAGACACTATCTCCCCCTAAATACCAAAACAACTAAAAATGCCACAAACCATAGCAGATTGCTTCTCGACATCCTCTCCTGTGGATTTCTCATCAACGCCAACTATTGCTCCTTATGACGACAAAAGTTTCATACCATCCAGTTTTAATAAGTATTGAAATCGTGACTTATCAAACGGTTTAGTATGTAAATCAGCCTTTTGTTCGTCGGTGTGGATCTTTTCAATTCGAATCAACTTCTTCTCATAGCAATCACGGATTAAGTGATGTCGAATTTCAATGTGTTTAGTTTTAGCGTGATGTACCGGGTTTTTAGTTATGTTGATTGCAGCCTTGTTGTCAACAAAAATAGGAGAACTAAGAAATTGCCAACCGTAATCCCTCATTTGTTGTTGGATCCATAGAATCTGCGAGCAGCAGCTGCTTGCTAACACATACTCTGCTTCACACGTTGAGAGTGCAACAGTGGTCTGCTTCTTACATTGCCAAATGACCAGACGTGGTCCGAAGAATTGGCATCCTGCTATTGTTGACTTTGCATTCAGCTTGCAGCAATCGAAATCTGAGTCTGGGAAGCCTTTAAGTTTGAAATCACCGTCTCTGGGATACTACAACCCCAAGCTTGGGGTTCCTCTCAGGTAGCATAGAATCCTCTTGACGATAACCATGTGTGAAGATCTTGGACTCGACTGATAACGGGCCGCGAGGCAAGTCGGGTACATTATGTCAGGTCGAGATGCAGTGAGCTACATCAGCGAACCAATCAACGAACGGTATAGCGTCTCGTCGACCTTCTCTCCGGTGAGATCAGGGTTGATACCGTGATTAGTTGCTAACGGGGTGGACATCGGTGCAGTCTCTGACATCCCAAATTTCTCCAGAACGTCGTAGACATATTTCGTTTGATGTATGAAGATCCCTTCCAGCATCTGATCGACTTGTAGCCCAAGGAAAAACTTCATCTCACCCATTGACAACATCTCGAACTTCTGCTTCATCACCTGTTTGAATTCTTAGCAGAGTTCCTCATTCGTGGACCCGAAGATAAAATCATCAACATATATTTGAACAATCAGCAGATGTCTGGCGACTTCCTTTGTGAAAATGTTGAGAGAGCATCTCATACCAGGCTCTCAGAGCCTGGTGCAATCCGTAAATCCAATAGGTAGACTTTGTCTTTGTGAATCAGATCGGTGAAGCCCGGTGGCTGACCGACGTAGAGCTCCTCTTTCACCTTGCCGTACAGGAACGCAGACTTGACATCTAACTGGTAGACTTTAAACCCTTTCCATGATGCGAATGCAAGAAAGATTCTGATGGCTTCGAGTTTGGCAACCGGAGCGTAAACTTCCGTGAAGTCTATTCCCTCTTGCTGACTAAAGCCCTGAACAACTAGGCGAGCTTTGTTTCTCACGATCACTCCCCTATCGTCTCGCTTGCATTTGAACACCCACTTGGTGTTAATCTTTCTATGCCCATTAGGTAGGTCTACTAGCTTCCAAACTCCAAGCTTTTCAAACTGACTGAGCTCCTCTTGCATTGCATTAACCCATGATTCTTCTGTCAATGCTTCTTTGTATGTTCGTGGTTCAACCTGCGAGATAAAGCAACTGAGTGAGAAAGCAGTTTGTAATGGTGCAACTTTTGTGTAAAAAGATGCAAAGCCATGGTTGATTTGACTTCTCATTCGAACTCCTGACTGTAGCTCTCTAATGATCAACTCTTCGGGGTGATAAGATAGAGTCCTCGGTATAACTTCACCGGGAACGTTCACCTCGCTTTCCAAATTCGTGACATTCTGATCTGCAACTTGTTCATCGACTTGAACTGTCTGATCTGCAGACTGGATCTGCTCCCCCTCAGGTTCTGAATCACATCGATCAAAGGTCGGGCTATTCGAGTCAGACTCTGAATCATCCACATCTGCAGTCTGATTTTCTGGAGCAGGCTCTTGTTCTAAATAGTCTGAGTTTGCTGCAAATCATCTCTTAAACCACTATAACTAGGACCAGCTTCATAATCATTTGGAATCGGTTGATACTTGGAAGACTTGGCTGACAATCTATTCATCTGGGAAGCTTCATATTCCCGAAATAGATTTATTTGATCCATAAACTCTGGCTCTTCTGGTAAGTCGAATGACTTCCATAATGTCTCGTAATCGAATCGCCAATAGTCAGCAGGTTTCTGTGGAGGCATAGTGTATCCCTAACATTCCACGTGCTGAGCTTCAATGATCCTCCCAAGACTTTGAACGAAAACCCGTCTAAGTGGACTAGAATAACCCACGAAGATTCCTTCCAACCTCTTATCCCCAAACTTTCCATCAGAATCCAAAATCATGTAGGGAGACCCAAACGGCTCTAGATATTCCAAGTTAGGCTTTCGTTTGTTGAGGAGCTCAAAACACGTCTTTTTTATGCTTCTTAAAAGTTAGAACCCGATTGAGAGTATAGCAAGCGGCATATACGACTTCTCCCTAGAAATTTATAGGAAGCTTTGTGTCAGCCAACATTGTTCGTGCCATCTCTATCAGTGTCCGATTTTTCCTTTCTGCAACTCCATTCTGCTGCGGAGTGTACGGCGCACTGAATTCTTGCAGTATACCTCTTCTGTCACATAATACTTCCATCTTATTGTTCTTAAACTTGGTACCATTATCGCTTCGTAGATGACATATGCGGGACTGGTACAAGTTCTCTATCTTCTTGAATAACTTCAGCAAACTCTCGTAGGTTTCATCCTTTGACTTCAAGAACATTACCCACGAAAATCTCTAGTAGTCGTCCGTAACCACTAAATAGTATAAGTCACCAGTAAATGCTCTTCACATTCATAGGACCAAAGAGATCCATGTGAAGTCTTTCAAGTGGCCTCGAGATTGAGTTCTCCATTTTTCTGGGGTGAGATTTCTTGTACTGCTTTCCTTTTAGACAGCTTATGCATTCTCCCTCCACGTGGAAACTCTTCAGATTCACACCTTTGACAAGATCATTATGAACCAGGTAATTCATCTTTCATTGGTGGATATGGCCCATTTTCCGATGCTACAGCACTAACTCCTTCTCGGTAGCTTTTGATACAAAACACTGAGGATGACCCGTAGTAGTTGTAGCAACACTCTTGTCTAGCACGTACAAGTCATTTTCCCTTGGCGCTCAGATGATGATCCATTCATTGGGGATAACAAACCCCGACTTTAGAATCAGACATTCCTTGTCGGTAAAGTGCGTTGTGTACATCCTGTCATAAATTTGAGAGATGCTCAGTAAATTGTTCTCTAGTTCTGGTATGTAGTTGACTCGTTCGAATGATACGACACCGTTAGATAACGTGCCCTCCCCAATAATTTGACCACCTTGGTTTCCGGCAAAACCAACATAACCACCATTAAATCCTCTAACGTTATACAGTAGGGTCTTTCGCCCTGTCATATGTCAGGTTGCTCCGCTATCCATGATCCACTTTGAGATAGATCTCGGGAGCACCTGCATATTTCACATGCAATTTAGTTAGATGATGAAGCAACCCAAGCCTCCTTTGACTCTGGTAGCTTGACATTAATGTGTGTTTTCATCGTGTAAAATGGTGGGAAGTTTTTTTCATTCATTTCCAAATTCTTTTCGGTTCCAACCTCAACCTCTTTATATAGAAAAAATTCATCGTTTTTAGATTGACCGGATGCTTGAACCTTCTTCGGAACATACTTCTAGCCCGGTGGGGTCGAAGAAGTTTGTTTTTCAAGCTTCTTATACAAATCCAAAGGTACATCCGTCTTAACTGGTTTGGTTGAAGATGTTTGTTTTGACGTGACCTTTGGTTTTGCTTTATTCGATGCCTTGACTTGTGACTTGGGCAACAATGTTTGTTTCGAAGATTCACCAGTTTTCTTGACTGATTGTCTGATTAGTTTATTATTGATTTTAATATTTTCATTTTTAGGAATCTTCGTCTTAGCAAATATAGGCGCTTTGCCTTTTAGCATCATTTGACATCTTTGAGTTCTCGACATTCACAGACTTAGATCTTTGTTTGGTGCATTTTCTTGCGATATGCCCAATTTGATTGCATTTGAAGCAAGTTCGGGGGTCAACGACCCAATTTTGACCATCAGTCTGCAATTGTGAGACTTTCTTTTCAGCAAAGAATTCTTCATTTGTTTTCGAAAAAAATATCCAGGTTCTTGTTCAGTCATTTAACTTGAACTCTTTACAAATGTTGTCCTTTTAATAAACTTTGATTTCTAAAAGTTCTTTTTCTGATAATTCTTACCACCCTAATGCCCACCAAACCCTCTGTTTTGGTTGTTATTATGAAAACGTGGTGGCACACTTGGTTTGTTGTAGTAAGATTTATCACGTTGGAAGTTCAAAAACCTTTTAGAACTCGACAAACCTTCGACCTCAGAAACATCAATTTCAACTAACTTGAAAACCTTTTTTAGTTTATCCACATTAATATTTTCGACTGTAAACTCTTTATCCGAGCACAACTTATCCGAACCATTCATCTTGTACATGACAAGAGTCGGTTCATCATCTAAGTTGTTCTGGGACTTAGGTTTTGGGATGTAATTGTTCAAGAAACATTCATCATTCTCATTTGTGGAATCACTGTCAGATTTTAACACTTTTTCAACAACATTCTTCACAATGCTATCTTCATCGGATTGTGAATTAAACATGACATCAATGTTATCTGGTAGTTTTTCAACATCACTTTTCTCACTTGAATCGGACTCATTAACCAACCCTGATTGTTTTTTCGTGAAGGTATTGCACATGGGTGGTGGAACCTTGTGATACCCTACCCCGGTTCCATCAGAATATACATCTTCACCGGCTTTTTTCTTCCCAATCGGTTTGGGAACTATATGTTGAAGAACAAAGTTGGCAGAAGAGTAACTGTTCAGCATTAAATTGATTCTCCCATTCACAATTTTAGCTTCCTGATACTAAAGCTTGAGACTCGCAATCTCATCCAGTTGCTCATTAATCAGTTTCTCTTTAGCTTGAAGAACGCCTGATAAATGTGAGTTTCTTTATGAGTTTTTGAGTTACATTCATCTAAATCTTTTATTGTTCTTTTCAGTTTGTCAAAATCTTCAGAAATTTTTCTGTTTTCAAGCATCAATTTTTCATTTTCTTTTCGAAATCGTTCAACATCATTTTCATCAGTTTTAATTTTCACAGTTAACTCATTTATTCTGTCAGTTGAACCTTTTATCAGTTTGTCTCGACCAATCACTTCTCTATTTAAAATGCCAATTTTATCTGTTAGCTCCTGGATTTTCGATCTTGAGAGATATTCGTGTGTATTACAGACTTTGCACTATCTGATGCAATTTCTGCAAACACTTTCAGATTTAGCATTTTCAGCCTTACCTGGTTCACTATCTGAACCACTAGAACTGACCTTTTCCGACGACTCAGACTCAGAAGCAGACTTGGAATCTACCTCTAGTGCCTTTTCCATCTTGACTTGGTCTGCCATCTTGGTCAAGTTTTCGGCTGTCATCTCTGTCTCAACGTCGATAATCCCTTCATCCACCTTCTTCGGCTCCTTATGTGACACTCTAGGTTTTCCCGAGTAACTTTCTTCTTGTATTAGCGTTGTGTGTACGTATATTATTAAATGAGAACTTGATGTTTACTTTTGTGCATTGTGTGATCTTATTATAGTGTTATGTGTATTTATATATGTATATATATATATATATATATATATATTGTGCCAATGTGAATGCCGAGACTACAAGGTCTCGACCCGAGACCACTCGGTCTCGAGTGACCCAAGACAGTTGGGCCGCACACCTGCCAAGCCCATTCGGAAACCAAGTAGGGTGCACCGACCTAGAACGGGTATAAAACCCATGCCTTGAGCCGACATTGCCTTTTTGGGGGCAACAATCATTCTCCCACAAATCCCTAGAAACATTCCCCTCACCACTCTCTCACCTTATCCACTTCCTCTCACTAAAAATCCTAAACCAAGCACCTTTCTCCTCTCTCAGACTCAACCGGAAGCATCAAGACCTTCGGATCAGCTCGTGGTCATCGCTTGGGGATTTCCTTCATCATCTTGCACACACTCGCACCCAAACAAGTTCCGGTTAGTACCACATATCTCGGTTGTTTAATGGTAGAATATATTATGGATGTTGTTTGAGTGATAAAGGTGTTCCCTTAATGATGATGAGCATGTTTGTATGTAGATAATGTGCACATTTAAATGTTTTGATAGTATAATTTGTTTTTACACATGGGTAGAATAAAAATGCCAAGTAGGTTGTTAGAATCACACACGATTGAATAAGGTTAGATGCTTGTTTGATAACATTGTTTATAAGAAGATTATGTGAATGGTTGCATGCTCTTGATTGATGAAATAAACTGAACTGTGAATAGATTTTGGTAGATGATTTATGCAAACATTAAAACCCTAATGATGAACTAAATGAATGTGTGTTGAATGGGTGATGAACATTTGAAAAATGTTGTGTTTGATCCATTTTGATTAGGGAAGAGTATTTGGAACATGTTTGTGTATTTTGATTGGTCAGTACATGAAATCATGTTGAGGAATTTTGATTGGTTCGTACTAAAGTTGGTGAATATTCTAGAAAGAGTGACAGCAGAGCTTGCATCAGTGGTTGCGAGTCGAGACCTCGAGATTTTGACTCGAGATCTACAACTCGAAACCATAAATTGACTACTCGAGGACAGTTGTTTCCTTGGTGGTTTCGACTATAGTCTTGACTCAACAGTTGTTCCCTCAGTGGTTGAGACTCGAGACCAGTGGTTTCGACTCGAGACCACCCCTCAGCAGCATCATCAGTGCTTGTGACTCGAAACCACCATCAGAGCCTACAACAGTGGTTTTTGACTCGAGACCACTTCTCAGTGGTGTCGACTCGACACCGCTCAACAATGGAGTCAACTCATTAGTGGTTTCGATCGGGCCATGTTGTCATTGGGCCATGTTGGTTTAATGGACTGCCTTTCGTGTGGACTAAGTGTTAACTGATTTCTGTTTAACTGCTAGTATGATAGGACAGGCCTAATAACCTTGAATGACATGTATGCTACGTGTTAACTGTTACTTCTTAATTTGCTGTGTGTTAGAATAAGCCCAGCATTGTGAGTGCTAGTATAACCTACATGTTATGTGTTAGATACGTGTAGATATACGTGACTTAATTGTACCCAAGTCTGACCCATACTGGTAACCATATTAGGATGTGGTTGACCAGCACACTTGACTAAGAGGTGAGTTCACAACTATAAAGCATGCGTTCCCGGTGGTTGGGAAACGGAATTAAAACAACGCTATTGTGACAACCCTCAAAAATTACATGTATTCCGTACAATTCATTAATGATAATTAAAGTGCTTGACGACTGTGTGGAATTACTTAACTGCTTTCTGATATCTGTGCTATACTTACATGTATTTGTTAACATACTAGCAGAATACAGAAAAGTTACTAAATAGTCTGGTATGCCTTCCTGAGTGTTAAAAATTAAAAACGTTGCAAAAATATATATGTAGGACGCTTTACGGATTAATTAAGCAGTTTAATGGAACAGTATCCGACCGAACAACCGGACATTACCCGGGACACCAAATATTTGTCAAATACATTGATTAATTATTTCTTGGCTTATTATGGTCCCCGTGCACCATAACACCCACTAAATACCTAGTAACTAACTCTAGTAAACATACACTTGGTTTCTAGCTAATAAATAACCATCTAGTTATAACTTTGCAAACAAGACCCCCCCCCCCCATGTATATAATCGGTCAAGAGACCCACCTCCCAAATCTCCAAGATATTTACTTGATATGTTGGTTGATTGTTTGCTTCATGAAGTGAACAAAATATTGTGAGCATCCTTATAAGCATAATGTATAGATCACAATGTCACTTCACCAAAATCCACTCTCACTCCTCATCTCTCCCTCCCTCTCTCGGCCCTCACTAGAACCGCCACCACCACCACTGTATCACCACCATCATCAACCAATTTCAAGTCCATTCAAGTGCTAGAAGGTGACTCTTGGAAGCTTGTAGCTTGTGGGTCTTGAAGGAACTTTCATTCATTGTTTTTACACACCATTCTCACCATCTTTTCTCTTGAAGTTCTTCCCTAGCTTTAAGCTAGTAGTAAGTCTCATTTTAACTTGTTTCATCTTGTTCAAAATTATGATTTGTAGTATGATGTGTTGTTTAAATCACTAAAAGAACAAAAGACTTGAAGATGTTAAGCAAAATTAAAGAATATTAAAGTTACATAAAAGTTTACTTATGTATGAATTATGAAGCGGAATCTTGTCGGTTGAGGGTTGGTTAAATCATACTTGATGGTTGATTGTTGGTTTCTTGTTAAATCCATTGTTCGGACACTCGTTGATGCGATTTAGTAATGCTTAAACCACGAAACAGCATTCTGATGTACTTTTTCAGCCGCATTCAACAGGTCGTAAACAGACTTTAACAAATCGAAAAACGGAATTTCTGAAGCCTAAATCGGTTCTTTTCGAAAAACAAAGAAAATGGCGCTAGAATCGTATTTTTTTGAGCTCGTTTACTATTTTAAAAAAGGGTTTTCGTGACAGCAGCTAAGGCTGATTTTAAATGGGCTGTACGTTTTCGGTCGTAATTTGAAACCTGAATTGAACTAGCCCCTAAAATTCATACCATAGATAGTCACTAATGTATTTGTGACCCTCGAACTGGAATTTTGTCAAACGGACTTCCGAGGAATTTTAGACGAATTATCCCGTGAACTGCAATCAGAATGTAGTAAATCTGATTGCAGTCCGGTAAACGAATTTCTATAAATTACTGATAATGAACTGGACCCCGATATTTTTACACAATAATTTTTGGTTCATGTAAGACGTCCTGTAAAAATTTGGGAATTTTTGGAATAATTTAACTATTTTATTTAAATGTCCGAAAACAGCCGGTTTTGAATATTAATGCTGAATTGACATAAGTTGTGACTTGCGTGTCTAAATGTCGAGTATGCTATCGGTGAATGATCTAACATGTTATATGTGTTACGTGCAATATCGTATGTTTGTTTATGAGTGGGGAATGGATGGGAAGTTTATATGGGCATAAATCGTTAAAGTGTGTACCTGTTATGTGGACGAAGTAATGTGCAAATAAACCATACGTAGGATACGTGTTATGCATGAGAAACTAATTGTTATCCGTACCTTATTAGGACGTGATTGACCGACCTTGACTGTTAACTATATTTGAGAACCTAACCGAGCAAACCGAGGTGAGTTCACACTCTTTCTAAGGCATGGGATTCCCAGGGGTTGGGAATGGGATTGAATAACTACTTGTACTATCATTACTATTAAACTACTTTTTTTTACTGTCCTCGGATTGAAGGGCACGTACGTAAAACCTACGTACACTCATACTTACTACTGTCCTCGGATTGAAGGGCACGTACGTAAAACCTACGTACACGATCATAAGACCATCAACTCTATCACTTTAAGTCCCTCATTTATCGACTTAATCGCCGAGGCCTATGGCGAGCGGGTCATTAGTTAATAGCGCTATTAGGTTTAACAAACCTCACACCGTGCCAGTCGGACGGGCGTGTACTAATGGACTATGGGCAAAGGGTCAATGCTGATAGACATTGACTTAGGGCACCTCTTATATTTTCGTAGCAGTCGATACGCGTGGTCTAGTAACACATGGGAAACCCCCACTAATCTTCGCAAACATGTCAGAAAGACCGCGATGCAAATTCATACGATACATGGTTTTCAAAACGAACAGATGATTTACGAAACGAATGCTATAACTAAACAACCAACTGTGAATTCACTCAACTTTGTTGTTGAGTCGTTGTTACATGCCTTACAGGTCGCTAAACATTTGGAGCTTGCACTAGGAAGGAGTCGTTGTGGTGTGCGGACGGTTATGTCAAGTGTTTAATGTTTAAAACATTATGAACTTATTAAACCTATGTGTTGGACTTTAAACTTATGAACTGCGAACTTATGTTTTGAACTTTACGTTTATGCTTCCGCTGTCTAAATTAAAAACTTGGTTAACTAGCTTTTGGTCACCAATCGTATTGTGGTTGTCTTTATTTACTTAAGTACGTTGTTAAGTATGATTGGTGGCTCGATCCTGGTCACGTCACGCCTCCAAGTGGTGGAACTCCGCATGGTGGATTTTGGGGGTGTGACAGCTATTCCCTTGTGAGGGACACTCAGTTAATTACAATTTATATTAGATGCAATAAGTATGCTAAACGAAACTCTATCGCGAAGTCCCTATTCATTATATCGATTAGTCGTCGGGGCCTGGCTAACGGGTTATTAGTTGATAGTGCTATTAGGTTTCACCAATCTCACACCGTGCCCGTGTATGGGATCGGGAGTGAACTGATAGATTCTGGTAAACCGTCAATGATGATAGACATTGACAAACGGGGCAAAACTCACGTAATGTGCGGTCGCAAAGTATTCAGTATGGCGTAGTTTAGTAGCTTACATATGGGGTAGCTCCCCATGGCATGATATAAATGAGTAAATTAACTATTGAAACAAGTTTTTGGAATTAAAACTGGCCAAACTCATGAAATCGCCAACATTATGTTGATACCCTACTGCATGATTCGCAGGTACCCAGTGACTCAGGAGCTTGCAGCTTGGGGATGTGTAGTGGACGCCTAAACCCATGTGTTGGGTTTATTAAATAATTTAAAAACTTTAACTTTTGTTTGAACTAATTTACTATGCCTCCGCTACTTATGGTTATTTGAACTTAACAACTTTTGGACTTTACATTATGAACATCTCTAACCCTCGTGGTTGGTGAATGTTATTCTTATTATTACTGTTCGGTATGATTGATGGCTGGATCCTGGTCAGTCACACGCCTCGCGGTAATACTCTGCATGTGGATTTTAAGGGTGTGACAGATTGGTATCAGAGCCATTAGTTATAGTGAACTCGGTTTTAAAAAGAAAGTCTTTTTGTGAAGAACCAGACTATAACCTGTGACTCGCGATGACACTACACTCCAAGTGCAAGGCTCAACGTATTAGACCTCATGTCTCAGACATGTGCTTACTTGATTACTTTTTGGGTGTTTATGTGATACTATACGTACTAGCGTGCTTAGTTAGCTATATACATACCCCTCTCCTTTCTCACTCCTGCTACACTACGACGTCACATTCATAGTGTGTTTTCTGGTTATGAAGATAATGAGCGGACGCGGAAGAGGAAACGTTAACATGACTCAGTAACAGTTCACTAACCTGATCAACACAGTGGCTGCAGCTTTTGTAGCCCACCCTAGAGGTAAACTCATCATTCTAGGATGTTTAGATCCTACCTTCGTACCATTTTATCGTTCCTAAATCTGCTCGCTTCGCTTTTTGCGACAGGTCAACCTGCACCTGCGCAACCATGTGTCTGTACTTTCAAAACCTTCATGGATTGCAAATCTCTCCCTTTCAATGGCACTGAGGGTGCCATAGGTCTTCTTCACTAGATCGAGAAGTCCGAGTCTGTGTTTGCGGTTTGCGAGTGTCCCACTGCTAGTTGGGTGAAGTTTGCCACTGGAACGCTTGAAGGGAACGCGCTTTCATGGTGGAAGGCGCAAATTTAGATGCTTGGGTTGGAGACTGCCAATGCCACTGCTTGGGAAGATTTAAAAAACATGATCAAAGAGGAGTACTGCCACAGGGATGACATCCACAAGCTCGAGAACGAGTATTATGAGCTCAAAATGGTTGGATCAGAAATTGAGACCTACACCAAGCTGTCCAACGACTACGCTGCTCTCTGTCCGAACATGTGTCAGCCTGCTTATCGAAGGATCGAGCTGTACATCAAGGGTTTGTTCCTTAAAATCCATAGTTTGGTCACTTCAGTCAACCTCACTACGATTCAGCCAGTCATTCGTCTCGCTCACCGACTCACCGATCAGGCTGTGGAGCAGGGCAAGCTGCCCAAAAGGATCAGTGCTGCTACTGGAGCTTTTGGTGATAACACGTGAAAATGGGATGGAAATCAGGTCAAGGATGCTAACCCCACTCAGGCCCCAGCTCAGCAAAGGAAGACTGAAAACAACAAGGGCCCTCAGCAACAGGGTGGTTACCAGGGAAACCGACCTAAGTGTAACAAATGTCATCGACATCACAATGGGCAGTGTATAAGGAACCCATGCCAACGCTGCAACAAGATGGGGCATGAGGCCAAGGATTGCAGAAGCCAGCTTCGAGCTAGACAGAATCAGCAACAACCATAGCAACAGCAGCAGCAAGGGAACAACCGTGGATGCTACAAATGTGGAGCAACGGGACACATGCGGAAGGATTGCCCTGAACTGAACCCGAACTGCAACAACAATCAGGGCACTGGGAACAACGATCATAACAACAACAACAATGCTGGCAATGGCGCAAGAGGAAGGGCCTTCGTGATCGGAGCAGAAGAAGCAAGGAATGATCCCAATGTAGTAGCGGGTAAGTTCCTACTCGATGACCGTTATGTTTCTGTATTGTTTGATTCTGGAGCTGATTCTAGCTATGTATCCCTACGTGTTAGTAAGAAGCTTAAGCGTACGCCTATGCCGTTAAACTCTAAGCGAGTCGTCGAGTTAGCTAATGTTAGAAACATCGAGGCCTCACACGTTATCAGTAACTGCAAACTCGCATTTTCCGGTCAGACCCTCTCCATCGATCTCTTCCCCATCATTCTTGGAAGCTTCGACGTCGTCATTGGTATGGATTGGTTATCTAAACATCAGGCCGAAATCCTTTGTCGAGAGAAAGTCGTCCGTATTCCCCGTCCTTCTGCCAAACCCTTTATCCTTCAAGGTGATAAATATGGAGCAGTCACCGGCATCATCTCGTTCTTAAAGGCCCCGAGGTGTTTACGAAAAGGGCACACCGCTATTCTAGCACTTATCACCGACACTCAGGAGAAGGAAAAGAGGATCAAAGATTTTCCTGTCGTACGCGACTATCCTGAGGTATTCCCTGAGGAATTACCTGGACTCCCTCCTCACCGTCAGGTCGAATTTCAGATAGAGCTAACTCCTGGAGCAGCACCCATAGCTCGTGCACCTTATCGACTAGCCCCCGTTGAACTGAAGGAACTTTCTACGCAGCTGCAAGAACTGTTGGATAAGGGCTTTATCCGTCCTAGTTCGTCACCCTGGGGCGCACCAGTGCTCTTTGTTAAGAAGAAGGATGGCACATTTCGTATGTGTATTGATTACCGTGAGCTGAACAAGGTTACCGTCAAGAACCGTTACCCACTCCCACGTATCGATGATCTTTTCGACCAGTTGCAAGGATCAAGTTACTACTCTAAGATTGACCTTCGATCAGGTTATCATCAGTTGAGAGTCCATGACGAGGACATCTCCAAAACTGCGTTCAGGACTCGTTATGGTCACTACGAGTTCCTCGTCATGCCTTTTGGAATGACCAACGCACCTGCGATTTTCATGGATCTCATGAACCGAGTGTGCAAACTTTACCTCGACAAGTTCATGACCGTGTTTATCGATGACATTCTGATTTACTCGAAGAGACAAGGGGAGCATCAACTACACCTACGTCTTATTCTCGAACTTCTTTGCAATGAACAACTATACGCCAAGTTTTCGAAATGTGACTTCTGGCTTCCAGAAGTCCATTTCCTTGGGCACGTGGTCAATCAGGATGGGATTCACGTCGATCCCGCTAAGATCGACTCCATTAAGAATTGGCCTACACCAAAGACTCCGACCAAAGTTCCCCAATTCTTGGGATTGGCAGGGTACTATCGTAGATTCATCAAGGGATTTTCGAAGATCGCTCAACCTCTCATGACTCTCACCCAGAAGGGTACTGTTTACAAGTGGAATGAGGCTCAGGAATTTGTTTTTCAGAAGCTAAAGGAGAATCTTTGTAGTGCTCCTATTCTTTCGTTACCTGAAGGCACCGACGATTTTGTCGTCTACTGCGACGCGTCTATTCATGGGCTCGGTTGCGTGTTGATGCAACGTGAGAAAGTTATCGCTTACCCTTCCCGACAACTCAAGATTCACGAACGAAGCAACACGACACATGACTTAGAACTCAGAACAGTCATCTTCGCACTCAAAATTTGGAGACATTACTTGTACGGTACCAAATGCACGATTTACACGGATCACAAGAGTCTCCAAGATATTCTGGATCAGAAGGAGTTAAACATGCGGAAACGTAGGTGGGTCGAACTCCTTAACGACTACGAATGTGCAATTAAGTACCATCCAGGCAAGGCTAACGTTGTGTCCGACACCCGTAGCAGGAAGGAAACCAAACCTAAGCGTGTTCAAGCATTACAGCTCACTATCCACTCAAACCTTCCTAGTCGGATCCGCAACGCTCAAGTTGAGGCACTACAAGCGGAAAACCTTCCAGCCGAATCCCTGCGGGGCATGGAGAAACGGCTGGAACTCAAGGACGACGATATTCACTATGTTACGGGCCGCATCTGGATTCCATCTTATGGAAATCTCCAAGAACTTATGTTGGATGAAGTGCACAAGTCTCGTTACTCGATACATCCTGGAGCCAATAAAATGTATCACGACCTCAAGACCCTATATTGGTGGCCTAACATGAAAGTCATTATTACTAAGTACGTTAGCAAATGCTTAACCTGTGCTAGGGTCAAGGTCGAGTAGCAGAAGCCGTCAGGCTTATTGCAAAAGCCAGAGCTGCCAACATGGAAATGGGAGCAAATTTCCATGGATTCGTTACAGGCTTACCAAGGTCCCAAAGCGGGAACGATACCATCTGGGTCATCGTGGACCGCCTAACTAAGTCTGCACACTTTCTCACGATCAAGGAAACATACAAGTATTCGAAACTAGCTTCTATCTACTTAAAGGAAATAGTTGCTAGACACGGGGTGCCAATCTCCATCATTTCTGATCGTGACTCATGTTTTACGTCCGAGTTATGGCAAGCTACGCATAAATCCTTTGGCTCATGCCTAGATATGAGCACTGCTTACCACCCACAAACCAATGGCCAAACTGAACGCACCATTCAAACACTTGAAGACATGCTGAAAGCATGTGTCATTGATTTTGGAAACGGGTGGGAACGACAATTACCTTTGGTTGAGTTTTCTTACAAAAACAACTACCGCACCAGCATTCAGGCATTGTACGGTTGTAAATGCCGATCACCTCTATGTTGGGCAGAAGTTGGCAAAAGTCAGATTACTGGCCCGGAACTTGTGGTCGAGGCGACGGAAAATATTGCCCAGATCAGACAACGCATGGCGACAACTCGTGACCGTCAGAAAGGCTACGCAGATAAGCGTAGGAAACTGCTAGAATTCCAGGTCGGGAACCGGGTTCTACTTAAAGTCTCACCCTGGAAGGGTGTGTTTCGTTTTAGTAAAAGGGGCAAGCTAAATCCGTGATATGTTGGGCCATTCGAAATTATCGAGAGGATCGGTAAGGCTGCTTACAGATTGAATCTGCCTGAAAAGCTGAGTGCGGTGCACAACGTCTTTCACGTGTCTAATCTGAAAAAGTGTCTGTCAAATGAAACACTCATCATTCCTTTTAAGGAGCTCACTATTGACGATCAGCTACACTTTGTTGAGGAACTGATTGAGATCACGGATCGAGAAGTCAAAACCCTCAAACGTAGCAAGATACCTATTATACGAGTTTGTTGGAACTCGCGCCGTGGCCCAAAGTTTACCTTGGAACGGGAAGACCAGATGAAGCGCAAGTATCCCCAGTTGTTTGCAAACGAAAATCCCAACACTGAAGCTATAGCGGAATTTCGGGACGAAATTCCAAACTAACAGGGGGATAATGTGACACCCTGTTGAAACACTCTCACACATACTAGCTTGTCAGTGGCTGCGCTTTAACTTTCGGTAAGAAAGTTCTTAAAACTTGGGGATAATCTGACACTCTAGGTTTTCCTGAGTAGCCTTCTTCTTGTATTAGCGTTGCGTGTATGTATATTACTAAATGAGAACTTGTTGTTTACTTTTCTGCGTTGTGTGATCTTCTTATGGTGTTATGTGTATTTATATATATATATATATATAGTGCCAATGTGAATGCCGAGACTGCGAGGTCTCGACCCGAGACCACTCGGTCTCGACCCGAGACCACTCGGTCTCGAGTGACCCAAGACAGTTGGGCCGCACACCTGCCAAGCCCATTCGGAAACCTAGTAGGGTGCACCGACCTAGAACGGGAATAAAACCCATGCCTTGAGCCGACATTGCCTTTTTTGGGCAACAATCATTCTCCCACAAATCCCTAGAAACATTCCCCCCACCTCTCTCTCACCTCATCCACTTTCTCTCACTAAAAATCCTAAACCAAGCACCTTTCTCTTCTCTCGGACTCAACCGGAAGCATTAAGACCTTCAGATCAGATCGTGGTCATCGCTTAGGGATTTCCTTCATCGTCTCGCACACACTCGCACCCAAACAAGTTCCGGTTAATACCACATATCTCGGTTGTTTAATGGTAGAATATATTATGGATTTTCTTTGAGTGATAAAGGTGTTCCCTTAATAATGATGAGCATGTTTATATGTAGATAATGTGCACATTTAAATGTTTTGTTAGTATAAACTGTTTTCATACATGGGTAGAATAAAAATGCCAGGTAGGTTGTTAGAATCCTACACGATTGAATAAGGTTAGATGATTGTTTGATAACATTGTTTATAAGAAGATTATGTGAATGGTTGCATGCTCTTCATTGATGAAATAAACTGAACTGTGAATAGATTTCGGTACATGATTTATGCAAACATTAAAACCCTAATGATGAACTGAATGAATGTGTGTTGAATGGGTGATGAACATTTGAAAAATGCAGTGTTTGGTCCATTTTGGTTAGGGAAGAATATTTGGAACATGTTTGTGTATTTTGATTGGTCAGTACATGAAATCATGTTGAGGAATTTTGATTGGTTCGTACAAAAGTTGGTGAAAATTCTAGAAAGAGTGACAGCAGAGCTTGCATCAATGGTTGCGAGTCAAGACCCCGAGATTTCGACTCGAGATCTACAACTCGATACCATAAATTGACTACTCGAGGACAATTGTTTCCTCAGTAGTTTTGACTATAGTCTCGACTCAACAGTTGTTCCCTCAGTGGTTGAGACTCGAGACCAGTGGTTAAGACTCGAAACCAATGGTTTCGACTCGAGACCACCCCTCAGCAGCATCAACAGTGCTTGTGACTCGAAACCAGCATCAGAGCCTACAACAGTGGTTTCGAATCGAGACCACTTCTCAGTGGTGTCGACTCGAGACCGCTCAACAGTAGAGTCAACTCATCAGTGGTTTCGATCGGGCCATGCTGTTATCGGGCCATGTTGGTTTAATGGACTGCCTTTCGTATGGACTAAGTGTTAACTTATTTCTGTTTAACTGCTAGTATTACAGGATAGGCCCAATAACCTTGAATGACATGTATGCTACGTGTTTACTGTTACTGCTTAATTTGATGTGTATTAGAATAAGCCAAGCATTGTGAGTGCTAGTATAACCTACATGTTATTTGCTAGATACGTGTAGATATACATGACTTAATTGTACCCAAGTCTGACCCATACTGGTAACCATATTAGGATGTGGTTGACCAACACACTTGA
Source organism: Helianthus tuberosus (assembly GCA_030545235.1). Taxonomy (NCBI): domain Eukaryota; kingdom Viridiplantae; phylum Streptophyta; class Magnoliopsida; order Asterales; family Asteraceae; genus Helianthus; species Helianthus tuberosus. The sequence goes on from CM060408.1 coordinate 116,096,280, forward strand.
CCAAGTAACCCATCTGCCGAGCAACCCAAGGTGAGTTCACAACTTTAAAGCATGCGTTCCCGGTGGTTGGGAAACGGAATTAAAACAACGCTATCCCCTTGTGAGGGATACAAACTACTTTTCTCCCCTTGTGAGGGACGCTTTGTTAATTACTATTTATATTAGATGCAATAAGTATGCTAAACGAAACTCTATCACGAAGTCCCTATTCATTATGCTGATTAGTCATCGGGGCATGGCTAACGGGTTATTAGTTGATAGCGCTATTAGGTTTCACCAACCTCACACCGTGCCCGTGTATGGGATCGGGAGTGAACGGATAGACTCTGGCAAACCATCAATGATGATAGACATTGACAAATAGGGCAAAACTCACGTAATGTGCGGTCGCAAAGTATTCGGTATGGCGCAGTTTAGTAGCTTACATATGGGGTAGCTCCCCATGGCATGATATAAATGAGTAAATTAACTATTGAAACAAGTTTTTGGAATTAAAACTGGACAAACTTGTGAACTCGCCAACATTATGTTGATACCTTACTGCATGCTTTGCAGGTACCTAGTGACTCAAGATCTTGCAGCTTGGGGATGTGTAGTGGATGCCTAAACCCATGTGTTGGGTTTATTAAATAATTTAAAAACTTTAACTTTTGTTTGAACTAATCCACTATGCTTCGGCTACTTATGGTTATTTGAACTTGACAACTTTTGGACTTTACATTATGAACATCTCTAACCCTCGTCGTTGGTGAATGTTATTCTTATTATTACTGTTTGGTATGATTGATGGCTGGATCCTGGTCAGTCACACGCCTCGCGGTAGTACTCCGCATGTGGATTTTGAGGGTGTGACACCTTAAACCTCAGATATGCCTCATATCTTTCCTCTTTCAGTCATTCCCTCTCAGCTCTATTTGCTGCATCTATCTTTATTTGCTCTTCTGCTGACGGGATTGACTTTACAAGAGCTTCGAGATCAATTGATTTTGGATCAACGAAGGTGTTTCCTTTCGGGTCCAAATAACACTCTCTGTCTAGATCCCACCTTTTTGCTTTCTTAGCTTCTTTGTAGGCATTATAGATCCTTTTCATTTTTATCTGTGCTAGACTTCTTTCTCTGTTATACGTTGATGTTGGTTCTGCTTCAACTTGTGCCATAAATGCATAACCAACAGCATCCTCCTCAAGAAGAAAATCACTCTAATTGAACCCTTCATCGTTTTGAATCACTGGAAGAGCTCTTGATTTTTCTTTCGGATTGTATTCAATTTGCTTCATTTTTGGTCGTTCTTCACGATTTCTATGATAAACTGCCTTTCTGTAGTAGTCATCATGGAACGGGTTTGCAGTTTCATCAGCAGCTGAATTCCGGCATTCTCTTTTGAAGTGACCCTTTTGTTTGCATTTAAAACAAGTCACCTTCGACTTGTCAAAACCTAACTTTGTTGATGGTCCTCCAATCGAGTTTCACCCTGTAATCTCCATGAATCTCTGTGCCCTTCGAATAACGCTAGCCATACACCAACGAATATCTATGAGTTCCATCTCTTCCGGGTCAATTTGATCGCAATCTTCTTTAGTGAGATTGGTGTGGCCAATCTTCCCGGAGACTAGGCTCTCATGAGATTCCAAAATTGATGCGAGAAACACCATTTGCTGTTTAGCCGATTCTTCATTAAAGTTCTGGGCATTGTTGAGGTTCACGACTATGTTGCATTGAAAGACGTTAATGTTTGGAGTACTTTGAGATTGCTGAGTGTTTCATGCAGATGATGTCGGTGCACTCGAACCAGTTCCATGATACCCGTAGCTGCTTGAAGAAGACCCATTGTTTGAATTTTCTTTTGCAACAGTATTTGAGCTTTCGGCACTAAAAGCAGTCTTTGGTGATGTAGCTTTAGAAATCATGTTGCCTCTGTAATACAGGTCTACATTCTGTTGATATTGTGTGTTGTTCACTTTATTCAACTTCTTGATTTCCAACTCGTGCCCCTCTAGTCTTTCAATCAACCAGTTCAGTGTGATTTATGCCATCGGCTTTGTGTTCTTGAGCACTAATCCAAAATACTGCCAATCTTGTTCATTTGGCAACGCCTCAAACATCTTATCAACTAACTCCTCCTGATCTTTCTTGATCCCGAATCTTTCTAATTCTGCTTTTAAATGGCAAAATCTTTCTATCATTTGGCGGACATTTTCATTTTTCATACAAGTAAATAGATCGAATTCTTTTTTCAACAAAGATTTTTTGTTTTTCAATATATCTTATCCGCCAGTACACTTTTTCTCCAGCTTTTCCCACAAATCCTTTGAATTGTCGTAATCGATCAACGAGATAATATCGTCTCTGACAGACTGGTGTAGCAAGGCAATGGCTTTTTGTTCAGACATAAATTCTTCTTGCTCAGCATCTACTAAGTTCTCAAGATCTCTTCTTGTAGGAAAGTAACCGTTCTTAAGACGCTTCCAACTATCATAAGCGAATTCTCTCAACCAACCATTAAAACGCTTTGCCCAACGATTGTAGTCCTCGATCGCCATAAGTTTTGGTGGTTTGTTATAAGTGCCATAAGCGTTGTCGACACTAAGAGAATCTGAAATTGCCTTAGTAGCTGTTTTCGGATTTGCATTGGAAGATGTATCTCCAGTGTTGTAGGCAAAGAAATCACCAAACGGGTTTAGAAACTCATCACCCATGATTGTAGAACCTGAAAAAGTCAAACAAGTCAAACTTGATTAAACAAGAACAGTTGATCGGATTGTCAGTCGTCCGAATGACTATCTGGATGAAATGACCAAAATGAAACAAGTATCAAATCTGCCAAGTGACGGATGACTATCCGGTCGGATGACTATCCGATCGGATGGTCAGTCGATGATTTAAGAACTTGAACTTTTCAAACAACAAAATACTTATCCGGTCGGATGACTATCCGAACGGATGAATAGTGACGTCAGCAAGTAAGTAAGAACCAGTAACAATGCAATCCGATCGGATGAGTGACGTCAGCACTGTTCATCTCAAAGTTCATGGTATTTGATCGATTTTGATGTGTTTTTGTTTGAATTTTGCCGTGAAAATTTGTAGGATTGTTATATAACAGATCACGCACACAATATGTGAAATTTAGGCCATTTTAACTGTGAATTCTTAGTCAATTTTAGATTTTTAGCTGTTAGAGATCAGAAAAGGTAGAACAAAGGTAAAAATAGAGAAGTAGATGAAGAATCAGATAACATCTCCGGTGAAATCGACTGTGATCGGTCAAAATCTCTATGAAATCACTATAAATCCTCTCGGAATCCGACCTCCAAGCTCTGATACCACTTGTGAGGACCGGTTAGTTCGGTTCTAGATAGAATAACTTAGGTCGGATCTATCATTGTAGAAGTGCGGAATCCATATACAGTGTAGAAGTAGAATCAACAACGAATTCAACGTTTAAAGATTCCATTCTCATTCAAGATGTGCAAAAGTACAAGGAACAAGTGAGAATTGACAAGAGCTCCACCTCAGAGACAACACCTGAACTTCTTACAACAGAGACCCAAGTCTCCTATTTATAGGCGGGCTAGCTGGGAGAAAGTTATCATCCGATCGGATGGCATCCGTCCGGATGACCCCCGCCATCCGATCGGATGGGTTTTACAAAATACGTTTCCATTTTCTCCCAGATATAATATCCAATACAAAACTATACAATGACACTAACAACACAAAATATAGACTAAGTACAGACAGAATCTACAGACATAGTGCATCTACACTCTAATAATACGTGATATTGGAACGGCTCTCCTTCGTCGTTTCCCTCTCGTAACTTCCTTCTAGGATCCGTAGCAGGGTCCTAAATGTTCATCGCGTCGGTTCCTCCTTGTCCTGTGATGAGATCGGGAAAAGGTGTGGACGAGGGTTATGAATAATGGGTTTCTCATACTTTGCGTGTTGTGATGTCAAATCAAGGTTAGGAGAATTCGTGCTTCCCTATGATATATCATATTTGTAATCTTTGTTTACGTATGAGTTACGGTGTTAAATACTAAATATACACATGTATACACATATACCATACACAAGTAAAGGTCAATTAGTACAATTACCATGTAAGCAGCTGAGTCTAGCGAACCTTGCAAAGCTGGAGTGTGATGTTATGGTTTCTTCTTGAAAAATGGTTATAGTCTGGTTTCCATATAAAAATATTTTATATTTTAAACCGAGTTCATTATAACCTGGCTCTGATACCAATCTGTCACACCCTCAAAATTTCCACATGCGGAGTATTACCGCAAGGCGTGCGACTGCCCAGGATCCAGCCACTAATTATTTTGAACCGTTTACGAAATGTGTAAATTATTTCAAATGATACGAATGGAGATTTAGTTTAAGAGTTTTAAAAATGTACTTTGTGTTTGCAGCGGAAATGTAAAATAAACTTATCACGGTTAGAAACCATAATTTAAAGAAATGTACAAAACGTACCACTTTCCAAACCACACACACTCTATCTGTTTGCAACGTCCGTCTGCAGCTGTACCTGTAGATCTGAAAAGCATGCAGTAGTGTGTCAACATAAAGTTGGCGAGTTCACAGTTTTTTAGTGTTGTTCCAAAAACATAAGTTTGTTATATTACTCTGTTCTTTAGAAAACATGTCATGGGGAGCTACCCCATTGTTTTAAACTACTAGACTCGTACTATACCGACTACTGACTGTAGTTATGTTGAGTGCCCCGAGTCAATGTCTATCATCATTGACTAACTGCCCAAGTATATTAGTCCACTCCCGCCCTCTGTGGCACGGTGTGAGGCTTGTCAAACCTAATAGCGCTATTTAACTAATACCTCGTTCGCCATTGGCCCGACGATTAGGTCGGCATAAAAAAGTGAGTGGGGACTTTAAGATAGAGTTGTTTTCTAGTATGTTTAAGGCATGTATTATAACGATTGGCATCCTTCACCAGGACGGGTTGTACGTATTCTACCCAAGGAGAATACGCAGGTTGCATCCCACCCAAGGGGGATAGTTGTTGTTTAACCCATTTCCAAACCACCGGGAATCGCATGCTTTTAAGAAAAGTGTGAACTCACCTTAGATTAGCTCGGCAGATTAAGTTATGGAAAGAAATACGCGAGCTGGAACCGGTCAATCATGTCCTAACATGATTATCGTTTAAGGGTTAGTGGGTGTGCTCACGCGGAAACACGAATCCTACACGTATCTAGCACGTAGCACATTTTATCATACCATACTAAATATCATGCATACATTTATCATGACATAGCTTAGCGACAACACAAGTGTCACGAAAGACTTACAATACTCTTCAATAAAAATTCGGCAATATAGTGCATTTTCGGACAGTTTTCGGAGTGTTATCCGGAATAGTTTGTGTACAGCAAAATTCCCAAAAAATTACAGGACGTGTCACTCGAAGCATTGACTATTGTGTAAAAATTTGGTGACCAAACTCCTTAAGCATTTTCCATGACAAATCTTGCGCCAAACAGTGATCAGATTCGTCGTAATCTGACCATGTTGGCCGAATTATTTATTTAAAAATCTACGTTTATCCGATTGACGAAATTCCAGTTGGAGGTTTGCACGGACACTTAATAGCATCTATAGTAAAATTTCCAAGTCTAAAAAGTAAATACATACCAAGTTATGACATGAAATGTGAGCTGCATTTTCTGCAGAAAAACACATCTTTAATTGCTGAAACGAAATAATTTGTTTAAAATAGCAATCGTTGTCCAAAAATCATGATTGTAAGTCCCAAAACTACCAATCGGATATCAAAATCACAATCAAAAGCGCGGAATACTGATGAAAGTGATGAAGAACAAGAACGAAATCAATTGAATAACCAAAGTGCACACGGTTTCTAGAGAACCGTCTGGTACACCCACAAGGAATTCGAAAATTACTAGAAGAACAGAAATATGAACAGCCTCTCTAAAATGTCTAACCCTAATAATGTCTAACCCCATTATATAGGGTCCTTCTAGAATTCGGCCCACATTGCCTAATCCAAGCCCAAATCACTAATTTAGCCCACATGGCTTATTCTAATATTATCTAACCCACTACAAGGCTAAGCCCAATAGCCTATAATTGTGTTTGATAAAGATAAGCGTAAACCTACCCAATTATAGGGCCTTACAATATCCCCCTAGGTTTATGCTGTCTTTATCAAACTGTTGTCTTCATCATGAATCGGTGGGAAGATGCTTTATCTCTTAAACTTCAAACTTGGGCTCGTTGTTCTTCTTAATCACGATCAGCTTTGCTTGAAAAACTTGTTGAAAAGAATGCAAGCGGAGGATTCTCAGCAACTCTTTTCTTTGTCAATGTCTTCTATTTCAAGCAGGTTCACAGGTACTTCTTCACATGTACTATCACTGTCAGATAATGACTTGTATCTGGTTCTTCTGACTCAGGTACATCTTGCTATTCTGATGCTTCAAGCTTTGTCAGCAACCAACAGCATCTCAATCTTCAACAACCCCTAACATTAAATTCTGCACATACTCAGAAATTCATAAGCAAACAATTTTGTGCAACAGAGGGAAATACCACGTGAACACTCGGTACATCCAAGTATTTGTACTCGAATTTCACAATTCAAATTTCTTTCAAATTATGATGATCAATCAAATCTTCAAGAACGGTTAAATTTTTTTAATAAAACAAATAAAAACTCTATTTTTTGATTTTTGATTTTATAAAAACTAACAATATAAACTAAAACATAAATAAACAAAGAAACGAATTATACAATTACAAATTTGCAATGGGATTAAATCACAGTGTTTCGGGCCAGACTACACTTATCAACACTAATTTACTTTGGATGATCCGAGCGATTGCTAGTATGTTTGTCCACTTAAACTTATATCCCTAGGCCTTTTTCAAGTGACGGTCTGCAACTGATTTATCATGTTTTATCAATTTAATTTATATGAACACTCAATTCAATCACAATCAAATCCTCGAATTTTAATCAGAACACGTTATCATACGTGCAGTTTCCCTACCACATATTTCACAAGCCCGTTCTAGGATTCTGAAACCTTGACTGGGACTAGACTTAGAAGAGAAAAGAATAGATCATTTGCAGAGATGGATATAATATACAGATTAAATGAATTTTCTTTCAATTTGATATAGGTTTTTTGGGTTTCTTTTGGGCACTAGAGGGCCTCTTTCGGGTGTAATTGATCTATTGCGCGACAACGTACAGCTAGGTCTTTGCTCACGCAAAACAGAAGTTGACGTTGCCTAGCACCTCCAGGTCTTTACTCATGAATAACAAAGGAGATACATGAGTTGGTCAGAAAAGATTTCAGAACTAGAACGAAATGTGTGTATTGGGACGTCACAGACGCATTCAAATAGCCATATCCTAATTCCAAGTGACGTTCTTTCCTGATGTCATTGAATAATGTTAGTGTTCTACACAGAACCAGTCAACGAATCCAGCCATCAGGATAAAACCTACCAACATATCGCTCTAGAGTCAGACCATTTCAATATTGGTCTTACATGAGTCAACCTTAATCCACATAGTGAAATTATTTCATTTCCCATTTATGCAAATATTTTTGATTTTTCTGTTTTTCGAATGTTTTTTTTTTTTTTGTATTTTCTCATTTTCTCTATTTACAGATATCTCTGGATATCCCCCTATATTTGTGCATAAATCTTATGCGCAAATTTACCTAACAATGAAAACGTATGTACAAGGAGAAACACAAAAAAATGAAAATATTTTTGTTGTTTTTGCCTAACCGTTCCATCATAAGATTTAAGACGAATCAAATATAAAAAATTTAGAACATGAAATTCAGATTTGTACCTTTTTCGCTAATCTTGTCTTACTTACTTCTCTTATCTCCTAAAAAAGAAACATATCAACTGTAAAAAGAACATACCTTATTGCAACAGTGAGATGTTACCCGTTATGTATTTGGAACAACCGCTATCAACATCCAAGGAATGTCAACAGCTCCTCCTTGGTTGTCCCTGAAAAGTAAGGAGATTAGTAAGACATTGGTACCCAGGCCATCGTGGTCCTGGGTATTCCTGAAGCATCAACGTAAGACACTTCTCGAAAACACATGTTCCCTTTTGATTTAAGGACTGGTAATGTTGCTGCATCATGTTTTGCCTTCCAAACTTGTTTAGGCTTCTCTAATTTCTGAGGTGCCTTTGGCAAAAACTGTTTGCTTTTCAACCTTTTTATTCTTCAGAACTTGTTTAGGTTTCAAAGCTTGTTTCCTTCTATTTTTCGCAGCATTCCAGTCCTGTGACACCCTGACCTGAGGCGGAAACGTCGAGGGCATCACGAAACTTGGTAGAATGCATATAAGCACATGGTGATTAAATTAAGTTGAATTATAATTAAGTTTGGTTAATAGGATTGCATTCACATCCAAGCTAGTAATACAACACATTGATCACAAAAGTTTTTGTCTTTATTTAAGCTAAGGCACTTGTCTTGAGCAATCCTATGTGGTCCTTGCAAAAGCTAACTTCAAACATTTTCACCTGAAACATATGTTAAAAACAATTTGGGTCAACAAAAGGTTGAGTGAATTCATAGGTTTTGGTTAGTTTGGAAATAAATAATAATGTGATAATGAAATGAAATGTTTAACAATATGGCATTTGATATATCTTAGCAAAATGAGTAATACAAGTATGCATGGTGGAACATTCAAACCTTGTAGACGTAAACACGGATCTATCATCCAAACTTCCGAATTGCAAAAATGTGAACAACAACAACAATAACAAATGGTGAATTGGAAGATAGTATGGGGCGTCACACCTATAGCGCTATAATATTACCGCTTGGCTTGTACGGAGTTAATGAATGTAGGTGTTAAGCAACAAGTATCAAGCAATTGCAAGAAACAATCAAGATAGCCACAAAATGCAAATTTGTTTGTATCACATTATTTCATATGTTTCATCCCGAAAATATTGTAAAAAGAAAATGGGAACTATGAACTCACCTTGTTTGCGAATAATTTCCAAACAAGTAATGGTAAGAGTTTTGCGGGAACAAGATTTCCACGTCCCTCTAATTGATTTTGAACATGCACGAAACACGGAAATTTGGCATCAACAAATGGGTAAAATGTGCAACTGTATAAACGGGAAACGATGTCTATCGTGTTTGTACGGTTTGACTAGGACGGTAACTACGGGTTTAAATAATCTTGTTTGGTGAAGACAAGGGAGTATGGTTATAATTTAAGGGATTATTTAAGAAAATATATTTTACGCAAATAATTAAGTTATACAATTAATGGACATAGAAATAATATTTGTATAATTAAAACAGACAAATAAATATATATTTAACTCAAAAATTGCAATTATATAATTAATTATCTAAATAATTAATTTAAGCCTAGATAATTAAAAATAACATTTTTAAATTATGGAACATATATATATCTGATTTAAAATAGTTATCGTGGCAGAATATATATATTTTTAAAATAAACAATTATATATAGTTTCAAAATGATATAACATGATAATTATCTAATAATTGTCTAAATAATTAGTCTAAATCAGAATGATTAAAAATAACATTTTTAATTATGAACATGAAATATTACTTATTTAGATTAATTAACATGGCCTTGGAATAATTTCGAATAAATAAAATGGAGTTTAAAAGGTTAAATATCTGTAAACAAGTTTATAAAGTTTAATTGTCTAAATAAATTAGTAACACAAATAAATCAGTTTCTGAATTTTAACAAACTCAGAAAAGTGCTTATTTTATTACAAAGGTATTTTCGGACAAAAATTATATAGTTATTTAATTTAACTATATTAAGTTAAACTATACTTTTAAGTGTAAATACTGTTTTATTTATATAAATATCAAAATTATATTAAATATCAGCAAGAATATTATTTTTGTAAAGGTTATCACTTGAAATAATTATCATAAAAATTTAAGATTTTATTTCTAAAAATTGGATTTATTATGAATTATATAAGTATTAAACTGTTTTAATAATATAAAAATTAGTTTTATAAATAATATATCAGATTTTATATTTTTAATAAGTGAAATAGTGATCAATAATAACGTAAAAATTTAATTTCAGTTTAAAACACAGGTAAATAAATAAATAAAAAGATTTGGAGTTGCCCGGGTTCGAACCCGGGTCTCCGGTTTCATCGAACGGTCGTCTTCCCCAATTATGGTCAACCCGAAAGTCAACGGTTGTGATTCTTGAACAAAACCAGTTTATAATCGAATTACATCTACAGAAACATTGAATAATCATAAACAAACAGATTGAACGAATAATAACGAACCGGTATTGGTCTGAACGGTGTGTCGACTAGATTCCGGCGACTGTAATTCTGGCGAGGTAACAGAGACGAACATATGCTATGTATCGATGTGTTAGTGGATTTTTAGGGGTGTGTGGTGTTCACAGAGGCTTAGGGGATTCTTATAACACTTCAATTTATCCGAATTCAACACAGAATAGTGGAATTAAACTTATATTCGGTTTAAAAAAATAAAAGAAACGATTCCGATAAAGTCAATCATTTACTTGAACGATTACAAGCATGCGTATGTTGGTTTGAGGTCAGAGATTCCGCGTGCAAGACATTGGGCAGTGAAACCCACTAATCTCGTGGTTTGGTTCGAGTTCCGGCAACACAGGCGGGTTTTGCAGGTTTGAAAATAATAATATTTAAATGTAATGTGTGTATATATATATTACGGTTCTAAAATATTACCGGATGAGGGCTTAGCCCGACCGGTCACCACGTCGTTTGTTGAATGAATGAAACGTCCCGAGTTCGATCCCCCTCATATGACCGGTTTTTAGTTATTTTTTTGTTTTAATGTTTTTGAGTTTACACTTACGTCCCTGAGGTTCTGAAACTGACGCAAACAGTCCCTCAAACAGTTCAGTTAAATAGCTAACTAGGTTATGTTTTTAAATAGAAATCCTTATAACAAAGTTAACCCAGTTAGTCTTTTTAGTTAAAAATAGTTTCAGAAATAACAACATCAGTCCCTGGAGTACAAGTTTCATAAAATGACTAATAGGACCCTAGACTTTAAATTCAAAAAAATAAAAGTTTATTTTATTTATAAAACAAGTTTCAAAAATGTCATAAAGGACCCTAAACTTATAGTTTTCAAAAATTACATTTTTAACCCAAACTAATAAGATTTCAAAAATGACAATTTAGTCCCCGAACTTTATATTTTCTAAAAATGATGGTTTTAGTCCTCTGACTTAAAATCGAAGTTTTCAAGTAATTTTCAAAGAATGAAAATTAGGTCCCTCAACTTATATTTTTACATAATGACACATTAGTCCCTTGTAGTTAATGTAGCCTTGTTTATAAGTATGAAACTCAATTAAATTTGCAAATATTCACGTGTTTGGGCCAGTAAATCATGTAAAAGTATGAAACAAAGCATGTATCAAACAAATTGCATTTCAATATATGGTAACCACTATTATGTGCATCAAACAAGTACATGTCTGAAAATCAAGGTGGTTATAGTCTCCCATACTTTAGAAAATTTCATCCCGAAATTTATTCGAAAGAGACTGTAGAATGTAATCGTAATGATCAGAAAGATAATCAAGTCATTGTTGGATGCTGAAAATTTTGAGGAATTTACGAGAATCATTGTATAGAAATTGTTTTGCATGGCACTGTGCTACGCTGGATTTGTAATGTAAATATTATGGAAACAAATGTGTGTATCAATAAGCAAATAATGGATGATCATATAACCACATGATGTTTTTATATGCCACCTTACTTAACAAGGCTTGCTATGATTCTCATGCGTCGAACCTCGCAATTAAGTGTGCACCCAAAATTACGTGTTTCGTCGCATGGTCCACATAGCACTTCTAGTTCAGTGAGGAGAACAAATAAGATCCAGGTATTGTTTAAATCAAATAAGCATCAATATAACACAACATCAATTGAATCAAAACGTATTTCACATCAGCAATGATAACATTGTTTGTTTGACAGTCTATTATGTCGTGAACAATTTACATTCAAAATATGTCATGTAATGGATCAATTTCAGGCTCAAAATTATCAGGTAGTGGAGGTAGTGGATCCAGTTGCATACGAGCAGCTAGCATGTTTTCCAACCATTTTTTTCTTTCAGTCAGTTCTTGTATTTGCCGAGACAAATCTCGGACCTGATTGTTTAACCTAGTTACTTCGACTACCATTGAATCTAGAGGTAGATCCATTTGAGGCATCGTACTTGGGCCTGCTATATCAGTTGGTGGCAGTTGTTCTACTTCGTTTAATAGCGATAGGAAAGACTGTGGCAGAAATGACTCCGATGCTAACTGTTCTTGGAGCATCAAGTTTTCATAAGTTTCTTGCATTGTTGGATCCTCCTCAAAAACTATGGTTGAGAAGCTTTGTGAGACGTTTGGTGTTAATGGTTGGGATATGTTAGGTGTAATATGTTCTTGTATGTATGGCAGATGTGGTAGCATGTCATATCGGTAAAAATATGATGGAGGAAATTGCAACAGTGATTGTTGCAAATTTTGTGTGAATAAACTCTCTTGTTGCAAATTTTGTGTGAATAAACTCTCTAAGGTAAATGGAGCTCCCTCTGACTGGAATGGTTGAGTTGGTGTATAGCCAAGAACAGGGGTTAGCCTAATGTAGTTACAATTTACAATCCCAGGTGCCTTTGGTGGAGATAATCCTTGGATAATCTGGTCACTTAAGACACCTAATGATTTTGCTATTCTCGTAATGTAAGACCCTCCCATGAGACTTCTCAGGGGACTTGTTTGATGACTAAAAAAATATACAGCAAGCTCGTGGGCAATATTACAAGGAACTTGCTCTAAAATTCTATGCAAATGAAAGAGTTCAGTTGAAGTAACCCTTTGTTGATTAATCTGGCGCCCCGTGATAGTGTTGGCTAAAACACGGTGCATATACCGATAACGCGGGTCTTTGAAGTTTATAGAATTATTATTGCCGCACCATGCTTTGGATGCATGGCGTTGCCTATATTCTTTCATTTTCACATAGGAATAGGAGGTTAATGCCCTCGTAAAAATGGGCTGTGTAACTTCTTCATCGGTATATATACCCAGACGAGCTGCGAATTCTGTTAATGACATGTTATAAGGTTGTCCACAAAGCCGAAAATGAATGGATTCATCGGTAAGACTTCTACTAGGTTTGTAATAGAAAGTGGACAAGAATTCGTATACCAGTTCATCATACGATAGCTCTAGGATGTCGAAGAAACAGCGCCAGGGTGTATTATGCGGTAGTAATCTTGCCAGTGAATAACTGGGGTCAACCATTTCTATTCGATGCCAATCAATGCTGCCAATGGTAAAAATTCAAGATCCTTGAGTTTTTGATACTTCTCACGAGTGGGTAGCTCAGCAAACCGAAGGAATGGATGAATTCCTGCTGCATTTGAGGATTCAGCATGTGCTACTGGGAAATATGCCATCTGAATATTGGGTTTAAGTGGTGAGTTTCTCCGACGAGTGTGTGAGTGGTATGGAGTTTAAGAAGGTGTTGTGGTGATGTGAGAAGGTAGAACGGTTTAGATTTTATAGCTCTTGCAATCACGTAAAGTCCAGAAATGATTTATGACGAGCCGTAATTGTGCTACCAAAAGTCTAGGTTCATATTGATCGACAAAATGGATACGCATGTTCAAATAAATTACTGAGAGATCAGGGGCCGGAAAGAAAATCAGCGACGATAAGTTTGAAAAAGGAGATGGTTGTTGCTGTCAGGTTTTGGCGGCAAAATTTTTAAAAGATTTAACGAAAGAAAACTTACAGAAAGGATAGGTTGTCTCTATACAGCTTATTAACCATGTTGATAATTTAAATCACACAAGATAATACAAGGTCTTTAGTACATTGAAAGAGACGGTAAACAGGCAACAGACTACGCTGCAACCCTTTTTGAATAACAAAGCTAAAACGACATCTAAGATTTCGGAGTCATAACATTACTACACATGACCCTTTGATCCCGATTAAGTGAGCCCACAATCTCTGGCTACATCGTTTGGGGTACAAGTCTCATTTACGATGAGATTGAGTGCATGACCTCGAGCAGGTTGGGCATTTGGGGCACTCCCGCCGGAAATGATTTGGATCTCCACAGTTGAAGCAAGTTCCCATGGGGTAACGGCGTTGTGCGGCATCTTGAGTAGGAGGAGGGGGTACAACTTGGTTTGGTGGAGGACGTGTGCGGCATGAGGTTGTTAGATGACCCAAACGTCCGCAACTTGTGCATTGTCGGCAAGGAAGACGGTCATTATGATGGTAGTGGCAATGTTTGCACAAGGGTGCTTTGCCAAAATGTCACCGTTTGCCTGGGGGAGTAGGAGTCTGATGAGCAGGAGCAGGAGTTGTGACGGTGTAGTTTTCGTCAACTTTGCGTTTGTCTCTATTTCCTCCATGACCGTTAATGTTTTGAACAGTTCGGGTCACAATATCTGGAAGTATCGACGTTATTTGATGGACAATAAGGGCCGCTTGGTTGACCTGGGTGAAGATATTAGGTAGTACCGCAGCAATCTGCTGAGCAATAAGGGCAGCCATCACAGCATTTGGGTCATTATCCTGAGGTTCACGTCGTGGAGGCATCTATAAGAAGGAAAAACATCAGATTAAAACGGAATACTTTTGAAATAAATCATTTAAAATCAATGAAGGCGAGAGAAAATACACAACAAGATGGACATCGTTTATTGGACGAATAAACAATATCAGTGACTAATCAAAGTAGTTGGGCTCTTATAACTTAATGAAGTCATGCTTTAGCCTATAAGTGGACACTCATCACAAGGATTCCCAGGTAAGCACAACTGGTCTCGCGTCTGATGAGATTTATACGAAGTGCTTGCCTAGACAGAAAACTCAGAATACAAGCACCCACCCTTCCAGATTGCACGAGTTCGTTATTAGAGCCCAAGACTTTGACGAGAGTAAAAATCAGAGGAGGTTTTGAAAAAGATTTTTAAATCACCTGATGACAGATGATGAATAAATGTATATCCTAATAGTTTAATGAGGGAAATCCGTGGTGACGAGGCTTTGGTTTTAAAGAATAAGGATAGGGATAAGGACAAGGAAGCGGACAGAGTATCTAGTTGATAGGTGTCCTAGGTAAGTTATAGTCTAGGTTCAAGCATTGCTAATAACCTAATTCCCTATAACCATGGCTCTGATACCAACCTGTGACACCCTGACCTGAGGCGGAAACGACGAGGGTATCACGAAACTTGGTAGAATGCATATAAGCACGTGGTGATTAAATTAAGTTGAATAATAATTAAGTTTGGTTAATAGGATTGCATTCACATCCAAGCTAGTAATACAACACATTGATCACAAAAGTTTTTGTCTTTATTTAAGCTAAGGCACTTGTCTTGAGCAATCCTATGTGGTCCTTGCAAAAGCTAACTTCAAACATTTTCACCTGAAACATATGTTAAAAACAATTTGGGTCAACAAAAGGTTGAGTGAATTCATAGGTTTTGGTTAGTTTAGAAATAAATAATAATGTGATAATGAAATGAAATGTTTAACAATATGGCATTTGATTTATCTTAGCAAAATGACTAATACAAGTATGCTTGGTGGAACATTCAAACCTTGTAGACGTAAACACGGATCTGTCATCCAAACTTCCGAATTGCAAAAATGTGAACAACAACAAAAATAACAAATGGTGAACTGGAAGTTAGGATGGGGCGTCACACCTATAGCGCTATAATATTACCGCTTGGCTTGTACGGAGTTAATGAATGTGGGTGTTAAGCAACAAGTATCAAGCAATTGCAAGAAACAATCAAGATAGCCACAAAATGCAAATTTGTTTGTATCACATTATTTCATATGTTTCATCCCGAAAATATTGTAAAAAGAAAATGGGAACTATGAACTCACCTTGTTTGCGAATAATTTCCAAACAAGTAATGGTAAGAGTTTTGCGGGAACAAGATTTCCACGTCCCTCTAATTGATTTTGAACATGCACGAAACACGGAAATTTGGCATCAACAAATGGGTAAAATGTGCAACTGTATAAACGGGAAACTATGTCTATCGTGTTTGTACGGTTTGACTAGGACGGTAACTACGGGTTTATATAATCCTGTTTGGTGAAGACAAGGGAGTATGGTTATAATTTAAGGGATTATTTAAGAAAATATATTTTACGTAAATAATTAAGTTATACAATTAATGGACAAAAAAATAATATTTGTATAATTAAAACAGACAAATAAATATATATTTAACTCAAAAATTGCAGTTATATAATTAATTATCTAAATAATTAATTTAAGCCAAGATAATTAAAAATAACATTTTTAAATTATGGAACATATATATATCTGATTTAAAATAGTTATCATGGCAGAATATATATATATTTAAAATAAACAATTATATATAGTTTCAAAATGAAATAACATGATAATTATCTAATAATTGTCTAAATAATTAGTCTAAATTAGAATGATTAAAATAACATTTTTAATTATGAACAAGAAATATTACTGATTTAGATTAATTAACATGGCCTTGGAATAATTTCAAATAAATAAAATGGAGTTGAAAAGGTTAAATATCTCTAAACAAGTTTATAAAGTTTAATTGTCTAAATAAATTAGTAACACAAATAAATCAGTTTCTGAATTTTAACAAACTCAGAAAAGTGCTTATTTTATTACAAAAGTATTTTCGGACAAAAATTATATAGTTATTTAATTAAACTATATTAAATTAAACTATACTTTTAAGTGTAAATACTGTTTTATTTATATAAATATCAAAATTATATTAAGGGTTAATGGATTTAAACACCCCCAACTATGGCCATTTGGCCGATGACACTCTCAACTTTCACTTTGGCTCAGACCACTCCCAACTTAACACATTGTTTGTCATGGCACCCCCTCGTTAAATAAACACTAACCTGGTTAGGAAAATTAGCCTACGTGTCATTTTAATCTGATGTGGCATATATGACGTGGCCACTTTTTGATGAAGTGGCTTGTTTCAGATTAGGTGTCATGCTGACGTGGCCATGTCTCTCTACATCTCTCCCCCACCTCCCTCTCTCTACCAACTTCCACCAAAAACCATCAGTCATCACCCCTATCTCTCTACATCTCTCCCCCTGCCACCATTAACCACCATCATCATTTACACGCACACCATACATTATTATTGCCATCACTTTCTATTTCCTGATTATAAACTCATACACACAGACAAGACACAAATTTGAGTTTCTTGGAGAACCTTATCAAGATCTACAACAATTATAACCTACAACTATTTGCATAATCTGCACAATCTCACAATTAGGCAAAACACTCAAAACAATATGTGCATCCCCTGCTCTTGTGCTGGAGCCCCGTGGATTACTCAAGGTAATTCATCTTTATAAGTGATTTAACTTTGTTTCGTTTGGATTTACGCTCTTTTTTTTATATCTATGTAATTAGGGAAAAAAGGCGACTGCTTTCCCAGCAATGTGCGAAAAACTGTCGGATCGAAGTGAAGCTGGAAGCAGAGTGGTGGTTGATGGTAAACTTATCACTAGCAGAGGCGACCGGAGCCGATTACCGGCCGGCTGCCATCCTCCGGTGTAACCCCCACACAAAACCCCTCGTTCTCCCTCTCTACTCCGACTAACCAGCCGGCCATACCCCCCTTCCGACACCCTCCTGTTGCAAAACATTTAAACGGCCACCACCGGGCGTACGGTGAAGACACAAGCGACGTATGGCTGTGGTGGAGGTGGAGCAGCGGTGGCGGTGGTGGTGGTGGCCGACGGAGATGTCTCGATTCAAGCAACTACGATGGTCTCAATCGGCACAAAATGGCTGAACTCGTTGTCTCTGTAAAAATGGGAGATCCGGCGGTGCTGGTCCCGATCTAACGACCAACGGCGGCGCGTGAGGCATTGCGACGGTGGCAGTGGTAAAAATGGGAGAAGAATGTGGTCGCTGTCTTGATGGTGGTGGTGGTCAGAAAGGGGGAAGGAGGTGGTGGTGGTGGGTTGATGGCGCGGTGGTTGGAAGGGGGAAGGAGGTGGTGGTAATATTGATGGTGGCGGTGGTGTTAGAAGGAGAGGGGGAGTGGGTTTAAATCATCTGTTTATCTTTTTATTCATTGAAACCTATATATTTATTTAATTTAAATCAGATTTAAAAAAAAACAATAACAATATACATGTGAAAAGAAATTAAAAAATACACATCAGCACGCTACCTCATCAAAAACATCAAAAACAGGCAACGTCAGCATGCCACGTCGGATAAAATAGCCACGTAGGCTAATTTTCCTAACCAGGTTAGTGTTTATTTAACGAGGGGGTGCCATGACAAATAATGTGTCAAGTTGGGAGTGGTCTGA
Source organism: Helianthus tuberosus (assembly GCA_030545235.1). Lineage (NCBI taxonomy): Eukaryota > Viridiplantae > Streptophyta > Magnoliopsida > Asterales > Asteraceae > Helianthus > Helianthus tuberosus. The sequence continues at coordinate 116,114,750 of CM060408.1, forward strand.
GCCAAAGTGAAAGTTGAGAGTGCCATCGGCCAAATGGCCATAGTTGGGGGTGTTTAAATCCATTAACCCTTATATTAAATATCAGCAAGAATATTATTTTTGTAAAGGTTATCACTTGAAATAATTATCATAAAAATTTAAGATTTTATTTCTAAAAATTGGATTTATTATGAATTATATAACTATTAAACTGTTTTAATAATATAAAAATTAGTTTTATAAATAATATATCAGATTTTATATTTTAATAAGTGAAATAGTGATCAATAATAATGTAAAAATTTAATTTCAGTTTAAAACATATGTAAATAAATAAATTAAAAGATTTGGAGTTGCCCGGGTTCGAACCCGGGTCTCCGGTTTCATCGAACGGTCGTCTTCCCCAATTATTGTCAACCCGAAAGTCAACGGTTGTGATTCTTGAACAAAACCAGTTTATAATCGAATTACATCTACAGAAACATTGAATAATCATAAATAAATGGATTGAACGAATAATAACGAACCAGTATTGGTCTGAACGGTGTGTCGACTAGATTCCGGCGACTGTAATTCCGCCGAGGTAACAGAGACGAACAGATGCTATGTATCGATGTGTTAGTGGATTTTTAGGGGTGTGTGGTGTTCACAGAGGCTTAGGGGATTCTTATAACACTTCAATTTATCCGAATTCGACACAAAATAGTGGAATTAAACTTATATTCGGTTTAAAAAAATAAAAGAAACGATTCCGATAAAGTCAGTCATTTACTTGAACGATTACAAGCATGCGTATGTTGGTTTGAGGTCAGAGATTCCACGTGCAAGACATTGGGCAGTGAAACCCACTAATCTCGTGGTTTGGTTCGAGTTCCGGCAACATAGGCGGGTTTTGCAGGTTTGAAAATAATAATATTTAAATGTAATGTGTGTATATAAATATTACGGTTCTAAAATATTACCGGATGAGGGCTTAGCCCGACCGGTCACCACGTCGTTTGTTGAATGAAACGTCCCGAGTTCGATCCCCCCCTGTGACCGGTTTTTAGCTATTTTTTTTGTTTTAATGTTTTTGAGTTTACACTTAAGTCCCTGAGGTTCTGAAACTGACGCAAACAGTCCCTCAAACAGTTCAGTTAAATAGCTAACTAGGTTATGTTTTTAAATAGAAATCCTTATAACAAAGTTAACCCAGTTAGTCTTTTTAGTTAAAAATAGTTTCAGAAATAACAACATCAGTCCCTGGAATACAAGTTTCATAAAATGACTAATAGGACCCTAGACTTTAAATTCAAAAAAATAAAAGTTTATTTTATTTATAAAACAAGTTTCAAAAATGTCATAAAGGACCCTAAACTTATAGTTTTCAAAAATTACATTTTTAACCCAAACTTATAAGATTTCAAAAATGACAATTTAGTCCCCGAACTTTATATTTTCTAAAAATGATGGTTTTAGTCCTCGGACTTAAAATCGAAGTTTTCAAGTAAGTTTCAAAGAATGACAATTAGGTCCCTCAACTTATATTTTTACATAATGACACATTAGTCCCTTGTAGTTAATGTAGCCTTGTTTATAAGTATGAAACTCAATTAAATTTGCAAATATTCACGTGTTTGGGCCAGTAAATCATGTAAAAGTATGAAACAAAGCATGTATCAAACAAATTGCATTTCAATATATGGTAACCACTATTATGTGCATCAAACAAGTACATGTCTGAAAATCAAGGTGGTTACAAGTCCCCATCAGATGGTTTAACCTTGGGACTCTTATTCATCATTGCTTTAGGTTTTTCAACCTTCATCGGCTTAGAATAAGATATGTTCCTTGGTGTAACCCTCTGATGTTGTGTATAATATGGCAAATAGGGACGATATGTGCAATTCCTTGCAATGTGACCGGGTATGCCGCAGTTGTAGCATGTTTGCTTCTTTATGTAAGGAGCATATCCCGGTCCATTCGATCCAACAGATGAAGGATTTGAGTTATAAAACTTGTTGGATGATTTTTTTCCATCTTGTTTAACCTTTCTCCCCTGTTTCATTTGTTTATGTTTACTGCAGTTAGTACATTCACTGGATTTAGCATTTTGTGTTCTAACTGCTGGCTTTGGAGGCACATATTTGTTTGAAGGGCCTCTCAAAGCTGGCTCAGAAACAACCTTTCTCACATATGGAGGAGCATCAGTAGACAAATTTGATGTTTTTAAACAAACATCATCAGCTTTTTGACAAACAATATCATCCTCCTCAACCCAATCCTCAATTATTACTTGGTCTGCATTTGAAGCAACAGGGTTAGTATCATTAATTTTCTCACAAACAGTGTCACTTGATGCAGCAAAATTGCTCTCAGCTTCTTGTGACACAATTGGTTCAGAAGAATCAGAATTATTTTCCTTTGAACAGTCAGCAGGGGCTCCTGTGGTTTCATTACCATCTAACTCAACAGAGGCTCCAGATGTTGTTTCTGATTCTTCTTTGATCGAATTTGAATCAACTGTTTTAGATGATTCATTTGTTGATTCCACTGAAGCTACTGACTCAGAATTATCACAGTCAGTCTTTTCATAGGAGTCACAGGTTGAATCAAATGAAGCTAATGATTCAGTTTGAGATGCCTCTGTTTCCTCGGGTGATGTACTGTTGACGCTGGATGATTCTCCCATTTCTGATTTCTCAGAAGTGGATGTCTCAGAAGTGTCACAAGATGTGTCACATGACGAAGCAGATTCACTTTGTTTGCCCCTATTGAATTCTTTCATAAATTCAGTCAAACCTTTTAACATGGAAAACTCGATGTTGTCTACATTAACTCTAGGCTCTTTTACTTCAGGCTCTTTTGTGACAGATTTATCTCAAAGTTTTGACTCACACGATTCTTCCCCTTTCAACACTTGAAAATGTTTATCAACACTTGCATTTTTCTCAAAGTTTAAGGTTTCAGTGTGATTTAAAACATTTTCTGATTTAACAAACGTTTGATTATAAGCCTTTTTTTTCTAGAACAATTTCGGTTTTATCTGGCCTAGTGATTTTAACTTTCCTTGGCTTAACAGACTCAACCTTCATATCCCTGGGCTTCCCATATTCCATTTCAGGCAAGTCGGCTATCTCCTCATCAGTCATGGGAATTGAGGTGTAATTGTGATTGTATGGTGGAGGTATGCATACAAATCCCAATCCCTTATTCCTGACTTCCTTTTTACTATATTTTAACTGTTGATTAATCATTTTTTCAACCTTCTCACTTGATACATCAAACTTTTTAAAATTGAACTCTCTGTTTTCAAAAGTTGATTTTAAATCATTAAGTTCAACAGTTAATTTTTCAGACAACTTTTTGAAGTGGAGATATCTACAATTTGCTTCAATCGGATCACTATGCAACTTTCGGATATCACGCTTTTGCGCCTCCACCATATCCTTATACCCACCCAGTTTCTTTTTAATTTCATAACTACTAGATCTGGTATATTGAAGTTGCATAACGAGCGAGTCTGCCTGCTCTTTGAACCCTTTAACCTTTTCCCTACATTTAGCAGTCCAACAAATATCATCTACACATACCTCAGTGGGAATGGGAGTGAAGTCGTGAATTTGAATCGACATTTCTAAGTAGCAAAACTGTGATCCCCCGAAGATGTGATCCCCCAAAGATGTGATCCCCCGAATATGTGATCCCCCGAAAATGTGCGTTTTAACTATTTCTTCAACACAAGCCCAAAGCAAGAACCCGTGTACTCGCTAAGTCATGCCCTGTGCCACACGCACGAACCAACTTTTCTATACCGCGCCTCCAAACCTATTAAAACTTATCACCAAAACAATGACAAACCCTTTTTTTCAAAATATAATATTTTTAATTTTAATAAACCCTTTTTTAATTTTATATTAAAAGAAAATCTAATAATTAATATAACTACTATTAATAAAAAATTATTATATTACTAATAATGATTGGGTAATGATTATGTTATTATTAGAATCTAATATTAATTTTAATAAAAAAACCTTAAAACACAGGCTTCTTCTTCGATTAAATCGCAGAAACCAAAACAAACCCTATTTAAAAAAAATATCAGCCGCCAAGAACAAACAATGATGATGACGGATTGTCACCGGGGTTCTGTTATGGCCGGAGATGATGTTTCACGTTGGCAAATCATCTGAGATGGAGTGGATTTGAGTAGGATTATGTATGGAATGGTGGTAACGGAAGATCGACGACGGTGTTATGACGGTGACGAAGATGATGGAGGTTTTAAGGTTTTAGCTTGCTGTCAGAGATGATGAACAATGATGATGACCGGAGAATATGTAGGTGTTATGCAACTGATGATGACGATGAACTATGATGACCCAAGAAGATATGATGTAATGATACTTGAAAACAAGCAACTCGTAATCGCTACTCGGAAATGGACTGTGCGGTTTTGGTGAACGACGAGGATAACACGGTGTTGATCGAAGAAGACGATGAACTCGAAACGGTTTGCAGTTCCGGTGATAATAACGGACGGTTGGATGGTAGATTGACGGATCGGTGATGATGATATATTTGCAGATGATGTTGTGGAGTTGCAGGTTTTTTAATGAAGAGTATGTAATTTGAATCGCACAAGTTGCACTTCCCGATCGCACAAGAACAATTTAGTCGCACAAGATCCCGTAATCGCACAAAAGAGTTCAGTTACTTCAATCGCACAAGATGTGAATTGGAAATGATGATGATGACTGGTCGCACAAGATGTCTAGGATCGCACAAGTTGACTTTTTCTTTGTGTGAATGATTTGATCGCACAAGATAATTTGAATGTTTCAATCGCACAATTTTTGGTTGATGATCGCACAATTTTAAATTTTCTCTTTTCCACGTGACTTCAATCACACACCTTGACTTCAATCAGCCAATCAAATATCAAATCTCGAAATTCAAGGAACGAATTTTGAAATTTAAAGTGTTTGATTCTTTCCACCAATAGGATCCTAAAAATTAGCAAACACCTTTAATTCTTCCCAAAACAGAATCAAAACACGAATTTTGAATTGTTTTATCAATCTTCAAATGTGTTCTTTGTGTTCTTCGAATCTTCAAAAATTTCTTCGTTCTTCGATCTTCAAATAATTTCTGATTAAAACCGAGCCTTCGCAAGACTACTTAGGCTCTGATACCAATTGTAAGTCCCAAAACCACCAATCGGATATCAAAATCACAATCAAAAGCGTGGAATACTGATGAAACTGATGAAGAACAAGAACGAAATCAATTGAATAACCAAAGTGCACACGGTTTCTAGAGAACCATCTGGTACACCCACAAGGAATTCGAAAATTACTAGAAGAACAGAAAATGAACAGCCTCTCTAAAATGTCTAACCCTAATAATGAACTAAACATGTGATTATATAGGGTCCTTCTAGAATTCGGCCCACATTGCCTAACCCAAGCCCAAATCACTAATTTAGCCCACATGGCTTATTCTAATATTATCTAACCCACTACAAGGCTAAGCCCAATAGCCTATAATTGTGTTTGATAAAGATAAGCGTAAACCTACCAAATTATAGGGCCTTACAATGATTCCAGAGCCAGTAGAAGCGTATTTCAAAATAACACGTTATAGACTTGAGAAAATCCAGATTTCTTTAATTTATGACCCCATTACAGCCAACTGAAGTTGGCTGAAACCGTTGGACAGATTCTGTTTTCAGCTTTTATCTTCCTAGTGCGAGTTCTAACGGTTCCGTTTACATGTTTAGCGAACAATGACGAAACTTAAAAATCACATACAGCAAGTCATCATAAAAAAAAACTCTGATTATTTATCACCAAAACATAGAGAAATTGTAGGTCCCGTGAGCCGTATGGATCGTAACAGAATCGTCGATCTAACCTAGAGTGCGGAATCCTCTAGATCAGATTTAACAGAAAACGTGTAGAAAACCGAAATCACTTTAAACCCGATCTTTATTGATTATCTTCCAACGATTACAATCAATCAAGATCCTAATTCGTCCAAGCCTTTGTCTTTCACGAATTCTCTCCAAGAGTGATTAGAAGATTGGAAGATCAACCTAAACCCTAATGCTAAGCTTTGTTTATATCGGACAAAGCTTTGCACATGGGCTAGGTTATGGGCTAGGCCCATTTCGCCTACCATCCCCATATGTGGGTTTGGTGTGACAACCCGTAATTTACGGCTCTTAATTACGTGATTAACAGGTAATTAACGCGATAATAAATAGTGTTTACAGTGCAAATTAACTTAATTAGGCCTTTGGAATGCCTAGGAACGTTTATCGGACTTTACAGTGCGTGTATAGTGATTAACGGGGAACCTGCTGAACACTACGCGACAACGAACTGATGCCGTACAAAATACTGTCAACGCCGACAAATATTAAATTTTTATGATATATAGTAGCTTCGTAATAAAATTTTTGTGACTACAGTCGAAACCGGATTGAAAAACGGGTTAAAGACGACAACGATACAATTTTTCGCGATTATTACCGTGATCGACGAACAGGCGTGCAAACAACGACTACCGACCGTATTTTTGGGTATTTTAAATTTTGCCGTTAAACGGAGTTCAGGGTTTTGATAACGGGTTTCGTAGGATTTACGGGCCACTTACACACGAAATGAACTTGTGGGCCCTGGGCTGACCAAGCCCAAAACCCACAAGCTTAGACCTGCACATATTATATTAGAAAATCTTGTCAAAATCACATTCAGATCTTACAAGATCTATGCAAGATTTATAAAATCCATATAAGATTTACAATATCCTAGTAAATCTCATCAAAATATTTTAAAAAAATCCTTACAAATCTCTAAAGATTTCACAAGATCTCTTTTCTACATCTCTATATTAAGGGCCCATACCCTCCACAAACAAAACACCATATGCAACAACTTAATTACCCACTCAAGTCCATCTATACATCTGTTATGCATCAGACTAAAACACACCCACATGAGTTCTCTCTCTCTCTCGACATAGTACCGGCAACCGGAGTCGGAGGTCCGACCGAACTCCGGCGCCACCACTCCCGTCGGCAAGCAGTCACACCCAACCACGACCTAGCCGCACCCCCGTCTCACCTGACCGCTCGATTCGGCTCTGACAACCGGAGCAACACCGGCCGACGACGGTGCGGTTACCCGTAACACCCCCTTCTCTGTAAAGTTTGACCGGTTGAAACATCAACCGACCGCCGGTCGGTTCATTTATCCGGCGGTCATTGCTTTTAACCGGCGGGTTAATGATGTTGATGATGAATATAATCACGGCAGCGGCGGTTAGAGATCTTGACGGTAATATGGACGTTCAGAACAGAGTGGAGGACCGACGGCTAGAAGCCATTTGATTTCCGGCGAAGGACCGCCGATCGGCGGCGGTGATGGTGCTTGTTCTCCGACGAAAGCTCCGGTAAAACCTCCGTTCTTTTGTTTTGTTTCTGAAGAATTTATGTTTATGGTGACTGATGAAGAGGATGATAGTCGATGATGATGATGGCAGTAGTCTTGCGGGTGATTTTGTTCAAGTTGTTTCAGTCACGAGTTCGGGTCATCAACGGGTTCTTCGGGTCTCTTGGGTTGCGGGTCTCAGGTTCAGATCAGTTGACTCGGTCCACTCAACCGAGTCAACCCGGTCAACAACAGTAAATTATTTTGTTGGATTTCGGTTCAGATTCGCGTATGGGTCTCGCGGGTCAAGTCTTGCGGATCAGTCAGACATTTCGGTTCGGTTGACTCGGTCAAGCTTGGTCAACTCAGCTTTTCGACACGAGAAGATGGTAAAGATTTTACGGCACAATACATTTCGTTATACTTATAATTTTATTTATTTCGTGAACGAGCTCGAACCGAACACATTAACGAAAAGTGATAGTTAAAGAATACTTGGATTTATTTAGTATTTCGTTTATATAAATTGATTATACAAAATTGTTATTGAATCTTGATTGAATTTTGTTAAAAGAACGACAACTTGCGTTGTCAGGGGCGTCCAAAAACAGAGGAAACTCTGCCCGTTTTTCGAGAAAATCCGCAAACACAAAAGGCGTTTTATTATAAAACGAAACTATCGGATCCAAACAACCTTCTATAGAAACAAATACAAATATATACTTACTTTCGACGACATTACATAACCTACAAAGCATGTTTATAACATCTCGACAAACCGCTTTACAAAATAACAAAACTTGATGGTTTTATAAAATAAATATATTTAGTTATATTTATTTCCAAACAACGAACAACTTGAATTCTTTTACAAAAATAAATATGGGTTATATATTTTTTTTCAAACATAACAACTCGACGATTCCTCTATAAGATAAATATAACTCTTCGTATTTATTTTATACGCCTAAACGGCATATACGTATATTTTTGGCAAATATACACAAGACGTGATATATATAATACAAGTTATTATATATTATTTTCATACGAAACGCGATACGAGTTTGTTATATGATATTTTCATAGAAATATTCTTTTATACACGTATGACTACTCGAGACGGCTAACACATTTACAACGATATATTTATATATTTTTATGTAAATATTTATTTATTTTAAGTCTCTCGGAAACTAAGTCTTTTTCAAGACTTATTAAATTGCTGCTGACATTAAACGAGACTTAACACGTATAACCTAATCTTTTCCATTAAGTTAACAACTTACCGTTGAATCGTTCGATTAACGATTCGGTAGAGCTCGGTGACACGTAGTGTAGTTACCGCATTTATTTAGAAACTTATAAGATATTCCGTGTTAGGAATATTGTAGAATGCACGCTAGCGAGTCTCATTTTGAAAGCGACATCACGAGGTCGTAATTAGCTCGCTTTGCACAAGAATATTCAGGTGAGTTCATAACCCCACTTTTTACGGTTTTACATTTTTGTAAATGTTTTCGGGGTGGAAAGACATGCACGTTTTGCAAAAACATACAAAGTTTAGAACAAACGCAAAACTCGTATTTCTAAATCCTATTACGAAGGGATTTCGAGGAACACAAATGAATTACGAAAGGTTTATACTAAACATACCGGTTTTTACAAAAACAAATGCTTATTTTCGAAATGTGAATGATATTCGGCCAGGGTGACCAGGGATCCGGTCAGGGTGACCAGGGATCCGGTCAGGGTGACCAGGGATTTATTTTATACATGGTATGGTTACCGTAAGGAGGGTTACTGCTTAGATCATGTGAGTGGGTAGGCGCAACTTGGGATCATTAATCCTCATTGTAGGACCGAGGGACAGGAGCGGTAGATCTATCTGGGTGTAGCGAGCCCAGCCCCCAGGCCAAACAGAACGGACCTCGGGGTGACTTTGTGCCCGACGCATAAATCTGCTAGGTTTGAGTCTTCCTACTTGCACTTCACACATATCAATGGCCTTGCAAACCATTGGTGATCTCTTTATTTCCTTATTGCTACATACCAGGGATTTTATACTTACGAAAAATACTTGTTCATACAAATTAACTACCATGTTTTATACAAAATTCAAAGCATAGGATTATGCGGGTATGGAGTCAAAGTCAGGGTGGGCATTGACGGTTATATGAACATTACAAATACAAGACTTTACAACTACATGGTTTTTTTTATGAACATACTGTGTTACAAACGCAACGTTTCCATATAACTTGGCAAGAAAATGATTTTTAAATTCGTTTTCTCAATACTATTTCAAAAACCGGTTACTCCAAAGAGTTATTTCAAATCTTTCACAACTCAAAAGATTTATTTCAAATCTTTTACAAACAAACTATGAACTCGCTCAACTTTATGTTGACTTTTTCGCATGTTCTTTCTCAGGTTACTTTTCTAAGACAAGGCACGGTTGGAATATGAGAACCATTGGAGATTCGAGTACTTAGTGGGCGTTCAATTTCTAGAAAGTCTTAGCTTTTTGCTTCCGCTGTGCAATGAAGATACCAGTCCAGTCACGCCAACGCTTTGATAATTTGGGGTGTGACAGATTGGTATCAGAGCTATAGGTTACAGCGAATTAGGTTCCTGTTGTGATACCTAGGCTCTAACGTCACTTTCCTCTGGGAACTTAGACTATTATGACTTTGAATACATACAGAACGCCTAGTACTCGAATATGGTCTCCAACCGTTGCCGAAAAACAAACAGTCAAAATTTTGTTTTCAAACATACGCTATTGTGATGTTTTATACACGGTACACAAAACAATTACATACAGTACACAACACTCTGAGAGTTTAGGAAACATGCATTTAAGACCTTCGGAAAAGGGAATTCAGTCGGGTGGCTAGATCTGGTCTGAGAGACTAGGAGATTCAGGCTGAGAGGCTGGGAGGATAGTCTAGTGGGACTAGGAGATTCAGTCTGAGAGGCTGGGAGGATAGTCTAGTGGGACTAGGAGATTCAGTCTGAGAGGCTGGGAGGATAGTCTAGTGGGACTAGGAGATTCAGTCTGAGAGGCTGGGAGGATAGTCTAGTGGGACTAGGGAGTCAGTCTGGGAGGCTGGGAAAATTGTCTAGTGGGACTAGGGAGTCAGTCTGGGAGGCTGGGAGGCTAGTGGGACTAGGAGGACTATTTGATTGCTTATTGGTTATTTGTGCATGTGTGTGTTTATTAAAGGTCATCACGTAGGAACCGCGAATATTAACTCGGGCACACACTATTATCCATATTGTCTATGATATTTTAACTTCCCGAGCAGGCAGCCTACGCACAACGAAACGCTAGTGCACGACAATACATGAAACTCAAACTTTACGTCAACGGATGTCGAAGTACATCACATTCTACGCAGAACGTAACGCTAGTGCACAGGTATACGTGAAACTTAAGCTATACATCAACGGAGGTTGAAGTACGACACATACGACTATCGAGGCGAGGCCTTTGAGAAGGAACGATGACACAAATCTAACGACGACGCTAGATCCCTGTCAGCAGGAGAACTAACGATCAGGAAATGACAACTTGTCACGCGATCCTGCAACGACACAAATCACGTCAGGGAGAAGACGATTGTCTCCGCATTCCCCCCCCCTACCTAACTAATGACGAATACGCTATGTTCGACATTCCATGGTAATGTCACTTAACAATTGGTCGTCACACGAAACCCCAGGTAAAGTCCTCAAATTTCTTTTATTGAAATTTCGACTCTCATATTTACTGAGTAGATTTTCGTATCTCTACTCCTCTTAATGGACATTGTGCCACAATCATTATTATTGACTTGTGAATTCGAATGACCCACATTATTGTAACTGTTGGCTCCTTTGTTATCAAGTCAACACATTTTCTTGAAAATTTCTCTTCTTTTCAAGTTACATACATGGTTTTTCGTTGTGACCATGCCGAAAGTTTTCTTGTTGATACATATACTTATTGTCGGATTACGCTAAAACCAAGTTCAATTGTTTGAATTTGTTCATTACACATATTCATTTCAGAACATAATATGATGTATTGGGAACATCATATTCAAATCCGTATTAACAAGCGTTTCATTTGTTCCGAGTCGAGGTAAAATTGTTTGGTATTCGACTCCATTAAATTGTTTGTTGATTTCGACACCTTGTGGTGGTATTTTCACTTATTTGAACCTTGCGCTAAACTCGTTTACACATCTCATACACGGATTTAATTATTGAATTGCTTTAAATCCGCTTTGGTTTATCACATTACAACAGTCTTAATACAATAGTGTGTTAAGACAATGGTACACAAATCCATTTTATATTCCAGTGTACCTACTAACGTTTCTTTCATTATCAATCGAAAGTCTTGCAATATTCATTGCTCCTTCCTTTTCGATCGAAACAGTAATTCTTTGGTGTTCCATCTTCAATTGAAAATTCTTTGATGTTTGTTTGGAACAAACATTCATATTTACTTCATTACGCTTTCAATTGACTTCAAACACGGTGGATTTGTTTGATCACCGCTATTATTGAACTATTTAAATCACTACGACACCTTGTGGTGTTAGTACAAACTTGTAGCTTGGGCTAATTATGATTGAGCGTTTTATGCAAAACACAGGTGATACTTGTTCGATCACCTCTATTATTAAATTGTTTCATTCATTTCGACACCTTGTGGCGTCAGTATGACTTGCAGCTTGCGCTGATCACGATCGAACGTTTCATGCAAACTATTACAGATTGAGATTTGTTGATTCTAAGTTCATCCAGTGGATGTTATTGCTTCTAGAACTCATTTACACGTTGTAAACGTTCATATGGAATTCGATTGGTCGAAGTTCCTGTTCATTGTTGGATCCTTGTTAACTTAGTCACACTGGTGATTGTATCATTACGTCTCGTTTCCTTTGACATCACTTACTGAGACATATTGCTTTTACCGTTGGGTTCATATTGTTGAGGAATGTCATGATTCGAATAAGTCTTGTTTCGATTACGCGGTCATTCACTTTGTTATTATTCGGACTTACCTGCGAACAACACAATTCTGAGGAGATAACATAGTCTAAATTTCGAGGACGAAATTTCTGTAACAGGGGAGAATGTGACAACCCGTAACTTACGGCTCTTAATTACGTGATTAACAGGTAATTAACGCGATAATAAATAGTGTTTACAATGCAAATTAACTTAATTAGGCCTTTGGAATGCCTAGGAACGTTTATCGGACTTTACAGTGCGTGTATAGTGATTAACGGGGAACCTCTTGAACACTACGCGACAACGAACTGATGCCGTACAAAATACTGTCAACGCCGACAAATATTAAATTTTTACGATATATAGTAGCTTCGTAATAAAATTTTTGTGACTACAGTCGAAACCGGATTGAAAAACGGGTTAAAGACGACAACGATACAATTTTTCGCGATTATTACCGTGATCGACGAACAGGCGTGCAAACAACGACTACCGACCGTATTTTTGGGTATTTTAAATTTTGCCGTTAAACAGAGTTCAGGGTTTTGATAACGGGTTTCGTAGGATTTACGGGCCACTTACACACGAAATGAACTTGTGGGCCCTGGGCTGCCCAAGCCCAAAACCCACAAGCCTAGACCTGCACATATTATATTAGAAAATCTTGTCAAAATCACATTTAGATCTTACAAGATCTATGCAAGATTTATAAATTCCATATAAGATTTACAATATCCTAGTAAATCTCATCAAAATATTTTCAAAATCCTTACAAATCTCTAAAGATTTCACAAGATCTCTTCTCTACATCTCTATATTAAGGGCCCATAACCTCCACAAACAAAACACCATATGCAACAACTTAATTACCCACTCAAGTCCATCTATACATCTGTTATGCATCAGACTAAAACACACCCACATGAGTTCTCTCTCTCTCTCTCGACATAGTACCGGCAACCGGAGTCGGAGGTCCGACCGAACTCCGGCGCCCCCACTCCCGTCGGCAAGCAGTCACACCCAACCACGACCTAGCCGCACCCCCATCTCACCTGACCGCTCGATTCGGCTCCGACAACCGGAGCAACACCGGCCGACGACGGTGCGGTTACCCGTAACACCCCCCCTTCTCTGTAAAGTTTGACCGGTTGAAACATCAACCGACCGCCGGTCGGTTCATTTATCCGGCGGTCTTTGCTTTTGACCGGCGGGTTAATGATGTTGATGATGAATATAATCACGGCAGCGGCGGTTAGAGATCTTGACGGTAATGAGGACGTTCAGAACAGAGTGGAGGACCGACGGCTAGAAGCCATTTGATTTCCGGCGAAGGACCGCCGATCGGCGGCGGTGATGGTGCTTGTTCTCCGACGAAAGCTCCGGTAAAACCTCCGTTCTTTTGTTTTGTTTCTGAAGAATTTATGTTTATGGTGACTGATGAAGAGGATGATAGTCGATGATGATGATGGCAGTAGTCTTGTGGGTGATTTTGTTCAAGTTGTTTCAGTCACGAGTTCGGGTCATCAACGGGTTCTTCGGGTCTCTTGGGTTGCGGGTCTCAGGTTTAGATCAGTTGACTCGGTCAACTCAACCGAGTCAACCCGGTCAACAACAGTAATTTTTTTTGTTGGATTTCGGTTCAGATTCCCGTATGGGTCTCGCGGGTCAAGTCTTGCGGATCAGTCAGACATTTCGGTTCGGTTGACTCGGTCAAGCCGAGTCAACTCGGTCAAGCTTGGTCAACTCAGCTTTTCGACACGAGAAGATGGTAAAGATTTTACGGCACAATACATTTCGTTATTCTTATAATTTTATTTATTTCGTGAACGAGCTCGAACCGAACACATTAACGAAAAGTGATGGTTAAAGAATACTTGGATTTATTTAGTATTTCGTTTATATAAATTGATTATACAAAATTGTTATTGAATCTTGATTGAATTTTGTTAAAAGAACGACAACTTGCGTTGTCAGGGGCGTCCAAAAACAGAGGAAACTCTGCCCGTTTTTCGAGAAAATCCGCATGTTTATATACTTACTTTCGACGACATTACATTTCGAGAAAATTGTTATTCAACCTTCTATAGAAACAAATACAAATATATACTTACTTTCGACGACATTACATAACCTACAAAGCATGTTTATAACATCTCGACAAACCGCTTTACAAAATAACAAAACTTGATGGTTTTATAAAATAAATATATTCAGTTATATTTATTTCCAAACAACGAACAACTTGAATTTTTTACAAAAATAAATGTGGGTTATATATTTTTTTTCAAACATAACAACTCGACGATTCCTCTCTAAGATAAATATAACTCTTCATATTTATTTTATACGCCTAAACGGCATATACGTATATTTTTGGCAAATATACACAAGACGTGATATATATAATACAAGTTATTATATATTATTTTCATACGAAACGCGATACGAGTTTGTTATATGATATTTTCATAGAAATATTCTTTTATACACGTATGACTACTCGAGACAGCTAACACACTTACAACGATATATTTATATATTTTTATATAAATATTTATTTATTTTAAGTCTCTCGGAAACTAAGTCTTTTTCAAGACTTATTAAATTGCTGCTGACATTAAACGAGACTTAACACGTATAACCTAATCTTTTCCATTAAGTTAACAACTTACCATTGAATCGTTCGATTACCGATTCGGTAGAGCTCGGTGACACGTAGTGTAGTTACCGCATTTATTTAGAAACTTATAAGATATTCCGTGTTAGGAATATTGTAGAATGCACGCTAGCGAGTCTCATTTTGAAAACGACATCACGAGGTCGTAATTAGCTCGCTTTGCACAAGAATATTCAGGTGAGTTCATAACCCCACTTTTTACGGTTTTACATTTTTGTAAATGTTTTCGGGGTGGAAAGACATGCACGTTTTGCAAAAACATACAAAGTTTAGAACAAACGCAAAACTCGTATTTCTAAATCATATTACGAAGGGATTTCGAGGAACACAAATGAATTACGAAAGGTTTATACTAAACATACCGGTTTTTACAAAAACAAATGCTTATTTTCGAAATGTGAATGATATTCGGCCAGGGTGACCAGGGATCCGGTCAGGGTGACCAGGGATCCGGTCAGGGTGACCAGGGATTTATTTTATACATGGTATGGTTAGCGTAAGGAGGGTTACTGCTTAGATCATGTGAGTGGGTAGGCGCAACTTGGGATCATTAATCCTCATTGTAGGACCGAGGGACAGGAGCGGTAGATCTATCTGGGTGTAGCGAGCCCAGCCACCAGGCCAAACAGAACGGACCTCGGGGTGACTTTGTGCCCGACGCATAAATCTGCTAGGTTTGAGTCTTCCTACTTGCACTTCACACATATCAATGGCCTTGCAAACCATTGGTGATCTCTTTATTTACTTATTGCTACATACCAGGGATTTTATACTTACGGAAAATACTTGTTCATACAAATTAAATACCATGTTTTATACAAAATTCAAAGCATAGGATTATGCGGGTATGGAGTCAAAGTCAGGGTGGGCATTGACGGTTATATGAACATTACAAATACAAGACTTTACAATTACATGGTTTTTTTTATGAACATACTGTGTTACAAACGCAACGTTTCCATATAACTTGGCAAGAAAATGATTTTTAAATTCGTTTTCTCAATACTATTTCAAAAACCGGTTACTCCAAAGAGTTATTTCAAATCTTTCACAACTCAAAAGATTTATTTCAAATCTTTTACAAACAAACTATGAACTCGCTCAACTTTATGTTGACTTTTTCGCATGTTCTTTCTCAGGTTACTTTTCTAAGACAAGGCACGGTTGGAATTGGAGAACCATTGGAGACTTGAGTACTTAGTGGGCGTTCAATTGCTAGAAAGTCTTAGCTTTTTGCTTCCGCTGTGCAATGAAGATACCAGTCCAGTCACGCCAACGCTCTGATAATTCGGGGTGTGACATTTGGTTTGGCCCAAACACTCTTAATTAACTATTACAAAGCTAAACCCGTTAACTGTTTAACGTTTTACTAATTTCAAGATGTCCAAAGACCAAATCTAAGCTGTTGTCACAAATATGCACCAACAAACTCCACCTTGACAATAGCTCGCAATCGCAAAAGTAACTTCAGTCTTCAGAATCTCACAGTCTTTTGGTCTTTGGATAGCTTCAGCTTTAACAGCTTCTGTCAGCAACAGACTCCCCTAAGCTGATGCATCCAATCACCAAATCTTCAAAACTTTAGCGCTTTGAGTAAACTCCAGTTCAGCATTTGTATAGCACTCTTCAAACTCTTCAACTTTGTCTGCAATGTAGAAAGGAGGTTCTACCATGCATCCAATCAAACTCTCATCTTCACAGCAACTTCTCAGCAACACAGCAACTTCTCAGCAACACACTGCTTCAATCTGTTTACTATAAAACAAACATCTCGAGAAACCATAAGAGTTTTTCAACATAAGTTAAACAAATTATTATTATTCAAGAGATTAGTTAAACTGTATAACAGATTAAGCATTTTTCAATTTAACACCAACACGCACAAATTTTTAAACAAACACCTTATAACCTGCATGATTTAAAAATTTTGAACCCACTTACTAACACTGTCTCCCCCTATCGGTAACAATTCCTCCAAGAATAACAGTTTTCCGTACATTAAGAATTTTAACAGGAAAAGACACTATTTTTGTTTTTTCTGAAAGCAAATAAATACGAAAAGCAATAAACACTCTGTTTTTGTGAGAATCACCGGTAAGAAGATCATATCAGCACAATCAAACTGTTTCACACTATTAGATAATTCTTTATTTAATTTTTCGTGAAAAGCAGTTCAAGATGATTACCAGTATGTTTGTCCACTTAAACAAATGCATAAACATTTCAAGTACCATTACCGTATGATACGCTAAGGTAATATTATATCTGATATATTAGTGTGTCCCACTTCAGGATATACCCCCGCGATCAAGGTATGCACAGAGATTCATCGTAGTAGGTGAGTATACTGATGTCATCCTTTAAGATATCCTGACAGTGCCTAGGTCTGCATATAATCTGTTTTATCATGTTTTGATTGCTTAACAATGAACACCCAAATAAATACTAATCAAATCCTGGAAATATAAACAACACACTCTATCATGCAAGTATCTTCCCTACCACATATTTCACAAGTCCAATCCAGATTTCTGAAATCTTAACTGGGAATAGGTTGAGAAGAGAACTGAATAGATCTTTAGCAGAGATGGTATAATATACAGATCAAATGAGTTTTCCTCAGTTTGATATAGGTTTCTTGGGTTTCTTTTGGGCACTTGAGGCCCTCTTTCGGGTGTATTAGATCTATAGTGCGACAACGTACAGCTAGGTCAGCATGTATCTAGATGCTGCAGAAGCTGTCGTTGCCTAGCACCTCTAGGTCAGCATATATCTGGATGCAGCAGAGGAGGTACACGACTTTTTTTTTTAGAGAAGATTTCAGAATCAGATCAAAATTGTGTGTATCGGGACAACATACAAACATTCAAATAGAAATGAGCTAATTCCAAGTGACTTTCTTTCCTGGGGTCATGTACAATTTTAGTTCTGAACAGAAGGACATCCAAGATATCCCCAGATGAAATAACAGTATAAAGACCCAAAACTTCAGATTTTGGCAATCTATCAACGCAAGATTTAAGGTCATTAAACCATACACCACTGATGTGTTCCCCACTCATACTCAGTGCATGTATGTTTATATCACATTGGTAAGTTGATTATTTCATGCTTTTGCCTACTGATATATCATATGATGAAGCTACTATCACACTTAAGCATTTTGATTCAGTTCGAGTGTGACAGTCTAATTTGCTGATGTACTATCATTTCTTCTTTTTCACACAATGAAAACTCATTTTTGATTTTCTATTTTTTTTTATGTTTTTTATTTTTAAGAAAGCAGTAAACTATTTACAAAATTCTTATGAAAAACCAGTTATTCAGGATTCCTCATCCCGTTGAGTTCGACTAAGTGTTCAAAGTGAGCTCGATCAAAAGCTTTTGTGTAAAGATCAGCAAGGTTATCTAGTGTGTCGACTCGGTGCAATTCAATGAGTCGCTTTTCAGCACAATCCCGTATAAAGTGATGACGTATGTCAATATGTTTAGTTTACTGTGCTTTACGGGATTGTTTGTGATTGATATAGTGGCATTATTATCTATCATAATAGGAGTACGAGTGAAATCCAAACCGTAATCACGCATCTGCTGTTGAATCCAGAGAACCTGAGAGCAACAGCTACCCGCAGCAATATATTCAGCTTCACACGTAGATGTAGACACACAGGATTGCTTCTTGCATTGCCAAGACACGATCCTGCCTCCTAAGAACTGACAACCACCTGTTGTAGACTTTCTGTTTGATTTGCATCCTCCAAAGTCTGAATCAGTGTAAGCAACGAACCTCAAATCACTATCAGCTGGATACCACAACCCAAGTTTAGGTTTCCCCTTCAAGTAACGAAGAATACGCTTCACTGCTTTCATGTGTGACTCTTTTGGATTCGCCTGATATCTGGCACACAAGCATACGGCAAACATGATGTCAGGTCTTGAAGCAGTCAAGTACATTAGAGAACCAATCATCGCCCTGTATTGAGTAGGATCAACATCTTCAGTGCTTTCATGATCTGGGCCAAGATTGTGATTTTCGCAAATGGGTGTGTTGAAAGTAGAGCAAATCATTCATTTTGAACCGATCCAAAATGTCATACACATACTTCGTTTGATGAATAAACATCCCATCCTCCTTCTGTTCTACTTGTAATCCCAGAAAATAAGACAGCTCACCCATAGCGCTCATTTCAAACTTGCTCTTCATCACCTGTTCAAACTCTTTACACATGTTCACATCAGATGACCCAAAGATGATGTCATCCACGTATACCTGTACCAGCAGAAAATCTTCTTTCTTCCTCTTTATGAACAGTGTACTGTCTATCTGACCCCTTTCAAAACCATTCTTGAGCAGATGTGTAGACAGTGTCTCGTACCACGCCCTGGGAGCTTGATGTAACCCATACAAAGCCTTATCAAGTTTGTACACTCGATCTGGATAGTTTGGATCAACGAACCCATCTGGTTGTGAGACATACACCACTTCTTGGACTTTCCCGTAAAGAAATGCACTCTTCACATCTAGTTGGTATACTTTAAAGCCCTTGAATGAAGCAAAAGCTAGAAACAACCGAATTGCCTCCAACCTTGCCACTGGTGCAAACACTTCATTGTAATCTATCCCTTCTTGCTGATTGAACCCTTTGACCACCAACCGAGCCTTGTTGCGCGTGACAATACCTCGTTCATCTTTCTTGCACCTAAATACCCATTTAGTGCCAATCTCTCTTTCACCTTTAGGAAGGTCTACTAACTCCCAAACCTTCAACTTCGCAAACTGGGCCAATTCTTCTTGCATAGCTTCAACCCATGAATTGTCTTTAAGAGCCATATGAATGTTCTTCGGCTCCTCTTGGGAAATAAAGCAACTATACAAGCATTCATTTACTATCCCAGTCTTCTCAATCGAAACAAATAAACCCGAATTAGCAGCTATGCTTCTTCTCGTCTGAACACCTGCAGTAGGATCTCCCAGTATCATATCAACCGGATGATCTCTATTTGCTCATGTAGTAGCAACCGCATCGACTTCTAGATTATCACCCAGGTTTGATCCAACCTCCCCCTGAATATTCTGATTTGCAAACGGATTAACAAACTCCTCCCCCTGAATAGGTTCAGCGTCACTATCGCTTGAATCAGGATTAGTAGCACCTTGGGAAGTTTCCGGAGCATCTGCCACATCAACATTCGATCTAGGCAAAAACTCGCCTTCATCGTCTTCACCAATCGCTGTTTGAATCAGCTGAGAATTATCTGCATCAGAAACCTCAGGAATATTAAATGATTTAAACACACTTTCATAATCATATAATATTGCAGGACCACTCGTTGATTGTTGAGGTTTGTAGGAAGTAATTTCCACATTAAAAACAACCTCAATTTTACCAGTTTTGAGATTAAAAACCCTTTTATTCGGTGTGCCAGGCACATAACCTAGAAAGTAGCCTTCGTCAGCCACCTCACCGAATTTTTGTTTATCTTTGTTTCGCACAATGGTGCAGGGTAATCCAAATGGTTCAAAGCCTGTTAAGTTAGGTTTCTCGTTAAACATAAGTTCATGACAAGTTTTGTTAAAACGTTTAACGGTTAAAACTTTGTTTAGGACTGGTAGCTTTGAATCTGAAAGCATAGTCCTAGCGGCTTCAATCAACGTCCTGTTTTTCCTCTCAGAGACTCCATTCTGTTGAGGAGTATAAGGAGCAGAATATTGATGTTCAATTCCCTTTCGAAGACAGTAGAGATCCAGAATCCGATTCTTGAACTCCGTGCCATTATCACTCCTTATCCTCTTAATCCTTGCATCATGGACGTTTTCCAATTTCGTAAAAAGATCTATCAGCATCTCCGCTGTCTCATCTTTTGTACCTAAAAAGAAAACCCATGAATAACGTGAGTAATCATCAGTGACAACCAGACAATAGTACTTTCCACCTATGCTCCTCACGTTCACTAGACCAAATAAATCCATGTGAAGTAGTTCATAAGGGGCATTAATGGAATTTACTGTTTTAGACTTATGAGGTTTCTTGTGTTGTTTTCCCTTTTGACATGGAAGACATTTATCTTCCACTTGAAACCTCAGCAATGAAACCCCTTTCACTAGCTCATTTTTGATGATATAATTCATTTTGCGTAGTGAATATGGGCCATGCGTCTGTGCCACAACATAGATTCAGCTTCAGATGCTTTTGACAGTAAACACGCCACCGCTGCAGTTGGATCCTTGGCACCCACGTCCATGACATAAGTATCATTTTTCCTTGGTGCACGCATAACTATCCAATCGTCCGGAATGACCAAACCCGGTTTCAACACCAATGCCTCAGTCTTGGTAAAATGGACCGAGTGACCCTTGTCGCAGACTTGTGACATGCTCATCAGATTGTGTTTAAGCTGCTCAACATAGTTCACTTTGTCCAAAGTGATCTTCCCATTCGTCACTTTTCCTCGTCCAGTTATCCTACCACCTTTAGCACCAGCAAAATTAACATGTCCACCATCATATTCTTCAAATTCAGAAAACAACCTCGTATCCCCTGTCATGTGCCTAGAGCAGCAACTATCAACATACCATAAGTTGATAATCCTCCTTAGCAGCTCCTGCACACACCAACCAAAAGATTAGTTAGATTGGGGGACCCAAGCCTTAATGGTCTTGGGTCTTCCAGATTCATCAACTACAGGAACATCCATCCAGTATCCATCACTCCTAGCTGGAGTCTTGGATCTTGGGCCTGTTAATGGAAATGGGGCATGATTTCCATAAGGTCTCTTGTCCTGAGGGTACCTATTTGTGTTTGGACTATGTGACCTTTGAAAATTTTGATTTTGATTCCAAGAACCTTGATTGTAATTTCTAAAGTCATTGTTATAAAAAGTTCGACCACCATTATTTTGGTATCGATTTTGATATTGACCTTGACTTCTGAAATTATTTGAATTTTGATTTTTCATTCTTGGTGAGTTACTTCTAGGTCTTTCATATCTGCCTGATATAGATTCAGGCTGAAATCTTGGTTGATTTCTTTGAAAACGAGGAACTTGTGGAGTTCCTTTTTCAGCCTTATCTACACCACCAGCAACACCCGGTTGTTGCTTTGGAGCAGATTTCTTTGGAGAATTTGAGACTTTCTCCTCATTATCACCTTGCTTCTCAGGTGATTTCCCTCTTTGTTTCTCACTAACTTGTGCTTCAACCTTTTTGTTAGGACAGCAGCTAGCTACATGTCCCTTTGTGTGACATTTGAAGCACGATCTCTTTTTCGAAGACTTCTCAGCTGAAGCCTTTGAACTAGATTCTGGTTTTGATGATGATGCCTTAGAAGGATTTGGTTCAGTTTGCTTAGTTTCAAGATTTTCTATGTTCTTATTTTTTGCAAACTTTAAATTTGATTCGTTTTCAATAACAGCTGTTTCGTTTTTCATGTCACTTCCTTGAACAAAATTAACCTTTTTAACAAAAGTTGGATTTTTATTCGTAGGATTTGAGTTTTTCTTTTTCAAGACAGGTTTGCTGTTAGTTTCCTTCTTAGCATCATTATCTTCAGACACATCACCTTGACTAGATGTGAAACTACTTGGTGATGTTGACAGAAAGTCTGTGAACTCATCTTCATCAGGTAAGAAAGAATAGTCATGACTAAGAGGAGGTGGGACTTCATTAAAGCCCTTGAATCCCACACTGGTCTTGTCATTACTCTTCTTTAACCCACCCATCATGTGTTTCATAACAAAAGTAGAATCCCTGAATTGACCTAATTTCTTTTCAAGTTCAACAATTTTGAGTTGTGCATCTGACAACTCTTTGCATTTTTCAGATCCTCTTTTGTTTTCTCAGCCATCATGTCATGAGCTAAGTCTATGACTTGAAGTTTTTCGTTTAGTTTGCTGGTTAAAACTTCAATTTCAGCCTCATAGCCTTTTAACTTTTTCAAATATGATGACTCGTTTCTTTTAGCAATGAAATTTGATTCTTTTACGTTAGATATTTCGCTCACCAGACTTTTGTTTTGAGTTGACAACCTGTCAACTTCACCCTGTAATTCACGACACTTTAAAAATAAAAAACTAAGAAACTGAAGTCGAAACAGCTTGCTTATCACTTTAAACACTGATTATATTGATATTATATCGTTTACAATCAGTCCTCACACCGGCAGCACCTCGGTATGGAATTTGAAATCTGTTACAAATGAATAGACCACTACCCTATTTATAGTGTACATGCTTTCGCTTGAAACCATACAATTTGATTCAAGAGAAACCCACTAATAATCTTCAAGCGAAACCTTCAAATCTATCATTCTTGTTTCAAGCGAAACCTTCTGAATTCATTAATTGTTTTGTCTCTTGTGTAGATGATGCAATTGATGATGTTAAAATATGATGTCATCATTTAATATGATGACATCATGCTTGAAATGATCCGCAACGAACCCGAGACTCGATATAAGACGAAGTCGACAGATGAATGCACCATCATAAACAAACAGAAGTAGCAGAGTTACTTACCTCTCCTGTCGATTTGTCTGAGTTGGCCATAAGTGCAGCAAGTTGAGCTTCCATTCTTTTGATGATCTCATCTTTCGCTTCGTCTTCCCTTTCATGCTCAGACTTTGGCTTTTCTTTTTCAGCATCAGTTGTCTGATCGGCCTTATCTACCTCAGCTTCACTTTTCTTCTCAACTTCAGCATTCACGTTAGCTTCAGCATCATCAACGGGTACAATCTCTGCCATGAATGCTTGAGTGACATTCTCATCATTTTCCAAATGAACACTCCAGTCATATGAACCTTCTCATGCAGTAGAGATCAACGCTCTTGAGTTAGAGTTGTTTGATGAATTTCTATTGTTTGAACTCTGAGTTGAGGTTTCATGCTTTTGTTTCTGACATTCCCTAGCAAAATGACCATAACTTTGACAGTTAAAGCACCTGACTTTGGTCTTGTCAAAACCAACAGTTTTCCCTACAAACTTCCTTCCAGTTCTGTTCATGAACCTCTTTACCCTTCTAGTAATCATGGCCATTTGCCATTGCAAATCCATATCTTCAAGATCATCAGGGTCAATCTGATCGTAATCTTCATCTAAAACGGCAGGATCAGATATCTTCCCCTGAATGTAGTTTTCATAAGAAGCAACAAACGAATCAAGTAGAGCAAGATGTTCTTCAGCTGACTTAACACTCATAGGCATCGACTTTGCACTACTACTTTGCTTAGAAGCTGATGATCTTTTGGCTCCTGTTGATCCTCCTGAAGCAGCTACAAAACACACATCACCATCCTCATTTACTGTGACTTGCTCATTTTCACGTGAGAGAAAAGCAGTGGCAGAGTCGCTAGAAGCATCATGAGATGAAGAAGATGTAAGCCCATTGTAAATCCCTGGATCTTGAACCTGATCATATCCAGTGTCCTTCTTCTTCATGCTGAGCTCATAAGCTCTTAGCTTTCCAACCACTTCTTCTAGCTCCTTTGTGTCATAATCTGCTTCTCCCTTGATCATGAGAGTGTAGATATCCCATTTAGCAGGTAGAGCATCCAGCATCTTGTCATTTTTCTCTATGTCAATATAGCAATCTATATCATAATTGTCCAATTCTGACATCAGATGGTAGTATCGAGTGATGACGTCCTCAAGTGACTCATTTTTCATAAACTTGAAAACAGCAAACTGCTTTTTCAGTAGATCAACTTTGTTCTTCTTGACATCAGGATTTCCCTCATATCTCTTCTCTAGTGCATCCCACATTTCCTTTGAAGTAGTGTACTTCTTAAAGGTATGCTTGATGCCATCAGGTAAAGACATTTTAATGGCTGCCAAGGCTCTCTTTTCAGCCTCATACATTTTCTTTTGTTCGGCATCCATATCGACATAAGCAGTTATACGTTGTCTTCCTTCAAACTCATGAGTTGGGTTCACATACCCATCGTCTATACATATCCACATACGAGTATCCTGGTACTCTACAAAGGATTGAAACCTATCCTTCCATTTCAAGTAGTTCTCCACCTTCATCATCTTAGGTGGTTTGTTTGTTGTGCCTACCTCATGTTCCATCCTTAAGAGTTCGTTCAATTTAGACATGTTCGACATTTTAACTTAATCAGACAGGTAAAACCGTACAATTTTAGTCCGAAACCTGTTTTTACTAAGTTATACCGTTAGGTTCGTCTCGAGATTACGATTACAATGATATATAATGTCGAAAACCGGTTTCCTGAGATGAGTTACGGATAATTTCCTAAACTCGAAACTGTGAAATTTTTCTTACGCAAGACTAGAAAAATTCCCCCACTTGTCCGAAATGGTTTCAAGTCCGAAATGGTTATCCAGAATTGACTCTTTATCCGAAATGAGTACTCTCAGATCCGAAATGAACTAAACAGATCCGTAATGGGACAGTCTGATCCGGAATCAAGCTTAACTGATCCGAAATGATCCGAAATGGATCTGTCTGGTCCGAAATGCAAGTGGAACTTTTCCGAAATGCAACCAGATAATCCGAAATGCTTGAACTGTGTCCGAAATGCAACTGATCTGGTCCGAAATGCTGATTTTTGATCCGAAATGCAAGCCTGTGAATTCGAAATGATCCGAAATAAAATGTTTCTAGTCCGAAATGCTTGATATTAATCCGAAATGCAATACTGATTGTTCGAAATGCAGTCTAGATAATCCGAAATGCAAGCAGAAGATCCGAAATCTTGCTGTTTTATCCGAAATCACCAGCAGAACAGGAACTCAGCCTCCAAAAACCCCCCAAAAACTCTGATTTTCTGCAGAAAACGATTCTGAACCAAGCCAATCTAGAGCCAAAC